>JADMNL010000022.1:143774500-144987500 GCA_016271365.2 Neoceratodus forsteri | reverse complement strand
AGCTTTCTTGGAAGTACTTCCAGTGCCCAGGGCAGGCACTGCAAGGAAACTGAGGATAGAGGAATTTTAACAAATGGCTAAGAACCTGGTGTCAATCCAAAGCTTATGGGCTGGTGGGTAAGTGGGGAGGGACCTGGGAGGACAGGGATCTCTACAGTAAGGATACACTTCACCTAAGTCAGGACGGAAAGAAGGTACTGAAGCAGAGGATGGGGGGATTACATAGCAAAAGAAGGGCATTTAAACTAGGAGCGGGGGGGCAACTGGGTAGGAGGCATGCACAATCTACAGGAAGGGAAGCCAAATTAGCTAACCCCCCCCCCCCAAGCTAGAAGCAATGGGAAAAAAGGGAGTTCTAGAGGGGATGCTAGGAAGACAGAGCGGGGGGGGGAGGGGTGGTCACCTTGAATGCTAGGAGCCTAGGGAACAAAACAGCAGAGCTACAGGCCCTCATGGCAGAAGGGGAGGTGGACATGGCAGCCATCACCGAAACATGAGCCACCCATTACCAGGACTGGGACCTGGCAGTACCAGGGTATAAGATACTGTGCAGAGATAGGGTAAATGGGAAGGATGGGGGGGGGTGGCACTGTATATGAGAGAAGGACTGAAGTGTGTTCGTGAGGAGGAGGAGGAGAGTAGTACAGAGTCGTTATGGATGCAAATTCAGGATTCCAAGAATAGAACTCTCAGGATGGGAGTAGTGTACAGGCCACCATCTCAGAAAGAGGAGTTAGACAGGGAACTAGCTGGACAGATCAGAAGGGTAGCACGGTGATTATGGGGGACTTCAACCTGCCGGGACTGGATTGGAGTACCCGAGCCACCACAAATACAAGGAAGCAGATACTTCTGGAAGCATTCCAGGATAGCTTCCTAATGCAAATGGTCAGCGAGCCAACCAGGTTAGGGAACACTCTAGACCTCATGCTGGCAAATGGGTAGTTTGTGAGGGAGCTGGGGGGAAGAACCACTGGCAGGGAGCGACCACCACTCGGTGTGGTTCACGTTGAAAATGGGTAAGGAGGGAGTCAAAACAGGTACAAGAGTGCTAGACTTCAGGAAGGCCAACTTCGGGAGGATGGGAGGTAGTTAAAGGGTATCTAGCAAGAATCCAAACTAATATGGACATTAACCAGAGGTGGGAGGTCATAAAACTGGGGACTGAATAGGCAACCAAAACCTGCATCAGGGTCCACAGTAAGAGAGCTAGGACCAAGAATCCCAGCTGGTTTAGCAAGGGGGTCATGGAGAAAGTAAGAAATAAAATAAAAGATCCACCTTTAGGCGATTCAAAAAAAAAAAAAGGGAGAAGGGAGGACAGAGAGGATTACCTGAAGGAATCGAAGGAGGGGATGAAGGCAGTAAGGGCAGCCAAGGCATCGGGGGGGGGTGAAGGAATTCTTCAGGTACATCAGGGAGAAAAGGGGCTGTAGGGACAAAATAGTAAGGATTAAGAGGGAAGGGGTGGGATGAAACAGGAGAAGAGCAGGCAGATGTGCTTAATGAATACGTCTGCTCGGTGTTTACTAAGGAGAAAGGAGGGGCGCTACCAAGGTGGGGAGGAGTCGACAGATGGGGGAATCACAGAGGGCAGGGTACTGGAGGGCCTGAAGGCACACAGGGTCGACAAGACGCCAGGGCCAGATAGCATTCACCTCCGGGGAGAGAGGTGAAGCATTGGGCTTTGTCTGTGCAAGAGTAAATGAATGCTTGATGTCTTAAGAATAAAAGGACAGTATAGTTAACTTTAGCTGCTGCTGCTTTTGTCGTTATTGAGTGCAGAGCTACTTAGAATCTTTAGTTTATCTTTGGGGTAGTTACCCATGTTCTGCACCATCCAGCGAGCTGATTGCGCTTCCCTATACTTTGGAATTTTGTTAAAATTGGAGACCTGGTCAGACACCTGGCAGTTGGGGTTCAATGCCAAAAAGTGCAAGGTGCTAAATTTTGGGGCAGAAAACCCAAGAAGGAGCTACCAGCTTGCCGGGGGGGTTCAGATAGCCGTGACAGAGGAGGAGAAGGATCTGACGGTGATTATAACGGACTCAATGAACAACTCAGCACAATGCAGGAAGGCAGCTGCAAAGGTCAACAAAATGCTGGGTTGTATTGCCAGCGGTATATCTTCAAGGAGAGGGGAGGTGATCCTGCCATTGTATAGGACACTGGTTAGGCCACACCTGAAACTGCGTGCAGTACTGGCGCCCATACCTGAAGAGTGACATTAGCTTACTGGAAGGGGTGAAGTGCAGTGCAACAAAGATGATCCAAGGACTAGGGGACACACCCTACGTGAGCAGGCTGGGGAAGCTGAACATGTACTCACTGGAGAAGAGACAGAGGGGATATGATTGAAACCTTCAAGTACATGAAGAGAATAAACAAGACAGGCACGGAGGGACTATTCAAGTTAAGGGAGGGAGTAGGGACACTTGAGGTCACTATTTCAGATTGGAGGGGGGAAGGTTCAGGAGGGAAATGAGAAGACACTTTTAGAGAGAGAGTGGTATCTGGGTGAAATGCGTTGCCTGCAAAGTGGTATCCTGTAGAACAGTGGACTGCTTCAAAAGGGGATGGGATAGGGTAAGAGGAAGGGGCAACTGCAGTATAAGGGTTGCTAGCTGCACACTCGAGCAGACTCAACAGACCATAAGGCCATTATCTGCTGGCAAGTTCGTATGAAAAGGTACCAGTTGTGTATCAGTCTGGGTTACTAAGACATTAGCTCACCATGTAAAAGGATCTTCAGCTGTATTTTAATATTTTAGAACAGAAAGGCCTGTTTGGGGACTGGAGGGATGACCTTGTTTGAGTGCCTTGCTGTGTAGATTTGTCAGTTACAATAATAGTGCTCAACCTTTCTCTTTCAGGCCCCATTTCATTAACGTGGATTGTGTGTCTAAAGCCACTTTCCCAGGGGGTATCTTGGAATGGAAAACTCTTCTTCTCCAGGAAAAGAGTGATCTCCTCTCCCACAGGCTGCCAATCTTGATCCTCTTACTTAGAAGGCCTCTCTATATTCCATCCCTGGTACAGTGCAAACTCTTAAGCTGACTTCCTTTAACAGCTACGTTGGTAGTCTTTTGTAGATCTTTGTAGGTAGATACAGTAACTCCAGTTGTTAATAGTGCTTTAGTCCTCCCACATCACTCGAGTAAGACAGCCCTTGTTAGTCGAGCGGTGCCCTTCATTAATCGCAAACTGGCCATGTTTATCTGAAAAAGTGCCCCCCCCCCACTGACTTTATTGGGGCGCGCCCAGTGTTCTCCCTGGGTACATGTCATTATGTGCCTAAGCATGGTGGTGGATCATGGGCAGCTCCAGAGACCAGGAAGCAGAAGGGATCCGGGGGAGCAAAGTTACGATCCCTTCCACTTCTAAAACAAAAGGAGAAATTTTGTAAGATATGCACAGAAACGGTTTCGCAAAGGTAAGGCACCATGATATGTGATGCACTCCTGCAGCTTAGTGCATCTCCTTAAGCTTTTGGCTTGAACCCCAGCGGACGAATTAACATTAAGTTCTAAAATGAATGACAAGTTAATCTGATCTGTGCCTAAATATTATGTGTATTTTAAGTTTCCTGTAAATGTTTGTGGTTCTTGAAACACTGCAACACAGAATCTCACGGCAGAAGGAGACCGAGGGTCCATCAAATGTACACATGCTATACTAAAAGCAACTGCTTACTACTGCACCTTGATCTGGAAAATACCTCCAAAAAAAGTGCACTTTTATACAAAACAGCAGATTTCTAAAACACAGGTTGTTCACCTGTAACAGTAGTTCTAGGAGTGGTATATGATGTTCATCCAAGCTTCTGGCAGTGTGATTTCCTTTTAAATCTTGCCAGAAAGTCTTCAAGCTGGCTCCTCCCACCCACCCAGGTGGTATAAACCTTGGCTCCGCCCCATGACGCCAGATCTTGCCCGCTGGAAGCAGTGGTTGTGCGCCTGAGCCAGGGGGAGGTCAGTTGGGTCCGAATGGATGAACATTATATACCACTCCTAGAACTACTGTTACACGTGAGTAACCTGTGTTTCTAGGGACGGGGATATGATGTTCTATCCAAACTTCTGGGAGTCTCCTAGCAGCTCTACAGGAGAAGGGCGGCAAGGTGCACGCCCCCACTTAGGGAACAAAGACTGGAGAACTGAGGCCCCAAAACCAGCATCCCGGTGTAACTCGAGGTCAATGTGGTAATGGGAAATGAAGGTGTGTAGTGTGCTGACTTCCAGGTAGCAGCCCTGCAGATTTCCTGGATAGGGACGCCCCTAGAAGCAGCCATCATTGCAGCCAACCTATAGCAGAGATCAATGCAGGATGTGATCCACCTGCCAATCGTCTGCTTGGCTGCAGGTCTGCCAGGTGCAGTTTCAGCATAGGTGACAAACAGCTGGCGAACCTCTCTCCGAACTCCAGCTGTATGCTTTTTAATAAGGGAGCGTTCAACCTCAGGTCCAAAGTATGGAGTCTGTGTTCAGCCTCTGAGGTGTGATTCAGGAAGAACACCGGAAGAGTCATCAACTGATTCAGGTGAAACTCCAACACAACCTTCGGAAGGAACTTCGGGCTGGGGTGCAGGACAACCCTGTCCCTGTAGAAGACCAGGTAAGGAGCTCACTGAACCTTCTGGCTGATGTTACAGCCACCAGGAAGGCGGGCTTCCACAACAGGTGAGCGATCTCACACCTGTGCATCGGTTCGAGTGGCTTGCCCATGAGCTTTGCCAAAACCAACAACAAGTCCCACAGTGGTGGTGGTTCACACACCAGAGGGGAAATGTGGTCAAGGCCTTCCAAAAAGCACCAGACCACCTTCTCCTGTGCCACCATCTGCCGATCAGCCCGCGCCCAGTAAACAGAGATAACTGCCAGGTGCACCTTAAGGGTCGTCGACCAAAGTCCCCCTTTGGAGAGAGACCACAGATAATCCAAAATGCTAGCCACCGGACAGGACAAAGGGTCCAACCCCTTCCCTTACACCAAATGGAGAATCTCTTCCATTTGAAGGTATAGCACTTTCTGGTTAATTCTTTTCTAGATGCCTCACCTACAGTGAGGACATCTTCGGAGAGACCCAAAGCCTGGAACGCTAGCCGCACAGGAACTAGGCTGTCAGGTGCAGGGACTGAAGGTCCAGGTGGAGTACCTTTCCCTGACTGATGGAGAGCCGGTCCAGGCGTATGGGAAGATGCCTCGGGAGCCTGTTGTTGAGGCTGAGGAGATTGGGGTACCAAAACTGGTGGGGCCAGTCCAGAGTCACAAAGATCACCCGTGCATTGTCCCTCCTGACCTTAAGCAGCACTTTATGGATCGAAGGAAGCGGAGGGAAGGCACAGAAGAGGCCTGGGATCCACAGCCTCGAGTAGGCATCCCCCTGGAGCGAGCCCTGCTGAGGAGGGACACACAGAACAGCCTCAGCTTTGCATTCTCCCTGGAGGCAAACAGGTTCACCGGAGGAGTGCCCCACTAGGAGAACAGACTGTGAGCTACCTCCGGATGGAGATCATTCGTGACATACCTTGCCCATCCAGCTGAGGGCATCCACAGCTGGTTGAAGGCTCCTGTCACATGGATGGCTAGACCACCTGCCTCTAGGCTGCGAATGAGGATCAAGATGTGGAGAGCTTCCTTGCACAGGGGCAAGGAGTGCATCCAGCCTTGCATGTTGAGGTAGTACATGGTCGTGGTGTTGTCCATCTGGACTTGGACCACGGGACCCCGAACAAACTGATAGAATGCAGTCCGCATCAGCCAAACCACTCGTAGCTCCTGCAGGTTGATGTGACATCAGGAATCCTGGGAGAGTCCAGAGCCGGTGGACTCTGTGGTCCCCCAGGTAGGCACCCCACCCCGTGAGAGAAGCATTAGTAATCAGGATGACCAACAGCTCAGAATGGACAAACAGGATCGCTTCCTGCAGATGCTCTGGGACGAGCCACCATTGGAGGGCGTCCCACATCCTCTTGATCATAGTGACCAGTCGGTTGAAGTGATATTTGCACTGAGACCACTGGCTGGCCAGCTCCCAGTGCAGGAAGCGCATATGCCAACGGGCCCATCGGACCACGCTGGTGCATGCTGCCATGTAATCAAGAAGGTGCAGGAATTCCCGGGCAGGGCGCAAGTGCCCAACCAGAAATGACTGGGTAACGAAGGAGAGAACCTCTGCTCTGACCGCCGGGATCCGGGCTCTGGCTCGGCAAAAGTCGAACTCTGCCCCGATGAAGCTGATCACCTGCAAGGGCATGAGTTCTGATGGCCTCGTTGACCAGGAGGCCAAGGTCGATGCAGGTCAGAAGGGCCAGGTTCCCAGACCGCTCCACCTCCTGCCTGGAGGGACCTGCTATCAGCCAGTCATCCAGGTAGCGGTACACCCAGACCCCTTGGCACTACAGGTAAGCTACCGCTGCCACCACTACTATGTATTTGGTGAAGACCCTGGTGGCCGAGGAGAGGCCGAATGGCATGGCCATGAACTCGTAGAAGGTTCCTTCGGCTTGGAAGAGGAGGACCCTTCGTCGGGATGGACAGATAGGAACATGAAAAAATGCGTCCTGAACAGCCAGAGAGCAAAACTACGTCTCGCTCCAAAGATGGTATAATCTGGGACAGAGTTACCATCTGGAAGGTGCGGACCTGAGGAATTTGTTCAGACTGCAGATCTAGAATGGGCACCAGCCCCCCCGCACCAGAAGTACCTGGAGACAACCCTGGCTGTTCCGGGAGATCCACAGCCCTCGGTAGGCATCCCCTGGAGCGAGCCCCTTGTGGAGGAGCTGAGCTATGTTATCTCGAAGAGCCGACCGAGTGTTTGCGGATACCTAGTCCTCCTATGGGGTGCGGGCTCGGCTGGGAGGGTACTGCTCAAATTCCAGAGGCAGACACTGACCGACCACTTCCAAAACCCACCTGTCCATGGTAACATTGGACCAGGCAGAAAAGAAGTGGTGGAGCTAGCCCCCACAGGAGGACCATGGGGAGGTGTGACAGACATGGGGGAGGCACCCTCATCCCGTCACTAAACAGGCTTGGAGGAAGAGAACCCAGCAGAGGGGCTACTGGAGTCCTTCCCTCTGGGCTTTCGGACCAGCAAGGCTACTGACTTGGCCTGAGGTCGCCAGGACTGAGCCTGATGGCCAGACTGGTGCTGGGCTGGTTTTGCCACAGGCGCAGAGGACCAAAAGGGCTTGCGCTTTTGCTGCTTGAAGCCCTTGGGGTCCTTCTGATCGGATGTCACAGAGTCCAGGGTGGCACTGGACTTTTCAATGTGCCGGAGGTGACCCTCCACACCAGGCCAGAAGAGATTGGTGCCTAAGAATGGGACATCCGCCAGCTTGTGCTGGGTTTCTGCCACGAAGTTCGAGATCCGCAGCCAAGCCCTATGGCACATGGCAACTGTGGCTGCCACCGAGTGGGCACAGGAGTCCCCTACATCCAGAGCCGTCTGGAGTTGCTGTTTTGTCACAGCTCGACCCTGATCGCAGACCTACTTGACTGTAGTCTGGAGGTCCACCAAGAGGCGAGGAATCACCTTGTCCAAGGAACCCAACAGGGTGTGGGAGAAGTGTGCTATCAGGACAGCCAAGCTTGCCTGGTGGATTGTAAGCCGAGATGGTCCAATTTCTTGGACTTATTGTCCAGCGGTCTATCAACATCCCCAGTATTGCCCGAGCACCTAAACACAAAGTCAGCCACCAACCCCTCAGCCAAGGGATGCGCTGTGAACCCCGAAAGGGTACCGGTGGGCACCACATACTTGCAAGCCATCTGAGCCGAGGGCACAGGGCAAGAGACGGGGTGCTGCCAGAGCTCCAGGGCAGGGCCCACAATGGCCTCGGCCACTGAGAAAGCCTCCGTTGGGGAATCCCCTTTATCCAGAATCTCTAACAGAGGATAGTGATCCCGCTCCTGAATGGGCTCTAGTTTCATCACCGTTGACTCAGAGATGAGACTGAGAATGCCCATGAATAAAGTGGGTCCTTCCTCCGTCGAAAGATCCCCTATTGACTCTGTGTCAAGAGGATGGGAGTGCAAGGAGGAATCTGAAGAGTCCGCATAAAGCAGGTGACCACCTGAGCCATTCTCGACCCGCTGCAGGTGGTGAGGTGTGAGAGTGACCAACAGCAGATGGGAAAGCTCCTTAGCCGGCCGAGACTCCATGGTCGGAGCACCGGTCGTCAGCTGCGTGGGTGACGGCTCCACCATGATTGGTGGAGAAGTCAGCTTCAGCCAAACTGAAATGGTCGGAACTGGCTCCACTGGGGGAGGAACAGTGTCGACCAGCCCCACACAAGGCATCAGTGTCGGCCCATCGGGCGGCAGCCAGGTGATGGCTTGGGTGGGAGCCGCTATCGCCTTCGGTCCGATCAACACTAACTGTTGTCACAGGTCTTCATAGCGTCAACACAACTTGCACTGAAGCCTCTCCTCACCCGAGGAGGATGAATAGCGGTGCCACCACTTCCCATGGTGCCCAGAGCGACACTGCCAATGTCAGTGGGACCTGCTCGACCCACAGGATGATGAAGACCGAGACCTTGACCTCGGCCATCGGTGGTGCTGATGGGGGGCCTCAGAGGGAGCCGAGGAGATCCATGGCTCCTCCTGGTCTGGGTCGATGACCGGAGGGTCTGGCTCAGCTGACTGGGCCACCCCTTCAGTGGTCTCCAGCAGGACCACAGTCCTGAACAAACAGTTGTCAGCCTCTTCGGACGACAACCGTTCGATGGGGCAGAAAAAAATCTTGGCCATATCATAGGCCAAAGTCTCAGCCGACTGGCCCGACGGGATTTCCGTGAAGCCAGCAGCCAAGGCCGCGGTTTTGACTGTAGTCAAATCTGGAGATCGCTGAGAGCGAGAATGCTCCTGATCCCAGGATTGTCAACGGTAAGTTGTCTTTATCTTTCTTGGACTCCTTCTTGCATGAACGGGAACTGTGTGATTCGGAAGGGCCCTGCCCCTTGGTCGGGAGGGACTGGCACAGCTCCTTGAAGGAGGCCGAATAAGTGGAGCCCAACTGGAGCGGAATGAAAGCCGAAACAGAGGAGGATTACGCAGCGGCCTGGACTTCCTCCTCCTCGAAGGCCGTGAGTTGCTCCAACTGATCGGCGAACCCTGAGGCTGCGGAGAACACCCAACAGGGATCTTTGTATCTGACCGGCAGATCAGAGACAGCGCTAGATAGGGCAAAAAGGGAAAAAGTTGCAGCTTGCCCAGAAATGACCCACTTTCTACAGGACAGTGGGTCCAAAGTGGTGCACCTGTCTCTAACAATAGCTGAAAGGTGGAAAACTAAACAACAGAAAAGTATTTTCACTCAACAAATTTAAGCTTCTGTACTAATTAAATTTCTACTTACGATTAGGTTTGGACCCAGTTGTTTCTCATTTTGACCCACATTTTTTACACCTATGGGTCTAATTTGACCCATGTTTTAAAACCCCTAGCGCTGTCACTGCGGCAGATGACATTTCTCTGGGCAGCCCAATTTCAGGGGAGCAGCGTGGTCCTCAAGAACCGTCGTATGAAACAACCGGCAAATGTCGCAGGCCTGAGTATCGTGGCCGAGACAATAAACGCACAAGGCATGGGGTTCGGTACACAACATCTTCTGCCCGCATAGGCACCAGTGAAATCCAGGTGAGGATGTCTCCTCCATCACAGTCGCGATCGAAGATTAAGATGAAACTCGGATGAGTTTAAGTTTTGGAAGCAAATCCTAAGATCTGAGTGCCAGGGCCTACTCAACGCAGCAGCGGTAAGGAGGGAACCTGCTTCTTCCAGTAGAAATGAAGATCTGGCATCATGGGGCGGAGCCAACGGTTACACCACCTGGGTGGGTGGGAGGAGCCAGCTTGAACACTTTCCGGCACGATATATTTATTTTATTTATTTGCTTTTGTTTACCAGGTAAGCACACTAGACAGCCAAGTGCCTATTTTCAGGTGCGACCCGGGAGGATTACAGGGTACATACTATGCATCAGACAAAGTTATGGTAACATACAGGAGCATCAGGCATACAAAAGTAGTTGATACAGCATATGGGACATCAGGTGAAACAGTTAAATTAGGAAGATAGCATCAGAATACATACCAGTAGTAAGTAAGCAGAAAACAACTATGTAACAACAAACTGAGGTAAAACATCAAATATCAGGTACATTCAGTGCCAAGAGAGCCCGGGCAATTAAAGGAAAAAGGCACTGCCAGAAGTGTGGATACAACATTATATCCACTTCCTCAGAAACTAAGCTTTCGCCCTTAATAACAGAGCTATCTGAAACTATACACTGCTGTGCATGTGTAAAAATTTGTAATCTTTGGACACACTGCTGAAATTGGCCAATCAGTAGGCAAAGTTCTCCCTCCTGAATCTCCCACACATTCTTTGATAATCCAGATTATAAAACCGGGGAAAATCCTGAAGGCTTACTGGCCTAAAGGCAGTTCCAGATTTAATGTTCGCTCATAACATCACAGTCCAAAACTAAAGAAATATCTACATAAAAAAACCTTTTTCATTCTACAGGATCCCTTTTACTCTACAGGATCCCTTTTATAATCATAATAAACCACTCCAGGACATTTCTTTTGCTGGTTAACATCACTTCCCAGATAATCAAAGGTACTCTTGCCTCACAACATACCTGAAGCGTAATGTTCTCCAAACATATTACACACCCCGTTGTGCATTACTGCTTAACTGACAGATGTGCTCACGCAGCTGGCTAACTCTTTGAAAAAGTAGCCCTCAGTGCTGGTCACCAGTGTGGGACAGACGGACAGGAACCCTTGCAATTTCATCCTGCTCAGCCACATTATGGGATGCTAGCTATGAGGCTTTCCTATATTGGGGACCACTGTTTTCATCCCTGCAGAATGGCTAGATAGCACCTTTTTTTGCACTTAGTATAAAGACGATCAGTTAATTTCTCTCTCTCTCCACTTACAGGTGCCATGGTCTTCAATGGCGACACGGACTTGCCTCTCGAACCCACTCTGAAGGTTCTGCTGGGTCATCTTCTTCAGGTCTAGCCGGAGTTTGGTACTGGAGTTCAGGGATACAGTCACCGAGGTCTGACCCGTCCTGTCAAGACAAAATCAGGAAGCTCAGTCAGAGAGCTTTCAAACCTGTGCATTGAGCCCTAGCCTATACTGTGTTCACATGTGCCTGCACTGATTCACATTCAAACAAAATAACTGCATCAGCTAGTGATCCATTCCAATTTATATATTTTTCCACACTCTTGATTTTTTGCCCCACCCCCCCACCATCTATCATCTCCCCAGGACCACCAACAGCAAGGGCACCCCCACAGATTACCTCCCCCACACACACACACACACACACGTGGAGTCAGGAGAGGGAGGTTCCTTGTCATCCCCCCCAGCACATGATCCAGTGCCTCACCACAGGCAGCCTGGTGACGTGGTGGGTGGAGTTGTGTAGAAGGGGTGTCATATGCCCTTGCTGTGCCCATCCTTCTTCCTCCACTTTTCTTCCCTATACTAGGGCTCCACTCCACCTACCCTGGCCTAGTGCCTGCTCAGTCCATCTGCGCGGCACTACCACCGAGCCTCCACTCCATGGAAGCCAACCGCTAGGAAAACCAACCTCCCCAATTTGAAAGAGGAGAGTTGCCCAACAGCCGCTTGATCCTATTGCCAGCCCCCAAGTCCCCCGGCCAACTCCTAGCTGCTCAAGCTCGTTCCCGAATTCGGGTCGCTGGCATGGGAGAGGAAAGGTGCTACTTCAGCCCTCTGTGCCATTGGTAGAGTCAGGGTTTGGCGACTTTTCGGTGTTCTGGTAAAGCCAATTAACGTTTGAGTTCAGTTAGGTTCACTTGGTTGAAAAAAATGTAAAAGTTCGGTTTCAGTTCAGTGTTTGACTGTACCTGCAGTTCACAATATGCGGTCATGCTACTTGAAGCAAGGGGGGGGTGCTTTTCAGCTAACTATTTCCTGACACACATACAGTTTCCTTGCTCATAAGTTTGAATACTGAAAAACATGACTGCTACCAAGCCCTTTGTTTCTCTGTTCCATATAAGCAGGAATATCACGGAGCATGATACGCAAATCCAGAGTACCGCTGAAAATGAAGAACTGGCACCTGGCAAATATTCTGGCAGTACCATTATCAATGAGAAGTGGATTAAGCAGTGACACTGCATAACCATTTTTTTTTGTCAACTAATCTTTGGCACCTACTGACCACATCTCTCAGAGGTACCCTCTCAACACGACTCCTCTACCTCATACCTGAAGCCACTCCCATCCTGCCCCACCCCACCCAGACATTCCAGACCCCAAGATCACCTTCCCCCCCAGGAAGGGCCCGCCACTCCTACCTTGGACGGGTTGTCTGAGATTAGAGGGTCTGTCCGTTGGGAATCGTGTCGTGCCATCAGGGAGGTAGCTCCAGTATCGTGGAATGGGGCTAAGCAGCCGGGTCTCATCAAGGGGCGCTTCCCTAAACCCACCCTGTAAAGGAGGGCAGTCCTCCAGATGCTCAATCCTTCCCTCTGCCGAGCCCCGACAGCCCAGACTCGTTCCCGAACCCGGGTCACCGGCATGGCGTGAGGTGTGGCATTCAGGGCCTCCAGGCCAGTGACACTTCATAACTTAGCAGAGGAAGGGGAACAATGCTTACTTTTTTGCTTGGATGCTTAGACTGTAGCTGGAAGTAGGGTCAGAGCATGTGCCCTCATCTGAGACCTCAGTGCACACCGGCAGTTCTACCATCTTGGTCAGGCAGAAGGGAGACTCCTACACTTCTTAACTGCGCTGCAAGGAGCAAAGAGACAGGACGATACTGGCAGTAAGGTATTAAAATGAGCCACAAAGGGATCTGGAAGAATAGGAGCTACTTTCTGTTGTTGACTTAAAGTTCAAATGCAAGTAAGACGGGGCGGTTGCAGTTGTGGTTCATCAGGAATTTGTTACAGAGTTCAAGTTCAGTTTGGGTCCGATTGGGGTTTCCTACTCAAGGGTTCTAGTTTGGTCTGGTTAGTCGGAAAATCCGACAGTTCGTGTTCAGGTTGCGGCCGAACCCGTGCTCTAGCCATCAGGCCGGCTTCCAATTTATGTTTTTAATTTAATTTATACTGCCCCTGTACAGTTCCCTGCTGGGGAGGCAACACCTGGAGTGCTGTGCACAGTACTGGAGTATGCACCTTCTTAAGAAGAACATTTGGGGGAGGGGGGCTAGCTGTCAGCTGCAGAAGACACACTTTACACGAGCTCCCGCCTCAAACTGCCTTGAATTACATTCTCTGCCATCTACGTTTCTGAAAACATTGCCAGATTTCTAAAGACTGGAGCACAGTGAGCGAGTACTGCGGGCAAACCATGAAACCAACAACCATCCTCTATGACTTTTTCAAACCCTAACAGGGAGTGAGCGGCACTGCTAAGGCAGAGGGTGCCAGCGGGTAAAAAGACACTGTTACCGATATTGCTGATATCAAACACTCACTGCAGGTAATGAGCAGATCAAAGCAAGCAAATGAATAGAGGCTTGAAGACTTTACCTTTCAAAAGCAGCAGGTAGAGAAATATATGGTGACCTGCTTGGATACGGTCACTACAGTGGCATTGCATGCAGAAAAGGCATTAGGAACAACCAAGAGTGTCATTAGTGAAACTTGCATACTAAACAAGCGTTTGTCCATGACAAACATTGATGCTTGGTAAACAATTTGGTTTTTTTTGCAATTTTGACCCCGATTTTTCAAGATACTTGTTTTAGGATTCTCCTTATAGACATGACTTGTACCATTTATAGTATATTGGCCGAAATGTCATTTCACACCAGAAGTGTGAAAACACATCTCACCCAGGATTTTTAAAATGACATATCATGTTTATGAAGGGGTGTGGAAAAATGGCCATGTTGAAAGGCCAGAGTCAAAATATTGAAAATTTGCAAAGTTATGAGTGAACACTGAAAATAGTGTAACATTCAGTCATAACCTGGGCATTTTACTGTATTTGTACACCACATTTTCAGCATTGCCTTCTTATTACCCCACCTAATGAAACCGGGTTGGTGAAAATTTTCAAATCCTCACCAAAACGTCATTCTGCACCACAGGTACGAAAATGAATTTTGGCCAGGATTTGAAATATGACAGCTATCACACATTCATGAGGTGTTGTGAGGAAATGGCTATGTTGAAAATTTTGGGTCAAAATACTGAAAATTACCAATCTTCAATATTTTTATCCTAAATTTTCAACATAGCCACTTCTTTACTGCACCTCATGAATGTGATAACTGTTATTTTTTTAACTCCTGCCCAAAAGTGTTTCTGCATCCCGAAAGTTGATTTTGCATTCCTTGCGCCAAATCATCTTTCAGCTAGGAGCTGAACATTTGCTCTTCCCTTATTCATGAGGCAGGGTCATAACAAGGCAGTTTTAAAAGTTTGGTGTAAAAGTACTAGAAAACAACAAATTTATGAGTCTATGGCATTTGAGGAAGCAACATCGGCAGCGAGCGCAGCGCCAGCCAATCAGCAACAGGACACCACTTTTAAACTGTGCAGCTGGGCTTCATAAGCCAACGCCCAGCCACAGGACTAAACTTTCACTGCCTGTTTGTTCACCGGGAGGAGGCAGGGAGCTGCAACTGGTGACTCAGGAAGGCAAAGGTGGCTGCAAGTGGCGGCACCACGAGAAGGGAGAGACACGCAGTCGGCAGCTCGGGAGGCATTTGAAGAAGCCGCGAGCTGGCCTCAGCACCAATCAACAACAGGGCACTTTTCAACTGTGCCGCTGGGCTTCATAGGCCAGTGCCCAGCCGCAGGACTAAACTTTCACTGCCTGTTTATGGACTGAAAAAGCCACCCTTTTTTTTTATTAAATACTTAAAAGCCACAACCACAGAGGGTCGTGCCTGAAGGCCGTGAGGGAGGAGCTGACAAGCTGGTTTTGGAAGCCCTTTACTAGGCAGCTCTTAAAGCTACACACATGTTTAGCTAGCTTTTGCTAGTTGGCCTTTATAGTTAAACAGTTAAACTGTGAGAGGCTTGGGGAGCTACAAACTGGTTTGACAAGTTTTTTGCTAGTTAGCTTTTAAAGTCAATTAGTTAAATTGTTAAAGGCTTGGGGAGCTACAAACTGGTTTGACAAGCGTTTCCTAGTTAGCTCTTAAAGAGCAACTTTTCAGTACCATTTCAAAGAAATGCATTAAATCCTGCCTGTTGCATAAGTGAAATAATCCATTGAATGTTAATGCATTTCCTGCACCATTTTTGCATATTTTATAATTATATGTGGGCTGTACCTTCATGTTGCGCTCCATTCTGTGCTGATGCTTAATCTACCCGACGTGCGGTCATGAATGCAGCACTTATTGTGGCATCAGACCTAGAGAAATTTGGTGTTTCATATATACAGTACATCAACTGTGATCTCATTTAAATCACATGAGGCACTGTACTGCGGGATACTAACGTGATGGATACACTGTCACAGAAAACAAATACTGACAATGGACACTGCATTTCGAAAGAACACAGAGACATCACAGAAAGGAATATTTCCATGGCTTTTCATTTGTTACATTACATTCAGTGAAGAAAATGAAATGTACAGTGCTGAATACACTCCGGTTTCATGGCACCCACTCGTTGGCATGCCGAGAGGTTAAATTTCCCTTGCGGTGAGCACAGGGACGCCTCAAACAGTGATATCTAAACACAGATATAGATTTAATAGACCAAATAGAAGGGGGTGGAATAGCTTTATTTTTTAAAAATAATTTGACTACAGTTGATATTACTAATCGTATAAAAACCCATAACACACTTACTGAGACTATTTGGGTTAAACTGTATTTAACTCAGGATGAGTTTCTCATTATTGGTAGTTGTTACCATCCTCCCAATTCACCAGTTGATGTATTAGAAGCAATTCTAACAGAATTTGAACAGGCAAGTGAGATTAGACAGGTAATAATTATTGGTGACTTTAATCCTGGAAACACTGATTGGTTTAATTCCACTGCCACAAGTGGAAAAGGAATTAAATTTCTTTCCACTTGCCTTGAGTGAATTTAATAAAGCATGTTACTAAACCTACTAGGGAGGATAATATTCTGGATCTTGTAATCAGTAGTGACTCTGTACCAATTATCGACTTAAATATCCTGGATCCAATCGCTGGAAGTGACCATAATACTATTTTGTTTGCCACTGAGAAGACGTACTCTTCTGTGAATAATAAAACTAATATTTACCTTTATAATAAAGCAGATTTAAAGTCTATTCTTAGTGTTATGAATGAGATCAATTGGAAGTTCATTCTATCTAATTTAAGTTCTGAAAATGGTTGGTCTGCCTTTAAATCAACTATCTCTAATATAAGAGACACATATATTCCTTTTAAATTTAAAGTCCAAAATAACAAACGGTCACCAAAATGGTTTAATTCGTCTATAAAAAGTTAATAAAATCAAAAAAGAAAAAATACAATAGTTACTTAAAGCATAAATCTAGCACTACTTGGGAGGCTTATAGACAGATACAGATCAAATGCAAACTTGCTATTAAGAGGGCAAAATCAACATGGGAATATAAGCTTGCTAATTCTGCTAATAAATATAATACTAAAGATTTTTACTCATATATTAATTCTTTAAAAAAAAACCTGATTGCCAAGTTGGCCCCATTATACAACATAATGATATTGTGTATGATCCTAAAATGATGGCCGATATATTCAATACAGAATTTTGTAAAACATTTACAGTTTCTGACAATCTTCCGGTTAGCACTAATAATAGTAATGAGTCTGTTATAACATTTGATGAAAAACAGATATATGACAAATTGACTTGTTTAAAAGGTAAATACTGTTCTGGTCCTGATAAATTGGCTGGGCACTTAATGTTCTTGTTAGCCAAATATATTGCATCACCATTAAAAATTATATTTGACAAGTTTTTATTAGAAAACTATGTTCCAGATGACTGGAAAAAAACTAATGTTATACCAATTCATAAAAAGGGATTAAAAAATAATTGGGAAAATGATTGTCCTATTAGTTTGACCTCCACAGTATGTAAAGTTTTGGAGAGTCTTATTAAAGATATCATTACACCAACTTTGGACGTTCATGACACTGGACAGCATGGTTTTAAGAAGGGCAGAAATTGCCTTACCAATTTGTTATCCTTTTATGAAAACATTAGCGAATTTCTGGCCCATAATATTCCATGTGATGTTATTTATATCGATTTTAGCAGAGCGTTTGACATCATGCCACATATGGCTCTTACTTCCAAAGTATGTAATATTAAAATCAACTGTTATATTACTAATTGGATTAGTAATTGGTTGCAGGACAGGACACAGTGTATCGTCATTGATGGATTTAGTTCTGAAATGGGCTATGTGTCTAGTGGGGTCCCACAGGGTTCTGTGTTGGGCCCTTGTCTTTTTCAGGCTTTTATTTCTGACATGACTGATGAATGTCAGTCTATTTCTATTAAATATGCAGACAATGTTAAAACTGGTGGTCCCTGTTTAGATACCATGCAATCTTTCATTATTGAAAATGACCTGGATATTATTACATCTTGGGTAGATAAGTGAGTTATGAAGTTGAATTTGGATAAGTGTAAAGTCATGCATTTGGGCTCTAATAACCTAAATTATACGTACCAACTATATAGAACCAACCTTGTTAGTTCCCTTGATGAAAAAGATTTGGGTATTAGTATCTATAATGACATGTCCTATAATAAGTACATTCATGACATCATTAATTAAGTCCAATAGGGTAATATGGTCTATTTTATGTAATATTAGATCACGAAAATCTGAGGTTCTTGTCCCTCTGTTTAGATCCTATGTCAGGCCTCATTTGGAGTATGCTGCTTAGCTGTGGTCTCCATATAAAAAATGTATTAGTAATTCACTGGAGAATGTTCAAAGACGATTTACAAAGAAATATCTGGTCTAAAAAACAATTCGTATAATTTTATTTATTTATTTAAAAGTTTTACCAGGAAAGACATACTGAGAAGACTACCGCTCGATTCCAGATGCGTCCTGGGGGTAGAGGGAACGGGATAGTACATGGCTCCAGGACCGGACCCAGAGGGTCGTAGTTGGTGGGATAGTCTCATCCCCAAGGAGGGTCATTAGTGGGGTCCCACAGGGATCAGTCCTTGGGCCTCTTCTGTTCAACGCCTATGTATCTGACATAAGGACAGGAATCAGGAGTGAGATGAGTCTCTTGCAGATGACCAAACTGGGGGCGGTGGTGGATGGGGAGGAGGGAGGGTGGCCCTGCAGGGGACCTGAGGCTCTGGAAAGATGGTCTAGAAAGTGGAAGCTGAGGTTCAATGCAGGGAAATGCAAGGTACTCCACCCAGCCGAAACCCAGGCCAAGTGTACACCCTGGGGGGAATGCTACAAGTCCTCGATGGCTGAGAGGGACCTGGGGTGGTGGTGGATGTCAAGATGAACAACTCTGAGACTTGGAGAAGGCAGCAGCCAAGGCCAACAGGATGCTGGGATGCATCGCTAGGGGATCACTCCAGAAGGAGGGAAGTGATACTCCTCTGTATAACTGCTTGGTGAGGCCGCACCTGAGTACCACGGCAGTTTTGGAGGCCACACTTAAGAGGGACATTAACCTCCTGGAGAGGGTCCAGAGGAGGGCAACCAAAATGATTTGGGGCTTGGGGACAGAACCTATGAGGAGAGGCTCAAGAGCTAAATATGTACACATTGGAAGAGAGAAGGACCGGGGGACATGATAGAGGTCTCAGGTACATGAAGAGGGTAAACAGGGAGGAACAGTCAGGGTGCTTCAAGGAAGGAGGAAGGGCCACTAGAGGGCATGGGTGGAAGCTGGACGGGGAAGATTCAGGGAGAAAGGAGGAGGAGGAGGTGCTACTTCACTGAGAGGGTGGTGGAGCCATGGAATGCACTACCTAGGGGCTGGGGAAGGCAGAGACAGTGGAGGGGTTCAAGAGGGGGGACAGGTACAGGGAAGGGTTCTGGAAGCAAAATCCAATGCAGCAAGAATATCCGGAACTGGGAAGGGAGAAGCCAGAGAAGGCGAGGGGGACAGCAAGGTCAGCACCCAGGGTGGGGGCTGACCAAACGAGCAGACACGAAAGACCGTTAGGCCTATTCTGCTGGCATTTTAGTATGTTAGTATACAAGTCAACATACAGAAATTATAGGACAGCAAAAATTTACATAGGTTACATACAATATGTACAAAAGTTGTATAATTTCAGTGAAAAATAATCTCAAAAACTGCATGTACAGGATGATAATGATCGGTTACAGACCCTAAATTTAATGTCATTATCCACCGTCGTCTCAGAGGTGATTTGTTTCTTCTTTTTGACATAATTAAGGATCCTGCTCTTATGACTGAATTAAATTTACTGTTCAAAGACCATTCACATAATGTTAGAGGTCATCCCTTACAATTAATAAGGAATCTTTTTAGACATAATAGCCGACAATATTTTTTTACATTAAGAGTTGTGGGTCCCTGGAATACTTTGTCTATTAATGTTATTATCAGTGAAAACAAGAAATCTTTTAAATACAGGCTTAATAAATTAATTAGCACGGAATTTGTTTTTTCATATTATCCTTTGGCTTAGTATAAGAGTGCTATGGGCTAACGCCCTCTTGCTCTTTCCATAACCTTAGTATGAACCTTAGTAGGTGCCAAGAACAGCATAGAGCACAAGGATGCAACAAACAGCGCTCCACTACTGACTGCCAATGCGCAACCACAAGCAGGTAGGAGAACGACTTTCAAACAAAAATTTTTCAATATACAGGAATCGCAGGGATGGGAAACAGGATGCATTTTGACAGGTACACGAATAACGAGCGGTAGCAGGAATCGGGGGCAAAATTATTCCAAGGTGGAAAGTTGCTCTTTAAAGTTACACAGTCAAAATGTTCACAAAGAAATGCTGATGTAAATGTGGTGACTGTGCCTTTATTTTTTGAGGTAAGGGCTACCTTAAAGTAATACTAATGCAAAGGTATAGATTGCTGTGACAGTAAGCACGTTTAAAGTTCTTAAAGCAATACTGATGCAAATGCAAGGATTGTAAGCTGCAAACGGGGCATTAGGGGAGAAGAGCAGAGTCACAGAGTCATTCAGGGAAGATGGGGAGAGGCTCTGAAAAAAGGACAGAATGAGTTACTCAGGATGGTGGAGAGGGCAGGGCCACGAGTTTTCTTGGAAGTGGAGGGGGCACTGGGGAAGGCAGGGGACGGAGGGGCTTCAAGAAGGCAGGGGTCTTCTTGGATGGGGAGGGGGCATGGGTAGGATAGTGGGGCGCAACGGATGTGGGTCAGCTGTGTTTATAGAAACTATGTGGTGGATGGCATGTTGCCCAATCTGTATTAGATTGGTGCAACTGGTGGCGGAGTTCAGCTCGCTGAGGGAGGGAACTGTAAGGGCGTGGAAGGTGGGGGGGATTTGGGGGGCTGCAAAAAGAGAGACAGGCAAAGGGACCAGCTGGGGACATGGAGACATGGGGCAGGAGAGGGGGCACAGGGAGGAAAGGGTCCAAGTTCATGAGGTGATGGGAGATATGCCTGGCAAGAAGTAAAGACTAGGGGAAGGGGCCTCAAGGTAAGCCACATAACTCAGCAGTAGGGGGGAAGGGAACCACAAGATGGTAAGGGTATTACAGTGTCCAACAGGTACTCTCCTCTAGAAGGCAATCTTGAGGAGGGGGTTCTAAAAGGACCGGGGGGAGCAACAGGTACGGCTCAGGAAAAGGGGGTAAACAGAAGGGAAGGGACGAGAGAGATGGAAACATTGGCGGGGGACGGTGATAGCAGGGGAAGGGGCAGAAGTAAATATAGCATCTCTGCCCAGCTTCTTGGGGACACTTGAGCTACGGACCACAGCCACACCATGCTGCAGGGCTGCTGCTGTGTGCCTGCTTCCCACCCACCCTTGGCTGGCCTGCAATTTATAGGTACTGTGGGTCACGTGGCCCGAAACGTACCTTATATTTTTCAAAGTGTTGATTTCCCCATCTGCAGGCTATGCTCTTCCACCAGCAGAGGGAACGGACATCAATTCCTCCCTTTATGGTGACTTATGCAGTCACAGATTATACAGCTCAGTAGTTTCACCTTTTGACTCAGCTGATCTTCTTTGTTAGACTCACTAAATTTGAGCTACCTCATTGCCGCCCCACCCTTCCTTTGCCAATCCAAACTCTCTGAGACTCCCTAGTGGCTATTAGACACCAGATTTCCTGTGTCTTGGCAGATCTCTTGCTACCTTACCACGCAGGTGCGGTACCTCCAGCTACCTATGACACCTCTTCCAGTTATTCTAGCAATGAATTCTTGATTTCTACCCTTGCTGACAGCCTCACTACTCAGCAGCCTCTGGGTGGCTGACTTTTGTGCCACAATATTAGCACATGATCAAGCAAATCAGCACTCTCCTTCCTATCTGACTATGATAAACATCTTCTTGGGTCCTTCCTGTACTCCTGCTCATCCTCTTCTCCCTGGATAGCTCACCCTTACCTTCTCCTACTCTCCTTGCTATTACTTGCGGGTGACATCGAGACCAACCCTGGCCCAGTAAACATCCCCATCACCTCCTCTCATAGTACCTGGTCCAACTCCCAATTACTGAAAATTGCCCACCTAAATTTATGCAGCCTCCCTTCTAAATGCTCGAAACTTCAAGCCTGGGAAGCCCTCCATAAACCTCATGTTATCGGGATCTCAGAAACCTGGCTAAAGCCACACATCTCTGACGCCATGTGCCAAATGGCCAGCTACACTATGCTCCGTCGCGACTGGGCAGGCAAGAAAAAGGGTGGTATAGCAATTTACCTACGGGAATCCACATCTGTCACCATCTCCCACAGCTCTGATCCAGCCTCCCCTAGTGAGTGGCTCATTGCCGAGTTGATTTTGGGCTCCTCCAAAAAGCTCTTCCTGAGGTGTTACTATAACCCTCCAGCAGGGGGCACTGAATGGCCTTCAGAACCTTCTGTCTGGTCTCAGCTCTCTCTCTCTCTCCCCCATCAGAGACACCATCCTCCTCGGGGACTTTAACCTTAACTGGTTAAGCACCCAGGAACCTGACTATGCCAATCTACTGAAGCAGCATAACCTGGTTCAGACAATCTCAATTACAACTAGGCAAAACAGGCGCACCTCATCACATACCTTGCTGGACTGGATAGTCACCAATAGGGAAGACAATGTAATTCAAACTGGGACGCTCGCAGACTCCATAAGTGACCACTCTCCCACCTATATCATCTGGTCCACCAAGTTTAACACCCCCAAGTACCTCTCCTTCTGTAATTTCCATAGTCCTGTTGCCTCTGTCATTCTGAATGAAGTTAGGACTATAAACTGATCACACCTGTACACTCAACCGGACGTGTCTTCGACAGTGGCTTATTTCACAAATGTCATTCTGAAGATTCAGGACAAATACTTTCCCCTAAAGACGAGGAGGGTGCTCGGGGGATGCACACGCTGAATCACTAAGGAACTCCTGACAATCATGAAAGCTCGAGATCGCAAGTAGGCTGATCATAAGTAGTCCCCCTCCACTTTCTTGTGAAGTGAATCCAGGTGTCAGAGAAATCAATGTAAACAGCTGGCCAAATCCCTAAAATGGAATAATTACACTAACCTTCAGAAGGAAAGCCTAGGTAATCCCAGAATATTCTTGGCCTCCGTTAGCTCTCTCACCAACCCCTGTACCAACAGGTCTGTTATCAAACTCAACCAGGGGGAGGTCATGTCAGACCAACCTCATTGAATTTTTTGACTGGGTGACTAGGGAGGTGGATCAGTGGAGGGCAGTGGACATGGCCTATCTGGACTTCAGCAAGGCCTTTGACAATGTGCCACATAGAAGACTATTGCACAAACTGGGGAATATGGGTGTGGGCAGGTCAGTAGTGTGGTGGGTAGGTAACTGGATGGGTGGCAGGACACAGAGGGTGGTGGTAAATGGCTGTCACTCCACAGAGGGAAGAGTGACCAGTGGGGTACCACAGGGATCAGTGCTGGGCCGGTCCTATTCAATATCTTCATCAGACACATTGCGCCGGGACCTAGAAGGCAGAATTTCACTGTTGCTGATGACACAAAGCTCTGTAACAGAGTAGACACACCAGAGGGTGTAGACAGAATGAGAAAGGACCTGCAGAAACTTGAAGAATGGACAGGGTTTGGCAGTTGAAATTCAATGCAAGGAAGTGCAAGATAATGCATATGGGGCACAAAACCCTGGCACAATGTATCAGTTGGGGGGTGAGGATATAGCATGCACCAAGCAGGAAAGGGATCTTGGGGTTATCATCTCTGATGACCTCAAGGTAGGAAACAGTGTGACAAGGCAGCAGGTAAAGTAAATAGGATGTTGGGATGCATAGGCAGGGACATCACCAGCAGGAAAAGGGAGGTCATAATTCCACTATACAAGACACTAGTGAGGCCCCACCTGGAGTACACTGTACAGTTCTGGAGACCTTACCTACGTAAGGACACAGACAGGGTAGAGAAGGTTCAGAGGAGGGCAACAAAGATGGTGCATGGATTGCATCACAAGTCCTATGAGGACAGGCTGAAGAAACAGAACATGTACTCCCTGGAGGAGGGGAGGGAGAGAGGGGATATGATAGAGACATACAAGTATCTTACAGGGGGGAACAGGGTGCAGGAATACACTATTTTTAAGCGAAAAAGATGTTCCAGGACTAGAGGGCATGGGATGAAGTTGGAGGGAGGACGATTCAGAGGAAACGTGAGGAAGAATTTCTTCACAGAACGGGTGGTGGACAAGTGGAACACCCTGCCAGAGGAAGTGGTGGGGGCTGAAACAATCACAGGATTTAAGAATGCATGGGATAGACATAAAGGAATTCTGGACGTCAGGGGTAAGGGGCAACAGACTTCTTGGAAAACATAAACTGAACTTACAAGCTCAAATGGGCAGACTGGGTGGGCCATAGGCCCTTATCTGCAGACACTGTCTATGTATCTATGTAACTCCCTCTCTGGCCCTCTGACCAAGCTGTCTGAGATAGTCCAGTCTTTTAACATAAAATTCACGGATCCGTCAGCCCATCTTGGCAAACTCAATGGCAGCCCACTCTCCACCCCGGGCACCAGCACATGTCCACAGCCACCTTCCTCCTCCCAAGGTATTCCCCACTTTCACTTCAAGACCATAACTGTTCAGGACATCGTCAAACTCCTAAGGAATCTCCCAAACTGTGGTAGCCCGGGTTTGGACAGCCTATCACCTACCATGTTCAAACTTATCTCCCCTATCTCCAAGCCGCTCACTTTTATTTTCAACTTGGCCCTGTCTACCTGTTCCATGCCTGATACCTAGAAATCTGCCAAAGTTGTCCCTATCGTCAAAGCCGGGGACTCCCACTCGTCCGAAAATTACCGGGACTATTTCAATCCTTCCCCACCTAAGCAAGAAAAAACTGTCCACTGACAACTGCTGGAACACATAAAGAAACACAATCTTATGTGTAGCCAACAGCATGGCTTTTGCAAAAATCACTGCATCACCACTGCTCTTGCATTCTTTACTGACCACGTCTTTACCAGTATGGATCGTGGGCATGTTACTAGGGCCGACTTTGTGAACCTTACAAAGGCCTTCACCATGGTCAACCATGCACCCTCCTCCTCTCAAGCTGCATCTCCTTGGTGCTCCCCCGAGACCAATGACTGGTTTTGGAGATACCTCTCGGCTGCTCCCAATCGGTCTGCATTGGCTCTGTTGTCTCTCCGACCCTCCCTGTCTCTACTGGTGTCCCCCAGGGTTCCATCCTGAGCCCACTACTTTTCTCCATTTGCATTAATTCTCTCCCATCTGATAGCTTAAACTATAAATCGCTTCTCTATGCAGACGACCTTGTTTATACCACAGCAGTAAGTCTGTCGCCCAGGTCTCCGCAGTCCTCACCCAGAACTATGGCAGTGTTTCTAGCTGGTTCTCATCTAACCAGTTATTGGTTAATGGGAAAAAAAAAAAAACATGCTATTTGCATCCAAACCCCACCTCGCCAAGATTCATAATTCCAGCTCCTCCCTCCAAATTCTATCACCCAATGGGTCCAGCTCTAGAACACGCTGCCTCTTTCAAATACCTGGGGTAACACCTGACCCGGCGCTAACCTTCTCGACCACATCAATACTGTGATTCACAGGTGAATCAAAACGAGGGTCCTGCCTACCGCCCAGTTTCACCACACCTCGAGGCTCAAACTGCAATTGTCCAGGGTAACCTACTTCCTATCATCACCTACTGCTCCCCATCTACTCTGCATTCTCTTCCTCAAATCAGACTCACGTCCACCTACAACAGTGCATGCCGCTGTACTCTTATAGCACCGTTCTTAACCCATCACTCGACCTCTCTGAGAACCCTTAGCTGGCTACCACTCAAGACCGCTTTGATTTTGCTCTTGGCTGTATCAGGGCTAGTACCATCAGAAGCTGTGATGCGTCCTCTTGCCCCCTACTCAAGGTTAGAACCCTATCAAGGCGTCTCCACTCATCCACTGCACCTCCCCTTGAGGTACAGAGGGTCTCTACCAGCATGGGTGGGAAAGCCTTATCTGTTGCTGCCCCCACACTATGGAATGGGATCCCTGCTACAACCTGCTCATCCAACACCCATTCTGTCTTCAAATCCCGGCTTATAGACAGGGCCCAGTGCTCTTGCTCACCAGGGTAGCACCCTTCCCCCAACTGGCAACTGTAACCCCACACTAACCTGACTATTAGGAGTTTCTTCTCCCCTCTACTAAAGCTGTTCACAAGTCCTCTCTCTCAATCTCGTCATTAGTGCTCAAAGGTGTGCTGAATAGGGGTGGTGCAGGACTACTGCACCCTCTTATGTCGAGCAAGGCTACTTAATCCCTAAACATATTTCATATCCGGCTGCCATATTCCTGCATCTATATCAGTATGTGAAAGTACATGACCCTGATGCCAATATTCATGTATCTATATTTCTGTATGTAAAGTGCTTGACCTATGATTAATTGTATATATCCTGTTCTTGTGACTGTACATGTTGTTTAACACTAAAAGCTTTTATGTGCCCCATATCTCCCTAAGTTACATGCAGATTGTCGGAGCCCCGAGCAGCAAGCCAGCCGCCAAGCGAAGGTCGTGAGGGCAGGGACTACTGCCTCCCCCATAGCTCCCTGAGATCAAGACGGTGTCGGAGCCCCTCAGCAGCAAGCCAGCCGTAAGGTACGGAAACCAAGAGCCAGAAAGCTGAAGTTTTATTTATTTACGCCTGTTTTGCAATCACCTATGGCTTGTGCAACTCATGGGGACGCCTGAACAAGCTTGACAAGGTCTCCTGAAATTTTAAATCGGCAGACGAGTTTAGATAGTTTTTGTGAACTGCTTTTTCTGCTACATGCACTGTGTTTAAAGGGATTAGCCACTGGTTCCTTAATTTGTGCCAAAATCCTTCAGTAGCTATTGTTTAAAGCTGTTTTGTTCCTTTAAGGACCTGGTTGATGCATTTTAACAACTATCTAGGCATAATTCTGCAAGCTAGCCCAAACTGCATAAAGCAAACCATTACTGTTGCGTGGGTCTGGCTGGTACAAACATAGCCCCTGTCTGAGCCTGCTAGTAGTCTTTAGCATTTAATGTACGTGTATAAGTAAGTAACATACTCCCAGTTAGCAATCCCGGGCAAAAGGTACAGCAATCTGCTCGCAGTGCAGGCTCTCTCTTCGTCAGACTGGGCCCTCACCAAGTCGCCCCTGATTGTTTGGGCTTCCCATAGTAGCTGCCTAGTAGCATGGAGAGCAAGCACTATTTGGTGGAGGCAAGTAACGCTGCTGCTATTTTCCGCAGCTAAACGCTGGCAACAAATTCAAATTCTTAGCTGGGACCTGATTCTTAAAACCTATAAAAAAAAAAAAAGGGGACCTAATTTCAGGCTCACAAGGAAGTTCTATTTTCTTTTTTTCCCACACGTTACTGTGGGCAGTCAAATTCTGTAAAATAGCTCAAATTACCTGGGCAAGCTGTTACGCCCCTCCTTCTTACATAAATAGCCTACCTTTCCTTCTTTCTCCTCCACAGCAGGGTCGTGCGTGGCAGGGGACTAATGCCCTCCCCCATATCTCCCTGAGATTCGCACGGGTCTCGGAGCCCCCCCCGAGCAGCAAGCCAGCCGCAAGGTACGCAAAACCGAAGAGCCAGGAAGCTGAAGCTTTTATTTTATTTACACCTGTTTTGCAATCACCTGTGGCCGAGGAGCTCATGGGATGCCTGGAACAGCGCTGACAAGGTATTGTCCCGCTGGCGCTATGCGCCGGCTCCCCACCGCCCCCACCACCACCCTTGGTCGTCTCTCTAATTTATAGGCAATTGGAGTGGTCAGGTGACTCGTGAGTCACGTAGTCTTCAAAACCTATCTGCTCACTTTCAGATTTGCAGCTTATAAGATCTCTCCAGCAGAGGCGCTGTCACTGATTACAGCTTGCTACTGATAAGCAAAAAGAAAAAAAAAAAAATTGCTCCTGCTCATGTTAACCTTGCTAGCCGCTGTCCCTCCTCATGTCTCGCTACCCCATCTACCCAGCCCCAAATGACCCAAATATCCCCTCTCTTACTCAGTCTCGGCCCCTCACACCCCTAAACACACCTACTGAGAAACGCTAGGTGCAGCCACCGTCCCCTCGCCTGGATTTCTTGCCCTCCGTCTCCCCTCATCCTTCTCCTGAGACTATCCACTAAGCAGCCTATTCAAACCAAACTCCAACCACACCCTAATTTTACCAACCCCAAAATAAAGCTAAAATTAATTGGCACACTATCCTGCAATACCTCACCCTGTTGCTACTAATGGCGGGTGATGTTGAAACAAACCCCGCCCACCAACCCACCCCATCCCCAAACCCTGCCAAAAGGCCTTAGCCTAATCCACCTCAACATCCGCAGCTCTGCTAAACAAAGTACCGGAATTGCAAACCTCTGCCCTAACCCTCAAACCGGACATTTGCATAATAACTAAGACTTGGCTAAAACCACATCATGCTGACTCCGAAATTGCACTGCCTGGTTTCACTGTATTAAGGCAGGATAGACAAGGCAGGAAAAAAAGGGGTGGCATAGCCATGTATTTATCTAACAAACTCCGTTGTACATCTATCCAGCTACCAAGTAACATGCCCCTTATTGACACCAAGATGGTAAAACTAGTCCTACCCCAGAGCTCACCGGTGTTTGTAGCTGGGTTATATTGTGCCCCTGCTACCCCAGCCTCCACCATAATGGAACTCCTGGGGTCGCTTAAAGAGTTGGCTAGCTTGGGGAGCTCTATATCCTCGGAGATTTTAACCACAACTGGCTAGACAAAGACTGCACAAAACTATGCAGCAAGATTAAAGCTTTAATCTCCTCAACAGATCGAGCAACCTACCGCTTAAATCCTAAATCCCTGAACCACTCCCTCCTGGACTGGGTGCTTACGACACATCCTCACAGGATCTTAAAGGCCGGCCTCCTACCTGACTCTATGAGCGACCACCACATGATCTACATGATCAGAAAGGTGCATAGACCCACCCACCATCTCCCACCTTGGACACTCCGCACAAGAGCTTTCAACTCTCTCTGCCTCAACTCCCTACTAAATGACTTTACCTCAGCCGATTGGTCGCTCATCAAACTGGCTCCTACCATCGACCCTTTGCTTCACGCGCTTCAGTAACCAATTTCTTGTTGTATGGATCATCCGCCCCCTCAGAAAAGAAGGGTAAAGGGCAACCCATCTCCTGGGTCTCTGCGATATTATATCCAGGGGTCGCTAAGGGACCAGGCATGGAAAAATTTGGCAATCTGGCACCCTGGAATCCCTGCACCATTACCGTACCCTCCGAAACAACTGTACCAAAGCCATAAGACAGGCAAAAAAATAGCTACTTCCGTGCGGCCCTTTCCTATAATCTTAGCCATCCAGCCAAATTTTGGAAATCTATTAAATCCTTGTTCACTCCTCCTACTCAGCCGCAACCCTACCCTCACTATTCTGGGCAAAATGTATCCAGTCCAGTCAGGTTGCCTCAACTTTTAATAACTATTTCACCAACTGCACAAAGTCTCTTCTAGCAAACCTACATACCCCCTCCTGCACTCATCCCCGTGCTTGCCCAGCACCCCCAATGCCACTAAGTTCTCTTTCCAGCCAGTCCCGACCTCAGAAGTCTTAGCCGCCCTACGCTCCCTTAACCCAAATAAAGGCAAGTGCCCCTTTAGGCCTAGATGTGAAACTCCTACACCTATCTGCCTCTTCTATTGCAGCTCCCCTAGCCGTCCTCCTCAACCGTTCCTTCTCCACAGCCCAAATTCCAACTGCTTGGAAGGAGGCAGTAGTCATTCCATTACCAAAGGGTGGCAACCCATCTGAGCCTGGAAACTACCGCCCTATCTCCCTTTTCCCTATTCTGGCAAAATTACAGGAACATCTAGCCCTCTCACAACTCACACAATTCCTGGACTCGACCCTATTTCACCCCTCATCAATCGGGGTTGCAAATCCCACTCCACCACTACAGCTTTATTAAGACTCACAAATGATATTGCCTCGGGTATGGACAAAGGGCTTCTCACCGCGGCTATTTTCATTGACCTGGCAAAGGCCTTTGATACTGTTTCCCATCCCAAAATCCTCACAAAATTGCAGGACGCAGGCCTATCCGACCATACCATCGGCTGGTTCCATGCCTACCTATCTGGCCGGAAACAAGCAGTAAAAAATTGGCCCACACTGCTCCCCCCCTCTCTCAGTCACCTGCGGTGTCCCCCAGGGCTCTGTCCTGGGTCCCTCTCTTTTCAATATTTCTAAATGACCTCCCACTGGTATGCCCAAAATCAGCTATACAAATGTACGTGGATGATACCGTCCTGTATGCCTCCGGCCGATCCTGCGAGGCTTTAAACTCTGCCCTCCAACAGGACTTTGATGCCATCCAAACCTGGCTCAGCTCAAACCAACTCCTGCTAAACGCAAAGAAATCTGTCCACCTAACTTTCGGCACGCAACCACAACTCTCCCGTCTAACTACTCCCCCCTCTTACCATACCCTAGACGGTACCACTCTGGAATCGTGTACCTCCTTCAGGTACCTGGGTGTATGGCTTGATCAACACCTAGACTTCGCCATCCACATCGACTCCCTCCAGCAAAAACTTTATCCAAAACTAGGAGCACTCTTCCGAAACAAAGGATGCCTACCCACCTCAGTCAGACGGGAGCTAGTACTCAAAATGATTCTCTCTACCTTCGACTATGGTGACGTGGTCTACAGTGCAGCCCCCCAAACCACCCTGGCAAGCCTGGACCCCCTTTTTCATTCCTTCTGTAGATTCATACTAGAATGCCCCCCCACCACTGTGATATGTATAAAACCCTAGATCTCCCTTCGCTGCACTCCAGGCGTCAGATACATTGTGCTAAACTCATAATGAAATACTGGACCAACTCCATCCCCTCATATCTCAGCTCCACCCTGTCAGCTCAACCCCACCCCCCCTCGGCATACGCCCTGAGAGGATCAGACTCGAGACTTTTGCACATCCCCTTCATGCGTACCACAAAGGGCCAATCTGCTTTTAAATATAGACTGCCCAGACTCTGGAATGACCTCCCTGCTGCTATTAGGTCACCCACCACCCCCAGGACCATAAATACCCTCCTGCTGGGACATTTCCCAGACACTTGTAACTGTAAAACTGCAGCCCAGCTCTGCTAGCAAGAGGCTTCAGATCGTCCCCTAAAACTGTAAAGTGGCTTTAACTCCAGCCTCCGCAAATGGTTCACTGGTTCTCTGCCTGATCACGCTTAGTAACCCAGGGACTCGGAATCAAGATGTTATGTAAATAAATTGTTATGTAAATAAATATGTACATAAATTGTTATGTAATGTAAATTCCCAATGCACAGTCCAGCCTGTACAATTCCTGGACCTGATTGCTCACTCTTATTGCACCCACTTCTGAACCTACTGTATTGCATCCCTTGCATATGTTTCATTCGTATTGACTGTATGTATCCCTTATTGGCCTTACTTCTATACCTCCTGTATTGCATCTCTTGCCATTGCTTCAGTTGTTTGATGTATGAATGTTGTAACTCCCAGGTCGCATCTGGAAACGAGCGGTTCCTGCTCAGTATGCTAATCTGGTAAATCTCTTAAATAAATAAATAAATAAATAAAATGTCCCAGATGCCAATATTTCAAGTAACTATATTTTTTGTATGTAAAGTGCTTAACTTCTGATTAATTGAATACGATTGTAACTGTACTTAACCTTGCCATCTTTTATGGCCTGGGATGCCTGAAAACGGTCCCTCAGACCAGTGCACCTACCCAGTAATCAAAGACAAATAAATAAACAGTAGGGATTCTGAGTTTGCAGGAAGAGGAGAGAGGCAGCGTAAAGGAGGGTAAAGGAGAGGGGGAAGCTGAAAGGAAGTCAGGAGGTAAAAAGAGAGTCTCAAGTTAGCAAATGCCAAGAGGGCAAAATGGAGGAAGTAAATGAGAGGGTTACCAACTCAAGAGAAAATCAAAAGCTAAACGGGGCAGGGTCCTACATACAGGCGAAACTCACAGAGCTTGCTAGGTTTTGTAGCAGCCTGTGCTTCCAATCAATAGCGTTTTCAGAGGTGCTGACTGTGCCTAAAGCGAACACTGAAAGGAAGCAAAGGATCAGGGAGTTCAATCAATGGCTAGAGAGATGGTGCAGGCAGGGGAGGTATGGGTTAGTGGGGGACAACATGGAAGGATGAAAGCTTATAAGCCCAGGACAGACTGCACCTAAACGGGAAGGGAAAGGCAGTACTGAGATTCAAATTGAAGGAATTCATAGAGCAAACATAAGAGACAGGAGTGTCGGCGGGGCATTCAGCCAACCCCTTCCCCCCCGGACAGTGAAGAAATGTTACGCAAAAACATGTCTAAGGGTAGGAGGGACAGGGAGGGAATTTGGTGGAAGGGACTGTCCACAAATGCCAGAAGCCTGAGGAATAAGATGGTAGATTTGGAAGCATTAAAGGAAGGGGAGGGATTATATATTGTAGCAGTAACGTAAACCCGGTGGTCCAAGGACCAAGACTGGAAGTGGGGGTCCCAGGGTACAGGTTATTTAGGAGGGATAGGATCGGTAGGGAGGGGGACGGAGTAGCGCTATACATCAGGGAGGGAATCAAGGTCACGGAAGGGATGGAGGAGCAGGGAGAGGTGGAAAGCATATGGGTCACGCTGGAGAGGAAGGCCAGGACAGTATTAAGACTGGGGTGGTATACAGACCCCCTACGCAGAGTGAGGAAACCGACATGCAGATGCTGCAGGAGGTTCAAAGAATGGCTCTGAAGGGAGAAATTCTGCTGGTTGGAGACCTAAATCTCCCAGATATAGACTGGGATATCCCATCGGCAAGGTTGGCTAGGAGTGGAGAGATTCCAGGGACACTCTAGGGTGCCTTCCTGCAGCAGCTGGTCAGAGAGCCCACAAGGGAGGGAAAAATACTTGACGTGGTCCTAACCGATGGAGACTGCGTGGCGGGAGTGGGGATGGGGGCCAGCCTGGGAGATAGTGACCACAGCACACTGGGCTTCAAGGTCAGAACAGGATATGAGGCTAGTCCAACCACCACGAAGGTCCAAGACTTCAGGCGAGCAGATTTTCCCAGGATGAGGGAGATATTCTGGGAGGCTTCCTGTCTACTTTGCCCCTTCCCCCTGATCCTGCCCTTGACCCACTGTTCCTTCTCTGTGCTGACCCCACAATACTCTCAGATATCAGCCCTACTACCAACGCAATCCTCCCCTCATCCCTCAACCTCCCTGCCAAGCCACTGAACCTCTTCCTCGAGCCTTCTTAGCCTGTGGCATATTGGGCACCCTCCCAGCCCCCATAGTATATTCATCCACATTACTGCCCCACAACTATTGCACCCTACAATCCTACCCATGGTCCACACTACCTATACAGCCTCTCCACACTAACTCTCCATACAACAAGTAGAATTAACTAATCCTAACCAAGCCTCTAACAGAAATTTTAATCCCAAATGCCCTTGCATGCAGAATAAAGAACTACAGACCTACTCATAAGTTTTTATATATTTATATATCTTTAAGAATTAGCTCATGTGGTTGTTCCTTGTTTCCTCCTTCCTGGCCTGCTCTGAGGGCTCAGGTCAGTTTGCAGCTCCCCAAGCTCCTCCCTCACAGCCTTCAAACCCAACCCCAAGTGGCATTTCGATATTTAAGAAAGGCTGGTGGATAGGGTGGGTGCAAGGGCTTTTACAGTCACTGCAGCCACAGAAACCTTTAAGCTAAATTCCACCTTAAGCTAAATTAATCCTCTACACATTAACTCTCTCAACAGCAAGTAGAATTAACTAGTCCGTCTCTCCTGTAGTTTAAAAAACAACAGCAAAACTTACATAAATCTTCTCCACAGCAAGCAGACTTAACCAATCCTTCTCTCCTGCAGTTTGATGGCTCTGTCAGAATTTAAAGGCTATGTGGGTGGGCAAGTTTGGGCATGCCCTGTGCAGTCACTCTAGCCATAGAAACCTTTACAGTCACTCCAGATTAATAAGCCTTTAAGCTAAATTCCACTTTCAGCTAAATTAAAAAAAAAAAAATCAAAACTTACAAAAATCCTCTACACATTAACTCTCTCGACAGCAAGTAGAATTAATTAATCCTTCTCTCCTGTAGTTCAAAAAACAATAGCAAAACTTTCCTTCTCTCCAGACAGGGAAAAGTGAACAGCTAAGCGGTACAGAATCGGCTGTGTACCAGAGGTGTTGCAGCATGCTCTCCTACTCACTGCTGGCACAGTATGAAACCTGCCAGGTAGTTGTGGTCTGTCAGTCCTGCCTTTATAGAAGCAAAGCTGCTGTGTGTGTTGGCATCTGATGTCTGGCATCCGGCAATCAGTGCCTCGCGCAGGTGCCCCCCCCCCCATATGCAGTGGAAACGCAAGCAGTAATGCAAGCAGTATTCTACCGTAGGAGGTCGGCTTCTAGCGCCAGAGTTAAGAAAGTGGCTGTCTCGTCCTGTGAGCTTTGTGGATGCTGTCACAAGCTGCTCCCAGTCATGCTACTTCAGTCAAAGTTGCCAGTACACGCTGCCAGTCTCAGTCTGCTTACTGTCCTCAAAAACAGATTTGCAGCAAGAGACACACAGACCGTGAGAAGGAGCTTGCTGCCACACATTGCTGGTTTGGTGACACCCGTTTACTTTGTGCTGCTGCTTACAGTGTGAGAAAGCAGGCTCGGTTTCAAAGCAACTGTTGCCATCTGTGAAACTGCTTCTAGTGCGGGCTCTGCTTACTTCGATCATCTCAGAAATGAGTCTCCATCTCACCACAATGGAACTGCTGGTAGGTGTAGTTTACCCATGCTGTTGTAGTTCCACAATGATCGGAGGAGAGATGACAATAGCTGCTAACCAGTACACTGTAACACCCAATGTGGTAAAGTTAATAGCATGCACAGCTCAGGCACTCCTGGGAGCAGTATATACCAGTAATCAGTAAGGAAACATAATGCTGCACATCCCCAGAATATATTAGTGCAATAGTGGCCGATGACATACTGTGTAAATCCAGATGACACAGGGGACTGCTACTTTGGAACACCGTGCAGAGATTGCAAAGCACAGACGTACAGGCACACTGTCACAGGCAGCATCAGAAAGGGTATGTTTGTCCCCACAGCTGTACTACTGATAGCTGCGATGGTGGCATGGTGTGCTGAAGTTGCATTTCACTCAGTCAGCTCGTTTGACAGAATGCATCAATTTGAGACCATTTTGTAGGGCGGAGGAATATCCACTTAAAAAATACTATTTCTACTACATAAAAAGGTGTTTCCTGTGGGCTTTTGAAGCAGATGTTGCACCCCATATAGTAAGTGCATTAACATACTTCAGGGTGTGCAGATAATGTGAATTAACGCACACCTCAGGGGCTGCGAGGGCACTCGGGCTGCGCCCTTGTGCTCCAGAGCTCGAGGTGCAATAATCCACATTATCAACACACCTTGTCATGCGTTAATGCTTACATAGGTTTCTTTAAAATAAATATGCTTGCAAGGTTCATTCAAAAGTACTTGGCCTTTGATATCAAACTCACATATTTCAGGCAAGGCAATTTTATTTATCAAGTGCCCTACACCAGAGTCTAAGATGCTTTACACATAAAGTCTAACTAGCAACAACCCAACCAAAGGAAAATAAAAACTTTGTTCCATTAAATAAAAATCCCTTCCCATGTTATAAACGTAATAACTCACTCCTGGATAGACAGTAGGTACCAGGGCTAGCTAGGGAACTTGGGCTGACTGGATGGACCGTTGGTCTTTTTCTGCTGTCATCATCTATGTTTCCATAAAATTCAGAAGAGGAGTATGACAAGTAGTCTCAGCTTGTAGAAGACATTCTAGGGTAGAAAATGGCATCTGCCCACTAGCCAAATACTGGCAGATTTTGTACTGGGCTAGTAAAAGTTTTCTTTAGCCAGTATGGCTTGTACTGGAGAAGGTAACATTTCAATAAGTACACCAGTTGGACTAGTAGAAATGTTTGCGGGCTAGTGGATTTTCCCAGTAACTAGCCCTGCCGAATAGTGGCTGCCATCAATGACTGTGTGATACAGTCACTGCTCGCAAAGTATGGAATGGTTACAGCTTAAAGGAACAGCATCAGCTTTTGGGTAACGTTTTTAGCCAACAGTTAACTGACGCCTCTCGCCATGTACATGCCAAGTGATGACATGTCTGGGACCCTGATTTGCTTTTAATTCATAGTATTTGTGGGTTTTGATTAAAAATGTACTTATATTCAACCTGAGCTTATGCCCCGATCCCGCTGCTCAAGCATGTCCACAACTGGAAATGGCTCTGACACACCATTAAACTCGTGCATGAGCAAGTTGTGAAATTTTTCAGTCTTATGAGTTTAATGTGAATTATGAAAGTGTGCTGCTCACTAAGATAGGTAAAGTAGCCCTTTTCTGAAAACAAGCATATCTTATGAGAAACGGCTGTTTAAAAAGTAAAGCTGCGACTCCAGCAACGATGCTGTTTTGCACATGCCCAGAGTCACAGCTTTACTTTTTAAACAGCTGTTTCTCTAAGATATAACGCTCGTTCTCAGAAAAGAGCTACTTTACCTATCTTAGTGAGCAGCATACTTCCAGAATTCACATTAAACTCATAAGGCTGAGAAATTTTACAACTCGCTTATGCACAAGTTTAGAGGCACATCAGCGCCATTTCCAGTTGTGGACATGCTGCAAAAGTATGCCATGGGCACAAGTTCAGGAAAAATAAAATAACATTTTCTTGATCCAAAATGGACTCCCAAGTAGCCGCCGACTGCCAGCCACCTGGTAGCCCTGAACTCCAACAAGCACCCAGACCACACTGCCTCTGCACCAAGGTAACACCTGGAGGAAAATCGGGGAGATGGAACTGGGGTGGGTGGCGGCCAGAGGGCTGCTCGGGGCCAGAGAAAGGAACAGCACTAACTGTTGGGGGGGTGTGATACTGTGAAATTAAAAGCAAACTGGGATCTAAATATGCCATTTCTTTGTGTGTAGATCCCCTTAGCCTTTTATTCTGTTTACCTGTGTAGTCTGCAGAAATGAACAGTGACTGCCCCTATTGTACCCTCCTAATTTCACCAGGATGTAAACGTAAATTAAGATACTTAAAGAGCTAGTGTACTGCATGGAATTAATAGTAATTTTCAGATGCAGTCAGCTATCACTTCCAGTATCTGAAGTATTTTGTTATACAATGTGATAAATCGAATGAGCAAAATCCTGTATTTTGATTGGCTGGCTGGCACCTTTTCAGCGTTATAAATCCTCCAGTGTACCCACTGGAAAAGGTACCAGCCAACCTCTTTACTAAGATCAGTACGACCCCCCAAAAATCAAAACATATACCCGCCATCTTTATTCCCCGCTAAACTGCTCCACAAGTCCAGTCCGCAACTCAAGTACATAAACTACACTGCTCTCCCGAAACAATTGACATAAAAAATACTCAAGTGAAAAAAGGAAAAAAAAACAATACTGAGCCTAAATCAGTTCCTGGACGGGACAGTCATCCTTGCCGCCTCCCCAGACACGTTTCTTCCTGTAGCCCGAGTCCCTTCTAATTACCCGACACCATGTTCCCTACAGCTCACAAACCGCAGCTCTGTACTAAACCGCTCGTAACTGAAGCCTCGCTCCATGTCTCCTCCGATACTGCTCACCACATACCTCTATACTTTCCGTTCTTTTTCTGCTCCGGCTCCAGTACCACTTACTACCCGACTCTAAGAGCGTCTTCCCGCTTTCTCTCTCACGATAGCCCATATAAGAGGACTATCCCCCGTGCAACAATAAAATATTAAAAAAACATTTAAAAAAGAAAAAAAAAAAATATTTTCTTTTTTCCAAAAGCGGAACGGGACATTGTATAATAAAATTTATCCCTCGCAGGATGGGTATACTGGAGGATTTACACAACCGGTGTGGTTCAGTTACTTGGCTGCACCTCGTGAATGAACCACACCAGCCGCGGTAAATCCTCCAGTATACCCACACCCTGGAGGGATGAACTGCTTAATTATTTTCTGTTTGCTAATTAGAAGATTTTTCACCTGGCAGTACTAGGGTGATGTGTGAAACAGTACTGTCTGAAGGGGGGAAAAAAAAGGTCAGTTCTGTTGCTCCCACTACATTGTTAGAAATGAGACCAAACACCTTGAAGCACTACAATCCTTGCAGCCTGAGCAGTGTCTTTCACAAGCTAACAATCAAAATGCTGGAAATTGTGACATCACTAGAGACCAGGGAGAGCCAGTCCCTGATGAGTCATGTGGCAGTGAGAAAGGGGTCTCACTGGTTACTAGTGATGCCATAGTCAGTGTGGTTTCAGTGTTGATGTACTGGAAAGAACAGAACTGGCTTTTTTTTTTTTCTCTACAGTGCTGCTTCACACATCATCCCTCTACTGCCAGGTGGAAATCTTCTAATTAGCAAACAGAAAAGAATAAATACGTGAGATATAAGAAGTGACAGCAGACTACATCTGAAAGTTACAATTAACTGCATGCAGTTTCCAGGAAGTACATTAGCTCTTTAAATCTGGTGTGAAAAGCTGCTTGACTCCATTGCAAAGGTCATAATCCCAACTCATGTAAGGCACCCTGGAATTTTATGTTTTATTGCTAAAGCCTGCAATAGTACACTGTATCAGTCAGTGCTGTTGCTGCCCTCTGCAGTCCCTATATTCTTGTCTTATGCTGGCCGTGAAACTTTTCAAGGCATACTAAGTACCCTGCTGCTTTTGTAAGCAATAAGACATGACAGGGTGTGCATAGAAGATATGTTACCGCATGGCCAGGGGCGTAATAAGGCACGAGGCCTTGGCCGAGTGCCTTTAGCCCCTGGCGTGCGGTAAAATATGTTCCGTGCACACACCTGGAGTGTCTTATTGCGCGTATAAAATGGGACCCTATTTTTATTTTACTTTTTACAGATAGAAAAAGCATGCCTATATGTAGAAAAAAATATAGAAATGTTCCTAATCTATGATAAAATAGTCCTTCCACGGACACTGTGTTAATATTCATTAGCATATTTGAATATTTGGGGCTGCTGCTCTCTCTCTCTCTCGCTCTCTGTCCAAAAAAAATGTTCTGAGGAGGCGGGGACATTGCCGGTTTCCTGTGTTTCTGTGGCTGGGAGGACAAGAAAGCGAGGGAGAAAGCTCGGACCTCTCTCACTCTCTGTCCGAGAAAAATGTTCTGAGGAGGTGGGGATGGGGGACCGGCTGCTGCTGCTGGAGTTTACCCCGTGCTTTGCTATGTGTTTCCACTACTTCACTTTTTCACCTCTGTTGTATTATACTTTTTTCCCTGCCCATCTTTCTCAGCACAGTCTGCTGTCACGCCTGTCAGGTAGTGTCCTCCATCCCGGCTCTCTGTCACACTGAGTGTGCATAAGTGCATGCGCGTGGCTGAACTCGCCGGTTTCCTGTGTTTGCGTGGCTGGGAGGACGAGAAAGTGAGAGAGAAAGCTCGGACCCAGTAGAAGCCTCATGACTGCAATTTAAAATAAACTGGAGAATGGTGAGACGGTAGTTGCCCGCAGACTCTGCCTTTCTGTATGGACAGTTTTTTTTTTTTGAACATATCATATTTTCTCCCCTTGCAGCTACTGACCTGCTTTTACTCCAGCCGCCGCTCCAGCTCCACCTCTGACCCTGAAGTTCTGCACGCCCAGCTGGCAGACGCAGTTCTACCCTCAAAAGGGGCACCCCCCAGTGCCCCCGCCACAGGTGAGGAACCACTACCGGCACGCACCATCCAGGCAACGGCCAGTGGAGTGCAGCCATCAAGCTGCCACAGTCTGTGCTGCTCGTTTTTCCGGTTTTCTTGACCCCAGGAATGCGAGCGTGCATTGATGTCAGGACACATATGTGCTGAGGTCTGCCGCACTGCGTACTTGCTATGCCCGCTCTAACAGTACCCCGGTCATCACCGGGAGCCGCTGTAGAGTAATGGCTCCCTGGATCCCTCCCCGGGGATAGCAGAGCAGTCCATTGGACGCTCAATCCTTATCCCCCAGCTGACACGATGGCCCGGGCTTGCATCCGAACCCGGGTCGCCAGCATGGCGTGAGGTGTGGCATCCAACGCTTCACCTCTCAGTGCCACCTGGCCGGCCTGTTTCTTTCCTTCTGAAACACTGTCTCATTTGTTATAGGGTGGTTGCAGGGAAAGAGTAGGGAGGATGGAAAGAGTAGCGATGAAAACAATGGCGGAATTTCAAACGGCAACATTCTGAAGCGGAGTGATTTTGTCCTTTTCACTGCCATCCTTTTTTTCACCCATGCATGAAATATATTTCATGCATGGGTAGCTAGCATTCTGACTGGCTGACATAGCCTATCCATTTTATAATGTAGTTTATACTGTATCCGAGTTAGAAAAATATGCTTTTAGAGAATACAGGGACTTCACAAGACATGTAACAGTAGAGACTGAAATTATAATTTCTGCTGTCGTGTGCAGGTATGCATTATCAACTCCCCAGACGCCCTGCATGAGAAGGGTCAAGACCTTTGCAATGGAGTTAAACAGGTTTTCACACCACACAGAACAGAGTGAAGCAACCTCATTTATATTTAAATGAGGATGAAATTATGGTGATGCAAGAGAAAGGATCATTGTTCATGCCAACTAACTACACAGGTACACAGAAAGTAGAATGAGGGGACTTTACCATTAACTGTTGTTACAAAAATTAACCAAATGCTGACAGTCTCACAGTTAGGACTCTTCCGGTACAGTGCAGCTAAAGCCGGTGTCCTAGTGCACGTTTTATTTATTGAGATTTTGCACCACATCTCGTCTATCCTGTGTAAATACATAGTAAAAATAAGCACAAGCAGGACCCCGGTACAGTACTTCATAAACTACAACTGTAAAGGTGAGGATGGATGTATTCTTTGAATAAAACTGTGGTGTTGGCCTGGTGGTGCTGGATGCTACACCTGGCGCCACGTCGTCGACCCGGGTTCGGGAACGAACCCACACTGCTGGGGATCAGCAGGGGTGAGAGAGGATTGAGTGTCTGTAGGACTGCTCTCCTCTCTCGGGGAGGAAGGATCTGCCATCCCACTCACTGATTGCTCTCTAGTGGTGGCAGTAGAGCGATATGGGTCGGGAGGCACGGGTTGGGGGGGGGGTCAGGCAGAAAACGTAGAAACTAAGCTGACAGACTCCATGATGGCTCTGGCTGCACTCATGCTATTCACCCAGAATCTGGATGCTGATTTTCCAGGGAGGGAAAGTTGATGTTCCATGCCTCCGGCCCTGTCACAAATGGGGGGCAGAGACAACCCATAGGGGAATTTCCCGGGAGGTTAGGTGCGAGGATGCGGGGCTGGAGAGGTAGGCTCCTCTGAGAGAAGAGCTGTAGCTGCCTGCCAGCTCCCCACCAAAAAGTATGTATGAGAAAAAAAATGTAACTGTAAAAGTGACATAACTGCTATACTAAGGTACGTATATACTGTACAATTCTAAAAGAAATAAAAGTCACAAACGTAACATAAAACAAACAAGACCAACCTAGTTGTTGGCACCAGTCAAATCTTGTTTTCTTTATATACTGTTGACAAACACCATGCGTGCTCTATTTGCTTGCTGTTGCAAGGTGATGTGCCTCCAACTCAGTCACCCCCCCCCCCAAACTCAGCACTTACAGGGCTAATCATGAAACAGCTTTCCATGGCATCAAGTGGCTGTGCCTCCATCTCACTCAACCCCCAAACCCAGCACTTACAGGGCTATATTCATGAAACAGCTTTCCATGGCATCAAGAGGCTGTGCCTCCGTCTCACTCAACCCCCAAACCCAGCACTTACAGGGCTATATTCATGAAACAGCTTTCCATGGCATCAAGAGGCTGTGCCTCCGTCTCACTCACCCCCCCAAACCCAGCACTTACAGGGCTATATTCATGAAACAGCTTTCCATGGCATCAAGAGGCTGTGCCTCCGTCTCACTCACCCCCCAAACCCAGCACTTACAGGGCTAATCATGAAACAGCTTTCCATGGCATCAAAGGCTGCTTTACCCTGCTATCCATGAAGCAGGCTGGGTTTTTTTTTGGGGGGGGGGGTCGGTTTTAGGACTGTTTTAATTACTCTTCTTTTCCACTCCTGGTTTAATATGGTTCTGTACGTGTGGCGGAAAAAAACAAGAGTAAAAACAAAGCAACTCGAACTATGAAAAAGCGCTTCATTTATAGCAGTGTAAAATAAAGCTACAATACCAACTACTTCATGAATACCAAAGGTTCATGGATATAGCGTAGTATGTAGTGGCACCCAAGCCTCACGTGTAACTCGGCTGCAGGGGAAGTTGAAGAGTGGCTAACATTAGCATTTCCACCCTTCAGAGCCACATTACAAACGAGGCATGCTTGCTTTCCACCAGCCTACTGACCAAAAGATGTGATGGTGCCCCTGAAACAGGTCCCTATCGATACAACATCGGGGGGTTAACATGTCTTTATGTTGACAACTGCTACCAACCCCTAATCCCAGTCCCAAAGTCCAATTTTTACAGAGTCTTGGGCAAACCAACCAGTCAGCAGTCTCAGACAGAATGTTCATTCACAGTAGGAGGATGATAATCTTTGACAGGTGTCACGACACCACGTTAAAAAAAAAATATATATATATATATACATATACATATACATACACACACACACACACAAAGAAAACACAGCCACTGATATCTGTAACTTTCAAAAACCACATTGCTCCATACACCCTCCCAGAAAGCAATTTCAACTCTGCTCTCCCAGGTCTCAGATTTCTAGCCCACAAGCAGAGAAGCCCCACTCACCTGAATGCCTGGGTGATCTCCTTGTTCAGCTCAGCTGAGTAAACACTCCAAGCACTGTCATCATTTTGCCACTCCCAGCGCAGTGCCATTTCTTCCTCTCCAATGTCAGGACCGTCATTTAATGGTCCTTCTTCCTCCTCCTTTACCTGCTTAATTTTCCTTTTCCGTCCACTGCCTGAGGAAAAGAAAGTTGCACTCAATCTGTGACAGGTGTGGTACTTCTGTCATGCATCCCTATACCTCATTCCCTTTGGACCTCAGAGTGTTCCCTTCAATGGACTTCTTCAAATTTAAACTGAAGAAACAGTTTATAAAGCAAGCTTTTCACAAGTCCTGTAAGAGGCTTACATTCTGGCAGGCCATCCTATCTTTCTGTAAATTACTGTACTTTCAAGCATTTTGTATTTAGACTGTGTTTATTTGTATTATTTTGTAGAATCCCCCCCACACACATAGTTAGTGAAGTGCTCCCAGGTCACCCCTGAAAACAGCCACTTGTGCCTAGTGGGCCTTACCTGGTTACCAAAGACTAAAATAAAAAATTAAATAAAAAAATGTGTAAATATTTCATTTGTTATTGTATTTATTTCATATTAGGATTAAGACCTTTGAGCCAGAGGCTCATTTACAAAGGTTCTAAGTCAGTTTGACAAGACAAAACATGACAAGTGACACTGCAGAAACATTTGCTGCATATAACATAGCTATACAATAGGTTACTTATTAAGGATACTAGTGAAAGTTGACAGTCAACAGGGAAACATACATACATCAAAATATGTAAACAGTGACACTGCTCCCAGAGCAAGGTAAAAGGCTCCAAGAGGTTACGAGTGCTGTCTAGGAAATAGCTACAAGAGCAGGGCGGTGACAATCAGCAGTCACAGTAGGCATTGTCTGAAGGATGTTTAGAGAGAGGCAGGGAAGGGGAGGGGTGTAGGGAAGGGAACGAACGAAGAGGGAGTAAGGTTAACTGAAGGTGTCCTGAAAGCAGCCAGGGTACGGGTAGGCTTTGTCGGAGGGGTATATTGTTGTAAATCATTGGTCAATTCTTTGAACCACTGGAAAGGAGCGCTATCAAATAAAAACTAAACACAATCTGCCCCTGCCGACACAAAAACACAACCTGCCCCCAATTTCCCTTACACACAGACACACAAACACAGCCTGCCACTGATCTCCCTCATACATGTACACACAAACTGCCACTGATTTCCTCCACACACGGACACACAAATAAACATAAACTGCCCAGGACTTCCATCAGACAGACAAATATATAAACTGCTACCACCTTCTCCCACACACAAATTAACACAAACTGCAGACAGTCAGTCAAAAAAAAGGAAGACCAGCCAGTCAGCACAATGCTAGAGCTACTGCTCACAATGTCTGCCACCAGGGTTTAAAAATGAGCATGAGTCACTGGGGGCGGGCCAAGGCGTATACTGTTATATAGGCGATGCAGTTAGGGCACCACAACCAGTTCTCCTGTTGTGCTGGCGAACTGGATTTTGCAGCAATCGGGAGGGACAGGGTTATCTGGGTGTTGCGACCCTTGCCCTATACACCTCAAACCTGGAGATGATTATAATAAAGTAAGGGAGGTGCACAGGGTGCAGTCCCCTGTAAACAGAACATGCCCAGGGGCACTGGCCACGATGGGGGTTGGGTGGCACAACTGCCGGGCGTGATGTTCACCATTTGTGCTAGTGCCCTAATGACAGCTGCAGGTATTCTTCTCACCACGACATGGTGGAGCCAGCCAGGGAAGGGAGGACTGAGTGTCCCATGGACAGCTCTCCTTCCTCCGGGTTGGGGGGGGGAGAGAGAGACACTGCGTCTCACGGCAAGACTGCCTGTTAGGAAAGGCCAGCAGGGAGCACACGCAAGCGCATCAGAAGGGGAAAGACCTCCATCAGGTGCCAAACAAGTGCAGGTCGGCACCCTAGAAGAAAAACCAGAGGAAAATGTCCCAGTAAGTGAAAATATTGTTGTAAATCATTGTTCAATGCTTTGAGTGCATGGAAAAGAGCTCTATCAAATAAAAAAACTAATTATTTATTTATTTGCTTTTGTTTACTGGGTAAGTCACACTAGACATCCATGTGCCTATTTTCAGGTGCGACCTGGGAGAGTTACAGACTTGAATTTTACAGGTACAGTGAGTAATACAACTTTTACATACAGTGAAGTGACTAGTACAGCTTTTACATACAGTGAAGTGACTGATATAGTTATTACATACAGAGGAGTATCAGAAGACATAGAGGAATGACAGTCAGTAAAAAATCAACACATGAGCCCGGGGGTGGTTACAGGTGGCCCGGGGGAGTTAACAGCTAGGCCGTACATAGACAATGAGTGAGTCAGGTTATACATGCAATGGGGGGTGCAGACGATACCAATTATGTTAACCCAATTTGTCATTGCTTGACCAGGTTGTCAGGAGAGTAAGTGCAATGGTCCCAGAGGCCCTCCGTGCCAGCATAGTGTGGGACAAGGCTACAAGGTACAAGGGCAAGTGGAGGGACCCTTCAGGAAGTTCCAAAGGGAGGTTTTAAATCCATTGTGGGAGGGGGTGGACCGAGTAAGGACTGGGAATGAGTTCCATAGTTTCGGGGCCCAGCTGGCGAAGGCCCGATCACCCGCAAGGGTGCGTGTCCTAGGAACTGGGCGGGAGAGTGCCGCCCTTGACCTAAGATGGTAGGTGGTAGTGTCAGAGTTGAGGGGAAGGGCAAGGGCAGCAGGGGTGGACGTCCTGACGATGTTGTTGATGAAGTTATCTACTACGAAGGCACGTGCTTCTCCGGAGGGAGCCACTCGAGACAAGTGTAGAGGTCGCAGCGATGTGTAAGGGGAGGAGCAGAAAGCGCGAAGCGGCAGATGCTGTTGTAAGCCGTATCCCATTTCGAGAGGATGGATTTCGGCATGGAGGCAAAGGTCACGAGTGCATAGCAGAGAGAGGGGAGGGGAGGAGAACACCCCTGGCTAGAGCCACCCGAGCAGCTGGGGTGAGGCAGTTTTTTGCTCTGTAGGCGAGACCGAGCTTAGCATTCATGGCCTTACAGATGTTTCGGACGTGTAGGGAGAGGTCCAGCTGGGGGTCCAGAGTGACGCCAAGATACTTGATTACGGGAACCGTCTGCAGGGGCAAGTCATCAGCCACGTGGATTGAAAGGGGGGCGGGGCAGAATTTAGTCTGCTGAGGAGCCAAAGAGCATAGCCTGTGTTTTCTTAAGGTTGGTGGTGAGCTTGTGTACCACCAGCCAAGACTGGATCCGCTTGAAGTTGGTGTTTAGTTGGGAATTGATGGTGCCAATGTCACATCGCTGTTTAGGATGACAAGGTCGCCAGCTGATAAGGTGATTAGTCCATGGGAGGAGACGGACGCAGCCCGCTGGATGAAAAGGAAAGAGCCACTGGACCATGGACGGACCCTTGGGGGACCCCGCGTTGGACAGTGGTGAGATATGAATGGGTCTGGTTAAAATTGGTATATTGCTTCCTATCAGTTAGGTAATTGAGGAACCAGGCATGGGCAGGGTTAGAGAGTCCAAGGGCGAGGAGAGTGGAGCTGAGGAGGGAGTGGTCTACCCTGTCAAAGGCCTTGGAGAGATCCATGAAGATCGCACCTGTGAGGTTGCCCTGGTCGGTAGCTGTTCTAATATGCGAGGTGACTACAGCGAGGGCAGTGGTCATACTGTGCCCCTTCCTAAACCCGTGCTGAGCTGGAGAGAGGAGGTTGTGTACCTGCAGGTACTCGTTTAGCTGAGAGGCCACAACTTTCTCTAGGAGTTTGGAACGGTAGACAGACGGGTCTTTGGAGTTACCTTGTTTGAGAACAGGGGTCATTTTGGCTACCTTCCAGAGATCCGGGATGACACCAGTTGTTAAAGAGGAGTTGAAGATATGCGTTATAGGCCAGGCAAGGAGGTGGGCACCCAACCTAAGCAGTTTCGGCTCCAGGTTATCGTGTCCTGCTCCAGTGTGAGGCGAGAGGCTGGCAAGCAGCCTCTGGGTTTCAGCAGTGGACAAGTGTTGAAGGAAGAAGGAGGGCCGGGTCTCAGGTCCAGGTTGGGAGGAGCTGGTGGAGCGGGGTTCAGGCGGTTGGGCGTTCAGGGATGTGGGAGCGGCAGGGGCAGAGGGTAGGGGGCGGATGTTCGGAGAACACTGTGTTAAAGACATTGGAGATAGTGCGTGGGTTGTTGCAGCTAACCCCGTCAATTAGTAAGTCCGTGACTTGTACTCGGGCAGAGCCCCGCACTGCACTTCTAATGTTCTGCCACAAACACCTCGGGTTGCTGGCTGAGGCGAGTAGTGCGGATCGGCTGTACTCACTTTTGGCTGATCTGATGGCTTTTTTGCAGATGTTTCTGAGGCGCCTGTAGGCAGTAAGATCATCAGCGCTATGGGATGCTTTGTAGGTTTCTCAGCACTTGTCCCTGAGTTTCATTAGGGAGAAAAGGCCCCCATGGAGCCATTTGATAACGGTGCCCCGCACCCTCCTTTTTGTGAGGGGGGCATGTCTGTTCTGTACTGGGATGTATTTGGTTAAGAATGCACCCAGTGCTTGATCCGGGTCCAAGCAGGCGGTGACCCCGGACCAGTCGATCGAGCTAAGGTCAGCAAGGAAGTCGGGCAAGTGGAATTTTGAGAAGTCCCTCATTTGTATCACTTTTCCGGGTATTTTCGCCTGGGAGATGCCCCATGTGCAAAAGATGGGTGAGTGGTCCGAGATGGCATCAATTAAACACAACCTCCCTGATTTCCCTCATACACAATCATACAACAAATACAATCAGTTTCAGAGTTTTGTTTGTGCACTACGGAGGTATAAATTATTGTGAAAAAATTGATTCCACAAAGTCAACTGTAGGTGCCGCTCCTAGGGATTTATGACACTCAAAGGAATGTTTATACCTAGACTTTAGCAAGGCATTTGACACAGTCCCACACAAAAGATTAATATACAAGTTAGCCAGCCTGGGAGTGGGTCCCAAGATCACAGCCTGGGTAAAGAATTGGCTGGAGAATAGGACACAGAGAGTAATAGTAAATGGAGTCCACTCAGAAGAAAGGGGGGTTACTAGTGGGGTACCGCAGGGTTCAGTATTAGGACCGGTCCTCTTCAATGTCTTTATAAGCGACATTGCAGAGGGACTGGAAGGAAAAGTATGTCTCTTTGCAGATGACACAAAGATCTGCAACAGAGTTGATGCACAAGGTGGGTGGAAAGGATGAGAAGGGACTTGGCAAGGTTAGAGGAATGGTCAAATGTATGGCAGCTTAGATTCAATGCTAAGAAGTGCAAGGTAATGCACCTGGGAAACAAAACCCAGGGAAGAGTACACAATGGGGGTGAGATACTAACAACAACAAAAATGGAAAGGGACCTGGGGGTAGTCATATCAGATGACCTAAAGGTGGGCAAGCAATGTGAGAGGGCAGCAAGGAGGGCTGGGGGATACTGGGATGCATAGGGAGAGGCATCACCAGTAGAAAACAGGAAGTTATTATCCCTCTGTACAGACAGCTGGTCAGACCCCATCTGGAGTACTGCGTGCAGTTCTGGAGACCCAATCTCCACAAAGACATAGACAGGGTGGAAGCTGTCCAGAGGAGGGCAACTAAAATGGTGCAGGGTCTGCACCGGAACACATATGGAGAGAGACTAAAGGAGCTTAATATGTATAGCCTCGAGGAAAGGAGGGAGAGGGGGGACATGACAGAAACGTTCAAGTACCTCAAGGGAATCAACAAAGTCCAAGAGGGTAGCATCTTTCAAAAAAAGAGGTGTGCAAGAACAAGGGCACAATTTGAAGATGGGGGCGGCTCAGAGGTAATTTAAGGAAGCATTTTTTCACAGAGAGGGTTGTGGATGCATCGAACGGCCTTCCGGAGGAGGTTGTGGAGTCAAAAACAGCGGTGGAATTCAAGCATGCATGGGACAGTCATAAGACCATTCTAGGGGGTGGGGGTAGGAAGAAGTAGGCTGCTGGTTAACTAGGATCTGCAGCTTATCCAGTAGGTAGGGAAATGGGCAGACTGGGTGGGCCAAGCAGTCCATATCCGCCGTCAAATTCTATGTTTCTATGTAAGGTACACACCTAGTTGGGCAGAACTCTTGTTTGTTTAGAAGGATGCACTCAACACTAAATGTCCCAAGTTTGCATAAAAAATACAGACAGACACCATTACAGTGCAAATTGTGATCGGTGCTGAAAGTTAGTAAAAACGTCAGCTCCCATTGGTTGAGTCCCCCTGCGTGGCCGTTGATTAATCCCCAATATTACACACAGTTGCTGTGAATGGGCGGCCAGCAATATCAGTGGGCAGAGCAGATCTACTTATGTTTCTAAGATGCCAAAAGTGAACAGCAGCCATTTGTAATTGTGGGGAAGCGAGAGATCCCCAATGGCTGCTGCTGTCCCTAATACCAGTGGAGCAAAACACCCCAAAAAAACCTGTAGTCAGTGCCCTGCCTAGAACTGTGAGTGCCGTGCAGGTAGTGTGTCTTCTACCCACCCCGCCCCCACAGACCTCCGTGCCCTGCGATGCCTAGCTGAAAGCACTGCAGTTGTGCAGCACCAGAGACATGGATCCGCAGGGTGCATTCTGGGGACAGCGAGCAAGTGACAGGCAGCACTGCACTAGAGAGACAGTAACAGCGTGATTGGGAGAGGGTGCCTGGATCTGTCTGTGCTTCCACGAGACAGTCCCCGGTCCCTGCTGTCTGGTCCCCGCCTACGTGCGCTGGCCACTCTCCCCCTCATGCTTTCACACAGTGCGACAAGCAGGTGCTGCAAATTGCCCCATTGTGCGTTAATATTAAAGTACTGGGACCCTTTCGCAGTTCGCATTCCGGTGCGAGAGAGTGAGTGTAAGGCAAAGTCTCTCTCTCTCTCTCTGTGTGAGTTTGTGTGTTTCTCTCTGGTGAGTAAGTGTACAATTAAGCTGAGTCTGGACACAGCAGGGATTTGAGCTGACAGTGGGCGTCTCGTGGTACTGAAAGTCATGAAGTTGCCAGAGAGAGAAAAGGGCAAGTGAGCTGCAGCGATGATCACAATTTAATCTGTAAATGAGAGAGAAAGACAAGACAGCTGGGTTTTTTTAGTCAACTGTGAACTTCCTTTCCACTGGGCGAGTCTTGCACAGTGAAACAGACCATGGGGAGAGAGAGAGAGTACGGGACTGCACCGTTGGCGATGGGAATGTTTGTGAAGTGCAGCAGCCGGTGACACTATCCTGTATGTGTGTGTGTGTGTGTGTCTCTCTCTCTCTCTGTCTTATAACATCCACTTTGCAAGACACACAGTATGGCAAAGTGTACAGCAATGTGTGTGTGTGTATGCAGCAACAGTCCAAGAAAGAGGGCTGAACAGGTCCGTGGCAGACCGGGGGTGGGGGGTTTACAGTCATGGTTGTATGCAACCTGGCATACTATGTCATACACAAGAAATGTCACAGATAATGTAAGTGGTGTACAGTATGTGTGATATTTCTATGTGCATAAAAGCGGTGCACTGTGTATATTTGGTCGGGACTATTTTGCAAGGTGGCAGGATACAGTCCCTTTATTGCTAGATAAACAGCAAATAAACACCTTTCTGGATATTTTTTTTCTTGTTTAACCATAATCCATGTTATAAGCGCAATAACTCACTCCAGGGTGTGTGATAATTGGGGATTAACACCCCAGGCACTGTGAGGAGATCAGCTTGCGGCCCCGTGCCTCACAACACACTCAGGGTGTTGATTAATCTCCAATAACCACACACCCTGTCAAGGGTTATTGCTTACTTGTATTTTCGGGTGCATGCCATTATGGAGAAGCTATTTATGTTTTGCTATTTCATATCTCCGTTTCCTCCAGTTACAAATAGTGCAGACAACCTGGACATGCCATGACGTGGTTCAAACCACAGTAACACGCTGATGTTTCCAACGCTATGACGTGGTGATATCGGCAATTGCGCCATGAAAAAATTCACAATATAGAGTGCAAGGACTGGGAAAGAGATAAGTAAAAGCCAATTTGACTGTGTAAACCTTGGCTGGTATCAGTTATTGAATATTTAAGCACAATTTGCACTGTAATGGCATGTTTGTATTTTTTATACAAACTTAAGGATTAAATTGGGACATTTAGAGTCATGTGCATCCTTTTAAACAGAGTGCTGCCCAACTAGGTGTGTACCTTGGTATGTACATTCCTTTGAATACAATAAATATAAACTGCCCCGGAGTTCCCTCATACACATATACACAAACAAACACAAACTGCGCCAGAGTTCCCTCATACACATATACACAAATAAACATAAACTGCCCCGAGTTCCCTCATACACAAATAAACACAAACTGGCCTAATTTCCCTCATACAGATACACAAACAAACAAACACAAACTGCCCGAGTTCCCTCATATACAGACACAAATAAACAAACTGCCCCCGAGTTCCCTCATACATGGGGACACAAACCGCCAGAGTTCTCTCATACACAGACACACAAATAAACAAACGGCCCAGAGTTCCCTCATACATGGACACACAAATAAACACAGACACACAAACGCAAACTGCCCCGAGTTCCCTCATACACAGACACACAAACAAACACAAGCAGGGGCAGTTTGTGTTTTAATGTGTCTGTGCATGAAGAACTCAGGGGCAGTTGTGTTGTTTAATGTGTCAATGTAAAGAAATCGGGGGCAGTTTGTGTTTGTATGTCTATGTAGTAGGGAACTCGGGCAGTATGTGTTTATTGTGCATCTTTATCAGGAGAACTCTGAGCAGTTGTGTATCTGTATGTGAGGGAACTCAGGCAATTGTGTGATCTATTGATCTGATGGGAACTCAGGAAAAGTTGTGTTTATTTGTGTGTCTCTATGTACGAGGGAATTCACAGACAGATTTCCCTCATACACAGACACACAAACTGCCCAGAGTTCCCTCATACAAAGACACACAAATACAAATTGCCCCGATTTCCCTCATACACAGACACACAAATAAACACAGAAGTATCCCCAATTTCCCTCATAACACAGACAAACACAGACTGTCCCGAGTTCCCTCATACACAGACAAACAAACACGAACTACCCCGATCTCACTCATAACACAAACACATACATAAACACAAAGTGCCCCAATTTCCCTCATACACGGACACACAAACTGCCCTCCCCATTCCTTCATACACAGACACACAAATAGAAACTGCCCCCGATTTCCCTCATACAGACACACAAATAAACACAGAATGCCCCAAGTTCCCTTATACACGGACACACAAATAAACAAAAACTGCCCGGGTTCCCTCACACATACAGACACACAACCGGAGTCTGACCCTGAGTTCCTTCATACACAGACAAACAAAAACTGCCCCAAGTTCCTTCATATACGAACACACAAACAGACCCAGAGTTCCATCATACACAGGCACACAAATAAACACAAACTGTCCGTGAGTTCCCTCATACACAGACAAACACAACCTGCCAATGATTTCCCTCACACTACAAACTGCCCCAAGTTCCCTCATACACAGACACAAACTGTCCCAATTTCCCTCACACACAGACACACAGATAAACACAAACTGCCAGAGTTTCCTCATACACTGACACAACCTGCCAATGATTCCCCTCACACCCAGGCACACAAATAAATACAAACTGCCCCAAGCTCCCCATTTACACAGACATATAAACACCCCGAGGTCCCTCATACCACATACACAAACTGCCAGATTTCCCTCACACAGGACATACAAATACACAAAAAATGCAGGAAGTTCCTTCATACAGACACACAAATGGACCTGGAGTTCCCTCATACACAGACACACAAATAAATACAACCTGCCAATGATTTCCGTCACACACAGATACACAAATAACCACAAACTGCCCACAAGTTCCCTCATACACAGAAACACAAATAAACAAACTGCCTCCGAGTTCCCTCAGCACGAACACACAAACTTCCCTCATACACAGACACACAAACGCAAACTGCCCGATTTCACTCATACACAGACACACAAACACAACCTGCCATTGATTTCCGTCACACACACACACAAATACAAACTGTAACTGTGAGCCGTGGCATGGTGCAGAACTGCGGCCGTTACCCAATCCTCACCTGATTACCTAAGTATTCCTTGGTAGTCTAATGATCCCCCCCATTCCCCATGATAATGTCATAACGATCACTGGTAGTCTAGCAGTCCCCTTCTATCTTTCAAAAAAATGTCATACTGATACCAAGCAGTCTAGCAGTCCCCCCATTCCCTAGAGAATGTCATACTGATCCCTAGTAGTTTAGTGGTCCCCACCCCAAGTTCCTGAGACAATGTAGTACTGATCCCTGGTAGTCTAGTGCCCATACTCCCAATTCCTGATATACTGCCAGAATTATCCTTGGTAGTCTAGTGCCCCCTCCAATCCCAAAGATATTGTCAGAATTATCCTGGTAGTCTAGTGGGGCTCTCTGCCCAATTGCTGACTGAATAGAAAACATCCCTGGTAGTCCTGCAGTAACCCCCACCCAATCCCATTATAACAGTCATAAAGTACAGTTACGTAAGAACTTACCGTAACAGTAGATCTTTGAGAAGAGCTCTTGCAGCAGGCTATAACCATTAAGACTAATGCCACAGGCCTTAGGACCCACCGGAAAAATCTTAGCTAGCAGTACCCAGCAGGGATCGCCCCTGTCGGCCCCACCCGTGGGGGAGGCCGGTACATAAGGCGGGCCGGCTCCACCCAGTTCCCGCCAAGACCCACGAACAGACCCTAACGAGAAAAAGAAGCAAAGACTGTAGATGATATGCTAAACACCTCACCCAGGGGATGAAGGGCGGGAAAGCAGCGCCTGCTGCAAGAGCTCCTCTCGAAGATCTACTGTTACAGTAAGTTCTTACATAACTGTACTATCTTACTTCGAGTGGGAGCTCTTGCAGCAGGTTATAACCATTAGGACTGATTCCCAAGCAGTTCCGTGCCAAGGAGGTGCCTTACCCTGGGAGGAGGAAGGATGGTAATAAAGCTGACAACACATCAAGTCAGGACAGGAGTCCCTGAAGGACTGCCAAGCCAAAACGGGCATGGCGTCTGGATGCAATGTCCAGGCTATAGTGCTTCACGAATGTGTGCACAGAATTCCAGGTGGCTGCTGCACAGATGTCTCTTATAGAGACATTTTTCAAGGTGTCAAAAGAAGCCGACACTCCCCTGGTGGAGTGACCCCTAACTGGGCCCGGAAGGGGATTGTTGTGCTTCTCATAGCAAAACACAATGCAGTGGACAAGCCACTTAGAAATCCTCTGTTTAGACATCAGTTTGCCCAAGTGTTGTGGCGCGAAGGCCACAAACAGTTGCTCCGATTTACGTTGTGTAGTTGTGCGCTTGAGATAGTACCTCAACGTCCTGTGAACGTCCAGTATGTGAAGGAGAGCTTCTCCCCTACTGGAAGGAGAACTGGAAAGTCAACCGACTGGTTGAGGGTCAACTTCAAGACCACTCTGGGAAGAAACTTAGCATTTGTTTGCAGGGAAACCCTTTCCCTGTGAAAAAAACAAATAAGGCTCTTAACACATCAGAGCCTGGAGCTCAGAAACTCTGAGCCGTGGTAATGGCAACTAAAAAACAAACCTGCCAGGAAAGGTAACGCAGCTCATACTCAGCCGCTGGCTCAAAAGGGGGGGAGAGTGAGCTTTTCCAACACAAACAGGAGGTCCCAGGAAGGGACAGGATCCCTAATGGGAGATCTCATATGCAGAACACCCCATACAAAGGTGCAGGCCACGTCCAGTTGGGCTAAGGTTCTATCCCTTAAGAGGACATGATATGCAGAAATGGCCCACATGTGCACTTTTATCGAAGAATAGCTCAAGCCTTGTTGGTACAAGGAGAGCAGATACTGTAATGCTGAGTTCACCGGGCAGGTAAGGGGATCCATACGGTGAGACGACGCCCACAAGCAGAAACACTTCCACTTCATAGCATAAGTGGAGCAAGTAGAGGGCTTCCTCGCCAAGACGAGGACGTCCACCACCTCCTGGGAGACCCCATACCTGGATTTTGCTACATCTGCAGGAGCCAAGCATGAAGGTGCAATGACCCAAGATCTGGATGGACCAGCGTGCCCCAATCCTGGGACAGCAACTGCGAGCATATTGGCAGCGGAATTGAAGGTTCCGAGGACAACTGCTGAAGTAGTGGGAACCAAATCTGCCGAGGCCACAATGGGGCGATTAGAATCATCCAGGCCCCCTCGCCCTGTATCTTCAACAGTACTCTCTGAATGGGAGGGAAGACGTAATGAAACCTCCCTGCCCAACAAAGGGACAACGCGTCTGGCCAGAAAGCACCAGGCTAAAGCTTCCTAAGCAGAAATTGACAGGCCTGGTGTTGCATGGGACGCAGAGGTCCAGTTCTGACCCAACCCATGTGTCGAAGAGCTGGTCCGCTACAGACTGTATTAACTCCCACTCGTGCACCTTGAACTGAGCCCTGCTTAGGATGTCTGCCAAGTCGTTTAGTACACCTGGAACGTGCACTGTGGACAGAGAGATGTGACGCTCCAGCGTCCAGTACCAGACTCTCATCGCCTCCCTGCATATGGGGTAGGAGTGCGTTCCCCCTTGCTTGTTGATGTAAAAGACGACCGCCATGTTTTCCGTCTGAACTAGAAGAGAACCTGGGACAAGGTCCTCTTGGAAGGCATGCAGCACACTGAGGACCACTCGCATCTCCTGGACATTGATGTGGAGGTCGTGCTCCTCTGCAGTCCAGATCCCTTGAGGTGCGCCCTTTTCAAATCTGATGCATCTGTCGTTAGGGTCTGATTTGAGGGCTCCTGATGGAAAGGGACCCCTTTCTCTAGAGAGAGGGTCCAGCCACCAAAGTAGTGTCCTCTTGACTGCCTCTGCGACTCTGACCATGTGGTCTATATCTTCTGAGCATTGATTACACTGCACCCTGAGCATCCATTATGGGATTATCATGTGGAGGCGGGCCAAAGGAGTGACAGGGATGGCCGTCACCATATGCCCCAGAAGTCTGAAGAAGGTCCTTTCCTGGACCTGAGGGGTTACTAGGACCGAACCGGCCATCTCCCACAGGCGATCGCCCCTCTCTGGAGGTAGAAAAGCCATGCCCTGGACTGAGTCCAGGACTGCCCCATGAAGACGAGTCTTTGGCTGGGTTCCAGGGAAGACTCTGGAAGGTTGTGGGTGATCCCCACCTCTCGGAACAGAGTACAGGTGTCTCCAAGAGCCTGAAGGTGGCACATCCTTGACGGGGCCGCAAGCAGCCAATCGTCGAGGTAGGGGAAGACGTAATGCCCCTGGCGCCTTAGAGCCACAGCTACCACTGCCAAACATTTGGTGAAGACTCGAGGAGCGGAGGAGAGGCCAAACGGAAGAACCCGTAACCGATAATGCTCCCCCTGGAAGTGGAACTTCAGGTACTTCCTGTGAGGGAGAAAGACCCCGATGTGCATGTACGCATCTTGCATGTCTAGGGAGCAGAGTCAGTCTTCCCTGGTGCAGCAGAGGAATAAGACCTAGAAGGGTCACCATCCTGAACCTTCGGTACTCTATACAGTTATTTAAAGGAGCTGAGATCCAGGATGGGCCGAATATCTTGCGTCTTTTTTGGCACTAGGAAAAAGTGGGAGTAATATCCCTTTCCCCGCTGCTGCAGAGGAACTGGTTCCATCACACTTGTTCGCAAGAGGGCCTGAATCTCTCCATCTATAAGGAGTATGTGAGAAGGAGGATATCTTGAGGACCTTGGTGGAGTGTCGGGGGAATTTCGTTGAACTCCAGTGTATGTCTCCTCCTTATAATGTCCAAGACCCACTGGTCCGCTGTAATAGAGCTCCGACCCTTCAGATGAAGGGAGTAGCGACCCTCTACTGCCTCCCCTGGAACCTCCTCCGGAGGAGGGGGGGTCGGGAGGGAGCCACTGGGCAGAGCTGGGAGGGGGCAGAGAGGCTTGGGAGGACTCGGGGTCTCGAAAAGGAGAGCCTCCAGGTTGCTGGTTGCCGGCATTCCTTTTGAAGCCACCTCTCTAACCCTGTTGGTTTCCACGGGCTTGAGCACCTGAGGGCTTATGAAATGGCCATCACCTCATGCATTTCTGGTCCCTCTGTACATCTGCCTAACGGACCAGATAGATTTGCCCGACTCCTGGAGATGAGAGATAAGATACTCTGTCTCCTGCCCAAAAAGGATGGAACCCTGGAACGGGAGGTCCCGGATTCCGGACTGAAAATCCTGGTGAAAACCTGAGACTCTCAACCAGGCATGGTACCGGAGGCAGACACCTGACGCTGCCACTCTGGCCACCGTATCTGCAGTGTCGTACGAGGCATGGAGAACATGCGTGCCTACGTCCGAGCCCGATTTTAATATGTCCAGAAGCTCCGTCTTTTGTGTGGAGTCTGATAAGGTATTGGCTAGCTCCTGCCCTCTCTCTCACAACGCATTCTGGTACTGGACCATATGCATGAGGAAGTTAAATGATTTAATGGAGCAGGTGGAGGCAGAGTAGACCTTCTTGCCCACCTGGTCCAAGTAGCAGGATTCTGGGTCAGGATGCTGGGAGCTTAGGTGCTTAGGCTGCTTAGACCTGTCGTGAGCAGCCGTAATAATTGATAAGTCTGCCTTAGGAGGTTCTGCCAGGAAAGGCTCATCCCTCGGGGGCTCTATACAGCCTATCCGACTTCTTCGGAACAGCCGGGACTGAGGCTGGATGCTTCCAAATTATCCTGGTGAGATCTTGGAAGGTGTCCACTAAAGGAGGCACCACCAGAGGCTTGGGCTCCTTTTGCCTCAGATAACGGGCCAGGTCGACAGCATTCCGGATCCAGGTCTTCCATCTCCCATTCATTGGAGGCCTGGATGTACCTCATGACATCCATAAAAGTCAGATCGTCAGGAGGCGAGCGGGGTTGGTCCTTCTCCCTGGGGGAACCCCAAAGAGGAATGAGGAAGCAGAAGGAGAAGACGACCTGCTACTGGGCCTAGAATAGCCTGAACTGCGTCTAGGACTCCCCCCCCGCTCGAGCGATGGTAGCCACCAGACCGACGTCGGCTGCGGGACCGACAACAGAGCAAAGACTGACGTCAGCCAGGGGACCAGGAGCGGGCCTGCCTGGGAGAGCGGGATCGGCTCCTGGGCTGAGACCGGAACCGACAGCTGCCAAATCGAGAAGGGCGCTGACAATGATTCTCAGACCGGGAATGAGCCTTCGGGGGCAGGCAAGGCAGCGGTCGCTCGGGGGTCTTCTTCGGAGAAGGAGCAGGAAGGTCCTCAAGTTCAAGGTTGTCCGGCCGGTCAGAACCGGTGTTGGGTCCGGCTTCGGTAGAGTCTCTTTTTTCTTTACCTGACTCCACCAAAAGAAGAAGAGCTCTTGCAGCTCTTCTTTGTTAAAAACAGAGGCTGCTGTTCCTGGGAAGGGCTCCAAAGAAGTTAGAGGATCCAGGAGGGCATGAGTGGGGCAGTCCCCCAAAGAGCCCTGCGGAATGGAAGGTCTGGGGGTCACCAGAACATTAGCGGGAGCCCCCTCCACAGGAGGAACCTCCACTGGCATCAGTGTCGGGACTGGCGTCAGTTTCACCCGGAGGCGGTGTCTGGGTGTCTATCACCCGGCGGCTTGTCCAAAGCTGGCAAATCCAAGGCCTTCTTGGGCAGGGCCAAGGCTTGTGCCGAAGATGCTTTGGTCACTCAAAGCGGCGCTACCTTGGGCTTCACCTGCTTTTCGCCACATGGTCCTGCCTTGACCGGCATCATTTTTTTTGCAGTAGGCCGGCTTCTTGAGGTACTTGAGGTGTTCTCCCAAGCCTGAGGAGGAAAAGGCTTTTCGGGGACCGATGATGGGACCGCTACGGTCCTGTCCCGGAACGCTTATGGGGCTTGTTCCAGTGTTTACCCTTGTCCCCCAAGGTGTGTAGGACATCCATTTGTTCTTCTAAGAGGTAGGCTTTTAGGGCCTTCAAGCGTCAAATTCTTGTCCTGCTGGAGAAGCCTCTACATGTGCTGCAGACCGCGCTGTTGTGGTCTCGACCCAAGCAGAAGATGCACTTGGAGTGGCTGTCTTTGGATGGTATCCGCCGGCCACAATCGCACTTCTTCTTCGGACTGGAGGAGGATACAGACGACGGAGACGAAATACGCCGCACTGAAGTCAAAACAGAAAGAAGAACGGTTGAATTCCAAAGAAAAATCCAATTTTTTGCTGGAAACTGCTTTGATAGCAAAGAATTTCCCCAGCGTGAGCGGGTCGCAGCGGGAAAAGAACCGGGGTCCACCCCCCTTATGTACTGTGACCGACGTTGGGGTGGAGCCGATGTCAGGGGCAGTCCCTGCTGGGTACTGCTAGCTAAGATTTTTTGGTGGGTCCCAAGGCCTGCGGCGTTAGTCCTAATGGTTACAGCCTGCTGTAAGAGCTCCCACTCGAAGTAAGATCCAGTGTTCCCATTTACCCCCAACTGTACGTGAGTCACATATAAAATTATGAAATTCAAGTACATCTTTGTGTGAAGGGGATATACTGTACCCCCATAATTATATTTACAGTAGTTTGCAGTATATGTACCCCCACAAAAATGCTGTACAAATGGTAGCATGAACCCTTATAACTTAATTTGTACCCTATAACATTTCTGAAGAGGGTACAGTGCACCCCCAGATATGCAGCCCTAATGGGAACACTGGTCGTAACCCCCCACACCTCTTGCTCACCCACTAAACACACCCCATCCACACACAATTCACCCAAGATCCCCTCCCAGTCGACTGGCACATAAGCGAATGGTGACCTGCACAGATCGTCTGCTTCCTTTCTCAGCCGGCAACCATCTGAATGATACGAAAAGGACACACAAACTGTAATAATAGCTGTTTCTACTGAATGCACACTTTCCGTCATTCAGACTGCTGCCAGCCGAGGAGATGAGCTGAGGGTCTATGCCGGTTACTGTTTGCTTATGTGTCAGCAGATGAGGAAGGGATCTTGTTGGGTCAGTTGCGGAGTCCAGATGGGGTGGTGCATGCTAAGTGGGTGGGCAGGGGTTATTAATATTATAATACGGACAGGAATGGAGGGGGTACCACTGGTCTACCAGGAATGTTTTCTATTCAATAGGAGATCAGGGAGGTCACTAGACTACAGGAATAATTCTGACAGTATCTCAGAGGTTGGAGGGGACCACTGGCCTACCACGGGTAATTCTGACAGTATCTTAGGGATCGGGAGGAGGAGCCACTAGACTATGAAAGGTGATTCTCTGAAATTATCTCAGGGATTTGGGGGCGGGGGCAGACTAGACAAGGGATCAGTATGACATTTGGTATGGGAGGGCCATCACCTCAGGCATAGAAGGACCTCTAGATTATCAAGGAAGGTCCTGACATTATTTCATGATCAGGCAGAAAGGGGAAGGTCGTGTCAGTGCTCAGCACCAGTGTTGCCAGGTTGGGGGTTGATGAAGGACTGTGCATCACTGTGCGTGCTGACAAAAGCAGGGTTTTGGAAGCAATAAACAGTGCTACCACTGCAGCCTTTTTGGCCCTCTACACACTGTGGATCTTAAAACGGTTTAATTGCCTTAAAACGTTTTAAATCCCCTCAGCACTGTTTACATCCAGACTTATTCAGCCCCAGGTGGCCATTTTTAAAAAGGTTAAGCATAGAACATTTCAATTCACATGTGAGTTCTGGGGCTGAGTCCCTTAAAACGTTTTAACAAAAACATTTCTAAACCCTGCTAGATATCAAGTCTTAAAAACCTTTTTTAAAAGCACATTTCTCATGCCCCATACTCGAAAGAATTTATATGGAAATGTCGGGTTAGATTTTTTAATACACCGGTCAAATTATTAAAATATTTACTTAACCAATATGGACAGTGCTGGAGGAGCTGTGGGGAACCTAGTAGCAATTTTGCACAGATTTTCTGGAGCTGTGACAAACTGGGCTCTTTTGGAATGATTTTGGTACAGCAATAGCTCAATTACTTACATCTGAACTGACCATTACTAAACAATTAATATTGAGGGGGCGTTGGTGAGCCCGAGCAATATGGCCGCTTTTGAATAGAGCTTGCTACGACGTCCGTAATTGGGAACAATTATAAGTTGTTTTTAGATCGGACAGGACGGCTCCTTGTATCAATCCTATAATTGGAAGTTCTGAGGAACAATACGGGAAATCCCAGAAAGGATCGGAGCCTTCACAACAGAGCAAAATCCAGAAATGCTCCCACTCCTGCTGCCAGGTGGTCGACTCCGCCCCAACAGGCCACAGATACAGAGAACAAAGGAGAGGAAACTTTGCAGTCACGTGGCCTTAAAATCAACAGGCTGATCTCCTCAGTTACTGGGTTGGCGGATAAAATAGATAGCATCGGAAACAGAGTTACAAATTTAGAAACCAATATGGAAAGTGTTACAGCTGAATCTGCAGAAGCAAAGAAAAAAAAAAATCGGGTGCTGCTATGGGTGCCATTACAAATGTGCTGAAGGAGAATGGACATCTAAGAATGCGGCTGGAAACTTTAGAAAATAACATCAGGGCACCGAATATTTGTTTTCTGGGTCTCCCGGAGGGATGCAAGGGTGACTATTTGGTCTTATTCCTTCACGACTGGCTGGGTCAGCAGTTTAAAGAGGAAGCTCATACAAAAGGCCTACAGAACTGCAGCCAGAGGTAGGCCTGATAACCCAGAGGCTCCGAGAGCAGTACTGGCAATAACGGACGGAGTTGCTACACAGGACTATCTGTTGGCACTGGCTAGACAACACAAATCACTGCTCTGTGAGGGGGGAGACGGTCCAACTATATCCAGATATTAGCTTTGCCACCAGGCAAAGGAGAAAGCAATTCGAAGGCATCAAAGCTCTCCTCCGAGAGAAGAGGATTCAGCATAGCATTATTTTTCCAACCCGGTTACGAATAACACACAAGGAAAGGTCTTTATTTTCTCAGATGTGAAGGATGCCAATTGATGGGCTCAGAAACGAGCTCTGAGAAGAAGACGTCCTGTGGGTCAAGAGGAAAGCTTATCAGAAGACGACGAGATAATGAAAATTTTGTTTTGGATTATTACCTGACTGATTTAAGAGAGAGAGGGTCCTTCAAGACGACGAGTCATGAAAATTTTATTTGGATTATTATTAGTTTGTTTCAAGAGAGAGATTTTGTGTTCTTCTCCCCTAAGTGGGGTGTGAGCGAGTACTGAATCAATGTTCAAACTGGGACTGTTACACTCAAGACATTTTATTTTTCTCTCCCTTAAACTTGTAGTCACTGTTTGAATTTCAGTTAAAAACTTAGCCATCATATTGTTCATGACTCAACAGAGACAGCGCTAACATGCACCAAAAGGGCAAATGTTGCATCCTTTTCAAAATTGAACCCCCCTACCTTTGTCAGTGGGTCCAAATTGATGCACCTACTGTATAACAATACCTAAAGGAAGGGAATGTGAACGGTTCAAAATCTGCCACCGATTATGTGTTGACCCAGTAGATTCCTCTTATATTTTTTTTTTTTTTTAGAACTTGTAATTTATTGAGCAATGATTACACAGTTTTACAGTCTTTTTCCCCCCCAAGTTTTACAATGGTTCATCATTACAGAGAAGCATAGTATATCAGTATGGTTTTCCATTATAACATTTCATATTATAAATTTTGTTGGTTCTATAGAAACCTCCTTGCCTAGATATTACTGTAGGTTTCAATCTGAATTTATCTTCAACCCAAATTGTACATTGTTTTAGCCATTGGTTTCATTAGTTATTAAAATCTCTTTCTTTCCTTTTCACAGGTTAACCATATTTCTCATTCCTGAGACTCCCTTGTCCCTAGTGTTTTTTTTCACCCTTTGTCATCTTTTAGACAGTACCATAATAATTCCTTTGACTTCAATTCCCTCCATTCTAAAAATCTGTGTAACCTTGTTTATTTTAAATCCCCCATACCTCCTAATAAACTTTATTTTGTAATAATTACGTACAAGTTTCTTTGTTGTTGAACTTCAGTTAGCTGATTACAGATATGGATGATCTCTAAACTTTTACCACATCTTCTCTTAAGGATGGATGTCTTTCCTAGGTTTGACCCATTTCAATATTTCTAATTTCATCAATTCACAATAATGACTACTATTCAGTTCCTCAGCCCTCTCCCCCATCCCAACAGCTGTTCCACTACTCCTATCCTCTCTACCTCTTTTATGTATGTAAAAAAGGGCAACCAACACAAATTAAATTTGTCTACATTTAATCTTATTTTTGCCGTAATACCCTCTAGAGTTTTTTATTTATTTTTTATATTTACTTTCCATTGCTTAAGAGTCAAATTATTGTTTGTCATCCAATTCTGAGTTATTACTTTAAGTGCTGCCACTATTAAGACACAGGATAGGTATCTGGGGTTTGCTCCCTTCAGTTCCTTAGGAGGTCTTCCCAGGACTAAATGTACAAAAGTTAGTGGGGTTACCAGATTCATCATACTTTCGACCGCACTCTCAATCTGCTCCCAGTTAAGAGACTGCAATTTCGCAACTCCAGAAGATATCGTAAAATATTCCCCTTTCTCCACATTCTCTCAACGTGAGTCAGAGTGGGATCTCTTGTAATGTTTTGACATTAAACGGGTTATAAAGAATCTCCCACAAACCTTCCATCTGAACTTTCTCCATGATGCCATGGCAGTGGTCTTGTGCACCCCACGCCGCCAAATCCATTCCCAATCCTCCTCCTCCTCTATCACTGTTTCACCTTCCGTTTCCCATTTGTTCTAGATATTCTGGATTGCTAGTGTGCCTTTCCTTCTTGCAGGAATCTATACACCTGTGAAATGTTCTAATTTTGGACTGTGGGCCTCTTCTATAAATCAGCTGGGCTACTGAGACTGGGTCTACCTTAATGGTGGTTAATCCCGGACCTCTTAGTATAAAGTCCCTACACTGCAGATACCAAAAAAAACCCTGCTTGGGAATCATAAATTTCTGTTGTATAGTGCTAAATGTTTTAACCCCTTTCTCTTCCAGTAATTGGTCTAAATATCTGAACTCCCATCTTCCCAGACATCTATATACCATCCCCTCTTGAGAGCTCTGGAAGTATCTGAGAAGGATATACCACCATATTTTAGTAGGTAGTTCCCATATCTGCCTGGCTTGCAATCAGACACTTAACATGTGCTTTGTCCAGCTGTTCTGAATTTGTCAGCTCCCTTTTCAGCACCGTCCAAGGCAGCACATGCAAGGGGATTTGAGGATGTGCATCCTTTTCTAGTATCTGCCACCCTTCTCTCTGTCTAGAATTAGTCATTTTGGCTATCATTTGTATTTGTGCTGCTATGTAGTAATTTTTAAAATCTGGTAGCCCCCAGACCCCCTTTTCTTTTGCCTCTTGAAGTACAGTCCGTCTAATTCTGGGTTTTCGCCCAGCCCACACAAAGTGGGAGAACCTCCTCTTCAGACCTTTCCATTCCAGGGATAGTATACTCAGGGGAAGCATAGAGAAAAGAAATAAACATCTTGTTAAAGTATTCATTTTTATTGTTTCTATTCTATTGTAAAAGGTAAGGGGACGGTCATTCCACCTATTTAAGTCTGCATCCACTTGCTTAAACAGGGGAATGTTATTTTCTTTTAAATAGCTCTTTTATATTTTTTGGAAGCCAAATGCCCAAGTATATAACCCTACTCAGTACCCATTTAAATGGAATTAAGTCCAAAATCTTATAGTTAACTTTCTATTTTATATGTAATACCTCACTTTTATCCTTATTCACTTTAAAAGCTGAAATATTTTCATATTGTTCCAGTAATTTTTGGAGAGGAGGTATAGAATTCTTTGGGTCCTCCAAATAAATCAATGTATCCTCTGCATACAGAGATATTTTACAAGTATTTGTCCCCATTGCTATGCCTTTTATATCCAGGCAGTCCTAATGGTTTCCGGCAGTAGCTCTAAACTCAGAGCAAACAGAAGTGGGGACAAAGGACACCCCTGCCGTGATCCCCTTTCTATGTTAAAAGACTCAGAAATTGTACCATTCACTCTAATCTTAGCCTTCAGCTGTTTATAACACAGCTGAATCCACATCAGAAATTCCCCTCCAATTCTCATTTGTGTAACACCATTATTAGATATGTCCAATTTAAGCAGTCAAATGCTTTTTCAGCATCAAGGAATACTGTCAATTGGGCCGAATCTGTGGGATTATTATACGCCAGTATGTTTAATAATTTCCTAACATTATCTGCTTAATGTCTACTGGGAATGAAACCCGTTTGATCCATATGCACTAGGTATTCCATGTAATTTTGTAATCTAAGGACTAGTATTTTAGTTAAAATTTTTAGGTCTTGATTTAATAATGATATGGGCCTGTAATTTTCACATTTATCCCTTTGTTTTCCTGGTTTTGGCAGTACTGTAATTAGTGCTTCAGCCCAAGTCCCTGGTATACTTTCTTCTATTAAGCAGTCATTAAACACCTGAGCCATAATAGGTGATTGCGTTTCTTTAAGCTGTTTGTAAAGTTCAGACCTGTACCCATCTGAACATGGAGATTTTAAAGCGGGCAAGGATTCAGTGACTTTTTTCACTTCTATAGTTGTGATCAGTGTATTTAGGGTGTCTCTCATTTGAGTGGTTAATTTGGACAACTTTAACTTTTGCAGAAAATTTTTAGTCCCCCTTTTTCACCTCTTCATCGTTTTTTTCCCCTCTGAATACAGCTTTTTATAAAAATGTAGAAATTGCTGGGCTATCTCTTTGGGGCTAGTCCAAGGATTGTTAGGATTTTCTTTATTCATAATATGGGTTATTACCCTTTCCGTTTGGGCTTTTTTTATCTGTATGCTAATAATTTTGTTGCTTCCCCCCTACTTCTTGGTATTTATGACTTAAGAACCTTAATTTACCCTCTATTTCTTCATTTTCCATGTTGTGCAGTTCCTCTCTAACTTGTAATAGTTCTTTGTATATTCTAGAATCTTGTAGCTTCTGTTTGTGTACTTTCTCCAGTTCTCTTATTTTCCCCCCCCATTAATTGTACCCGTTTTATGTTTTAAATTTTTTTAAGGCCTGCTGCGTGGCTAATTAGTTCCCCACAGATCACAGCTTTGACCGCTTCCCAAATAAACAGATTCAAGCATCCTTGTAGTCTGTTCAGTCCAACTACTTCTTCTATGGTCTCTCCCAGTTTTTTGTTTTTTTTTCCCCCAGAGTTTTATATTTTAAGAGAGAAATATTTGGTCTCCATAAAGATTATCTTTCTTCATGTCCTGCTTTCAGCTGGATTACCACTGGTGCATGGTCAGATAAGGTAAAGTTACCTATCTGGGATTTGGATATTCTGTATTTATTGCTGCTGTGAATAAAAGGCATCAATCCTGGAATATGATTTGTGGGCTGGGGAGTAGAAAGTTAAATCCCTTTCCTTCCCATGCCGACTCCTCCATATATATCTGCCAGCCCTTGTTCTTTAATTAGACTATTTAAAGTCTTTGTTGTTTGAGCATTTGTTGCTGTAATTCCTAAGAATCTATCTCTATAGGAATTCTTGACCGTGTTTAAATCCCCTCCCATTATTTGTCCCACTTGATATCTAGCTTACGTAGGACTTTAGTCAAAAACTCTTCTAGATTCTGATTAGGCGCATAGATATTTACTAGATGCGCTAAAGACCCTTTTAATTCTCCTGTAATCCTTACAAAATGCCCTTTCATTCCTGCTTCCACTGATTTTATTTGGAACGGCAGAGCCTTCCTGATTAGTATCACTACCCCTGCTTTTCTAGGCTTCAGAGAAGCTGCTGATTCCACCCTACCTACCCAACCCCTTTTAATCTGGACATGTTCTGTCTCACAGATGCTGCCAAAAAAAAAAAACCTGATACCCCCCATCCGCTTCAGCTCCCGAGTAATCGTGATCTTTCACCAGGAGTGTATGCCTTTTACATTATATAATATAATTTTAATATCCCCATTATTTTGTTCATGTTGCCTCATTTTTTCCCGTTTACACCCTCCTAACTCTCCTTCGTTTTTCTTATAATCTTCTTTTTGACATTTCTCTCCTGAGCCATCCCTCTCTGATTTTTGAAGTCTTCTAAACTTGTCCTTCAAAAACTGAAATTCTTTCTTTAGCTCCATCCTTCTATTCATTCTCTTTGCTAAGCTTCTATGCAACTCTTTCAAAAGCATTTGTTCAACAAAAATTGTTAAAAAAAAAAGATCTTTTTCCAAACATAATATAACAATATACCAACATAATAAACTTTGCCTCCCCTTAAACCTCGGAAAGGCAACAGAACTCCAACAGGAGTAACACTAACCAAAATTGTGTTCTTCGTAGATTAAGTTTCTACCTCAGAAGGATAACGAGTCAGCGTCGGATGAGACGTTAAACAGAGGTCCCATTTGCCTGTTCTGGCGGTAGTTCAGGCGGATGTTAAAGATCCCATGGCACTTTTCGAAAACAGCAGGGGAATTTCCCCGGTGCAATGGCCAAATTTCCTCCATTCAAGAAAAATACCACCAACAGCTTAATCTTGTTCAAGGCAAGTTGCCATTCATCTGTATCCCCTTCTCCTGGGTCGTGCCTGAAAATAGACAGGATTTGTCTAGTGCACTTACCTGGTCAACAAAAACTAAATAAATAAAATTAAAAAATGTTCTCTATTATTCTTCTCCGTCTTGACTCTTCAGTTTCTGGTATCTACCCCTCGCATCTCTGTGTGGCACAGTAAACAATTCAGGTCTCTAGTCAGTCCCTTCGGGAGTGCTCCCGGCATGCCCTTACGGTTTTCCGTCCAGCCCTGTTCTAGGCTTCTCCTTGTATCTTCCGTTCCAACTCCTCCATCTCCAAGTCTGGTATCTGTATTTTCCAGCTTCTCAGTAACGGCGCTGCTATGACTAACGAAGAGAATATTTTAATTCCATCTGAGGTATGGATCTTCAGTTTCGCTGGGAGATTTAGCTGCGCCTTAAGTCCCATTTTCTCCCTGATTTCTATAATTATTCTCCTAACTCTTTGCCTCTCTGCTTGTAAAGAGGGAGAAAAATTATGGTCAAAGAATATCTGTGTGCCATCATATTTGATCTCTTTTAGTCACCAAGCCTCTTGGAAGGATATAATTCTTGGCCTGGTAATATATCATGCGCACTATAATTGAGAGCGGTCTGGCCAATGAGTTAGTTGGCCTCGGGCCCAGCGATCTATGGGCTCTGTCCATTTCATAATGGAAGTCGGCTGGAAGAGAGAACGTGATCTGGAGAATTTGCTGCACAAAGTCAATCAAAGATGGGAACCCTTCCTCTGTTCTCTCCAGCACGCCATCAACCGAAAGTTGTTTCTCCTCGCCCTATTCTCTATGTCTTCCATTCTGGTACGCGATACTCGGTCCTGTTTCAATAGGTACAGCAAGAGTCGATTCGATGCATCTTGAGTCTCCCCCATCTCTGATATTTTGGCTGTGTTCTCTAACTTTTTTGTTCACACTCTTTAAATCTCGTCTAAGATCTGTCACTGTGGATTCAATCTTTTGAACCGATCGAAGAGTTTGTTTTAGAGTACGGCTAGTTTTTCTGGAACGCAGGTTATTGTCTTCCATCGAGTCAGATGAGGAATCTGAAGCTGAGTAGTTTAGGAGTGCAGGCCGCAAAGTTCTCCATATTTGCTCCCAGTTTTAATTGTTTCACTTTCACTCCTGAAACGCCCAATTTGAGAAATGTTTCTTTATTTCCCTTCGGTGGCATTCCCCAAAGCAGATCCAGTTGTTTTTCTCAGAAAAAAGTTCTTAGAGAGGATTAATGTCGATTTTTATCACCGAAGTGAGGGAATCATAGATCCGCGCTTCTTACATGTCAGTGACATCACTGGAAGTCTCCTGTAGGTTCCTCTTTAGGCCCACATTTTTTACACCAGTGGGTCCAAATCGACCCATATTTCAAACCCCCCGCGCTGTCACTGCTCATAAAGTTGACCTGTTCTCTTATTATAAATATCTTACATCATTATAGCTTCTGTTCTTCTGTGTAGTTGTTCCCAAGCACAGCTGCCTTTAAGTTTAAAAATAATTTTTAAAGTGCCATTTCTTTTTAGAAATTAGCACTGCCTATTGTGCCCTTAATACAGTTAGAGCATGGACTACTTCACTGTCCCTATTTTAGGGACTCTAGAACTACTGAACATCATATATTAGAATCAGTTTGTCTTTTTTCATGCAGCTCACGGACTATTCTCACAGCAATTTTGTATTGTACTAATTTAGGTATAGACTAGCTAAATAACCCCCCATGATATATCTTAAAGCAGTAGAATAAGTATTAGATAGTAATTCAGAAGGAGTGGCGCCCTCAACGTGTTTGAAATGTATTTACATGTGATATGTCACTGCTTAGCATGTATCTTATATATTTTACTCAAAACAATAAATACAAAGTTCAAAAAAAATATTATTGTATACAGACCAAGATGGGACACTACCCCCAGCCTGGAGTATGCTCTATTTATATACAGCGGCAGCTAAGAAAGTTACAATCCGCCTATGGCATACCACTACTTCGCCGAGCCTCTCCAAATAGCAAGGGAGTTGGAGGGCTGGTCTGGGGAGGACTGAGTGTCCTACAGACTGCTCTCCATCTCCAGGGGAGGGATGGGTAAAGTGTTTGGCATTCAATGGACCCCTGGCGGGGCGGGAGATCCTTGAGGCGACTGGCCCAGAACACTGAGGGGCAGAGGACACTGAGGCGTCACTGCGTTCCACCCCAGGGCAGCACATACAAAATTGCTGGCCAAGGATGAAGCCTGCGCGATGCCTGGCCTCTATGGTTCCCTGCCAACCAATTCCAGCTCTTCGGCAACCCGACTCTGAACCCGCCCAGTGGGGGGAGCCATGGAGGCAATGTCGGTGGTCTGTCGATACCCTCACCCGTTGTAGATGGTCCGGTTCGGTGCCGTGGCCCCTCCCTGGGGAGTAAGCCAGGGGTATCCGCTGAGGCATGGCAATTAGGTAATGAGGCATGTAGTCAGGGTTGAGCAGAATGTGGGGCGGATGGCAGCCCAAAAAAATTAAATAAAACAGCTCCAGCTGTAGTGTGTACAGGCAGCACAGTTCTGTGTGTCAGAATTAACATGAAACAGTTACAGGGAGACCAGAGGCGTGCTTACACGACAGCAGTGCCTCCAAACTCCAACCGCAACAGCGCGGTCCCGACCACCCATGACTCAATCCACTTCCCGTCTACACAGCCCCTCTCTGAATCCCTTCAATCAGCGCTGGTGAGGGGTGTCCGTCGGGGGGCTGGACAACAGCTCATGGAATCATAAGCCACTGAACGGTTTGCAGTGGCACACACGGTCCACATGGTAGTGGAAGCCGCTGTAAGCCGCTCGCTACACTCAGTGTTCCCAGCTTGCTCGGGAATCCGGAAGCGTGTTAGCGAGTGGCTTAACACAGCCACACTTGAACTGGAGCAATAAGAGTGCTCGTGTTACTCCAGTGCAAATGCGACCATGCAAACACGGCTGAGGTTTAACACCACCAGTGTGGACACACTAGACCATTGTAAAACAATGGTTACTGAATAGTGTGGGCGCACTGAAATGGTTTAGCTAAACTGGTTTTAAAAACGGTTTTCAGAAACAGTTCTGTAGTGTGTACAGGGCCTTACTGTTTCCAAAAACAGATGAACATATCACTATGTCCTCTGTGCAAGAGGGTTTCCTCATCTACATGGGCGCTGTGGTGTATTCAGTGGGACAGCACTACAGGTGCCATGCAGCAGACCTTTCTGAATATGGTCCCATTAAATTCAGATGCGTTATCCCCAGATGGAGAGGCGTTATTAATGCTGGCATGAATTAACATTCTGAATATGTAGTCTCCTATTCTCACTGGCCCCCATATTCAAAAGTCCCCTGCAAAACCGCGCAAGTGCCTGCGCAGTGCATCTGAGATGCATCAGCGCTAAATAATGAGATATTCAGAAGATGTGCGGAGACACGATCGGCACATGTCCAGCTGATATCCCGAACACGCGCTGGGCATCGCTGCGAGTGGGAGACAAAGGGCACAGCAGGTGACCTGAGCCTATGCAGGGCATGGGAATGATGATAAAACCAGCTGCGCAGTGCACAAAATTGCAATATTCAGCCAGGATATGCAAATGACCTCATCACACATTCCAAGCCCATCTCCCACATGCGCAGCTCATTACTGGAATGTATTCAGGCCATTTGCATACCCCGAGCATGCTCAATTCCAACTTTGCAGGGCTGAACTGCAGCCTAGCAGGCGGTGTGCAAGGATGTTAGTGTGTGGGTGGGTGGACTGCATTGGCCTGGGTACAGTGCTACCCCCGGACAGGGGTACAGGGGGCCCACCTTGACAGTGGCCACAAGGGCCACATGAACATGCAACAGGGACGGGCATAGGGTGACACAGGCTGCTCGGGTTACCACATGCATGTCATACACCAGCTACATACAATCACCTGCAGTGCCCGACACACCCAAGTATGAGAGATACATGGTGGGCACTGCAAGGGATGGCAGTGTGCAGAAAGTGACCAGATACCCAGGTAGGTGGGTCCCACCTGTGTGCAACCAAGGTGTACCACCATGGGTGTCAGTCCCTGGCCCATGCTTTGCAGCCACTAATACCTCCAAGCCACATGGGCACCGTTGCCACAGATGCACCACCAGGTGGCACCCTGCAGGCCACATGGGTGCTGGCCATGGCCCCTGGTACATGTGCTTCATTGTGGCTGACCACCCCCCTGGTGCGCCCGGTGGGCACAAGACAGCACTGGCATGTGGCTGTTCGGTGTCCAGGTCCAGGGAGTGGTGTAAGATGTTGCTCCCTGGACGGTGCCAGGGGTGACACTGCACCTGTGGCTCAGGGTTCTTCCATCCTGGCATGGCTGCTGTGCGTGGGTCTCTGCATCATGGTTTTGTGCACCTCCCAGGGCTGTCTCTGGATGGCCTGCCTGCAGTACTGCAGCCTGCCTGTGGGTGGCTGGCCGATTCAGGCATGCCTTTTCCACGCCTAACTTTGGTCATAGTATTTCCGTGACGCACGGCAGATGTGCCACACATTTTGACTGAATATAGGGCTGCACGGCATACTCATGGAATGCCCCCTTTATCTGCGCTGCATACATTATCTCTGCATGATGGAGTGTTTGGAGATGCGTGACACATCTCCCCCTTTTGAACATCGTGTTTTGGCGCATTATTTGACCTGGGCAGCACAACTATACTTTGCACTGTGCATCTTCTTCGAAAATGCGCGCCATTTACACCAAACTACAAACTGCCACAGACTTCACACACTAACAAACAAATGAAAACTGTCACCGACTCCCATCACACACACACAGGCACTTACCCACAAATAAAACATAACCTGTCACAGACCCCCTTCACAAACACAATAACATAATGAACACACAATGCCAAGAGACTCCCCTTCACTCACTGACACAAACATACAATCAGATTTTCCTTCACTCATCGATACACACTTTCAGACACCCCTCCACAAATAAAACACAACCTGTCACAGACACACCTCATTAACACGCTGACATCAGTGACCCAATCACAAGATGTCACAAATTCCCCTCTATACCTCTCAACTGTCCCTGATTTTCAGACATCCCAATTTTGCACTACAAAATTCCTATCCTTCCTAAATCTAGCATTTTTGCCACTGAAGTCTAGATCTGAATAATGTAAGAAATAATGCACAGGTGACCATACACAAAAAGCCTGCGTTTCCTTCGAGGGTCGCAATAACAGCATATGGACCTTAACAGTGATGTTTGAGATGTCCACGCTGTTATCTGAACCCCGAGATGGAAACACAAGGCAAACTGTTTATGGTCACTCATACTTTATTTTTAATAGTATATGGTTTTGCAGAGGGAACTCGCAAGCAGTGCCAATAGCCAGTACAGCGAGCTGAGCAGTGGCTCTGCCAAGTAAGTGCTTCCTATATATCAAGAAAATTTAAAATCCAGTAGACACTGAGCAAACCGAGAGGTGGCTCTGCCTAATAAGCACTACTGCACTCTGAGGGAAATCCCCTGACACCCTGAGGTGGGCATCGCGAACCACTGGTGCAGAGTTACAAAGGCAGGCTGCGGCCTGCACAAGTCCCACTCAGTGAAAATTACATTTATTTATTTATTTATGACTCTGGTAAATCGGGTAGGTGCACTGCTCCAAAAGACCGTTTTCAGGCATGGTCCGGACCACAATGTGGCAACAACACAAAAACAACAATATATGCGGGGCACAGTACAACACACCTCAACATGAGGTGGTGCGGGGGAAAAAAAGAAATGTGCAGTAGATAAGCTGGATTATACAATAACAGTAGAGACAGACTAAGGACAATATGACAAAAAACAGATATTGCGAATTATATTCAATAACAGCATATGATACCATGATCCATTTCCATACAGGTGCAAACAGCAATAGCTGTGCAGGTTCAGACAATCAACATTTCATTGTTTCTTAGGGATCAAAAGAGGACTGTGTCAGGGTTGACTAGGACCCTGTCCCAGTTGTTAAGGAGAGTTTGAATGCAGGGATTTGTTCTGTTTTTCCTTTCCTGTCTGTCTGGTTGCGCAACCAAATTTTCCTGTGACACCTAGTATTTGATCACCCCAACAGTCTCACAATTCTTCGCCTCTCGCTATCTCTCAGTTTTACCTTGCTGTTTCTGTCTTTTCCTCCCTTGCATATCTGCTGGTATATGTGGAAATGTAACTGATATCGGGATCTCTTTATTTAGAAATTACATAGTGTTATTGTTGAAATGTATATAAAATTTGAAATGATTGCGAAGAGCTATTGGGAACTCAAGGAGTTAACCTGAGAGCAGTTTTTAAGCCCTTTTTCAGAAGAGCTGTGGAAAAGGGTCCTCAGTTCTGTAACAGTGTGTTCTTGCTGCACCTGCTGGACACTTACAAGAACATTTTAGAAAAAATAGGACGTTTGTTATGGAGGAGGGTTGCAAGAGCTTATAAAGCAGAGCTGCAATTTCTTGTAAAACACAGAAATTGAAGGAAAACTCAGATAGATCTTCGCTATTTATTCTGCCTTTGTAAACAGTGATATTGAACAAGTTTCTTTTTTTATGTTACTGCTAGTACTAACACTTTTTGCAAACTCTACAACTGCTCCTGTTTTTTCCTATGCTTCCTAACCTGTGCCTCGACGACAGAGGATGTGAGCCTAAGAGGGATTACGCCATGCATACACTAAGCCAGGAGTTTTGTGCATGGCTACTGGACCTAGTACCAGGGAAGCATAGAGAAAGGTATGGATTCTGCAGCAGCAAGTCCAGGAGTGGTTACCAGGAGAATGGCAGCCAAACTAGCAGGGACAGAAGTCCAAGCTGAGGTTGTACAGCCAGCACAAGTTATGGAAAAACAACAAGCAGCGACAGAACCTGAAAGCTTGATGGACTTTTTCAAATGGTGGACTATACAACAAAGAGAGACAGGGAAGCAGAGAAGAGATGCAGCAACAGGAGCAGCGATGGCTGGATGCCTTACAAGCTATCAGAGGCAGTGGATCTGGCACAGAGCCAGATAAGCAACAAACCACAAGCAACTTAACCATTAAGCCATTAAACCTACAAAGTTGTGCCCCTTGGATGATATTGAGGCATACCTGATAACTTTTGAAAAAGTTGCCACGGCCTGCCAATGGCCAAAGCAGCAATGGACAATCAGACTGGTATCCTACCTGACAGGGAAAGCCCAGCTTGCTTACAGTGATATGGACACTGCACAGTCAGAAAACTATGACCTGGTGAAAAGCGAAATCCTGAAAAGCTATGATATCTCAAGAGAGCCCTACAGGCAGAGATTTCGATCTCTGAAGTACAACTCAGTCGACAATCCTCGAGAAGCCTTCACACAACTCAGAGAACTCCTCATAAAATGGCTCCAACCAGAGGGCAAAACAGTCCCACAGATCATAGACACATTTGCCATGGAGCAATTCATCAACATCCTGCCTATAGATGTGCAGCTCTGGGTGAAGGAACACCGATCAAAAAGTGGGGAAAAGGTTGTTTCTTTGGCCGAAGACTATCAAATGGCCAGACAGATGGCGCAGCAGCGAGGTAACAGCCAAGCACCAGTAAGACACTCTTTTTTCCCCATCTAAACTCTGGTGGGGGTAAAAAATCTGTGCCAAAAAATGTTATTTGCTATAACTGTAATAAGTCAGGTCATATTGCAAAACATTGCCATAAGAAGAGTGACACTGGAGCAGATCTGTCTTTAGCAAATTGGGGCAAGTACTTAACCGATGTGAAGGGGAGATAAGACTGTGAAGGGACTTACAAATTTGGGAAGCAGACAGGCCCTAGTACATATTGAAGTGCTGGGAAAACAATGTCCAAAAGGACCGGGTACTGGTGTCATCTGCATCCACGGGAACACTCGATACTACCCCATCAGCCAAGTGACTGACTATTAATGTGGTATCACACCAAATGAAAGTGGGGGTAGCACCCAAGTTACCTGTACCTGTGATTATTGGAAATGACTGTCCAGGATTTACTGGGTTAACCTCAGAGGAACTGAACCCTGCAGTTTCAGCAACGGTGGTAACAAGAGCTCAGGCAAAGAAAATCTCAAAGAGTGGGGACACTTTTCCTTTCAGTGACTTTGATTCGGACTTGTCTGAGAACAGCTCCAAGATCCAGAAGTCCAGGAAAGAAAGAAGACATCTAAAACAACAGTGGCAACAAAAGACTGATGGACATAAAGGGTTAAAATGTTAAAATGCTGAAGCTAAACTAATAACTGATTGTGATTTTGCTTCAGAGTAAGCCAACAATGTTTCTCTCCAGGGTTATTTTAAGCAGCTGGGGGTGAAACCAAAACAGGGTGAATCAATGTTTAAAAAATATAAAGGCTTACTGTACAGAGTTTGGCTTAAATCTCAGACACAGGAACACAGAACAACTGATTATACCACAGAAGTATAGAACAGAGTTGCTACAGATAGTACATGATAGTCCTATGGCTGGTCACTCAGGAGGGATCACACCCTAGTCAGATTGCTGTATAGATTTTACTGGCCTGGAATTCATGAAGATGTTGCTACCTACTGTAACTCCTGTGCTGAGTGACAGAAAGTAGCCCCAGTCACTAGAAAAGACAAGATGCCCCTGGTGCCCCTACCCTTGATAGATGTGCCTTTTGAGAGAATTGCAATGTATGTGGTTGGTCCTTTAGACAAAAGTAAAAAGGGTAATAGATTTATCCTGGTAGTATGCGACTATGCTACTCAATACCCAGAGGCTGTTCCAATGCATACTGTCACAGCTTCAAAAGTGGCATCAGAGCTTGCAAAAATGTTCAACAGACTGGGCATACCTAAAGAAATTATTACTGATCAGGGTAGTAATTTTGGTGCTGCACTTTTAAGGAGCTGTACAGACTACTAGGTATCCCTGCCATAAGAACCTCCCCCTATCACCCTCAGACAGATGGTCTTGTTGAGCATTTTAACCAAAGCCTAAAAACGCATGTTAAAAAGGTTTGTAAAAGGGGAAGGGAAAGACTGAGATCAATACTTGCCTTACCTACTTTTTGCTTATAGAGAAGTGTCACAGGCATCAACAGGATTTTCACCATTTGAAATGCTGTATAGTAGGCAGGCAAGAGGGCCACTGGATGTGATAAAGGAAACGTGGGAAGATAACCCCACTCAGAAACAATCTATAATGTCTTATATGTGTGCCTTATGAAAGAAACTAGCAAAATATGTTGAAATTGCACATAGTAATCAGGAAGAGGTTCAAAACCAGCAGAAGGTATATTATGACCATGAGATAAAAGAAAAGTTTTTCGAGCCAGGTGAAAAGGTTTTGCTACTGTTACCCACATCAGAAAATAAACTGTTAATGAAGGGGCAAGGTCCTTACAGAGTGCTTAGACGTACTGGCACCGTTAACTACGAGATTGAGACCCCCGAAATAAAAATCCTACTAAGATATACCATGCTAGCCTCCTCAAGAAATGGGCTGAAAAAATACTGAAAGCTGCTTTGCTAGTTTTACCAGAAACCGATAAAGAAGATACTGATCTAGCTTATGACAGACTGGAACAAACTGTAACTGCTGATGCTGTAAAGGTGAATGTTTCCTTATCCCCCGACCAAACCTCAGAAATTCGTAACTTGTTAAAGACATTTAACAGTACTTTTACCACAGCACCAGGCCAAGCAAAAGGGGTCCAGCACGTAACAGTGTCAAGGAATGCTCACCATATTAGGCAAAGGACATACAGGTTACCAGAGCGATTAAGAGTGAATGTGGTTAAGGAACTACAAAAAAATGAAAGAACTGGGTATCATAGAAGAGTCAAGGAGTGCTTGGTCATCTCCAATGGTAACTGTAAACAAAAAAGAAGGGGGGTGTTAGAATCTGCCTTTATTTTAGGAAACTTACAAGTGTCAGAATTTGACAGTTATCCTATGCCCAGAACAGATGATTTGGTGGACAGATTGGTAAGTGCAAAGTATATCAGTACCCTCGATCTCACCAATGGTGACTGGCAAATACCTTTAGCTAAAGAATCCAGAGACAAAACTGCATTTGCCACTCCTGTTGGATTCTGTCAGTTCACCACCATGCCATTTGGTCTACATGGTGCGCCAGCTACATTTCAGTGGTACATGGATGTCATTTTATGACCTCACACTGTTTATTCTGCTGCGTACCTGGATGTGTCATGGTGTACAGTCCAGACTGGAAAAGTCACCTGGAACACCTACAAGCAGTTATCCAAGCTATCAAAAAGGCAGATCTGACTATTAACCCTACAAAATGTCCACTTGGCATGCAGGAAACCAGATATTTGGGTTATGTGTCAGAGAAAGAGAGAAGTTAAGCCATAAATGTATAAAATAGAAGCTGTAGCTAACAGCCCTGACCCTAAAACAAAGAAACATGTCAGGTAATTTTTAGGGCTGGCTGGTTATTATCGTAGATTTGTTCCCAACTTTACTGTGTTAGCTACTCCCCCCTCACTGAATTCACAAAAAAAGGTACCCAAATAATGTGAAATGGACTCCAAAGTGTGATAAAGCTTTTCAAGCCATTAAGGCTGCATTGTGTTCAGCCCCCATTTTAAGGAGCCCAGACTTTGAGAAACCATTTTTGTAACAAACCAATGCATCCAAGGTAGGTCTAGGTGCAGTCCTGAGTCAAAATATAGATGGGACGAAACAACCTATTCTGCACATATGTAGGAAGTTGCATGAGAAAATGTACTCCACCACTGAAAAGGAATGTTTAGCAGCAAAGTGGGCCATGCAGCCCCTTAAGTTGTATTTGCAAGGAACTGACAGATCACAATCCTCTCTGTTGGCCAGCCGGCCGGCGCATCGGTAGGGTTACCGCTCGCAACGCCAGCAACCCGGGTTTGGGAATGGACTCAGGCGGCTGGAGGGTCGGCCGGGGGAGGAGGAGGATTGAGCGCCCCTCGGCCGATCTCCTCCTCTGGGAAGGGGGATGTATGTCCCGCAGCTCTACCGCCACCTGGGTGACCACGGGTGGAGGTGCAGCGGGACTGCATACAGAAGGGAGGGAGGACGTGGGCCAGGGACTGGAGCGCTCACACGTCTTGACGTGCATTGCCCCTAGGTTTCCCTAGCGTGCTCACGTCCTGTGGGAGGGGACAGAAAAATGGAAAAAGGAACCTGCCATGGAGGACAGAGACGAGACCCGACTGCCACAGATAACCCATAACCGGGCTACCGTTGGATGCCGCAGATGGACCTCCTGACACACACTGATGGACAGGAGGAGGTAAGGGTCTCCCACCTCCTCCCCCACCGAGAGTGGGGCGAGCAACATGGAGGTGAGTCCGGCGACACCATGGTAGGTACCCAGGGAGGGATTAGTGGATCACAGTCTAGGGACTCCCTGAAGAAGTTCCACCACGGCACAGAAGAAGGGGCGGCCAAAAAAAAAAAAATCCTCTCTGTTGGCTTAACCAAATGAAAGATAAAAATTCCTAAGTCACAAGGTGGTACCTGGCATTACAACCATTTAAATTCTAGGTGATACACAGATCTGGTAAACAGAATAGCAATGCTGATTTTCTGTCAAGATATGGATCAGAAATTGAGGATTCTGAAGGTTGAAAAACAAATTGAAAAGTTTAAACATTACTATCTGTGGTACTGTTATAGAAAGAAAGGATACTGCACATGTGCTTAATTTCTGAAAGTTAGAAGCTAATGTAGTGCAGAATTAGTAGAATGTTTTGGAAACCTGTTTGTTGACAGGGTTGAATATGACCCTGTCCCAGCTGTTCTGGAGAATTTGAATGCAGGGATCTGTTCTTTCCTTTTTTTGAACTTATATTTTATTGGGTTATGCAATTATCCGTCACATAATATGACCATCAGGTAGGCAATTATACAAAGTACATTCACTTATCTGGTAAGCAATACATTTTAACAGTAACTAAACTATCACCCCTTGTTACTTCACTTGGGGGTTAACTAAATTATGCCTATGTAATATTCTCCAAAAAAATTAATACCAACAGTTAAAGCTGACTGTATAACAGCAGTCCAAATGAAAATTCCTATGTAACCACTGCAGCCATGAGCCAGGATTTCATAAATGTCCAAATATCGTGCACCCTCTCAAAGGGTTAACATCCCATCTCCCAAACATCAGGGTAACCAATCTTGCATAACCCTCCTGCACATATAAAAGCAATAAGCAGTTAGATTTGCCATCTAAAAAACTATAATATTCTATTAAACAGTAATATTCTATTAATCTTAATACAAAAATGCTATATTTCTGAAATATGGAAACTTTGTGAACAGATGTTCCTAAAAGGGCTCATTTAGTGTCCCTCCCATTAGCATTCTTCTCCTAAACTGGAGATAATAAAATGTAACCCCCTTGTTACCCGGGGTTACTAGCATCCCAGTAAGACCTAGTGGTAGGCAGGGAAGGCAGCTTGCGAAACTCCAGTTAAATGGGTTCCACAATGTCTCACCTGAGACTGAGGGATGACATCACCAATAGAACTATCGCAGCTGCATGAGCCACATTGGAATCTGCAGCAAAGAGAGTTAGAACGTTGAGAGTTTTGAAGTCAGTCTTCAGTCAGTCTTGAGTCAGTCTTCAGTGAGTGGAGTGAAAAGTTGGGAGCTTGCTGGTAAAGCAGCTCAGTGAAGGCTCTAGGAGCCTCAACCCTGACAGAGGGCTACTTTTAAGTAGAAGGGTGTGTGTCTCCACCTTAAAGAGAGACACAGATGATTACTGAAGTGGTGGAGACCGCTGTTTTTTGGTCTCAGTGCCCCCTCCCTTTGGGGGGGGATGGAAAGGATTCCCTGCAGATTCCTGGGGCAACCCTCCTAGTTCTGCTTGTGGAGGAAAAGCTGCCTATGTGTTCCAGTGTTTATTTGGGAGAATAAGAAGATTTGTGAGTCGCCTGTGGGGCACCTGCAACGTGAGGGTGAGTGTCTGCTCTGGCTAAAAGGGCCTATGTTTTTCACCCTGGGACTTGTGTGACAATGTAGGGGATTGAACTACTAAATATTGGGAAGCTGAGTAATGGGCTAAGCAAAGTAAAAGAAATCGTTCAAGTCCAGAGCTTGTTGGGATGCAAATAATATGTAGAGGAGATGACAGAGCGCTACCCAGAATCTACATTTGAAAGTTTTCAGTAAAGGAATTGTTCAGTTTCCAGGGAAATGGCCGGGTATGGGCTTTGGGAGCTGGAGGTGGGTGGCCCCCCCATCTTTAGTGACCAGGTCCACCTCTACGGATTTCTTCGGTGGATTTCTACTTTGCCTCAGGCACTTGGCCAGTAATGAGGGAAGCACCCAGACGTGGGATTGTAAGGAAAATTCTCTCTAGGAGTTGAAGACTCTAGTGTGGTTTGGGGAGCCAGAACAGGATAATTGGTTCATTCCTCCAATGGACCTCGAACAGGATAATTGGTTCATTCTTCCAATGGACCGCGGATCAAGTGGCCGGCGGGGGACCCGGGCCAATGGGGAAAACCCAAGTGTATACAAGTCAGGCTGTGTACCCAAAGCTGCATGCAAGTCCGGGCTGTGTGCCTGGTGGGTTTAGAGCCTGAGGGCTGGAAATAGTGATAAAGTGTTCTGTCGTCTCTAATTTGCATTACCAGGAAATGTAGTCCCATGGGGGTCCGTCTATGCTTTGTTTGTTCAGCTTGGATGTGAATAAAAGCCACACTGAAGAATCCCATTCCTGGTTCTGGACATTACAGTTATTGCTTCCTGTGTTCGGATTTACTTGGGTGCCCCTGTTCAGAGTAGCCAAACCTAGGTCCCCCTGTGCCAAGTAACCTCATCCTCCCCGAACCCAGTCCCCACCAGGTACTGCTGTCAGCTTCAAACAGCATGCCACCTGTCGTTTTGCTAAAAAGGCAGGGGTGAGGGGTTACAAAAACAAAATCACATTCCTACCACTTATCAATGGTTAATTCGAATCTAATGCCAGGGGAGGGGCGAAAAAGGAAGGGGGTGAAGGGGAGAAAAGGGGGGAGGGATGAGATAAACACATCCTAGTAACATTCAGCAGTTATTAGAATAACCAGATTATACCTATCAGTCACACAAAACCTGAAGTACAAATAAAGCAAGAAAAGGAAAGTCTGTTAGGTATGTTATTGACGTTTTATCTACTTCCCCGATAACGAAAAAATTAGACCAAACATCATACATCGAGTCCCCTTATTCTCCAGTTCCCCTCTATACCCAAAGTGTCCCACACTGGAGTTGAACCTTTCAGGTATCCTGTTCTCCCTCTGAATCGGACGAGGTTTCTCGGGCTGAAAACTGTTTTTCCAACTTCTCAAACAGTTTTGCTGCATCTGCTGCCTCCAAGAATAGGTAGGCCTTTCCACCATAAAGAACATGCAGGCTGGCTGGTATCGGCATGACATGATGCATTCCCAGAGTTTGAAGTCGTGCCCGGCCCCCATCGAAACATTTCCTCCTCATCCGCGTTGCATAGCTCAAGTCTGGAAATAAGTGCACTCAATTATCTTGCCAAACAAGGGGACTTAAATTCTTTGCTTTCTGTAGGATGGCGTCTCGTTGGGCTGACATTTGTAGCTCTACCATAAGCATGAGAGGGGCAAACTTTCCAGTAGCTGTCTTGGGCCTTCCACCATATGGCATCACCCGGTAAGCCTTTAAAACAGTAATATTTTCCTCCATCTGGAACAAATCCTGTAGCCAATCTTGTAAAAAAAGTTTGGGGTCTTCACCTTCTGTTTTCTCTGGCAGTCCGAGCACCCACATATGCGTAGATCAAATAATGTTCTCCACATTTTCAAGGCTGAAGTAGAGTTTTCTTTGGCAAGACCAGACGCCACTGTTAAGAGACCTGTCGGCCGTTATGGCCATCCCCTTCGTTTCCTCTGCCAGCGTGTCTACTTTAGCAGGCATCTGTTTAAGTTCAGTTTGGAAGTCTTCTAACTTTTTGTCCAGACCTTGAATCGCTCAGAGCGGGGCCGGCATTGGTGGCTTGAGATCCATCGTGATCTCCCAGCCCAGTGTGGCCTTCTCTTCTGCCACCCGCTTTACGAGTCTTTCGGCTGGGCTCCATCCGAACTCGCAGCCGCCATTTTGCTGCTGACCATTTCAACTGTTTTCTTTGCCTCCCTGCTGCAATTTAGGCTCTATCAGCAATGGGGAGGATACTCGTTTCACTGGTAACCAGAAACAAGCATTTTGCATTCAATATTTTAAGATGTTAAGCAAATAGCTGTAATTGCCTTTGGAGCTGTACAAGAAAGTTGTTCACAGCATGGCTGCTGGCCATGCCCCCCCCCCCATTTTGTTCTTTCCTTTCCTGTCTCTTGTCTGTCTGGTTGCACAACCAAATTTTCCTGCGAGACCTAGGATTTTATCACCCCGACAGTCTTGCAAGTCTTTGCCTCTCACTATCTCTCAGTCTTCCCTTGCTGTTTCTGTATTTTCCTATCTTGCATATCTGCTGGTATAAAAATATAGGCAAATCATTATGTGGAAATGTAACTGATATTGGGATCCCTTTGTTTAGAAATTATATAGTGTTACTGCTGAAACATATATAATTATAGTTTGAGATGTTTGCAGAAAGCTATTGGGAACTCAAAGGGTTAACCTGACAGTAGTTTTTAAGCCCTTTTTCAGAAGAGCTGTGGAGAAGGGACCTCAGTTCTGGGACACTGTGTTCTTGCTGCACCTGACTGACACAAAGAACATTTTAGGAAAAAAAACAAAACAGGATGCTTGTTATGGAGGGGGTTGCAAGTACTTATAAAAGCAGAGCTGCAATTTCTTGCAAGACACAGAGATTGAAGGAAAACTCAGATGGATCATCTCTGTTTATTCTCTCTTTGTAAATAATTGTACTGAACAAGCTTATTTTATGTTACTGCTGTACTAAAACACTTTTTTGCGAATTCTACAACTCCTGTTTTTTCCTATGCTTCCTGACCTGTGCCTCAACGACAAGGATCAGGGGCAGGTTTGAGGTTTAATGGTTGGGGGTTGGGGCAAAGGAAAGACAGAGGTGTGAAAGGTGGGCAAGAAAGGCAGAGGCAATAAGTGATGCCTGCACATTATAAAGCATGGGCGATATGTATGCCCTAGAGTTACTGTTAGATGCAGTGACAGTTAGCAGCAGTCAGGAGCCAGGCTTTCAGATTTTAACAGTCAGGTGGCCGAGGGATAAGCAGATGAACGGTGGGAGCTTGTTCCATATGGAGGGTGCTGAGATGGAGAAAGCTCGAATTCCCATGGCAGTGGAGACGCGGGGTACTTCTAGCGGGAGGGACTGAGGATGCCCTAAGAGTCTTTGAAACCACTCTGTCAGAACGGATGAGTAGGAGGACAGGTGTTGGTTTCTGAGCGAGTTGACCACTAGGCAGCCCATTGTATAATCACAGCAACCTTGTAGATGGAGCCACCCTAGGGACTGGTAGAGTGTGCAGTGACAGGTGCAGTGGGGAACTTGAAGGACGAATCAACAGATAAAGTTGTATGTTGTGTTTAGCCATGAGTGCAAGGTTGAGGTTACGAGGGAGTACACGGGAGCAATAGTCAAGGAGGGGCAGTAGGTTACCACGTGCGATGGCAAGGAGCACTTCGGCAAACAGAAAATGTTTGAGTCGGTATGCAGCGACTAACTTCTGATGGATTCTCCACAGAGTGTTACTGATATGTTCACAAAATATCCCCGACAGCAACACCAACACCAACACCGTGACCTACACTGCTGTTGACAAAATCGACAAGTTTACCGACAGGTCACAGGACAGGCACCCAAGACAGGGGCACACTGTCTCCCGTCCTGCACCCTCCCCAAATCAACTCCAACTCAGAGTTGAAAATGTTTAGTACAGAGCGCAGGGGGCAGAACCCCCTGCATGGGAGTTGTTGGGGAGAAGTCCCCGATAAAAAAAAACAGGACCGGAGATATTTGGATTTATGTCGACTGCAATCTGCGGTCGACATAAATCCCATCGCTGTAATGCCAGTCAACAAAAGTGTCATCGAACCAGTATCGTAGAGCCAGAGAAAGAAAGGAAGGGGTCATGGGTAACACCTACGTATATGAAGGATAGGCCATTTTCAAGGGGAGGGCCTGCTGGGGTGAGTAAAAGGAGGGAGGAGTTGGCTTTGGTAGCTTTGGCGAGGAAAGGTTTAGCGTTAAAGAGAATAGATTTAGTCTTTTTTTCACTGACTAGGACCTTGCTGGAGTGGAACCATTAATGAGTGGTGCCGTAGTTTCGTGTGAGGGTGGAGGAGATGGATTCAACTGATTTGTCGCTATGGTAGAGGACCAGATCGTCAGCATAGAGAAGAGCTTTACAACCGAGGCTATCCCTGGGGAGTGCATTAACGAACATGGAGAAAAGCAGTGGTCAGAGTATGGAACAATGAGTAACTGCAGTGTGTACAGGAAGGGCAGCACAGGATGCTTTACCAATGATAACAGACTAGAGACCTGTTAAGAGAGGTAGCTGTGGAATCAAGTAGCAGTTCCAGTGGAGCAGCCAAAAAGAGCAGGGTGGAGTGGAGGCAGTGGCGGTCAACAAGGTCAAATGCCTTTGACAGAGCTACGAACACAGCACCTCTGGCTTTGCTATGGTCCATGTTTCTTAGAACTTGATCAGAAAAAAGGGCCAAAGCAGAGGAGGTACTGTGGTGCTTGCGGAAGTCATGCTAGAGGGGACATAAGAGTTTACATTTTTCTAGATGATCAGATAGCTGGAAGTGTACAATTTTTTCAAACAGTTTAATTAGGTGGGGAGGAGGGAGATGGTCCTGTAGTTGTCAGGGGAGAGGGGATCACCAGCTTTGAAGACTGGTACCACATTTATATGCTTCCAAGAGTCAGGAACAGTAGACGTAGTGAGGGTGAGGCTGAAATGAAAGTGAGGGGTTTAACAATTGAGGAGGAGGTAAGTTTTAGGAACACGGTGTATAGTCCATCACTGCCAGGGCTTCCTTTGGCCTGGAGAGACTTCAGGAGTTTGACTGTGACATTTTGCCCAATAGCCCTGAAATGGAAGGGTGGGGGCAGGGTGGTGGTTGAGGAAAGGGGGGGCTTGTTTGACTGGAGGTTCTGGGCTGGAGAAGTCGGAGGAGGGAGTTTGCTCAGACAGTAGAATAAGTCTGTGAATTTTGCACTGAAAGCACTACAGTCTCAGTAAGGTCAGAGATGGAACCAGAGGGGGCTGTAAGCCGAGTTATTTGCCTGTTGGTCTTAGGGTTTAGGAGTGACCCAATGCAGGCCCAGAAACTGCAGATTATCAAGGTTGTTGCTTTGCTGGTTGAGATAATATTTGCGCTTGTGTGATTTTGCAGTCTGTTTGCAGGTGTTGTGAAATTGTCTACAGACATTCCAGAGTTGGGGGGAGTGGGACACCTTGCATGACTTCCATTTGCTATCCCTGTCTTTCATTAGTGCCAATAGTTCTTTGGACAGCCAGCGGATGCAGCCTCCTCTTACCCTTCTGATTGTAAGGTGGAAAATGAATGTCCTGTAGGCAACAGAGGGTGGAGGTAAAGAAAATGACCGCATCAGAGATATTGTTGAGATGGTAGAGGGCAGACCAATTTATTGCCCTAACGTCTCTGAGGATAGGTCTGGGATCTTGGCAGTCATAAAGACAGGAGTTTGGGGGGGGGGCGGCTTGATTTGGTGGACAGTATAGCATAGGTTGGGGTGTGGTCACTGTTAAGAGTCAGGCACTGTGCCTGCGTGGAAGATCAAGACTACCCAGTTTGTGGCGACCCAGTCAATAAGGGAGTGGTTTAGCGAGCGAGTACTGTGTCTGGTAGGGGGGAGATAACTTGCTCCAGGTTATGTTCTTTCAGCAGATTTGCGTAATCTGGTGCAGTGGCATCCAACCAATTGAGATAAAAATCTCCAAGCACTACTGCATCTCGAGGGTACTGCGCTCCCTACGCCATCTACGAAGTTCAATAGGCCTGGGATGCCTCCCATGGGGTGGGGGTGCGTTATAACAGCAGCCTAGGTAGTGTTTCTTGGATGCACCCAGGGTTATCTCAGCGAGGCGCCACACGGAGAGGTGTGGGCTGAGCAGTTGATGGTGGTGGCAGTGATGTGCTCTTGCACATACAGTGCCACACCCTCGTCCCTCTTTCTTCCTGGTCTGGCCACACGTAGGAGTAACCGTGTAAGTGAGTAACCGCGTAGCTGAAAGGAGGAGTCAGGGTTGTAGGATTTTAACCAGGTTTCAAAGAAACCCAACACCTGCAGCTTGTATAGGGATACCCACGCCTCAAGCTCAGGGAACTCTGATGGGAGGCTGCAGATATCCACATGGGCTATTTTTAATCTGAGATGTTTTGCCCAGGTGGTGTCCGTATGGTCGATATAGGTGTTTATGGGGCCAGGGTTTCTTTCAACATCTCCAGAAAGGAGAGTAAGTGAGAGTACAGGCCAGACAGGAGGGAACCATTGGGAAGACTGGGGAGGGAAAGAGTACACAAATAGGCCAAGCGATCAGCGTTCATAATTTCACAGTAGTGCCAAAAAGATGTTACTCGTGAGAGTGAGTTCAAGTCCATCCACAATGATCGGGGTGCAGGGGTTGAAAAATCCCCAAGTCCGAGGTCCAGGGCCCACAGAAAGCGCTATATGACTTGTACGCTGCAGCCCTTTTAAGCCCAACAGACTTGGCTGTATTTACTTTTTCCAACGCATAACGTTTTCATTTATGACTCCCACACAATGAGCAGGGCGCTGGCCCTTTAAATGCGTGCATCTGTGCTGTTGTTTCTGTATCTGCTGGCTCATCTGCTACTGTGGAGAGGAGAGAGGAAGTGAGTGGGTTCTGGGAGCAGCCGCATGCCAGGAGGAAGCCCAAGCAGTGATCGTGAAGCCGAAGGGTTGGTACCTTTGGACGCTGGTGTCTGTAGTCTGTTCCCTCCAGCTCCTCCTCCTCTCTCGACAGCCAATTAACCGGCACCTTGTAAAATTGGCAGCTGGCGCATGCACGGCCGCTCGTCAGTGAGACAGAGAGTGAGAAGTTGAGAGACGGGAAGAGTAGGAGTGGAGAATTTTGCCAGACTAGTCAGTTGCGAGTTCAGAGTAACGCGGGTGCTGTGGAATTGGATTATTAATTTAATAAATTGTTTGTGCCTTGCAGTCTTGTCTGAGTGTAGCCGTGGAGGAGTGAGTCAGGTGGCAGATGGCACTGAGACAGTATGGACTCGGAAATCTGCCAGGCCAGGCTGCCATTCCCTTCCTTTTGTCAGGTCCCCCCCCCCCCGAGTTGTTAGCCTTAGGCACTCCAGGGTCCAGGAGGTGTTTGGTTCTATCTTAGCTGCCAGTCAAGTTCTTCAGTTCAGGAGGAAGGAGGAATCACTCAGGACTCTTGAGGTAAGGAATATTACACTTGGCCTGGGCAGACTAGGTTGTCAAAAAAGTAGTAGACATTTTTTGGCAACAAATTCTGTGTTTCTCCTATTGTTTTGTTTGTGATGCATTGGTTTCTGGATGCTCAATCAACAGGAAGGTTCTTCACAGAACCCCTACAAGTATTGAATGGGAGGGGTTAAGCTGAGGAGGCACTTCCTACTTGCACGCTACACTAGGAGCCTCAGGGTAGGGTTACATGGTTGAAGTATTCATTTGCTGAGGGGCCATTTATGTCCAGACTCCAGACCCTTGAGTCCAAGCCGGAATCTGGACACAAATGACAGCAAATGAATGCTTCACCATGCTCCTAGGGTGCAAGTGCCCCCTCCCCCCGGTCCTGGTACAAATAGAAGTTAAAATAAAACATTCCCAGGTACCAGTGGCCTTTAATCCCTCACCCAGTCCCAGGTTTGGCATTAAAAAACTACCTTGTAGTCTAGTGGTCCACCCCCTCCTGGTAGTGCCATCCTCAGTTGCATACCTGGACTCAAGATGGCAGCCAGCCAGCCACTACTCACCCTCTCTTCACCTTCACTGCTGGCCACCATCTCACACAAGTGTGACAGGTACAATATGGGTATTGAATGTGACTTGTGTAGACTGTACATGAGATGGCAGCCAGCACCACAGGTGAGCAAAGGCTGAGTACTGGCTGCATACTCAACAGTGGCAGTGGGGCAAGAGAGGATGGTGCCAGGAGAGAATGGGCCACACAGCCACTAGATTACCAAGGAGTGTTTTTATTCCAAAATGGGGATCTGGAGCGGGAGAAGGGGAACACCAGGGATTCAGGAATAATCTTTTCACTTGTGTCAGTCAGTTGCCCAACACAGTTACCTGCAGGCACAGCTGCATATTGTACTAGTACTACATATTGGAGTGGACCCAGAGACTATCACGTGTCTGTCTTGCTGCGCTATCTTAATATGAAAGGACTCCAACTAGCCCGGGGAGAGTACTAATTAAGATTGTTGAAAAGTGGGGGTTCACTGGTGCATGCTGCACTATGAAACTTAATTTAGAGCCAAGAAAACAGTCCATTTTGAATCCAGACTGCAAGCTGCAAATAATTTGGCTTGTGAGTGGTCCCTTTTGCTTCCTGTAAGAAATGAGAAAAAAAAGTGGTTTGCTTTGGTAAAAATGTAGGTGAAAGAAGATGTGACTTACTGATGCCTGCCATGGACTTATGGACCAAAAGTAACATAAGTCCTGTCCTGGACTTACAGGCTCCCCAAAAGTTTTTCAACCCCTGGGGTGTCTGCATATTTGAGTGGGGTTGGGAAGGAGCTTAGATTTGATGGTCAACAGCAAGTATTGATGCACAAACGTCAGTTGCCAGTAGCAGGGTGGTCATACAGGCCAACATAAGGAGGATCAAATGTGTTTTAGTAATATTTTGGTTGCAGGTGGCATCCCTATGACGGAGAGAAAAAAATGAGGCAGAAATAGGAACACGTAAGCTGTGCCAGGACGCTTTAATGGTGGCCTCTTTAAGCACAGTGGGGTCGGGCAGTCCAGCAAAGCAAGAGACAATACCAGTGTTGTTTGCAGTCCATGAGTTAGGGACCACAGTACTCCTTAAAGAGAGAGAGCAGCTCTGTACTTAAGACAAGAAGATAGGGTACCCTGGCATTAGGACTGTATAGAGGCCTTGTCTAGCAGCCAAGAGGAGAAGATGGATGAGGGTTGAGCTTTGGTGTATTTAATAGAGGTCGGGGCTGGGGTGGGCGGCCGGGAAAAAAAAAAATCAGTCTTAAAGAATCGAAATAGAGCTGGCCCGGTGGCACAGAGGGTTGAGGCACTGGATGCCACACCGGCGACCCGGGTTCAGGAACAAGCCTGGGCTGTTGGAGGTCGACGGGGGAGGATGCGCGTGGCTTCCGGATGGCAGCCCGCTGCCTTGGAAGGAACAGGTTTCCTCGGAGCTTGGCTGCCCTCTGGTGGAGGCCAGAGTGGCTGCTTCGCTCAGATGACTGCCGGCGCTAGGCCGAGGGAGAACTGAAGAGACTGGCACTAGAGCTGTGGTGCGCATACGTCACCAACTCCAGGTTCTCGAGAGTAGGACTCACTGGGGTGAAAACAGGAGGAAATATTGGGGGCCACCCAGGATGAAGCCTCCAGACCGGCCCTGGGGATCTGCCGAGGCACGCATGGTGCCATAAGATCCTGAAAGACCACAGAGTCCCATAAGCGGACCAATCGGAAGCTCAGTGTCCACTCGCTTGGCCAATCGTGAAGGAAGCCGGCATAGTAGTAGAGGGAGAGGCGTACCTTTTTCAGGAGGTGGTGGTCGGGCATAGAGGGGGGTGGCATCAGGAGAAGCTCTGCGTGCCATGGAGCAGGGCACAGCTGCTTAGGGCTGCAGCAACCGTTCTGGGGCTCTTGCTGGAACAGAGCAAAAGGGGAGAAAAGAGAGATGTTTAGCAGGGCAGAAATCGGTGGGTGAGGGTCAGACAAGGTGCGGAGACAGGCTAGCAGCAGGGGTACAGATAGACAAAGGATTAAGTAGATCGGGGGGGGGCCAGGCAGCGAGGCGGGGGCAGGGGGACAAGATGTAGAGTGAGAGAGAGGGACAGAAAGAAAGACAGACCAACTCGGGCAGGGGGCGAGAGGCACAGTACGAGATGGACAGACAGATTCGGCTCCAGGAGGCCTGGAAAGGAAAAAAATGCAAGGGTTTAAAAAGGAAAAACCTGCTTAGCAAATCTAATTTCCCAAAATTGAGTTAACCAAAAAGTGCTGTAAATCACTTCAGTAATCACGTTAAACAGTTCTTAACACTTAAAATGCTGCCAGTCATAAGGAGATTGCATACAGTTTGAGATCAGCACATTTGAACATAAAATCAGTTTTAAAGAATACAAATATGTATAATTGTATAGACCATACATTCCTCCTCGTTATGTATTTTTCTGTATTTTGCTGTATGCATTTTAATACCATGGAATATGCAGGTGCATTGTTGAATGCTGTCAATATGTGTTCTGTTCTGTTTGCTGACGTGGAGCCTTTGTAAATGAGTCTTTGACTCAAAGGTTGTAAATGCGATTTTCAATAAAATAAATAAATAGAGCCAAGGAGCAGGACCAGTGATTTAGAACAGCAGCAAGGACCGAGATAGAGTTCCAGGGCAGGCTTAGAGCGCTCGGCCAATCGCAACACAGAGTCCCGCAAGCAGACCCACTGGAAGCGCCATGTCCACTTGCGTGGTCAATCATGAAGGGAGCCGGGGCCGGAGTTTAAGCTGGGGCAGTAGTAGAGTGAGAGGTGTACCTTTTTCAGGAGAAAGCAGGTGCCAGGCAGAAGCGCAAGCAGGGAGGCAGGCACACTTGACGACAGAATGTGCAAAGCAACTTCTGAGTAGCCATTGATTTCCACACACAATATAAGGGATGATGTATGATCCCCCATACACAACAAGCCTGTGTTTCCCTCGAGGGGTTGAGATACCAGTATATGGACCTCGAGAGCAAAGCTCCAGTGGTCCATGCTGGTATCTCAACCCCAAGATGGAAACACAAGGCAAACTGTGTATGGGCACCCATATTTCATTTGATATAGTGTACAGTTATAAAAAAAAAAAAAAATGGCCAACGTCTTTTTAACCGCGGTTACCGTAATGCTGAGGCACAGTGAGCAGAGAAGCGAAAGCAGGGAGCGGGAGCCAGCACGAAGAAATCACAGCTGCAGTTAATGATAGAACATGTACAATATAGAGGATAATGATTGGAATTTGGTTAATAACCACATAGTAATCACTTTGAGAGGTTGCCAAGACAACACTGTAAACCTTAACAGCAAAGCGCAAGAGGTTAACTGTTGTCATGGCAACCGAGATGTGATTACAGCGCGGTTATTAACCAGATTCCAGTCATTCATTATGCTTTATAGTGCATGGGCCAAAAAAAACTAGTCACTCCCATTATGTACTCTTTCTTTCTAGAAATCACAGTAGAGAGGAAAAAAAAAGATTTAAAATAAGACAGTTGAAAACTATTCCGTTGATCAGCACTGATCATGCGGCAAGTCATGGCACTGGATCGTGGGTAGTGTCACAACATAGTCTTCGGAGGGTGCAAACTGCTACTCATTTTGCTGCACAGTTCCACAGAGATCATGGAACATCATGTAAGAGTGCTTGCTATTTTTGCTTGCTTGTAATGTTATTCAGTTTAACTTGTCAGCAAAATAAAAAAAATGCTAATGCCAAGGGACGTGCAGGTACAATGGTGTCAATGTTGTTATGGTATCGTTGTGACGCAGTCAAGAGGGGTTAACAACCTCTTGACATCGCAATGATACCATAACACTGTAAACTGCTTGTTTTCAAGTAATAACAAGGGCTCCCCATACATAAGGTTTTTAGAACATGCACAAGGTTTCTGAGCAGCTTGAATTCTGCGTACAATAAGCCCTAACCATACACTACAAGCCCTTTCAATGTACTATAAAGTCATACAATGTACAGTCTAGCGCTCCAAAAAAAATGCTTTTTTTCACTATCACATATACCATTTAACAAAATTATAAAGAGATTCCCTTTTTAAAATGTGCCCAGAGTCAGACTGGCCCTCCTGAAAATTTCCAGGTTGGCCCCCCCATTAGTTGGGTACCTGGTCGCCTTCTAACTCTGAAAATGACTGCATTCATCACCATACCTCTCAACCTTTTGTCACTGAAATGAGGGACATGGACATTTTTGGACACTCAAAATGAGGGACAATCGGGGACACAGACCCTCAGAATGAGGGTCACATCATCAAAAGTGGAGATACAAGCTCAGAACACTGTGAAAACAATAGTGTTTACTTGTACAAAGCTTATTTTGGATTTAGTATTTTAGAATATTAAGTGTTTCTGCTTTAAAGTCTGAGTTTACAGCACATTCACTGTGTGGGCAGCACCTTTTCCATGAGGGACAGAGCAATTTTAAGGGGCGTAATGAGGGACACTTGAGAGGTATGTTCATCACCTTTTTTTCTAATTAAACTGAATATCTGGGGTGCTATGGCTAAAATGTAAGATGCAACCACAAAGCCAGTGTATCAAACCTAAATGACTACTAATATGTGCGTGCCACCTTGGCCCTCCCCTATTGATTTTTCAGGTGGGCCCCCGTAGCCCCCTGTCCGACCCTGGATGTGCCCATGATTTTGATCACGTGTCCCTGATTTTTAAGTGACAGGTCGCGAGGTATGTCAGACACCGACATAAACAGAAACTGCCCCTCACACAGAGACACAGGCTTCCTTCCTCATCTTACCGGCAACTCACACAGACACTTAACGGAGAAGACTCGCTCAACCTATCCCTCCTTCCCTCTCCCAGGAAGTCCTTTGGACGGGCTCGCTTATCCCACACTCACCGCTCGCTTCGGGCTCCCCGCTTCCCACTTCCGTATCCCCCGACCGATTGCTTGTAGTTGCAGCGGGCTGATTTCGACGCTGTCGGGATGCCATGAGTTTTCTCACTCACAAAATAACTGATAAATGTGACAGTACAACACACCGGACCGGACAGCACACTTTGCAACAGCGAAATGCAACCCCGCCAAGAGCAAAGCCACGCCTCCGCCGCCACATTATTGGATACAGCCGCAGTCCGTCATTGCCTGGCTTTGGAGCAGCGTAAATTCGATTGGCTGCGATATGCGTGTCTCTCTGGGTGAACGGTGTTTTTCCTTTTACCGATACGTTGCGTAGGAGATCGCGTCAGTTGCTGTTAGTCAAGAAACAAAAGGCTGGCATTGCAGGCTGTTAACTCTTTTAATATGTGATTAGTGATAAAGAACAGGAGAGTATGGTATAAGTAAAGGGCCAGGCAAAGTCCCCTATCTTATTGCAGGTTCTGCTTGCGTATTGCTTTCACTGTCTGATTTACCACTGTACTTATCCTGGCCTATGTGTATGTAGTGATTGCATTATTCTGTACCTCCTGATGGTATCTGAATATTTGTGGCCCCACTGTCACCCTTCCACAGGACGTACCTGGAATCGAGCAGTAGTCTGCTCAGTGTGCCTTCCTGGTAAAACTTTTAAATAAACCAGGCCCTTGACTATCTTTATCTCAATGTTTACAGCTACCCTTGACTTTCTTGCCTCATGTAAAACCAGAAGATTTTTTTTTATTTTAGTCTTTGATAACCGGGTAAGGCCTACTAAGCACAAGTGCCTGTTTTCAGGGGCGACCTGGGAGCACCAGGCAGTTAAGTGACTTGCTTAGTCGCGCAGTATACAAGTGCAGGTTGTGACAATCAAACCCAGGTCTGGTCTGCTGGATGTACCAAGCTCTTTACTCTAACCTCTAGGCTATACTGCCAGCCTGATCCAAAGGCTTCCCTGCCCCTTGGCTAACTAATGACCAGAGGGGTCACATGCGCACACGTGATGAAGCTTGGAAGACCTTTAAGAGATCTGGGGTACATACTGATTGGATTATTTATCACCGGCTCCGCAATATAGGCAAACATAAAATAAAGGTGGCCAAAAGAGACTCATACCATTACAAGAAACAAACCTTACCACCCCTAAAAGCTTTTGGCGCCATATGAATACCCTACTAAAAGGTAGAGAACACATTGTTCCCCGAACCATGCCTGCTAATGGAGCCACTATCACAACACCTTTGGACATTGCCAGTGGAATAAACAACTTCTTTACAGACCTTACTCCCTACAAACATGGTCTTTCCCCCTCTTGCTCGTACCACAATACCAATCGACATGAGACCAACCATTCATATAAAAATTACCACCAATTTCGAGGTCTTAAAGTTGCTCAAGAGACTCAAATCTGATAGCTCTCCAGGCTTTGACACCATGCCCTCTAAATTCCTCCACATTGGGGCATCAGCTCTTGCCCTGCCCATCTCGATGCTAATCAATCAGTCTTTCATCACTCACTCTATCCCAGACAAATGGAAAACAGCAGTAGTGGTACTTGTACACAAATCCGGCCCGGCTGATACATCCCAAAACTACAGGCCAATTTCTATCCTCTGCCCTTTTGCAAAAATTCAAGAACGAATCCTCTACGACCAGTTGTACTCATTCCTTGAACAAACAAATATCTTCACAGACTTTCAGCATGGTTTCCGTAAACACCATGGAACCGACTCTGCCCTCCTTCATGTCACTTCTGACTTGTTCAATAACATGGTTCTTACCCCAGGAGTCCTTTAGCATCAGTAACATTTTTGCACTTAGCTGGCTAGGTGTAACTGCCCCAGAGGTGTGCCTTTAAGAGATATTTAAATGAGCTTAGGGCCAAGCCAATCAAAAGACAGAAGGGGTTGAGAGCTGAGTGAGAGCCGTTGAAGGCTTCAGAATTTTTTCTCCGCTGGACTGAGCAATGCTACCTCTGAGATGTCTCCCAACTTTCCTTGTTGAGAACCTCCTAGTACTTATCTGAGTAAAGTTTCCCTCATAAATTATGTCCTTTAGTGTGCTGTGTGAAAGTTTTACTTTTTCAGTAGCACCACGCAAATTTTTTTATTTTTAGTGCGACCATGCTATTTTGACTTTATGTTTACTATGACTATTTAGTTTAAAGCCTAATTTTATCGTGGGTGCTTATTTTCCACAGTTTCCTTCATTTTTGGGCAAATTCTTGTGTGAACCGGGGTAATTGGGGGCAGTTGCCTTGTTTTTTAACTCAGACCTCGCGGGGTTTACTGTGAGGCACCTGCAGTGGATTTCAAATTTAAACAGTGCCTGGGTTTTTTTTCTCTAGATTGGCAATTATGAGGAAACCTTTTTTGTTATATTAGTGGACCTTGGTATCATCTGTGTCAGGACTGTCTGTAAGGGTCCAGCAGCCAGCTTTACGCAGTTGAGTATCACTGGGTTTCTGTTAAGATTGGCACTGATGTAGATCCCAGTTGTACAACCCAAAAAAAGGAAGGCACTAGTAATAGACAGAGTTTATTAACTGGGGCAGGACTGGCTGGTGGCATTTTGGCAGAAACCTGCAGTTCGTAGGTCCAGGACTGGTTTGCTTTGCTTAAATTGGCAAACGTAGCAGGCAAATCTTTGATTATTATGGCTGAGGATAAATAAAAGGCTTCTGCCGAGGGGTCATTCAAAAGTACTAATACCAAAAGCAGAGGTGCTGAGGAACCCTCCAGAACCCAGCCAAAAAATAAAGCTTCCAAAGATGAAGTTCCTCACAAATTGAAAAATAATAAGAGTGATGAAAAAAGGAAGCTTGATCAAGTCTGTGATGAAGTGGCTAAAAAGAAACTCTGTCAAGACAAATATGCTCCTGGGAAAGCGAATAGCGAGACAACAGGCAGCTTAAAGGATACAGAAAAAAAAAACACAAACTGCACAGGTTTTGCTGTCAGTGCAAGATATGGAAAAAGCATGGCAACTGTTTTAGACCCTTCAAAAGATGGGTGCTCGATTTACTGGGGCTGGCAAGCATTCTTCCACAGTTCTCTCGTCTGTAGACCATGAGGGTGATGCAGATGATGATCAATTTTATGATGCCCCTGACATGGATATTGAGGGACTTGAGCCCCAGGAGTCCCCAGACCCTTATCTTGGGGATCCCTCGGGTGACCACAAGGATCCTTCCTCTATGTTTACATTTATACAAAATATGCTGGACACCCTGGATCTCCCTATGCAGGAGCCCAACCAGGATGTCGAAGACAAAGATTATAGGGAGATGAAGGGTCTTTCATCCTCAAAGACCCTGGTCATCACTATCTATAATGCATTTAGAAAAAATACCATGAAGGTGCTTCAACACCCCACTTCAGTATCAGGGGTTGATAAGTGGCTTGTGAGAAAATATAAATTGTCTAAAATTGGTACAGAGTTCCTGTCTGTACACCCTAGCCACAAGAGTATAGTGTAGCAGGCAGCTTGTGAGAAAGCTGGAGTCTCCTTGTCCCCCTCTCCCCCTGACAAGGATTCCAAGAAAATTGACTTCATAGCAAAGAAAATGTATACCACAGCTTCCGTGCTTCTCAGACTTTCTTCTTACATGGCATTCACAGCCAAATATCGGAAAGCTCTTTGGAAATCTGTCCAGGCTATCGCCCGCAGCAGATCAGATTCTATGGTACAGGAGCTGGTGGATACGTCAAAAACTGCCCTGGAAGCTACTATGTACCAATTCCACATGACAGATGCCAACAATGATGCAGCCTCTAGGGCGATGGCCCATGCCATCTCTCTGAGACGTTTCACGTGGCTTAGAACAACCAGTCTGACCACAGACACTCAGAACAAGGCCATGGATTTTCCCTGTGATCAAAATATGTTGTTTGATTACAGAACCACTGACTACATGAAAAAGGTAGATGAGAACAATGCTTCCTGGCAGAGCCACTCATCCACGCTTAAGCCTGCCACCCCTCAGAGATTCCGTCCCAGGGGCCGTAGGGGCAGAAGTTTTGTTCCCAGGCCTTACAATCCCTGTCCACAATCTGACTTCGGCCAGTACATTGGGTCTTTCAGAGGCAGGGGCAGAAAGGGCCAAAGAAAAGCCACCTCTACCCAGCCATCTGCCTCTCAGTCTTAGTCCTGATGTGAGTGTCCAGGTTGCCTTCCCACTTCTAGTTGGAGGCAGACTCTCCCACTATCTTCAGCACTGGTCCCTCATCACGTCGGACAAGTGGGTTCTGAAGATAGTGGAGAAGGGTTTGTCATTACAGTTCAAGAGCTGCAAGACATCAAGCATACCCAGGTGTCAAGACCTCTGTCCCCAGCACAAATACCGCTGTGGAAAATGGAGGTACAAAACCTTTTGGCTTTATGACCAATGGAGAGGGTTCCCACCCATGAGAAGGGCAAGGACCTCTACTCCAGGTATTTTCTGACACAAAAGAAAACTGGGGAGTGGTGACCTATTTTAGATCTCAGACATTTAAACAAACATCTGAAAAAAAACAAATTCAAAATGGTCATTCTGTCACTGGTCATACCGTCCTTACAGCAGGGAGACTGGCTAGCCTCCCTAGTCTTACAAGGCGCCTACTTCCACATACCCATAAGGAGATCTCACAGGAAGTTTCTCAGGTTCAGACTTCCTTCAGGTCACTATCAGTTCACCACAATGCCCTTCGGTCTGTCCTTGGCCCCAAAAGTCTTTACGAAGTGTCTCGTAGTGGTAGCATTACATCTCAGGAGACTGAGTGTCGCTCTCTACCCCTATCTGGACAACTGGCTCATAGTGGCAAAGTCTCCTTGCCAGGTGAAGGAATCTCTTCCCGTCACAGAACACACTGTGGAATCTCTGAGTTTCATGGTAAATCTAAAGAAATCTCACCCAGAACTCACCCAGCTGCTCACCTTCATAGGGCCCCAGCTGGACACTCAGAAGGGATATGCTTTCCTCCCGCAGGAAAGAATTCAGAGTTTCTTTTCAGTAGCAGATTCTTTCACCCAGGGAGAACCAAGACCAGCCAGACATTTCCTCAAACGTCTGGGACATATGGCCTCTATGACTGCAGTAGTCCCAAGGGTCAGGTACAGGATGAGACTCCTGCCTACCCCAGAGCTCACTGGTCTCAGAGAAGCAGCAAATTTTCAAAGTTGATACCTGTGTCGGAGCAGTTCCTCCAAAACTTGCTGTGGTGGAAGAACCTTGCAAATTTGCAGGCAGGGGTTCCCTTTCAAGCTCCTCTTCCCACAAAGTGATCACCACAGATGCCTCCCTTTTGGGCTGGGGAGCTCATTTGGACAGTGCCTCAGTCAGCGGCAACTGGACTCCCGAAGAGTCACAGTTGCACGTAAATCATTTAGAACTCAGAGTAGTCTTACTAGATCTCAAAGCTTTCACGCCCAGCAAAGAATGGCAGGCGGTTCAAATTCGAACGGACAACACCACTGCAATGTTCTACATAAACAAGCAGGGTGAAACCAGATCAGTAATACTCTGTTTGGAAGGTCTGAATCTCTGGTCTCTAGCATTCTTCCTGGGAGTCAGCCTCTCGGCTATTCGCCTCCCAGGCAAACACTACTCTGGCGGATGCTCTAAGCTGCATCAGTCAAGGCCACAGTGAATGGACACTGAACAAGCAAGTACTAGCCACAGTGTTCAGGTGGTGGGGCACACCAGGCATGGATCTGTTTGCCTCTCCTTTCCATTTTCATCTTCCTCAGTACTGTTGCAGGCCCCCAGTTCCAGGAACACTTCCTCTGGATGCCCTGATCCTGAACTGGTCAGGGAGGTTCCTATACACATTTCCTCCCTTTCCCCTGATATTTAGGGTTTTGCTGAAACTAAAGACAGCAGCCTGCATCGATGATCCTAGTGGCTCCGGACTGGCCCAGGCAAGTCTGGTACCCTCTCCTTCTCTCAGTGTCCTGCAACTGGCCCATTCGCCTGCCTCCAACTCACTCCCTGCTGACCCTTCCTCAGATGGGAGTGCAGTACCCAGACATACACTCTCTTCATCTCAAGGCCTGGTTCTTGAGAAGTTAGAGTTTCCTTTCTCACAGTACTGTGAACAGGCCCTTAAGATACTGAGACTGCCTAAAAAAAAATGAACACTAAGAAGACTTATGCAGCCAAATGGAAAAGAGTTTCCCTCTGGTGCAAGAGCACAAAGGTCGAACCTCTATCAGCTTCAGACCCTCAGCTGCTAGACTACCTGATACACCTATAGGCATCAGGCTTGAAACCATCTTCACTCAAGCCACATCTGACGGCAATTTCGGCCTACCTTTCAGTGGAAAAGAAGAAATAATTTTTTTCTCACAACAGTTTTAAACAGTTTTTCAAAGGCCTCTTGCACCTCCAGTTTCCAACCAGGAAGCCCGTTCGTCCCTGGAGCCTGAACCTTTGCATAGATGGGCTTATGAATCCACCCTTCGAGCCTAGGTCCACGGCCCACATCAAGTTTGTAACTTGGAAGACAGTCTTCCTGGGAACCATTACGTCTGCCAGGAGGATTTCAGAGCTACAGGCCCTGTGCACTGAGACAAACTGCATCATCCCTCACAACGATAAAGTTGAGCTCAGGACAAATAGGAAATTTCTGCCAAAGGTGGTTTCAGAGTTTCACTTGAACCAGTCCATTACTCTGCCTGTCTTCTTTACTGAGCCATTCACTCCTGGCGGGGAAAAGCTCCACAGCTTGGATGTCAAAAGAGCCATCTTTCACTACCTAGAGCATACTAGACATTCCAGAGACTCTTCTACTCAGTTGTTCCTCACCTACGGGGATGTAGGCAGAGGGAGATCAGCTGCCAAGATAACTATTTCTCATTGGTTGGTCTTTTGTATTAGATTCTGCTATGAGAAAGCTGGTCAACAACCTCCAGTGGGGCTCAGGGCCACTCCACCAGGGGCACTGCAGCCTAGCTTGCAGCAGCAAGGGACATTCTCTTACTGGATGTCTGCAAAGCAGCTACCTGGAAATCTGTGCACACCTTTGTGAAACACTATAGTTTGGATGTGCAGACCAGATCTGATGCCAAATTTGGCAGGGCGGTTCTGCAGAGCCTCTTTCCTAAGTAGGTTCTTTGCCCACCTCCCACTTGGTACTGCTCGGTAGTCTGCAAAAAAGTTACTGATGCTAAAGGACTCCTGGGGTAAGAAGAAAAAATTACTCACCACAGTAATCTTTCTTCCAAGGGGTGCTTTAGCATCAGTAAGCTCCCACCCTTCCTCCCCGGTTCACCTGTCAGAGTAGGGCTCTTTATGTTACCTTTTACCAAATTTGGAGTTTCTTATTGGTGAGTTTTTAGCTTGTGTTGCTGTTGTTTCTATTTCCACTTTTCTGGACATTTGCATGTTTTTTTAATCCTGTTGATTCTTTTTCATGGCATTTGCCCTAATTTTCTCTCGAAAAAATTCTGAAGCCTTCAACAGCTCTCACTCAGCTTACACCCCCTCCTGTCTTTTGACTGGCTTGGCCCCAAACTCATTTAAATATCTCTTAAAGGCACACCTCCGGGGCAGTTGCACCTAGCCAACTAAGTGCAAAAACGGTACTGATGCCAAAGGACCCCTTGGAAGAAAGAAGATTACTGCAGTGAGAATTTTTTCATCTGGGCCAAGCCACCAGCGCAGTCTTTGTAGACCTAACTAAGGCTTTTGACCTTGTTAATCACCCCCAGCTCATGGCTAAACTTCATCACATTGGACTGGATAATAACTCCCTCGCATGGTTTTCAAATTACCTAGCAAATTGTTCTCAATGTGTCAAATGGTCAAACACACTATCCCCTCTAGCATCAATCACTGACGGGGTACCTCAACGGTCCATGCTTGGTCCCCTACTATTTTCCATATTTATCAATGACCTGCCTCTTAACTGTGGTGGTGCATCAGTACAACTCTACGCGGATGATGCAGTACTCTACAGATCTTCCAAGAATATACGCACACTGACCGCGAATCTTGAGCTAGACTTCCACTCCTAGAATCTTGGTTCTTAAATAACCAACTGGTTCTCAATGAGAAAAAAAAACAAAACTATGCTCTATCGTCACACCTCCTTCAAGTTGTGCCTGTTTAGCTACAAAGAAGTCGAAGACATAATTCTTAGCCTTGACACCAAGAAAAGTGCAGGGGACAATGGCCTTGAATCATTTTTCTTGCGGTTAGGCTACGCCCAGCTCACAGCCCCCATCCTTCGCATCTTCAACTTCTCTATTACCACAGCCACTGTTCCATCCTGCTGGAAATCTGCCCCTGTTCTTCCTCTCTTCAAATCAGGAGACCCTTGTGACTTAAACAACTACCATCCTATCTCTATCTTGCCCGTTCTCTCCAAAGTGCTGGAAAAACTTATATACAACCAACTAAAAAATCACCTTGAAGCGCACTTACTCCTAAACCCGGCCCAATCTGGCTTCAGGTCGAAGCACAGTACCATCTCAGCCTTGGTTAAAGTCTCTAATGACTAGATCCATGCTATGGACACCAAGAAGGTTACTGGTGCAGTCTTTCTAGACCTCAGTAAGGCCTTCGACACTGTAGAACATCACCTCCTAATCACTTGTCTTGCCTACATAGGTGCCGCTCCACTTACCTTACAATGGTTTAACAGTTGTCTCACGGGAAGGATACAAAAAGTCAAAGCTGATGGCCTACTATCTGCCCTCCTTCCAACTGCCAGAGGAGTCCCTCAAGGCTCCATCCTAGGACCAGTCCTTTTTTCCTTGTACATCAACAACCTTGACTCCCACATAAAGAACTCTACCATACATTTCTTTGCGGACAATACGGTTTTGTACACATCAAGCTCGTCCTTAACTGAAGTCAGGGAAGCACTCCAAGCTGACTTTATCCAGTTAGAAAGCAACCTTATCAATGCCAAGCTTCTTTTAAATGCCAAAAAAACCAAGACAATGATTTTCTCGAGATTTGCCTTGTCTGGTACCCTACCTACCCCACCTAAAAACTTCATAGTTACCTCCCTAGGTGAACCCTTGGAAGTCGTACCTAAATTTAAATATCTAGGTATGTGGATAGACAACAAGTTTTCCTTCAACGACCACATCGAGGATCTATCAAAGAGGCTTAAAGCACGCTTGGGTTTCTTCTTTAGACATAGGACCCTCTTTTCTCCTGCGACCCGCAAAAGACTTGTCCAAGCAACATTCCTTCCCTTGCTTGACTACGGAGACATTATCTTTATCTCCTCCCCAACCTTGAGCCTATCTAAACTGAACGTACTCTATCACCGTGCTCTTTGCTTCATTACTAACTATGCGTACAGGACCCACCACTGTGATCTTTATGCAGCAGTTGGGTGGACCTCTCTTGCCACCAGACACCTCCTGAATGCTGGCATTTGGACCCTCAAATTACTACTCCACAAACTGCCTGTCTATTTAACGTCTCTCATACACATCTCGCATAGCGCCTACTCCCTAAGGAAATCCGACCTTATCCTACTAGATGTTCCCAGGACACGTACCACAGCTGGCCAAAGAGCTGTCTCACACGCCCTCCCAAACATTTGGAACCGACTACAAGCCATGCTGAAGCTAAGCAGCATCGTATCAATCAAGTCTACAAAACACTAGCTATCTCTAAATTAAAAGACATATGTAGGTGCTACTAGGTCCCCAACGCCAAGTCAACTTCCTAGGTACCAACTGGCCCTCTACTTATTCAGCTGAAATGTGTTGCATAATTTAGAGCAAGGTTAAAGCTGGAATGTACTGCATATATAGCATAAGGATTTCTATTGTGTATATGTCTTGTATTATATATTTTTTCTTTGTTGTTCTACATTTTATATCTCCTGTCTATGTAATTGCAAACTGTATGTGTATGTGCCTCAGGACCTCCTTGTGAATGAGCTTACTCAACGGAGTCTTTCCTGCAATAAACGTGAACTTGAACACCCTTCTTCTTAAAAACCTCCTCGGGTACTCCACTGGAAAATGTCTCATCATTCAAATACCTGGGACTCACGCTGGATAAGAATGTAGTGCTCAAAGCACATATAAACAACACCATCAAAACCATTAATAAAAAACTTGGGCTGCTGTACTGCTCTTCACCCTACCTCTCAAAGCATGCCAGAGTGACCACTGCCTCTGTCACCCTACTCCCTGGTCTATTCTATGCGGCACCTATCATCCACTCGGTTAAGGCTCCATTACTGAACAAACTAAAAAAGATATACCATAGGATAGCTCGCTTTGCCGCCTCAACTACCGCCCATACTCACCACTGCCTTGTACGCTACAAATTAAGTTGGCCAACATTTGACAAAAATTTGACTTCCCCGTGCACTGTACCAACTTTAAGTTGATTCATCAGCCCCCCCCCCCCAGTCTGATGGACCTGCTATCCCTAAAACCTACCCCTCGTGTACTAAGATCTTCTAGCCTACCATTACAGGAGCTCCCAAAGGCCAGGCTAAAGATAGGCCAAAGATCCTACGCCATCACTGCCCCCAGAATTTGGAACAATTTGCCCCACCATCTACTTTCCTGCAAAACCATTAACCAATTCAAAAAACTGTACAAGTTCTTCAAAACACCCCCCCCCCCACCGTGCAGAGGTAACTGTTATTAACAATGTAAGGCCACATGTGACTAATGTTACTCGTCTCTCTCAATCTCTGCAACAGTCACACACAGCCTCCCTTCTCTCCTATCTCAAAGACAAGCTGTTCTCTCCACTTCTCACTCCTCTACCTAGAATAACCTCTGACTGTAACCTGAACCCCATGTCTCTAACCAAATGCAGTTGAACCTGGCTATTCTTAGTTATCTTGCTGTTTAAATTGTTGACATCTGATATGTGAATGGCATAAATGTCCCTGCACTTACCTATGGCTTAACTGTATATTGTGACGCACTGTACTATTCTATGTGTATTATTGTATTATGTTTTGTTCTTGGAATGCTTTATTCCTCAGGTCATCACTGAAAAAGGGATTTTGTCTCAGTTGACCTACCTGGTCATCAAAATTCAAATAAGTAAATAAATTAGCTAAGTAACTACTACAAGTGGTCCCACCATCCCTCTACACTGTCCACATGTCCCACAGAAGCTTTGTATTGTGCCCATAGTTCTTTGTGGCACTGTTCACACAGCGGTGGTAATGGGGAGAGGAACTTAGTTCCAGGAGTTAAATGGGGTATACAGCTCCAATGTAAAATGTATCCTCCAAAAGGTATAAATGTAACACAAAATGAGGAAATGTGGCCCCAGACACCTGTCTGGTATCTACCTTCAAAACAATGAGTTCCCCCGTGATTTTTTTTTTCATTTCCAACACTGGTCACACATACCTCTCTACCTGCTATCATTGAAAATATGGGACACTGGTCCTCGTGGTGTGGGATGCATCATCATCAAACACGGAGCTACAAGCTCAGAAAATTGGAAACTAGTACATTAATTGTTTTATCATTTGATTTTGATGTAGCATATTGTGGCAGGATCTGCACATCAGTGGCGTTCTTGGTGATGCCACATTTAGCCACAGGTAATAGCTTAGAAACATAGGCTTTGATGGCAGATAAGGACCGCTTGGCCCACCTAGTCTGCCCATTTCCCTACCTATTGGATAAGCTGCAGATCTTAGTTAACCAACAGCCTACTTCTTCCTACCCCCACCAGAAGTGCCTTATGTCTGTCCCATGCATTTTTGAATTCCCCCACTGTTTTTGACCCCACGACCTCCTCAGGAAGGCCGTTCCATGCATCCACCAACCTCTCTGTGAAAAAATACTTCCTCACATTGCCCTTGAGCCATCCCCCTTCTGTCTTCAGATTGTGTCCCCTTGTTCTTGCACATCTCTTTTTCTGAAAGATGCTACCCTCTTGGACTTTGCTGATTCCTTTGAGGTACTTGAAAGTTTATATCGTGTCGTCCCTCTCCCCCCTTTCCTCAAGGGTATACATAGTAAGCTCCTTTAGTCTCTCTCCATATGTCTTCTGGTGCAGACCCCGCACCATTTTAGTTGCCCTCCTGTGGACTGCCTCCATCCTATGTCCATGCAGAGATGGGGTCTCCAGAACTGCATACAGTACTCTAGATGAGGTCTCACCAACTGTCTGTACAGAGGGCTAACAACTTCCTGTTTTCTATTGGTGATGCCTCTCCCTATACATCCCAGTATCCCCCCAGCCATCCTTACTGCCTTCTCACATTGCTTGCTTACCTTTAGGTCATCTGATATGACTACCCCAGGTCCCGTTCCATTTTTGCCGTTGTTAATTACCCCCCATTGTGTACTCTTCCTCTGGGTTCCTGTTTCCCAGGTGCATTACTTTGCACTTTGCATTGAATCTAAGTTGCCATACTTTTGACCATTCCTCCAACCTTGCCAAGTCCTTTCTCATCCTTTCCACACCCCACCCTGTGTATCAACCCTGTTGCAGATCTTTGTGTCATCTGCAAAGAGACATACTTTTCCTTCCAGTACCTCTGCAATGTCACTTATAAAGACAGTAAAAAGGACTGGACCCAGTACTGAACCCTGCGGTACCCCACTAGTAATCCGCCTTCTTTGGAATGGACTCTGTTTACTATTACCCTCTGTGTCCTATTGTCCATCCAATTTTTAACCCATGCTACCACCCCGGAACCCACTCCCAGGCTAGCTAATTTGTTTATTAATCTTTTGTGTGAGACTGTATCAAATGCCTTGCTAAAGTCTAGGTAGGCCATGTCCACAGCCCCTCCCTGGTCTACTACTTTGGTTACCCAGTCAAAGAAATCTACTAGATTTGTATGACATGACCTTCCCGCTGTGAATCCATGCTGCCTTGGGTCCTGTGCCCTGCTGGCCTCTAGGTACTCAACAATTCTTTCTTTCAGAAGTGATTCCATCATTTTCCCTGCCACTGAGGTGAAGCTAACAGGTCTGTGGTTTCCTGCCTCTGCTTTGCTCCCACTTTTGTGAAGGGGAATCACATCCACCCTCCTCCAGTCCTCAGGTACCACACCATCCTCCCATGATTTGTTAAAAAGGGTAGTCAGTGGTGTCACTAGTTCTCCCCTTAGTTCTTTTAGAATTCTGGGGTGAATCCCGTCAGGCCCCATTGCTTTGTCCACCTTCAGTTTTAGTTGTTTCAGAACCCTTTCTTCTGTGAAAGGATTCGTATTGACCCCCCCCCCATCCAGAGTGCTTCTATTGATTGGATTAGGTACCTCCCCCTCCTCTTGTTTTGTGAATACTGAGCAGAAGTATTTGTTCAGTATCCCTGCTTTTCACTGTCCTCTCTGCCCACCCACCCTCCCTTTATTAAGCCTCACTATCCCTCCTTTGGTATTTCTTGGCTCCCTAATGTACCTATAAAGGTTTTATCGCCTTCTTAACCGAGTTGGCTATCTTTTCTCGGTTTAAGCCTTTGCTATTCTGACTGCCTTCCCCGCTTTCTTCTGCTTTAACTGGTACAGTTCTCTGTCCTGCTCCTTCTGTGTTTCCTTATACTTCCTGAATGCTCTTTTTCTCCCTAATCTTCCCTGCCATCTCTTTTGAGAACCATAGTGTTTTTTTCTTTCATTTTGATTTGTTTATTTGCTTCATACAAAGGTTTGTTGCCTCTTTGATGGCAGATTTGATGATTCCCCATTGTTTCTTCACCCCTCCTTCTTTCCTGTTTGCTAGTGCTTTTCTGAGGCATTCTCCCATTTTGACAAAGTCAACCTTCCTAAAGTCCAGTACCCTCACTTCTGTATGGCTTGACTCTGTGGCTGTGTTTATCGTGAACCACACTGTTTGGTGGTCACTTGTTCCCAGATGGCTACACGCTTCTAGATCTGAGATCCTCTCACTGTCCCCATTTGTGAGTACAAGGTCTAAGATTGCTCCCTCCCAAGTGGGTTCCAACACTAGCTGTCTGCGGTATGCCCCCTGTAGGACATCAAGAATGACCCTGCTTTTGGATGTGGCTGCGGCAAAGGTGCTCCAGTTAGCATCTGGCATATTCAGATCCCCCATCAACAATATCTCCCCATTTTCTGCCATCCTAAGGATGCCCTTCTATCATTTCCTTGTCCATTTCCTCCCCCTGAGATGGGGGTCTGTATACAACCCCCATGCAGATTATGGTGCCATTTCCGGTCTCCAGGGTGACCCACAGTGCCTCTTCTCCTCCTTGTTTACCCTTTAGTTCCGTTGCTTTGATCCCTTCCCTTATGCAGAGAGCTCCTCCTCCTCTTCTACCCCCCCGTCCCTCCTGTAGATTGTGTAACCGGGTATGTTGACATCCCAGTCATGGTTCTCTGTGTACCATGTTTCTGTGACTGCCACGATATCCAGGTGTCCCTGTACCATCAAGGCCACCAGTTCAGGGAACTTGTTACCTAGACTACAGGCATTGGTACTCATTACCCTACATTTTTTGATGGCCTTACCTCTTTTTGACCCATCCCTGTCCTTAGTGTCTTTGCATTTGTTGCCATTTACCCCTGCCCTTCTCCCTATTGACTTCTCCATCTTGGTGTGTACCTTACTAACTACCCTGATTTTTTAAGGGGGGAGGCTAGGATTTCCCTGCTCCTTTTCAGTGCCTTTCCCCATGGCTAGTTTAAATGCTTGCCAATGAAGCATTTAAACCTGTCACCTAGGATCCTGGTTCCCCTTCTGGACAGATGCAGAGCATTGCACCAGTACAGGCCTGCATCACTCCAGGTGGACCCCCAGTCCCCAGTGAAGCCAAAACCCTGAGCTCTGCACTAGGTTTTCAATCATTGATTGAATCCCACGGTGTGGGGCACCTTAGCCTCACCCATGCCATAGACAGGCAGCACCTCCGAGAAGGTTACCGTGCGTGCTACTTGTCTAAGGCCCTTCCCCAACTCCATAAACTCATCTTGCACTGCTCTCTTTCCCAGCCAGGTCATTTGTCCCTAGGTGGACAATGATATCCTGTTTCCTCCCCCATGCAGCTGCTCCCGCAATCCTGAGGATTCGCTCCCTGACCCTCCAAGCCATGGCACCAGGCAGGCACTTTACCTCCCTCCCCCAGTTCTACCCTCCTAACAATGGAGTCCCCCACCAGGAGTTGTTTCCTCCCCCGTGGGGTCTCATGGCACCCTCCTGTGGGTCTCCTTTGTGGAGGTTTCCAGTATCCTCCTTGGTCTCCACTGCAGGTGCCTCCATAGAGGAACCACACTCTTCCAAAATGGCATACGAATTGTGGAGAAATACAGCTGGAGGGCTGCGCCTCTGTTCCACCACCCTCACCCTTCCTGAGCCCACTGTGGTCCAACCGCTCTTTCTTGGCAACCTCTGAGGCAGTGTCAACAGCCCTGGTGGTCCCTGGGTGGGAGAGGAGGTCCCCCGAATCCTGGCCAACTCAGCCTGGAGACAAACAACCTCCTCCCTCAGCCCAGAGAGGTGCCTTCAGTTAGAACAACACCGCATCCTCCAGAACGTCGCCCAGAAGTCGGCCGCACCACAGCCACTGCACTGCACCACTCCCATCATGTCTTATTTGTGTCCCTTCAACTGTTGTTTTGTATGCTTACTGTTTCCTCTCACTGTTTATTTATTTTTATTTTATTTATTTATTTTCCCTCCCTACTTTCCTACTACCTCCATGCCCTTAAAACTCCTGAAGTTCAAGTATTCCTCAGTAGTCTCCTTCGTACTTGCTCAGAGTCAGACATCATGGTGACCCTGTGAATAATTGCCCTGGAGAAACCAGTCCTCTTTGCACTTGCCTTTTGTACCAATCATCCTGTTCTGCTGGTGTAAATTGTGTGTTATACGCAAACCACCTATATCTCCACATCTATTTCTGTGTGTTTCCCTTCTTAGTTCCTCTTCTCCATCCTTCTAGTACTGCTTTAGTTCCTGTATAGTTTGATTTTAAGTGTTTGTCCCCTTCTCCCCTAAACAAGGCTGCACACAGCGGGAGATCTAAATGCTCATGTATATCTATCCTTTTCCAGAGTGCATCATACTGAGGGTTACCCCATAGTAAAGCTATCCTCATCTGGGCTGCACACCAGTAGGCAAGAAGATTTGGTAACACCAGGCCCCCCTCAGCTTTCGGGAGATACAACAAGTTTCTCCTGATCCTAGGGTGTCCCCCTCCCCAAAGTCCAGGAACATCCTCTGCCATTTATCTATTTCTCCTTGTGGGACAGAAAATGGTACACATTGAAATAGATATAACAAGCATTTGTCAATGCCGAACGTTGCTTGCATGTATGTGCTGTTTAGGTATTTGGAAGTGATAGTTCCATGTCTTCCTCCCAAGACATCCACTGTGTCTTTCCGTTCAGTATTCAGAGAAGAGTGGGAGGGGCAAGGGCCACAGCAGTACAGCAGTTGCCAAGGGGGTGAAGAGGTGGACAATAGTCCATTCAAAGGCAAAAGAGTCCTGCAGGAGCTCACTAAATTGAAGGCGGACAAAGCGATGGAACCAGATGGCATACGCCCAAGGTTATTAACAGAACTGTGAAGGGAGATAGCAGTACCTCAGACAGCCATGTTCACTGAGTCATTCAACATGAGTGAACTGGAGAAAGGCACATGTGGTCCCTCTAAACAAGTCCGGCAGTAGGGAGGAGGCAGGGAACAATAGGCCATTCAGCCTCACCTCAGTAGTGGGGAAGATCATGGAGACATTGCTTAAAGAAAGGATAGTGGGGCATCTAGATGCCATCGGAGCCCAGGACCATAGACAACATGGATTCACAGTAGGGACATCATGTCAGATAAATCTGGTTGATTTCTTTGACTGGGTGACAAAGGAAGTGAATCAGGGTGGGGCATTGGACAGCGCTTACCCTGACTTCAGCAAAGCCTTTGACACCATCCCATATAGGAGGCTGATAAACTAGCTGTGTAGGCTGGGCATGGGGGAAAGGGTGGTAAACTGGGTTAGAAATTGGCTAACAGACAGGAGGCAGAGAGTGGTGGTAAATGGTGTGCAGTCTAAGGAGACGGGGCGATCAGTGGGGTGCTGCAGAGATCGGTCCTGGGGCCAGTTCTGTTCAATGTCTTCATTAGTAATATTGCAGAACGTCTGAGGGGAATTTTTCACCAAATTTTCAACATAGCCATTTTAAGATCTCTGCTCATGAACAGTGTCACTGTGATTTTCTTAATCTGTCCCAAACATTGATTGCACACACCGAATGCACCACTGTACTTTTCACATGCAGGCTTACGGTACATCGACATATGAAAATGACAGCTGTACTGCTCATAAGGAGGTGTGGTAAAATGGCAATGTTGAAAATCTAGAGTACAAATATTAAAAATTTACGAACTTACGAGCTTGCGTAGAAACTGCGCAACACATGCTCGTAAAACAGTCATTTTTAGGAATTTTTTCACCAAATTTTCAACATAGCCATTTTAAGACCTCTGCTCATGAACAGTGTCACTGTGATTTTCTTAATCTGTCCCAAACATTGACTGCGCACACCGACTGCGCCATTGTGCGCTACATGCACGGAAACACATTTTGGGCAACATGTGAACAATGACAGCTGTACTGCTCATAAGGAGGTGTGGTAAAATGGCAATGTTGAAAATCTAGGTGCAAATATTAAAATTTGCAAACTTACGGCGTACATAGGAACTGCATCGCACGCTCGTAAAACAGTCATTTTAGGAATTTTTCTACAAATTTTCAACATAGCCATTTAAGACCTCTACTCATGAACAGTGTCACTATGATTTTCTTAATGTGTCCCATACATTGATTTAGCACACCGACTGCGCCATTGTGCGCTGCATGGGTGGAAACATGTTTTGGGTGAGATGTGAAAAATGACAGCTGTACGGCTCAAAAGGAGGTGTGGTAAAATGGTAATGTTGAAAATCTGGAGTGAAAATATCAAAAATTCACGAACTTACAAGCGTGCGTAAGAACTACGCGCACACTCATTAAAACAGTCAATTCTAGGAATTTTCTCAAATTTTCAACATAGACTTTTTGAGAGCCTACCTTTATGAACACTAGAGTAGTAAAGTTTCAAGGATCGGTCCCAAAAGGTGATTTCACGTAGTGACCATAAATATCACCCTTGGGCCCGATTAACGCCATGACAGTGCAAGAATTCATGAGGAGGGTTCCAAAACCCCATGTTGAAAATTTAGGACTAAAGTTCCCCAAAATGCCTGAGATATGCAACAAAATTGAAAAACCCTATCTATCCATTATACAGCTTACGGCATTTCCTCAGTTTGCAGTTGGCTTTGAAGAGTGCAGATGTTCCGGTCCACGAAGATATCGTCGCTGAGGTCGGAGGTAAGTATAGGAGTGAGAGGGGGTGTGTGGGGAGGCAGGAGTGCGCAGTGGTTGGAGTGCGGGTTGTGGGAGGGCAGGAGAAGCGCCGAGGGACAGTTTTGTATTTACAGTTTTTGTTTTTTAATAAGACTACAAGGGGCGTTTGCCACGCTGGGGTGGGCTCCAGCATGGCAGCTGGAAAGGCTGTTGGGGCTGGAGCCGACGGGGTTGGGCACCCGTCAGCCATAACATCATTTTGCCACGCTGGGGTGGGCTCAGCGTGGCACCTGATCTTTGGGGTGCAGGCGGCGAAGTTGGGCACCCCATTGGCCATAAAACATTTTGCCATGCTGGAGTGGGCTCCAGCGTGACACCTGGATGCTTTGGGGCGTGGAGCCAAGGGGATTGGGCACCCTCTGCCGGCCATACAGTGTGGGGGGAAGGCGCATGAGCACACAGTGTGCGTGCCTGCCGCGTGTGTGTGTGGAGGGGGGAGCTCTGCTCACTGAAGTGGAGCTCTCCCTTTCAACTGTACGACCACTGCATTTTCAACTGCTGTCATAGACAGCTGCAGCAGTGATTGGGGAACTGGGGCCGCGCCTGCAAACACACTGACTGCATTGGCAGATGGGCGCCACACCTCCGAGAACTCGGATGATGGCACTATGTTTTTTGCACATGCGTGCAAGCAATATAATAATTATGACAAAGCTTTCGTCTTCAAGGATTGTACCTTAGCATGCAGTGACAATGGTAACAAAGCCCATCTCCCAGAATCTTTCTTTAACTGAGCTATCAGAGGTGGGTAATTCAAGTTAAATGGTTGTGTGTTCACTGTGCCCAGTTTTATACCTAGATACTTAATACACTCCCTGTCCCAATTCATTGGGTATTTGTCTCTAATGTTCACTGAGCTGACATAATTAAAACTGAGTACTTCAGTTTTTGTTCTGTTCATGGTAGATCCAGAAATAGTTGAATAAAATTCAATTATTTTGAATACTTTGTCTAAAGTCGTGTCTGGGTTACTCACATATAAAAGTATGTCATTGGCATACAATGCCAGTTTATGTTCTACCCTTCCCACCTTAATTCCTATTACTTCTCTACTTTGCCTTATGGCCTGAGCCAACGGTTCAATATATTAAGCCAATAACAATGGTCACATAGGACATCCTTGCCTGGTGCCCCTGCCCAGCTTAAAATTAGAAGAGATATGGCCATTAGCTCTTACATAGGCATTAGCTCCTTCATAAAGCCGAAAAATCCCTCTCTGGAACTCCTCCGGCAGCCCAAACCAGGAAAGGACCACTCCCATAAAACTCCAAGACACCTTGTCGAATGCTTTTTCAGCATCTAGACTCAACAGGACTGAAGGTGTTTTTGTCTTAATAATTTGATCTATGATATGGACTGTTCTTCTTAAATTATCCTGTGCCTGTTGTCCTGGGACAAACCCCGTTTGATCCAGTTGTATGAGTCCCGGGAGAATTTGTTGAAGTCTCCTAGCCTATATGGCTGTTAATATCTTATAATCATTATTCAATAGTGAAATTGGACGATATGAGGGGCATTTGGTTGGGTCCTTTCCCGGCTTGGGCAGTACTGAGATAGTTATCCTGGTCTAGGATGGTGGTGCACATCCCCGCTCTCCCATCACTCCTTTATAAACTCTCATTAACAAAGGTTGTATCAATTCCCTAAAGGTTTTATAAAATTCTGGAGGCAACCATCAGTTCCCGGACATTTTCCTGTTTTTAAATTCCCAATAACTTCCTTAAATTCCTCTGCTCCTTGGGTACAAGTAATTTTCCCCCCCTGCTCTTTACTTAATTTTGGTAGCCTGAGATCATTCAAAAAGGTAGTCACCTTCTCTCTCACTGGTTCTGGGTCTGGTTTATATAGGTTGGCATAGAAGTCTCAAAAGACTTCTTCTGTTTCTGGTATCTGGGTCTCATATTTTGCTGTGTGAGGGTTTTTAATAGAATTTATGCAAGCTCTTGCCCTTTGCCCCCTTTGGCATCCTGCCAATAACTTTAAGGCCCTAGGTCCTCCCTCATAATATTTTTGTCTCATAAATAGTAATTGCTGCTCCACCTGATAATCCATAATGCTCTAAAGTTCTTTTTAAGTTATTGTAATTCCTTTGTTCTTTCTTTACTTATTTTTCCTTTTTGCGTATCCTCCAGGTCCCTTATCTGCATTGTTATTTTAACTCTTCTGGTTTCCCTTTTTTTTTTTTTTTTCCTCGAGGAGATTGCCACAAATTTGTCCCTCAATACTGCTTTCGTAGCATCCCATAGAATAGCTGGGGATATTTCTTCCACATAATTTTCCCTCATATACTGCTTATATGTATCTGTAATAGTCTCCTTTACTGCTTCATTTCCCAGTAGCGAAGTGTTTAGCCTCCAAAAAGTATTTTTCCTTATGTTACTGATTTTTATTTTCATATAAATGGGAGCATGATCTGACATAACAAAATCCCCTATCCAGCTATCACTAGTCCTGGTTATATCCTGCTTAGGAAGTATGAAGTAATCTAATCTGGAATACATTTGATATTGAGTTGAATGATATGTATAATCTCTCTTACTCCCATTTATTGCCTGCCACACATCTACCATACCCAGTTCCATTAGTACTATAGTTTAGCAACCTCCCTAGCTATTTTGTGTTCCTTTCTGGGGATTCTGGATGTGGTATCCACCTGTGGATTCAAGGTTAAGTTTAGGTCTCCTCCGCCCAGCAACATTCCTTCTCCCCATTCCTGGAATTTTAATAAAAATGTTCTATGTTCTTCATATCTTGAGCCAGGTGGGAAATACACAGATGCTAATGTAACCTTTTTACCCATTAGCTGTCCTTTCACTATAACGTACCTACCTTCCTTATCTCTTAATACCCCTTCTTGTTTAAATTGTACCCTATTGGGCAGTAATATAGCTACTCCCCTACTACGACCTTTCTTGTATGACGCAGCAGCCACCTCCTGGAACCCAAATTTGGCTAACTTGGCGTGTTCTGATGCTGACATATGAGTTTCCTGTAGTAACACGACATCAGACTTTGCTCTTTTAACAAGAGCTATTACTTTCCTTTTTTTTTTTTTAACTTTGTTTCCCTTGATGGCGCTATGAACACTCTCTGGGCATCCGATTCATGTCCTGCCACTTCAGAGCCCCGAGCTGTACCTCCTCTCTCCCTTCTCTCCCCCTGCAGCTGGTACCCTGGTCTAACCCTCCCAGGGTGGGTCATTCTACTCCTCTTGGGCGCTCTTACAGACAGACTCTGACTGCAGGGTAGGACGGGCTGTGGGGGACCTGAAAGGTCAGTCATAGATGGCCCAGCGATAGGCAGGGGGGACTGGTGCCATTGCCTATCCATGGTACTGTTGTTTTCCCTGTTCTTGCACATCCCTGGAGCTCGGACGTGCAATGACATCCAGCCCGGCTGGTGCATGTTCCTGCAAACCCCCAATTGATGTCCGCTGCAGCTCCAATCCCCAGCAACTTGCAGCTGTGCACTGTAGTGCCTCCAGCCTCCGCTAGAGCTCACTAGTGCATCGGCAGGTGGATCCCCCCCCTCCCCGGGGAAGGAGAGCAGTCCTGGGGATGCTCAATCTGTTCCCCTCCCTGCCGACCCCCAACGACCTGGGCTTGTTCCCGAACCCGGGTCGCCAACGTGGCGCAAGGTGTGGCGTCCAGCACCTCAACCCTCAGCGCCACCGGGCTGGCTACTTTGCTTCTTTAACTGGGTTTGTAAGACCTCTAACGTTGTATGAATATATACAAATATCTGGGCTGGCTATTATGTTTCATTTAACAGTATCCATGATATGGGATCCTTAACCTCCCTCCAGTCTCTAGACCATTTCCCATATTTCTTCCTTGCACGTTTCTGACAGACCTGGTGACCACTAAACATTTTAACCACATAGTTATTAAATTGCAACAACTGTAACCTATAAAACAACATTGCTTATCTAGTATTATGACTTCCAATATTGGGACTCAAAGTCTCTGGATTCCTGTTCTCCTTTCCTCAGGTGATGTTCAGAAGGGAAAAGAGAGGATACAAACTTGTTCCTTCTGTGAGGAACTCCTTCCCTTGACCAAGTGTTTTTATGTCTGGTACCTGTGTAAGCCCCTCCCCCTTATGTTACCAGCTCATATTAAACAAATTATGATCAGCATTTCCACCCCTTGTCTCTACTGTTTAATGATTCAAGAGAGAGAGAAAACATTTTTTTTTTTTATGTTCATACTTTTTGGTACTCCTTCCCCCTCCTTAACCACAATCCTTTGTTACTGTGGAGCCTGCGTGATGTGAGGAGGGCACTCCTTTAAGGCAATCTGAAGGCCAGCTCCAAGCTTCTGTCTCCCCATCCTCCCCGTGTACCCCTCCGACCTGTACTAATTTATTGTCTTCTAACCAGTGAGACCGGTTAACTCAATTATTTCATATTTCAATTAATAAATGTCCCTGTGTAGCCTCTCAGCATGGGATAGCCACCAACCACTTACTCTCCTTTCAGCGGGCTTGCGCCCGTCAATATATGCATTCGTTCTGTTTTCACTTCAGAAACTTTAAGAGATAATCGAGGCCCAGCCCCTGGGCACCCGGAGGGTAAGCTCTTCCAAGCTTCCCAAGACCTAACCACCTCTCTCCCACTCCGGTAACTGCCTTATACGGTTTTGAGAGAACCAGTGGCTGTCTTCCCCCACACCGGGGCCCCAGCGACCCTTCCAGTAATGTGTTTCTCACAACATTTCCACTTTCCCGTTTACTGGTCCCTGAAGTTTCATGAGTGAGCTAGGAAACCAACTCAAGGCCTACCTCCAGATACCCGGACACCCCCCCCCGTCTACCCAGGCTCCAGCTTCAAAGTATATTACCAGATATCCACAGCTTCTAGTCTAGTTCTCATTTAACCCGTGATTTTATCCTTCCCCTCCTACCCATACAACATTTTATATTTTCCATTCTGTCCATTTCAATTCAGATCTCTCTTTATAGTTCCTTTCCCCTTGTGCTTTCTCCAGTGATCACCCCAGCCTTTTCGGGTGAAAGCTTTTAAGCTTAGATTTTGCCAAAGTTCTCCTACCACACTGACATTTCGAGTGTCCTCATTCTCCGAGTTTTCTTCCCTAGGCCATGTTTTCCTCCTGCTTCTCCATCTCGGGCAATTATGGGCTCCTCTGCTTTTCAGCGTTTCTCTGAAAACTTGCGCCACATGCCTGAAAACACCATCTCCCTTTGTGTCCCTCGCCTTTTGGTTCCTCCTTGAACCCAAGCTTTGTTCTTAAGTTCCTCAAACTTCTCCAGGACCTCCTTTTTCTGCAATGAAACTCCCAATGATTCCAGCATTTCCTTGGCATTTATCAATTCCTGAAACTGCCTGGGACCCTTCTCAGTTATCATTTGAATCCTCGCTGGGTATTCTAGGAAAGCTTTCACTCCCTTCTGTTGAAGTTGCCTGATTATTGTACTTGCCGTCTTTTAGCTAGTAACTGTGGGGTATAATCCTGATCGAAAAAAAGTCTCACCCCCCCCCAAAATTAATGATTTTTCTTGACAAAGCTATACTCAAGATCTCGTCTTTGGTTCTAAAGTCTAGAAATGCTAAGACTATGGATCTCGGATGTGCTTTTGGGTCTCTGGGTGTAGCTGTTAACGATCTATGCACTCTGATTATACCCAACTCTTTTTCTTTGGGCAGGTCCAGAATCTCCTTCAGAAAAGAATCAATAAAAGTCAACCAACTGCCTGCTTCTGTCTTCTGCGGTACGTCATGTATTCTAATATTGTTTCTACGATTTCTGTTATCCAGCTCTTCCATTTTTTGTTCTGGGTATTGTGATCGCTTATGAAGTTCCAGGAGTGCAGAGTTATGAGAGTCAGTGATGTTGTCTTCAGTAATATTTTTCTCTATCTCATCCATTTTCTGGCTTAAAATATTTATTATATTTCTATCCTCTGATGCTCTTGCCTCCAGCCTTTGCAATGATGCATTCATCTGTTGCAGAGTTTCACATAGCTGAGTGGATGTAATCGTGCATTCCTTTTCTGGCTGTTAGTTCAATATTTCACCCTGCAATGGCCGCGAGGTGTCTTTACAGGCCGCTTTCATATGCCCCTCTCCCAAATGATTTTTAGATACTTTTTGGACCATTCTCGACTGACACTCTTTATGTCGCTGTCTTGCCGGCATCCAGTAGTTCATGATCTTCACTTTAGTGGACAGTTTGCACCTGAAAAAGGGTTGATTGCTTTGGATTGTTAGTAGTGCAAGGTGGAGGTAGCAGTTTAGGCTGCCATTAGAGCTGATGGCTAAACTGGAAGTCCCGCCAAGAGATAATGTTGGAACTATTTCTCAAAGACCACCACAGCAAGGAGCTCCTTTTGAGTAGTGGCATACTTTCGCTCTGCACTTGACAAGGCCTTGCTGGCATAATCAGTGACTCATTCTTTCTCCTCATCAGTTTGAGATGGCACCACTCTGATACCTTGGTCAGTAGCATTGGTATCCAAAATGAAAGTCTTCTTGGGATCCAGATAAACAAGGATAGGCTCTGCCATTAACAGTTTCTTCAGCTCATCAAAGCTTTTTTTTTAATCAAGCTTTTTGGCCCAATCGTTACCACCTTATGCCTGCCTTTGGGCCCTGGGTTTGGGACCCACAGTCCCATCTGCAGCTCACCCAGCCATTACACCGCTAGGGATCCACACACTGTGGGACCCGAGAGTCCTGAGGGCCATCACGTACAGTGACAGGGAGACATGGTATTTTTCCCTGGTTTTCTCCCCTTAAATCCTGAGGCCTCAGCGACATGGTTGCACATGCATGTGGAGCCATGCATGTGTACGCTGGAATTGATGACTCCTTCCACCCATCCTGGCACACCATTAGCCCCTCATTTGCCTGACATTACTACTGAGCCTCCAGTCAGGGGTAGCCAAAAGCCAGGAAGACTTGCCTCCCCAATCTGGGAGAGAAGAACCATCTAGCAGCTGCTCAGTCCTCTCCCAGCTCCCCCCCCAACTGACCCCCTGGTGGCCCAAGCTCGGTCCCAAACCCAGGTCGCCGGTGTGGGAGAATTAAGGTGCCCAAGGCACCTCAACCCTCTACATAACTGGGCTGGCCACATCAAACACCTTCTGGCAAGCTTCAGACCAGATGAACCTTGCCCCTTTGTCAACCAACCAGTGACATAGACCACAAAACATATTAGGGTAGGTAGTCCATTGGAGATACGAACATATGAAATTACCAGCAGATAAAGGCCTTATGGTCTATCAAGTCTGCTTGATTGTGCAGCTAGCAGCCCTTATACTGCAGCTGCCCCCCTTTCCCCCTGCTGTGACCTTCCCCCTTACCCTGTCCCATCCCCTTTTGAAGCAGCCCACTGTTCTACAGGATACCATTTCCTCTGGTAATGCGTTCCACCCAGAAAACCACCCTTTCTGTAAAAAAGTGTCTCCTCATTTTACTCCTGAACCTCCCCCCTTCCTATCTCAGATCATGCCCTCATGTCCCTCACCCTCCTTAATTTTTAAAAGCCCCTCTCCGTGCCCATCTTATTTATTCCCTTCATGTACTTGAAGGTTTCAATCATGTCTCCCCATCCCTCCTCTCTTCCAGGGAGTACATGTTCAACTCCCTCAGCTTGCTTTCATAGGTTAAGTTCCCTAGCCCCTGGATAATTTTTGTTGCCCTGCGCTGCACCCCCTCCAGTAATCTAATATCCTTCTTCAGGTACGGTCACCACCATAGATCTGCTAGGACCAAGTCCATGATCCCCTGGAATATCTCTGGTGCATTATAGAGCCCAAAAAGCATCACACTGAACTTGTAGAGCTCCAGTCCGATGGTGAAGGCTGTCTTAGGCTGGTCTTCAGGTACCACTTCAACCTGCCAGTAGCCACTGGACAGGTCCAGAGTGCTAAATCACTCTGAATTAGCTAGAGTGTGCAGAGTGCCATCGATCTGTGGTAACAGGTAGACATCCTTTTCGGTAACTTAGTTCAACATGTGGTAGTCCACACAAAATCTCACTGCTCCATCCTTCGTGCAGACAAGAACAACCAGGGTGGCCCATGAACTGGTGGAGGGCTGGGTCATTCCAAGCTTCTTGATGTCATCAAGGTACTGCTGGAATTCATCTTGCAGGTGCATGGGGACCCTTCTCCAACTTCTGAGATCAAGCTTTTCCAGTGTCAGTACAAGGTATCTCAAGTCCATTTTGCCAAGATCAAAATATCTCCAGTTGGGGACTTCCAGTTGAGCCAGCAACCAAGATGGCGGTGTAATCAGGAGCTCCGTGATCCCCTCTCACTCATCTACCTGCACTCTATGAGTTTCGACAGAAGTGAGAGAAATTTTAAATAAGCAGTGCAGGACTAGAAACCCAGACAATTTGAAGAAGAAAATTCCAGTACAGTAAAAAGAGGAATTTAGCATTGCCGAGATGTCGACTCCAGAGGCCTCCGTCTCCGAGCTCTCGGCAGCACCTATCGAACACTCCAATCAGATCATGCAATCCAGCTACAAAGCTAAAAATAAATGCATAAAATTAGATACAATTTAGAAAGAACTACTCTCCTTTTACGCAGAAATAAAAGATATGTATGGGGAGCTGTGCAGAGATGTGGCCAATCTGGAACAACGCACAGACGGCCACGGAGAGACAAATTACTGCTGTGGAAAATAGAGTGGATGATTTGGAAGGGGCTAGCCAAGACTTTCAAGAACAATGTGCTTTACTACATAGTAGACAAGAGGATGCGGAGAATAGGGCATGTCGTAAAAATTTGAGGGTCTGCTGTATCCCCGAAGGTTCCGTGGGCCAGGACATCTCCGATTTTGTAGTCACAGTCTTAAAAATGGCCTTAGACTTACCTCAAGAGCTACAGTTAGATTTGGAACGGGTGCATAGGACGTTAGGCCCTCGCCCCAGTGATCCAAAGGCCAGACCCCGGTCTATTATACTGCGCCTTCTCAGCTACGCAGTGAAAGAGAAAGTTTTGACTACTGCATGGAGGAATGGAAAGATATTTTTTGGACAAACCCGTATTTACATAGATAATGACTACATACCACAAACCATGCGGAATCGACAGGCGTATTCAGACATCCTTCCAGCCCTGAAAGAAGCTAACATTTAAATTTACTACCCCTTACCCTGCTCGCATTTTGGTGCAACTTTCCACAGGCAGACTGGAATTTCACTCAGTGGAGGAGGCACAGGAGGAGTTACTAAAGACAAGGCTTCAGATTAAGAACAGAGCCGAGCAGAGTCGGTCCTCAGCGTCAGGCCCTTCTAGATGGCAATCAGTAACTCCAAGAGGAAATAATCGTAAAGGAGGGGAACAGAGGCCTGAAAACATCATTTCTCGTTTAGCGGCCTTTCGCAGACCAGCTCAAGGAAGAACTTGATTGATTCCCCTGACTCGAGTTTTTCGGAGATCCTGACTAAGGAGACCGTGTTTTGGTTTGTCTCTCAGCCGACAGATACAGAGGGACAATTACTACGGGGACTACCCTAACTTCTGGGACCTTAACACGTACAGACAGGCCTGTATAAACAGACCATCTTGGCCTTTAATGTACAAGTTTATTGTGACAGGAGGGGGAGCAATTATATGCTTTTAAGCCTGCTACAGTTGGGGTGTCTGTTGGGGGTAAGGGAAGGGATGTCTTACATATCAATATGAGAGAAATACTCTATATAATAGTGGGAAAGTTATTATGATAAACAAGTAAAGAAAGTGAGGGGGAGACTGCCACCATAGTAATGGTTATAGGCTCATGTTTATTTCAAGGAGGCAAATCTTTTTTTTTTTTTTTTTTTGAGGATATGTTACCTCTGCACATATTTGATACCTGGAAGCCTCCATAGATTTTCTGTTGATATTAGAGGGAACGTAAACCCTCTAGAGGCCCAAGAGCTCTGTTTTCCCGGACTACCTCCAGTTCCTCCTGAAGTTTGGGTGGTACACATAGGGAGTATTTTTTTTAAATTCCCCTACCTTGGAAGTCGCAGTGAATGTAAATAGTTTGACTAGAGAAGGTTTGTTTTTACCTGATCTACAGTTATTATAATATAAGCTGAGAGAGAACTCAGTTATACGATTTAGTTCTAAAAACTGGATTACAGATTTTAGATACCAGTCTGATTTACAGCTGCAGCAGGGAGGTACAGCTTTCATTAATAATTTTGAAGGAAGGAGAAAGAGAGTTTTTACAGATAGAGGGGTAAGTGGATATCTGAAAACTCAGATGAGGTTACAGCTTTTAAAAGGTGAGAAAATATCTAATAAGGTGCATTTAATGGAGGTGTGGGGCTATGATTTATCTGCTACCTGGTGGGGTGGGGGCAGGTGAAAGGTGGAGGTCTCTTGATGGAAGAATCATAATGGCGCTACAGATTGTTAGGGCTCTGTCCCTTAATATGAACAGGTTGAATAACCCAATTAGAAGAGCCAGACTCTTTCAATATTTAAAAAAACACCCAAACAATGTTATATATTTACAGGAAACCCATTTGACAGATATTGAGCACTCTAAACTGTCCTGGGGCGGGCGGTATCAGATCTCTGCATCCTCACACCCAAAGGGAAAACATAGAGGAGTGGTCATTATGATACCTAGGACCTCCCATTTCCATTTGTCTCCCCAGTATATTGACCCTCAAGGAAGGTATATACTTATAACTGGGACACTGTTTGGGAAAATGGTTACATTAGTAAATGTATATTTTCCACCATTGATGCATTCTGCTACCTTAATGAGAGTTTTTGATAAGTTTATAGATAATCTGCACAGCTGCTTGTTGATGGGGGAGATCTTAATTTAACTTTGAATCCTTATTTGGATTCCTCTACTCCACATGGGCACCGATCTTCACCTGCACAAAAACTATTTTGTTCCAATTTGGAGGCACTGGGACTGGCATATGTATGGAGACATTTTTACCCCACATCTAGGGGATACACTTTTTATTCGGCCAGGCATAATTCACACTCCAGACTCGATTATTTTTTCATCACGAGGAAACACACAGATTATCTCCATGATTCGACCATAGGCCCTAGATTTCTGTCGGATCATTCTCCCCTTTTTCTCAAACTAGATTTTAAATTATGCAAACCAACCACAGGGTGGCGCCTGAACACCTCTTATTTTTAAGAGATAAGGGGCAGGATTCTCAAAGCTCTCAGAAGGTGCAAAACCTTCCCTAAGTCCCCAAAACTCCCTCAGCTATGGAAAAAAAGGGGAGTTTGCTCCAAGTGCTATTCACAAAAACCCCTGCAGCTGTGGAAAAAACTGCTATGGCCTGTGGAAGAAAGTGCAGCTGCGGAAGTCCTTCAGGACAAAAAGGTGTGAGATCAATGGAGCACAGCCCCTGAAAGGCTATTCACAGCCAGGTTTTTCCCGCAGCGGAGGAAAAAATGTTACACACAGTTGAAAGAGGCGTAACTCTCCCTCAGCACACTGCAGTAGTGCCCCAGCAATTGGAATCAATTAAGGTGGAGGCGTACCACAGGTAATAGCATCTCAGACAGTATAGCAGTGGCTGATGTTACAGCACTGAAGGCACACATTGCCATGCTATGGCAACAGGCATCAACCACTAGACCCAGTGCAGTCCATGACAGCGCCCCACAAGCAGTAGAGCCTGACCAGCCAGCAGCGAGTGCTACCCCCCCAGGCTACAGGAACACCCCAGGGAGGGATGACCAGCAGGGACAGTCAGCCACCATGGTGCCAGGGTTTCACAGGTACCTGTGGTGCTGCTGTGGTCCCAGTTGGGGACTGGTTGCTGGTCTCTATGTGTGCTGTCAGCCTCATATTATAGCAGCACTGTTACAGTCTGCTGCTTCAGTTAGTGGATCCCTATTGCTGTACCTTCACAGCCTCTGCAGCTGTGGATTCGCAGCACTTACGCAAGTCCTGCGGCAGCTAAATTGCCGTACCTGCAGCACATTTTAATGAAATCCACAGCTGCTCTGATTTTCTTTGAGAATACAGCGCAGCTGCGTTTCTGCACTGCAGCAAGCCTTTTTCCTGTAGCTGCGGGAATTTCGGCTTTCTTTGAGAATCCTGCCCAAGGCCTTTAGACATAATTTTAGTTCTAAGATTGCCCAAGTGATTACAGATAACTCCAATGAGGAGGTTTCGGCAACTATTTTATGGGATACAATTAAAGTGGTGATCCGGGGAGAAATTCTAGCCTTTGCGGCTACCAGAAAGAAAAAGTAGGAACACCAATATGGTAAGCTACATGGTGAGCTCAGGGAACTCCAGTTACTCAAAACCCCGATCACCAACGAGGTAAGGGCACAGATTAACCAAAAAAAAGCAGATTTACAGAAGTTACTAGATGAAAAAACACAACAGGCATTGTTCTACCTGAAGTCCTATAGATATGAGGGATGTCCAAGGGGGGCTCGAAATTTGGCCCGAAGGCTGAGAGGACAGAGGACAGCATCATACATTTCACACCTTATAGACTCAACACTTAACCACTGAATTACGACTACAGGGAAGATTATGGAATGCATTAAAAAATATTATGAACAGTTGTATATGTCCCTCTTATCCCCAGACCCTTTTAAAATGGAGGAATTCTTTCATCCATTGGCCCTCCTACAGCTTTCTGTGGAGATGTCGGAGAAATTAAAGACCCCGATGAGACAAGAGGAACTTAAAAGGGTGGTCTTAGACAGTAAGACATTAAAAACTCCAGGCCCAGATGGGCTGCCAGCCAAATGGTATAAAACTTTTTTCGAACAGCTTGCTCTGATATTGATTAAAGCATTTCATGAGATACAACAGGAGGGCGTTGCCCCACCTTCCTGGGATTATACAGATATCTCCCCCATATTGAAACAAGGAAAAACCCCAGATTTAGTGACATCATATAGGCCCATATTAAATATGGATTATAAGTTGTTTATGTCTATATGTGCTCATAGAATAGAAGATATGATGCCTTACTTAGTAAATTCAGATCGGTTGGGATTTATTCAATCTCGTCACACATCCGATAATATTCGACGCACAATTCATTTGTTTGACCATGTTAATCAGAGACAGATACTGGCAGCCTTTGTCAGCCTTGACGCGGACAAGCCTTTTGACCGGGTTAGTTGGTGTTTTCTTTGGAGAACACTGGCCCACGGGTTTCCAGAAAAATTTGTTTCCTTGCTTCAGTGGGTGTATGCTTCTCCGAAGGCACATATTAAGGTGAATGGTCAACTCTCAGCCAGGATCCCTCTTGGCATGGGGACAAGGCAGGGCTGTCCATTTTCGTCATTTTTCTTTGCTCTTTATATTGAGCCTTTAGCAGAATTGGTAAGACAAAATATAGCTATCAAGGGCATTCCCTTGGGGGGAAGAGAATTTGTGCTTTCACTATATGCGGATGACATATTATTAATTTTGTTAGAACCAGAGAGGTCAGTACCTGCCATGCTCAAAGTAGTGGACAGGTTCTCGGATATTGCGGGATATAAAATTAATATTCAAAAGACAGAGCTATTATCCTAAATCCCCCACAGAACTTGAAAATGCAGTTTCCACGGATGAAGTAATAAAATTAAATATTTGGGAGTCCTGATTCCTCAAAACCTGGAATTTCTGGAGCTTTTCAACTTAGAATCCCTTACTCAGGGTATAGAACAACTCCTTAGGAAATGGGCACACCTTTCTTTGTAATTATATAATCATATACAGTCCATTAGAATGACAGTGTTCCCAAAGATTCTATATTTCTTTAAAACTTTACCTTTTATCCCTTCGAGATTTTATTTTGTTCATGGGACAGAATGTTTTCTAGATTTGTATGGGCAGGGAAACATCCAAGGGTAAAGTGGTCACTGATGCAATTACCCATTGCCAAAGGTGGTTTTAACCTTCCAAATTTGAAAGAATATTATAGAGCAGTTACATGCAAGACAGTTTTGCAGTGGCTCAACGGACATTTAATGCCACCATGGAAGTTTATTGAATTCATACTGAACAATCTTTTTGATATACTCCCAATTTTATTTTCTCCACTGACTGCCATGCCTTGTCTTAAAGATTTCACCTCAGGTACATGTAATACTTTAAAAGTCTGCTATGAGGTAAGGTCCAATAGGGAACTTACGGAGATTTTCTATTGCTTTAGACCTTTAATTAAAGAGGGTGAATTTCTGGCTCTTAGAACAGACCATATATATAAGGAATGGCACAGAGTTGGATTAACTATGATTTATCAATTCTTTGATACACAGGGGATGGTTCCCTTTGCAACCCTCCAGGCTATGTTTGGCCTCCCTTTTTCACATCATTTTAGATATCTCCAAGTAAGGTCATTTTTAATGAGTGCTGGCCCCACCCGAAAAGCATTGCCCAATCTGGTACCAGCATTAATTAGCTTGATTATAGAGGCTATAAATGGGACACACCGTGTACATTTAATAGGTTCACTTTATAGATCCCTTACTTTTTCCCTCCTTGAGCCACCAGACTGCCTACCTTGCCGCTTCTGGCATCCCCTTCAGGTCTCCGGATGCCATCTCTGGGAATCCGGTGCTCCTTGTGGGTCCTGCAGCGGGGTGGAGGGGAGCTTCTACCCCTCAGCTCAAACCCCCTATCTTAGACAAGTGGAACAAGGAATTACAAATACAAATTACATATGAAAAATGGCTGGAGCTAATCATTTACTCTATGAAGGCCTCTCAAGCTCCATACTGGTCAGAGTATATCTGGAAGTGCCGTATGCATTTTTACGTCACTCCAGATAAGTTAATTAAATTTCTTCTTGAGAGTTATGGTTGATGCTGGTGAGACTGTGGTCAAGCCAGGGTAAATATTTCCCATATTTTTTGTATTTGCCCGAAGGTGTCTCAATATTGGCAAGACATTATGAGAAGTTTACAAACTTTAATTGACCCTGACCTTACTTTAACACACCAAATGGTCCTTTTATATATTGGGGAGGATGGATCGGTCCCACAGAAAAATAATAAATTATACATTTATTTAGCTGCAGCAAAAAAAGTAATAACTCTCCTATGGCGGACTACAACAGTGCCTACTTTGGCTCACTGGCATTCTTTGATGGCTGAAATTTACTATTTGGAGCGCTCCATAGCTGTTAGAATGGACCGATCCACTCGATTTGAACTGGCATGGAGACCTTGGGTCCTATATTTTTCCCCTAGATGATACTTTTATTCCATTATGAGGTTTTGTGGGGAGGATATATACTGTGTAGTAATTTAGAGATTTGTAAAAATGCTTACTCCTAAGGTATAATTAAAAAGAAGATTGCCTTTTCTGTATGTATGCTAAATCAAATATGATCATTATGTGTACTATGGAAACTGTATAAGTGTACTCCTGCTGTAATGAACTGGAAAAAATAAAGAATATAAAAAATTTAAAAATCTCCAGCTGAGCAAGGAGAAATACACTAAAGGATCCCTCTCACGACCTGCTCATCAGAGGGTTGAAGGCCATGGATGTAATGTCCCAGCTCTTCCATCAGCTCATCCATAGTCCAAGGGTAGGCTGCAGGCAACCCAGGCTCTGGTAGCAGTTTCTTCTCTGTCCCATGGACAGTGTCAACATCCCAGGGCTCAAACTCACCAGCAACATAGTTCTTCTCCAGGATCTGAGCCTCAGGCTCCATATACAGAATTTGAAATAATACTTGTTCATCCCCCCAGTTACTAAGGTTGGTCCCACCATTAGTCCAGTTCCGTGCATTGTGTGTGGTGACTCTATGAGCTCCGCCAGTTTCCGGGGTTCATTCTAGTCTGTGATGACACCAGGTATAATGATTTCACTTTGGGCTGGGATGGTCACTCTATTGAGCACCATAATCTATTGGACACCACTGTCTTCTCAACAGCAAGGGTAGCTGCCACTCAGCTTCCTGGCATACATTGTTCTGCAGGTTCACAATGACTCCAGACTTGGTGAGGAAGTCAGTACCAATGAGAACTCAGGCACTAGCCTCACCGCTGTCTAGTACCTTCTATTGTACCTGCAACTCTCCAATCTCAAAGACAGCATCCCAGATGCCCAGGATCCTCAGCACCTGTACATAGGCAATGTTCACAGTACCAGAGTAAGGTTGGAGCTCTGGGTTAGGTTTGTGAGTAGCACTGGCCCACATGTCTCGATTGACTAATGAGATCTGTGCTCCTCAGTCGACTAGCACTTCACAAGGAATTCCTCAAATTTTTCCTGTCAGATGCATACCTTTTCCAACACCATTAGATGTCAATCGTGGATTAGTGTGAGCCTCCATCTTCCCAGCAGGTGTTGGGCTCTCTACCCCTGCTGACTTCACTTTAACAGGCACTGTGGACACTCCCATGGGATGTGGTCTGGGTTTCTACATTCCCAGCATTCCTTTGGCTTCTTGTCCCCTCCTTCCTGTATGCTTGTTTATTGCCTGGGCATCTTCCTTCACATCTTTGAGCTTGTTAATTCCTTAGGCAATTTCAGAATGATGGCGCTTCAGTCCTGGTCTTCAGGATCTCCATCTCCTTTGTCAGGCATTCCACAGCACCTACTATCTTCTGGAGAGCATCATCCGGTTTGGCTTCCTCAGCTGACATACCATGTGCTCGGATCAAGGGTATTGAATGTCGTGGCTTCTCAAGTAAGCAGATTGCCTCAAACTCACTTGTGAGGTGTGCTGCTTCCTCTAATGTCATTGGCTTTGCACTTTGGAGCTACAGTCTGATTTATGAGTTTCCCACATTGCTTACAAAGTGATTTAGTGCCAGCATATCCTGGGTTGGCAGTCTGTAGGGCATGCCTGGATGACTAGTTAGTGGATGCCATTTCCAGATTCATGGAGAGTCCCTTTCTCCTGTCTCCTATGGTCCAGGAATGTGACTGAACACCAGTCTTTTTATTTATTTATTTAGTTTTTGTTAACCGGGTAAGTGCGCTAGTCAGCAAGTGACTGTTTTTAGGCACGACCCGGGAGGTACAATTACAATACACAAAGAGTACAGCCAGATTATTAAGACAACGAGTACAAAAAATGCAGAGAGAAATACATATGGCAATGTAACATACATTAGTAAACAAAAAATATACTTTAGCACTTGATCATGGAACATACTCAAAATGTGAATAGTAGAAGGCAGAAAATAAGAGAGGATAGCATCAGTAGAAAAGACACAAGGAAGGAAAACTGGCAAAAGGATGGGAGGAGAGATTAAGTGGAAAGGAGGTGCCGTCCAGACCGGCACAGCGGGGTGAGTACCAACCTGCGGCCGGGCCTATGGAGCCGAAAGACGGCAGGCGAAGAGAGGGTGGTAGGGGGGAGCGGCAGTAGACGGCAACAGCGGTAGGAGGTAGGAAAATACAGCCGGTCTGGTGGAACCGATAGACGGCAGGGCGAGAGTGAGGATGCCGGTGAGAGGGGGATAGAGGCGGAGGAGCTACGGCAATAGCGGCAAAAGTGTCAAAGTCAAGCCGAGCCAGTGGAACCAAGAGACGGCAGGGCAGGGAAGGGGGGGTCGGTAGATGGTGGGAGTAGTGGTAGTAGGTGGAGAGAGGTGACTAAGCACAGCCAGGAGGGTGGGGACTAAGGAGGGGCATGGATGAGGTAGGAACAGGTAAAGGTGAGTTTGGTGGGAGTGGCAAAGGGGAAGAGGATATAACAGAAGAAGGGAAGAGAGCAGCAGTGGGGTTAAGTGAGGAGAGGCTGTGAAGTGAAGATAAGAATGTCATGGAGTAGAATAGCGACTTACAATTGTCAACAAGCTAACATTAGGCTTATAAAGAAACAGGTTAAGGCAACATTAATTACAAGGCACAAAATAAAACATCAATTACAAGGCACAGTATAGAACACCCATTTGGACAGGCAAAAGTGCTAGCAATGAGGAAACAGTACAAATGCAGCGGATCAGGTAGGGTCAAAGCAAACACATTTGTCCATAGTAGTGAGGAAAGTCCTGAGTTTGCTCTTAAAAGTCACATGAGTGGAGACATCTCTTAGATCCTGAGGTAGTAGGTTCCATAGGTGGGGGCAGCATGATGGAAGGAGCCCATGCCCTTTTAGTCCAACAAAGGGGATGGATAGTAAGGTCTGATCAGCCGATCTAAGATTCCTTGTGGGACTGGCGGCCTGAGGAGATCAGACAGGATAGCAGGCTTGGACGCCCTTAGGATGGAATCAACTAAATTGTACAAGTAGTACTGCCTGGTAGAGGGGAGGAGAGCCAACCAAGGTCCTGATATAAGAGACAATGATGCTGCAGCCGAGGTGCTTTGGTTGCATACCTGCACACATTATTGAAGGTAGTATCCCATAGTTGCAGTGAAGATTTGGTGGCCAAGGACAGGCTGGGACACCCATATGTAAGGGTTGGCAATAGAATGCCTCTGGCTATGCCAATTTAGCAGCAGGGGTGAGCAGGTATTTGGTTCTATAGGCAGCCCCCAATTTGCAGTTAATTGACTTGCAGGTTTCCTGTATATGTGCTTTCAGGTCCAAGGTTTGATCCAGGTGGATGCCAAGGTAACGAAAGGAAGTGACAGTTTCTATAGGGTCCCCATCGATATCAGAGACAGAGATGGTCAGAGGACAGGATCTAAGCTTGTGATTGGAGCCAAACATCATAACTTTTGTTTTATTTGTATTTAAAACCAGGCGTTGAGAGTTCAACCAGTGTTGTGCAGCACGAAAATCTGCAGTGAGGGCAGCATTTAGATCCAGGACCTTATCAGAGTGATAATAAATTACCAGGTCATCCGCATAAAGAAGTGAGTGACCTGTGGTGACCAGCTCAGGAAGTTTATTGACGAATAATGAGAATAGAAGGGCCAAGTATAGACCCTGAGGGACCCCAATGTTGATAACAGCACTGTCTGACATGGATGAATTAAACTTAACAGCTTGTGTTCTGTTGGAGAGGTAGCTTTTAACCAGGTAGTGACTGGGGAGAGAAGCCCAAGGTACTGAGGCGGATAGTAGCAGAGAATGGTTAACCAGATTGAAAGCTTTGGTTAAGTCAATGAAGACTGCCCTGTTAACTTTCCTCTATCCATATTGGTAACGATATCTGAAGTGAATTTTGCAAGTGCTGCCATGGTGCTGTGATGCTTTCTAAAACCATGTTGTGCTGAGCTTAGTAAATTGAATTTCTCAAGGTATTCAGTGATTTGCATGGATACTACTTTTTCCAGGATTTTATTCAGAACAGACAAAATAGCAATAGGCCGGTAATTTGATATGTCATTTTTACTGCCTTTCTTAAATACAGGAGTGACTCTGGCTGCCTTCCAGACTTCAGGGACAATGCCATTGGAGAGAGATAGGGTGAAGATGTGTGCCAGGGGGCCAGAGATGTAGTAAGAAGCCATTTTTAGTAGTCTTGGTTCTAGGCCATCTGGGCCAGTACTGGTGTTTTCAGAGAGTGACCTGAGCAGCTTTAGGACCTGATGCCTAGACACTTCCCTGAAATAGAAGGGGTTGGTTAAGTTTGGGGGTCCTTCCAGATGCTGTGGGGTTAAACTGTGAAGCAGAGGATTGTGATGGGAGGGAAGCTGTGTAGGCAGATAAGTCAGAAAATTGTTGGTTAAAAGCATTTGCAATGGTAGTAGAATCATTACAGTGTACACCATGTAGGACCATATCTGAGAGAATGACATCTTTAGCAGAACCAAGAAGGACTTAATGTGACCCCAAAACTTGCGAGGGTCATTGGAAGAATTAATCAGCAGGTTTTGGCAGTATTTACTTTTGGCCTGCCTGATGCATCTTTTACAGTCATTTCTGTATTGTTTATACAGAATGAGATCTGACTGCAGTCCAGTTTGTTTGTACTTTTTCCATTGATTGTCTCTAACTTTTAACTTTTGAAGCAGGTCTTTTTTCAGCCACCTCGAATGCTGGCCCCTTACCCTCCTTTTGACTGTAGGGAGGTGCTTCTTTTGGATGTTGCCAAATTCAGTCAGAAATGAATTGAGGGCAGTATCAACATTGGTTGCGGTATAAATGTTAGACCAGTCAACACAAGAGAGGTCAAATAGGAAGGCTTGTTTGTCCAGGGCAGCATAGTTTGAAAACCTAATCAGACGTGGTGGAGGAGGAGGAGGTGGACAGGATCGCCATCGACAAAGTGTGGGGGAATGATCAGTGATTGAGTCAGCAAGCACTGTGGCATCTAGTACATGATCAGGTCTGGTGGTGAGGATCCAATCAAGTAGGGACCCTGAGTGCTGAGTAGTAGTTCTGGTAAAGCCTGTGATAGTTTGGTGTAGATTGTGCTTCTGTCTTCCATCATAGGTGGCTCCAGAAATTGCTCCATTGCTTGCTTCTGTCATTGGTAACTGGTGCCATCTTCGAGCACAAGGACCCAGTACATCTCATGAGCCCATTCATTCAACAACAATGTCATGTTAATATCAGTGTCAGTGGCTCAGCAGTTTGCACACTCACTTTTTAGGCCAGATGATCAAAAGGTTGTGGGTTCTAGCCCCACAATGGACACTTAGGATAAATCCCAATACTGACATTGTAGTGCATCAAGAAGGGGATGCTGCATTCCTGGGGCCAGATTCACAAAACTTTGCCCGGGCGCAAATCAAGTTTGCCGGAGTTGATATTCACAAATCCCAGTTTGCCCCTGGAAACTGGGTTTAAGTAATGAGGAGGGCCATAGTGCAAATGAAGGGGAGGGGACCTGCATACCCCTACAATCCCATTCACTAAGATTTTGATCTACACAAGGGCCTTTGCGAAGGCCCTTGCATGGAGCAAAGTACTGCCGACAAAAACCTGGCAGTAATCTGTGCAATCCTAGTGGTTGTGGAGGTACTGCAGCCCCTTTACCCATTCCCGATCGCCCACCCGATCTGTATAAAATCTTTCTATAGTGTAGTGTCCCTCCCCGGCCCCCGATCGCCCACCCAATATTAAAAAATATTTTCCATAGCGTAGTGGTCCCTCCCCGATTGCCCACCCGACTTTAAGAAATCTTTTTTCCATAGTGTAGTGTCCCACCCTGGTCCCCGATCTCCCACCCAACATTACTAAATCCTTTTTCCATACCATAGTGTCCCACCCTGGCCCCCGATCTCCTAGTGTAATTGCCTAATTAACTGAATTGTTTTGCTGCCCCTTCTGTGTGGTATACCTAGATAGCCTCCCTGTTTGGGTCAGACCTTTATTTTGACTGCCTCCCTAATTGGGTGAAGCCCACATCACCCCCGCATTTTAATTCAGGCTTTCTCCCTATCTGGGTGAAGCCTCACCTCCTCCTGTTTATCAGCTTCCTGCCTTTCTGGGTGAAGCTTATCCCCCCATTTCATTTCAGCTTCTTCCGTGCCTGGGTGAATGCCCACTTCATCCCACATTTTAATTCAGGCTGCCTCTTTATCTGAGTGGTCAACTCCCCCCCCCCCCCAATTTTATCAGCTTTCTTCCTAGCTGGGTGAAGCCCACTCTCCCATTTTATTTCAGCTTCCTCCTCACCTGGGTAGCCCACATCTGCCCCATTTTACTTCAGGTCCCCTCCCTATCTGGGCAAAGTGCACATCCCCCTTTTTTAAATAGGCTTCCATGTCATTGGATTAAGCCTGTATCCTCACCCATTTAATTGGCTCATTGCAGGGCTACTACTGAATTGCTGCCCTTCTGCTATGCTACTCCTACCACTATGTCTCCTCCCCCTCCTAGTTATCATCTCCTCCCTCCCACCTACCACTTATCCTAGTCTTCCCCGTCCATCTCCCTTCTAGCCTCACCCTCACCCTTCCTTCCTCCAGCCTCCTCTCTTTTTCTGCTGGTAATCCCCCTTCCTATGCAACCCAGAATGCCATTTGCCCTTAGTGCTGCTTTTTCAAATTGCTTGGACATTTTCAGGTCATCCGTTATAATTATTCCTAGATCTCTTCCCTGCTTAGTGGATTCCAGTTTTACTCCTCCTAAGGAGTATTCTTCTCCTGGGTTTCCTCTTCCAAGGTGCATGGTCTTGCATTTTTGCATTGAAGTTTAGTTGCCATGTTTTTGACCATAGTTCCAGAGTCCTTAGGCCAGCCTTCATTTTTTCCGCTCCTCCTGGAGTATCTACACTGTTGCCCATTTTCGTATCGTCTGCAAACTCACCTTAACTTCCAGGCCTTCAGATATGTCACTAATAAAAATATTAGAGAATCGGACCTAGCACCGACCCCTGTGGCACTCCGCTATATAACCCCCCTTTCTTATAATAGGGAGCCATTTACTAGTACCATCTGGGTCCTTCCACTAAGCCAGTTGTGTATCTAGTTTACCACTTGTTGTCCTACCCCCATGCTGTCTAACTTATTTAGTAGTCTTCTAAAATGTCAGAAAGCTATATATTTCAGATAAATCCAGAAGTAAATTAACACAAACTAAACATATTGTTAGTGTATGCACGTAGTCTTAGTAACAAAATAACCAAGTTCTGCTGTATATTGTCCAATCAGGATATAGCAGTATGCAGAGTTACAGAAACATGGTTCGAGGAGGGTGACTGGAACATGGACATCCCTGGCTACAGCAGACATTCCAAAAATCGTATAGAGAAAAGAGGTGGTGGTATCACCTTATATATATCTGACAAATATAAATCACATTTGGTTAACACCCCAGGAGTAATAAACTCTGATATTGAAATCATTTGGGCTCAGTTAAATCTGCCGTCAAAAAAAGCTAGTTTTCGGCCTTGGGTACTGAGCCCCAAACCTTGGCAAAGAGGAAAATGATAACTTTTTATCTGCTATAAAATTATGGTGGTAGCATCAGATTACATTCTGTTGACTGACTTCAATCTCCCAAACATAAACTGGTCAACCTTACATGGTACAGGAATAGTAGAAAAAAAATGTATTGAACTCTCCATACAACATAACCTGGAACAAATAGTCAAAGACAACACTAGGGAACGAACAGACTGGATTTGATTTTTACTAACTTTGAAGAAGGTATAACTACTCCTACAGTGATGGAACCATTGGGTGACAGTGACCACAATATGGTCAAATTTAGTATAAACCTTGAAAAAAATCAAAAGAAAGGCATTACTAAAATAAGAGACTTTAATAAAGCAGACTATAGCAGAATTAAAGAATTCCTCGCTAGTTGGAAAAGGGAAACAGAATTAAAAAAATAAAGATCTTACAACAATATGGGATAGAATATCCACAAAAACAGCACACTGTATCCGTAATTGGGTCTCAATCAGGGTAAAATACAAAAATGAGACTAGAGTGCCACTCTGGTGGAATAAGAAAATCAAAAAAGCCATCAATAGGAAAAGGAAAAGTTACAGAAAATATAAAAAGCAACCTACAGATATAAATTGGAAATCATATAAAAAGAGGACAAATCTAGTCAAAACTACTGTAAGAAAAATTAAGCAAGATATGGAATTAAACTTGGCCACTAACTCAAAAGACAATAAACAAGGTTCTACAATTACATAGGATCACTAAGAGGTAACAAATGTGGTGTGGGTCCATTAGAGACCAATTAAGGAATAATAAGTGAGGAAACCAAGATGGCAGATGTATTCAACAACTAGTTTAGAAGTGTATTGAAACAGAAGGAAAAAATGCCAGATATTCCCAAAAGTGATAACATGGAATGGACACCTTATACCAGCACAGAGGTTAGGGAAATAATACAAAATCTAAAACCTAACAGTTCACCAGGTCCTGACCGAATTCACCCTAGATTAATTAAGGAACTATCTAACGAATTGCTAGGGCCACTGACTACTCTCTTTAATACATCCATGTATGAAGGAGCCACCATCCATAAATGGAACAAAGCAGCAGTAACCCCAGTTCACAAGGGAGGTAATAAAAAGGATGTTACAAACTATAGGCTGATTAGCCTAACTTTGGTAGTGGGTAAAATTCTTGAAAGACTTATACAAAAATGCATATAGTTACATATAGCATGGGAAAATCTACATGATACAGTCCAACGTGGTTTTCAGTAGGGTAGATCTTGTTTGACTAACCGTCTCCATTTTTTCGAAATGGTAAGTGCAGCCTTAGATAGGGGATTTCCAGTGGATATTGTATTTCTAGACTATTCCAGAACATGTGATACAGTATCTCATAAAATATTAACAGTCAAAATGATCTTATTCAGTTTTCCAACTGTAGTAATAAAATGGGTTGCCTCATGGCTGACAAACAGAAGACAGAGAGTTAGTTTAAGAGGACATAATTCAATGCTGAGGCCTGTCACGAGTGGGATCCCCCAGGGGTCTGTATTAGGGCCTGTACTGTTTAACATCTCTATATCCTCCATGCAAACCTTTGGCAATATATGAATGGCAAAATACACTGAAGATTGTAAATTGGGCTGTATAGTCAATAACATACAATCAACTTCAGCATAACCTAGAAAAACTGGAGCACTGGGCCACCCACAACAGAATGAGCTTTAATACAACTAAATGTAAGGTTATGCACCTTGGTCATAATAACAAAAAGACCACATAAACACTTCATAATCAAATCCTTCAAGAGACATCAAATGAAAGGGACTCAGGAGTGACACTTAACAATAAATTAACCTTTGACACCCATACTAGGGAAACGACAAATAAATGCCAAAGGATAATTAGCTGCATTCTAAAGAATATTAAAAGTACAGATTCTAAGGTAATTCTCCTTCTTTACTCTAGTTTAGTACGACCTCATCTTGACTATTGTGCTCTGTTTTGTGCTTCAACAACTTTTATAGCAATGGTATTACTAGTGAAGCATTTTGATTGGTTGAAATCCCTCAATGAGACCTACGTTAATCTTAGATTAACATGCTTCTTGAGCCGCAGTACAAAAGCAGGGATACACCTAAAAGAACTTTATTTTAAAAAAGATTCCATATCAGTATTCTAAAACTGTTCCGCTGTCCACCATTGTTCACCGCGACCACTTCGCATTGGCAGCGCCTCGTATCATTTAAAAAGTTAAATATTCATCTGTCAAATCCACACTCCCAAAAATCCTGACAGACACCTGTTGTAAAATATAACATCCGAAGCAAAAAAAATTTAGCTTTCTTTTACAATCATTGACGACAAGATGCAGACGTTCCTAGATACCCTGCATGGCAATGACTGCCACGATTCATTTGTTTTTGATCAATCAATCTATGTTCCAAGCTCCTTTCAAGCACCATTTGCAATTAAATACAACAGCATTTAAGTGATATGAACTGTGCAACAGAGGAAAGTAATTAGTGTCAGCAAGGACGAGCACCGAAACATGCACGGCAGGTAGCTTAGCAGTGAGCTACTTCACTGGAGATACTTATGTTTGCAACCTCACTGACTGTAACTTACAAATGCAGGAAACAAGATTGTTAATTTTTGGTCCCATTTCTTACAACTGTACCATTGTCCACGAGCGACCCATTGCTAGGCAACAGCACCTCATATACCGTCAGGGCGATGAAAAAAAAATGAATGGGAATCCTGTTATGTTGTTATGTTGCAGGCTCCTTTCAAGCATCATTTACAGTGAAGTGGGATTGTAAAATACAGTAACTTTTGTTCTAACAACTGTGCCCTTGTCCATGAGCCCCCCTCCAATTGCTAGGCAACAGCACCATGTAGAATATCAGGTCAATGAAAAAAAAAAAGCGAGGCAATCAATTTATATATATTCCAAGCACCATTACTAGTGAAACACATCGGTATTTAAGCAACGTGTATTACGTAGCTGAGGAAAGTAAACCATAACAGTAAGAGCTAGTGCTGAAACTTGCACGGCAGGTGGCTTATAAGTGAGGTACTTCCTAGTACAGAGTTATGTTTACAACCGCACTGACTGCAACTTTTAAATGAAGTAAACAATAGTCTAAAAAACAAGAAATCAACCTTCTGTGCATACTTTAACCTTAGTTTCCAGCAGGTTTCCTTAGACCAGCATGTCTCCCGGTTACCATCACCTGCGTAACCACTTCATGCCCGAGCTAACATTCTAAATGACTGCGGAGGGACTTTTTTTGAAACTTCAAGTGCAAACATGAAACAAAATAAATAAACATGTACTGTATAACAAAAATGACTTTTACCACTACTATAATAGCAATAAGGTATTTCCAGTTGATCACACCTGGCGGGCATGTAACAATGGCATATAATCCACACTCCCAAGGTGGCGTGAGTTAACAGGCTTGATAACATAACCATAAGAAATACCTTATTGCTTAATTGGAGTAAAAAACATATCGAAGAAGTACAGAGAAGGATTACTAAGAAAATATAGTACCAACAAAACCTAAATTATGAACAGAGACTAAAAAATTTAGGGCTGTACTCAGTACAATATAGGCACTTAAGGGAAGATCTCTGTTTCATCTATAAAGCCTTTGAAGATGAATATCTGATGGAAACTATAGGATTAGAAAAGTACACTGGAACAGCATACACTAGAACCCACAATCTAAAACTAAAGGGAGAAGTAAATAGAACCAATAAACGTAACAACTGGTTCAGACGGAGAATAGTATCTTCCTGGAACACACTCCCACAACATGTGGTAGATAGTAAAAACATGTTGATGTTTAAAAACAGGTTGGATCATCACATGGGAAATAATAAAATACAATATCTTGGTTAAATGTATACATCTAACCCACTTGTGATCAGGTGGTGAGTTCAAAAAGGCCTATGGTAGCCTGAACTCGTATCAACCTATGAACCTGTGTGGGACCAAGTCAAAGGCTTTGCTGAAATCCAGGTATACTTCATCTATTACACTGCTCTGATCCACTATTTTGGTTACACATTTGAAAAAGTCTATTAGATTTGTTTGGCATGATCTACCTGTGGAAAAGCCATGCTGTTTTGTGTCTAATTTGCTGTTTTCTTCGAGAAAGGATATAATCCTCTCCTTTAGAAGGGTTTCCATTATTATGCCCACAATTGAGGTGAGGCTTATCAGTCTATAGTTGCTTACACTCTCTTTGCTCCCATTTTTATGTAGAGGGATAACTGTGGCCTTTTTCCAGTCCTGTGGGACCTCACCCAGCTCAAGTGATAAGTTAAAAAGGTCAGCCAGGGGAGCCGCTAGTTCCTCTCTTAGCTGTTCAGCAACATTGGATGCACTTCTTACAGTCCCATGACCTTATTTACATTGAGTTTCTCCATTTCCTTTAGGACTTTTTCCTTTGTAAGAGGTCCTGAATGTACTCCGCCACTGTTTGTGCTGCTCCTTGTAAGGGAGGGCCCACAACCTTCATCCTCCTTAGCAAAAACAGAGCAGAAATACCTGTTGAGGATTTCTACTTTGACCTTATTGTCCTCTGTGTCCCCCCATCATCCTTAGCTAGTCTGACACCTCCTCTTGTCTTTCTCTTCTCGCTGATATATCTATACAAGGTTTTGTCACCCTTCTTGACCTCCTTGACTATCTTCTCTGCCATTGTTGCTTTTGCTGTTCTGATTTCTTTGCTTGCTTTCTTTAGTTTCTCCTTGTAGTCATCCCTGTCCTTGTCGGATCCAGTTTTCTTGTGTTTTCTAAAAGCCGTCCTTTTTCCCCTGACCTTAGTGGCTACTTCCTTAGAAAACCAGTGTGGTTTTCTTTTCTTCTTTGCTTTGCTTACCCTCTTTATGCAATGATTTGCAGTTTGCAGTAGAGCTGTTTTGAGATATGTCTAGTATTCTTCAACATCCCTCCCTCATTCAGTATTTGCAAGGGTTTTCTTGAGATCTTCTTTCATTCAGGTGAAATCTGCTCATCTAAAGTCCATGACTTTAGTCTCTGAGTGCTTAGTTTCTGTTTTTGTCTTAACTTGAAACTATACCATGCAGTGGTCGCTGGACCCCAGGTGACTCGCAACTTCTACCTCTGAGATATTGTCCCCGTTTGTGAGTACTAGGTCAAGGACCATTTCTACCCTTGTTGGATCTCTCAAAAGCTGTTTTAGATCTGATATGTGCAGAGCCTCCAGAAAGTCTTTGCTTCTGGTTGAAATTGCTGTGTGCTGTCATCTGCTATATGTAACACCTCCAGAGGTCTATCCTATGAAGGTTTGGCTTAGCCTTGGGGCTATAGATTATTTTTGCCTACAGTCCCAGATAAAGGTTTGCATTGTTAGGGGAAAAGGTTGCCCCCGTAGCCATATCTTTAATCTGCAGGAAAAATTGATCTTGGAGTAGGAAGAAATTTGAGCCATGAACCAGACAGGCACATTCACACAGGAAATTCACCAGGTCTTGATTAAAACTAGTACTGAATTCCAACCAAAATGTAAGAACTTGAACTCCTTCTTGGTGAGAAATGCTTGTATGAAATACTCAGAATCAACAGTTGGGTGCCTCGAGGCCTACCATGCCACAAGCTCCGCAGCATGAGCAGGCTGCAAGTCAATCGTAGCCCTCTACATCATCTGGAGAACCCCTGTGGAAAGCCATACTAGAGTCCATGAAGTCAATGGATTGCAAAATTGAAAGAACCTTAAAATTGGAATCACATGAGGTGGCACTTACTACGCTGAAAGATGCTGTGGAAACAATAGATAAGAGATCCCTATTAACGCAAGCCACAACTGCAGCACTGACTAAAGAAAACAGCCAACTTTGGGGGAGAATGGAGACCCTTGAAAATGAACTTAGAGCTGGCAATGTACATTTGGTAGGTCTCACAGAAGGGGTCAAGGGCACCAATCTGCTTAATGTTTTAAAATGCTGGATGATGAAAACGCTAACTGTGCCTGAAGATTTCGACTGGTTTGACCTGTGCCTAGCATACAGGATCAACCCTCATGTCAGGCCTAATAAGGAAGCTCAAGCACACACTGTTTTGCTTCGAACTACCGAGGTGGATGTCCACGATGCACTCATCACTGCAGCCAGAGTGACATACCCTATAACTCTACAAGACCGGGATATAAAGTTTTTCCCAGACTTGTCTTTTCAGACAAGGGTGAGGAGGAAACAATTTGATGCGATGGGACAAAGGTTGAGGACTCTGGGCATTGTACATTCATTTTTGCTCCCTACAAGACTGAGGATCATGTACGGTGGCAAATCCTGGCAATTCTCAGATCCGAAAGATGCAGGGCGATGGCTTGAGTGCATGGAGGTCAAATTTTCTGCCCACTGAACACTGGGGATTGTTACAGAAGAGTTAGAGTCTGAAGAAGACTGAGTAGAAAAGGAGAGCAGTCAATTTTGGTTTTCAACTGTCTTGTTCTGATTATCATCTACTGGGGACTTTGTTTCGTGTAAATACTACTAAATGAGCAATATACTTGCTACTAAAGTTGAAATAGTTAGTTTAGGATCTGGAGGGATTACATTTATTCCCCAGCAACTTACTTTGTTTAACTGTTTCCATTTAGATAGGTATTATCTCTCTACAGACAGCTACTAGTATGAGAACATTATAAAGTAGGAAATATACTGTTTGTCTCTAGGCTGAAGTGGGGGTGTAAGATGTAGATGGACCTTATATTTCTTTATCAAAATTTGATCTAAAATGGTTTAAATAGCACTTTTTAGAGTATGGATAATCTTCCAGTATTTTCTCCCTATACGATTTTACCTACACCAGTGAAGTGGCTGGCAATACTTGGACATTATTATGGACTGATTATAGACTTGTCCCCCCCCAACTCCTACTGTACAAGATTGCAGGATGAGATCTTTTGTAATGTATTATTTCCTATAATGGCATATTATGCTGTATTGATTTATGTTGTATTGTTTTCTGTTCCAAAACAATAAACAGAAAGTACAAAACAAAGAAATGCTTGTATATAAAGCCTCGCTGTCTATCAAGACAAGCTACCAGTGTTCTTCTGTCTGAAGTTTCTCCAGGATGCTCAATACGTCCATCATATCCTTCAGGTATGATGGAAGAGCCTGTACAATATCCTTAATGTGGAAATCCACAAATTGTAAGAGTGATTCCAATAGGTTGCCTATGCCTGCAACTACTGGGCGTCCTGGTGGATTCTTCTGAAATACACGTACAGTACTTTAGGAAATACATAAAAAGTAGCCCTCCCTGGATGCTCAACTGTGAGGAACCCATGGACCTCTGTAGAGATAATGCCCTTATGGAGTGCTTCTGCTAAGAGGGCATTTACCTTCCTCTTAAACTTCACAGTTGGATCAGAAGTTAGGTAGGTATAAAAGGACACACCATATGGTTGTCTAAAACATTATGTAATAAACATATTCATTTCCATGATAATGACAGACCCCTTCTTGTCGGATGATGATTATGGTCTTGTGGTCTTGCCTCTTTCAAGATTGTGGAGCACCCCCCTTCTCTTCCCTAGTAACGTTGTGCATATCAGTGAGTCTATTTCTCAACAGCTCTCTAAAGTCCATCTTACTGGGCTATTGGGTGGTCAGCGCCGCCAAAGCCGCCGCTCGAGACTACAGAATCGAACTCTCGGCCCACAAAGCCAAGGAACACCTGTCCAGGTTCCCAGCTCCAAACCCGCGGGACTCCTGACTACCGGGCCATCGGCGCCTCCAAAGCCGCCACTCAAGACTGCAGAATCGGACTCTTGGCCCACAAAGCCAAGGAACACCTGTCCAGGCTTCCAGCTCCAAAGCCGTGGGACTCCTGGCTACCGGGTGGTCGGCGCCTCCAAAGCTGCCACTCGAGACCACAGAATTGGACTCTTGTCCCACAAAGCTGAGGAACACTTGTCCAGGCTCCCAGCTCCAAAGCCGTGAGACTCCCGGCTACCAGGCGGTTGGCGCCTCCAAAGCTGCCGCTCAAGACCACAGAATCAGACTCTCGGCCCACAAAGCCGAGGAACACCTGTCCAGGCTCCAAGCTCCAAAGCCGCGGGACTCCTGTCTACCAGGTGGTCGGCGCCTTCAAAGCCACCATTCGAGACCGCAGAATTGGACTCTCGGCCCACAAAGTTACGGCAACTGCCGCAACCAACCGGATCGTGGAGCGCCCTTTCAGGCTACGCTCTGATTGGTCCCTGGCGAAAGCCGGCTTATCCTTACTGAATTTAGACTTTTGAAAGTGCTTGTTATTGTAAAAAAGTGTTGCAATGATTGCCAGAATTTCTGACTGTAACCGTGAGGGTTAGATTTCTGTTTTTGGGGAGGAAATATGTGTATACAGCCCTTTTCTGCCTATGTGCGCTGGCCCGACTTTTGAGCACCAAAGTAATACGCATCTCTTTGTATTACAAATTTGGACTCCCTGCTGCTCTGTCTGCCCTGTTGTTCAAGCCCATGTTATTAATCTCTGCTCTCCTTCTCTTCCCCAGCCAAGAAACACCTGTCCAGGCTCCTAGCTCCAAAGCTGCTGTACGACTCGGCTACAGGTAGGCTGACGCTTCCAAGCTCGAGAAAGCAGAATCGGACTGTTGGCCCACAAAGGTACGACAACTGCCACAATGTTTCCTCCCGCCCCCATCCTCCACCTCCACTTATTATTAAATACACTAGCTTCCCACCCGATTTTATTTCACACCCCTTGGCGCAGCGCCCCTCCATTTGAGATCCTGCTTATTGTCTCTTTTGTGTCTGCCCAGCCTTTGGGGTCCAATTCATAAGACCACGCCTTGCACAAGCAAGTAGACTCTTCCTGGGTCTATCTCCCTCAGTAAATAACTTTACCATGCTCAAAGCATCGCTCTGACCTGGATCTTTAGACTTAGTTGCTTGTAGGCTACTGATAAGCTATAATAATTTAGCATCCCTTATTGCGCACTGGGCTAATCAAGCGGCTCCACGTTACTGCAAGATTTCATCATGTGGGGATCTATATGGCTCCTCTCATTTGCCCCTTCTTCTGCTGGTACCGGCAGGCCTGTACCTGCCATCTGAGCTGCCGCCAAGCACGGATTACAACCTTACCTTGTGCTGTATGGCATCTGGCAATCTATCCCTTACTTGCCTCTGTGAAATCAAGCATCCATATCTCCAAACCTGCTCTTGGCCTACACATTTAAGCAGTACATGTACCATGCCTCCACCACAAGGCCCAGCCCCCACCGCGCAGACTGTTGTCCCCTCCCCAATTTTGCAGTTGTGGCAATAGTTCTCGCAACAGCAGGCCACCTTACCTATGGTGGTAACGTTCCACACTCTAAAGGCAACAAATCTACTAGACGGGGAAAAAAGCAGGAACTCTAAGCTTACAATTGGCGCACTTAGGAAAATACTACTTATCCTTCTGCTATGCTCAGGCAATGTAGAACTTAACCCAGACCCTCCAGAAGCCATTGCATCGCCAGCAGAACTAGCAAATCTAAAAGGAATGAGCTTCCTGCATATTATCATATGCAGCCTCCTAAAAAAGATCACTTTGATCCAAGCCTGGGTAAATCATACCTCTCCTGATGTACTAGTGATCTCTGAATCCTGGCTTAGACCTGGTACCCCTGATAGGGAAGTAAACATCCCCAACTATGCCTTGTTCAGAGCAGACAGGCAAACCAGAGGAGGAGAGGTGGCTATTTATGTTAAGGACAAATTTGTAGTTTCCTGCATAGCCTTGTCATCAGTCGCCAACGAATTTGAATGTCTAATGCTCAAAGTGGAGACTACACAGACTGGTGCTCTTTGTGTAATAGGATGCTATAGGCCTCCATCCGCTGGCTTGCAGCTTGTGTCTTATCTAAGTGACAAGCTGGGACAAGGACTGCCAGAAACTATTATTCTAGGAGACTTCAACCTTGACTGGCTCTCTAATACATCAGCCCCGTTTGCATCTTTCTGTGATGCCCATGGGCTGACTCAATTTATTGCTGAACCAATGCCCCCGAATGTAAAGAACCCTAGTAAAAGTACCCTATTGGATGTGCTCATGGTAAGTAAATCCCATCTTTTTTCCCACGCGGATGCCTTCTTCTCAGATGTCAGCGACCATTACTTTATTGCAGGAGTAAGATAAACCAATAACTCATCTCCTACGACTAAGTTTTCTATGAAGAGATCCAGGCGCAACTTCAATGAATTCGCCTATCTTAATGAGCTTAAGCACTCCCCACACTGGCAGGACTTCTACCTGGCCAAAATGGTTACCTCGGCTTACAATATTTTCCATGACATCCTAACGGGGGTCCTTAATAAGTATGCTCCCTTGATTAAAGTTCAGGCTAGGAACAAAACCTGTAAATGGTTCTCCCCTGAAATCAAGTCTCTGCACTTAGAAAGGGATAAGCTTTGGAAAAAAGCGTGCAGACTGAACACTCCTAAGGAATGTAATCAGTGCAGGAGGGTACGAAATTTATGTACTAAAGCAATCAGAGAGTTGAAGGCTATTTTTTTCAGCTCTGAACCTGACTCTGCCACCAAGAGCTCAATTAAATTCTGGAACACTATTAACGACCTGCTGGGCCACTCCCCAGGAAACTCCCTCCCGACCAAGATTATCTCTGGCAACTCAACTATCACCGAAAAGAAGGATGTACTTGATTCATTTAATAGCCATTTTGCTACTGCAGGCCTGGCATTTGATAACTCACCAGCGAACATACTTTGCTCCCAGATTGCCAACCACCTTCCTGAATCATCGACCGCCTCCTCGCTATTTACGCTTCAACCTGCCTCATTGAAAGAGGTTGAGGACCTCTTGCTACAGCTGGACATTAGAAAAAGTGCTGGGGCCGACACCCTAGACTCTTACTTCCTAAAGATTTATTCATTTATTTATTTGCTTTTGATAACCGGGTGGGTGCACTAGGCATAAGAATGCCTATTTTCAGGCACGACCCGGGAGAAAGACAGTTTGAAATACAAGATGTGCATACATGTGACGCAGCACAAGAGATATGTAACACAGTTGGGAAGGAATTCAACATACAATCAAACTTAAGGTGTAGAGAAAACATTGATTCAATAAACAATCATACTTGGGCTGTAGAGACAATTGTTCTGTATGAAGCAGACAAAATGCATTTAGGTCAAGTAACAACAAGAGTCAAAACAATGTAAAAAACAAGCATTGCTAGAGAAAGGTATACACAGAGCAAATACAATAAGTGCCAAAACATCTGTGGTTAATGAAAACGGGGAAAAGAAGGGAGAGTGGAAGGAGGCAGGGGAAAACGGGTAAAGGATGAGAGAAGAAGACATGTGAGGAGGTTATTTAGAGAGGCGAGGAAGTGGAGTCAGAGATGTAGATTACCTAGGGAAGACAGATGGCAGGGAGAAAAATGGTGTAAGGTGGATGAAAGCAAGTGCAGGGGCTAGTTGTACGCAGATGTCATGGTGAAGTTTCTTAAAACTAGCATGGGTGGGTGCTCCACAACTGGTTTGAGGTATGGAGTTCCAGTACTTTGGAGCACTGATTGCCAACCATGTCCTAGCAGTACCTATTACCCACCTATTTAATTTATCTATGTCCCAGGGCATCTTGCCACCTGTATGGAAGACAGCGCATGTCATCCCTCTGTTCAGATCGGGCGACCCCTGCGATCTCAACAATTATAGGCCAATTTCTCTCCTCCCAGTATTGTCCAAACTTCTGGAGAAAATTGTAAACGCACAGCTAAGATCCTACCTTGAATCAATGAAACTGCTAAATCCTATGCAGTCCGGATTCAGAGCTAAGCATAGCACTATCACGGCCCTCGCTAAAGTAAGTGATGATTGGCAGCGTGATCTTGAGCACAGAAACTTTATTTGTGCTGTTTTCCTGGATCTAAGCAAGGCATTTGACACCGTCGACCATAGCCTGCTCCTCTTCTCCCTACGAAACATAGTTGTGGACTCCTCCTCTCTGCATTGGTTCACAGACTATCTTAGAGGGCACCTTCAGCAATTTAAGGCTGAAGAAGGTTTGTCTCCTCTTAAAACTCTCCAAAGAGGGGTACCCCAGGGATCTATATTGGGTCCCCTACTATTTGCAATCTACATTAATAATATCGACGACTCTATTAAAATTGCCAGCATTCATCCGTTCGCAGACGATACAGTCCTCTATGTGAGTCTCCCAACGCCGAAGCTGCCTGCAATGATCTCCAGTCTGAATTCAACCTTTTCCAAAGCCAAGTTCTCCCAAAAAAGTTACTCCTCAACGCCAAAAAAACAAAAGCTATGCTCTTCTCTCCATTCATCCACACAGCAGACTCTGTGACTAGTGGGTCAGTTCCCCAGATCACCACAGTTCTAGGAGAAAAGTTAGAATTTGTTGCAAAATTCAAGTATCTGTGAGTATGGATAGACCACAGACTCTCTTTCATCAAACACATCAAGGACTTGCTAAAACGACTCCGACAAAGGTTAGGTCTTTTCTTTAGAATTAACCGATTTCTCACCAGAGATGCCAAGCTACGGTTGGTCCAATCAACTTTTCTATTGCTGGTTGATTACGCGGATTTCCTTTACAGCCAGTGCCCCAGCTCATACATGTCAAAATTGGACATGCTCTACCATCGAGCACTGAGGTTTATTACGGGACTTCCCTTTGCCACGCATCACTGTGCCCTATATGCTGCTGTGGGTTGGACCTCCCTCAAGCTCAGGCATCATAAAAATGCCGCACTCTGGACCTACAGAGCTGTCTCTAATAAACTGCCTCATTATATCTCCTGCTGTCTACTCTTAAGTGTAGTTGGGAAATACGCACTAAGAAGCTACTCATTTATAACACTTAATGTGCCCAAGGCAAAATCTCGATTTGGCAGGGCAGCTATAAGCTTCGTGCTGCTTACCTTATGGAACAATCTGCAAAAAACTCTCAAATTAAGCACTTTTGTCTGTCTGAATGCTTTCAAGATGCTATACTTCCGCACAATCAAAGAGGCGTGTAACTGCTTCACGCATTCAGGTCCAGCACCAGTGCCCGCACTGGTAACCATCTCCGCTCAGACCCAACCATGAAGCATTGACACCTTGCCTGCCTCCCTCCTAAGCCTAGATGTCTTATCTTCCAGATCCCCTGATTTATTGACTCTATATCCTTACCTCTTCCTAGTCTTCCTACTTTGGGTAGGAGCCTCATTACCCTCTGGTCGAGACAACCTCCCTGCGCCTTACTCTTCTATCCAGCATCCCCAGTGCCCCCACTCTTTTCCCTTCCACATCCCTACATCCCTACCTTTCTCTACCCTGTTTTGTACCTTACGCCCTCCAAGCCTTTCTCCTCCCTCCCTCCCTCCCTCTTCTAATACCGCTACTGCCTCATATATTCTTCTGACTGTTTTATGTAACTCTGCCCCCATAGCTGAATTGTAGATACTATTGTGTATGTAGATGCCTTTGCACCCTGTACATTGTCTGTATTATTCAAATGCCTATACAAACTACTGTGTATCTATTGTTCTTTCCTTTTTCCCTTGATTGTAATTATCTGTGTTGCCTTGTATAAACATTTGTCTATGCTCCACCCCAGGTCCATCTTGCAAATGAGCTTTGCTCAGCGATGAACACCTGGTTAAATAAAGACTTGATTGATTGATTGATTACAGGCTCATTCAAAAACCAGTACACTGGCACTGTTTGCATTCTGGCTTCTGTTTTGACCAGGCATATTCAGCCTTTTTGGAGCGGACATTGTTGGTTTTTGCTATTGCGAGTGTAAGTGTAATTGCAATAAAAACTTTCATTTCTACCTGTCATTTCTGAGGGATTAATGCCAGTTGGGGGTTTCCATGTCAATTCGGCGATTTAATTACAGCGACTACAAATTCAGCGAAGATTATATAGCAACAGCGATTACAGCAAACATCCATTACAGCGAATGACATTTCAGCTACAATACATGCCAAGGCAATCTGGGAGCACATATCCAGTATCCCAAAGCCATTTACGATTCAGGACAAGTAAGAGGCAGGAACATGCTGCTTCCAGTTTCAGCACTTTGTATCCAGGATGCCACTTACCTGTCCATGCGTCACGCACCACTGGGCACCCGAGAAGAGAATGAGGACCAGGAAGGGAGACGGAAGTGCAACTCCCTCGGTACTGGTCGACTTGTTTTCAGATGCTTCCCTGAACCATGCAGGGGGACTATGCCCCCCTGCACCCCCCGGACCCCCCGCTATTTCTAAAAAACATCCTCTGAGGCACACCTGAACCTCAGAGGTAAGTTATTTCCACTGGTTTCACTAAAGTTGTGACTTGCTGATATTCAGCACTCACTATTATTGCAGTCGCTGTAAATGACTCACTGTAATTGAGTAGCTGAATTGACATGCTACCCAGTTGGGGGGATAGGTGGCCTAAGGCACTCTCCAGACAATAATTAATCCAAGGAAATTGCCACTTCCGAGGTTCTAATTGTGATTATAATTCTGGCAGTACAGTTTAGAGGTTAGAGTAATGAGCTGTTAATGGGCTTAGTACATCCAGTAAGCTTGGGTTTGGTGTGACACTGAGCACTTAACCTCCCCATTCACCCGGATCACCCCTGAAAACAAGTATTTGTGCCCAGCGGACCTTACCCAGTTACCAAAGAATACCAAAGAATAAAAAAAAACTTTCATTTTTATGCTTGCTTGCACACGTGCAAGAAACATAGTGCCACCATACGAGAATTCGTAGGTGTGCCTCCCAATTCCAATGCCCTGAATGTAAGAGCTGTTTATGACAGTGTTTGCAAATGCAGCGGTGTACAGTTGGAAGAAAAGCAGTGCAGCATGTAGGCAATTTGCATACTGACGTCGGCAGTATACAAAGTGCCTACATGTCGGCACTGCTGTGAAAGAGCTGTCATAGACAGCTCCTCTCCCCCCCCAAACAAATAACATGCTGGGAGCCCACCCTAGCGTGCTCACATATTCCCCCCCACGCACAGTATGGTCGACGGGGGTGCCCAACCGCCATCGGCTGTGCTGCGCTCACCCCCCCAAAATAGCCTTCCAGGTGCCATGCTGGGAGCCCACCCTAGCGTGGCAAACATCTGTCTGTCCCTCAACACACTTTCAGCTACCACGCTGGGAGCCCACCACAGCGTGGCAAACCTCTCTGTAGCCGACAGGGTGCCCAATCCTATGCGGCTCCACTACCCACAAAACTTCCAGCTGCCACGCTGGGAGCCCACATCAGCGTGGCAAACGTCCCGTGTCGTCTTCCTAAAAGAAAAAAAAAACTAGAAAGAAAAAAAACATTCCCTTGCTGACTGTCTTGACCCCCTCCCCCTACCTGCGCCCACCCTTCCCACACACCCTCCATACCCCATACTTACCTCCAGAGTCTGGCGTGATGATCTTCAGTGGACTGGGAACACATCTGCACTCTTCAAAGCTGACCGCGAACTGAGGAAATGTCGGTAAGCTGTATAATGGAATAAATAGGGTTTTTTCAACTTTGATGGATATCTCAGGCATTTTGGGGAATTTTTTCACCAAATTTTCAACATGGGGTTTTTGGGACCCCGCCTCATGAATTCTTGCAGTGTCATTTTGTTATTCGGTCCCGAAAGGTGATTTTGCGGTCACTGGGTGAAACCACCTTTCGGGACCGATGTACAAAAACGACAGTGTCACAGTTCATGAGGTAGGCCCAAAACCCTATGTTAAATTTGAGGCAAAATTCAAAAATGATCTGTTTCTGATGTGCGTTGCTATGGTTCCTATGCGCTCGTAAGTTTGTGAATTTTAATATTTTCACTCCAGATTTTCAACACTGCCATTTTACCACACCTCCTTATGAGCAGTACAGCTGTCATTCTTCACATCTAAACCCAAAATGTGTTTCCACGCATATTAGCGCATAATGGCACAATCGATTGTGCGAAATCAATGTTAGGGACACATTAAGAAAATCACAGTGACACTGTTCATGAGCAGAGGTCTTAAAATAGCTATGTTGAAAATTTGGTGAAAAAATTCCCAAAAATGACTTTTACGTGCATGCGTTGCGCAGTTCCTATGCACGCTTGTAAGTTCACAAATTTTTAATATCTGCACTCCAGATTTTCAACATTGCCATTTTACTACACCTCTTTATGAGCAGTACAGCTGTCATTCTTCACATCTCGCCCAAACTGTGTTTCCGCGCATATAGGACACAAGGCGCAGTCGGTGTGTGAAATCAATGTTTGGGACATATTAAGAAAATCGCAGTGTTCTGATTTTCAGATGTTTTTGCCAGGACAATACATGGACATGTTTTATCGGTGGGTAAAAGTTTTGCCTGTATAAGGATCTTGTTTAAGGGCTTTTACTGTTAAAATATCCTACTGTTGAAGTTTAACTTACTTAGTACTTGAAATAGTGTTCCATGCTTTAGGTTCCTGGGGACTGGTTAAAGGTTTAAGGAATTTGCTTAATGGCTTTATAGGGGCAATAATTATAATGCCCTATGGAGATTGGGGGAATTGTATATAGCTTGTCATACCTTTTTAGAGAAAATAGGTTTGTTAGCACTACTGGTTTAGTGCGTATGTCTAAGTTTGATATATCCCTACGAATCTCTACCTATGCCTCTGAAACGGCTGGCAACTTGGGACATTAACTTTGGGACTTTTAAGGACTGTGTGTGCTTTTCTAAGTTTTGTATAACCCCTACATCCTACTGTACCAGATTGTATGAGGGAATATGTGTAACCCCAATATTGTATGGCAATGGTCTTGTTTGACTGTTTAAGTCTCTGTACCTCTTACATGAGTATTACTATTGTATTGTTTTATTTAAAGCAATAAACAGATAGTACAAAAGTAAACTTAAAAACTGGAGTACAATCGAGCATGGTGGTTCTCTAGCTTGGGGTGGTTTCAGCATCAGGGCCCTATGTGCATGTTCCACTTGCAGTTGGTACCCCTCAGGAAGCTGCAGGGTGGTATAAAATAGCAAGTCCACAAAGTCCACCATTTGATTGCCTTACAGGCCCTTTTTTAACACCATGGACAGGATTTTCAAGAGGATCTGCCCAAGATGTGTCTGCACCTATTTCCAAAGCAGAAATGTGTCCAGTCCTGCTAGATCATCTATTAGATGGTCTCACAGCGCTCAAAGTTTGCATCCAAAAATGACACAATCACACCTAAACTGGATGTAGTAGTGACTTGCATTTAGTTTGGATGTAGCTGCATCTGTTTTCTACTGCAAACTGACATTTTGTCATAAATTTCTGGAAATAGCAGCAGGGCTTCCTGGACACAAGTGAATGGATGCAAATGCAGGTGCAGCATGCATTTTCATCTGCGTCCAAGCACCGCCAATATAGACATGAGGAATAAACTAAGAAAAATAAAAAACCTAGCTAACAGACCCTAACAAATCCACCAAGAAATGCACTTACCTGAGGCCCATTAAAACAAACAAAAACAAACAAAAATCAGAGACCTGGTAAAAACACCCTTAAAGAGAGTGTGGTAAAGCTGGCCCAGTGGCATAGAGGGCTGGGGTGCTAAGTGTCTTACTTCTCATTATGCCAGTGACCTGGGTTCGGGAATGAGCTTGGTTTGCCAGGGGGTGGTGGAGAGGGGAGAAGATCGTGCATCCAATGGACTGCTCTTCTCTCCTGGGGTTGGGGGGACCACTGTCTTGCTCCTTGGCTGCCATCTGGTGGAGGCTGGATGTCAGCGCCAGAGCTCTGGCAGCGCAGATGTAGGGCCATGGTTACATAGCATGTGTGTGCCTCCACGTGCACACGCATATGACCCACCAGGGCAAGGGGAGAAAAGTGGAGGAAAAATTGTGGTTGCATGTTACAAGAAGCCCTGCCTGCCTGCCCTCACCCCACACTGTTGCCGGCTCACTGTTCCCCTCATCTGGACGCAGGATCTCTGGGTGGGGGAAGGACAACTCTCCCCTTCCTGGCCCTGCTATGGGGGGGTGGTGGAATCTGTGGGGGAAATGGCACCTGGTGGACTGGAGAGGCAGTGGGTGGGTGAGGGAAGCAGGGACAGGGCTGAACAGCCACCTGCAATGCATGCTCGGAGGATAAAAATCTATATTAAAAGAAAATAGTGTGGTAGAATGTGGCCCCCAATCCATGCACAATCAGGCAGTGGAGATGGGGAAAATAATGCAGGTTAGCCAATTTAAAAGCCGCAGGCTAACAGGCATGATTTCTAAATTTTGGCATGCTCCCTGTCACCAGGTAGCCCCAATCTGCTCTGCAGAATTGCAGCCCTAAAACGTTAAGCACACAGAAAATAAATTTTCTTCAGAGGAATCTACTATGCTGCTTCCCCTTGAATGGCACAGCAAAGACTAGAGAGTCTCTGCTATTTGGAATGTTCATGTGCCCAGGATTCAATGCTGGTTTTCAGCCTTGGGCTGCGCCATTTCCCCTAATAGGGGTACACATTACCATATGTACTAACTATCCATTGACAGTGTGGAACACTACAGAAATCTGGTGCCATCCTCCCTTGCTTGACATATATGCACCATTTTTCCCCCTCTAAAATCTGCACCTCCACCTTCTTTACCAACTGACAGATCATTACATGAACATCCCGCCCATGGCAATGTGTGGTGGACACTGATTGGTTATTAATAGTGCAAAATCACAGAAGGCGCTTCTCCAGTGCAGAGTAAGAAAAATTCTATAGTACGAAAGTCTGGGCAGACACAATGCCTCACCACGAATTATAGACTAAAGCACAGAGTACTGTGTATACAAATGTTAGTAGTTCATTCAAGCATAAAAGCAGGTTGATACAAGCAGTACTGGCTACAAACATTCAGCACTCAGAGTTAAAATAGAATGCACTGCTGCCTTTAACTCACTATAATACAACACAGGATGTCATCTAACAAACGCAGGGTCTGACATGGGTTTCAACATCAACTGCAGTTCAAGTAAGCTACAATACATACCTCAAAAGTGAAATCCGGTCCATAAATTTGAAATCTGACTGTCTTACACCATTTTAAGTTTTTTTGCTCACCCCCTTGCAGCAGGGCATGTTATGGTGACAATTTTTTTTAATCAAGCCTTTTCTCATTCCCCATCACCAATTTTCTCATGGACTTATTGATTGGCATGTTTTGTAACTGAGTTTTGTTGGGCACCATCTGGATTTTTATTTTTCTGCTGATGAGTGAACTCTTCTTTAACTGACCCCTTGCTTCTCAGCCTGCCTCAGGCCCTCTTCTAGTCACATGAAGCCCCCACCCTATCACCCCACCTTCACCCAAGGCTTACCTTCTCCCTGCTGTGCACCTACTGTATCCCCTCCCCATGCTGGAGGTCCTGGAGTTGGCCCAGGTACCTCAGAAAGGCCATCTTTGTGTGCAGGGAGCCATCCTGGGTCAGTGGCTCCCAGGCCTGTAAGCCCTATGTGGGCATCATTCTGCATCGGCTGAGGTGGTTTCGATTTTCTGGCCCCACCCCACTTCCCCTGGGATGCGCACACTGAAGCCGACAGAATGCAAGACATCTGTATCGGCTCAGTGAATGGTATCCCTCCTTGCCCCTGCTCACACTCCAGTCTGCACTGTCACCTGTGGTCACCTAGGTGGCAGTCACACAGCGGTAGTGGGTCCCCCTCACCCAGGGAGGAAACCGTCCTGTGGGATGTTTAATCATCCCTTCCTGGCCTGCCTTTCTGAGACTCTGGCTTGTTCCCAGACCCAGGTTACCAACATCACGAGCGCTGACGGGCTGGCTCATACAGTGTTTGACTTCCAGGAAATAACCACAGGGTCCTGCTTAAATAGCTAAAAACATCAGACAGAATGTTTTGTCCAATGTATCTTTCTTGGTTTGGAAGAAATAGTTTGACATTTGATAGCAAAGCAAACATTTCCAGATCTGTTTGGGGAAAACAAATACACCTTCTGTTGCACAGAGTCAGCAGTTGACTGTTTAGACCAAGAGTACATGTAGGTGAAATATTATTTAGAAAACCATCTCAAAACAGCTATCTCCTAATATAGCCTGATGTAGGACCTCAAAGGCTGAAGGGATGTGGTTAGGTCTTGCAGGCATTACATGATCTGTTCACCCTTTTTTGAGAACTGAAGTGACATTTCACACCTTGCCCACTTGTCAAACTGTGTTTGTTTCTTACATTTTAGCAGAAAAGCCAAGACTCTTACCCAAGAGTTATCAGAAACCAAGTTGGAGGACTTCCGGTGATGTCACCAGGCATGGTGGACTAGCTCTCTGGAGCTCTTTCGACCCTCCGTCAAAATCCAGTCAAATCGTCATTAAAACTGGCTGCCTCACTTAAAAAACCTAAGCTAGATCTTATAATGGCTAATACCAGAAGTAAACTTAAAGATTTTACCACCTCGATGGGCTCGAGGATGGATTTGGAGACACCGACTAAAAATCCTGACTGAGGGCCTACACCACGAGAAGCTGAGAGCTGCATGTCTCCTCTGTGCCGGGCCCTAGTGGAGGACTCGAGTTCGGTGAATGAAGAGGAAATAATGATATCTTCCAGGCAATTGTGCCAGGAACTTTGGCGACTGGGAGACAAAATAGGGGACTTTCAACAACAACTCCTTGATTTACAAAAAGAGCAAACGCACCAGCAGTCCCAGATTGCTGATCTCAAGCAGCACACTACTGAGGCCTCTAAAACTATTGATCTCCACAATGGGGCCCTTCTCCAGCTACACGACAGGGAGATCTAGTAGCAGCAAAAGGTGGAGGATTTTGAGAATAGATCCAGAAGGATCAATATCAGGATTCATGGAATCCCTGAAGGCACCAAGTCTGGAGATATGAACGCATTTACAGACAGTTTTATTAAAGAAATATTAAACCTGAGCCCTAACTATACCCTCAACATCATCAGAGCCCACCATTCCTTGGGTCCCACACCTACTGATTCCAAGGCCCATCCCAGGTCTGTTATTGTAGCCTTCCTTGATTATAGAACAAAAACTGACATCTTACAAAAGGCTTGGCAGAAAAAAGAACTTATCTTTGGGGAGACAAGGCTTTTCTTCAAGCATGATTATGCTCCCATGACCATGGATTGGCAGAGAAAAATGCTTCCAGTACTGAAACTGCCAAAGGAAAAAGGGGTTAAAGCACAAATAGACTACCCTTCTACCCTGCACATAACTATGGATAAGGGCACTCACTTGTTTCTGACAGTTTCGGAGGCCAAAACCTTCCTGCAGCAATGGAGCATCGCGGTAGACTAGGTATTTGATGCAGAGACTCTGAAGAAGCTGGATCGTCGCAGATGGTACATGGTTAAAAACTCGGTCTTTACTAGGAAACAGGCAGCAGGAGGAGGGTCTGCCCCTACTGACCCATTGGAATCACTTTCAGAGGTACAGAGAAGTCCATCACTGCACACGCTGCAACAGAGAGAGGGAAGTAGAAAGCGTAACTGGAATAAGGGGAAGAAATCAGAGGCCACAGGGAACTAAAAAGTGATGTGAAGGGTTGGTGAGTGAGATTCATTTGGTGTCTCCCGAGAATCCTGAGACTTGTTGCTGTAGTTTAACAGCTTGGGTTACCAGGATTGCACACACGTTTTCTGACCTACTTTGACTGTGAACTCTCTCGGATTTCTTTCCTGACATTCAGAGGACTGCCGCATGGGTTATCCAGGGCTGTGCACGGACTGAGAAGGGACCTTATCGTACCGCTCCTCTCCATATGTGAATGTTCAGATTTAATAGTTTAAATGATGGCACAAGTTGCAATTCGGGAAGGGGGGGGGCAAGATTATATCACATACAGCAATCTATCCTAATATGTGTGTGCTGCTGAGGGAGGGGTAATCTGACTTGTTGAAGGAATGAGTATCAATATCTTAAGCCACATATGAAGGCGGCCACATTGGAGCATATTTGAATAAGGCCCGTTACTCAGCAGGAAGTGCGTTGGCAACAAAAAGTGGGGGAATAACTCACCCCTCGGCCTTTAAGGTGATGATACTGTAGTTTAAGTGGGTTTAGGTTTATGACTACTCACATCAGGGCAGGGCAGCCCAAAGAAAAGGGTTCATCCTCAGTATTTCATTTTCTTTTTGGGAAATCTAAAACTTCGGCTGGAGGAGGGGGAGGGTTGGGGATTTGTGGGGCCATGCTTGAAGTGATGCAACTCACCACTTGAGATGGGGTCTTAGATTATGGCCCTCGATTGGGTGCGAAGAGAGGTTCTTGCACCTTCCCACCTCCATACATAGAGGCTGGAGCATGGTAGCACGTTTGGGAGTTGCAATTTAAAGTTAAACATGTTTTATTGCAGTTTCAAACCTGTTTGTTAAATGGTTCAAGTTGTATATAAAGTTTATTGTTATTCTTGGGAGAGAATACTCATCGTGCAGGGGGAGATTGCCGGGGAAAGTGTGGGGATGCTCTGTTGGAGAAGGCTATTTATGATTAATGTCAGGGGGATATAGCAATACCTTACGAATATTTGATGGATTTAATATTTATTTCCTATAATGTCCAAGGGCTGAATAGCCCTATTAAAAGGTCCAGGATGCTCCAAGAGATAGGCAGAACGAAAGTCGCAGTGGCATTTCTGCAAGAAACACATTTGACCACTCTTCAGCATGCCAAACTACGTAGGATGTGGGTGGGGAAGGCTTATGTTGCCTCCTGGCCCGAGCATCCTCACAGGAGAGGGACAGCTATATTAATTAGGAGGGACACCCCAATTAAAGTGCATTGTGTCAATTTGGATCCTATGTGGCGATATGTTTGTTTACAGGTTACTTTCTTTAACATGAAGTGCACCTTTCTAAACTTATATGCCCCAAATGACTTGATAGAAAATAGAGCTTTGCTTAAAAAATTAATTCTTAGCACCATAGATGCTCCAGACACCATTTATATCTTGGGCGGGGATTTCAATACTGTTTTGTCACCTAGGAGAGATAGGGAGGGTGCTCGGACTCTCACGGGGAGTGTGAGTAAGGAAAGTTTTTTGAAATGTTCATTGGGGGAGGCAGGACTCCTTGATGCCTGGAGACATCTTCACCCTAATGTAGCTAACTACACCTTTTATTCTCACAGACCTGCCAGTTTCTCCAGGCTCGACATGTTCCTTATCCCCAGAGAGTGGGCATGCATGCTGGATACCTGCAGCATTCTCCCTATGACATGGTCTGACCACGCCTCGTTGTTAAAATTGGTGTTTTCTCCTAGCCCTAGAAATAGTACTTGGCGTCTCAACATAGGGCTTTTGAATCAGCCTTCAATTAAACAGAAAATCTCTGATTCTATTCAGGAATTTGTGGAAGTTAATTCATCTTCAGACACAACCCCTCGGTTCATTGGGATGCTCTGAAGGCGGTCCTAAGGGGTATCTTTATACAGTGCAGTTACCAGCAACAAAAAGCCCACCAAAAACTACAAGATCAGATAGAGGAGGAGCTAAAGGAGGCGGACTTCCGCTACAAGCTCACCCTAAACTCAGAGAATAAGAAACTTTGGCAGGCAAAGAAAAAGAGGTTGGAATCTCTACTAGCCACCCACACTGAGGGTATGCAAAGGCAAATAGCACAGAAATTTTATGAGGGTGGAAATAAGGCAGGGCATCTCCTCGTCTTGGCCTTAAGAAAGCAAGTGACCTCTAGGGCTGTCCTTCAAATTCAAGACCCTGGAGGAGGGAGGGTGGTATCAGATCCAATAAATATATTTATCTGTATGTTTTGCAGACTTTTATGCAGCCTTATACAGACAAGAATTGGTTCCAGAACATGAGAACAGGGTAGGATCCTTCCTGAGAGGGATTGTGCTTCCCACCCTGGAGGCGCATCACAGGATAATTCTAGAGGGGAATATCTCTGCCCAGGAAGTCCTGGAGAAAATCGTACAAATCAAATCAGGCAAGTCCCCTGGTCTGGATGGTCTACCGTCCAAATTTTACAAATCTTTAAGAAGGAGTTGTTGCCCATCCTGTTAAAATGTTTTCATCATGTAGAGGGTTGGGGGGGGGTTCTGATGTCCTGGACACAGTCACAGATAGTAGTACTCCCTAAAGAGGGCAAGGACTCATTGTTTTGTTCCTCCTACCGGCCTGTATCACTCTTAAGTGTGGACATGAAGATTTTCACTGGTATCTTGGTGGACAGACTGCAACTGGTAATAGGGACGGTCATAGATACATCCAGATCAATCCAGCTTTGTGGCGGGTAGATACCTATCTGACAACATAAGAAGGTTACTTAACATCCTTACCTCCCAGCAGAACAAACCAGGGTTTCAGTTGGCTATCTCCATGGACGCTGAAAAAGCCTTTGATTGGGTTAATTGGTGATTTTTAAAGCTCACCATGGAAAAAATGCAATTTGGCTCAAAATTCCTAAATATTTTTCAAAACTTATATACCCTGCCACAAGCCCAAGTCAAGGTAAATGGAGTAAATTCTAGAAGTTTTCCTCTAACTAGGGTTACGAGGCAGGGCTGCCCCCTGTTCCTTTTGCAATCTGTTTTGAACATTTAGCAGCAGCTTTGCGCCAGGATCCAGGGGTGATCAGGGTGATGGCCGGTGGGAGGGAACAAAAAATTGCACTTTACATGGATGACTCTCTGTTTTTCCTGGGGGACCCACAGACATCTGTCCCTCAACTCCTATCTATTCTGGGGAGGTTTGGAGAGCTGTCCGGTTATAAATTATGAGAAATCAAAAGCTCTTAAAATAAGTGGAGTACCCTCAATGGGGTTTCAGATGGAGTTCCCATTCTCCTGGGCCAAAAATAAACAGATTCGCTACCTGGGTATATGGGTCCAGGTGGACACCTCGAAATTGTTTGAGATCAACTATAATAGATTATGGGGCATAGCACAACAAGACTTGGCAAGATGGTCCATGCTACCTTTAGCGGTTGCGGGGAAGATAGATTTGATTAAGATGAATTTGTTGCCCCGCTTCCTGTTCCTATTTGCCAACCTCCCAGTACCAATCCCCCCTTCAGTTTGGCGGGGGATCACTGCCGGTCTATCCAAATTAATTTGGGGGGGCCAAATTTCTAGACAGACATTATCACTTCCACGGGACGGAGGGGGCTTGGGACTACCTGATTTTTACTCGTATTACTTGGCCTACCAACTTCAAGTGATTCATACCTAGATCACTGGGTGTGGCTCCTCGGGCTGGTTGGACATAGAGGAACAGGATACCATGGAAGTGTCTTTATGTTCCCTGGCATATTCACTACCCACAACCCCTGTATCCTTGTTGTCTAGCAACCTATGGACGCTACATACCCTACGGGTTCTAAGAAGGTATAGGTGGCAAGTGAGCTCAGAGGAGACTCTGGGTCCCCTCTCCATTATTCGTCAGCATGCTGACTTTTTCGTCCCATGTCTAGATGGCGCATATGCTAGGTGGGACTTAAGGGGGCTGACCAGATTCTCACAATTAGTGGAATAGGGTGCATGTCTTACCTTTGCCCAGCTCAAAGAGACATTTGGTTTGCATGATTCGGACTTTCATAGATATTTACAGGTACGTCACTTTATTAATATTCCTGCTAACATGAAAGAACTCACACGTCAACCTAATCCCTAGTAAAACTTTCTGCATCTGGTACAACAATCAAACGATAAGGTGAGGTGGACCTCTCAATTATATAAATTAATTGGTTCTGGGGAAACATACCCCCCCCTCAGGACAATAAAGCTAGCATGGGAAAGAGAGATGTCAGAAAATATCCCAGATGAGTTATGGCTTAAAAGGTTAAGGCAGGAATGGAGGGTGACTTCATCTCCCACCTGGTGAGAATTCTTTTGGAGGATCCTAGTTCGATATTTTTTGGTTCTGGTGGTGACTAAACATCACAATGCTGCTAATACAGGCCTGTGCTGGAGAATGTGTGGCTCAGTAGGCACACACTGGCATATTTATTGGGGATACCCAATTATTGCTCAATACTGGCAGAACATTCAGGGGGCAGTGCAAGAAGTACGGTCAGAACATATTTCAGATACCTTTACGGACTGGGTTCTGGGCCTCCCGACCATTGTGAAGTTTCCCCCATCCAAAAGGAAACTGGCTTTGGCACTCATAGCTGCAGCTCTAAAATGCCTGACAGTATATTGGCTGCACCGAGAACCTCGAGAACTAGGCCAAAGGGTCTCTTGGGTCAACAATATTATGGACATGGAATCCATCACAACCAAATTACACTTGAGAGAAGAAAAATTCAGAATGATCTGGTCCCCCTGGATTGCCTGGGAGGCAGCTTGCCCCACCGTCTCTAGGGACCCCTAAAAGGGAAGCTGTAGACTGGACTCATGTATCCAGCAATTTTTATGTCTTACTCTTTCTCCTCCCCTAAACAACACCCCCTTTTCTTTTTTCTTCCCCTTTTACCTATATATAGCTCTTAAGTAGCTTGTATTTGATGTATCTTTTTACATGGCACAATGATCAAATACACTCACCTTTTCTGTTGTGATTTTTTCTTCTTTTTATACTTCTTGATAACAGTATAGACAGTTTTAATAATGATAGGGAGGCAGTATAGTGCAGTGGTTTAAGGCTCTGAGCTGCAAATCTGGAGACCTGGGTTTGAATCCCACAGCCCCCGCTTGCATACTGTGTGACCCTGAGCAAGTCACTTAACTTCCCTGTGCTCCCAGGTTGCACCTGTAAACAAGCGTTCAACTTAGTGTGTCTCACCTGGTTAAACAATTGGAAAAAATAATTTTTATGTCATCGACATTTAAAGTTCTTCCTTAAAAAAAAAGCAACCATATAAATAGTTAAACAATATTTTTTTACTTGAAAACCTGTATCAATATGAACATAAAAGGAGAAGCAAAGCTAGTTTTTAAAGCTTTAATCTGGCCCGCCTGCTGGCACAGCAGTTGGATTTCCATCTGCAATGCCAGTGACCCAGGTTCGGGAGTGAGCCCTGGCCGCTGGAGGGCCGACTGGGGAGAAGGCTTGAGCGTCCCATGACTACTAGCCTTCTCCAGGGGAGGGAGGAGGGACCAAAGGTCCATAGTTTGCTTGACCTGGAGCAGGGGCTCAGGGTATGACAAGTCCTGCAGTTGCAGGTGGGACTGTTCGAGACGTGTGGTGGACGTCGGCATGTAGTGCTTTGATGTCAGGGTGCACACCACACGTACGGAGGAAAAAAAAGAAAATGCCTTACATCTCCGGGAAGATGGAGCACTGGAGCTTTCCCTCAATGTGCCACCACCTGCCTGGCCGCCTTGACCAACGAGACTAGAAGTGTTCATGGTGTCTGGGCCCCACCTTGTCCCCACCCAGGGGGTAATCCACAGCTCCATGGGGATCAAGAACAGACCAGGTAGGGTGGCTGGCAGAGGGATAACTCCTAGGTGCTCCCGAAGAGTCAGAGATGGGGGATGTAGGAGAGGGATAAAGATTTAAAAAAAAAAGCTTTAATCTGTACTTTTTGTGACAGTAAATTACATGTAAAGTTTAATGTCGCATGATGTACAGTACTGTCACCTGTTATAAATGTAATTACTCTCATTGTTGGCATTTGTTTTTTATGAGCGGTTAAGTAGGTTGATGGGGTTAGAAGACGGGAATTCATTTTTTCAAATTGTCTGTATTTATACAGTCCTGAAGTCAAACCTAAGGATGTCTTTTCTGGTATAACAGATGCCTCTTGCAAGGTTTGGGCAGACAGCTACTCAGCTTCGCTTCATGGTTCACTTGCCCAAACCTCATGCTTGAAGTCTCTTATAGCATAAGAAACACCCCTTGGATGCCCTATTAAAGGGACACTGTCTGATTGGTTTTGCCATTTTTTTTTTCATTGTACTGAGTTGACGTCTTGCTTGGTTTTATCTGTAGGGTGTACTACAACTAAATCCAGAGTTATTTTTTAAATCTGGTGACCCCAACTGTATTTTTGATGGGTTTTTTTTGGGTTTTTGGAGGGGTCACCCGAAAATCACAATTTTGTCCGATGGCATGCTCGTCCCCATGGACACATGACACTGTCCATTGCCATGTGGATGAGCAGGTACGCTATTGCTATCGGGAGTGGCATTTCTGACACAGCTTGAACGAGAGCTGCACGTTTGACCCAATTTGATTGACAGCACTGGTTCATCTTTATTTATTTATTGAAATGTTTCACCAGGAGGGCACACTGAACAACAAGTTGCTTGTCTCATGGTGCGACCTGGGGGGGAAGGGGTTACATAGGGTTGTGAAGGATGATCAGTTACAATAGTACGTGGGTAGTACAAACAATATAACATTGTAAGATTCTGCAACGGTTGGAACAAAAGGTATTGTACAATAAACAGTAGTGGAACATTTGGTAAATTACAACACATGTCCAAAATCTTACAAAAGAACACAAAAACGTACAAAACAGTAATAATGCAACAGAACCATTATAGTGCATGAGTGTACCAGAAGCAGGCTCGAGGTAGTACACAAGTGCTGTTGGAGTAAAAAGGATGGGGTAGGTTGTGCACACGGATGACCCAGAAGGGCAGGTGGAGAAGAGAGGGGGGAGAGGCAAGAACTGAATATGAGGAGAAGAGGTAGCTATATCCTGATTCCTCCTTCAGGATGTTGAGAACCCTCTGGGGGGGGGGGGAGTCAGGGTAGGAAGGCAGAAACTGAGGTTAGAGTGACAGAAACTGTGGTTGCTCTTAGGTTATATTTTTTTAAATGCCTTTAGTTTTAACTTGTTGCCATTTCTGCCTCTTGCTGTCACTGAATAGGAAGCTCTACCTTTGCGGCAGTTTGAGCTGAGCTCGCACTTCTTTGACAGCTAGGCTTTCAAGTAGCAAGAGTCAGACGATGAAGTGGCAGCGAATCTTGACATAAATGTATGAGCCGAGTTTTGAGTGTGAAGATAGATCTGTTGTGTTTCTATGTGTTTGTTCTCTCTGTGTGTGTGGTTAAAAAATGAATAAACGAAGTACTAACATCAATCCCTTCCTTTTCAGAGAATTCCTACTTCTGTCAGCAATCTGTGCCTGAAATAATATCATAACAGTTGGTGCCTGCAGTTGTGATTGTGTGGGTTAACGATGTTCCAGCATGTACTCAACTTGCTTTTCTTCATGACCTTTCAGTTATAGGCACATCTCATTTGTTAACAGCACTTAATGCTTTAGGAAGAAATATGAAACAAGCAATCTTATGCCTTATAAGTATTACACCGATTGTCATGAAAACTCTTTGTATGTTCAAAATGCTTGAACATTGTGATTTTGGGGTATTAATAGTTACTTTGGGGTTGGGTGTGCAATTCCTAATTGATCAGTATCATAAACAAAATCTCCTCACAAACTAAAGCATCTCTCATGTCGTTATTTTTCATAATTATGCACTTCTTTGCATAACACCACCTGATTTACCACATCTACTTTTGAACGTTTTTTTTATATGACCATAATTATCAAAGCTACCATTTAATGCTCCCTATACCATGCCGATATTACAAAGGATTTTCTTCTCAACTTGGCATCTCTTCTAAATAACTCAGTGCGCAACGACAAAGTAATAATTGACAAAAAACCAAAAAACGGAATGTTATTTAACACATGGTATTAATTTTGGATATATTTTCTATCGCGTCAATTTTTTTGTTCATATTCTTTCAATATACAGTATATAATATTAGAAATTGGAGGCTGATAGTTAAATCCAGTTTGCTTAATGTTCATTCATTCTGCAAAGCCTACATACTGTATTTATTTTCCAACAGTTGCCCCTTAGAGATATGGCACACCCTGAAAAGAAAGTTGTATCCCAGTCGGTACTGTAAAAGACCTCACCAATGTCCCGTACATATTTTCCTTTGGTAGTGTACCCTACCCCGCTACCTTAAATCCCCATGCTGATTTCAAAGCCCTGGTGGTATAGTGGCCCCCCCAACTCATGAGGAGCACCGATTTACCATCCAGAGTTTGTAAACAACAGTCCTGACCCACTCTTCCCCTACCCCATAGCGTAAATACACACATGGTAGTTCAGTATCTGGTGTTCAAGTGGCCCCCCTCCTCAACACCTTGATGGTCAGTGGTCAACCACCCTTCCCCCCCCACACACACACACACACATACTCTTCCCAACATGCTTCTGCAGCTGGCACACCCCACCACACACCACTCAGTCAGCCGCAGAGTGTGATCTAGCACGTACTGTGCAATGTGCAGTATTCAGTGCTCAGTGTACTCTCTGCAATCGTAATCTGTGGCTGGCTGTGGTGATGTGCCGTGGACTGTGCCAGCCGCAGAAGTGTGTGTAAGAGAGTGGTGGTGGGTTGGGTGGTTGGCCACTGTTCATCTAGTGTGGAGGGTAGGGGGCAACTAAAGCACATGGAAGTCCGATCAGACATTTGTCCTTTTTTTTTATTGTGCCATTTTGTATCGGTTGTGTTCCTTCTGACAGGAAATAATGCATGGTGGGGGGAGCTCAACTAGCTATGGGCATCAGCAGCACATTTTAAATAATTTTATGAGCACATTGCAGTATCACCCCACTAGAGCCAATTCCCATGATCTGTTGCCCATCTGTGTCCTGACACAGTGTATTTCCTCGACTCCCTCCTCCCAATGATCCGGTCCTACAGTGTTGCAGCATGTATATGGGTGGGTCTGCATGCGTGCAGCAAGTACTACAGATGGGGCCAACTCTCTATCGCATCTTGCGGTCTGTGGCAAATCCCGGAATTAGGCATACTTTATGATGCCAAGTTTGAGAATAATGAATGTCACTGTTCAACAAACAAGGCCCTTAACTAATCTCCAACTCTCCATTAATAACATATAAAATAATACCCTCATTCATTTCAGTAGGGCATGCCGCTGCACTGTCCCTTGCCTGATGTCATAATGTGCCTGAGCATGGTGGTGTTGAGGTCAGTTTCATTGGGTGGAGGGGGGGCAGCATAAGCCTGACTATAGTGTGCCTATAATATTCTGTGCATACCATACCGCTCAGTTGTCCCTGACTGCAATGGACAGCCATCAATTTACCCTTGAAAACTGTTTTGTCCCTCATCCATTCATCATGGAAAACATGCTGCTCGCACAGATGATGTACTATAAATTAAGACTCATAGCAGGGGTGCCATTTTTTATTATGCTTGCTTGCAATAGTGCCACCATACAAGTTTTCGTAGGTGTGACTCCCCCACTTCCAATGCCCTGCTCCTTTTTGCAGGCATGACTGCACCGCACCAATGAATGTCCAAGCTGTCTATGACAGCCATTCAGAGGCAGTGGCGTAAAGTTCTGAGAAAAACACAGCTACAATTAGTGGTGGTAACGTGTAGGCAATTCGTATACTGCCATTGGCAGTATGCATATTGCCTACATCAGCAATGCATCTGAACTGTGATAGACAGTTTGTTTCTGATCCCCCCTCCACGAACATGTAGGTAGCAAGCTGGGAGCCCACCCCATTGTGCTCATGTGCTCCCCTCCACTCCCACATACTGTATGACCGACGGGGGTGCCCAATCCCCCATCAGCTCCACTACCCCCCAAAAGCAAACTTGCTGGTGCCACACTGGAAGCCCACCCCAGCGTGGCCTAGGTAGCATGCTGGGAGCTCACTCCAGCGTGCACATGCACTCCCCTCCACCTCCGCACACTGTATGACCGACAGGGGTACCCAATCCCCCATCAGCTCCACTGCCCCCCAAAAGCAAACTTCCTGGTGCCACACTGGGAGCCCGCCCCAGCATGGCAGAAGCCTGTGGCCCACGGGGGTGCCCAATACCCCGTTGGCTCCACTGGACCCCCTCAAACAAACTTATAGGTGCCACGCTGGGAGCCCATCCCAGCATGGCAAAAGTCCCACGTCGTCTTAAAAAAAAAAAAAAACACCTAGAACAAAAGAAAACGGTCCCTCGTTGACTCTTTTGCTTCTTCCCCCAACCTGCGCCCACCCTCTGCATACCACACCTCCCCAGAAACACACACCCTCACTCCATACTTACCTCCAGAGGCCAGCACGATGATCTTCGGTGGACCAGGAACACATCTGCACTCTTCAAAGCCGACCGCAAACTGAAGAAATGCCAGTAAGCTGTATAATGACATAAATAGGGTTTTTTTCAACTTTGATGCATATCTCGGCCAGTTTGGGGAATTTTTTCACCAAATTTTCAACATGTGGTTCTTGGGATCCCACCTCATGAACTCAGCCTCTGTCATTTTGTTATTTGGTCCTGAAAGGTGATTCTGCAGTCACTGCATGGAACCACCTTTCGGGACAAGCTGAAAACAACAATGTCACAGTTCTTGAGGTGAACCCCAAAACGCCTATTTGGGTGGTGTAAAAAATAATGTCTGGTACGTGCGTTGCACAGTTCTACTGCCTTCCATTAACCCGAGAATTTTTACTATTTGCTCAGATTTTCAGGATTGCCATTTTACCACACCTCCTTATGAGCAGTACAGCTGTCATTTTTCACATCTTGCCCAAAATGTATTTTCACGCATGTAGCGTGCAAAGGCACAGTCAGTGTGCGAAATCAATGTTTGGGACAGATAAAGAAAATCACAGTGACACTGTTTATGAGCAGAGGTCTTAAAATGGGTATATTGAAAATTTGGTGACAAAAGTCCATAAAATTACTGTGTTACGAGCATGCATTACACAGTTTCCACACACCCTCGTAAATTCACAAATTTGTAATATTTTCAGTCCAGGTTTTCAACATTGGTATTTTTCCACACCTCCTTATGAGCAGCACAGCTGTCATTTTTCACACCCTGGCCGAAATGTGTTTTCGCACTTCGGGCGCAAAAATGCACGGTCGCTGTGGGAAATCAGTGTTCGGTACAGATTAAAAAATTACAGTGACACTGTTGCTGAGCGGACGTCCCAAAATGCCTCTGTTGACAATCTGCTGTAAAAAATCCCCAAACTAATTACATTACAGGTGTGAGTTGTGCAGTTTCTATGCACATTCGTGACTTCACCAGTTTTTTTATATTTTCACTCCAGATTTTCAACATTGCCATTTTTTTACACCTCCCCATGAACAGTACAGCTGTCATTTTTCACATCCTTTCGAAATGTGTTTTCGCACCTGTGGTGCCAAATGGCGTAGTCGCTGTGCAAAATCAGCTTTCGGCTAACAAACTGATATTGCCGCTGTTTATGAGGTGGGGGCACAAAAAACCCATGTTGAAAAATTGGAGTGAAAATACCAACAAACACCCAGGGTGTTAGGGTTTCCAACCATAACGCCCCACCCTGTAGAGACTGACAGGCATCAGGGGTGTGACTTGGGATTGTCGCCTGTAATGCTCATGCCATTGCACCCCCACCTACACCCTGCAGCCAGTGACAAGCATCTAGGTGTGCCTTGCACTCTTAGGCCCCAAAGTTCACCCCATTCTCCTATACTGCACCCATCTCATCATATTTTCTTATGGAATGGGTGTGAGCATAAGGCCCAAAGACCCCAAGGCACACCATGACACTTGTCAGTGTCTGCAGGGTAGGGTGTGGTGAAATGGCATGAGCGTTATGCCCGACGACCCAAAGGCACACCCCAATGCCTGCCAGTCTCTGCAGGGTGGTGGTGGGGTTGGCTTCAGTTTACTACCTCACTGCCATTACTATTATGCATCTCTCTAACTCCTACACTACCAATGCCAATGCCAGCAAGCAAACATTCGGCATTGACAAATGCTTGTTTCATCTGGGGGAAACCAACAACTAGTCGAAGCCAGGTGCTAGTTAGCCTCTAGTCAGCAAGATTTGGAATGCTTGGAACATCTCTACAAGGTAAAACTTATTTTTTGTGACTGAAAAGTGATATGCTAATTAAAATGTATAAGATTCATCTGTCTATACTCCAGAGCAGCGCATCAGATTTGTTATTAGACCCACGCAGTTACTGACCTTTTTTTCCCAGCTGAAGTTCATACCACCACCACACAAAAAAAATCTCTGTACAAATTTCAGTCCCCAACTACATGCCATTAAATACCCATCCCATACGGGTCGTGAAGTCACACAAAGGCACATAAACATGAAAAATACATCAGTATTTTTGTCCTACATACTTCACCAGTCCCCCTGTAAAAAAACAAACAAAAAATATTTACTTCTACTTTCTTGGCCACCTTGGCAGAACCTGCAGCATAGTCAATTGAGTCACCAGCATAGGTTTAAGTCAACTCCTCATCCATCCTTCTGTCAGAAGATGGGTGCTAGAACTGACCATCCTATGTCCCCAGCGTGGTATGTGAAAAGGCCCCCTCACCAACCAAAACCACCCAACCTGTGGTACTTGCTTCTTCCTTGGCTGCTGACCTGGTCCCCTAATCCTCCCTCCGAGGGTCTTCCTGCACTGTCTCACGCCCCTCCCCCATCCCAGGCTTACTCCCTGGTGGAGAATTGGGGGCTCAACCTCAACGGTCATTGTAGGCTAGCCCCAGCTTACCCATGGGCTTGGGCCATGAGAGCAGGCCCCCCCCCCCCCGGCAGACATCTAAGGCAGCGATGTCGGCAGTAGGACAGGTGTCATGTCTGGTGCCAGCAGTTTTTGTCAAACATGCTGATCTCTTGGGCCGGTGATGTGCAATGATGACCAGTGTCCACTCCACCTCCCTACATTCTGACATCAATGCCAGGGGTCAACAGAGCACCAGACACAGTACCCCTCCCCCGGAGAAGGAGAGCAGTCCCAAGGATTCTCAGTCCTTCTCACCCCAGCCGGGCCTCTGACTCCCAGTTCTGTTCCTGTACCCTGGTCACTGGTGTTGCAAATTGAATTCCAACTGCTGTGCCAGTGGGCCGGTCTCTGGCCTATGTTTGGTAACAGATAAAATTCTGATTTTTGGTCCTACTTGAGGTGTGTGTGTGTGTGTGTGCGTGTGTGCGCGCGTGCATAAGGGTGGATCTCTATAGAATTATGAATTCATGTATTCCATGCATATGTGTGTGTGTGTGTGTGGGGGGCTTTCTTTTACCCACCCCAAAACATGACGATGTATATGGATATTGTTGGGACAACTACTCTATATACTGTATGTGTATATATATATATATATATATATATATATATATATATATATATTTATATGTTTCTCTACTGACCTTTAGAATATCCACAACAGTCAACAGCAAAAGAAGAAGACCAAGATTGTTGACAGAATCTGAGAGGAGGGCTACGAAGAAGAAGAAACAAGATTCTTTGAGATGTAAAACGCGCATTCCCATAGGTTCACAGTTGGAACGTTAGATGTATTTAAAGGACAGTCTGACTTTAAAATCACACTGTGAAGTGGCAAAATTACTTCTGGATGTGTAATGATTTACTAAATACCTAATTGCTTTCCCTGTATTTGAAATTACTTATATATAATTAACTGTTCATATGCTTTGTCCTTAACAATTTCTTATACGGATGTTACATCTCTGTTGTATTTAGATATGAGGAAAGCATGATAGACTCGCATCCAGTTATCACAGATGATAAAATACTAAAATGTCAATCTACACCACATAGGTCTGAATTTGTCAGCTGTCATTAAAGCAATACAGACTTCATATTACACATTAGTGAAGTAACAAGTGATAAAAGATGATTTTTGTTTACCATGTGTTTATGTAATGAATAACTGGAACTGATATCTCATGCCTTCATATCGTAATGTTTACTCATTTAATATGTTATAAGCACATTGATTTATCAGTTAGTCAATACAGGGCATTGGTTGCATTTGGTTTACTCCACAGTTAGAGTTATTTTAAGTCACATGCTGAGTCCGAGGGACTTCTGCTACTGAACGTGGGGTAAACCGAGTACAATCAATGGGCATCTAGTGCTTTTCTGTGTATATATCTTGCACACATAGGCAACCTTTAACTAACAAAGACTCGTAAATAATGTAAAAACAGTCCTTTCACTTGTGTTTTTCATCTGACGGTGATTTTACGTCAAGAAATTGAAGATTTCCAAGACCTTTATAACTCTGTTAGTAGACTTGTTCCTCCTCCCATGCGTGTGTGTGTGTGGGGGAGAGACTTTAGGAAGGGAAGGGGAAATTGTATAACTAGGAAAGGCACACTAGGATGAAACTTGTTTTCAGGTGCAACCTGGGAGCACAAGGAAGTTAAGTATCTTGCTCAGGGTCACACAATATGTGAGTAGGGACTGTGGGATTCAAACCAAAGTCTTCAAGTTTGCAGCCCAGTGCTTTGAACAACTATGCTATGCTGCATCTTACTTTTTCATGGTCATCATATAAGCAACAGCAACTGAAACTGAGAATAGTTTTCTGATATTAATTTTGTGTATGTGTATGAGCAAGTGCTCTAGAGCATTTATCCACAAATATTTCTTAAGATAAATACATTGACAGGGTGTTTGTGATGCTTGGCTATAGGAAACAGAAATAGGCCTTTTATTTGTTTTGTATTTTCTAGTATTACTATTTTATTGATTACTACATAGAAAAAAATAATATGTTGGCAGATAATAATAATAATAAACTTTATTTTTAATTCGCCTTTCCAATATCAAGGTGCAGTACACAGTTAAAACGGTTAAAAAAAAGTACTACATCATTATCCTATATAGATAGGTACAATATGGGTTACTAGTGGGGTACCGCAGGGTTCAGTATTGGGTCCAGTCCTTTTTAATGTCTTCATCAGTGACATTGCAGAGGGACTGGAAGGAAAAGTATGCCTTTTGCAGATGACACAAAGATCTGCAACAGGGTTGATACACAGGAGGCGTGGAAAGGATGAAAAGGGACTTGGCAAGGTTGGAGGAATGGTCAGAAGTATGGCAGCTAGGATTCAATGCAAAGAATGCAAAATAATGCACCTGGGAAACAAGAGCCCAGGGAAGAATACACAATGTGTGGGAGGTAGTAACAACAACAAAATGGAAAGGACCTGGGGTAATCATATCAGATGACCTTAAGGTTAGCAAGCAATGTGAGAAGGCAGTAGGGAGGGCTGGGGTATACTGGGATGTATAGGAGCGGCATCAGCAGCAGAAAACAGGAAGTTGTTATCCCTCTGTACAGACAGTTGGTGAGACCCCATCTGGAGTACTGTGTCCAGTTCTGGAGACCCCATCTCCGCAAGGACATAGACAGGATAGAGGTAGTCAGAGGAGGGCAACTAAAATGGTGCAGGGTCTGCAAGAAGCCGTATGAGGAGAGACTAAAGGAGCTTATGCAGAACATACGAAATTTGCCAGCAGATAAAGGCCTAGAGGTCTATCAAGTCTGCTCGAATGTGCAGCTAGCACCCCTTATTCTGCAGCTGCCCTCCCTTCCACCCTTCCCTTCATTAACCCTCCCCTTGTCCTGTCCCATCCTCATTTGAAGCAGTCCACTGTTCTACTGCATACCACTTCAGCAGGTATACGCGATTCCACCCAGCCACCACCCTCTCTGTAAAAAGTGTCTCCTCATCTCCCTCCTGAACCTTCCTCGCTCCAGTCTCATATCATGGCCCCTGGTGGCCCTCCCCTCCCTTACTTTGAACAGCCCCTCTGTACCCATCTTGTTTATTCCTTTCATGTATTTAAAGGTTTCAATCATGTCACCCTGTCTCTCCTCTCCTCCAGTGAGTACATGTTCAACTCCTTCAACCTCCTCTCATATGATAAGTCCCCCAGCCCCTTGATCATCTTTGTCGCTCCTGCGCTGCACCCCCTCCAGTAACCTAATGTCCCTCTTCAGATACAGATGCCAGTACTGCACGCAGTACTCCAGGTGTGGTCTAACTAATGACCTATACAGTGGCAGAATCACCTCCTCCCTCCTCGAGGATATACCTCTTGCAATACAACCCAGCATTTTGTTGGCCTTTGCAGCTGCCTTCCTACATTGTGCCGAGTTGTTCATTGACCTGTAATGAGCACACCCAGATCCTTCTCTCCTCTGTCTGGGCTAGCTGCACTCCCCTAGCTGGTAACTCCTTCTTGGGTTCTTCATCCCAAAATGCAGCACCTTGCACTTTTGGCATTAAAGCCCAGTTGCCAGGTGTCTGACCAGGTTTCAAGCTTTGCCAGATCATCCTGCAACCCCTGCCATCCCCCTAGGTCATCCACCACCGCGCCTACCTTGGTATCATCAGCAAACAGACTGATCTTGCTCTTGATGTCCCATGATATGTCTGCAATGAATATCCCAAATAACACTGGTCCCAACACTGAGCCCTGTGGAACACCGCTCGTCACTGCCCTTGGGTGTGAGAGCCCACCAGCACCCTCTGCTGCCTTCCCTGCAGCCAGTTTCCTACCCATCTCACCAGCTTTGCACTCGCCCCTGTGCCTACTAACTTCCTTCCCAGCCTTCCATGTGGCACTGAGTCGAATGCCTTACTGAAGTCCAGATACAGGACATCCACTGCATGGCCCTGTCCAGTTGCCTAGTTACCCAGTCATAGAACTCGACCAGGTTGGTTTGGCAGGATCTGCCACATATGAAGTCATGCTGTCTGCTGTCCTGTAGTCCTTTGGCCTCTAGGAGGGCCACCAGCCTCTCCTTCAGGATAGTCTTCATTAGCTTACCCACGATGGATGTGAGGCTCACTGGTCTGTAGTTTCCCGGTTCATCCTTGGGGCCACTCTTGTGGAGGAGCACCACATGACGCCATCCTCCAGTCCTGAGGTACACACCCTGAATGGTGAGGCATTAAATGAGGTCTGCCAAAGGTCCTGCAAGGACCTCTGCCAGCTCCTTCAGTACCCTGGGTGGATGCCATCTGGGCCTGGCGCCTTGTCTACCCTCAGTGCCTTCAAACCCTCTTGAACTCTGCTCCATGATTTCCCATCTGTCACCACTCCCCGCTTCTGCCATTTCTCCCACCTTGGTGTCCTCCCCTCTTCTCTTTAGTAAATACTGAGCAGAAGTACTCATTTAGTGCTTCCACCTTATCGCCCCTGCTTCCACCCAACCCTCCTCCTTCCTAATCCTTACTATGTGGTCCTTACAGCTCCTTTTCTCCTGATGTACTTAAAGTCCTTCTCCCCTTCTTAATGCCTTGTGCCAGCCTGAGTTCCGTAGAATGCTTTGGCTCCCTTACTGCCTTGTCACCTCCTTCGATTCTGTCAAGTACTCCTCCCTGTCCTCCCCTCCCCTGTTTCTTGTACTTCCTAAAGGCAGCTCTTTTCCTCCTTACCTTTCCATGACCTCCTTGCTCAACCAGATTGGTTTCTTAGCTCTAGCCTTCTTGCTCTGGGCTTTGCAGCAGGTTTGTTGCCTCCACTATCCCCAGCTTTATGAGCTCCCACCTCTGGTTAGTGTCCATACTAGATTGAATTCTGGCCAGGTACCCTTTTACCACTTCCCCCATCCTCCCAAAGTCGGCCCTCCTGAAGCCCAGCACTATTGTGCCAGATTCCACTCCTTCCTTGCCCATATCCAATGTGAACCATATTGAGCGGTGGTCACTCCCTGACAGCAGTTCGTCCACTGTAAGTTCTCTCACAAAGTCCCCATTTGCCAGCACAAGGTCAAGGGTATTTCCCAACCTGGTTGTTTCACTGACCATTTGCAGCAGGAAGCTGTCCTGGAAGGCATCCAGCAGTACCTGCTCCCTTCTGTTCCTGGTTGTTGGGGTGCTCCAGTCCACTCCTGGCATGTTGAAGTCCCCCACAATCACCACACTACCCTTCTCGCAGGTTCTCCTGATCTGTCCCGCTAGTTCCCTGTCTAACTCTTCCGTCTGAGATGATGGCCTGTACACCACTCCCATTCTAAGAATCCTATTCTTGGAATCCTGGATTTGTATCCAAAGTGACTCCGTACTACCCTCCTCCCCTTCCTCCCTTACACACTTCAGTCCTTCCTTCACATATAGTGCCACCCCCCTCCTTTCCCAATCACTCTGTCCCTATGAAATAATCTGTACCCTGGTACAGACAGGTCCTGTTTCCGTGATGACTGCAATGTCCACCTCTCTCTCTCTGCCATGAGAACCTGTAACTCTGCAGTTTTCCTCCCAAGGCTCCTAGCATTAAGGGTAACCACCTTCCACCCTTTTCCTCCCCTCCCATCCTGCCCTCCTTTCCTAGCATCACCAACAGTACTTGCCATTTGTTCTTTGTCACTATTATGGGGGTTAAGCTCATATGGTTTCCCAACCTGTGGTCTCTGCATATCTCTTCCCCAACTGCCACCCCCCACTCCTAGTTTAAATTCCCAACTTCCTCTATGTACTCCTCCATCCTCTGTTTCAACACTTTCTTTCCCTCCTCACTCAAGTGTAGTCTGTCCTTGGCATAGAGACTACTGTCCTCCCAGGTCCCTCCCCACCCCACCAACAGCCCATACCCTTTAGCACAACATCAGGTTCTTAGCCATCCATTAAATTCCTCTATCCTCAGCTTTCTTGTTGTGCTTGCCTTTGGCACAGGAAGTATCTCTGAAAAAGTTACTGATCTTCCTGCCCCCTCACATAATTTTGCTAGTTCCTCAAACCTCCTCTGGACTGTATCCACTGTCTTGTCAGCCAGGTCGTTTGTCCCAAGATGTATAATTAAATGAGGCTTGTCCCTACCCCTTCTAGCATATTTCAGAACAGACTGTCCCACCCTTTCCGCTGTCATTCCTGGCATGGCCTCCACCCAAATGCGACTCATGCCTCCCCCTTGCTACCCCACCTAACTCCTCTTAGTATTGAGTCCCCCAGCACTAAGATTCCACCCTCTTACTCCTGCTTGCTTCCATTCATCTCCCTCTCATTTCCAACTCCTCTTCTTCCTCCTGCACATTATGTCCCCTTACCCTGTTGCATTTCTCCCAGCAGAACTTCCCCCACTCCAGTTTGGTCCAGACATTTATCAATTACTACTCTAATTTCATCATTTCCCTCCTCCACCTTCTTCCTCTCTAGCAGTGCACAACTATTTTCTGAAGGCCCTTCACAAATGCCCGCTCCCTCTCTCTTCATAGTAACCTGTTCAATCCTTTCCACTCCATGACTTTTGCCACTTCTTTGCCTCCCCTCACAAGTCCCTATCTCCTCCTTCCATTTGTCTTTTGTCTCCTAACCTGGTTTCCCCGGCAATTGTTCTTCCTGGTCTGGGCTCCTTTGTCTCTGCTTCCCTTCTTCTGACCCTCTCCTCACCACTGTTGGCTTAAATCACCCTCCCTCATCTCCCCTTCTTCCTCCCTCCAGTATTGGGCTAAACCCACCCCCAATCTGCCTTGCCTGTCTTAGTTCCTCCTGCAGACCCTCAATCTCCTTTCTAAGTTTTTCTATGTGGTTGCCACTAAACATCCTCCACACTCCAGGCAATTTTTAGAAAGATTGGCACCATGCATTGTTGCAGCCTACCACCCTACCCATTGCTGTCATTGCCCACCAGCGATCTACCCTTCCAGATGCAGGATACCACACTCCCCGAGTCTCCCTCTCCCTCCTCTATCAGTGCAAAACATTTTCTTTATTTCCTTACCTCCTTTGTTCTGCATTTAGATATATTGAGCAACTGCTTTTATATTCCTATCCTTCCTATCCACACTCAAAACAGACTTTAAGTAGCCATTGCACAACCTTCTTCAAACTCCTACTCCTCCTTTCCCTAATGCAATATCAATGCGAAGAAGTAATAATGAAAGCTCCTAGATTTGAATTTACTTCCCTTCCACTGAGAGAGCAGTCACCTCTTCACTTGCTGCTGTTCCTTTCCTGGATGTCTGCTTTTGCTATGACAGGTGCATATCCTTTGCCTGTTTGAGGAAGTGATGTCAGAACCCCTGCTATAAAGGAAATAATGGACCAAGGGTGGGACCAGCCCAAGTCTTCCAGAAACAATCAGGTAGCTGAGGCCTCTGGTCAGACCATTAACACCCTTCCCCCACTCTGCACTCAAACTTTGCAGCTAGTGAAGCCAGCAACAATGAATCACAATTCTACTCAAAGCCCCCAAAATAAGTTAGCTACCAAAAGAAACAGGACTCCAATTCAAACAGCTTCACCAACAACACATCAAAATAGGCTTGGAATTAGAAGATATATGTCTCTAATTCAAAGAAACAGACCCAGTTAAATCACACCAATTATGTTTTAAAACAGAAGAAATAGGTCTCTACAAATGCAGCCTGCCACACAGTGAATCAAACAAATCAGCCCACTTATAGCTACCAAAACAGGTTTCAAAATTCCAACAGCCCCAAACAATACCCTGCTAGCCCCTTAGTAGTAAGAAAAAAAAAGAAATAACCTTCTACCAAGTAGAATCCACAAGAAACAATGTAAAACAAGAAGAAGCTACTGTACTGTAGATCTGATCTTGTCCCCCTTCTAGTTCCTTATATATGTATACCCTTGAGGAAAGAAGGGAGAGGGGGGACATGATAGAAACTTTTAAGTACCTCGCCGGTCCGTCGGTGCAGTGGTTGGATTTCCGCTTGCGATGCCGGTGACCCGGGTTTAGGAATGGACCTGGGTCGTCAGAGGACCGGCCGGGTTGGGAAGGATTGAGCGTCCTATGGGCGGCTCTCCTTCCCTGGGGAGAGGGCAGGGGCTGCAGCCGGCGTACGAGTGGCACCTAGCGGAGGCTGGGTGCACGCTCCACATCGGGGCATAACAGAGCTCTCAGGATGGGGCGGACGCTGGCCGTCATTGCACGTCCCCATCCTGCTTAAAGCGGGGACAAAAATCCCACGCCTTGCGTCTCAGTGACGCTCTGCCCCTGGAAGCCCCGATTGACCACCGGAGCCGTTCCCCCAACCAGTCACAGTTCCGCGGTCCGATATCTGGGGTCGGAGCCGCGGCCCCACTCTCTGGGGGGTAAGCCAGGGATGACCGGGGGAGACGGCAATATCCGGTGGTTGGGGCTCCAGGGGTCCGTGACCAGAGTCGATGGTCGAAGAGGCGGGAGGCCAAAAATAGAAAATAGAAAAAAAAAGAAAAAGAAACTTTTAAGTACGTCAGTGGAATCAACAAAGTCCAAGAGGGTAGCATCTTTCAGAAAAAGAGACTTGCAAGAACAAGGGGACACAATTTAAAGATAGAAGGAGGGCGGTTCAGGGGCAATGTGAGGAAGTATTATTTCACAGAGAGGGTAGTGGATGCATGGAACAGCCTTCCTGAGGAGGTTGTGGGGTCTAAACTGTGGGAGAATTCAAGAATGCATGGGACAGACATAAGGCAATTCTTGTGAGGGGTAGGAAGAAATAGGCTGTTGGTTAACTAGGATCTGCGGCCTATCCTGTAGGTAGGGAAATGGGCAGACTAGATGGGCCAAGCGGTCCTTATCTGCCGTCAAAGTCTATGTTTCTATGTTTCTATGGCCCACCTAGTCTTCTCATTTCCCTAATCACTACAGCAGCCTCAGCATATATTTGATCTGCCGCTCTCCTGCTCTGCACATCTACAGAGTACCATTATGTCTATCCCATGCAGTCTTGAACCCCCTGTATTGCTTTCACCACCAACCACTTCTTCTTGATGGTTGTTCCACGGCTCCATCACCCTTTCAGTGAAAAAGTACTTCATACCAATACCACTGGGCTTTCCATCCATCAGCATAATATCATGCCCCCTTGTTCTTGTGCAGTTTTCTCTGAAATAAGCTTTCTACATGCAATATGTTAATTCCCCTGAGGTACTTACAATTATCTATCATATTATTTTATACTAATATGCATACATTGTTATTTTGTTTAGTATGAGGTTTTGAAAAAATATTTATTTATTTATTGAAATGTTTCACCAGGAAGGCACACTGAGCAATAAGTCGCTTGTCTCCCGGTGTGACCTGGGGGAAGGGGTACAACTGGAATGAGACATTATACATTCAAGTTACAGGATCAATATTAACACAGTTGTAAGGCAGGTGTTAGAAACAGTGTTACAACAGTGTTGCGCATAACATGTAGAAAGAGTGCACAATAATAAGTGCTGGGTTAATAATTAAACAAGTGCTTAACGAAAGAAAGGGGAAGGGAGGAGGAGGGAGAGGTGGGTGGGAGGGGAAGAGTCATGCCCTGGAGACTCCTACAGGATATGAGGAACCCTGCAAGGGACTTGGGAAACCAGAGGAAGGGAAAAAACAGTGTCCTAGAGACCCCTTTAAGATTATTTATTATTTATTTTATTTAGTTTTTGTTGACTGGGTAAGTGCACTACACAAATCCTGCCTATTTTCAGGCACGACCTGGGGGGAGGGGGATACAGATGAATGCCAGCTGACCTTTAACCAGATTAAGCTATTGGTGGTATTTTTTAGTGAATGAGGGAAATTTGGCCAGGACACCGGGGAAATTCCCCTACTCTTCGGCAGGGGTGCTGTGGAGTGTTGTGCGTTGGTTTGCAGATGGCTGTTGAGAGCAGTGGAGGATGGACACCTGCTTGTCAGTTCCTCACTTCTTCCTGCGGGGGATGTGGTATGGCTGGGATGCATCCGAGTGGTGGCCAGCATTGTGTACCGGAACCCCCGCGGCAGGCAACCTCGTCAGTCGATGCGGAAGTCATTGGTAGTTCTTCGACGAGGGACGGCCTACTACTTCGGGCGGAGCCTGCAGGAATGGTCCTGATGCGGTGCGATGGTGTTGGTGGGACGAACATTGCAGAAGCCCCGGTTCAGGGGTCGGAGGATATGTGAACAGTTTTGGAAACCAAGAAACAGCTGATGAAACAGGCAATGGAAGCTTATCGTTTGGCTCAGCTACATGCTGAGGAAGACAGAAAGCGGAAATGGCCCAAGGGTGACTCTCCCTCAGGCCTGCCAGGTACAGGTTGTAAAGTTTTAAAGGGCCCCTTATGGTTGTTTCAGGAGATGAACACTCCCCACCCCAGACCCCTAATCCTATGGTAGACGTTGTTCACGAGCCTTGGTCCCCTCAAAATGCACTTCAGGGTGCAGGATGGATTCAAATGGAATCGGGTGTTTGGATCGCAGACCCTGCGATCCAGCTTCCAGGGTATCTGGGGTGGGTGGAACCGATTTATTACCTGATAACCACAGTGCAGTTACTGCTAGTTTACCTCTAGCAACTATTGTTGAAACTACGACACCTCCCTTACCTACTCCTGGTGAAAACCCTCCTGAGTTAGAATGAGTAGGCCCCCAGGACCAAGACCATTTTTTTGATGAAACCCCAATACAGAGTTGGGCTGGTAGTATATCTTATTCTCCTGTGTTGTCAGCATTTCCACCTGACTATGGACTCTGTTATGGGAATGGATGGAGTTGCTACGGATGTGGTGCAGGACACTCCTATACTAACGGAACCCACAGTGACATTTGCTAGTCTCTTTAAAAAGTCTGTAACACTAGCAAAACATTGAAATGCGGTCAGATTGAGATTTTTGGGACTGTGGAGAATATGCCAGATCGTTTTTATGTTGGGAAGGTACTGATTAAGCAACTGCTGGGTTTTTCACCCAGCGAGGTGTATGCTCTCATACACACCCCTGCTGATAATACTTATGATATTAGTTTCTGTACTCCAGATTTAGTAAATAGGTTTGGGATGAAGTATGCAGTTTTGAAGATGAACCCTGCTTGGTCTCATTTCCAAGCCATTCCCCTCACAAAACAATCTTTTAAAGTGATAACAGTATTGTTTCAAAATGAGGGTGTGAATGTTGAAGATATTACATACTGGCTTGAGAGGAAATGCACACTTCAGGGTAATCCGGAACCCATTTTGGACACTGAGGGTTTCTGGAATGGAGGCTGGAGATACAGAGTCAATTTGATACAAAACGATGAGGGATTACAACACTTGCCAAACTGTTTTTATTTGGGATGTGACAAAGGGTTTGTTTTTTATCCGGGTCAGCCCAGGCACTGCTATAAGTGCAGATCTCCCCAGCATCTTAGCAGGATGTGTGAGGTGGTTAAATGTGTTCAGTGCGGAGAACTGGGGGATGTTTTCTCCAACTGTCATCACCCAGTAAGATGTTCTCTTTGTGAGGAGGCACATTCCTTTCTTGAATGCCCTTGGGCTGCCCAAAATAAAAATGGAGGTTTCTGTATTCAGGATTTTTACTTTAATACTGCTGTTAAGGCACTTGGACAGGGGCCTCCCCCCCCCCCCCGAGGGCCCAGCTGCCTGTCACTGTTGAACAGAAGGCCTTTCCTGAACATGAGCAATCTGCGACGATACAAACTGCTGATGTTTCTGTGCCTGTTACATCATCCCTGGAGCCTGAGGTCCCGGTAGTAACTCCTAGTCCCACTATGGTATCCATGCCTCTGCCCTCGCCCCCGGAAGGCGCCTTCACTCTGGTATCTACCAGGAGGAGTAGTCTTCGATCTGGGAATTTGGGGAAAGCTGCTTTTGATTCTGCTAAGCTTCCTCTTCATAATACCTATCAAGTCTTGCAAGATGATGTAGGTACTGAGTCGGACTCATAGATACATAGACAGTGTCGGCAGATAAGGGCCTATGGCCCACCCAGTCTGCCCATTGAGCTTGTAAGTTCAGTTTATGTTTTCCTAGAAGTCTGTTGCCCCTTACCCCTGACCTCCAGAATTCCTTTATGTCTATCCCATGAATTCTTAAATCCCGTGATTGTTTCAGCCCCCACCACTTCCTCTGGCAGGGTGTTCCACTTGTCCACCACCCGTTCTGTGAAGAAATTCTTCCTCATGTTTCCTCTGAATCGTCCTCCCTCCAACTTCATCCCATGCCCTCTAGTCCTGGACCTCCACCTCTGTACAGTCATCACAACATAAAGGGACCTCTGAGGTTGATCAACCTTTGGAAAAATCGGATACAGTTAAAAAGAAAAAAATAAATTAGGGGTGAAGTAATGGAACAGGAAGAAATGATATGATGTGAGACTTTGTACATTCTGATATGTCACGCTGCAATTCAGATTCTGGATATTTTAATATCTTTCTGGTATTCTAGAGCTATATAACATTTCTGTAGCTTCCTTGAATGTGAATAGTATTCAATCTGAGAGGAAAAGGTTGTTAATTTTTTCACTGTTTGAGACCAAGGATTATGACATTGTATTCTTTCAGGATACTAGATTGCATACAAGACTAGACAAGGAACAGGCAACAGAGGATGGTGTTGGGGAGTTACGTATTGGTCCATGGGTGATGATACATGTAGTGGAGTGGGTGTTGCTGTTAATAATCGTACGGCTCAATTAGTGCAACTCATTGATTTGTATCCAGGACGGGTTCTATTGTTAGATATGGTACTTAGTGGTTTACAATGTCGCCTTTTAAATGTGTATGCACCCAAGACCAAATCTGCTAGGGTTGAGATTTTTAGATTGCTACAACCATATTTATTTACATCTAAATATGTGTTTCTGGGAGGAGACTTTAATTGTAATAGATATAACACTGATAGAGGTCTTCGTATCCCTAAGATGTATTGCGATGCCAATTGTCTTAATGATTTATTAATTCAAACGGGTCTTATTGATGTTATGACTCTTAATGGAAACCCTGACAAAACTTTTTTTCAAGGTACTAAGGCTACCTGTATTGATTTTTGGTTCATGTCTGAATCATTGAAGGTTGTGGGGACTAGAACCCTACCAGTTGCTTCTTCGGATCATGTTATTCTGGAAGCCACGGTTGCCAGTCATGCCACTATGCATAGAGGACCAGGGTACTGGAGATTGAACTTGGAGTTATTACTACTCCCCACAGTGGAAGATGTTTTTTTAGCCCTGTTGAATGCAAGGAAATCTGTAGTGTGTCTTTACGAGACGTTTCGAGACTGGTGGATGGACACAAAACTTGACATTAAACATTACTTCAAATGTATAGGTCAGACAAATGGTAGATATAAAATTGATAGGTATAGTAATTACAGAATGCAATTTTTGGTCTTGCATTTTCAAGCAGCCCAAGGGGATGTTTCAGTTCTCCCTCAGTTACACAGAATTAGAGAACAAATGAATAAAATGCAATATGATCGTTTAAAATCTTTAGAGACTGAGAGGCATTTTGGGACACAGAGCGATAAGGCCTTTATGAATTTCTTCCAGTTTTGTGCATTTCAAAGACAACAGAAATACATGACAGAGATTAAAGATGGGTCTGGAAATTGGTGTACGACTTCAAAAGATATTTTACAGGCTGTAGATTCCCATGTTCGGCTGCTGTTTGGTTCTTCTGATACCCTACGTCATGCCCATAGGCCTTGGTTAGCACAGTGTAATTTACCCCAATTGTCTACTCTTGGGAAATCCATGTTGGTGGTACATATTACGCCACTGGAAGTTTCTGCTTCATTTTCACAATCTAAGGCAGGGACGGCCCCTGGTTCAGATGGTATCCCTTATGAGTTATATAAATTGGTTTTTCGTTTTCTACTGCAAGAATTTACAACAGTTTTAAACAAAATATTGATTTCAGGTGCGTTGCCAGATAGTGTGAATGATGGTTTAGTTATATTTATGTATAAGAAAGGGGATAGAGGAGATTTGATAAATTGGAGACCCATAACATTGTTGAATACTGATTTTAAGGCATTTACTAAGATATTGAATAAAAGACTGCTGGTTCATGCGAATTCTCTTTTACATCCCGCACAGACCTGTTCATTACCAAATAGGAAAATTACGGATAGTTTAATATTACTTCATGAAGTATTTCAAAGAGGGGCTACAGGAGAACTTACTGGACTGATTTTCAGTCTTGATCAGGCTAAAGCCTTTGATAATGTGCAACATGAGTATTTATGGGACTGTTTAGTGTATTATGGGGTCCCTCACATTTTTATTATATGGTTACAGATATGTTATAATAAAGCTACAGCATGAGCCTACTGTAATGGCTGGCTTGGTAATAAATGTCCCATACCAAGGGGTGTATGTCAGGGATGTTCACTGAGTCCACTTTTGTATTTATTTACTTTGGATCCCCTTATACGGAAAGTGCATGATCAACCAACTATACAGGGATTGTCCTTTTCGAGTAGTGACCAGGAAATTAAATGCATTGCATATGCAGATGATGTATGTTTCTTGGTTGGAGACCTGCCATCTGCATTATGTTTGGAAAAAATCCTGCGGGATTTCATGATTTATACCGGAGCAAGGATTAATTATGAAAAATGTACTTACATACCACTTAGAAGTGAGGAAGTTCAGGTCACTCACATCATAGGAATACCAGTAGCCATAGAACTGAATAAAGTTTTGGGCCTTTTGTTCGGGTTGGGAGATTTGGCATATTTAAATTGGAAATATAAACTGCAAGTAGCACAAACTAAAGTCAATTTATGGAACACATGGAGATTATCTAAACTGAAGCGAGTTCAAATGGTTAAGACATTTCTGTTACCCCTTTTTTTATATTTAAGTTCTGTTTTTAGTCTTCCTTTGGCCCTGGAAACTCAAATGTAAAGTTTTTTCTTTTCTTGTATTTGGGGCAGTAGATTAAACCCCATCAAACATAGTCTATTGTTACGTGACAAAAGATATGGAGGATTGAAAATGGTAAAACCCATAGTCTTTTTTTTTACCATGTTTCTTCATACAAATTTTAGACCCTTATTCACAGATAAAAATCATAGATGGAAACCGTGGCTTCTGGATTCTATGGGAGATCTTCTTTCCTTATGGCTGGAACATGAAGTGATCCCGAGACATAGATCTTTTGTTTCTCTTCCTCAACCACTGAGAGTGTGCTTTGGTAAACTAAAAATGTGGGGTATTTTGAGAGACTTTTTTTTACATTTTAGTCGGAAGGAATTGTATGTCTATATTTTGCACAAATACTTCCAAGATATGGCCCCTTTTGATTCCTACTCTTCACATCATAACTTTTAATTGGCAGTATGTTGACCTCTACACGGATGCCTCCTTATATGTGGGATGTTTTATGGTTATCCTTATATGGCAGATTGAATGTTCGTGCTAACTTGAAACATAAACCAGTCACTGATCGTTATTGTCCTAGAGACACTTGCCCTACCACGACTGAAACAATGGAATATTTATTTTTGACATGTCCCTTTATACTCGATTTTTGGAAACTTTTTAAATATAAGTGGCCTACTTCTCCATTTTAATCAATGTTCTTGGAAATATTATGTGTAGTTATTTTGCCACCTTTCTGGACCAAATCCGAGAGAGTGACTATTTGGTTGTTTTTGCTATGCTTTAAATTTTATATTTGCCACATGCGGCGTCGACTCACCATTCAACAACATTATTTTTCAGCACATGAACTATTTTTTTTTATTGAAAATTCTATTCTTAGCCTAAAAGTACAAGATTATGAAAAGGTTTCCTTATCCATCTATCAATCCAGATGGGATGCGATAGATTGGTTCCCATAGGTTCTTTCTCATTGCACGTAGTACTTTGATTTTGAATTTGTTTCATGAAAATTCCCCTACTCTTTTGGTGGTGGGGGGGTTATTTTTCAGCATGTTTTACTAAGCTTTGAGTCTATTACAATGACATTTTTGTATTTTCTGTATGATGGAATATGTATTTTGTTTGTGTATTATGATTTTGTGTGACACAGCACTATTTTGAACGTCTTTTACTTTCCAACTTTAATAAAAATTCCCCTACTCTTTTCAAGAAGTGCCATGGGATCTTTTAACATTAACCTGAACTACCACCAATCCAGGCAGATGGGACCTTGGTTTAACGTCTCATCCAAAAGATGGCACCTCAGAAGTGCAGCACCCTGCTCATGCTGCACTACAGTGTCAGTACTGGGATATTAACCCAAGTGCCAGATGTGGGAACTGAACCCACAGCCCTCTGATCTCCCGGCCTCAGAGGTGAGTGTGCTACCTACTGAGCCACTGACACTGATAAGATGATGAGGAGGAAGTAGATGAGAGATACAAGCCCCTTGGGGGGGCAGGAGAGGGATCATGGAGAGCATTCAGGGTCCCTTACATTCTGTGAGAAATCAAGGGAGGCCAGTAAGGGTGAGCAATTGGGGGAAGGGGAGAAGGGGGTGGGTGTGCACAGGGTAAAAAGAAGGTGACTGTAGGGGGGTAGGATTTGTCTAGGGCTTAGAGGAGGGAATTAGGAAGGGACATGGCAGGAGCAGCTTGGTGCAAGGTAATTAGCATGGGGCCGCATAACTAGTTAGTATGTCGGAGTCTCGTTCATTATCGGAATTAACCAGACAAATCACTCCACCAACTAAGATGGCCATGTACCAACATGTACAGAATCGAGAAAGAGCTATTAATCTGTCAGTCCTTTCCTTATGACGCAAGGCAATTTCAAAAAGTGTGAATACAGTGCAGCCCATTATAATGGACGGCATAATACTGGAAGCTTGGTTTTACCAGCCGATTTATGTTTTCCAAATGCCGTCCCCATTCACTGCTACTTTAAGTAGTAAACTTATAACGTATTAAGCAGTCCACCTATACCGGACTCTTATGAGCATTTTTTCAAGCAAACTGGGTGAGTATGATAGTCTGACAGAGCTTAATTATTTACAGTACTGCAGTCATCGCATACCAGCCTAAAAACAGTGCAGCATCTAGTGGTTACTCACGGTCACTGTAGATCAACCTCTAACAAGGTATTAATGTCTTAATTGTAAATTGTGGCAGGTGTAAAGCTGACACAGATTGACAACTTGTTTTAAGTCTCAGTCTTCATTTTAATCTTCAGACTGTGAGCTGAAAGGGTGGCGCCTAAGCGGATTACACTTTCCATGGTCAGGAAAGCAGAGATTCTTCAAGAGATCGACAGCATGCCGAAAATGAGTCTGCATGAGCTGTCAGTACATTTCAGTATGGCTAAGTCAACCCTGTGTGACCTACAGTGAGACAGGGAAAAGATTCTCACTGCTTAGCATGGAAATCAGAACCCGGACCGAAAATGGAAAAGGCGGATAATGAGCTTGAGATGGAGCTCGAAGATCCAACACCGCCTGGACTGACCCAAGAGGAGTTCCATGAACTTGGCCACCTGGGTAAGAACATCATGGTGCAACCTGAAGAGGATGACATCAAGGCTGCAGTTGCATCCCAGTCACTAGCCACAGCTGAAGAAGAGGAGGGGGATGAGGATGAAATAGCATCACAACCAGAGCCACAAGTGACCACAAAGGATGTCTGAAAGGCACTGCTGACATTTTGTCCTGCCATGGAGCAGATGGAGGATGTGCCACCAGACTGGAACATCCTGGCTTACACTGAATAGCAGTGGGTGAGATATGGCACCAGTAGAGTAAGGCAAGCTACAATAAAGGAGTTTTTCAGAAAAACAGAGAACACTTTAAGAAAAATAAAATGTACAAAATCAAACACAATGTTGGAGCACACAGTGAAAGCAAAGAGAAAAAAAAAGCACAGTGGTGAAGCAAAACTACAAAAGACAATTAAACAACTACAGTAATCATAAAGCCCCAGTGGTTTAAGGCTCTGAGCTGCAGATCTGGAGACCTGGGTTTGAATCCCACAGCCCCCACTTGCATGTACTGTATGACCCTAAGCAAGTCACTTAACTTCCCTGTGCTCCCAGGTTGCACCTGTAAACAAACTTTCAGCATAGTGTGTCTCTCCTGGTTAAACAATTGGAGGAAAAAAACATAACATCAATAGCACTGCTTAATAAAGTGTACCTCCACACCCATTAGTATACCTAAATAAAGTACAGTACTCCCATTTACTTAACATTTACCACTTTTGCGGTATGCTAATTAACCTCCGTAAATGTACAGATGTCTGTTTTGGGTATGGTAATTTGCATATAGAATGATATGGCGGACAACGGCTATAACAGAAGTTAAAGCGATGCACGGACGTGTCTGCCATAAGTGGGCTGCACTGTACATGTATTATGTTATTCGAATGTGGTGTTACCTTGCCAATCTGGTCAGTCCTTTGCATCTATAATCATAGGTGTTTAGATGTTAGATTACAAGTTTCATAACTTATTGAAATGATTAATGATTATATCCACAGCAATTCGCCAGAGCCATTGACCAGTGTAGAAGATGACATATGAGATGAAGTCAATCCAATAGCATCCTTGTATGGTTATACTGAGACACGTTGTACTAATGGTTGCTACTTGTACATGCCGATGCCATTACTCATTATGTATTTTATGTCTGTATGTGATTTTAAATTACCAATCATGATAGAGAAGTAATCAAGTCAAAGTTGTGAAATGTATTCATTTTCTACCTTGCTTGAGTTGCTACCAAAAAAAATTGAGTGAGGTAAACAGTTTTTATATAACTAACAGGGATGAGTCCTACTTTTGAGTAGCTGTTGCCACCTATCCACATATTAACGTAATAGGCAAAAAAAAGGAAATGTCATTTTCCAGTAGCCGGTACATGATTTTTTTTCCATTATTCTTTTATCCATGACTTGTAATATTTGCAGTTCTATAACATATTAAAGAAGTTAGCTCGAACCATAAAACAGAAACACATTAGCATTATAAAGGGGCTCCAGGATATGCTACAAGCCCTCCCCTGCAGTCGCCCGACCGTGGACCCCCCCCCGAATTCACCAGGTACGGGATACAAAGCAGCAAGGGCGCGAATTCAGGTGCCAATTTCAAACTCCAGCAACAGCTGCTTTCTCTGTGCTTGTGTTGTTTTGTTTCTATGCTTAATAATTATCGTCGCAGGAGTGCTGATAGCTTTTTTTTACTGTTGTTGCTAGCCTGTTTCACCCTGCTGTTGCTCTGCTTAGCTGTGTTACCTTAAGAAAACTCAGTTCTCCCCTTCGGGAAAGCATTGCACTGCGTGGAGCTTGAACACCAGGTATTTCTCCATCACAGTGTGCAGTTCAAGGCAAATGGGAGCTGTATAGCAATCCCACAGCATCAGGGTCCCAAGCCTATAAATTTAACTTTGATTCTTAGCAACAGGGCTCTCAAGCCATTCATTTTTATTTTGATTCGTGTTACACAGTAGTAAATCTGATCCCAGTCTGCGGTGTGGTATAGTAATCAATGAGTCTGTGCAGCACTGCGTGAGCTGTAATCTGCCCAGCAGGTCAGATTCAATCAGTGGCCATTAACCGCATGGCCTCAGACCCCCCACTACCTCAAATAGCAGCACAATCCCTGTATGGTCTCCCTGCACCACATTAGAAACCCTCCTTCTACTGTTACTTACCGACTAGCATTTACAGTAACTCCTCCCACAGTTTGCCTTTAAAACCTTCTCTTTCTCTTCACAGAAGCAGCATTTGGGGTTGAGAGGGCTCCAGGACACGCTACAAGCCCTCCCCTGCAGTTGCTCAACTGCAGACCCCCCCCCGAATTCACCAGGTACGGGATACAAAGCAGCAAGGCCGCGAATTCAGGCGCCAATTTCAAACTCCAGCAACAGCTGCTTTCTCTGTGCTTGTGTTGTTTTGTTTCTATGCTTAATAATTATCATCGCAGGAGTGCTGATAATTTTTTTTACTGTTGTTGCTAGCCTGTTTCACCCTGCTGTTGCTCTGCTTAGCTGTGTTACCTTAAGAAAACTCAGTTCTCCCCCTCGGAAAGCATTGCACTGCATCGAGCTTTAAGACCAGGCATTTTACCATCACAGTGTGCCGTTCAAGGCAAATGGGAGCTGTATAGCAATCCCACAGCATCAGGGTCCCAAGCCTATAAATTTAACTTTGATTCTTAGCAACAGGGCTCTCAAGCCATTCATTTTTATTTTGATTCGTGTTACACAGTAGTAAATCTGATCCCAGTCTGCGGTGTGGTATAGTAATCAGTGAGCCTGTGCAGCACTGTGTGAGCTGTAATCTGCCCAGCAGGTCGGATTCAATCAGTGGCCATTAACCGCATGGCCTCAGACCCCCCACTACCTCAAATAGCAGCACAATCCCTGAATGGTCTCCCTGCACCACATTAGAAACCCTCCTTCTACAGTTACTTACCGACTAGCATTTACAGTAACTCCTCCCACAGTTTGCCTTTAAAACCTTCTCTATCTCTTCACAGAAGCGGCATTTGGGGTCGAGAGGGCTCCAGGACATGCTACAAGCCCTCCCATGCAGTCGCTCGACCGCGGACCCCCCTCCGAATTCACCAGGTACGGGATACAGAGCAGCAAAGGCGTGAATTCAGGTGCCAATGTCAAACTCCAGCAACAGTTGCTTTCTCTGTGCTTGTGTTGTTTCTACCCCGCCGACACAAGCGCCGGCTCACCACCACCCCCTTGGTCGGCTTGTTCTTTTATAGGCTGTGGTTGCTATAGTCACATGACTGAGAAAAACCAATCAGCCCACTTTTCCATTTGCAGCTTATCAGCTGCGTCCACTAGAGGGCACCTACCATTTTTCTTCGCAACCAACTACTTTTACCTGCCTAAGCATGTTGTTTCTCACAGCATTACTCTACCTCTCCATGACTACACAAACCTGCTTACCACCCACAACCCTCCCAATGAGGGAGCCCCCTCCGACCCTGCCCCCTCGGTGCACCCAGGTACCACACCTTAGTGCTTCTCCCCACGCACAGGTACTGGAATTGGCTCATGTCCACTATGGCATTATATATGCTGCTATCCTGCCACCTCCTTTCACCCAGGGCTCTCAATCCTAAAATCCTCAACCCTCCGTCATCCAGCAGTTATCTCTTCTGGCTGCAACACCAATGCAGGCAAAACCTATTTCAGGTCCAAAATTATGCATCTCTTGCCCTTCTCCTGCTCCTGTCAGGGACCAGAAACTAACCCAGGCCTAACCTAACAAACACCTCCACCCGTTCACGCTCCCAAAGGCCTCTGCATACTCCATCTAACTACCTGCAGCCTGCTATCCAAAATCTCACTGCTACAACCAATAGTGTTAACACTACAACCTGATATACTGACCATTTCAGAAACTTGGCTAAAACCTCATCATTCGGATGCCGCGAAGTCTCCATCCCTGGTTACACAATAATAAGACACGATAGGCGGGGGAAAAAGAAAGGTGGTGGCATGGCCATATATATCTCAAATAAATGTCAATTCGCCACTGTGGAGATCCCCTCACTCCCTGCAAACATAGACTCCTCACTAATTAAAATCTCACTTCCATATACCTCCCCTATTTACGTGGCAAGCACATACTGCCCTCCATGCACACCCCCAATGATGATATCCTCTCCCATCTAACCACGCTTCAGTCCCTAGCCAAAGGAGGTGAACTCCATGCCACAGGGGATTATAATGCCAACTGGCTAGGAGCTGAAAAAGCTCTCCTGAAGGCTAAAATAAAGGCCCAAAACCTCTCACAGCTTATAAATGAGCCTACCAGACTAAACCTTAAGTCAAATAATCACTCCCTACTGGACTGGGCCCCTCACCTCGCACCCACATAGAATCCTTAAAGCAGGCTTACTTCCTGACTCTATCAGCGACCACCACATGGTTTACCTGATCAGGAAGGTTCATAGCCCTCTCCCCCAAAGACACTGCGCGCACGGTCTTACAACTCCCTAGACTTGCAATCTCTCTGGTGGATCTGGGAAGGGTAAACTGGTCCTGCATCACGAGGCACCTTCCATTGTGATGCCTTTAATGCTTTTAAACTCAGATTCCTAACAGTCTGGGACAAGCATGCTCCATTGTGCACAAAACGTGTTAGAGGAGCACATCTCCCCTGGATCACGGCTGACATAATTAGAAATTGCCATACCAGAGACCATGCCTGGAAAGCTTATAAGAAACTGAGCTCCCAGGCCTCCCTTACTACCTATACAGCCCTTCGAAATGCTTGCACAAATAGCATTCGCCAAGCAAAAAAATCCGACTTCCTAGATACCTTCAATAACAATTCTAACCACCCTAAGGACTTCTGGAAATCCCTCAAATCCTTGCTCTCCCCCAACCAAACCATCTCCCCTCACTTCTAATAAATGGCACCCTGATCTCTGACCCCATCTGTGTCACAGAAGCTTTCAACACCCACTTCTCCAGCTGCACCAACACCCTTCTATCCTCCTGCCAGAATACTCACTCCCTAGTCCACCCAAACAGCACCCATACCCCTTGAACTCACCCCTCAATCCCACCTTTTGTGTTCCAGCCAATTTCCCCCACAGATGTCCTCCACTCCCTACGGGCGTTAAACCCAAATAAAGGCAAATGCCCATTGTCTCTGGACGCTAAGATGCTATTCCTGTCAGCCCCTGCCATAGCCACTCCACTGGCCGCATTCTTCAACCTCTCCTTCTCGCTGGGCAAGGTTCCAATGACTTGGAAACTGGCCACTGTCATACCCCTTCCTAAAGGCGGTGACCCCTCCTCCCCAGGCAACTATAGACCTATCTCCCTACTCCAGATTGTGGCCAAACTTCAGGAGCAACTGGTCCTGTCCCAACTCTCCCAGTTCCTGGATGCCTCCTCCTTCTTTTCTCCCTTCCAATCTGGTTTCCGCAAATCCCATTCTACCATCACCTCCCTACTACGTGTGACCGGAGACATCCTCACAGATATAGACAAAGGGCACATCACCTCAGCAATATTTATCGATCTAGCCAAGGCTTTCGATACCGTATCCCATCCCCTTCTCATCTCAAAACTTAAAGATGCAGGTCTAGCTCACCCAGCTATAGACTGGTTCCAAGACTATCTTACGGATAGGATGCAAGCAGTCAGACTAGCCTCTCATACATCAATTCCCCTTCCAGTCATTACTGGGGTCCCTCAAGGATCAGTCCTAGGCCCAGTACTCTTCTCCATTTTCATTAATGGCCTCCCCGCTGCATGCTCCCACTCTTCCATGCAAATGTATGCGGATGATACGGTTCTGTACACATCCGGCCCCTCAACAAGCAGCGTAGCACCTCTCCTTCAGGAGGACTTCACAGCCATCCAGCACTGGTTCAGGAAGAACCAGCTGTCTCTAAACCCTAAAAAAACAGTGTCACTTACATTTGGCTCCCAGCAAAGACTCTCCCACCAAACCCTGTGTCCTCCATTCTCAAGCCTGGAAGGAGCACCCCTTGAGCAATGCACTAGCTTTAGATACCTAGGCATCTGACTTGACCAACATCTTGACTTTGCCTCTCACATAGATTCCCTGCATAAAAGGCTGCTACCAAAACTGGGGGCACTCTACCGAAACAAAACTTGTCTCCCCAAGGAAACGAGGCTCACCATAGTCCAAAAAATGTTACTCCCGGTACTTGATTATGGTGACATAGTATACTCTATAGCCCCTGCGTCCACCCTGGCTAGCCTAGACACTCTATTCCACTCCTTTTGTCGCTTCATCCTCGACTCCCCACAATCCACTCACTATTTATATAACTCTCTAGCCCTACCATCTCTCCTTGACCCTTAGATTAATAAACTGCGCTAGGTTTGCCGCTAAATTCTGGACCCACTCCCTCCCCCCCATCTTGAATCTACCCTATCCCAACAACCTCCCCTTGCGTACTCCATAAGAGGCACAGATCCCAGACTCCTACATATCCCATTTATTTGCACCTCCAAAGGCCAGTTAGCTTTTAAATTCAGAATCCCACAGATCTGGAACACCCTCCCCGCCCCCATCAGACTCGCACACAATCCCGGTCTCCGCTCCAGACTACTCCAGGCACACTTCTTCTCCAGCTGTTCCTGCTAATGCTGCAAGTTCGGCCCTGTAATAAACTAAACAATGTACAGTAATTATTCCTATTATGTGCATTTCTGACTGTAATCTACTGTACTACTATACCTGCAGTACTTGTTATACATGTTATATTGTATCATATTTGTACAAATCATTTGCTATCGTTTCTTTATTACAATATCTGTACTTGTATTTGTTCTTATTATTTGCCATGTACTGGGCCTAGGCCCCCAAGTCGCATCTGGAATCGAGCATGTTGCTCAGTATGCCTTCCTGGTAAATCTCGTAAATAAATAAATAAATAAACTTTATGCCCAATTTGCAAGCATTATACATGATATTATCTGTAATTTTCCAATCCTGATTCTATTTTTTTTTTGTTTGTTGCTACTTGAAATCATACATCCTTAGAAGCATACAGGATGATGATCGACAAGAGAGAGATCCTAATTTTACACGCCATTTGAAAATAAATGACAGTGGAATTGAGGTGCCAGACAATACAATCAGGTAGTCATTGTTTTTACACCTTCCACATAACCGTATTGTAAATCTTATATCAGAATTCTGAGATTGTCAGATCTAACAGTCTTACATACATGTGTGTCCATAGCCATTTAAACATAGATGATTTGCCTGAAGCAACCCTTCCGAGTGATGTTCTCGGTCTGGAGAGTTATGATGAAGCTGTATGCAATGAAACAGAAACTGAGGAAATAATTAGTGTGGATTGCACACCTTCTACAGAGAATATTATCAATGACAACCTCTATCTGGTGTACTACCAAAACCTTCTTTCTTTGGCTAGTGAACTACCTTACCAAACATGCAGCATGTGCAAGGCCGAGCTTGAAATCTGACCTAGTGTCAACAGTTCATCTCTTACCCTGAAGTGGGTATGTACTTATTTCCATAATTCAAATTCACAATCCCACTATGTTAAAGTACTACATGCATATTCGAAATGGTTAGTCTTTCCAGTACTGCTTGAAGCTAGTTTCTGTGCAGCAATCTTGCGTTGCGGAGTATAGAACAGATTATGTTTACTTTGACATTACTATCTTTAATATCCAGTTTTAATTCACATCTTGAGATGACTTTTTCTTTCAAGAATCCTTGTGGCTTAGTTTTATGAAATATCCTAGTTGAAATTTTATTTTTAATACTGTAGCGGAGGTTGCAGATTGGAGGACTGTGTCTTCAGCGTAAGAGTGGATGTTGGAGGGCAGCTGGTGACAAGGAAAAATTAAATTGACTGAATATGGCTATTGTTTTTTTTGTGGGGGGAGGGGTTTAGTGTTTGGGGTGGTGGGTTGTAATGTGAGAAAAGTGATGGTGAAGGTCGTATTTACTGGAGGCAGCAAGTAACATAGAAACATAAAATTTGACTCCAGATAAGGACCGCTTGGCCCACCCAGGCTGCCCCTTTCCCTACCTAATGGATAAGCTGCAGATCCTAGTTAACCAGCAGCCTACTTCTTCCTACCCCAACCCCCTAGAATTTCCTTATGACTGTCCCATGCATGCTTGAATTCCACTACTGTTTTTGACTCCACAACCTCCTCCGGAAGGCCATTCCATGCATCCACAACCCTCTCTGAAAAAATACTTCCTTAAATTACCTCTGAGCCACCCCTCTATCTTCAAATTGTGCCCCTTATTTCTCACACCTCTTTTTTGAAAGATGCTACCCTTTTGGACTTTGTTGATTCCCTTGAGGTACTTGAAAGTTTCTATCATGTCCCCCCTCTCCCTCCTTTCCTCGAGGCTATACATATTAAGCTCCTTAAGTCTCTCTTCATATGTCTTTCGTTGCAGACCCTGCACCATTTTAGTTGCCCTCCTCTGGACAGCTTCCATCCTGTCTATGTCTTTGCGGAGATTGGGTCTCCAGAACTGCATGCAGTACTCCAAATGGGGTCTCACCAGCTGTCTGTACAGAGGGATAATAACTTCCTGTTTTCTACTGGTGATGCCTCTCCCTATGCATCCCAGTATCCCCCCAGCTCTCCTTGCTGCCCACTCACATTGCTTGCCCACCTTTAGGTCATCTGATATGACTACCCCCAGGTCCCTTTCCATTTTTTTTGTTGTTAGTAGCTCATGGTGCCACTGTAACTTTCCTTGATGGTGTTGATGTTAGTTAATCTAGATACATAATTGTATAAGCACATTTGTTTTTAGTGAGAATGTACAAAGAATTTGTGTTGTATAATTCTTTATTACTATATTTACTAGATATGCATGAATAACCACACTTCTTTTTAATGGTCTTCTCAGCCATCACTGAGGAATGGAATGAGTAAGCCGGCCTCGTGCCACAACAGTCCCAACCATGCATTAACTCCCCATTAGATGCCACCTTCAGAGGGGATTAATGCACTTGTAACATGGCAAGTGCAAGCCTATTATTTGTCAGATGGTATTTTCTTTCCTATGGAACACTAATGAGCAGAAATACTTATTTCACCTTCACAATTATGCTTGACGTCTATTACTTTTTCAGCCTTTCTGTAACTGGAAGTATGCGCGTGCACGTTGATCAGCCGACATCGGGTAATATACTGGGGACCACTTTTTTTACACTTTTTACCCATGGTGTACCTATCAATATTGCCATACAATCATGCTGACACCTGCAAAGTTCCTAGTTCTACTGTGCTTCCTTATTTCTCTTCGCTCGCTTCTATGTCAGATCGCTCCTGTGATGCATTGTGGGGAACATGGCTTTCCTGCATAGTTTACTATCCTCAGATACTCACAGTGCTATTGTGCCGTGCCTGTACAGTGCAGCCCTGACTACTACGACCAATAGGTGGCACTTTCCGATGATCACTGCACTTCTGTTCTATTTTCAAATTGCTGTGTCTCCTGTTGGCATGCTGTTCCACTTTACATCTCGTGCCACTATAATTATGTGCCTCGCGCACCTCGGCCCGCATATCAGACCACACTTTCCCGTTATATAGATATCTTATGTCCTGACCTTTGCTGTCTGGACTGCTTCTCAATTGACACATTTGCCGACACAGCGCCTTTCCCTGAACTCTGGCTCATTAGTCCGACCAATAGGTGGTGCTTTTGGACAATTATACAACCATTGAGCGACTTCTACAATATGAACTGGGTCGATCGTGGGTGGGACACAGGACAGTTGCCCGTTCTTTTCTATACTGCCACTCATGAACTATGACCTGGGTGGGTGGGTGGGTAGCACCACATTTCACCTTTCTTGGTATTTCCCCACAAACACACTTGCCACACCTTCCATCACAGTGCTCTACTTCCTCCTTCACATTGCACTTGTGTGTCACTATGTCTGTCGCTAGCGCCTCCTAATGGTCAGACTTTTCGCTATAAACGCCGTCTTCACTTCTTTACAGACGCGCTCCACATTTCTCACACTCGTACACACAGCAAAGCCTGCTCACTCCCACTCCCAACACGGTATTATATATAGGATAAAGTATGAGTCTCGGTGTGTAATGAGAATTTACACACACCCGAGGGGTTTGATGCTACATAAACCCGAGGCGAAGCTCGAGGGGTTTATGCATAGCATCAACCCCGAGGGTGTAAATTTCGCCACACTGAGATCTATACTTTATTTTATATAATTATTAGGCTTCACATTTTTGCCTCAGCAATTATATAAAATAAAAAAAAAAAAAAGACTGCTGTGTCGGTGCAGTCAGATTAGGTCAGCGCACGAGGTCCGCTTTCACTTTATTTTAATTATTGTTATGGGGTCCATCCAGTAGTTGAGTGGAACATCTGAAGTAGTTGAAAACAATTTACCTACTGCCGAGTGTCCGTGGCAGTCTGTCTCTCCCTATGCTGAGTTTGCGGTAGGGTTTCCAGTTTGTGAAGGACACAGTGAGCGAGGAGTTCGAGCATGCGCAGTGCGGGGAAAACCGTGCTCGTGTTTGCCGTTATAAATGCTCCTTTATAACAGCAAATTACGCCAGGGTTTCCAAATGGGAAAAAGGGAAGCCCATTAATTATCGTGCCATAATGCCGTGTTGCTATTATGACACCTGACGCAATTGAGCCAATTGTGCTCCTTGTTTCCGATGCTCTGATTTTGGCCATGTTACAAATGCTTGTGATCTTCTTTTGACGAGTGATATTCTTTTGTCTGGAAATAATTTTGGCATACTTAACCTGCTGGCTAAAACAATTCATCTCGGAATATTATGCGAGTCCTCATTCTCCGATTACAGCAACATTATGTTGTGCCAGCTATTGAAGTATTCTACAAGGAATGTATAAACACCATCATAGGTCTGAAGAAAGGACGGTCTCTAGTTGTACTAGGTATGCTTTATTGGTCATGTGCACAATTTTAATTTTTTTAAATAAGTACTTTTGGAAAAAAAATATGAGCTGTGGTAACACTTTCCATTAATACAGTATGCACATCTTATTTCCTTCTTCAAAATGGAGGGCAAATGGTTCGTACAGACAAAATTTGGTTTTCCAAATGTCAGAGTCCATATCGATTTATTTACAAATGTTGGTCACTGAGTCACCGGCAATAGTAGAGATATGATCATCCATTCCCATGACAAGAAGAGAAGCTGTCAAAATTATTTTTTTTTTTACTGTTCACATGCATTTATATGTATATGTATGCTTTAATGTTAATTTAAGGCATATACGTATTTGCCTACTCAAATTCACGCTTGCGCTTAAGAGCTCCTAGATGTCAGAACCATGTAACTTTATACGTCAAAGTCTGATCCAATCATACACGGGGTTACTATCAGACTGCAAATCAGCAATTTATTTACTTTAAAATGGTGTGCTTTAGACAATATCAAATGGAAAAGTCAGCAAATGAAATGTCATGATATTGTTTTCCATAATTTCAGGCGATGGACGTATAGATAGCCCTAGTCACTGTGCGCAATATTGTACCTACACTTGCATGGATAGTGAGACTAAGGAACTGTTATCTGTTGAAATAATTGATAAAAGGGAAACCACATAAAGGTCATCTAACATGGGAAAACTTGGACTGAAAAGATCACTTGACTCTGAGAACAAAATTATGGTGAGTTAGTGACAGATGTGCACACGCAAATTAGGTCATTAATGAGTAAGTGCTATGCGGTGTAGATATATTTAAGTTATTGACAATAAGTATGCTATATAATTATTACATGTACTAGTTACTGTATTTTTTAAAACTTTTATTTTTTATTAAAGAAAATGACTATCAACACATAAAGCATTCGTTTGACATATGGCATGAAGCTAAGAATCTAGGTAAAAGGTTGCTGATTGTAAGTAATTATTACATAGTCCATTTCATAACTATTTCAATTTGGTCACATTAATAAGAACATAAAAAAATATATTAATCTGACCGTATCTTGCTGTGTGAATGGTATGTATTTGACCAACTAGATGCGGTAGGAAGTACATGTTGTACAAATAAAGGCAATGGTTCCACAGTGTTCAGGGATTGTAACTCCTTGTAACATGGCCAAAATCAGAGCATCGGAAACAAGGAGCACAATTGGCTCAATTGCGTCAGGTGTCATAATAGCAACACGGCATTATGGCACGATAATGCCATGTTGGGAGTGGGAGTGAGCAGGCTTTGCTGTGTGTGTATGAGCGTGAGAAATGTGGAGCGTGCCTGTAAAGAAGTGAAGACGGCGTTTATAGCGAAAAGTCTGACCATTAGGTGGTGCTAGCAACAGACATAGTGACACACAAGTGCAATGTGAAGGAGGAAGTAGAGCACTGTGTTGGAAGGTGTGGCAAGTGTGTTTGTGGGGAAATACCAAAGAAAGGTGAAATGTGATGCTACCACCCACCCACCCAGGTCATAGTTCATGAGTGGCAGTATAGAAAAGAACGGGCAACTGTCCTGTGTCCCACTCACGCACCAACTCAGTTCATATTGTAAAAGTCGCTCAATGGTTGTATAATTGTCCAAAAGCGCCACCTAATGGTCGGACTAATGAGCCAGAGTTCAGGGAAAGGTGCTGTGTCGGCAAGTGTGTCAGTTGTGAAGCAGTCCAGAGAGCAAAGGTCAGGACATAAGATATCTATATAACGGGAAAGTGTGGTCTGATATGCCGGCCAAGGTGCGCGAGGCACATAATTATAGTGGCATGACATGTAGAGTGGAACAGCATGCTGACAGGAGACACAGCAATTTGAAGATAGAACAGAAGTGCTGTGGTCATCAGAAAGCACCACCTATTGGTCGTAATATCAGGGCTGCGCTGTACAGGCACAGCACAATAGCACTGTGAGTATCTGAGGATAGTAAACTATGCAGGAAAGCCATGTTCCCCACAATGCATCACAGGAGAGATCTGACATAGAAGCGAGTGAAGAGAAATAGGGAAGCACAGTAGAACTAGGAACTCTGCAGGTGTCAGCATGATTGAATGGCAATATTGATATGTACACCACAGGTAAAAAGTGTAAAAAAGTGGTCCCCAGTATCTTACCCGATGTCGGCTGATCAACGTGCACGCGCACGCTTCCAGTTACAGAAAGGCTGAAAAAGTAATAGACGTCAAGCATAATTGTGAAGGTGAAATAAGTATTTCTGCTCATCAGTGTTCCATAGGAAAGAAAACACCATCTGACAAATAATGGCTTGCACTTGCCATGTTACAAAGTGCATTAATCCTCTGATGGTATCTATCAGAATTAATGCATGGTTGGTCTGTTGTACACACTCGGCCTCCGGCCTCATGCCACAACGGTCCCAACCATGCATTAACTCCCCATTAGATGCCACCTTCAGAGGGGATTAATGCTTACATGTTTGATGATGTGTCCCTCATTATGAGAGTCAGTATCCTCATTGCCCCTAAGTCAGCACGTCTGTGTCCTCCATTGCAGTGCTGCATGTGCGAGTGGTATGTACTGAATGTGCCTGCAAACACCCACTTCCTGCAGCATCCAGACTATACTTCCATTCCGACCAGCAGGGGTTTGCTGTGTGCACACCATGGCCTGCTACTTCCAGCCTACCCTTCCATTCCAAACAAAAGGTGGAGCTGTGTGCTACATGCAACAGCACAGGGCAAAGTACTGTACATAGGAGTGCATGCAGAGCAGGCCATAATGATATGTAAATGTAACTGCCCACAGATTGCCTGAGTAGGCTCATTTGCATAGGATCTTTATTATACTTCACGTAACTAAATTTCAAAGGCTAATGTTATGTACTCATATATATATATATATATATATATATATAGAATTCTGTTTTAGGCTTTCACAACAGAAAGATTGTCAAATACTAGCTAAATGGTCTAATGAAATTATAAAACATTTCTGGTATTGTTGTCAAAAATATGACTCACTTGAATCATTCTTGGTATGTATATCATATGTTATTATAATGGTCTGAAAAATGGAGCTTTCTGAATGTCTGTAAACATTGTACAACTCACACCACATTATACCCTGAACATAATCCCTTGTCATGCCTGATTGTTTAATAATATTTGTAACATGACATCAAACAGAAATGGCAAATGAAGGAATTTCATTGGACCAAATACAACACATGACCAAAGCTGGAGCAGTGATTAATTCCCCAGTAAGGCCCACTCCAACACAATAATCATGGTTAGGCATCGGGATCACGCCTAGGAAACTGCTCTGTGGTCCATGGTCAATCACGCCTGTTAGATGGCAACAAAACTTAACGCTATTTCAAGTTAGTTTCACCTCCACCTGCCCCGCAGCACTTCACCGATCACTTGTTACAAGATATAGCAGACACTGATGAAGCTAAACACTGCTCTGAATATTTAAAAAAAATACTGTGAAACCGTAGACTCATGCTTACGCAATTGCTGTGTGCACAGAATTGTTCCACAAAAACAGAGCACCTTAGAAATCACTGCCACCATGCACAGGAACAGCCACACAATTCCCCATGAAATACTCCGTTTGTGTGCATCTCACTATTACTCCTCGGCGTTTAGCCCGCACACATGGAAGGTGAGTGCTGTCACTGAGCTTCGACGACTATCGCATTATGGTACATTAGAAAGATTTGCATACATTGGTGTCTATAAGCAACTGAGATGTCACATATGCAAATATTTCTACTTTCCCCATAATGCATTAGTGAAGTAGAATGAAAAACGAAAGAAACGAGTGAAACGAACACTGTGTTAAAACACAGAGCGACGTGCTTCTGTAATAGTTTTGCCTACCTGTATTGAAAACATAAGATTCAAACATGTGGAAAAACAGTCACAGCATAAACAGATGTTGAACAGTGAATGTGCATGCGCACCATCACAGATGTAGCCTAAGTAGTAAAGTAAAAGTGCAGACTTCAACATCACATAATATTATATTCACTAATATTGTGACTTGTTGTTACTTTCTTTCCCACACGTAAGACTTGAAACATTATTAACCTTGCAGCTGCCATATTACAAGCACATTAATCCCTTCCAAAGGAGGCTTCTACTGGGGAATTAATGCATGGTTATGTGGTTGTAGGCACTCAGCCTTCGGCCTCATGCCACAACCCCCCCCAATCATGCATTAATTCCCCAGTAGAATCCTCCTTCGATGGGTATTAATGCCTACATGTTTGGCAGTTGGGGAGGGGGAGGGTGGTGGTGCAGTGCTGGGTGAAGGGGCCCACTATCCCACATATGTTAATTGCATTGACTTCCTGATTGTGAGAGTGGGGGTTGGGAGGGTCCTTCTAAACTGCGATTGAAATGGGACACATTACTATTTACCCACTGTGTACTAGGGCAGGTAAGTAAGCATTAAGCCACTCGAAAGGAGGCATTTTCAAGGAATTAATGCATGGGTGGGGGTTGGTACACTGGACAAGGCCGAGTGCTCCAACCATCCAACTATGCATTAATTCCTTGTAAATGCCTCCTATCGAGTGGTTTAATGCACTTGTAACATGGCAAGTGCAAGGTGACAATTGTTTCACTGCTCTTTAAGTAATAATGAAACAAATATGCACAGAAAAAATAATTTTACTGCACAAAACATGCTTCACTTCTAAGCTGTATGTCTTTTTCAACGTGCGCATGCATGTTGCATGGCCCACATGCAGTAATGTAGTGCCTACCAAGCCAACCAATTTATTACACATTACAACTCTGTATTCTGTACCAACATACACACTGCATAATCATTACACGTTAAAAAAAATCATGCTTCCAATCACCAGTTTTACTGTGTTCCCCATCGTTCCTACCTCTGAGAGATGTATCACTACTGCATTGTGGGAGACATGTATAACATTCTTGTAATTTAGCAATACATTTGGACAATTCTAACCAATAGGTGGCATGGCACACATATACTGTCAAAGGCAAAGTTGCCAGAATTTCTTACAGTACATTCCTGTCAGTGAATTAATGCTGCATATCGCTGTTGTACTGATTGCACATATGTGCCGATTACCACGGTGCCAACCGGGTGGGTGGTGGGACACAACAATATTTTACTTATTGTTTGCCCTACATTATGAGCTCACTGATGCTGGCTGTACTAGCTTCGCAGTCACTGGTACGACTGGCCCCACATCATGCAATCACCGATACTGGCTGTAGTACCTGTACGACGATTGTCACCATTGCGCCGCCTATAGGTCGGACTGCTTCACCTATTCCGACAAGCACATACTACGGCACTACAAGACCATTGCTACAAATCTCTACTTCCCAACCACCACCTATAGGTCAGACACAGGCAACAATCAGAAGAAGCACACTGCTGCTTATTTCTGTCTCTTCAATAATGCGCGCTCTCGATGTGACCTGTATCCACTTACCCAAACCTTCTGGAACTAAACTATGTTGCCATACATATCTAGAGAATTAATGCATGGCTACGTTTCGGTCATCTGATCTCTTTGGCCCAATTACTTCTCACTATTTCTACACTACTATTATTGCCATGTTACAATGAGTATTTATATCTGCACATAGGTATAAGGTTTAAAGTAGCCTGTGTCTTAGTTGCTGTCTTCTGCATGATTAACAGGATTTGTGGCCAGGTGCATTGCATCATGTAACCAACAAACATGAATGGCTACATGGCCATGGACTATATGCTGGACATTGCATGCATGGTGAACTGAATAGTGAAATGAATACAGGATGGATCGAAGCAGGGTCTAAGGCTCATAATGAACTGTGGAAAGTTTTACTCGACAAAAGAATCCTTAATACTATTCCATATTACTTAAACTTCAGGTGACTAACGAATTAAAAAAAATTACATTTTATATCTGTTCTAATAAAAAGATGAGAGAACGTTGTTTACAGTTTCTCTTGAGTTTTGTTTTAGAATGTATGCATCTGGGAGTAGTTAATAAAATGACAGGATGCCCCACCCTACCAGTCTCTCCTTCACCGCCTACACCTGCCACCAGACCTCTATCCGGTGACAGCGGGACTGTAGATTGGTGACCTACCCACCCACCCGGGAGAGGAGAGCCAACACTCCCCCCTTTCCCCCATGCCAGCACCCTGATGACCCAAGTCCATTTCTGAACCTGGGTTGCCGGCGTAGCGTGAGGTATGGCATCCAGTGCCTTAACCTTCTATGCCACCGGGCCGGCCTGTGGAATAATATTTTATTAAAGTAATAAGGCACCAGCTGGCCCGGTGGCATAGAGGGCTGAGGGGCTGGCACCTTACCTCAACCCACACCGGTGACCTGGGTTCAGGAACAGACTCGGGACACCAGGGGCTGGCAGGAGAAGGAGAGGATTGAGCGTCCGTAGGACTGCTTTCCTCTCCTGGGGAGGGTTAGGGGTAGACGTCGGTCAGCAGTGGCCTCTGCTGGAGACCAGGAGCACTGCATGATGGCATAAGGGGGGAAGCATACCAAAAAACAGAAAATGGCTCTGTGTTACGCCAGATGACGGCTGACCGGATCTCCGAGACCATCAATGCTCCTGCAGCCATCCGCCTCAGCAGTACCTCATGGCTAAGACATTGCACTGGTCTGCTTGCCCTGCCCAGGCTGGTGCCTTCCCCCACAGAGGAGGGAGACCCCCCGGAGAAGCATTATGCCGGGTCACCATGAGGTGGCTGCTATCTGAGTGCGGAGGCTTGGGGGACAGGATGGGTCAGAAGTATCCTTGGCATGCCCAAAGGAGTGGCTAACACGGTAGCACATCGGGGAGAAAATAAATTACACAAAAAAAAAAGTAATAAGGCACTCCCAAGAGATAGATTAATGGTCAGTTAATCACCCCCTAGGGACAATATGGCATTTGTCTGCACCTCGTACTACATTACATCCCTGGTGGGGTGATTAACAAACTGTTACTCTAACCTCTGGTCATGCTTTGTTGCTTAAGAGCTCCCGTCTCTAAATCAAAAAAATCAAATAAGACTTTATGGACATGCCATCCATATACACCACCAAAATCTTGCTTTCCTTTCACATCTGCCTCCCCATCATACAGTATTCATAATGATGTCCCTCCCTTTCTTATCCTGTTTCACTCTTCTGTTACTTTCCATGCATCTGTATACTGCCTCAAATCCCATTTATGACTTCAAATACTATTGACCACTGTGCCTCCCCTGAACTTTATCACCAAACCTTTTGCCCCCTTCTCAAAACACAAACACCCCTGACTGGTCTGTCTGATCACACACTCATTCTGATCCCACTCATCTCACCTTTTCACAACATCGGGTTCCCTTGTTGGAACTGTTCGCCCTTCTACTACAGTGCTGGAGCGTTGAAGTCAGTCCCATTGTTGGGTTTGCCTCTGAACACCCCCTCACCATCCTTGAGCCCACGGTATTCCAGTCAGCCTTGTGTCGGGTAATCCATTGCTGTAGTGACTGTGGCTGTTGCAGCCACTGAGCGGAGGAAAAGGATGCCAGTAAACCAGTCATCTTGGTTTGGAGACTTGCAACCTCTACCCTCATTCATTGTGATATACTATTCCATTTATTATTCTTCAACTATTTTATTTTACCCCTCTTCCCGTCTTCCTTACCCTTCTACCTTATCATATTCCCCTTGGCTATCCTTTCCAATATTTCTCCTTCTTCTAGTTATTGAAATACACTATTTTATTGGGTCTATAACAACTTCACTGATTTTTGCTTGCAGTGGCTTCAAAATGTATAATGGGTGGTTATATACTGAAAACTAATTTTATATTGATTCAAATTGTAGCAATGTCAAATTCATTTATTGTCTCAAGAAGTACTGCAGAGCTTGAACAATATCATCAGAATATTCTGATGTATGCATCTAGGAGGCAGTGAGATAGTTTTCCAGTGTAAGAATTACCTGGCTGCTGTTGACTACAACCATCACATTAACAGGCCATATCAATTAATCTTAATGGTGTAAGGGTGTACGTATGTTTTTTTATTATTTATTTTCTATGAACATCATTATTAAAGCTATTATCTAATGGTTTTTATCATAGCAAAATTTCAAATTACCTAATATGTATTTATATCCTTTACCTCAATACTATAAAAAGTTCTTCCAAAGGATAAATGTGTTTTGAAAACATGGCATGAGGTGTGCGTCACCAGTTGTACATACTCCGTGTGGATCAGCACCGATTCCTATGGTCAATAAGGCAGTGTAGCAGTGCTTAAACTCACTGATAATGTCACATGGTGTCTGTGTGCTACAGCCGTGTTTAAATTATTTATAAATATACAGTACTTGAAAAACGTTTACATCTTTCAATCCTTTGTCACTGATGTGAATGATAATTTTAATAAAAACTAATGGGAAAACATATAAATTATCACTAACCATAATAAACACATCCTCAGAATGTTATAACACTACATAGTGTAGTTTGTACAGCTGGTATCTGTTAAAAGGTATAGTAATTGTTGTCCTCATCACCTCATTTTCAGGTACAGAAGGTTATACAACAAGACATCTGGAAGATGGACTGTTGTCTCAAAAAAGTACCAAAGAATTACTCCTACAGTACATCCCAAAGTTACTTGCAAAGGTTGTAAATAACAGACTGACTTTAAAAAGCCATTGTTAAAGAGTCTTCCGCTCCGTCCACAGAATCCGAGAATTCAGCTGAATGTATCTGGTTTACCTCCACCAGATATTAAGTATCCTGTGTCAAGTCATAAACCTCAGTTTTGATGAACTTCATTTTCATTTGGACTATCTGTGTTCACATGTCATCTGATATCAATGTGTACGTTTTTCACATCTATCCAGTCTGTCATTATAAACCAGCTGTATTAGATGCTGCAGACCATAACATGGCATTAGTTTTTCCTTATAACATCTAGGGTTATCTTGGGCCTTTCCTGTGCAGGTCTGCATCCAATAACTTTACTTGGTAATATCTTTTATTGGGTCAGAAAATTCAATGTATCCTATGAACTGTCAGTAAAAGAGAATACCACACAGTATCGAATGTAAGTGGGGTGGTGTTCAGTCTCCTTCAGCTGTCTGTATACTATGCACCATCTCTCCTACCAGGCTTTGGGCACATCCCATGATTGCAGTGAAAGGCCAAACAGATATGCCATAGGCTCCGTAACGGCCTCTTTTATATCCCCATCCTCTGTGGTGTACCCCATCCGGTCCCATAGACTTACTGTCTCTTACAACTTCCAGTTTACGTATCTCAATTGCCCTAGGTAATGGATTTGTATCCATTGCATTACACTTCCAACCCTAACTACTCATTTCAGGACCATTTCCTACATCTAACTCTGATGAAACAAATCAATATCATCAAGTTGGGGTAAAACTCAGTAGAAATGCTAAATATTTAATGAGTTGAGCAAAAATATATTATATGCTGAAGCTTATTTATTTATATTTATTAGTAGTCAGAAAAACTGGATTACATTTATGTAAATATTGCAGATAATTGAAATACTAATGCACGTAAATACGTTGTCTCTTAAGATTGTTATAGTTGTCGATCATACTTATAACAGATTTTAATTACTTTTCAAAATTGTGAAATAAGTCAGGAAGTATCATTTAAAAAATAATAAGTAAGAAACATGTAGAACGGTGAGGTTTCATCATAACATAAAAAGGTAGAAATCAATCTGGGCCAGATTTTCAAAGCCACACCAAGGATGAAGCTGTGGTCACCACTTAGTCCAGCCAGGAGATACACTAAAGGTGGGAGAGGAGCCCTGGTGGGTGTCAGGGCACAGCTGTCTTGCAGCATGACAGGTTTGTTATGTTAACGGTCACGGTGGTTCAGCACCTCCCCCACCACTCCCAATGCCTACATATGAGCACTAGTATTATATTATTCCCCAGATCCCCAATCTCCCCAACTCTACAGCACAAGTAACTCTGTGGTATACACCCCCCATATGTGCCATAATCATATTACAATTTGTGATAGATACTGCCAAATTATATTTTCATCCCTGTTAGTCAATGCCCACCCCCAGCATTGCCCCTTCAGAGTCATGGAATCGCCACTTGTATATTGCCCCCTCCATCCCCAATCTCCTCCTACACTACATCATGAGTTCCCCCTGTGGTATAGCACCCCCCACTATCCCCAATCTCCTGGATAAAAAAAAACAAAATAAAACTGGTCATTCTCCCTGGTGGTGTAGTGATACCAAGCCTCCACTCCCCAGCAGGTATTGCCAAACCACCCTGATCCCCCTCTCCACTTTTCCCCTCCCAATAATCCAACCAGCACTCCCCTTCTCACCACCACTGCCAGCCAAAGAATGAGCTGTAAAGGAGTGTGTGTATTGTACACACTCCTGGATGACGCATTCTGCGGCCGTCCATAATGGTGAGCATAGGGTAGAGCCAGTAGCAGGATTGGGATGGGAATGGGGGTAGGGTGGGGAGAAAGTGGGGTGGTTTAGCAATACCTGCTGGGGATGGGAGCGTGGGAACCACTACATCACCAGGGAGAATGATCATGTTTTTTTTTTTTTATGTTTTTATCCATGAACTCGGGGACTGATGATAGTGGGGGACATTATACCACTAGGTGAACTCGTTATGTAGTGTAGACAGAGACTGGGGATGGGAGAGGGGGCAATATACAATTGGGGATTCAATGACACATTAGGGAGTCACGGGGGGGAGGAGGGTCCACTAGACCCAGGATGAAAAATATATTTCATGTGCATCTGTAACCACTTGTAATATTACTGCCGCACATGGCACCTGGGCAGGTGTCATGTCACTGCCCTTCCATGCCACTGAGTCCCTTGGCCCATCCTGGCATGGTGTTTCCTCCCACCACCCAACACTATCTTAGACACTCAGGTGTTGCACCTGGTGGAGTGTGTGTGTGTGTGTGTGTGTGGGGGGGTAATCCTTGCAGAAGTGGCTGCAGATGCGTCACCTGTTTGGTGCAGCTAGTCACTTGCGGCAAACCTGGGATGTTTGTCGCATGGACACTACCTTTTGTAAACTCGAGTGCTGGGTGACTGCTGCACTCTGAGTTTGCTGCAACCCTTAGAGCAATGTACCTTGCTTCATTCCAAGGGTGCTTTGAAAGTCGGGCCTCACTCTAAGCTCCACATTTTGTAAGGTTGTTTATGTGGATGGTGCTGCTTATTTTTAGACCTGCAATACAATGTTGAAACGGTACATGTATAACTCTGAACAACTGATATATGATTGCTGTTTCTTATTTAAATATCTGGTACATATTTTTAGAGTATAACAGTATCTGGAGAATATTCTGTAAGTATTATTGTATTCATTCAGTTTTTAAAATCTTCATCGGAAATCAAATAATCACATGTTGGATTTATTGTATTGTTAGAAATAAATATGATTAGCCAAATAAATGGCATGTAGATATACATCCATACTTACTTCTTTATTTTATGTTGATACAGTAAGCCTCTTTTTTTTAACTTTAACTATTAAGATAAACTCAAAGTAATGATTCAATTTTAATTTTTTTATGTAACAATATTTTATTCTTAATATTTTGTCATTAAAATTTGAAAACCTGGGGGGCGCTGTGGAGCACTCAACATGGCGGCAGCTGGATTCTGCTCTTCTGATGAGGCTTTCCTTTATTATTAATTTCCAGTGTTAGTTTGGACAAGAGTGATATCTCAAATACTGTGGTTTGTATCGGAGACGCCAGAGATTGCAATATGAGCCTGAAAAAGGACAATAAGCATACTGAACAGAAGTTAGATGCTTATCTTTCCTCACCGCAAGGCACAAGAGACACTGAAACTAGGCCACCCTCCTCTACGGACAAGGCGAGTTAAGCCTCGAATCCCCAGATTATGGCTGTGGTACAGAAAATCCAAGTGACTGGGGAAGAGACTAACCACCTTCTGGCCATGGCTGAAGCTCAATTTGCTGAATTAGACAACAAGGTCCAGTCAAACGAATTGCACATCGGCAAACTGCAGACAGAAGGGAAGCATCAACAGAAGAGAAACGCAATGTTTGTGAAAGACCTTAGTTTCCTATGGGTGAAAGTGGAGGCCTTGGAGATTGGACAAAAACAGCCCAATGTCTGAATAGTAGGATTCCTTCCCAGATTTGCCAGCAGCACGGAGATCCTTGCAGCAGTCACCAGAATGATTTTCACACATCTATCATTGCTACCGACCAATGCTGGTTTGTCAGTGCTTAAGGCCTTTGCCATTCCCATGAGGTCCCGTTTGAGAAACCCTGAGAATGCCTGACTGCTAACAGCTAATGCAACTCTGTCTAGCCCTGAAGCATGCATCCCTTTACTCCAAGCAGCAAGGCAACGTGGAGATATCATATGGGAGGGTAGCAAAGTTGCCTTTTTCCCAGACATTTCATCCCAATCTCAGAGTCTGAAAAAGGCGCTCCAGATTACAAAGAAATCCCTCCTTGAACACAAAATAATGGTTCAGTTGCTGTTCCCAGCAAGGCGTTAGGTTCGCCATGCTGGGAAGACTCACATTTTGTCAGACCATGAAGCTGCAGCAGCCTTTGCTTCTCAGCTTATAGCAGTCCAGAAGACGTTGTCTCAGCAAGAAGTGGACTCTGATACTAATGACTGAATTAATGTGGCTGTCTTTTGGATATAGCTCTTTGTTCCAATCAAGGTACTTCTGAAGAGAATTCTGAACTCTTTCTGGGTGAAGTTATACTGAGAACATAGACCTGTTCCACTCCGTATCTTTAATTTTCCCCAGTTAATGCCATGTTGGTTGCAACGTTTCAAATGTTCCTGTTGATTAATAACCTGCTTATAAGGGGATTAGCTATCGATAGGGGAATATACCCACTCAGTTTGTGAACTTTTATATTTATTCCTAGGAGATATCCTGTCTCCCTACCAGTCAACAAGTTTGACTCTAGAAGTTGGGGTGCAAAGCAACGTAATTGAGTCAAGGACATCTGAGATGTACTATATTATTATTTTTCCTCTTGTTAAGGTTTATCAGCCCTCCACATATATATTACTGTATCCTTCGGGGGGGGCAGAAATATTATCAAATATCCTTTAGGGAGTTGTTTAGGTGAGAGTGTGCTCTCCTACAATATTATCCAGCCATAATATTTACATCCTTGGAATTTTGGATTGGCTAGCTTTAGTTACAGGACCATTTTCTGTATTTCATGTGCAAGTTGTTCTAAGTGCCCTGTACTACGCAAAGCTACATAGCTTACCTACACTGCTGTATTATTGGAATGTAATATGGTGGATACTTTGTGCTTGTATTATTATGAAAATTAATAATCAGAAATGTAAAAAAAATAAAAAATGTGAAAACCTTTTCATCTTTTTGTACATATATTTTTATGTTACGATAACCTTGAATAAACAAAACCCTTATACTATCCAAATGGATCAGGATAGGTGCTCCTAATACGCCATACACAACAACTGGGGATTGGAACCCTTATGCCTCTTCCAAGCAGTTCATGGTGCCACAGCACAAATTGCCTATATGCTATAAAGCGACGGCATCGATTTAAATCTTTATCTGCTGGAATGGCGAAAACATCTCTCCTGTAGGCGGCAGCAATGCTCAACACTCCAGGGTCAAGTACTAATGCATCAAAGTCCTATGAAATAAAAAACAAAATATTTGTCAGTTACACTTTTTTTACCAAAAAATAATTTAAATACTGATAACTAATACACTTATTGAAGATGTTAGAGGTAGCTGATGTTGCTATACCAGATTTGAATTGTTTCGTACCAGCTTCTGCCTCAGCCAAAAACACTGACATACTGGGCTGGATAGTCAAAGGGGCTGCACTGGCACAACCCCGCATTGCGCCACAGTGGGATATTGAAAGGGCTGCCCAGCACAGCACAAATCCCGATGCACCGGGGCACAATGTAATCATATGCGGCGCAGATGCAGGGAGCGTGCCCATGCATATGTGGCACATCCTGATATTCAGCCCAGGATGTGCAGCGCATATGCTGGCACAACCCTGCATTGCGCCGCATGAGGGGCTCAAAGTTGAGCCCTGGAAAAGTAGGAACAAATTGTGGCCACCCACAGGCAGGCTGCTGTATCGCAAGGTGCAACACAGCAGCTGCCCGCTGTGAGTGGCCACCGCCCACCCAGAACAATGTCCCCAAGCACACACACAACCCTGGTGGTCTAGTGGAACCCCGCTCATAGTTGCGATCGCATGGTATATGTTAAAACACATCCTTGGTAGTCTAGTGCCCCCGTGTCCCCGATTCCCCAGAAATAAAAGCTATGACTGTCCCTGGTGGTCTGGTGGTCCCCAGCCCATTGCCACAACCACAATAAAACCCATAAAGAAAAGCCTGGTGATCCAGTGGCACCTCCCCACCCTCCCACCCCACTAGATCCCTTGCCCACCCGCTCCTCCCCATCATTGGCAGGTGGCAGCATCCCCCTGCATACTGCCTGGCGACTGCCGAATGACAGGTACAGTATGGGCTGTAAGCCATTGGTCCCCAGTGTGGACCAATGGCTTGCAGGGCATTGTTAGCAGACAGTCTCAAATTTGTGAATGGACTTCATTCACAGATTTTGACTGTCTAGCCAGTATGCCCTGCAAGCCCATTGGTCCACACTGGGACCAATGGGCTTACAGCCCACATGCACTCTGTCATTTGGCAGGCAGCCAGGTGGTATATGGGTGGATGCTACCACCCACCAATGACGAGGGGTGGCGGGTGGGCAAGGGCTCGTGTGGGTGGAGGGTGGGGGGCCACTCGATCACCAGGGCTTTTCGTTACAGGGTTTTACCGCGATCGCAGCAACGGGTGGGGGTAATAGACCACCAGGGACGGTCATACTGATACTGTTCAGGGACTCGAGTGGGAGGGGGGACCACTAGACCACCAGGGATGGTCATGGCTTTTATTTCTGGGGAATCGGGGACACGGGGGGGGGGCCACTAGACTAACAGGGATGTATTTCTTAATATATACCATGCGATTGTGGCTACAGGGCGGGGGTGCTCCGGGATGCCCACTGCCCACGTCATGCTGTGCAGGGTACCAGGCACAAGTTGCCGGACTGCCCTGTGCAAGGCATGCAATTGGGGCCATAATGACATGCAAATGGCCCCATTTGTGCCTTGCATATATTATGGCCTCATTTGCATGCCCCCAGCTGAATTTCATGGGTGATGTGCCTAGCGCAACTGCACTTGTGTAGTCGTCCCGTGCTCTATCTGTGGCTTGCACTGGCACAGCATGTGCACCATCCCAGCAGGTTCAACGGCAAGGCGCCATGGCGCATCACCATTGAATATCACCTGGTCCTGGCACATCCCAGTTGTGCTGCACCCTGGCTTGCAACACTGCCCAGCATAGTCTGAATATCTGGGCCACTGTATGCAAGGCAAGTGTCGTGCCTAGGGCTGCTACTGCAATATCATATCACAGTTGGGAACCAGTTCGGTTCTGTATTCAGCACCAGGGTTGTGTTTTTCTCTTAAAGTCTGTTTGCATTGAGAGTAATTATTATGAATACAGACCAGGCTGAAGTAATTAAGTAGCTGTGTGGGTTAGTGTATGTATTAGGGGTTGGAAGAACTGCATGTGTTTTCATTGCTGTGTGTGCTACAGTTCAACTGTGCAGCGGGGGGGCAAGACAACTACAGAGTATATCAATGGTTATAAGCAACGTCTTATGCATGAAGATATACAGTATACAGATTTACATTGAAGTCCAATCAAGTCATATGTATGCAGGCAGTATAGATTAGTGGTTAAAATCTCTGAACATCAAACCTGGAGTCCTGAAGACCTGGGTTCAATCTCATTATCTACCACAGGTATACTGTTTGATCATAACACTTAACTCTTTTGTGTGAAGTTATCTGTGACCACCTGAAATTTGCAGCCAAGCCACATGCATGCAGTATGTAAAAATTCAACAAAAGAAGTTATGCTTTCAGCACTCGATTGCTGCATGCATGCTGCTTGCAAGCAGTCGGTCCCAATTTAACATTTAAAACAGGCTTGCAGCACACATATCAAATTGGTAGCTTTATGTGCGCAGCATGAACACATGGCATACAATTATTTCTGTAATCACGTAATCAGAAACAATGGGCCCTATGTACTAATAGGCGGGTTATACATGCTTGAGGCACGTACCCTGCCCACATACCTACGCGGCCCCGGACTGGCACAGGGTGCATGATATGCATGACCGCATGCACCCACAGGGCACCTGTCTGTGGCCACGCCCCTTCAGCATGCAGGGTCATGCGGGTGGGGGTGGAGTCGCAGACCCGGGCTGGCATCCAATTGGATACCTGTACCGGGTCCCACAGTGGATCTCTTGTGTACATGTGGCGGGTGCACAGCATAGGAGCCAGCCACATAAAGCAACGAGTGATGGATGACTGGTGGGCACTCACCCAAGATGCTGCCCCAGCCCTCCCCTGCAGCCTATTGGGCTGCGGCAGCATGGTGGTCCAAAGCATGGTTCTGCTATACCTGGTGGCTAAGGTACACGGGGGTGCATATCGGGTTATGGCTGGTCCGGCTAGCATACCCATCACCCCCCGAGCCTGGCACTATGCAACTTAGTGAATGCCACGTAGTACAGGCACGCCCTCTGACAAACCCACTGCATGGTGTTCCTGGAGTGACCTGGGCGGTGGGCGTGTATGTGCCTTGCGTGCCCTTGATGAATGCTGCCAAGGGTCCATGGGATCCCCCGCTGTGCGGCATTCACACTTAAAGTTGCCTACATGGGGGGGGCGCTAGCGAGCCGTTCTCCAGGCAGGAAGCTTTTCCTGAACGTGCTGCACTTCAGCTGTAATATTTCATTAAAAATATTATTATCAGCTGTTCAAACGACTGAACTTTAACTAGATTTGAATTTCTCAACTGCCTGGCTTTTGACTGATACCGAACATAAAAGGATGTGGATCGGAAATTCTACCCATGCAGCTATTACGATAAAAACGCAAGGAAAGTAAGCAAGGCTGCAGATCCTTCATGCGGGGCTCCTACCACCATGCTGGAATAATCGCAGAGCTCTCCATGGCAGCAGCTTCTTACTTTACTGCAAAATATGGACGTTAAATTGGAAAATTCCCTTTTGAGGATGGAGCAACACATAGTTGCACCTAATGCTCCAAGTGAAGCGGTGCGGAAATATGACAAACGATCCACCACTACAAAGTTGAACGGAGAGAGTGCACAATACCGAGGCCATGTGAAAGCTGTAAGAAATGAATCTCAGGCTGTCATTTTGATGAAGGGGTTGGATCGTTTGAAGGACATAGGGTGTTTGGACCCGATTGCCTTCTTTATGGACTGTACTGGGATCATGCTGATTTTTGATAAATGCCTCATCTGGTGCTGGTTTTGGAGGCTCCGATGGAGAATTTGGAGATCACTTGCTTACCAGTTTCGGGGCCTGGTTTTCAGACAGCCGAGGATGGCGGAAGATGGAGAGATGTGTGCTGTGCCCAGGAAGGACTGATTCCACTACTGGCAAGTTTTCGACTGCTTAGGCGTACAGAGCCTATGTCTTGAACATGGGGGACATTGGAACTAATGTTCGGGGGTTTATATTGTTCAGGACTCATAGCTGATGTGATGGCTGGGGAATCTTTCTATGTATTACTATGGCATGGCTTTGTGATGATGGTCATTGTAATCCATATGGTGGTTTATTCCACCCTTTGCATAATATATTTCCCAGTGTGTCTAAGCTATGTAGCTATTAGTTGCTCCCAAATCTCGACTAGAATGCTCTGCATGTTTCTTGGGCTGCCTTTATGCCTTATTGTTTTGGTACCCAGTTTAGTTATAAGAAACAAGAAATCTTAAAATAGGAACATTTATAGTTTGACAGTTGATACTGAATTCATTTCATCGTGGAAAGCAGCACTGTTTGAGAAATTGCACATATGTCCTTTTTTGTATATTTTGTCAACTGGATTAATAGCAGTTTTTACGACTGCGTCTTACTGCCTTTGTAAATTCTTCATTTTTTTTTTTTTTAACTTTCCTTCTTTATTATTTTCCATTTTGTCAAAAACAGATACATAAAAGTTACAGCTCCAGAGTGGGTTACAGAACCGTAAAACTTATATAAAATTATAAAATTACTAACAGAGGTAAAATAAATTTAAAGTTAAAGTTAATCAGGTGCTGTCAACAGTTCAAAGACTTAGAATCTGAATGAAGACCTCAGAATCAGGAAGTCAGGTATATGACCCCAAAGGACTAGGGGACAAAGTCTTTTCGTAAAGGAGTAATATACACCCATCTTCCCCATCGAATCTCAAATCCCCTCAGTGACTTGTTACACATTGCAGTTAATCTTTCCATCTTGTATATCTGTATCATTAGGACGGACCCTTGGTCTAATGCTGGAGGGAGTGGGGAGAGACAATTCTTAGTTGTGGCCTTTTTAGCCGCAAGGGTAGCCACATTCAAGAAGTCCTTTGTAGGGGTGTCTTTACATGTTTGGGGACATACTCCAAAGAAAAGGAAAAGAGGGTCCACCACTATATCTGGTGATATTATTTGTTGCAGAGCTTCTTGTAGCTCAGCAAAAAAAATATTTAAAGTGTTGCATGTCCAAAATATATGTCCCAGGGTCGCTGAGGTATGTCTGCACTGCCTCCAACACATACACATAGCAGGATTAAATTTCTAGCTAATAGCTGGAGCCTGAAAATATCTTATAGCTAGCTTCCATGCAAACTCCTTCCAAAGCCCTGAATTTATACCCTTTCCCATAGTTTGTAAAAATTTCTCCCATTGTACTGAAGTGATTTCCATTCCTAAATATTTCTGCCAGGATACTCTTACTTCTTCCGTAGAATCAGCTTTCAACATAACAAGGGCCCCATATAAGGCAGAGATCGGGTGAGGGGGTACACTATGCTTGTCTATGGCCTTAATAAGAATCTGTATAAGCTCAGGGACTGGCTGATCCCCCCATTTAGCCACTCCTGTCTTCTGTAGGTAATCCCTTGCTTGAAAGTATCTGAACCTGTCTGTGTAGGGGATTCTGTACTTCTGGTTTAACTCTGTTAAGGGTAAAAGCTCTCCCTGCAGCATAAAGTGATACACTAAATGGAGGCCTCGCCTCTCCCATTGCCGAAATCCCCGGTCCAACTTAGCTGGGATAAAAGAATCCATGTATGTCAGGGAACATAGTGCTAGTCTCCAATCTGCAATCCCATCCTGTGTCAGTACTTCCTGCCAGTATTTTAAAGTGGAGTGGGTATATGGATTACTTACTCTGTTAAGGTTTATAACAGGAGGGAATGACAGTAGGGTCTGGCACAAGTTTTTAAGTTCCACCTCTTGGTTTTCTATGGATTTCCATCTGGCAGCATATCCTCCATCTAACCAGTAGAGGGATATTCTAAGCTGAGTGGCTGTGTAGTACTGTCTAAAGTTTGGTACTGACCACCCTCCCCGTCTCTTGGGTAGTTGCAATATGGATAGCCGTACCCTAGGTTTCCTGTATGCCCAAATAAATTGACCTAACTTTCTCTGTAGAGTTCTGTAGAAGGCTTCAGGTAATACCAGAGGTATAGTTTGGGCTAAATACAAACAATGAGGCAGGACTATCATTCTGATTATTGCAGCTCTATGATGTAAAGCTAAGGGTAGCGTTCTCCACCTCTCTAAATCTGCTGTAAGCGCTTCCAGGAAAGGAATATAATTTAAAGAAAAGAGGTCTGTATGAGTTTTCCCAATGGATACCCCTAGATATTTAATACATTTTAAATCCCACCTGAGAGGGAATTTCGTCTTCAACTCCAAAGATGGGACATAATTAATGGCCAGGACCTCTGTTTTAGCGAAGTTGATTTTATACCTGGCTAACTTACCAAATTTAATAAGGAGTTCCCAGAGACAGGGGAGAGAATTCTCAGGATCTGTCATATAAATTAATAAGTCATCCGCATATAACGCAAGTTTATGCATTTCAGGATCTCCCTCCACTCCTGCCAAACCCTGTTCTTTTCTCAATGCCTGGGCCAGAGGTTCTAAATATATTGTGAACAAGAGGGGTGATAAAGGACATCCCTGTCGAGTACCACGAGACAACTTAATAGGAGGTGAGAAGGAGCCATTTATCCTGATAAAAGCCCTAGGGTCAGAGTACCTTAATTTTATTATTGTGATAACCTGTTCAGGTATTCCGACCTTTTCCAATACTGCCCACAAAAAGGACCATTCGACTCTGTCGAAGGCCTTCTCCGCGTCTAACGAGAGGAGCAGAAAAGGCGTCTGACTACTCTCAGTCCTGTGAATCAAATGCAAGGTTCTTTTGATGTTATCCTGTGTCTGCCGGGCAGGAACAAATCCTGTCTGGTCTAAATGCACTATGTTTGGTAAGAATTCTTTAAATCTGTCTGCCAGTACAGACGCAAATATCTTGTAATCTATATTGAGTACTGAGATTGGTCTATAGGAAGAGCAGGATGTTGTATCTTTGCCTGGTTTTAGCATGCTCGCTATGTAAGCATATCTCCATGAATCTGGAATTGCTATGCCTTGTTGCACCTCCCCATATGTCTCCATCAGTATTGAGATTAGGTCTTGTCTAAAGGTCTTGTAAAATTCACTGGAATACCCATCTGGGCCTGGACTTTTACCAGTCTTTAAGGCCTTAAGTACCCGATTCACTTCCTGCTCAGAAATTGGTCTTAATAGGGTTTGTTTTTGTTCATCTGTTAATGTCTGAAGCCCGAGCCCTTGCATAAAAGTCCCTATTTCCTGTCATTGTAATGTTTCCTCAGAGTGGTATAGTGAACTATAAACGGTCTGAAATGCTTGTTCAATCTGCTTGGGAAGGGAGACCAATTTATTAGTTGCTGGGCTTCTGATTTGGGTTATGTTAGAACGTGTTCTATGCTGCCTAAGCCTGTGTGCCAATAAGCGAGTAGCTCTGGGACCCTCTTCATAATATTTTGCTTAACAAGCTGTAAGAGCTAATTCTGTGCGGACATCTAAAATCCCCTGTGTTTGCTCCTGGTGGCCTGAAGGAGGAGAGCCCTTGCATCTCCTGCTGCATGTTGGGCCTGAAGTGTACCATATTGCTGCTGGAGAATATCTAAATGTTTCTGTTGTTGCTTTTTGTGGTGTGATGCATACTTTATTATATCTCCCCTCAAAACTACTTTCAGAGTATCCCATAAGGCGCTCTTGGTAACTCCTTGGTTATTGTTTTCTGAGATAATTTGTTTAATTCTGCTCTGAACCATATCTCTAAAGTCCTTTCTGTTTAATAGAAAGTTATTAAATTTCCAAATGGTGTTAACTCTCTCCTTCACCCCCCATGACACCCTCACTGTGACACAAGAGTGGTCAGACAGAACTGAAGGAGACTGCACACACTCTAGTATCCTATGTAGATATTCCTTAGGAGCATGAATGTAATCTATACGTGTATAAATCCCATGAGGGGAAGAAAAGTGTGTGTACTCCCGTTTGTTAGGATGTAAATGCCTCCACACATCTACCCATTGAGCTTCCGGAAGGAAAACCTGAGTCACCCTTTGTGAGGAATTTTTTCTGTACACTCTCAGATTTGTAGTGTCCATAGGGGACATCGTCTGTTTATGGTCCCCTCCTAATATCAGCATTCCCTTATGTAGCTCCATAACCTTCTGAAGCAGTGACTTTCTTACTTCGCTCCCAGCACCAGGAGGAACATATAACGAAGCGAGGGTAATGTCCCGGCCTTCTAGTTGCCCTATGGCTATTGCTGATCTACCTTCTGGGTCTGCATATGAATTCAATAAATGAAATGGAATATTCTTGGGGACCAAGACTGCTGCTCCCTTCCTCTTACCCTTCCGAAACACTGAGGCCACTATAGTAGTGAAGCCAAATTTCAGGAGCTTTTGGTGTTCTTGCTTACTTAGGTGAGTTTCCTGCAGTAAGCTGGTTTTAGTTTTTTAAGGGAGCAAATTACTCTGTACCTTTTAATAGGGTTGTTAAGCCCATTAACATTTTGTGAACATGTTAATATCGTGGAAGTCCTACTCATATATGTGAAGCATAGGTCTTACAGCTGTCTCCCATAAGCTTATCTGAATTCCAACAAGTATAAGCACTCCCTTTCCTATTACCAGTGGGGTAAAACACAACCTTCCCCCCCCTCCTTCTTCGGACTCTCTTCTTTCAGGCACCTGTGATTTTTGAAATATACTACTACAAACTAAAAAAGTAATCTTTACAGTAATCATAACATTTTCGTCTGAAAAAAACACTATCAGACTTATAGTCAACAGCAAACTATTTAACCTATTTACAATTGTACTTCCAGAAAGGGGAGTGATACTTTCATTCTCCAATACAGGGAACAAAAGTCCCCCTGGGAGGAAAAGTGGCCAAAAAAGAAATCTCGGCCAGGCCTCCCATTCTCTCCTATGTCTGAGATCGGTGGGGTCATACCAACAGGAAACAGACCACTTGCCTCCATTAGCAAAGTCTGCTCTTCAAACTCCAATCAAGCGCTATCGGGGGGGGGGACATACAAAAAAAAAAAGGGGGGAGAGGGGTTGTGAGGGGGGAGGTCTTAGACAAGGAGGGAAGGTATAGGGAACAAAATAAACTAGAACAAAGATCATGTGGATCACATTAATACTGAGATCATTTGCATTCCAGTACAAATAGCAGTGTCTTTATCCCTGCTACAGTTTGTAAATCCTGCCCAACTAGAGGGCTACTGAGGGCTAAAAATTATGCAGTCTTTATAATCTGTAACATATTATGGACAGTCCGCCTATCCAGGACTTACATCAGAGCTATTCCAAAGAAGGTAGTGTTCAAGAAGATCTTGACTATGGAGTAAGAGAGGCATGCTCCCCGAAAATACTTAGCTTTACCCGCATTGTCCCGCTCAAGTGTCCTGGATATTCCTGACGTCTTTCCCGGTAGGATTCTGCACTTTCCGAAGACTCTCCTTAATGCTCTTGAATGTATTGAGGACCTCCCAATGCTTATTGAAGCCGTCTTTCTTTCGTGTGCTCCTCTGCCAGCTCGAGCGTGGGGGACGTTTTTCCTGTTGCACTGGACCTGGCGTCTGGAAACTCCAGCCCTTACTCTTTAGTTCCGGGTGTTTTTCTTCTGGCGATGCGTAGCTTTTATTACCGGAGTCCCAGAACACCCACAAGGTCGCCGGGTAAGGAGTCTGAAAGCGGACCCCATGTTCTTTGAGTACCCTTAATATTGGTGCAAATGCTACTCTCCTCCTCATTATTTCAGTTGGATAATCGTTGTCAAAGAGGAGTTTAGCTGAGTTGTAAGTGACATTTTTCTTAGTCCAAGCAGCCCTTAGCACAGTTTCTTTGTCTCTATAGCTAGAGAATTTCAGAATCACGGATCTAGGTCTTGCATCCTTATTTGTTGGCTTTGCGTAAGGGCTCTGTGGGCCCTTTCGATTGAAACTGAAACGTAGAGGAAGGTCCAAAACATCCCTGAGCATATCTGTTAAAAGTCCTCCATTCTCCCGTTTCTGAGTCTTCTGGAGACCATATATATGTAGATTGTCTCTCGGGATCTGGCTTCCAAATCTAGTAGCTTTTAGTGTAACATCTCATGCTGGTCTATCATGAAGTCTACAGCCTGTGTAAGTTCTGGGTCTCCTCTGTCATCAAGCTTGTCGTGGCCTCGAATCCATCCAACCTTTCTTCCACATCTGCCAGTCGATTTTGCAGTAAGTTGAATTCTTTTTATTTTCTGCTCGAAATGCGATTTCAGACAGAAGCATTCGAACACGTGAATAGGATAATTTCTCTCCTTCTCTGTCAGTGTCCATATCTCGCTGCACTGCTTGCAGGCGAGACACTACGCTGGGACAAGGCCTTCTTTGTGATCCTATTGCATCGGCTCGTCTGTTATGTCTGCCTGTGTGATTTAGCTCCCCTCTTTGCCTCCAAACATTCCCTGATTCTTTATGCCTTAGATTTAAGTCCTTCTTATTTGTTTTAGAGAATTTATTAAGCGGACCTTACTGGAGTTCCTTTTTCAAGTGGCCATTCCTTAGGGTGACGTCACCGGAAGTCATAAATTCTTCATTTTAAGGACACTCCAAGGCATATTCGGGACATGTTCTGTGAAAAATATTGGTTATCCCCCCTTCCTACTGTAACAGATTACAGGGGGCCATACTATGATTATCAAATATTTGTATGGAATCATTTTCTTTTGCTGCATCTATTACCCTGTATGAAGTATTTGTGTGTAAGATTTTACATGAAAACAATAAACATAAAGTATAAAATTAAAAAAATAAAAGTTGTCTACATGCCTCAGATATGCAGCGCGCAGGCAACTTTGCCGATTGTGCACAGGGCCCAATATGAGAGTAAACAAACTGGGTGTACATAGTTGCACACCTTGTCTATATGATCATGAAATATAACAGTTTTTAAAGACTCCATGAATTAAAATATAGTATTGCATCTTACAAATGGGCATCAAAATGTAAATCATACTACATCCATTTTTTTGTTCTATTTTTTCTTTTGCAGGTCCACTGTCGCTCTTCTGCCCGGGCCATGGTCCCCGGGGCTTCCACCACCATCTATTGCCGCCTTCTTCCCCAAGTTAGCCCCAGCTTATCCCCCGGAGGGTGGTGCCATGGCAAAGTTCCCCTATCCATGCCGTGAGACTAGTGACTGGTCGGGGGACTGCAGCGATGGCGGCTAATCGAAGCCCCAAAGAGGTCTTCACTTAGAGAGTGGATCCCGCCTGCCTGCTCCTTTTTCCGGTGTTCTTTTGGATGTGGAGACATGCAATAACGGCAGCATCCACCCGCCTCCCTGTATGACGTGCGCCGGTAGCGTGAGTGTCTCCCGGCCTCCATCAGGAGTCCTCAGTGCACGGACACTTCCCCGCTCCCAGAGAAGGAGGAGCGTCCATGGGATACTCCATTCTTCTCCCCAACCCCGGCTCTCCGGCGACCCAGGTCCATTCCGAACCGGGTTGCCGGCGCTGCAAGCGGAAATCTAACCACTGTGCCGGCGGGCCAGCTACATCCATTTTTTATAACATACTGGAATTGTTGAGAAGCAGTCTTCAGGTGGATAACCACAGCATTTCTACACCACCACCACCACAGGCATTTCACAACATTTCATGCAGACACACCATTCTGGAACATTACTGGATTTGTCAGGAATTGATTCTGGTGATTTTCCTTGCCCTTCAACTTCCTTAATGTTGAATGTAAGTGATAGCATTTGTATTGCCATTTCAATGCATATTCGTTTCAAACATTCAGTACTCAAATTGTTGACGCTTGTCTATTAAAAAGAAAATAATAAAGTAATAATATTCAAATCCGAGTGCTACAATATAGATATATATTAATTACAAAAAACTTCGATAATGCAAAAGTTAGGGTTGAAGCGACAAAAGTAGAAAAATGAAGCATTAGGTTTGAGATCCTAACACCACCCCACCATAGCACTTCACACCACCCCCAGCCTCCACAGACCAACTGGCAATGGAGTGTGCCTTGGGGTCATTGGCCCTAACTCTCACCCCATTCCATGGTTAAGAAGCTGACATGGTACAGTATAGGAGAATGGGGTGAGTTTGTGTATTTAAGAGCACACCCATCGCCTGTTGGTCTGTGGAGGGTGGGAACAGGGGTAAGGAGTGAGGGTTAGTGGTCTCAACCCTAACTCATAGAAACATAGAAACACAGAATTTGATGGCAGATAAGGACGCATTGGCCCACCTAGTCTGCCCATTTCCCTACCTAATGGATAGCTGAGATCCTGGTTAACCTAACAGCCTACTTTCTCCTACCCCCACTAGAATTGCCTTATGTCTATCCCATGCATTCTTGAATTCCCCACTGTTTGACTCTACAACCTCCTCGGAAGGCTGTTCCATGCATCTACAACCCTCTCTGTGAAGAAATACTTCCTCACATTACCTCTGAGCCATCCCCATTATCTTCAAATTGTGCCCCTTGTTCTTGCACATCTCTTTTCTGAAATATGCTACCCTCTTGGACTTTGTTGATTCCCTTGAGGTATTTGAAAGTTTCTATCATGTCCCCCCTCTCCCTCCTTTCCTTGAGGCTATACATCTTAAGCTCCTTTAGTCTTTCTTCATATGTCTTCTGAAGCAGACCCTGCACCATTTTGCTTGCCCTCCTCTGGACAGCCTCCACCCTATGTCTTTGCGGAGATGGGGTCTCCAGAATTGTACACAGTACTCCAGATGTGGTCTTACCAACTGTCTGTACAGAGGTCCAACAACTTCCTGTTTTCTACTGTTGATGCCTCTCCTTGTGCATCCCAGTGTTCCCCCAGCCCTCCTTACTGCCTTCTCACATTGCTGGCCCACCTTTAGGTCATCTGATATGACTACCACCAGGTCCCTTTCCATTTTTGTTGTTGTCAGTATCTCACCTCCCAATGTGTACTCTTCCCCTGGGTTTTTGTTTCCCAGGTGCATTACTTTGCACTTCTTTGCATTGAATCTAAGCTGCCATACATTTGACCATTCCTCCAACCTTGCCAAGACCCTTTTTATCCTTTCCACCCCACCTTGCGTATCAACCCTGTTGCAGATCTTTGTGTCATCTGCAAAGAGACATACTTTCCCTTCTAGTCCCTCTGCAATGTCACTTATAAAGAGTACTGAACCCTGCGGTACCCCACTAGTAACCCCCCTTTCTTTACTGTGGACTCCATTTACTATTACCCGCTGTGTCCTGTTGTCCAGCCAGTGTTTTACCCAGGCTACCACCCTGGGACCCACTCCCAGGCTGGCTAATTTGTTTATTAATCTTTTGTGCGGGACTGTGTCATATGCCTTGCTAAAGACTAGGTAGGCCATGTCTACAGACCCTCCCTGGTCTACTACTTTGGTCACCCAGTCAAAGAAATCAATTAGATTTGTCTGACATGACCTTCCCACTGTGAAACCATGATGCCTTGGGTCCTGTGCCCCACTGGCCTAGGGTATTCAACAGTTCTTTTCTTCAGAAGTGATTCCATCATTTTCCCTACCACTGAGGTCAAACTGACAGGTCTGTAGTTCCCTGCTTCTGTCTTGCTCCCACTTTTGTGAAGGGGAATCACATCCACCCTCCTCCAGTCCTCAGGTACCACACCATCCTCCCATGATTTATTAAAAAGGGTAGTCAGTAGTGTTACTAGTTCTTCCCTTAGTTCTTTTAGAATTCTGGGGTGAATCCCATCGGGCCCCATTGCTTTATCCACCTACAATTTTAAGAATTCTTTCAGAACCCTTTCTTCTGTGAAAGGACTAATATCCACCCCCCTATCCAGAGTGCTTCTATTGGCTGGATTAGGTATCTCCCCCTGCTTTTCCATTGCGAATACTGTGCAGAAGTATTGATTCAGTATCCCTACTTTTTCACTTTCGCTCTCTGCCCAACCACCTTCTTCTTTATTCAGCCTCCATATCCCTGCCTTAGTCTCTCCTTGCTCCCTAATGTACCTATAAAATGTTTTATCCCCCTTCTTAACCGAGTTGGCTATCTTTTCCTCAGTTTGGACCTTTGCTATTCTGACTGTCTTCCCCGCTTCCTTCTGCTTTAACTGGTACAGTTTTCTGTCCTGCTCCTTCTGTGTTTTCTTATACTTCCTGAATGCTATCTTTTCTCTCTTACCTTCTCGCACTTCTTTGAGAACCATAGTGTTTTTTCTTTAGTTTTGATTTATTTGCTTCACACAAAGGCTTGTTGCCTCTGTGATGGCAGTATTGATGTTTCCCATTGTTGCTCCACCCCACCTTCTTGCTTGTTTGCTAGTGCTTTTCTGATGCACTCTCCATTTTAACAAAATCAGCCCTCCTGAGTCCAGTACTTTCACTTTTGTGTGGCTTGACTCTACAGCTAAGTTTATCGTGAACCACACTGTTTGGTGGTCGCTTGTTCCCTGATGGCTACCCACTTCAGGATCGGAGATCCTCTCTCCATCCCCATTTGAGAGTACCAGGTCTAAGTTTGCTCCTTCCCGAGTGGGTTCCAACACTAGCTATCTGAGGCATGCACCCTGTAGGGCATCGAGAATGGCCTTGCTCTTGGATGTGGCTGCAGCAAAGGTCCTTCAGTTAACATTGGGCATATTCAGGTCCTCCATCAGCAATATCTCCCCTTTCTCTGCCATCCCAAGGATGCCTTCTATCATTTCCTTGTCCATTACCTCCCCCTGCGACGGGGGGGCTGTATAAAACCCCTGTGTGGATTGTGGTGCCATTTCCAGTCTCCAGGGTGACCCACAGTGCCTCATCTCCTCCCTGTTTACCATTTAGTTCTGTTGCTTTGATCCCTTCCCTTACATAGAGAGCTACTCCTCCTCCTCTTCTTCCTTCCCTGTCCCTCCTGTAGATTGTGGCCTGGTATGTTGACATCCCAGTCATGGTTCTCTGTGTACCATGTTTCTGTGACTGCCACGATATCCAGGCATCCCTCTTCCATCAAGACCACCATTTCAGGGAGCTTTTTACCTAGACTACGGGCACTGGTACTCATTACCCTCCATTTATTCATGGCTTTATTTCTTTTTGCCCCATCCCTGTCCTTACTGCTTTTGTCTTTTTCTCCATTTACCCCAGCCCTTCTCCCTATCAACTGCTCTATCTTGGTGTTTACCTCACTAACTACTCTGATTTTTGGGGGGGGCTAGGATTTCCCTTCTCCTTTGCAGTGCCCCCCCCTTGGCTAGTTTAAATGCTTGCCAATGAAGCATTTAAACCTATCACCTAAGATCCTGGTTCCCCTCCTGGATAGATGCAGACCATCGTGCCTGTATAGGCCTGCATTCCTCCAGGTGGAGCCCCAGTCCCCAACGAAGCCAAAATCCCTGAGCTTTGCACCAGTTTTTCAACCAGTCATTGAATCACATGGTGCGGAGTACCCTAGCCTCATCCATGCCATAGACAGGTAGCACTTCCAAGAAAGTTACTGTGTGTGCTACTTTTCTAAGGCCCCTCCCCAACTCCACAAACTCCTGTTACACTGATCTGATCCCATTCTCAGCCAGGTCATTCATCCCTAGGTGGATAATGACATCTAGCTCACTCCCTCTTGCAGCTGCTCCCACGATCCTGAGGATTTGTTTCCTGCCTCACCAAGCCATGGTGCTGGGCAGGCACCTTACCTCCCTTTCCCCTCCCCCCAGTTCTTCCCCCAACAACTGAGTCCCCACCAGGAGTTGTTTCCTTCCCCTGTGGGGTCCTGTGCCACCCTCCTGTGGGTCTCCATTGTGGAGGTTCCCAGCATCCTCGTTGGTCTCCACTGTGGGTGCCTCCATAGAGGAACCATGCTCCACCAGGGTGGTGAATGAATTGTGGAGAGGCACAACTGAAGGGATGCGCCTCTGCTCCACCACCCTCACCCTCCCTGAGCCCACCGTGGTCCAACCACTCCTCTTTATTGGCAACCTCTGAGGTAGCGGCAGTGGCCTGGGTGGTTCCTGGGTGGGGGAGAAGCTTTCCCAAATCCCTGCCAGGTCAGCATGGAGATGAACAACCTCCTCCCTCAGATCAGAGAGGTGCCTGCAAATACAGCAGCAATGCAGTCTCCAGAATGTCTCCTGGAAGACTGCTGCTCTACAGCCAGTGCATTGCACCACTCCCCGCATGTCTGTGTCCCTTCCTGTTACAGATGTTTTTCTTTTGTTTTTTGTTTTTGTTCTTGTTTTAGTGTGTGCAAGCTTGTGAGTGTCTCTACCCCCTATTCAGTGTGCCGTGCCTTCAAGGATATGAACAGGTGTATGTTGTTAGCAATTTTGGGGAAGTAATGTCAGAACCCCTGCAATAAAGGAAGTTAGGCGCTTGGGCGGGTGGGGTGAGGGGAAGGGCAGGAGGAAGTAAACCTATGCCATCCAGAAACAATCAACTACAGCTCTGACCCTCCACCCCAGGGAGTGCCTTCCTTCCTTTCAGACACCTATTTCATAGAGGTTAAGTAACAAGTCTAGTCACAAATGACTGCAAATATCTTCCAGCTACAGTTCCTCCCTGGCAAATTAAAGTTAAAACTAAGAAAAGTCAACCCCAAAAACAGAATCAATACTAGTTACTTACACAGGTCCAAAAAGTAATAATTTCCCTACTTTTGTTGCTTCAACCCTAACTGATGCATCAAAAAAGTTTTTACAATGAGTTTCCATACTTTTTGAGAAAGTGTTCCCACGGTATCAGGTTTTGTGCGGGCCCTGCGCTCCCACCTATCCATAAGTGTACAGACATTGTATTGAACTTGTCATCTCCCTGTGGGAACGCAGGGCCTGGTATTGCATAATGGATGGCCCAGCAGTCCCATCACTGCATAATGGTATCCATATGGCCTGAACTGGAGCAGCTGCAATATCTAGCCCTGCACCAGGAAATGGGACACAGCGGGAGGCTGTGGCAAAGTGCAAGGTCCAAGCCTGGGAGAATATGGCAGGGGGCTAATGAGGAGACCCAAGGACAAGAAACCCAGATACCTTACTCATAATGGTTTGCCAAAGTAAGCTGTGGCAGAGAGCATGCTGCCGCATAAGGTCACAGGCTGTGATCATGCCTGATGCCCCTGCACTGCACTATGTTTAGCCTGACTGTGAGGCTATTGACATCCCATCCAAGACACCACATGACAGTAGTCAACAGGTGGCATAGTGCAAGCACACACCCCATGATTACCCATCCAATGACTAGAATTATCTTGTTTACACTACTGGGTTGTCTAGTGGTCACCAACCATCCCCAACCCATAAAACTGTGGTTCCACCCACCCTCTGGCCCCGATATCGCCAATCAGCATATGCGGCTATTACTGCCTTACTCACACCACCTTTAAATTGTTCACTTACGTGTGGGAGTGCAAGGAGAGCAGTGCCAGTTGCATATGTGGGCCAGCAACGGTGGAGGGATCAGCAGGGAGGCTGCACCACAATCTGTTAGGGTGGAGATGGTGGGGAGACACTACAACGGCAGGTTCTAATATGGACAATTGGTTCATCACAGTAAGCGCAATGAGATGGGGAGGAAATAGAGGGGGGTGTACTAGGTTACACTAGAGCATTTGTCTGTACAGTTGCTGGTGAGACAAATTGCTGTATCTAACACACACAAACATGCACGCGCACGGACTCACACACAAACACATACACATGTATCAACTGTCTCGCTCATTGACAGTTCTCCCCCCAGTGGCATCTTCTGTCTACCTATATTTCTGCTCTTTTAATTTACAGTTTGATAGCATGCTTACATATTCATGAGGTCAGATAGTCGTGGACCTGTTCCAGCTGACAGTGTGTTTAGGCTGAGGCCTGCTGGCTAACGGCAGGATCAACAAGATAATTAAAAAAAAAAAGTTTTGATATGCACAGATAAGTCAGAGAAGATGAAGAGTAATGTTGAAATGAATCATGCTAAAAAACTAACGAGTAGGCCATTTTTAATTAACTGTTAAGATCGCCAACATGCACAGTCAGTGAGCCAATGAAAGACAGCTCCCTTTAAAATAAAGGAGAGCATGAATGCCATAACTGTCTGATTATTACAGTAAATATCAGCTTGGTTTAGCACCAAGAAAAAGTAGATCACAAGTAAGTATAAGTATATAGGTACATGATAAATTAAAAATAATAAACACATTTATCAATGAACTATGTGAAGTAGCCATATCAAACCAAAAAGAAATTTAATAATCAGCAGATTCACATTTAAATCAAGTTTCAAAGGTAAACAATGAACTTACAGTCAATGTTTGGACTGTTTTCTTTTCTAGTTGTAAGAGTCTGTTTGTCTGACAGAAGTTTGGCCTTCAACTTCACCTTCACTCCTCTACTTCTACCTCTTGTACTACACCCTCTTGTTCTGAGGCTTCGACTGTTGCATGCTAAATTACCGTCATTAAAGTGATTGATGGACGTTTTGAAATAGCGTTATTTGTGTGTTCTCTCATTAGTACCTTTGGTGTAGATGTGTTGTGATCACTGTCTGTTCTTTGTCTTTGCAGGTTGCATGTTTGTACAGCCACCGATAGTGATGCCTCTCTCCTGGGTGCCTTTAGATTTTTCTGAGGACCAATGCTGTTTCCCCACCCCTTGCAATCGCTTCATGCAAGGATGGGCGGTACAAGTGTCACTGGGGGATCCATCAGCGCAGGAAACTGCAAGCTTACTGTGAATGCCGTCGTGCCTACTGTATTGTGCAAGTCGGCAGAGCTGCGTCTTACTGCACCTAATGTCCTTTTGATGTATATTTACGTCTCTTGTCACACTGTTATATCAGCTTTGTTAGTGTTAGGTGGAAAATAACCTTATCGTGTGCTGTTGTGCAGGAGTGATTTCATCTTTGTTTAGGGCTGTGCAGGACCCATTTTATCTGAAGGGTGCACATTGCTGCATGAATACTTAGCAGCCTGTGACATTCGTGCCACAGATTGTGTTTTTGTGTTAGCAGGTCTGACTGTGTGATAGTCGGCACCCATGATTCCTGCTGGAGAATACATTGTGAGTGTTGGCAGGACATTATTTACTCTTTCTGGATGGCCCTGATTGGCACTGGCTATTCCTAAGTAGCGCTTTGCTCGCTTGCTTTTCTTTACTTTTTGTATAAATTTCTGCCAGAGATAGACTGCCGTACTGCTCATAGCATTTGGTTTATCAATTTCCCTGGACCCTATCACACTGTAGGTTTCTATTGCTCTGATAACATGGTTAATGTCTGTGTGGTTGATGGATGTGGCAATATGCCCAGTAGGAAAGTGGCTGTCCTGGAGTTCCCAAAAAGAGACAAATCTCCAGAGAGATTTAGGAAGTGGGTTGATTTTGTCCTACTAGATCATCAGTGGGACTGGCAGTTAGCTGCATCTCCACACATATGCTCACAGCATTTTACAAATGATAACTTTCGTAACCTAATGCAGTTTCGTATGGGGTTTGCCAAGTTTCTAAAATTGAAAAGGACTGCTATTCCCAACGTCCGTCTCCAAACTAGTACAGCTGACTTGCTCCCTATGTCCACTAACAAGCATGCCCTTTCAGATCTTCAGAGTGAACACAGTCCCAAACGTACTTGTGGAAGCCAGCAATGTTACTTTGAGGTGGGTAATGGTACTGGGTGGCTGAGTGTGTGCTGTGCATGTTAAGCTGTCAACTGATCCTGATGTGACAAATCAGTTTTTTATCCACTTCTGATTTCGGCCTCTAGCTTTCACATTCCACTTGCATAACCAGTATTTACATTGGCGTAATTTGTTGGCATTAAAAAAACACTTTATATGCAGCTAGACTAGGCATCCAGTAACTTGTAACATTTGTAGGCCGAAGCAATTTGTTTACTACTCATTGGACACCTGGCTACCTGATTTTTCCAACAATGCACCGGAACATTTGGCATAGCTGTGTTGTTTGCCAGTAATCAAGTATGCTTCTTGTGACGGCAATGGCCTACGATTTGCTCTTCCCTACTGATGGTGCTGGGAATTGGTGCCTGGATGGGTGAGGGTTGTCAACCACGAGAAAGACACCATCTGCTTGTCATTCAGTCCACAAACAGAAATCAGCTACTCTGGTTCCCTGCTGATGGTGCTGGGCCTGTGTGCCTGGCTACGGGAGGGGTGGCAACCAGGAGAAACATGCCATCTGCCTGTCATTGAGGCCCCCAAAACAGAAATCAGCACGTACTGTGCACTGATGATTTTATTTATTTATTTATTTGTACATCGGTTTACAACCTTTGAGCCAGAGGCTCGTTCCAAAGGTACCTCGTCACAAAGAGGACAAACACAGTACAACATTTAGTTACATCATTGTAGTTACAGCCTTTTACATCATTGCGGTCACAGTTTAGGCAGATATATGCAGTAATTTCTTTTTTACAATATCAGTGTTACAGGTTTGGTATTCACAGGTTATTACAGCTATTTGGATAAGATTGAGAGATAAGCATACATTGGTTAAGCAGACAATTAGTCTTGAGCAGATACTGCTAGGTTAGTAAAAACAGATGGCTATGTTGCAAGATAGGTGATAGGTTTGGGAGGGGAGCCACTCAGGGAGTTTTGTCAGTTTTTGTTGTGGAGCTACTCAGAGAGTTTTGTCGGGTACAATGAGCTGGAACACCTACGGCCAGGGACAAGCACAACTACGCATGTTAAATAGCTGATTTTGAAGCGCGGTTTTGAAGCAGGAGATTGTACGGGTATCAGTGATGGAGCTGGGGAGAGTGTTGTACCAGGAGGGGGCTCTGTAACAGAAGGATCATTGACCATGAGTAGTCCTGGTCCTAGGGACTAACAGGGTGGCCTTGGAGGAGCTACGAGTTTGGACTAAGGGTTGAGCTAGGTGGACAGAGGCTGTCAGCCCGGAAGGGGATAGTCCAAGGAGTGTTTTTTTAGTTATGAGGCCGGTTTGGTATCTGAGCCGTTCATCCAGGTTAAGCAGCTTAGTCAAGTCATATAGCTGGCAGATATTGGTTAACCTAGGGCTCCCGTAATTAATCTGCAGGCCTTATTCAAAGTGAGTCGGATTTTATTGAGGGTGGTTGTGTCCGCGGCACCATAGACAGGCAGGCCATAGTCCACAGGAACATGATTGAGGCGGTGACTGCTAGTCAGAGGGCGTCGGGGGGGGGGAGGCAGTGCTTGAGCGGTAAAGGATACCTAGCTGTGCATTTGTAGCTGAGGCTAGAGTATCAATGTGGTCGTGGAATGTGAGGGCTGTGTCAAAGGAGACCCCGAGGTACTTGTACGGCGAACTTGATCGAGAGGATGCTTGGAGCCAGGGAGGATGCGAAGTGTGAAATTACTGAATTTGTTTTGGGGATGGGCAAAGAGCATGGTTTTGTTTTTTTTAGATTGATTACAAGTCTGTGCTCTTTGAACCAGGCTTCAGCATCATTGAAGGCTAGTTGCAAGGTGTCTTGAAGGGAGATGAGGTTTCGGTGGGTGGCAAAGATGACAGCATCATCTGCGTACAGCAGGATTTTACCCGTGCAAGCTCTGGGCATGGTATTGAAGTATAGTGAGAAGAGAAGTGGACCAAGGATGGAACCCTGGGGGACACTGGATCAGATAGAAAATGTATTGGAGAGGGTCCCATTAATTTTAACATGCTGAGAGTGGTCAGACAAGTAGCTGGAGCACCAGGAGACTGGACCAGCAGCAAAGCCGGTGCGGTTGAGGGCATCCAACAGGAGGGGGTGGGAGACAGTGTCGAAAGCCTTTGAGAGGTCAATAAACACTGCCCCCGCTAGCGAGCCAGAGTCCAGGGAGGAATGAAGAAAATTTGAGAACTCAATAAGGGCAGTGCTGGTACTGTGACCTGCATGGAATCCGTGTTGTTCATGGCAGAGGATGTTGTATTTGGTCAGGTAATCTGTGATTTGGGTAACCACCAGTTTTTCTAGGGCTTTGGAGAGGGGTGGGAGGATGGAGATTGGCTGGTAATTCCTGGCTGAGGACCTGTCACCTCCTTTGTGTATGGGCGTGACTGTGGCTGTTTTCCAGGCTGTGGGGAATTGCCCCAAGCAGAGGGACTTATTGAGCAGGGTAGTTAGTGGGGCAAGGACCTGATCCAGGACCCAGCGGAGGATACTGGGGTCCAGGGAGTCACTGCCAATATTATTGCTCTTTAGAGCTTGAAGCAGGTGTGGCCTAGCCTCCTGGGGAGTCACCCTGCATAAGTGGAAGCTAGGATATTGAAAGTCAGGGGCAGGTAGGGTTGAAGGAGGGTCAAAGAAGTCTCTGGGGAGAACTGAACTAAGGTCTGTGAAGGATGTGTTGAGGAAGTTGGCTATGTGGGCAGGGTCGGTGGAGATAGAGCCTTCAATGGTGATCTGTGATGGGGAAGGAGAGCGCACGCTACATTTAGTTGTTTAATGTTGTCCCAGAAAGTTCTGGCACTCCCCCAGGAGGAGGTAAGCGCAGCCTGATAGTGATCGGCTTTTGCTTTCCTGACGGCCCACGTGCATTTGTTTCTAGCGGCATTGTAGACCTGTCTGTCCGCAGCACAGCCTGTTTCAGAGGCCAGGTGCCACAGGTTATCCCTGTGTTTGAGCAGTTGCAGCAGGGGCGGGGTAATCCAGGGGGTATTACGAACTTTGGTGCGGACTGCTGTAATGGGAGCGAAAATGTCACAGGCTTTATTGAAGGTTTGGGTGAAGAAGGTAAGGCGGAATCTATATCAGGGGCATGGTGTATGGGATACCAGTTAATTTGGGCACGATGTAGCTTAAGGCCTTTTAGTCGGCCTGGTCTGAGGCGCCGACGTAGAGTGGGATGAGCCGTGGGTTTGGGAGTGGGGGTGACCCAACAGAAAATGATAGAAGAGTGGTCACTAAGACAGTCCGGAAGGACCTGGGTATCATGGATTTGTAGAGGGCAGTTGGTGATGACCACATCTAGAAGGGTGCTGGTACCTTTCTTTGTGTTAACTCTGGTGGGTTGGGAGACTAGTTGGGACATGTCTATGGCTGTGAATGAGTCACGGGTGGTGTCGGTGGATGAGCTGAGCCAGTTTATATTCAGGTCACCCACAAGAATTTGGTCAGCTGTGTGAGGTAGGGTTGAAAGATAATCAGTTAGCGAAGCCAGTGCCAAAGTTTGGTTTTAAGGGGGAATGTAGGCAGCAGTGAGATAGAGGGAACCCCTGGAGGGGTCGGGAGTCAGTTTGAGAGTTAGTGCCTGTGCCCTGTGGGTGAGAACAGGGACAGGGAGTGTCAGTCCAGTGAGAGAGTCCCTGGTGTATATCGCACAACCCCCATCTACACGATCCTCCCGGTAGAGGGAGTACCCTGGAATAGTGACAAACGAGTCTGGAGTGGATTTTGATAGCCAGGTTTCCACCAGCGTAATGACATCTGGCCTATGCGAGGTGACCCAGCATTGGAGGGAATCAAGGTTTTTCATCAGGCTGCATATATTCATAGATGCAATGCAGAGCCCGGGTAACCCTGTAGGAGGGTTTGAGGGAGCTGGGCTAGGGTTTGGATGAATATTGCCTGTCAGGAGTAGTAGTATAACCACAGCCTTGGCCAAGGGACAGTAGAGAGTGAGCTTTCGATAAGTATGCCATGGGAGGTTGAGGTGCTTTTGGGCACAAGGGGTGGGTAGGGTTTTCCAGGCTGTGAAAGTGAAGAGGATAAGTCTCCAGTGAGCACCTGAGCAAGTAGTAGGGAGAGGACCAGGGGGAGGGTGTTGATGACTGGGGCAGATGATGAGAGTAGGGTGTGGGTGGGCTAGCTCCAGAACAATAGCAGGATCAGGTGCCATTGTGCCTGGGGGGGTATTAGGTTGGTGAGACAGTGGTGCCAGGGTGAGGATGATAGGGAGGCATTGTAGTAAGAGGGCTAACATATTGCTTGCGGTTGCAGCTGGGTGGTAGGTTGAAGTTGTTTTGTGTCCCTCAGCAAGTGTGGATGCCACTTTGGAAAAGTGGTAGTGACACAGACTCTGGTGGCCAGGGTACCAGTTTCAAGACCAACTCAGGGCAGTTGGTCAGAGGACCTAGGTGAGAGCCGTGCTCCACGTTCTGGGGCCAGGACACAGGGTATGCTTGGGACCAAATAAGGGGTGCGTAATAGCGACTCCTAGTGGTTTCTCGAGGAAGGCTCAGTGGTGATAGCAGGAGGTCCAGGCAGGATTTAGTACAGAGTCGGGTGTGGAAGGGGGAGTGGTCAGAGTCTCTGTAGTTGAGGAAGACAGGAAGAGGGATAGGTAGTTTGGAGGAATCCAAGAAAGGTGGTCAACCAGCATGGCTTTGGGGTGGAAGGGAGGGGATCCAAGAGTAGGCTAGTTTAAGGATCGGGTGTGGAGGTGGAGAGGGCAGGGAGCTAGAAGGGAAGGGGATAGGTAGTTAGAGGGGTCCAAGAATAACAGGGGGGAGGCTTTCTGAGAATAGAAGAGCTAGAGGCAGTAACAAAGGGTCCCTCTAGCGGCTGGCAGGTATAACCTGCAAAAGAGAAAATAGGGACTTAGTATTTCCAACAGCAGGAAGTGATGTCATCAGGCAGGGCCTATAAAACAAGGGACAAACCTGGGTGGGTGGGTGGCTGGTGCGGACGGGCTAACCCCCCTCACAAGGGTGCTGGTAGAGGTTGTTTAAATTACCTCTGCTAGCACCACTGATTATTTCAACTCAGGAGAGCTCCGATGCTTCGGGCAGGCTGCTTCTGATTATGCTGTGGGTGGGTGCCTGGCTATGGGAGGGGTGGCAAGCAGGAGTAGCATATCTTCTGCCCTTCACTGAGGCCCCAAAAACAAAAAATAAGCTACTCCTTTGCCCTATGATGGTGCTGGGGATGGGTGCATGGCCATGGGAGGGTGTGCAGGAAAGAGAAAAACACTATGTGACTGTCATTGACTCCACCAACAGAAAAACAACCAATGCTGTTCCCTCCTGATGGTGCTGGGGATGGGTGCCTGGGTACTGGTGTGGGAAACCCAGACAAACATACCATCTGCCAGCCACTGAGGCCCCAAAAACAAAAATCAGCAATTCCACTGCACTGCTGATTATGCTGTGGATGGGTGCCTGGCTTGGGGGGCTGGGCACCAGGAAAGCATACATTCTGACAGCAAATCCTGTGCCCTGCTGATGGTGCACCTGATCTGTGCCTGGCTATGGGGCCGGGGGCCAGAAGAAACATACATTCTGCATGCCATGCAGGCCACAAACACAGAAGTCAGCGACTGCTGTGCCCTGTTGATGGTGCAGGGGATGTGTGCCTGGCTATGGGGAGGGCACCAGTAGAAACTTACATTCTGCACACCATTGAGGTCCCAAACACAGAAGTCAGCAGCTTATGTGCCCTGTTGATGGTAGCGGGGATGTCTGCCTGGCTGGGGAGGTGAGGCCCAGGAGAAACATACATTCTGCATGCCATGCAGGCAACAAACACAGAAGTCAGCAACTGCTGTGCCCTGTTGATGGTGCAGGGGATGTCTGCCTGGCTATGAGGGGGTGGGGCACCAGAAGAAACATACATTCTGCATGCCATGCAGGGCACAAACACAGAACTCAGCAAGTCGTGTGCTCTGCTGATGGTGGAGGGGATGTCTGCCTGTGTATGGGGGTTGGGGGCTGCACCAGGAGAAACATACATTCTGCATGCCAATGAGGTCACAGACACAGAAGTCAGCAGCTTATGTGCCCTGTTGATGGTGCAGGGGATGTCTGCCTGGCTGGGGGGGGGAGGCCCAGGAGAAACATACATTCTGCAGGCCACAAACACAGAACTCCAGCAACTGCTGTGCCCTGTTGATGGTGGAGGGGATGTCTGCCTGGCTATGGGGGGCACGGGGAGAAACATACATTATGCATGCCATGCAGGCCACAAACAAAGAACTCAGCAAGTCGTGTGCCTCGCTGATGGTGGAGAGGATGTCTGCCTGGGTATGGTGGTTGGGGGCTGCACCAGGAGAAACATACATTCGGCACACCATTGAGGTCACAAACACGGAAGTCAGCAGCTTACGTGCCCTGTTGATGGTGCAGGGGATGTCTGCCTGGCTGGGGGGGAGCACAGGTGAAACATACATTCTGCAGGCCACAAACACAGAACTCCAGCAACTGCTGTGCCCTGTTGATGGTGGAGGGGATATGTGCCTGGCTATGGGGGTGGGGGAACCAGGAGAAACATACATTATGCACGCCATGCAGGCCACAAACAAAGAACTCAGCAAGTTGTGTGCCCCGCTGATGGTGGAGGGGATGTCTGCCTGGGTATGGTGGTTGGGGGCTGCACCAGGAGAAACATACATTCTGCACGCCATTGAGGTCACAAATACGGAAGTCATCAGCTTATGGGCCCTGTTGATGGTGGAGATGATATCTGCCTGGGTATGTGGGGGACCAGGACAAAGACACCATCTGCCTGTGCTTGAGGCCTGAAAAACAGAAATCGGATACTCCTGTGCCCTAATGATGGTGATGCCTGTGGCTGCTTGAATGTGTGAGTGGGGAAACCAGGATAAAAATAAAATGCTTCCTGACAGTGCTAGCACTTTGTTCAGCAATCATGAATAGCCACACACCTTGTGATGGGTTAATGATTACATATGTTGACTGAGAAAAAAAAAGTAGTGCACAAATGTATGTAACTGACACAATGTAATGTGCTGTCTGCTTATAGTTTGCTGTAGACCAGTTCTCCAACAGTGGATTGGTAGATATTGCCAGTAGTTCCTCAACTGAGCTGACCATGAACATGACAGACATAGCCACAACGTCAGATGATGTTATGAATGACACGTCCCTGCCAAACATTTCTTCTCAATTCACACACTCTGCTGCTATTGTGACATGTAACCATCAAAAAAGGGAACCAAGATTCACCGGAAACTGATCAGCTGTAACAAAAGTATCCGACACGTTTCTGACAACTCTTTAGTAATGTGCCTGACTGTAACAACATGCATCAGTAGCTGTGGTTCCTTGTCATGATGCCATGTCTTCAGTTCATTGATAGAAGTTTGCATGTGAAAACTTTGCAAACATTATGTTCGTTTCCAATAGTGGGTCAAATTTTCAAAGCAGAGGAGGTTGCAAATCTTACATGCACCCTTGCATCACAGGATATGCGCATGGGGTTGCATGAGGGCACAGCTCTACAACTTCCACGTCCAGTACCATCGACCCCTGGTTGGGAAATAACTTGGGGTGCTTTGGAGATGGCGGGGGGAAGGAGAATCGAGTGCAGTGATGGCTCATGTCCTCCTTCGGGGATGGCAGACTGTGAGCCCTGCTGAATTACCACCACCTCTGTCACCATAGTGGTAGGTTCAGTGGGAACATAGATACATGATAGGGAGTGTGATGGCAAGAATACATAATGGTTATCATGTTTCAATGTGTCCTGCCTCCTTTGATAACCCTGGTAGTGGTCGTTGTTGGAGGCTTCCTGAACGCTGGAGAAACACTGCAGTGGCTACTGGAAGATGTTATCCAGCTGGTGACATCCTCCAAAACCATGCGTTGTGAAGGACCAGCCTTGACCACCCCCAATGCATATTCACAGACTGGGGGGTGTTAATAGGCACACACACTTCCCGCCGTGGTGTCAAACAACGGCAGGATGGGTGTAAGTCCTGTGTTGTGTGAAGGAGATACCTGGTGCAGAGTACAGTGACCTACAGCATAGGATCACTGTTGACTGGCACTGAGGGTGGAGAGAAGCTGAATAAAAACACCGTAACAAAATAGTGAAATGTGAAAAAGTGCATTTTCAATGAGAAGAGATGCTACTTGCATGTGATGATGAGCTCAGCATTAACTCTGATGTATTCCGCACAATTGAAAGGTGCGTGCACATGTAAAGTTACACACATGTATATTTTTACTGCAAATGGGAAGTTTACTTGTTTTCTATGTCATAACAAGCAGCCCAAACAGACAGTGCTGGGAGCATCATCGTGCAGTGTGCTGCATCTGCTGGATGTCTGCGAGGATGCATTAACCTGCTGACTGATTCGACATGGGGTGCACACATCTTGGAAATGGTGCTGTGAGATGGACAGCTCAGCATGAGTCAACATTGGTCTGGACCCACTTACATGGACTGATCATGCCATGGTCTGCTTGTCCCTTGACCTTGGAGGTGGGTGGGAGTGAGAAAAGAAATACGTTATTGTATTATTGTTGCACTGCTGACTTCAGTGTGATGTACAGTAGTGCATCCTTAGTGGTGACTTAGATGACAAGTATGGGCAGTTACGATTAGTGGGAGATGATTTCAAAAGGGATTAGTAGATGCTACCAATGTCTGCAGAACTGAGAAATGCAACTAGGGAGCAGGCAAGACCCAGATGTGCTTTACAATGGATGTACTTGATGCGTTGATATAACAAAAAGGCTGATGACAGCCAACATAAACGGTCTGTTAACTACACCCTCAACTGATGTGTTTTACAGGTACTCAAACCAATGATTTGAGAACCCGTGATGCAGCCGTACAGTGTGATATTATCACTGGCACATCAGACTTCACTTTTCCATCACAAGCAACATGTTCATCCACTCCTATTCCTGCTCCTTGTCAGTCTCCACCGTCGTCATCGATTGCTGGCCCTGACGGTTCAGATTCGGAATACATACCGGGACAGGACTCCATTGCAGAGGCACGCCGGGAGTTGAATGAAAGCATTGGACAAGTATCAAGATGGATACATCTGGCATGTTTCTTACAATGCAAAATTGTATTTCACAATATAAGTGAAACAATGCTGTCAACAGATATTGTCTTTTACATTACAATTCTCAGGGCACAAAATCGTACCCGATTCATGAGGAACTGAAGTACATAGTGTACCTTTCCAGCTTGGATGCCATTTTCAAACACTGTTGGTCATGTGGTTATCTTGTTCCTATCTTGGAAAATTGGATACATGCTACCACAGAGCTATACGCTTCATCACTGACCTCCCCTTCTCTACCCATCATTTCGCACTATATGCCGCCAAGGGCTGGACCTCACTTCACTATAGGTGCAACTTTAATGCAGCACTCTGAACACTTAGAGCCCTCAGTGGCAAACTCCCTCAATACATCCTCGACTGTTTGTCTCCAATTGTGCCCAGGAATTATTCCCTTAGAAGCTGCTCACAACTCCTGCTAAATATACCCAGGGCACTCACACAAGTCGGGAGAGCCTCCTTTGGATTCACACTCCCATCAATATGGAATAAAACCCTAAAAATACTTAAGCTGAAAACCCCAGTAAGTACCCTTTTGTTCAAAAGGCTTTACCGTGATGGCATTACAGAAATTTGCAACTGCTTTACTAGACTCTAACTAACCTCCCTCCCGCAAACGGCGGCCCCCCAGCTGAAATGTGTGCCTCTGCCTCTAGCAGGCCCACCAACAGATCCACAGGATTTATTGCCGAACTCCCATATCTTATTCTTTGACGCTCTGAACAGCTGCAGCCTGATTCTAGCACATGCTACCGCACTTGGGGATAATTATTGTCTTTCATCCAAAAAAATATTCGTTTCCTCGTCCATCTAACACCTCCCTCTTCCCCAGCCTCCAGGACCCTCCCAGTTATGCCCCTGCTACTATATTCCTCCTCTTGCACTTAACGGCAGCTTTTCTCCTCCATATGTCGCCGTGTTTTGCGGCAAAAATTGCTTCATTGCCTTTCGTACGGTCCTCCGCCATCCCAATCCCTCACTCTGCTCTAACAAATGGGTCCTCTTTGCTTGTGCCCCTATTCCCCACCTCTCCTTACATTATGCACTTGATATCTTCTATCTGGTATGCCTACCCTCTCCCTAACATTTCACATTACAAAATGCACAGTTTTTGGGCTTGGATCCAGCACAAGTTAATCATCCATGACTCCTTGTAGTTCTATGTTCAATGTATATTACCTGTAAATGTGCATTTTTACTATAATAGCAGCTATTTTTACTGTTTGTACTATTGTAACTTGTCTTTCTGTATTATTACTGTAGGACCGCAGGTCCACCTTGTAAATGAGCTTGCTCAATGGTGCCCGCCTGGATAAATAAAGATATTGATTGATTGATGTGGTTCACCCTCAGTGGTTAACTTTTCCACTGATGACCATGGCAGAATGCGTGGAACTCTCCTAGTCATTGAGTATCACTGCAACAACTGTGGATTACAAGGGTCATGGCATAACCAATCTCAGTCTGGAAACTGTATACATGGAAATGTTTGGCTGGCAACATCAATTTTTGCATCGGGATGCCCAGTTTTCACAGGCACTACGTATTTTTGAGTTCATGAATGTGGCTGGCATCACCCAGAATACCTATGACAAGTGCCAGAAAGAAGTGATTTTGCCAACGGTGAAAAACATCTGGGTAGCGCAACAGGAGGTCCTCTTTCAGGAGCTGAGGCGCCTTCCTGGTGGTTTAATTATGGGTAGTGATGGAAGGCCTGACAGCCCTGAACACTGTGCGAAGTTTGGTTTCTACACCCCAATAGAGTTTAGGATAGGCAAAGTAGTTAGTATCACCTTGGTTCAGGTCAGTTTGTAACATTAAAAATGTTTTTACACAGAACAACAGGATAACAGTTCTGCACACTAAAGTTGTTGACTCTTTCTGCTTATAGAGCAATGAAGTGAAGAACTCAGGGTGGATGGAGCTAGAGGGACTTAAACAAGCTCTAACTGAGATAGTTGAGAGACAGGGTCTTACTATTGACTCACTGATCACTGATCGCCATAGACAAATCAACGCGTGGCTAGCAATCAGTCCTCTTATGGCTGGTGCCACACACTACTATGATGGGTGGCACCTTGCCAAAGGTATGCACATGCTCTGATATACACATTCGCTAGATATATGTTACTTGTTTTCATAAATCATATACCATTACTGTTACATTCCCGATAAATTCTACTTTGCTGTTGTGAAGATCACTGAGCTTCACAACAACACTTTTATCAATTCAATCTGTAAAGCATTGTTCTCAAGTGATACATACATAAGGAAACAGCACATCAATTTACTCGTGTCATCATTTATTTCAGGGGTACATAAGAAGCTTGAGGCACTGTGCAAGCAGTCTGGGATGGAGGCCATTGCTCCATGGAAAAAAAATATTAATAATCATATTTATTGGGCAGCATCATCATCTCCACCTAATGACCAGGGAACTGATCCGGTCAAAGTGGGAGGCGATGATCTGCCATATTCAAAGTACACGACCATCCAAATCCTCTGTTCCCTCGCTGCCAGCATGGTCCCCTACATGGGCGTGAGTGGAAGAAGAAGTGGTTGAAGCCAGGTAAAAACTTGGCGCATACAATGTATAAAGTTACATGCCCTGATCATCTGTAATGTTCTAATTATGTAATGTATTTCCTTATTTCACTGTCTGATTACAGGGCAGAGAGATTCAGGGGAGCGTTGTCAGGCAGTACCAATCACAACAGAATGGCACAACACAATACATACTAACATAGTACCATGCCACAAGAGGTGGCATAATGGTCTTTCGTGTGTTCTCGATGGTCAAGGCACATATCGCTCATCAAATTTGGTTCCACCACCACCTTCGTGGATTTCCCCGTCAACGCCCACCTATTCTGCACCTTCAATTGGACTTACTTGGCTTCAATCTTCTTCAGTACCAGTCCCAGGCTCATGCTGAGCCCCTCTACAGTGTGCTCCACTAAAGGTCCTTAGTGCAGTGCACTCCATGTCTCCACCATCCTGTCACTGAAGTGACACCTCATCCTCTCCCCCTTGAGTCTCTCTCCCTATACCTTTCACCTTTGTTCCATACTTTCCACCACTACTTTCATTTTGAAGATGACGACTGAGTATCCCTTATCAATCCCCTGTGTACTTTCACACCTGTATCATGTCCCCTGCATCACTCCTCTCTTCTAGGTTACACATGTCTACCTAATCAAGGCTCTCCCTGTGCTCTCTCTGTCAACCAAAACCCTGATCATTTTTGTTAGCAGGTCACTGCGACGGAACACATCAAATGCCTAGCTGAAATCAAGAAAGAAGCTGTTCACTGGGCTACTTGTGTGCACTGCACTGGATGCATATTCGTACAACTCAACCAGATTTGTGCAACACGATCATCATGGGGACAAACCCGTCCTGTCCTTGTTGAAACTCACCCATCACCAATGTCAGGCAAATGGGCCTGTCTTTCCTCTCATCTTCTCTTCGTTATCCATTCTTGATAGGCAGGATAGGGGCCATCCTCCACTCTTGGGTTGTACAGGACATGTTCAGAGACATGTTCAATAGGTTTGCCAGGGCCTCCCCCAGGTCTGTTATCACACAGTGATGTATTTCATTCAGCACTTGTTCTTCCCCTCTCATAAGGGATGTGACAGCTTCCCTGACTTGTCCATGTCCACGACCTCCACATCATCACCATTGTCTCCCCGTACTGCCTTCAGTCAACCGGACTGTGCTGTCCATTCCCCCTCCATAGACACATCACCGCTCCCTATCTTTTTTGTGTGTCCCCCTCCACGAGTTCATTAACTGTACCCCAGACATGCGTGACACCATCATCATACCTGTTTCAAAGTAAGGGAAAGTAATCATGTGAAACGGAATGTCATTTTTTCCCTGTGGTGTTCCATCAATGATAGCATGGTCAAAGATGCAGCAATTAAACCTGATGCATGTTGTGCAAAATGCAACAGAAAAACGTATGCTGCACAACCACATAAGAAACACATTGATGTATTACGTTTCTTGTGCCATAAACAGGTGATCCTCCTACAGAGAAGCTGGTCCACATACTGGAAAAAAAATCCTTGGTGAAGGATGTCGGCAGACTGTCACCACAACACCAAACGTCCTCAGCTGAAACATTCCATATCACGATCATTCACTTTGCTTCCAAGCATACTGCATTCTCCTTCCTTGGTATGAAGTGCAGGTATGCTGTTTCATAACCTTTGTTTTTTTTTAACATGCACTTTCCCCTACAATATGTACTGTGTAGTGCCACGAGTTTCTCATGCAGTGCACTGAGCCCTGTTACCACTCTTTCACTGAGGTACTGCCTCCTCCTTCCCATCCTGAATCTGCCCCCCTTTATCTTCAGAGACAGCCCTCTGGTATGTCTTCCATTCTGGATAATGAACACACCATGTAAGCATACTGTCTTCATAAACTTCAGCTACATGAAGGTCTCCATCATGTCCCCTGTCTGTCTTCTATCCTCCAGGGTATACCTGTTGAGCTCTTTTACTCTTTCTTCATAAGTTGTGTCCCCCAACATGTGCATAATCTGTTTTGCTATTCGCTGCACTGCCTCCATTACTGCAACATGCCTTTTCAAGTATGGGTGTCAGAACTGTACACAGTGTTGTGCTGCTGCAAAACAAAATTAATTCCTTTACACTGACCGTGTGAATGGATAACTGACACTGTTTTCAGTTCACTTTATAAAACACTCGATTTTGCCTATAGTCTTGACAAGACAGTGTTAGTATTGTGTCATTCTGTTCATTGTCACACTTTGATCTGAGGTAACATATTTATTTTTTATGCAACAACAGGTTGTATCTTGCATCTTTACATTTCAATGAAAACTTCAACAACGGACTTCTTCGGGACAGTGATGGCAATCAAAGACTGTCGGTGTACTTCACCAAGGCGAAGAAAGGGGAGCCATCGGTGCGTAGAGTCAAGGCTGTGTCCACGTATGGTAAGACATACCATGTCAGTAAATGAATAACATCTTCCTTGATAACATGTCTGTTGCTCCAATGATAGGTAACATTGTCTTCCATGGTATTTGGAAGTAATGCCTTCATTACGTTACCTCGTCATGTTGCGCACTCTTCATCTCTGCCACATGATCAAAAAAAGCACTGCAAACAAGTTTAACATGGGCACGACTGCAAATTAGCATGTGAAAGGAAAATCACAAAGATTTCCCCTGCCTGATGTCAGTAACCATGGCCACATGGGGTTTCAGCATGGATGACAATTTCCAATATCTGTTGTTGGGGGACACATGGGTACTCAAGTCATCCTATTGCATGACTTCAGTCGGATGTTGTGCTTCCACAGAGAGGTGGACAGGCGGCATAACTAGAAGGAGTCCCCCACTCGGACAAATGCAGGATCATAGTCTGACAATGTAAGCGTGGCTCACAAGCATTAAACGTTCAGGTTGAGAAAGGCCCATCAGTGAAGCGGTTGCATCGCTGACTGCAACACAAGTGACCCTGGTTCTACAATGGACCTGGGACGATGGAGGGACAGACGGGAGTACAAGGATGGAGCGTCGGAAGAATGCTTGCATTATCACGGGGGAGAGGGTGGGTATGGCCTCAGCATCAGCTGGAAGGGCAAATTGAGAGTGCACTTCATGCCGCACCGGTGCCTTCCCCCACATAGAAGAGGGACACACCCGCTGTGGTGTTACACCGGGGTACCGTGTTGGTGTTGGCCGCAAATATGAGGTGGTGGGGGGGTGGGCTAACTGTCCAGATATGGTGGCTAGGAGGCAAGAAGTAAAAGGTTGGTCCATTGTCGGGAGGTGGGGTGCCCCAAAAAAGTAGTTCAGTAGAGTGACGGTACTAAAGCATGGCTCATCCATGAATTGCAATGGCAATTATGTAGCATGTTGTAGCTCACTGTTCCTGAAATTGTACTGTCCTGTGTTGCAGGGTATGTCAAGGACATCATAAAAGAAGTGCACATTTCCATTTCATTCACTGAGGAGAGACGTAGACTTCGTCAGCAATCGAAGGAATTCCAAGAGCCACCACCACTTGCTACACGCTATTCTGATGTTGACAGACAGCTGGCAATAGTTAAATACAAGAGTAGATTTAAGCTGAGCTAAGTCATTGTGTAATTGTATTTGTGTTATGGAGGTGTACACTGGCATTGATATTTTGTTATTGTTTGGGACAATTTTTAAAACTGTGTCGATGACCTTCATTGATTCATGCAGTGTCCATATTTTGGATTTTTGTCCACAGAAGCATGGGACCAGTAACAGCTGAAACAGCAATTTTGCTCTATTGAGTCACATGAAATTATCACTGGGTGGCACTGCTGTGCTGCTGCCACTCTACGTTGGTGAAGTAGCCACAGTACCTGCCCCTGCTGTGGTCTGGTACATGTGGCTATAGCTGATGTCTCACCATTTCACAGACTGATAAAGCCACTTTTCTGTTTGGTTGTGGAAACCAAACTAATCTGACTGGATTTCTTTTCTTTACCACAAGTATAGGGCCCCCCCCCCAAGAGTTGGTTATATTGAATGGTGTGTGGCGGTATGACAGCACACTGCAAAAACAAAAAGTATTGATACAATGTGCACGGTGCTGTATTCAGTCAATATTTTGTTCACATGTTCAGATGCCGCATGCTGTTGATGCTGCAGAAATGTTTTTATGCGCACTTTTCACCGCGACACAGACTCTGTGCCTCCTCCATCCAACCATGAGTATCACTCTTGTTGCCTTTGCAACATTACCTGACTCTGGTCTGTATTGAGTACGCTAGTACTAAGGTTACAACCCTTGTTCAATATTTTTTGTCACTCACCACACCACGTACCGCATGTTACGCTTTACCCTCCTGCACATTCTCTCCTCCATGTCACCCGTATGACACTTGTGTTGCATGACACATTGTGACACATGGCACCCTGCGCTACACCCCCTGCAGTAATGTAATGTCCATCTTCAGATATGGGCCCCAGTACTGCACACATTACTCCAACTGCCGTCTAACTAATGACCTACATTGTGGCAGAATCACCTCCACCCTCCTGACATCCCTTGCACTGTAACACAGCACTTTGTTTGCCTTTGCTGATTCCTTCCCATGTTGTGCAGAGTTGTTCAGTGACCCTGTAATGAGCACACCAAGATCCTTCTCCTCTTCTGTCTTTGCTAGGTGCACTCCCCCCCAGCTGGTAAGTCATCCGTGGGATCTTCACCAAAATATTCAGCAGTTTGCACTTTTTGCCATTAAACCCCAATTGCCAGGTGTCTGACCATGTTTTCTGCTTCTCCACATCATCCTGCAACACCTGCCATCCCCCTTGGTTGTCCACCACCACTCACATCTTGGTGTCATCAGCAAACGGAATGATCTTCTTCTTGATGTCCAAATATATATCTGCAAAGAATATCCCAAACAACAGTGGTCACAGTACTGAGCACTGTGAAACACTGCCCATCACTACCCTTGGGTATCACAGAGCCCCACCCACCACCACCCTCTGTTGATTCCCTGAAACCAGTTCCCAACCCATCTCACCAGCTTTGCACCTGGCCCTGAGCATTCTTACTTACTTCCCAGCATCCCATGTGGCACAGAGTCCAATGCCTTAATGATGTCCAGATACAGGACATCCACTGCATGTAGCAGTTCTCCACACTTCATGGGTTCTTTTACTCTTAGCTTATTACCTGTTGTGCAGTAAAGTTGTCATTGCAGCACTGCAGCTGTTATCCATCGAAGAGGTACAGTTTTCGTTATTTGTAGTCGGTCAATGAAAATGTGTAATACTTCAATTTACGCATGACCGTACCTAACTGCTGTGTTAGACAGTGACAATTGATGTCTGAACACATATGCAGCTTACCTAACCTCATGCAACACCTTTTCACTGCTGTCAATACAGAGATGTGACATGCCATGTAGTTCACACTGTTTCTGTAAAGTAGCTGTTGTGTATGGATTATGTGAATTTTTCAATGTTATGCTTTACTGTCAATAATGTGTCATTTTCATTGGTAAGTGAAGCACAACCATGTTAAGTGGTTTCTTTGGCGGGTATCAGCAGGACATCACAAAGTGAGTCATGTTCATTTCTTCTCCGTACCACAAAGTTTGTTGATTGTTATAACAGGCACAATCTCAGTACTGTACTGATTGACTTGTTACACATTACATACTGTACAAATACTTTTCAAGACATCTGTATGTCTATCTATACAGTAATGTAACAGTTGTAAGAAGTAATTTGATGTCCTCCTATTGTTTTTCACACAACAGAATGGCATGCCACTGTAAAGAGAACCACTCATTTGCATGTGTTCCCTTCATGAGAAAACAATGCACTCCAGTTAATGTCTTGTGACAGAAGCGGCTGTTTGTCTTATGGTGCAAAGTGATTTCACTTCATTTTGAGAAGGACCCTAACCAGAAATTGTGCAGACGCTGGTGCTGCTCCGTAAATTGAAAAGGTGCGTCACCGCAAGTTGCGCTTCTATAGAGATGCGTACAAGGGCACACTGATGTGCGTCACTTTTACAGTGAATGGAGCTTCTCCAGCATCCACTATACTTCAGGGTAGCGTACAATTCAAAAGGAAATGAAATCCATTTGAGTTGCCACAAAAAGTGCTGTGCTATACGAAAACATTAACTGGAGAGTAAGCTTTGTAGTGGTGGAAGCCATGCAAATGACAGATTCGATTTCATAACAGCTGTACATATGTTAACAACAGTTGAACACACACACTGTTGACAATAATTTACTGTCCTTGTTTAGCAAAATGACAAACGTTGTCACAGTCTGACAAACTGAACAGTGCAACAGGTAGTTTTTGACAATTCTAAATTCTGTTTATTAAATGCCAATTGAGAAGACATGCAAAGGGGGTACTGTGTTGTGTTGTGATCAATAACCTTGGATGTGTTGCAGGGCAGAAAAGTTCCATAACCTTTATGGTGGAATTATGTGCTCGGACTTGAAATGGGTGTATGCTCTGGCTTCGTTTGGATACCTGTCTTTAATGGCCTAAAGGCAGCAGGCAGGGAGAGGTACACGAATATCTTTTCTGAGGAAACCCCAGCACCATCTCACTAATTGTCTATAACCAGTATATTGGTATTTCCTCTGGAAGAGAAATGGCATGGATGTCATGGTAGGAATGTACATTGTGATAATAAGGAGCACAAGTAACAGAAAGCAACCTTTGTTCAGTAACAGTCAATGCACGTGTTACATAAACCATGTGATTCGAAGTACTGTAACAATTTAATGCAGTCATTGGTCAAAAACAGTAGTGACAGCACAGCAAGATGCACATGTACTGTACAGGGTCTATGTCATACATGCCATAACTGTCTCAGCATCTGTTGTTGCAATGTTGAACGTTGTTATTCTGCCAAGTGATGATGAAGCATGGCTCACTGTAGTGTATCACATGGCAAAGCAGTGCTGAGGGCACATGCTACAGAATGACCTGCAGGACTTGGTAGTGTTCAGCAGACGCCCAATGGACATGAATGGCAGGGGGACAGTACAGCAGCCAGTGCATGCAGATCACCTCCTCGTGGGTGATGGCAGTGTACTGTCAGCAGTGTGGTGCTCATCTGTGGCATGGTGAGTGCACCAAAGACACATCAATGCCTCCTTCATGTCTTGTATGTCGAACTAATGAGTGTTGTCATGTTGTAGTGTACACTGTGAGTCGCCTATGACATGGACAAGAAACTAAAAATGATGTTGATAGCATGCCAGACAACTGAGGTCCTCACCAGACACGGTGTGCTATGTGGCTTTGAAGGATGCGAATGTGGCAACACTGCTGGTGATAATCATGAGTATAACCCTGAGGGCTACTCCGCCTACGTTTGGATATCCAAATAGGTAGCAATCAGGCCTGCTACTTACTACTTGTTGACTCAAGTGCCAAGACAAACTGACATGATTGTGAAAATATGGCCAAGCACCAAACAAAGTAAGTAATTAAGACTACGATGCAATGGTCAGAGTGTGTGACAACTGGACACACATCTTTCTGTAAATATTTGTGAAATGTTTGAAACATTTCCATGTCTACATTTCACACAATGCCTTGCCGCATCATGTGTGTCATGCTATAAATGTCTCATTTAATGAGTACCACACACTCCATTGGCTGTATCACAATGCATTTCAATCTTTACATAGCAGAAACAGTGCATGTCTTGCTCATGTATGCTTGCTGGTGCACGGCCTCCATTGTGCTGTTGATGATAATTGTAGTAAGTGGTTTGAAGCACATGAGGATTAAGCACCACTGCTTCAAAACCACTGTGAAGAATAATACGTTCTACATCCTCCTCCTCATGACGCCAAGTGATGCGGTCAATTTCTCTGCAGCACAGGCATTCCAGCACATCCTCCATGTCGCTGCAATGTCCACATTCACACCTGCAACAGTGAAATTTCTGGTATCTTACAGCTGTCAAGATATAGTGTCGTGCGTCAGCACCATGCCATAAAGACGCTGAGCAGAAGCAATTATTCACAACACAAGCATTGATGCTGTTGCCTGGAAGAATGTGAACATGCCCTGCTGGCATGGTACCATACTTCAATTTGTTAACACGTCACCCACAGGACTTGTAATATTGACAAATGACATATCATCATTGTTCAAGAAACAGTGTGTTATGGTGTAATAGTGTGCAACTTCAATCTTGCATGCCTGCTACACAGACAGACTGACATTGGCATGGTACACATCCAGTGTTATTACCAACCGTGAATGATCCCACACAGTTGTTACTTCATGTGAGTGTGATATTGAATATCATTAAACATCACAGGTACACAACTGTCCTTGGCACTGACACTACAGCTACACAGCACTGTATGCCTGTGTCAGCAACATAAAAATCAGGGTACTGTGTACTTGCTGATTATCATAAGTAGTCATCGCAGAGTGGCGAAAGTACCACTGCCTGTTTATCTGTGGTTATTGCTGATCACTGAGGTACACGGATCATGGCTTTTTCCATGGCTGATGAATGGCATTCATACTGCATTCTCACATGTGTCATCAGAATCTCAGAAAATGAAAATCAGTGGCAGGACTCATGCTGTACAAACTATAATGAAACAGGAAGATGCAATGTGTAGGATGCAGCAGACCCAACATACTTCTTAACCTCCCATGTCACAGTGTCACACCCCCTTTTGAATTAACCCCATGTCAGAAAGGGTAAGAAATCCTCAGACACAGACCTCCATCCCACCATGACCCTCTATGTAAGAAAGGGTTTCCTCATCCCTCCATTTGGTTTCGATGCTACAGTTGATCCACACGTTGGGATCTGTTGGGCTTCGATAGTCCTCAATTGATCATGGAAGTTTTGAGGCTGCAAACTTGTGTTTTACATTGTAACATCTTAGGGAGGAGGTTGAAGGGATCAGGAGGCAGTTGTTTGGTGTGGGGTGGTGGGTGACAGAGGAGGATTTTAGAAGTCGAGGGCAGGTTGAAGCACGTTAGTACTCCAATACAGAATGACCTGGTCCTAGGGAGAGGAGCAGGGGCGGGTGGAGTAGGGTCACAGGGATGGTCGTGGGGACAGGGACCAAAAAAGTACAATTACTACAAACAACACTGGGTACATGTTGTTTCCCAGAAAGAGAAACATTAACGGAGTGGAGGAAATGAGGAGGACAGTATGGGGTAGTCATCACACTTAGAAATTGCTCTACCCTGTTGCGCCCAGGTGAATAGGAGGACTGGGATGGGCAGGTGGAGCGTTGCGCTGAATAGTGGTCTGTCATGAGGCAAGGCGGGAGGGTGACATGAGAATAATCAAGAATTGCAGGGGGGGTCATGGTGAGCGTGCTTACTATGGTGAAGGGGAGACAAGGAGGGTCACCAGGGTGGTCAGATTGTCAAAACCAATGAAGGAGAAAAACCTGGCTACAGATATCATGACTGTGGGTAAGGTGTGCTTTACATATATAGGGGAGAATATGAAAGTAAGGGAACAGAACAGAAATATTAGGAATGGTGAGGGATGGGCTCAGTAGGCGGGTGAGCAAACACAGGTATTACACAGGTGTTCTGCATCACTCTGTACCGGGGGGAGGTCAGTACATCCTGAATGGAGGGACAGAGAGCCCATAACAAAGGTGGGTCAATGGGAAGATGGTGGACAAGCACAGTATAGGGTGCTTGAAGGGATGTAAGTAGATGGAGGGGGACAGGATGGGCATGCAGATGGGTGACATGTCCAGAAGGGGAAAATGACTGTGGACAGGGTGATGGTAATGATGTGTAGTACAAAACAGTGGACAATGTCAGGACAAAAGTGATTGCAGAGAGCAACACAGCAAATACATTGCAACTGTCCAAGGAATTGTTTTACTGAAGGAAACAAAATCATGCCATTCAAGAATAAAACTTTAATGTTTTGGGTACTGTCAATTATTATTCCTGGATTCAGATCCACCTTGCCCATGTGAATACAGCAATGATTCAATCCATATTGATGGTCATTGCTAAGCATAGTAGCCATGGATGTTGAACATCACTAAGTGAACAAGAGCAGGGCAAACATTGTACTGTTATTGTACCCAGTGCCACTTGACTTACAATTAAAGCGGATATCTGTTCTCAAACTGTGTGAAACTGAAGCAGATGAAATATGATGACATGTACAGCTACACCCTAGAAACAGCACTGGAGAAGGTCACATTAACAGAGATTGAAGTTAGGTTATGCAGCCACTAGCCAGCAGGGCTAGTGATTAACAAAGTGCAGTCGCCCCACAGACTTTTTTAGTGGCCCAGTTGGTGTACATTATGAAGTGGTACCTTCTCAGTTCAATCCCACAGGGATAATTATATGAAAATGTTACTGTGTGATACAAAATCCTCCAGAATTTTGATACTGTGCTGGTGCCACTTTCGACCCATGATTAACATATCCTGCTGTCACATGTCATGCCTTACTCCAGCTACAGAAAGTGAAGTTATCACTAGCCTGCGTGGTCACATGTCACACTTTTGAGGGCCACAAGTGAAATGCACATTTAACCCTGACAGCACACCAAAGATCCTCCTTGAATTGATACACCACAGAAACCGCACCCACACACACAGACGAAACAACACAGATAGACACAGACACACAAACTCTCAAGGCCAGTTTCATTCAATGTTTACTACCACACACAAAGCGGTCCAACAGCAAGGGTCAAAACTACACTCACTCAGGACTGTGTCTTGCACACCACTGCCGATCCCACCACCAACACCACACATACACACCACTCATCATTCTAGTACACAAGCTGGTGAAACAGCCTTACAGTTACCTCACTGATGTTATGCAACAACCAGTGATATGAAAGGCAATGATCACTGCACACAGTCTCCCTCTGTACAGTAATCACACTACCCAAACAAAGATAGTCCATTACAACTAAAGAGGTGATACTGTATTGTAGAGGCAGATAGCTGACAGTCATGTGTTACAATGAAAAACACAACACTGTGTCTTGTCTTGCCACCATGAAGAACAAAGTAGACAACGATGGTGACTAGTTGGCAACTGCTAAGTTTGTTCTGCATGACATGAAAGCTATCCTCCATTAACTACTGCACAGACAGAGGGCTGAGAACATCTACATCACTACTGGTGCGCAGTAATTGGTGTACCAGGCTGTCAGTATGCAGAAACATGTGCTGACATAGTCAGTTACTGGCATAATGCTGCAGGTGACCAAAGTGGTGATAACTGGATGGATGGAAACATACTAAAAATGCCACCAGAGTAGGGTCAATGGTCAGTCACATCTGCTCAAGAGTCAGTACCCTTAGAGGGCACCGCAACCTAGATCAATCTCACTATCCCCCTTCCCCCAGTCAGGGTTCCCCTACCCCAGACAGGTGTCCCTCCTCATCATCCATGTCCTGTACCTCTTCAAGACCCTCTTGAACTATTCCACCATGGACACCTACACCAGTTCCTCAGGCAGTGCATACCATGGATCCACCACCCTCTCAGTGAAGTATCTCCTCATCATTCACCCCCAAACTGTCCCTCCCATGTATGCATACCTTATTTACCCCCTTCAAATACTTGAAGACCTCATTCATATCCCACCTGTCTGTGCTCTGTTCAAGTGACAACAGCTCGAGCTTCACAACTGTGTCGTTTCATTCCCCTAACCCAACAGTGACCATCAGCTGGGAGGCTGCAGACCAGGCACCCTTCCCCAACACCATATCCCTCCTGCCCCATCTGCCTCAAATGGAGCCATGTCATCACTCATTAACATAGATGACCCTTGGACTGCAGGCACCCCCTGCCCCTACAGCATCAGCACCCACTGCCGTGCTCTTGTGGTTCTTTACCTGGGCTCCCTCCTCCACCACCATCACGCTACTACCTACTTACCTGAATCCTTTCATCAAACTTCACATTTCTAGGTTATATGTGCAGTGTTGTGCACCAGCTGGAATTGTTATGTTCAGCACCAGTTCCTCCTGCCTATGTCCCAGTATACACAACCCCCCCCCAACGTATACCTCCTATACCTTGTTCTACCACAACTAAAGGCAGATTACTCTTCCTCCCCTTTATGGCCATCAAGGGCCCCATCAATAGCATGTTTGCAGGCTGACTCCCTGTCTGTCAAACGATTGCCCCCTCTCTGCGCCCTCACCTTGGTCCAAGGAAGCAAACAAAATAGGGGGTAGTGGTTGTATGTGATGAGCAACACCCAGTGTATTACATGACGGACAAAAGGTTAAGTCATGGCAGTTAAGTCACAAAATGAGTGGGGTGGGGCCGAGTCTTGGGACAGGGAGGATGAACAGCAACAGAAGGCAGAGCATTATGACACATAGTGGGGGGGGTCAAAAGGAGTGTGGGGAATGGACATGCACACATTCCATAAACCACTTGGAAAACAGCTTGTATAATGAAAAGCTTAACTTTACAGGTTCAGTGCTGCATGTTCAAATCCCCTCTCCTACAGTTAGCACGATGCTATGTTCAAACACTGATATTTATCCATCCGACCCAACTGATCGGAACTACGGAGAGACATGTCACCTAAAAGTGTGGAGAAAAACAGCATTTGTATGATGTATTTCACACAGAACATTTTTAGTGCAGAAACAAATTCCATAGTTCCCATGCCTAGCTATTACAAAGGTGGCCTCTGCACTGCAATGCAAATGTTAGCAATGCGCTGCCATTACTCAGTAAATCAGTTGAAGGGTTTACACTTCGACAGGGCACAGCAACACAACCGAGAACGGACAAATACAGACTACTGATTTGTTATGCTTGAACAGTAGCCACCATCATCAGTACAGCACATGCATTGGTTGATCCAGTCTCATAACGGTATACTTCATGGGCCTTCAGGCATATATTTTTTAAACAGAAGTGTCTCGCAATACTGTTGGAATATATATATTACTACAGTGTGCACGTATTTCTATCCAGCACACTCTGATGTCTCACTATGGAGAACAGTGATTTACACATGATATTAAGGCCGACTACCACACATGCATCTACCAGCCGTAGCACCTTGAATGCACTGTGTGCATCACGATAGCCCACAACAATAGCGGGGGGAAAAGAAAGGTCACACTGAAAAAGCAGATGATAAAAACATCATGAAAGGACTCAGCATGGGCGGTAACACTTTACCATTCATGATTTCCCAGGCGCGGCACGCTCTGGTATGGAGGTGGCCAGACACTATCATCATCCACACTGGCTTAATCGGATGATCCGGAGCTTGCATCCATTTCGTAAGGATCCTCCCTGTAAGGATCAAAACATTCACTTCTTCAGGCAATGAAATGTTGTCTGAAACAGACTCTGTGGAGGAGCTACTGTTCCCGCTATCGGACCGCTCAGCTGAAAACAAACTGCCGCCCTCCATGTTTGTTTACATCCCTGGAGCAGAACAGGAAGTTATGACCCCTCACTTCCCCTTGCATGACATCTAAAGGACTGAGGTCAGCTCTGAAAGAAAAAAATCGGGTGTGATTATGCAAATTAGGGACGCAGTTTAAAAACCTTTTTTTTTCTCATTTACATGGAAATGTACGGCGATTTATACAGCTAGGATGCACATGGTATCCCATGAAGATAAGGAAACTGAAATGTGTACCCCCAGGTTCCATGAATCACTTTAACCCTTTTATAAGTTGAACTTTCCGGAACACTGTTGCCACAGATTTTGTCTTCGACTTGCCAGAGGTATAATTTTCATTGTTTAGAGTGGCTTGTTCAACACTAAAACTTTCTTCATCATCAGAAAATCCCAGAATAGAACCTGATGTACTGTCATTTTTAAACAAAGAAAAAAATCCTAAGTAAAAAATCATATTAGACTAAAAAGTATATATGACACAGTTATAAATGTGTTTGCATCAATATATTCATTTGCTGTCAGCTCACACAGTCATGTTCACCTCTGCAAACACAATGCTCATTGACCATCCCGCCTGCTGCTCCTATTTCTGCAAATTGAACTTTTTTTCAACTTCTAACAGTAATAAGCCTTAATGCCCTCCCCACTCTGATCCCCAGTAAACGTAATAGGACCACAACTCCCTGGTGATCTAGTGGCCCACCACCCTGGCAGGTAGTACTCACCAACCCACTACCCTCCATCTGGTCCCCAGATTCGGTGACCAGCACAGCCATCAGCACACCAACATGGCCGGCTGCCAAATGAATTATCAGAGCATGTACTATATAGAGTATGTGCTCTGACAGTTCATTCAGTGGCCAGCTGTGGTGGTGTGCAGAGGGCTGTGCCAGTCACCGAATCTGGGGTCCAGATTGGGGGGGGAGCGGGAAGATGGGCACTACTTGCAGGGTTGGGGGGGTACCATTACATTTTCAGGGAGTGATGTAAATGCAATATGTGTAGGCGATATTGGGTGGGAGGGGGGCCACTAAATCACAATGGACTGCTATATTGTGCTATATCGTGCATATCAATATATGTGGAGGGGCAGGTCGGGGAGGGTGACATAGTGGCACACATTGGACATCTCTTCCAAGGGATGTCTAACTACCGTTAGACCTGCTTTGGCTGGTCTAATAGCACTTATCACTTTGTCCATGTGGAGGGCTTTGAAAATCAAGAATCAGGGGTTGTGGCAGCCAGGGTCAGACGCAGGCCCCCTAGTGCAATGCAATTGCCATTTTGGGATGCAAGGCTGTTGCAAGCACACTCTGGGGTAAGCAGCCTGCCGCTTGACGCAAGCTGCTTTTCAAAATGGCTCAGGGCACTGCCTTCGGTGCAAGGTGCTTGTTGCGTCCAACATGTTGGATGCAAGCACATTGCACCATTCTAAGGGTTTTGAAAATCTGGTCCCATATGTCAGTATCAGTGACGAATGTGGGAAAGAGTTACAATGCAACATTCAGTTGAACGGACATGCTTCTGCATATATGCTCAAGCATTTCATGCCTGGTACAGTGTTACCCCACATGCACATTAACATGATTTTTTTATGTGGCCAGGCATATTTGCACACAGAAGGTGGTGGATGCAAGGCATTCAATAGTCATATCAGGCATATATCCATTAAAAGGGGGAAGGTAGGATCTGTGGGGGGTGTACAACTAATACAGGGTAACATCATAGCATGATCATCTTAGTTGGAGGAAGGGGGTGGAGAGTCAATACATAACATCACTAAGTGATACACTGATGGGGGAGTTCCATGAGTAATTTATTTAGATTTTGGTAACTGGGTAAGCCCACTGTGACCAGAGGTCCCTTTTTCAGGAGCAACCTGGAATTAGTTACAGAAAGAGACATTTAGAAACAGTTTTTTACAGTAGTTACGTATGTTACACAAATATACATTAACGACAGCATACAGGGGTAAAAGTGAGGTTCACATACAGGCTCAAGCATTATTTACAGTAGTTACATTAGTTACACAAGTGTAGATTAGCAACAGTATACAGGGGAGGTAATCAGGATTCGTAGTCAGGCTCTTATGACATCGAGTTTCATCCCCAATTGGTAGGGAAAGTAGACAACAACAGAAAATTGACATCATAGTTTTGGAGATACAGCCAGGATGAAGGGAGGTTCAAGGCAGTGCAGCGGAAAAGAGACCTGTACTAGGGAGCTAATGGGTACAGCCACAGAGACTGAGATTGAGAAGATATAGTTTGAGTCCAGACTTGAATTGGCTAAGGTTGGTTGAGTCAGTCAGGCTAGGTGGAAGAGAGTTCCATAGGTGGGAGGCAGCAAATTTGAAGGAGCGTTTGCCTTGGTTGGAGCGTATCCAAGGAATGTCGAGGGGATGATTTGCAGTTGATCGTAGGGTTCAGATTTGTTCTTTGGGGGAGAGTAGTCCACTGAGATGGGGAGGGGAACCTAGGGTAGTGAAATTGAAGGCAAGGCAAGCAACAGGGTAAGCTAGTTTGTGCCGAAGTGTGGACCAGTTTAGTTCCTTAAGTGCCTCACAATGATGCCTCCTAGGAGAGGAGTTAGTGGCGAAATCAGCCACATGGTTATAGAGTACGGAAAGTTTATTGAATTCCGTCTCACAGAGGAACTGCAATAGAGGAGCTCCATATAGGATGGAGGGGAGGAGATTGCAGCAGGCAATTGCCTGGCGTGCAACCAAGGATAGGAAATTCCTCAGGCGGTAAAGGAGGCCAAGCTTTTGGTGGGTGGACCTGGTTATGGAGTCAATATGGGATCGGTAGGTCATTTCTTGGTCAAGATGGATCCCAAGGTATTTGAAGCTGGCCATGACCTCGACTCTTTTTCCTTGGTTTGTGCAGATCTGGAGCAGCTGACTCCTGTCAGAGCCCAGCCGTCTAGAACCAAACAGTACGGCTTTAGTTTTTTCCTCATTGAGTTTAAGGGAGTTTGCGGAGAACCAGGCCTCCAGAATTGAGAGACTATTCTGCAGTTTCGTGGCGATGACACTAGGTTGGGGGTCACTGCAGTATATGACAGTGTCATCCGCATACAAAATGAGTTTGCTGAGGGGGCAGCTTCCCTCAATATTATTGAGGAAGAGTGAAAAGAGCAGGGGGCCCAAGATTGAGCCTTGGGGCACCCCTGCGGTAACGGATCTGGGTCCAGACTGTGTACCCTTCCAGCGGACTTTTTGGGTACGATCACTCAAATAGCTCTCGAACCAGGAGAGTGAGTGGTGATCCAGTCCTAAGTGTAGGAGTTTTGAGAGGAGGAGATTATGATTGACCAAGTCAAAGGCCTTGGACAGATCAATGAAGGGGGCACCCGTTGGGGAGCCTTGGTCCATAGAGGCAAGGATGTCCGTAGAGAGCCGGGTGAGGGCAGTGTCGGTACCATGGCCCTTTCTAAAACCATGCTGCACATCAGCCATGAGAAGGTGCTGCTCAAGGTAGTCTTGAAGCTGGTTAGAGACTAGTCTTTCCTGGATTTTCCCAAGGGGACTGAGAAGGGAGATAGGTCTATAGTTTCCCAGTTTGTCTTGGGGCCCACTTTTGTAGACAGGGACAATGGTCGCTACCTTCCACATTTTTGGGACTATGCCTAACCGAAGTGATCTATTTATGAGTAGGGTGACAGGACGGGTGATAGCCGGGGCGGCAGCCCTCAGTAGGTGAGGTTCAAGCTGGTCATGGCCCAGTGAGGAAGCGGGGTTAATTTTGTGTAGGAGAGGTAGTACCTCTGATTGATTGACCAGCTTTAAATAAAATTGAGGCCGAGGGCGCACCCAAGCATCTCCAGAGTAAGGGGTAGGCCTGGGGATGACGGAGGGGAGGCCCACTTGGGTTAGAGAAGGAGGCACCGAAGACCTCAGCAACTACAGATGGGACATTGGTCAGTGAGTCCCCTACCAGGATGGAGTCCATTTGACTACTTGAGGAGCCCTCGATGAGTATGTTTATGTGGCCCCAGAATTTTTTGGGATCACGTAGGTGCCTAGTTTGGAGGTCATTTAAGTATTGAGATTTGGCCTGTTTCAAGGCTTTTTTACACTGATTTCTCAGCTCTTTGTACTTTTCCCAGTCAGATTGGTTGCCAATGGATTCGTAGGTGCCCTGTGCTCTGTCCCGGAGGAGCATGGAATGCTTGAGGCACGGGCTCAACCATTTATGGCATTTTCCCTGTACCCTGAGCTTTTTTATAGGGGCATGATTGTTAGATGCAGACAAGAAGGCTTGGATGAAATATTCAAGTGCCTCGTCGAGTGTGGGGAGAGAGATGATAGGGGCCCAGTCAGTGTTCCACAAATCACACCAGAAGTCAGCTGGTGCAGACCTGCTGTAATTCCTTGCTTCAATGACCTTAGCGGTAATTTTTGGAGGCTTGTTGGACCAGATGCAGAAGACAGATGAGTGATCACTCAGGGAGTCAGCCATAATCCCTGCCGACAGTATACGGCCTGGGCAGGAGACGAGGATCCAGTCAATGAGAGAGTGGTTTCCAGTATTGGGATTATGTCGTGTGGGGAGGTCGATGACCTATGTAAATGGAGAGCCAAGTAGTGGGTTTCTTGAATGGGAATATTCAGTTAGAGGGGCGCAGTCAACAGGATGCAATACTGTGTACTCACAATCAGGTCAAATGTTATACTAGTAAACAGGATTAAGTAGCTGTCAGCATAGGTAGTCTGTTATGGGTTGTATGTCGTTTGTTCCTTTACACTTAAGTTATGTAGTTGATTTTATTACCATATCTAGTGGCAACTGTGTGTGTGTGTGGGGGGTGTGGTGGTTGGCATCTGCTCCACGCAAATAGCTAACACTTGCATTGGCTAACTAGACTCAATAGGGGTCAGGCGACACAATAGCAGGGCACTAAGACTGACTCTAACATTGGACTCATACAATACTGTACATCACCCTTTTCTGTGTCAGACCTGTGTGTGTGTGTAAACCACTGATGTGCACAGGTGAAATTATAATAGTGTTGTAACCTGCATTAATATGTAACAAATTACTATATTCTGGTTATAGGACAGTCTAATACAACAGCCTACAAGAATATCGTTCTGATAGAAGATGTAAAACTAGGGGGTGCTACTGAGCAGCTGAAGAGGAAGCAGCAAATTTCCTGAGCTCCTGAGAGTTCTTTAATAATTAGTGTTTAAACTTAATTTTCTCCCCCTGTACTGCTTACTAGCATTCTAATTGGTGCCCAGTGTCTCAGAGGCTTCATTATGCGCACAAATAGAGGAGCTTCCCAGTCGTCAGCAGAATTCTTTGCACCGAAAAAAGCACAATGAGAAGAGCGGCCTACATTGAATGAAGGAACCTCAGGCCCTGGTGACTCGCAGACAGAGAATGCCTCCTTTGGTACTGTAACAGGATGGTAAAACCATCACCTTCTCAGGTTCTTGTTGGAACTGCACTAAAGTGAAGAAACGACAGACAAATATTGTCCAGCACAAAAAGTGATTTATTTCTGGCATATAAAGTAGGCTTACAACCAAACAGTGTGATCACTGGGAGAATACTTCCAATCTTTCTTGCCTATAGGAAGCAGTACATCTCTTCTCAGAGAGCAGATGCTATGCAAAAGGATCTTATACCCCTGATAATCACTATAGCAACAGCTAAAAAGATATATATAAACATTGTAATTGGTCAGTGACAAATAGCCTGACTCCTCACTAGCCTGGGAAAGCATGCTGAGCTAACAAAAGTAACAGATAGCTAAGACAACAGGTCTTGTATATCGTGAAGGACACTTGCGATTACATATGCAGTTACAGTTCTGCACTATCATTAAAGATGGCAGTATTTCCTAACTAATCATTATACAATGGTGTAAATAGAAGTATCTCCCAAGTGTTACAATCAAAATAATAGCAAAAGCATTAGGATTCTCAGTAAAAATATATAAAAATACAGTGGAACTCAGATCCTGACACTTATGCTTATACAATAAGTGCCTATGCCCTAAGGTTAGTACATATACATATATGTAGCACTGTCTGCGAGGTAAGGAGGCAAAACAGGGGTGCTGGTCCATGGATAACAGTACTATTCAGGCTACTCTAAGTCAACTGGTTAAGACTGTGCAGGAGTTAGACAAAAAGTTTTACTCCATAACACCGAGGGTGACCACGCTTATAGTTAGGATGGACCAGTGCGAGACCACGGTCCAATGATCGGAAGCTTTGATACTGAAGTCAGTCGATGCCACAGCCAAAATAATCAAAGAAAATGCTTTACTGCACCAAAGGTTAGTGAACATGAAAAATCAAGACATGGAAAGGAATATCTGATTGTTGGGGCTAGCTGAAGAACTGGAGGGTGGTGATTGTCTGGCCTTCGTAAGAACTTTCCTACCTTCATTGCTTAAGCTCAGTGAAGCTGACCCTCCTCTCTATATGGAAAAGGCATATCAGATGACCCTTGTCATGTGGCAGTGGATGCAGCTACCCTCAGACTGATGATGGTTGTGTTCACTGGCGTGGGAGACCGGGACCGGGTGCTGGTGAGTGCAAGGAAAATCAATAGTTTGAAATATGGAGAGAACAGCATTGTGGTTTTTCCGGATCTTTCATATTCCACATGGCAGAGAAGGAAAGCTTTCAACGGAATAAGGGGCAGACTGCATCAATTAAAAATACAGCATCAGTTATTATTGCCTGCCAAACTGAGACAGGTATGGAATGGGCTCCAATACCTCTTTAATGATCCTAAGGAGGCCGAGAAGCTGGTGGATAGTATTGAAAAGGAGATGACTGAGGGGGATGGAACAAGACACTCTTCAGATGAGGATTAATGAGTCTTTGCAAGTACTGTTTCTCTTTTTTTTCTCATGATTAAGAAGCTGGGAGGTAGCCCCTGTTGACTTGTCTGTGTTATATGTCCTAAGTTTTTGCTGCTTAACTTTTCTGCATTTGTGAAAGGTTCTCATCTATTAAATCCAGTAAAATAGCTTAAGGGGGCTGATCTACCCATGTTATCTGGACTTAGGATAATCAACTGGTCATGCTTTACTGGACCTTCTGAGACTGGACATTGATAATAAGGGACAAATAACTTATTTAAGCTAAGATCATACACTTTTTTTGGGAGAAAGTTTATTTTATTTTTGTTTCTTTTGTAGTGGAGTCTTTGGGCTAGGGAATTTTTCCTATTGATTAAGTGTGATTAATGCTTTGGGGGACCCTTTTTGACTTAAATGTCATGTTTCTAATAGGGAAATTGCTTATTTTTTCTTGTAATAGGTCTCCTTTGTTCTTCCTGGGCTGCATGCGTTTGGTGCATATCATGTTATGCAATTTATTGGTATTCCCCTCTATGATGTATCTAAAGAGGGAGTGCTCTTCATAGATCCTTAGTAAAATTGGTATAAAAATAGATGATGATGTTAGCCCGCTCTGCTTTTATGTATTGCAAGTGTTTTTGCTTGCAAAATGCATAAATAAAAAAAAAAAGATGTAAAACTAAACAAAAATGACATGATGCGTGGCTGGGGTAGTGTTGAATATTTATCTCAGTGTGCTCCTCCAGCTCAGAGGAGCACGATAATTAAGCAATAATGCACATGTTATTGTGGGAATTACACATACCTTGTGTGGTGTGTCATGAGTTGCAGACGAGTGATGTTTACCATGCAAGAAGTGTGATAATCCCACAACACATGCCCTGTTGTGCATTATTGCAATTATAAAAAGATTATGTTATAAAAAAATTTAAAAAAACTACGTTCTCATCTTGAGAATTTAATCAGGGATGCAAATGTCTGTGTGCTTTGGATCCTGGAGGGAACAGAAAGGGAGGACCTTGTTGAGTTCTTGATACATTGGCTGTCGGAGACTTTGGGCCTCAATTTACAAAGGGATGTGGTTCAGGCATACCGCATTAGTGTGTGGAGAGCTGTTCGTCAACCTGAAGGTGCTAGGACCATTATGCTATCATCATCTGTGGTCGTCAGGGGCTGCCCACTCCAAAAGAAATCTGGAAACAAGATGGTTCAAGGATTCTGCTCTTCCCTAGTCTACCATACTCTATGCGACAGAAATGGAAGAGTTTTGATGCTGTGCTCCATTGGCTGCGGGAAATGGGTATCCCAAACAATCTTCTTATGCCGTCGCGGTTGCATGTTACAGTTGGTCGCTGGGTATATACTGTATATGTATATTCTATGCAAAAAACTTTGTTAATGCATCATTTAGGGTTAAAACACAAAAAGTAAGGAAATGAAACTTTTAGGGTTGACAGCTCCCACCCTTGGACCTGCCCATCATCCTGAGACTGACAGCTGACAGGGTGTGTCCTTGGGGTTGTGAGACCTAAATCTCACCCCATTCCATGTGTAACCATATTCACAAGCCACAGAAAAGAAGAATGGGGTGAGATTTAGACCTCACAACCCCAAGAACACACTCGGTCAGCTGTCAATCTCGTGATGAGGGTAGTTCCAAGGGGGGGAGGGGTCAACCCTAAAAGTTTCATTTCCTTACTTCTTGTGTTTTAATCCTAAATGATGCATTAACAAAGTTTTTTGCATAGAATTTCCTTACTTTTTGAGAAAGAATATAAAAGTAAAAAGTCACGGATGTTGGGCCCCGCTCTCTCATCAACTTCCAAATTTGTTAAAAGTGAAAAGTCAAGCAAGTTGGTGGGAGTGCGGGCCACTCAGGCCCCACACTCCCACCAACTTATAAATTTCTGTGTAAGATAAGACTACAAGTACTGAATATCATATGTATTGCTGGGAGCACGTATGGGTGGAAGCATGGAGCCTGAAAGCTCCCACCACATTGAAAGAAAGCAAAGTGTCAGTCATCAGAGTGGCATAATTCCAACACCTGTTTACATGTCAGACACGTAACCACTGGAAATTACCTCCATGTTAGTAACACTAGGCACCCTATAAATGTGAACCCAGTACCACAATACAAAATCATATACTCAAAACATATAGTGTGTCACACAATATGTCCACAGCAAATTAATTTTCCAACACCTAAACACCATAATTCACATGAACAGGACATCTCCTGAAGACCCTCCAAATTTCAATATAAAAGACGAAACCGTTTCTAAGATACAACATGTGAAAGTTTGATATTTTCATTCATTGGAGTGGCAGACTTCCACACCTGTTAAGATTTTAGACACCTAATGACTGAAAAGTAGATCCATGGCAGTAAGGCTAGCTACCACATAAATTTCAAGCCAGTACGAGAATAGAAATGCTGTCCGCCAAACGTAAACTGTGCCACACAATATCTCTGCAGAAAATGTGTTGTTCAACACATAAACACCGTAGTTCACATCTACAGGACATGCCATCAACATCTTCCAAATTTCAAGTAAAAAGACAAAACTGTTTCCGAGATATTTAAAGTTAAAGATTGTTAAAATTGGCCTATCTGTTGCATTAAAATCTGGCCATTTAGTCCCTCCCTTGCGATCAAAGATCATGATCAAAGAATCTCACGATCAAAGAATTTGCAGGCTCGTGATCAAAGAATAAAAAGTGGTGAAATTCAAATTTTAGACATAAATGCACAAAACCACCAGCATGGTTCGATAAAACGATGCCCCCTGAGCAAAACCCACCTCCATTTGTGTTCATAACCCACCCCTCAGCTGAGAAATTAGCTTTTTTCAACTGCCCATCTTGTCTCTCCTTTACAATCAAAGATCGCGATCAAAGAATTTGCAGGCTCGTGATCAAAGAATTTGCAGGCTCACGATCAAAGAATAAAAAGTGGTGAAATTCAAATTTTAGACATAAATACATGAAACCACTGGCATGTTTTGACAAAATGAAGCCCCCTGAGCAAAACCCATCCTCATGTGTGTTCATAACCCACCCCTGAGCTGAGAAATTTGCTTTTCTCAACTGGACATCTTGTCCCTCCCTCACAATCAAAGATTGTGATCAAAGAATCTCGCGATCAAAGAATTTGCAGGTTTATGATCAAAGATTGCTAGTGAGTTGCGATCGAAGAATAAAAATGTGTGAAACTCTATTTTTGTCTATTTTTGAACAAAACCAAAGGCATGGCTCAATAGAGCGAAGTCCCCTGAGTAAAACCCATCCAAGTTTTACTTCAGAAGTCACTCCTGAGAGACTTCCGGTGACATCACCTCGATCATGGTCGTCTAGCCCCAGAGCCTCGCATAACCCCTAGATCTCCCTCGGCTATTATACTTTCAAAATACAGGAAAAGAAGCTTAAAGAATACTTCGGGGACAGCAAAATACACTAGGAATGGAAACGACAAATCGATTTTCGGCCTTACTATGGAATGGAAGGAGACGTCTCTAACTCGGGAGCCTTGGCCTCCTTGCATCACACCACTAAATCTAAAACCCCTTCCTGTTGCGGATCTAGACTTAAAAATGGAAACAAGATCAAATGGGACAAACCAGAGCCACAAACGAATCAAGCATTAGATGGCAAACTAGATAGGATACTTGCAGAGCTTATGGACATAAAATCCGATGTTAAAACATTCAAAGAAACTATGACGGAAATAAAAAAAGATGTGCGAGGTCTAGAAACAAGGTTCGATAATCTGGATCAATCGTAAGCCTCCAACTCCACTCAAATAAGTCAGCTTCAAGAACAAGTTAAACAAATAACTCAAATATGTCAGCTCTTTACGGAGAGACAGGAGGACTCTGAAAACTGACACAGACGGAAGCATTTAAGAATATATTTGGTACCAGAGGGGGCTGAGGGCCGAGACATAGCTGACTTTGTGGAGACCCTACTGCGCACATCTCTAGCTCTTGATGTAGACTTTTCTTTATAATTTGAGAGAGTGCACAGAGTTTTAGGCCCCAGGCCCACATCCACCTCAGTGCGACCACGTTCCATTATCGTCCGCTTTTTGAGGTACACAACGAAAGAGGCTATTTTGAGAAAAGCATGGGCCCAGAAGAGAGTTTTTTATGGCACCACTCGGATCTTCGTAGACAATGACTACGTCCCATATACGCTAAAGAAATGCCGGTATTATGTCCCTTTATTTCAGGTGCTTTGCCAGAATAAGCTCAATTTTAAAACACCATATCCTGCTTCCATGGTGGTACAGTTCCCGGAGGGACAAAAAGCATATGGGTCGGCCTCTGTGACCTTACGGGACTTCCAACAGAGAAAACTCCCAATGCCATCTAGAACTGAATTCCCTAGAGGTTCCCTTGTTTGTTCCCAGGATGATGCATATTGGGGCCGAGACGCTCAATTACAGCAGATTTTAGCTTCTCTCAAGAACAGCGTTTCTCGTGGCCTATCTGCAGTGTGAGGCCAGGTGCTGGGATGGCCCTTTCCTACATGAGGCAAAGGCTGGGTGAGTTTTTCCGGGGCTGTGGTGCGGGGGGTGGTCTGATCTGCTGGTGGCTCGCCCTCCTTTTGGCTCTCCTGGCAGCTCTCTGGCCATGACTGATGTGCAATATTGATGAGTTTGATATGTGAAGGGTGAAAATAGGTTCTGATATTTCTAGTTTGTGGGGCAGCTGCATCCCGGAGGAGGTCGGAGGGGGCTCCGGGTGCTCACCTTAGCAGCAATTATTAAATTCAGTGTAATACATATTAATTACCAGGAGGATGCCTCCCATCGTCCCAAGACCCTCCTTACTCAGTATGTAACTTGATTAGAGTAGTCCCATTGGTCCTGGTGGCCCCCCTTCCCCTACACGACCTAGGGTGGTTGATCTTATTCGCACATCGAAGCACTCCTGATATAGCTGAATTTAATGACCGAAAGTGAGGAGAGCTCAGCAATGTCAGGGAAACTAGGGTATAGGTCTGAGGCGAAGGCCCCAGATGATTCCTAGGATGTCCTGGAATAGGTAGATTAGTATAAAAGGAGGTGTGCGGGATCATATAGGAGGATGGTCGATTTGGGATGGGCAAGGTGGCCGGATATGGGGCTGACAGCTAATAAGAGGCTGAGGTGTCCAGGAAGATGGTTGGTGTCCTCGGTGCGCTGCCTGGGGCCTATTTCTGGTTGACTCTGGGAAGCATGGATTGCCCAACTCAAAACAGGGTAGGAGATACCAACATCATGAAGTGAATGAGAGTGATAGATGGATGACTGAGGGGGACTGCTAGGAGAGGGTCTGGGGGGTGGGCGTTGGCAGAACGGACCCCTGACCCGGCTGTGGGGAGACTCAACCCAACCAAGCCTATGGAGTGAATGGACAATTTCACACAGAGACTGCTCCTAAATACCTGATCTCAGGATCTACATTGGAGCTAACATCTATTAAGCTTCTAATTAGAGCTTAGACTATGCATTTTAGATATTTCTCACTGCGTACATAATATACCAACAGATGAGATCTATTTTGATCCTATAGAAAGGATGATGGCAGTCTTATGCAAATGTAGATTTATAATGAGGCCTGTCACTATGTTAGAACAAATCCTAGTAATTTTATTAATATAAGTCATTTTTTTCTGTTCTTACAGATGGGGAATGCGGGAGTCAAGGGGTCTGAGGTGACACGCCTTAGATAACCCGTCTGTCCTAGACCATACAGGTCTATTCCAATCTCTTACTTTATCACCCCGACCTTTTTTTTTTGGTTCACACCCCCATACCTGTACCAAGTTTTGGGTTACTGGGACCCCCAGAGAGCCCCGGTCACACCCAATAGTGCTGCTCTCTTGGCAGTGTTAACTGCCTAGGTTAGGTAGGCTTAGAATAGCCACCTACAATTTGGAAGTCACCACTGTAAATAGTTTGCTGGTTTTAGTTAGAAGGTTCCTATTATCACCGACTCCCCAGTTGGGACCAGGTTGAGGTATTTTCTTTTAATTCCAGGACTGAGAAGTTTCAATTGTATGTTTTTTTTAGTAGACAAAATGGAAGTGTGTTGGGGTGGTGTGTGGGGGTGGAGCGGGGAAGTTGAAACACCATGTTTTCTATAGAAATGAGTAAGACCCTAAGAATTATTTCACATAATGTGAACGGTCTAACTGGTCTGGCGAAAAAGATATAGAACTATTACAGCACTTAATAAATTTAATGAAGGGATACTATTATTGCAGGAGACACATCTCAAGTCTAGTGAGCACCAAACGTTACTTAAATTTTGGTTTGGTCAGCTATATAAATCAACATATCGTAGAGGAAGACATAGAGGAGTAGCCATTCTGATCCTCCAACACTCCCCCCTTGTTGTCTCGGATCACTATTCAGACCCAGGGGTAGACTAGTATTATTGGAGGACATTAGGTAACCAACAGTACACTATAGCAAACGTATGTCCCACCAGGTAGCAATGCTTCATTCATTCAGCAACTATGGGACAAGATTATAGGGTTTAAGAAAGGGGTTTTGATTGTAGGAGGCGATTATAATTGTCTGCTTAACCCCTCAAAGGATACCTCAGCCTCTAAACTTCCCCCACAGACATCAGGCCAACGCCATATGAGGAAACTAATCAGGGAAATGGGCCTAGAAGATACCTGGCAGTACCGAAACCCCACAACAAGGAAATACACATTTTATTCTCATGCCCATAGACATTATTCCCATCTGGACTATTTTACCATATCAAGGGAACACCTAGACCTGGTTAAGGGGGCAGAGATTCATAATATATACCTATCGAACCGTGCACCTATAACTCTAGAGTTAGGGACTCAAAGAGAGAAGAAAAACACACATATTGGAGACTTAATAATTCCCTCTTACAAGATCCTGAAATGCCGGGAATTAATCAAAAACAAAATAGGAGAAATACTAATGGATAATACTAATCCACAATTTTCTCCCCAATTAATATGGGACACTCTGAAAGTAGTGCTTAGAGGCTATAGCATAGCTTACGCCTCCCAAAAAAAACATAGACAAGAGAATGATTTATGACAATTACAAGATAAATTATCCTTCCTACAATCTGCACACATGCAAGGAGATAGCTCCCTACTAGATCAAATAACATCCACTCAACATTCTATACAAAAATCCTTACGGCTAAAACCGAGCAGACCTTACTATGGCTTAGGCAGAGATTCTATGAGGGCAGACCCAGAGCCTCTAAGATGGTGGCACACAAGCTTAGGAAAAGGATTCAATAGACAACAATCACTAGGATTAAAGATCCCCAGACAGGTTCCCCATGTCACACAACATCAGCTATAGTAGCAGCTTTTAGATCTTACTATACCAAACTATATACAGCTGAATCATCTGCAATGGAGATAGAGATGGGTGCTTTCCTGGCCGATCTTGATCTTCCAAACCTTACAGATGAGTAGAAAAGGATACTGGTCAATCCCATTACTGCGGTAGAAATAAAGAATGTTATTACAAACCTGAAAAATGGTAAGAGCCCAGGCCCTGATGGCTATGGGGCAGAATTCTATAAGGCGGCATGGGATTGGATCAGAGAGCCATTCACAGAGACCCTGGTGGAGTGTCATACGAGGGCGGAATATCCCTTATCATGGTCTCATGCAATGATATCTGTGATTTTAAAACCAGGGAAGCCTTCACATTTATGTGACTCTTACTGACCAATCTCAGTGCTGAACTAAGATTATAAGATATATGCACGTATAGTAGCACACAGGATGGATAAGATGATGTCCCAGTTAATACACGCAGGCCAGGTGGGTTTTATCCCTATGAGACAAACGTCAGATAATATTAAAAGAACCCTATATTTAATTGAACATGCCAATGACTCACATACCCCGTTATTAATATTAGGTTTTGATGCCCGAAAAGCGTTCGATAGGGTCTCCTGCGCGTTCCTGAAGGAAACACTTATTAAGTTGGAGCTTCCTGAGGGGTTTATAAATAATATCAGGGGTATATATTCAGTCCCCCAGGTGGTAATTAAGGTTAATGGCACCTGCTCCTCAAGATTTTCACTGACGAGGGGTACAAGACAGGGATGTCCCCTCTCCACCTACCTCTTTGCCATATATGCTGAACCGCTGGCGCAATTTTTTTGGCAGTTGAAGGGGGTGAGGGGATATCAGATAGGAGATATAGATCATAAAGTGGCTTTGTACGCTGATGATCTTCTGCTATATATCACGGACCCAGAAAAATCCCTCCCGGTTTTAGAACAGGCCATGAGACAGATTGAGAAAATATCGGGATATAAAATTAACACTTTAAGAACTGAGACTTTGTACACAGAGGAACCAATTCCAGGTTCATTATAGGCCAAGTATCAATATAATTGGAAATGTAACTCAATTAAATACTTAGGAATAAGGATATCAGGAAGGCCGGAGCAGACCTTCCCCCTCAATCATGATATACTGGTCAACCAGGTTAAACAGGATCTGAAGGTGTGGATCCATTTTCCAATGTCCCTTTATACAGGATACAGGCAGTACAGATGAACATACTTCCTCGCCTATTACACCTAATATAGACAATCCCCCAGATATTTCCCAAAAGAGAAGAAAAGAGATGGAATAGATTAATAGCAAATTACATTTGGCAGGGTAACAGACCACGAATCGCTTTAGATAGACTTCAAGCCCCCAAGGAGAGGGGAGGACTGGCCCTTCCTAACTGGTCAGGATACGCAATAGCTACTTTGTTAACAAACATTAGAGAATGGTCTTGTCCCATTAGAGACAGCCCCCAATGGAGAGAGAGAGATTGAACAAACTTTATCTACTATTCAATTGAATGAATCAATCATTTTCCAGCCACCACCCATGAACTTACTGGATCCAGGGCTGTCAAAATATACTCGGAGCTATATTGAGGGATGGACAAAATATTTAGCTCAACCGTCAAACCAGATGGGTGCCTGCTGGATGGGAATTTCCTGGCAGAACCAGAAGTTCGGACAGCTAGTTTAGACAAGGGTTTTAAAGTTTGGGATGACCAAGGTCTGAGGTTTTCCTATCAGTTCTATAATAATGGGCAATTTAAAACATTTTCACAGTTGCAAGACGAATTTGCCATCCTTAATAGAGACTGGCTCAGATACTTTCAGATCCGCCATTTTTATGAAAGCACACTGGGCCTGAGGGTGGATCAAAGAAGAGTCCCCCCTTTGTTATATTATTGATAGCAGCTACAGGGGATCCAACCCGCAGACACTTAATATCCAGATTTTATCTAGCAGACAGACAGAGACCAAGAGATGTGTGGGAAAGAGTCAATGGGGTATGGGAAGAGGAACTGGGGATGCGTCTCACAGAGAAGAACTGGTTGTGGATATGGAGGAGACAACACAGAATTACTGGATCATATTACTGGTGTGAATTTGGCTGGAAAGTGGTATTAAGATTTTTTTGCACCCCACAAATAACAGTCAAGTTTTTACTGATACATGATGCTTCTTGTTGGAGGGGTTGTGGTACGGAAACAGCAAACCTTACCCATATACTCTGGAGCTGCCCAGTGTTAAAACAGTATTGGCAAGGGGTGGACCAGGTCCTGTCAGATATATGTCCGGAACGCTCCCCATTGTCCCCGGATTTAGCTATACTACTGCATTTCCCTCTAGATTTAAGAACAAAGCTAAGATATATATGACTTTGGTGCTGTTATCAGCAGCAAAAAAGATTATCGTGAGGAATTGGCTCGCACCAAACCTCCCTTCCCTCAGAGATTGGGAAGATTTATTATATGAAATATATGTCATGGAGCACATGACAGACAAAATACACCATAGGGCCCCCTAATTGCTAGGCTACTGGACTCCATGGTGGCTAGGAGTGTCGGAACACAGACAGGACCTAGTCCCATAACTGGTTCAGTGATAATTAGAGACATATCATAAATATAACTGCATCGAATGTAAAATAGAATAAATACTGCACAGATTCTGGGGCTGAGATTTAGGAGGGTTTCCTTCGTGACCCTTCCTTGGGTCTCTCTCTCCTTCTCCCCCCCCCCACACTACAGTATAATTAAATGTATGTTCTGTATCTTCAGACACTGTATGACATGTGAAAATGCATATTTTCTTACTATGTACAATGATATTATAAAGTGTATGTACCTCTCAGTTCCTGGAACAAAATACTAATAAAAATAAAAGTTTAAAAAAAAAAAAAGAAGTCACTCCTGAGCCGAGATATTTGAGTTTTTCCAACTGGAACCTTAAAATAAGATGACGGCCGTCGCGATCAAAAAATTCTTGGGGTCAAAGATTCTTTGACCATGAAGCTGAAAATTCTTTGATCGTGAGGAGGAACCAGATGTCCAAAAACACATTCTTCGTTTGCAAAACAACTATGACTGCACACCTCAGAGTGGTTTATCTATCTTATAAAATGTCAAAATTGTTTTGAAGGGGGGTAAAAGTGTAGGTGTGTGGCAGCGCTCTGATATATGCACGGTCATGTGGTGCTCAAGGTCCAATAAATGAAAAGCAATTTCCCTACCCATTTTATAAATATATATGTGTGTGTGTGTATATATATATATATATATATATATATATATATATATATGCACTGTATATTTGAAGTTAGTGGACAAGATGGAGACTGAGAGAGCAGCGAGGGAAGGTGATTACTCTTCAGAGTTGGAGCTTGGGGATACCTGAAGATGGACTTTAAGTTCATATTTACAAATTGACTTTCCCAGATTCTAGAACTAAGGGAGGTTACCAGAATATTGACTCTGCTGTAGCAAATACCTTTTTCGTTTGCAAGGACTATCTTATGGAGGGGCCACAGGGTCACATAATAAGCTAGAAATGTTATGGCTATTACATATTATACATGGAACTTTTCCTGGGATAAAAATAGTACTTTAGACTGCAAATATCTGGAACTGGCTTCAATTAAAGAACTACACCAATATATTGACTCATTATGATAAGGGGCTTAACAAATGGGTATTATTTTATGGTGGATATAGGGCTGGAGTACACTGGAGTTTTGCTTTCTTTTTCTTTTTTGCTGTGTTTGGGGGAGCATACTGAGCGAATTAATAGAGTGCATGTGATGTGTTAGTAACATAAAGGCATAAAGGCCAGATTTTTAATTTTTTAGGATATTCAAACTGATGTTATCTAGTATAGGCATTGCCAGCATTGGCTATTTAAGATGACATAATTCCTTAACTGTTTAAATGGGTATTCCCTTGAATCTTGTACCAAATGTTAAATGTATCTTTAATCTGTATATCAACTTACTCTGAGTGCAAATGTTGTACTGCATTGCTCAGTATAATTATGTGCATTAAGGCATAAAATTATATAAACAAGAAAGTAAAAAAAAAAAAATAAAAAAATAAAAAAAAAGAAATTATGGACAAAGAAATTAAACATCTGCCCAACTAGCTTGCTGACCTCATTTTAACTGTGCTAAATTAATAGCAAAATCAAACCTTGCATCACAATGTCCCTTTTAGAGTCACCAGCCACCCTCCCACTGCCTGGAACTCCTGCCTCTAAATGTGCTCCTGAAATATTAGTAGAACACAGATAGCTGAATTGTCTACTAAGAAACTCTGTTCCTATAATCACTGGCCGTGCTAAGAGGGCAGAGCATACCTTACAAGCTATCCCTGAGGTGTGAGCGGTAGAGTCCACCATTTATCAAAACCATATGTGGATAGTTTTGATAAGAATCGATGATAGTGTAGAGGGAGGTTACATCCATTGTGGCTCATATGGTATTAGGTGGTAAGTCCCTAAAAATAAACAGTTTACACAAGAAATGTGTAGTGTCCTCAATATAGTTGTCCCTTTCTATGACAAGTGGTTTTAAAATGGTTTCTATAAAGCTAGAGATCCCTCTGTCAGGGTACCATTCCCAGATATTATAGGTCTTCCTGGATTCCCAGGTTTGTGGATCTTGGGCAATATGTAGAATGTCCCTGGTCCATTTTTTCTAGGCTTTAAGATTTTAAAATTGAAAAACATTGGACAACGTGAATTTCCTGGACACTACAGCTAGTAGCAACAAGCATTTGTCAATGCCGAATGTTTGCTTGCTGGCATTTGCAGTGGAAGTGCAGGAGTTCGACAGATGCAGTATAGGAATGGCATTGAAGTACTGAACTGGTGCCAACTCCACCCTCACCCTACAGAGATGGACAGGCATTGGGTGTGCTTTTGCCGTCGCCCATGACGGTCACAGCAACATTTCTCACTCACCTCTACCCTTCAGACACTGACAAGTGTCTAGATGTGCCTTGGGGTGTTTGGGCTTTACATTCACTTCATTCCATAAGGAAATATGCTGAAATGGGCACAGAGTGGGAGAATGGGGTGAACTCTGGGGCAAAGGGTGCAAGGCACACCTCAATGTTTGTCACTAGCTGCAGGAAGGGGGTGGGGGTGGAATGGCATGAGCATTACTGTCGACAATCCCAAGTCACACCCCTGACACCTGTCAGTCCCTACAGGGTAGGGTATAATGGTCGAAAACCCTAGTGCCCTGGACATTTCTTGGTATTTTTACTCCAAGTTTTCCACATGGGCTTTTTGTGACCCCCACCACATGAACAGTGACAGTATCAGTTCGTTAGGTGAAAGGTAATTTTGCACAGTGACTGTGCCATTTGGCGCCACTGGTGCGAAAACACATCTCGAACAGGATGTGAAAAGTGACAGGTGTACTGTTCATGAGGAGGTGTAAAAAAAAGCATTACTGAAAATCTGAAGTGAATATATACAAAAACTGGTGAAGTCACGAGTGTGCGTAGAAACTGTGCAATGTACACCCGTAATGAAATTAGTTTGGGGATTTTTTACAGCAGATTTTCAACACAGGCATTTTGGAACCTTCACTCATGAACAGTGACACTGTGATTTTCGTAATCTGTTCCGAACACTAATTTCCCACAGCGACCGTGTTATTCTGCACTGGAAGTGTGAAAACACATTTCGGCCAGGGTGTGAAAAATGACAGCTGTACTGCTCATAAGGAGGTGTGGAAAAATGCCAGTGTTGAAAATCTGGACTGAAAATATTACAAATTCGTGAACTCACAAGGGTGGGGGAACTGCGCAATGCACACTTGTAACATAGTCATTTTATGGACTTTTGTCATCAAATTTTCTAAACCTTATGCCATTATACAGCTTACCAGCGATTCTTCAGTTCACGGTCATCTTTGAAGAGTGCAGACATGTTCCCGGTCCACCAAGATCACTACGCTGGGCTCTGGAGGTAGGTATGGGGTGAGGGGGTGGGAGGTGAGTGCACAGAGGGTGGGCATGGGTTGGGGAGGGGCAAGACAGTCAACGGGGACCATTTTTTTTTCTTTTCAGGAAGACGACTGGACTTTTGCCACGCTAGGGTGGGCTCAGCGTGGCAGGTGGACTTTTTGGTGGGCAGTGGAGCAGATGGGACTGGCACCCCATCGGCCATATAGACTTTCCACGCTGGGGTGGGCTCCCAGTGTGGTACCTAGAAGTCTGCTTTTGGGGGTACAGTACAGCTGATGGGGATTAGGGATCCCCGTCGACCATATGAACTTTTTGCCATGCTGGGATGGGCTCCCAGCATGCACTAGTGTTTGGGGCAGTGGAACCAATGGGGATTGGGCAGCCCCATGGCCACACTGTGTGTGGGAGACATGAGCACGCTGGGGTGGGCCTCAGCATGCTACTTGGGTGTTTGTAGGAGGGGAATAGAAGAAAACAGCTGTCTATGATAGCTGTTCACATGCACTGCTGATTGTAGGCACTTTGCATACTGCCGATGGCAGTATGCAAATTGCCTACAAGTTACCCCTGCTGATTGTAGCAGTCTTTGGCTTTCAGCTGTACACCACTGCATCTGAACTGCTGTCATAGACAGCTCGGCCATTTATTGGTGCAGTGAGGCTGCGCCTGCAAGAAGGAGCAGGGCATTGGAAGCGGGATGGCACACCTACGAAAATTCGTATGGTGGTACTGTTTCTTGCACATGTGTGCAAGCAAACATAAAATTGGAACCTTGCAGACCTGTATTTACAGGAAACCAACAGACAGACAAAGGTACTCACACAGAGACAGAAATCACCCTAGGTACATTAAAAAATCTGTTCAAACAACAGGAAGTCTTGCTGTATTCTGACCTTATGAAGTTAGCCCCAGCACTTGAACTGCTCCAGAGAGGAAAGAGTTAACTCTATGCCAACGCATAGAACGTTGAGCTCGAGCTCGGTTCAAACCTCTGTCTGCTGCACTTTGAAGTGTAACCATCAGATTCTTTACTCCGCTTAACTGAACAGTCGCTCCGGAGATCTCTCATTCGCTCTTGGTTCAGTACAATAAAAAAGCATTGTTTTTTTAAACCGCTATTCTTTTATTTCGGTTCAGATCCCTGTCTGTGGCACAGTAAGTACTTTAAGTAGTGGAATAGTGCTATTTCTGTGGAAATTGTAAAACATATATTTCAATTGGTTTGGCTGAACCGATTGTCTGTATTTCTTTCTTAAGTTTTTTGGTTTTCTTAAATTTAGTGTGAGGTGCCGGTCCTTATCGGTTCTAAAAAAAGACGTATTTTTAAGATTTTTTTCAAATACCCGTGATACGGTTAGGAACCGATAAGGGGGTCTTGCCTGGCTTTTGCTGAGTAAAGTGTAAGTTTGTGGGATGGCTTTGTCTGCAAAACCCAAAAGAAAAACCGGGTCCACTGGGTTTCAACACTGCAGTGAGTGTGGGGAGGCCTTTGCTAAGGCTGATCCCCACACAACCTGTGTTTACTGTCTGGGTTTTGACCACCTTGATTCAGACTGCCAGACATGTAAAAATTTTGCTAAGGCCACCCTGGATAAAAGATTGGGTAGGCTTAGGGAAAAGGAGGTCGATAAGTCTGCTGACCCAGATGGCCAGCCCGGTTCGGTTCTGACCGAACCTGAGGGCATGCCCACTGACCTGGGTGAGACTTCCTCTGGCAAAGAAATGCCAGTCCTTAGGGGTCAGTTCTGGCAAAAGGAAAAATAAAAGAAAAATTGGCTGGTTCAGATCCAGAACCGCATCATCCAACTGCTGAGGAAATTGCCAGAGTGATTAGAATAATTGAATTGCTCAGTTCAGTTCCAGCTGATCCGATGCCTCCCAGTAGGCATTTGGTTCAGTCGGTTCCTCTGGTTCCGGATTATTCTCCAGAAGAATATTTTGAACCGGATCTGGAGGCGGATGAAGATTATGGTGATGATGATGATGATGGTGTAGAAGGTCTGGATGAGCTTATAGAACTGGACATCTCCCCAGACAGACCTTCTGGTGTTTCCCCTCCTAGACTTTCTGAGTCCCCTTCCCACTTTATGTTCTACAGGAAAGTAGCAGAAACCCTCCAGCTCCCACTAGATGAAGCTGTCAAGGAACAAGAGGAGTCTGACTATGTGGAGATGATGGATATCCCAGAGTCCAGGAAATTGTCTATTCCCCTTCACAAATCTTTTGGAAAACAGACACAAAAGTTACTTAAAACTCCAAATTACTAACATACTAACATACTAACATACTATTTGCCAGCAGATTAGGCCTTACGGTCTATCGAGTCTGCTCGAACCTAGATCCTTAGTTGGGTGCCGAGACCCTCCCATCCCTTGTTCTCTAGAAACCCCTATCATCCATCCCCCCCCCCCCGGGACAGGCCATCATCTGATACATCCACTTTCTGTGTCTGTCCCACCCTCTTGAAGCCCTCTACAGTGGATCTCTGAACCAGCTCACCAGGCAGTGCATTCCAAGGGTCCACCACCTCTCGTGAAAAACCTCCTCCTCTTTCCCTCACCCTTCCACCTTCCAACTTCAAACCATGCCCTCTGGTGATACCTCCTGCTTTAGTCTAAAGATCCCTCCATGTTTACTCTATTTATTCCCTTGAGGTACTTGAAGACCTCTATCATGTCCCCCGCTCTCCCTCAAGTCTGTCCTCATAAGTCAAATCCCTAGCCCTCGTGATCATCTTTGTTGCTCTCCTCTGTACCCTCTCCAGGAGCTGTATGTCCCTCTTCAAATGTGGTCTCCAGTACTGTCACAGTACTCAAGGTGTGGTCTAACCAGTCCATTGTACAGTGGCAGAATCACTTCCTTGCTCCTAGAGGTGATCCCCCACGATGCATCCCAACATCCTGTTTGCCTTGCTAGCTGCTCTCCTGCACTGCTCAGAGTTATTCATACATGTATCCACCATGACCCCTAGGTCTTTTTCCCTATTGAGGCCTCCAGTGCCTCCTCCAGTGTGGTACCTGTGTTTAGGGTTTCCACCAAGATGCAACACCTTGCACTTGGTGATATTGAAATTTAATTTCCATGTGTGAGCCCAGCTTTCCAGGGTGTCCAGGTCCCCTTGCAGGGCCACCTCCCTCTTCTCCCTCAACTACTGCTCCCATCCTGGAGTCATCCGCGAAGAGACTCATTTCACACCCTATACCCTCCCTGATGTCCGATATGTATGCATTAAACAGGATCGGACCCAGGACCGAGCCCTGTGGTACCCCACTACCAACCTCTCTAGGGTTCGAGAGCTCCCCACAGACCACTACTCTGAGTGCGTCCAGCTAGCCAGTTTTCAATCCATCTGACCATCAAAGGGCCTACTCCTAACCCCATCAGTTTCTCCACCAGACCATTGTGGGGACAGAGCAAACGCCTTGCTGAAGTCCAAGAATAATACATCCACAGGCTTACCCCTGTCCAGTTCTGATGTTACCCATTCATAGAACTCCACAAGGTTGGTTTGACATGATCTACCTGGCACAAACCCATGTTGCCGATTATCCAGACCTCCCACCTCCTCCAAGTACACCCCAATCGTTCCTTTAGTATACTTCCATTAATTTTCCCACCACCAGGTCAAACTGATGGGTCTATAGTTACCTGGTACTTCCTCAACCCCTTTATGGATTGGTACCACATGCCTCTGCCAATCACTCAGGTACCCTCCTGTCTCAAGTGACCTGCTGAAAAGCTCCGCCAGGGTGCAGCCAGTATGTCCGCCAATTCCCATAGTACTCTCAGATGAATGCCATCCGCCCTGGAGATTTGTTTTCTTAGGGCCTTGAGGGCTAACCACACCCTTTTGGTGGAGATAGCATCATCCGTCCCCTCCCCCTTACTGGTCTTTTTATCCTTATCCAGATGTGACACACCTGGGGTACTTTTCCCTCCTTCCCTCTTGCTCCATTTCTGTTGCTCCCCTGATCCCACTCCCTGCCGCTTCTATCCCCTTCATGCCTTGCTTTGTAGATATCCCATCCCTCCCTAGTGAACACAGAGGCAAAGTATCGTTAAATACCTCTGCCTGGTCCCTCCCTTCCACCCACCCTCCTTCTGATCTCAATCTGCTGAGATGGCTCCTTAGTTTTCTCCGCCTCCCCAATGTACCGGAAGAACCCCTTTCCTCCATGTATCCCTGTGCCAGCCGCTGCTCTTTACTGACTTCTGCTCTTCACCATACGGGTGACTTTTCTAGATGCAAGCTGGTACAGTTCCTTATCCCTATCCTCTTGTTGTTTTATATTTTTGTAGGCCGCTTCTTCTTTCTCTGACTGCTACCTGTACCTCACTGGACCACCAGCATGGTTTACGTGACCTTGCTCCCTTACGTTTCAACTTAGCGCAGATCCTGACTGCCTCATGAAGTCCCCGTTTTATGACCTCCCATCTCCTTTCCACACTTGTCGTTGAGGTAATCCCCTTCAAGTGATCCTTGAGAATATTTCCCATGCCCATAAAGTCTGCCCCCCTGAAGTCCACTGCCAGTGTCCTAGATCTCACCCCCACTCCCCCATGCTTATTTGAAACCAGACAGTATTGTGGTCACTTCCAGTCAGGGGGTCCTGTACAACTATGTCCCTTACCAGATCCCCATCTGCCAGAACCACATCCAGGACATGCCCTCCCTTGTGGGCTCCATCACATGCTGTGTTAAGAACACATCCTGGAAGCCATCCAGCAGCCTCTGCTCCTTGGCCACCCTAGAGGACATGGTTCCCCAGTTTGTACCTGGCATATTAAGGTCCCCATCAACACCACTCCTTCCCTTTGACCACACTGGGCAATGATGTTGTCCAGCAAACCATCCTCTAGATCCTCACTCATCCCGGGGCCTATATGCTACTCCCAGCTTGACCTTATCTCCTGCTGGGATCGTAGGTGACCCATAAGGCCTCCACGCTTCCTCTGCCTCTTCTACCATAGCAATTTCTATATCATCTCTAACGAACATAGCCACTCCACACCCTCTGACCTCCTTTCTATCCTTCCTAAGCATAGTGTACCCCTGTACATTTAGGTCCCAGTCATGGTTTTTGTTGGCTCACGCCTCCTGACTGCCGCCACATCCACCACCCCCAACAGCATGGCCTGGAACTCCGCAACTTGTTTCCAAGCTCCTGGCATTTACCAACACCAACCCCACCCCTTATCCCTGATCCTCTTTGTCAACCCCACCCAGATTCCTTGTACTTCCATCCTCCCCTGCTCCTCCTGAAACCTCCACCTCCAGTCTGTTTCCCTCCCTCTTGGGCTTGACGGCTACTCCCTCATCTGGAGGAGAGGCTTCTGGTCAGCCCTCCTCCTCCCTTCCCCCTTACAAGTTTAAACCCCACCTTTCTTGTATGTAGTCAGCCATCCCTGTTTAAGGACTTCTTCCCTAATGGGGCAAGATGAAACCTGTCCTGGCATATAGTCCTTATCCTCCCAAACTCCATTCCAGTTCCCCACACCCCAACCCATTCTCTTCACCCCACTTCCTGAGCCAGTCATTAACCTCTGTAAGCTTTTTTTTGTCCACTGAGGCCTTTGGTACTGGCAGTATCTCCGAAGGAAATGTTGCATCCATTATCCCGACAGACTCTGGCAAGTTCTTGAACCTTGCTTTGATTTCCAAATGCTATTTCCTCTAGATCATTAGTTTCCAAATGCACCAGGAAATCCGTTTCCTCCACAATCCCTAACCATTTCATACACCATGAACTTTGCTCTGTGCACTGTCAGCCCAGAGATACTACTACCTTCACCTGGCTATGGCATCCACCCCCTGTCCCTCCCAATGGATACCCTAATCATCGAGTCTCCCAGTAACAGAACCTTAACACCGCCATCATCCTTATGGTTACCTCCACTATGCCCTCTCAGCCCCCTTCCCCTTTATTCATGATCTCAATTTCATGGGAGTCTTCCTGCCTTATTAGAGACCCCCTTGTCACCCTCCCCTTTCTGCTTCCCTTGTTATTTTGCCCACTTAACTCAAACCCCTCTGAATAGGTGTCCCCTTTAACCCTCTCTTATCTGAACCATTTATCCTGGCCCTGATGGCCTCCTGTGGACAGAAGAATGGACAAGAGATATATGTTGTCAGGCCCAGGTACAGAGTACTTGTGCCAGCAATGCAGCCATGTTGGGGTCGTGCAGCCTGTGATGAGGCTAACATACCCTTGGCTTCACACTCCCCAGATAAAGGCTCCAGGAAGTTAGATTCCACGGCTAAAAAACAGTACGTGGCATCTTCCTTGGGACTCAGGCAGGCTAACTACATGGCTTACACAGCCAGATACCAGAAGTCCAGATGGGATACTGTTCTGGAATTGGCTAAACAGGCTTCCCCCCAGCTTGCCAAGGAGCTGGAGGAGTGGTTTCTGATGGGATTGAGGCATCAAAATCCAGTTTCATGCTGCTGTGGACTCCAATGATGTGTCATCATGAGTCATGGATACATCTGTGGCTCTTCGGAAACTGGCTTGGCTCAGATGTACTACCCTATCACAGGACACCCAGGCTAAGGCCATGGATTTCCCTGTCATGGAGAATTTTCTGTTTGGGGAGCAGACAGAGAATTATATGAAGAAAATGGATTGCACAGGCCAAAGAAAGGCAGGCAACTCCTCAAAAGCAGCAATCTAGGGGCAGGGGCAGCTTTTTCACAGGCCTTTCTACCAGGCACAGGCCTCCTCTCCTTTTCCTCAGAGTGGGTTCTTCACAGGGAGAGGTAGAAGGGGGATGAGCAGGGCTGCATCCTTTTCTCAGTCTAAGGCTCCTGCCAAGCAGACACCCTGATGTGTCAGCCTGGGTCGATTCCCCAATTCCTGTCGGAGGCAGGCTGGCTTACTACTTCCAGGCCTGGAAGTCTGTTACCTCAGACAAATGGGTCCTAGAGGTAGTAAGCCAGTGGCTGGTCCTCAGCTTCAAAACATTTCCAAAGCTGAGGGTCAGGTCTTTTCCCCTGCAAACATCTCCAAAACCGTTGCCCTAGAGGCAGAGATTTCATCTCTGCTGGCTCTCAGAGCCATAGAGAAAGTTCCTACATCTCACAGGGGCAAAGGTCTGTACCAGATACTTCCTTACCCCGAAAAAGACAGGGGAGTGGCAGCCCATCCTAGATTTAAGATACTTAAACAAGCACCTACTAAAGCCAAAATTCAAAATGGTGGCTCTGGGAATAATTCTTCCCTCTCTAAGGCCAGGGGATTGGCTAGCCTCCCTGGACCTCAAGGATGCCTATTTTCACATTCCCATCAGGTGCTCCCACAAAAAGTACCTCAGGTTCATTCTGCCTTCAGGCCATTATCAGTTCAGAACAATTCCCTTCGGCCTAACATCAGCACAAAGGGTGTTCACAAAATGCCCAGCAGTAGTAGTGGCCTTTCTAAGGAGACAAAACATTTCCATATTCCTATACCTGGACGACTGGCTCATTGTGGATCAGTCTCCAGATCAAGTCAAGTCAAATCTGCAAGCGGCCCAGCAAGTGCTCACTTCTCTAGGGATTCCTCCTCAACCTTTCAAAATCAGTTTTCGAACCAGTGCAACTCTTGACCTTCATAGGGGTAGAGCTGGATACTGTCAGAGCAAAAGCCTTTCTCCCTCTGGTAAGGGTAAAGGCCCTTATAGAGCTAGCTTCTTCTTTTCACCTTCTGGTGTCTCGACCAGCAAGTCATTTTCTTCAACTCCTGGGCCACATGGCAGCTTCCACTGCAGTGGTCCAAGGGGCCAGATTTCAGATGAGGGACATCCAGTTCTATTTGAGGGCTTTTTGGTCTCAGAAAAAAGATCCTCTAACCAAACTAATTCCAGTGACTCAGACTCTGACCCAGGCTCTCCAATGGTGGTTGGATCAGGACAACCTCAGGCAAGGGGTCCCATTTATCACTCAGTCTCATTTTGTGGTTCTAACCACATATGCTTCTCTTCTGGGGTGGGGAGCTCACCTGGGAGTCCTCACAGCTTAGGGAGTGTGGTCCCCTCAGGAATCTCTTCTCCATATCAATGTTATGGAGCTCAGGGCAGTGTACATGGCTCTGCAAGCCTTCTCGGACTCAGTACAGAACAAGGTAGTTCAGGTCAGGACAGACAACACCACCACCACCATGTGGTACATCAACAAGCAGGGAGGCACTCGGTCTATGGCCTTGTGCACAGAAGCCATGAAATTATGGTCCCTGGTTTATTCTCTACAGACATCTCTGGTAGCAGTCCATCTTGCATGGAAGGACAATGTGCTAGCAGATGCACTGAGCAGGATTTCCCAGGGCCATCACGAATGGTCCCTGGATCCCCTAGTGTTAAAAGTGATTTTTTTCAAGGTGGGGCACTCCAGAGATAGATCTCTTTGCAGCCCCAGACAATCACCAACTTCTCCTCTTTTGTTGCAGACCCCCAGTCTTGGGCTCAGTCCCCCTGGATGCTCTACTTCTGGATTGGGAGGGGACATTTCTGTATGCCTTTCCTCCCTTTCCTCTGTTATTCAAAGTTCTGGTCAAGATAAGGTCACAATCTTGCAAAGTGATCCTGATTGCTCCTGACTGGGCCAGGCAGCCTTGGTATCCCCTGTTGCTGTCCCTAGCAGTCCATCTTTCACTATCTCTCCCCAGGAATCACAACCTGTTAACCTCCTCTCAGGGGAGGATCTTGTATCCTAACCTTCGGTCTCTCAATCTCAAGGCATGGCTCTTGAAGAGCCAGAATATGCAAATTTGCATCTGCCTCAAGGGGTTCTGGACATTCTCAAAGCCTCTTGAAAACCTGCTACCAGAAAAAACTTATAACTCCAAATGGAAAAGATTCAGCATTTGGTGTTCCAATAAGCACATATCCCCAGATACTGCTGACTTGTCCACAGTTCTGGATTACATGGTTCATCTTAATGGCTTAGGCCTCAGACCAGCTACCCTCAAAGTACACTTGTCAGCTGTTTTTGCATTCCTGTCAGTGGAAAAGCCCTCCTCACTGACATCTCACCCTGTTTTCTGTAAGTTCTTCAAAGGATTGCTTCATTCCAGTCCTCTCTTTAGGGATCCTACTCCTGCTTGGGATCTTAATGTTTGCTTTGCCCAGCTTATGCAACCCCCTTCTGAGCCTTTGGCCTCAGCAGAACTTAAGTACTTGACTTGGAAAACTGTGTTCCTGGTAGCTATTACCTCTGCCAGGCGTATCAGTGAATTACAAGCTCTGTCAGTAGAGCCTGATTTTATCTCATTCCATAGAGATAAGGTGGTCCTTAGAACCAACAGGAGGTTCTTGCCCAAAGTGGTTTCAGACTTTCATCTGAACCAATCCATGTCTCTTCCTGTGTTCTTCACTGATCATTCTTCTTTAGAAGAGAGAAGATTACACAGTTTGGATGTTCAAAGGGCTCTTAGCTACTACATTGAGTGTATTAAGGCACTTAGGTTTGACTCCCTCCAGTTGTTCCTCACTTATGGTGAAGTGGGGAAGGGTATACCTGCTACTAAGAGAACTATTGCCAGGTGGATTGTCTCTTGTACACAATTCTGCTATGAAAAGCTAGGCAAAGTACCCCCCTCAGGCCTGAGAACAGTGGCCCTAGGTATGGAGGGGCACTTGGAGTACCACATCCTCTCCAACTTGGAAGGAGTTTGGTTGAAGGGTAAGGACCCGCTTTTTCCTGGTCCCTGCACAACTTGGTCGTTCCAGCCCAGGGGCAGGCACAGAGTGCTGGCGGCAGTGCGGAGAGGGATATGCATCCCAGGCACATTTCTTCTGGACCTGTCTGGAAATTTCTTTTTCCTGGGAGGGAGTCAGGTGACATATTTCCAAACTGTTCGAAGTCCATATACCTCTGGGACCTGAACATATGGTTCTGGGTATTATCCCACAAGAAATAAAGGGGAGAGAGGCAAAGTACTTGTGGTTGATACTCGTAATTGCAGCTTTGAAATCTATTACTAAGAGGTGGCGAGTGAGAGGCAGTCCAGACTTGAGGGAGTGGGCCAAAATAATAGACACTATAATGGATATGGAGAAAATCACCCTTTCTCTCAAGCAGCTAAATCAGGAATACCAGAACAGATGGACAAGATGGCTTCCATATGAGGGAAAAGAAGAATGGCAGACCTAGCAGAGATAAGAGACCGAAAATTATAGAGCCAAAAAGAGAGAAAGGATGTGTTGGAACCAGCCCAGTGTGAACAAAGGGATAGCAGCGGATAGGGGTAGGGTGAAAATCCGATCTTATTTAGGTGGGGTTTCCCATGATGAATCTGGCGAATCTATAAGATTGATAGGATGAATTCAAGTTATGTTAGTAATAACCTGGTAATTTGTTACTGTTTATGGTTATTTTAAAAAAAGAAGGATGAGCTCAAATCACTCAATATTTTAATACTGAAAGAGATATGAAAGGATATTATTTTCTTTCTGACTTTTTGCCTGTCATCCTATCTAAATATGTGATAACTGTGTAAAACATATATGTATTGGGATGTATACGGAAAGTTTGGGATATCTCTGTAACAAATCTCAAATAAAGCAAGTATAAAAAAAAGAACTTTTGCAATAGCATTTAAAAGACACTACTCTGGGAGTGTAAGAAATCAAAGTCCTGAACAATGTGAAACAGTCTACCTCTGGACCCTACCATTGTCAGCCAACTTTACACTGAGAAAAGTCTCAAATTTCAGAACAGAACTGGTGTACCTTTTCCTCTGTCAGAGAAACACCAAAGCACAGGTACTTTCTTCAGGAAGCACAAATGTCAGATCTACTCACAGTTAGAACGGTACAGGCAGCTTCAAATTGTCCTGGATCAAATAGGGGATTGCCCCTAGGATCCATTCTCTAGCAGTCCTTTTCATCCTTCTGGGGATGAAAATCAGGAGATCCTGCTGTAGACAACAGTTTCCACCACTTCTCTTGGCAGGTTGGAGACATTTAGGACTAGGGTGAGAAAACAGGCTCTCCTCTCAGAGCTCACAGCAGCTCTCACTCCTCACACTTCAACTACTGACGGAGAACTACTACCAACTGACAAAGAACTGCTACCAACTGACTGAACCCAAGATTCTAAAACTCCCCACTCACAGCCAGCTGCTGTGGCTTATTCTGCTGTGAGAGTTCTAAATGACCTCATCTCAGCTGATACCAAGTAAACAAGAGAGTGAGTAGGTGAAAAACTAATTTAACTAGTTATTCAACAGCTGCCTTTCCCTACCTAGCACTGACACTGATGGGATTCTATTCACTCCCGGGGACTGGGTGGTTACATAAAATATGTGTGAATCTTTGTGTGAGCCTGGGATCCCTTGGTTTGAAAATGTATATCGTTATAATAACTGGTGAGAAATTTTTTGTTTGGGCTCAGTCAGTTGATATTCGCCGTAATAACCAGTGAGTTATTATGGCGAGCATGTGCCCTATCAATCAAAATGGGCGCTCCAGTCAGCCCAGTGGTGCTGAGGGTTGAGGCGCTGGATGCCACACCTCATGCCACACTGGTGACTCAGGTTCAGGAACAGACTCATGATCACTGGGGGTTGGAGGGGAGAAGGAGGATCGAGCATCCCAACGGATTATCTCCTCCTCCTAGAGTGGGTTCCTGGAGTGCTTTGAGCACCCAACGCACCAATGCCTGTGGAAGCCTGGCACTCTAGGAGCAGACACCATGGGAGGGATCTATGGGGTTGATCAGGTCCAAAAGAGTGGACCAAGAGGGTAGTAAGGAGGGGATAAAAAGACATTGAGAAAAAAAAATCAGGTGCTCCCTCATTGGTTCATGTTGTGCGTGTGGGTGGGCAGAACAGTTCCTAAAATGTGGCGGCTCTGAATCTGTTAGTGAGGAGCTGCCACTAGACCGAGTCCTCTCTTTTCAAAATCATTTTTATTTCTAACTAGTTCATCCTGCCTTTAAACTTAAGGAAAAAAAAAACACCTTATCTGGCTGATCCTGTGGTTCACCACTTCGGGTGCTACAGAATGCGAGCTGAAACACATCCCTGCAGTAAGTCCAATCACAATTTGAACTCTACTGCAAAAAAAATAAATAATACAACTGCACATATACTCAGACTTTAACAGTTATGAATCAGTCAGTTAAACTTCAGTAACAAACAGGCAGTGTTGGGTAGTAACTAGTTACTTGTAACCAGTTACAGTAATCTGATTACTTTTCTAGGTAACTAGTAATAGTAATCGGTTACTTTTAAAATAAGGTAATGAGTAACTGTGATGACATTACTTTTCCCTAAAAGTAAGTAGTTACTGTAATATGAATAGAAAAACAAATGGGCATCCATCTGTTATGGTTGCTATAATCCACCAAGGGGTTTTGTGACTTCATGAACCTCAAGAGTGAAGCTCAAGAGGTTTATGACATCACAGAAATCCAAAGATTGTGCTGGTGTCATTTGATATTCAGATTTTAGTGTAAACAAAGGCTGCTCAGCTGACCGCATGTTCAATTTATTATAGCATCAGGCTAAAAAAAAAACTGCCTTCTGACAAGCACTGTGTGAGCACCCAGCATCTTCACCTCGCACATTGAATGCAAGTTGGCTACCGTTTTTTTGCCTTTTTTCCCAATAAAAATGTTGGCAACATTTCATGGCTGTGAGGTGGCATTTTCTTATAGCCTTGCTGCTATTCAGGTTTGAGTAGTCACAGTGTCTAGGTATTATGAGCTGCCAGAGGCACGGGGTGGTGTAAACCTGTGGCACAGCAACTGGAGCAAAGGCATGTAGCCTTCTAACATTAAGCCTAGGATTTCTGACCTAATACTGGTTTGCCCTACAAGATTTTTGCTCTAACACGGTGGCTATGACTACAAGGTAACCTTATTTATCGCACCACTGCTTTCTACATGGTTACAGTCTCACTGCCGTTGGGTGTTGGGGTTGTTTTGGCCGGTTGTCTCATTGCAGAAAATATTGTTATGTTGAATGGCTCTGGTGAGGTGTCATTGTACTGGGTGTCCTTGTACCAACTGTCACATATCTGGTATAAATCACTGGCCCCTCCAGTTTTAGTATTTCTTTCATCTGTAGAAAATGAAGATGGGTGTGCACACATAGCTTTCATCTTTCAGCCTTTTTACTAGGTCCTGTTAGTTAGTCCCCACTTAAGGACTCCTCAGCCCATTCTCTTCTACTCTACCTTTTCATACCTATCATCACCTTTTCATTTCCCAGATTCTATTCTTACCTTACCTATTATCACTTTATAATAACTGGCTAGCGTTTTTTCCCTAAAGGAAACTGGGTTATAATTTCACGTTATAACCCGTGGGGAGGGTTATAACTGTGAACACTTGCCGTTTTTTTCTTGGTCAACGCACACACCAGCCACAGTTCTTCTCTCCCTCTCTACCTTTCTGTAGCACTGCACACCTGCACACTTCGGTGCAACTGGCACTCGGCAGTAAGTTAACTAAAAAAAAAAAGGAAATAACTGGCCTAGGTCTACTATTATGTTTAAGCTGTAAAAAAAACAATGAAAATAGGGGGAAAGAAAATGTTTCAGGAGCAAAGCTCAGATAGTGAACTACGCTGAAACCTTAGGATAGCAGCTGCATGGGGATGTGACTTTATTTTATATAACTGCCGTGGTGAAAAAATGCTCTCCAGCAATTATATAAAATAAAACATGGGGTGGTGTGTTTAACTCCAGATTTTACAAACACCCTCGATGTTGGATGCTTCAATAAACCCCTCAAGCTTTGTTTTCGGGATTTATGTGGCATCCAACACCTCGAGTGTGTGTAAAATCTTGTTAAACACACCACCCAATTATTATTCTGTATTTCTCCAACAGCCTCTCCCTATTTTCTTTCCTCACAACAATGTCACGCATTTCTCTTACTTCTGTTTTCTCTCTTAGATAATCCCTGAAGAAGACCTATGGTTGAAACATCAATTCTAACTCTATTTTCTATTTTCAGCATACACTTAATACTACCATTTTGTTCTACATCTGTAACATGTGCTATGGAAATACAAGTCAGAAAACATCATTTCATTTGTCAGTTTATTATTAAAATATATCATTTTGCAACATTTGATATACAAATTATACTACTTGTGCTCCACTGCATGATATAGCTAAGAATCGCTATAGGAATTGATGAAATTTGTTAAGGGGGCAACAGAGTGGCCAGTTGATGTGCAATTTATAGATAGCTTGCTACACCTCTGCATGTTGTCAGTTGTGGCCTTTATTGTGAACCCTGAGGGAATCGGGGCCAGCATAGGTGTTGTAGATAAATAGGCAAGTAGTCCATCTGCAGGCAAGTCTCAAGGCCCATTTCCATCAACACCACATGTGCCAAGCTGCCACAGCAGGTCGCTTGATTGTCCATCCACCAACCTGTGAGGTCTATCACCATCACCAGTCCCATCTCAAAGAAAATTCTCATCAAAGGGGTATGTAATGGAGTGCAACAAGTGTTTTGTGTTGTGTGATAATTTGATTGTTGTGACACTGTCTAACTTCAGTTGTGGCATAATAGTCATGGCAGATTTAGTTATAATTATAACTATGTCTCAGTGGCAGTGGCAAGTCAAGGTTCAGCTGTGGGAAGGAGTTTAACCTTTGTTGGGGTAAGCAGGTGTGTGGTGGTGGAATTGATTGTATGTGGTGTGGGGTGGATCTGTAGCTGGCAATGGCACAGCTAGGATTCTGGCTGCTGTGGAGAAATGGGAAAAGATCAGCAAGGCAAGGAGGGGCAGTAGATCTGCAGGGTGCATGTGTGTGAGTGTAGGAGGGCTACAGGTATGTGGGATTTTATTATAGAAATGTAAAGGGGTAGTTGTGGCTCTTGCATAGTCAGGAGGAGAACACAGGCTAGATGTGGGAAAGATCATCAATTGCAGAAGATGCAGCAGGGGTGTGTGTGTGTGTGTGTGTGTGTGTGTATGTGTGTGGCATTAGGGTAAGGGTGTGATGTAAAGGGGTAGTTGTGGCTAGCATTGTCAGGATGTACAGCTGTATGGGAAAGATTACCAAGGGCACTGGCATTAGATGCAAGGAGTGTGTGTGTGTGTATTGTAGGGTGACTGTGGGTGTTATGGAAATGAAAAAGGAGAGACAGCAGTGGCTGGCAAAGCCAGGATTGAACTGTGGGGGAAAAGACTGTGGAGGGCAGCAGTAGATGCAGGGTGTGTGTTTGAGTGTTTTTATTTTTTTAATAGAGCTCTTATTTATGGAAGTGTAAAGGGATTGTTGTGGCTGGCAATGTCAGATGGGTACTGTATTATAAATTAATCTATTCATTGTCTTTAGAATCTGTTTTATTTATTTTATACACTTCTTGGGGTTTCATGAGCACAAAGCTATGTTCAGTGAGTAAATACAACCACGTTAACAAAGGTAATATAAAGTAATATGCATTACAGTTATACTTACTAATTACTTTTCATATAAAAGTAATAAGTAACTGTAAACGATTACGTTTTAAAAGTAACTTACCCAACACTGCAAACAGGAGGCTAAAGAACATGAAGTTTATGAAATTTACAGAGCACAGGGCACAGTGTGTGGCACAAGAGGATGTGTATGTGTGTGTGTGTCAGAATCACAGGACTCAGGCTGCAAAACATTGCTCACCAATTATTATATAAAATAAAAGATGGAGAACTCTGTGAAACTCAAATTTAGTGCACAACCTTTGGTGTGAGGTGTTTTAATAAACCACTCGGTCTTCAACCGTGGGGTTTATGTAGCATCTGACACCTTGGGTGTGCATTAAATTCTCATGTCACACACTTCCCCATCCTTTATTCTGTATATATTGTTGAAATGATTGCAAAAAGCTATTTGGAACTCAGGTGGTTAACCTGGACTGCAACACTAGCTCTTTTGTAGAACTGTCAACAGGAGGTCAGTTCTGGACACCATATACTGTTTTGTTGCAACTGCAAGGAAGGAAACTGACCAGAACATTTTCTGAAAAACAGGATGTCTCCTCAATGAGTTCCTAGGCAAGGATTTATAAAAAGAGAAGCAATACTTTTACTAGAGAGATAGCAAGCCTAAACTTTGAATTAGAGGCACCCTCAGAGGAAGGACTTTGTTTTCTGTGTCTGTACTGCCTTTGTAAATAGTTATGCTGAACAATTTTATTTTTTATTTTACTGTTACTGGAAAAAAACAAAATGCCACTTGCAAATTTTATAACTGCTCCTAGTCTTCCTATGCTTCCTGACCTGTGCCTCAACGACACTGAGTGTTTCCCAATCCGGGGGTAGTACACTCTAAAAAAATCCTCTGGAATCTCCATGCTTTCTTCAGTGGAGAGTAAGGTCAGGCTCCCCACCAGCTCCGCACTCGTTTCACCAATTCCCACTGCATTGGCCATGTTGGCAGATAGCCAACACAGCAAGAGGTCCCCCTTCCGCAAGAGTAGGGGAATTTCCCTGGTGTCCTGGCCAAATTTCCCCCATTTACTAAATACCACCAACAGCTTATTCTTGTTCAGTTTCAGTTGGCTACCATCTGTATCTCCCCCCTCCCCCGGGACAAGGCTGAAAACAGGCAGCATTGCCTAGCTCTCCTTTCCTGGTCAACAAAAACTAAAACTAAATCATTAAGGACTGCAGAATCCGGGACAGCCAGAGGTCCTGGGGAAACTGAGCCTGACTCCCTGCCATGGTGTATCAACTGGAGCCAATCAGTCCTGCGATCTTGGCCCCAGGACTTTACTTTGGGCCAGGAAAGAAGAGGCCAACAGTGATCACACAGGGTAAAAATGCAGGTCGAGTCACTTACTAACTTGCATGGGCCTGGTCCAGGAATGACCGACGCTTGCTAGCTTCTTGGGTTTCATGAGCAATTAGTGTTCACCAGCCAGACAGGGTCCTGGTGCTTCCTGACTGCATGCAGTACACGTGTTGAGGAGGGGGGTGCTTCTGACTATAGGGGGTGCCCATCTAGGTAGTGCTCATTAGCTAGCGAAACTGAGATGCAGCTCTGTTTTAACAGCTGGTCCCACACATAGCACAGACTTATAGAAGCCTAAATATTTAAACATGATGACACTTATCTTTTGTGCATTTCCTCCACTGACTTCTGTTACTGCTTAAATTATGTGTCATGTAAACAAGCAATTCTACTTGTTCTGTTCAAGTGTGCCCCCTCTCCTGAGGGGGCGGGCAGGATCACTGCGACCCACAGCTACAGTATGTTCAAGAGCCTGGATCACCACCTGGTATGGCTCCATTCAAGTATGCACAAAAAGATACCGAAGCTCTGAAAATTTAAAGTCACAGGTGGGGAAAAAAGTCAGCACCACTACAACAGAAGCAATAATGGAACAACGTTTATCACGGATTCAGAGGCTAAGAGCAACAAAGTCAAGTCCCCAGGTGTCTCCGAAGCCCTAATAAACTTTGTTTTATTACCACTGCAGTTGAATCACTAGCTGCTGACTCTTAGAAGGGTCTGAGAACTCGAGAGGGGGTGGCGGATGATGATGGGGGGGGGCTGCAGACTCTAGATGTCCAGGAAAGGGGTGGCTGGTTCAGAATGAGCTCTGGACCAGCTGAAGACAAAAATGTATTGGGGTTTCGACAGGTCCAGGATGAACTCCCGATCAGTCGAAGGGAAAAAAGAGAACCAGGAAGGAGTGGGGGGGAAGGTCCAAATCACAAGCAAACTGCAAAAACAAAACTCATTTTGGGGGGTGACCCAACCTGGCCAAAGTGCTGTACTGCAAAAAAAAAAAAAAATAGAGACAGTCTTTGCACACACATACACACACACACACACACAGTCACGTAATTCATAGCAAAACACATGCACCATCCTAATGGGATTACACCCATGTTTCTCTTTTTTGTTGGTGAAACGGGAATGATAAACAGGAAAAGTGCAAACTCAATAACCACCCAGTGCTGGATCAGGATACCACATTGATCATGGTGACGTGAGGCTGTACTGTACCCCCTGTCTGTCGGGTCCTGGGCTGATATAACTGGCAGAATTCTCTAAGTAACCTCTGTGACACAACAGGGGCAAAATAAATGTCAACATTAACACTAGATTTTAAAGATGAAAATGTACAGTACAGCACGAAAAAGAGGTATTGTTTCAATTTAATCTCAGAGCTAGTGATAAATCAGTAAAAGAGCTGAGGACTTGGGGGGGGGGTGAGGATTCTGGATGGCAGGGAAAGAGATGACAGATCCAGAATGAGTTCCTGACCCACTGAAGAAAAAAAAAAAAAACACATCAGGAGAGCTGGAGCCCCTAAAGGGAAAAAAGAGAGCAAGGAAGGAGCTGGTGGGAAGGTGCAAATTATAACCAAACTCCAAAACAAAACTCTTTCAGGGACGGGGTTGAGCTTACACAGTGACACAGAGACAAGGTTTTGTGCTGAAGCAAATGGACCTTGATGTGTGCCACTGTATAAAATATCAGTGGGGGAGAAGTGAGACAAGTGCCGATCGGGACAGGGAAGCAAGAGAAGCAATGCAGTGATCAGGGGAATGGACTTTTTTGGAGGACGTGGGGCAGGCTGATCAGGACTCCGATTCGCTGTTTGCTTGGCAGCATCATGCAGTTCAAAGGAAAAAGTCGCCCTTTGATTGGGTCAGCTCTTACCAAGCCAGAACAGTGCCATGAGCAGCCTGGCTGATGATTGGTGTGACACTGATGAGCCCTTTACAGGCTGCCCTGCATTGGACCAGCAGTGACACACCTCTAAAAACCCACTCTCATAACAATATGTTCACTCATGCAAGAGCATTGTGAACATAAACAAACATAAAGTCATTGAACTCCCTTTTTTTAAGCAGGCTGCCATTTATTTCCTCTCCTTCCCACATGATTATCCCATAACTGGCAACATTTTTTTTTCCTAAACAGGCTCCAAATCATACCTTGTCTGGTAGCGTGGCTGAAATCCTAGCTGCCTGGGTTCATCCCTCCCCACCTGCACAATTAGCCACTGATGCATTTTTTTTTTTTAAACTCAGGCTACCCAGGTATCTTTATCGTCTAGCATGAACTTCTACTTCTTGGATATGGCACTTCTAGTTACAGCAGCAGGAGCAGACTGTCATATTCTCTCTAAATAACTAAATTAAATAAAATTACAAGTAGAGAGCGCTGCGCTGCAGAGACTGCTGCTGGACTGGGAGTTTAGAGTTTTGTGTGGGCAATAGAAACATTCGTGGCAAGCACTGTAACTCACATTAAACTTAATTTTGGCATTGTGGATGCCTGCTTATAACACACACAAGTGGTATGCATGGAGTAGTCCATTATAAGCGGATTCCACTGCAGTACATGTGACAGCAGTAATGTCTGTTTTTTTCTTGACGCCTGACAGTATGTGCCCACCTCTAAATATACTGTGTATGCATTTTGCTTTGATTGACTGGTTGTGGTGTGGTGGTGGTGGAGGGTCTGGAGGGAAAGTGACAGGAATGAAAGGAAGGTGGGACAAGATGGAATAAAAAAAAGAACATCGGGAGAAAAAATAAACAAACAATAAACATCATCACATGTCCAGTAGAGTTCTGCTTCCTGTACAATTGGCGAGATTACAGCACTGGAAGGCTGAGCAATTTGCTCAGGGTAACACCACTGAAAGTGGCTCTGGTGGGATTTTTAACCTAGGTTTCCTGGACTCCATTGCTCTGCAGTTGAAATACACAGTGGGGCTATAAAAAAATATGTGGAAACAATGGTGGTTCTCATAGGATGAAGCCAACATGTACTCCCACCAAGTTGTAGTGTCCAGACATCAGGGTCCCCTGTCCCTTTATTTAGGAAACTATCTGGATCTGCTCCCAGCTAGAGATGTCACAGTACACCAGGCTATCAGAAGCTATGTTATTGATACCATGGTCAGTTTCTGATACAGTACTGAGACAACCATAGTATACCATGTTTTTCAGGCTATGCCGTTCAGTTTTTTGTGTTTTTAGGAGTGTGAAAAGTGCTCTTTTCATACTGGCTGCCCTGTAACACAACAGGTTGCGGAGAATTTTTTGTACAAAAGTGACTATTTCCAAATAACTACTGTATTCATGATAACCACTGTCTTATACAAGCCTTGTAAGCCTGCCCTGCACAAGGATTTGCATACCCATTATGTCAACAACTGAATTACATGTCTTGGTTATGATACCGTAAAAATGTCATACCATTATATCCTTACTCCCAGAAAGCTGTCCCTTCCCCCACGTCCCGCTGCTTGGCACCATCAAGTGTGCATTTCAGGATGCAAGCAAATGTAGACAATCCTGGTCAGGCTACAGGGGGAGTGGGGGCAACCTTATAAACATGTAGGTTTTGACTACTGTCTGGTGCTGCTGTACTGGAGTTGGGTTAATTTTTGGTACCCATCCTAATGAAAACACTTTTGGATCACTGCTTATAGACAGTGTCCTCAGTTGGGAGGGAAGCACCCATTATGGCACAAGGGTCACAGCAAGAGAATGAAGCAGTGTCATCAAGGCATAGGTCAGGAAGCACAGGAAAACAAAGAGCCGTTATAAAATTCACAAGCAGTGCTTTATTATTCTCAATACCAATAGAATGAAAATAAAAAACAAATTTTTACAGAAAGGTTTTTAAACATTGGCAGTTCAAACAAAACAAAGTCCTTCCTCTGAGGGTATCTCTAATTTTAAGTTTCAATCTCTCTAACAAATATTGCTGCTTTTTTTATAAGAAGTCTTTGCCTTGCAATTAATTTCTACATCTTGATATCATTAAGAGACATTGTGTTTCTTACAAAATGTATCAGAGCTTTGCCAGTTTCTTTCCTTGCAGGTGCAACAAAACAAAATGTGGTGTCCCAGAACTAATCTCCTGTTGACAACTCTGCAAATGAGTTTGTGCTGCATCTCAAGGTTAACCCCCTTAGAGGCAGTATAGCGTAGAGGTTAAGGGCACTGAGCTGCAAACCTGGAGACCTGGGTTTGAATCCCATCTGTCCCCACTTGCATACTGTGTGACCCTGAGCAAGTCACTTAACTTCCTTGTACTCCCAGGTCGCACCTGGAAACAAGATCTGTCTTAATGTGCCTTTCCTGGTTAAAAAATTTCCCCATTCCCCTGAGTTTCAAATAGCTTTTTGCAAGCATTTCAACATTGCAGTTATATACACTGGCAAACAAAGGGATCCCAGTTTCACATACAGATTCACATATATTTTTACAACAACAGATAAGCAAGGGGGAAGAAGAAGGAACAGAAGGAAAAGCAAGTGAAGGCAGGTAGATAGCAGGAGGGGGATCATGAGACTGTCAGAGTGATCAGTTCCTAGGTCTCACAAGAAAATTTGATTGCGCAATCAGATAGGCAAGAGACAGAAAAGGACAGGATAGAACAAATCCTTGCATTTACCTCTTTCTACATAACAAATGGTATAGGGTCTTATTCAACCCTCTCATAAGTAGGATCTCACTCCTTTCCTCTGTAAAGGAGATATTTAATCTCTGTTTTACTTGCATGGAGGTGCTATGGCTGCAGATAGTGTGTGTGCTGTGTGTCATGCCACTGCCTGTAGATGGAATATATTGTGTATGAGGGTGAGGCAGGCCTTTATGCAGAGTCACAGAAAGCACAGACAGGCATACCATTACTGTTTTTGCCTCCACCACCTCTTCAGGGAGGCTGTTCCAGGCATCCACCACTCTTTCTCTGAAGAAGTGCTTCCTTACATTTCCCCTGTAGTCTACCCCCCCAAGCCTCATAGCATGATCCCTTGTTCTTGAGCATCTGTGTCAGTTTCAGTGTCAGTGTCAGTGGCTCAGTAGGTAGCACACTTGCCTCTGAGGCCAGGAGATCAGAGGGCTGTGAGTTCAGTTCCCACATATGGCACTTGGGTTATTATCCCAGTACTGACACTGTAGTGCAGCATGAGAAGGGTGCTGCACTTCTGAGGTGCCGTCTTTCGGATGAGATGTTAAACCGAGGGCCCATCTACCTGGATTGGTGGTATTTCAGGTGGATGTTAAAGATCCCATGGCACTTATCGAAAAGAGTAGGGGAATTTCCCCGGTGTCCTGGCCAAATTTCCCTCATTCACTAAAAATACCATCAACAGCTTAATCTAGTTAAAGGTCAGTTGGAATTCATCTGTATCCACTTCCCCCGGGTCGTACCTGAAAATAGGCAGGATTTGTCTAGTGCACTTACCCGGTCAACAAAAAATAAATAAAATAAATATTTTTTTTCTGAAAAAAAGACTTCATTCTAGAACCTTAGTTATACTCATGAGGTATCTGAAAGTTTCTATCGTATTCCCCCTCCCTCCAGAGTGTACATGTTGAGGTTCTTCAATCTTTCTTCATAGGGCTTTTTATGCAGATCCCGCAACATTTTAGTTGCCCTCCTTTGTACCACCTCTACTCTACATCCTTCCAGAGATGAGGTCTCCAGAACTGGACACAGTACACTAGGTGAGGTCTCACCAGATATTTATACAGATGTGTCACTGCCTCCCTCTTTCTGCTAGTGATACCCCTTTCTATACACCCTAGCATTCCACTGGCTCTCTCCACTGCCCTGTCACACCATTTGGCTACCTTTAGGTCATCAGATATGATTACCCCGGGTGTCTTTCCTGTTTGGTGATCGCCAGTACTACACTCCCCATTTTGTACTCTGACCCCTGGGTTTCAGTGCCCCAAGTGCATGATTTTGCACGTCTTCACATTGAAACTTAGTTGCCACACTCCTGATCACTCCTCAAGCTTACTTAGCTCTCAGTTCATGTTTTCCACCCCCCTTGGAATGCCTACTCTATTGCATATATTAGTGTCATCTGCAAAAAAGGCATGCTTTCCCATCTAGCCTCTCTGTAATGTCACTAATAAAGACATTAAAGAGGAATGGTCTCAGTACTGATCCTTATGGCACCCCACTGGTCACTCTCCCTTCCTAGAAGTGAACTCCATTTTCTGTCACCTATCCCACAACCATTTCCTTACCCACTTTACCACTTTTGGACCCACTCCCAGGCGGCCCAGCTTGATTACAAGTCTCCTATGTGGAACAGCGTCAAAGGCCTCACTAAAACCTATGTAGGCCACATCCACCGATGCACCTTGATCTACTTCGCTGGTCACCCAGTCAAAGAAATCTGTGAGATTTGTTTGACATGACTTCCCCCTAGTGAATCTGTACTGCCACAGATCTTGTAAGCCACTGGGTTCAAGATATTCCACAATCCTTTCTTTCAGTAATGATTCCATTAATTTCCCCACCGCTGAAGTCAGGCTGACTGGCCTGTAACTGCCAGCCTCCTCCCTGTTACCAGTTTTGTGAAGTAGGACTACATATGCCCTCCTCCAGTCATCTGGGACCACTCCCATCTCCAGTGAGTGGCTGAACAGAAATGTCAATGTCTCTGGGCTCCCTCAATATTCTTGGATGTACAGTATCCTGTCTGGCCCCACTGCCTTGTCCACGTTCAGATTTGCAAGTTCCTTCAGGACTTTCTCCTCTGTAAATGGACTAGCGTCCACGTCCCCTCCGTCAATGCTCCTGACACTTATGTGTGGTTCCTCACCTTCCCTTTCAACTGCAAACACCGAACAAAAGTATTCATTCAGGATGTCTGCTTTTCCTTGTCCCCTTCCACCCCCCTTCCCTCCTTAGCCTTACAATCCCTCCCCTGGACTTTCTCCTTTCACTTACATACCTGAAAAATGTCTTGTCCTCTTTCATTACTGCCTGGGCAATTTTCTCTTCCATGTGTGCCCTTGTGCTCCAGACCACTTTCCCTGCCTCTCTTTGCTCCTCCTGATAAACCTCCCTCTGTGTCTCCCTGTACCTCCTGAATATTAACTTTTTCCATGCATGCTCCGGATAATAAGCTGGTAGGCGGATGGTCTGATTCAAAGTAAACTCAGACACCACCTGTGGTAAAAACATAGGGTTCATACCAGGGGCGTAGTTTGTTATTTTTACAGGGGGGGCAAAGTAACAAAAAAGTCCTGATTTTCACGTATCATGACAGTGAAGAGGGCGGGTGGCTTGTGTAATGCAAACAAATCAACCAGCATCAAATAATGCCCAAAAAACATTTAAGACTACAGCTGAATAACTCCTGGGAGGGACCAGCCCAGGCCAAGTCAGAGCACTTCCCCACCCCACCAGTTTTACTGCAGCCTGCTCTCGGTCCAACTCCTCCTGAGACCAGAGTCGAAAAACTGACCGAGATCTGTTTTGTATTTAGTTCTTCGTTCTTCTGCCTTGGGAGTGAGGACTTACTTGTAAAGTTGAAAATATGTAAGGAACTTAACTTCCTTCTCAAGAGGACAGGACCTCACCTCAGCTTCAATTCAAATCAGTCTTGACCTAATTTTGCTCCCACCTGAACCTCCAGGTGGATAGCTCACTAGTCTCTCACCCCCTTTGCTGCTTACATAACCCTTCCAAGTCCAGCCCTTATAGTGGATCCTGAACTTCTTGAAATGTCTGCTTGAGCTAGCCCTCCCACCCTTGAGGAGTGCAAAAAGCATGTTTCAAGGAAGTGCAGCAAATGGCTGTGCCGCACTGCCGCCTCAGTATACCTATAAACATGGATGGTATGGGAAACATCCCAGCATGTGCATCCTCACAGCATGAGCCCTTATTTACATAGATTACATAAAAAAATGCGATTATACAATGACAAGAATGAATGCTGGCCTCTGATTGGTCAGTCTTGGGCTAGACCCATGATGTTATCCCAGTACATCCGATTCATCACAGGTCTAGTCCCAGCTCTCCGTGAACCTCTTGATGATTGTTAGCATTAGTGTGGTTTTTTTGTATCTTCTCTTAAAAATATTTTTCCACACCAAATAAAACATCTTTAAAATTATTTTTTTTAATTCTGTATAACAACATGCCATTGTATAATAGCAATAATGCCCTCCAGGGTGTGTGTCATGGTAGGATAACGTCATGCCTTATGTACTGGATGCACTCGTGCCCAACCACCCGAGGTGTGACGTTATCCCAGCATGACACATGGCCTGTTGGGCATTATTGCTTACTTGCACCCAGTGTTAACACTTTTCTTTGTTATACCAAGTTAATTCATTAGTCTCCCGTCCCATCCCATATTATTCAATGTCACATGCCTGAATCTGGTTAGGTAAGGTAAGCAAAGAGGATAATGCTCTCCTCAAGCAAGCAAGCATTGCATACATAAGCATGGGACTTGCCGATATCCCTCAGGCGGTGCTCTTAACAAGCATGCTGATGTACCTGGGACAGTGCAACAGAACAATGTCAATCCCCTAATTGTTCAAGATGATCATGGGCATGGTGTGGTCACACCACAACCCCTACCACTCTCCTCCCCATGGGCATGGTGTGGTCACACCACAACCCCTACCACTCTCCTCCCCATGGGCATGGTGTGGTCACACCACAACCCCTACCACTCTCCTCCCCATGGGCTCCTAAGGAATATGCATCTCTGTCCATGCCCAGGGTTACACAACCCCATCCAAGCAAACACGGACTGCCCTGGCACAAAAGTGGTCGCATCACATAACCTAAGAGAACAGACGCCACAGGAAGTTTGCTGAAACAACAACTCCAGATACCTGTGCACAGCCTCGCAGGACCCACCCTGAAAGGTAAGTACTTAGTTGGTGGTTTTTATTAGCATCACCTATGACAGTGTGTGGTGGGCCGGTTGTGGTAGCTCAGGTTGCCATGGATGCTTCCCCCACAGACTACTTCAAAATCGTCTCATCCGACAGTTTTGAAGGGCACAAATGAAACATGGTTGCTTCAGTTTGATGTGGTTTAATACAGTTTTTTTGTCCGAGCATGTGTCTCTATTCTTCTACACACAGACACAGACAGACACGACACCACCAAAAATGAACTTTTTATACCATGTTTACATTCAGGATAGAGACAGGGTAAAGCAGGTCCAGGCAGTACAACACAGTAATGAAACAATGCATTTTACAATGCCCAACAAACCACCAAAAGACCACAAAACACGGACCTTCCCCTGCTCGGGGATGGCTAGGTCACAGGTCAGGGTGCTAAATGAGGAGGAGAGACCACAGAACATCTTGTCGAACCACACAGTAAGGTGAAACTACATAAACATGCACAATTTTTATACTATAGGATTTCATACTTTCCAACAGTTCCTAATTTTGACACAGAAACTTATCTTTAGTGCTCAAAAGCCCCTTGTACGAGGGAGGTAAGCATGACATGGACCCAGCAGACTGGCATACATGTTGAAAAAAATATTTCTGTGCCAGTATGCCCGTCCACCCCTCCCTCCTCCATCACCAGTGGCCAGAGCCATTTTTTTCAGCATGTGTACCAGCTAGCAAACACAGAGAGTTCCCCCTCCCCAACAACATTAATAGTCCGTCCTAGACACCTGATCAGCAATCACCGACATTCACACCCCCATAAGCCAACATGGAAAGATCCCCCCCAGACACCAGACCAGCAAATAGTGCCCCCCTCCCCACAAGACACCCAGCAGGCAAACATGGACAGTCCCCCTTTTCCACCATTATGGACAGTCCCCCCAGACAAATGGCCAGCCAAGTCCAGCAAACAATGGCTAGTGTCACCACCCCACCATCACAGCCAGTGTCCCCACATCACCATGGCCTGTGTCTCCATCCCACCAGACCCCAGAATAGAAAAAAGACTGTCCCCCCAGCCCCACCAAACACTGACCACCCTCCGAGTCCTAAACACTAACCACCCCAGCCCCAAACACTGATCGTCCCCACGAGCCCCACCAAACGCAGGCCCTCCACCAGCACTAAACACTGACCATCTTCTCAGTGAGTCAGCCCCAAAACACACAGACTGTCTCCCCCGACCCCAACCCCACAAAACAGACCATCCCCCCAGCCCCACCAAACACAGACCGTTCAGTGAGTTTCCCCAACAAACCCCACCACACCAGTAGCACAGTAACTGAGTGTCCCCACCCCACCAACATGACCAGTGTCCACACCACACCAAACAAATAGGCCCCCCAACCCACCCCACCAACATGGACAGCCTCAACAGCCAGCAAATCCCTCCCACCCAAAGAAACACAAGCTGACAGCAAACCTTCCACCCACCCCCAGACACATGGCCATGGCCAGACAACCCCCTCAAAAAAACATTTCTGGGATGTGAATGGTATTAATTTCCAACAACCAGCTTGCAGCACAGTTACTCACCAAATTAGTAAGGGCACAGACAGGGCAGCATGCAGCAGGGCACAGCAAGGCCAAGAAGGCAGGTCAGGTAGCCGAGTCTCTCCCAACAGTCCCGTTCCTCTCTCGAGTAATCCCCTGACGAGACAGTAACTCATTTTTTCTGACACCAGATGAACGTGTCGCATTATGGGTCTGCTATAGCCTGCATGACCTCCAGCTTCTTCACTGTTCTGTGCCTGGCTGTTTACTGGCCTGAATAATCCCTCTCAGTGGACCATGGAACTGGTGGGCAATGGGCATGGTGTGGGACTCACTGACAACATGGTAAATCTTTTTCTGGCCTGCTGGATACAGGAGCTGGGTGTGCAGAGCAAGCCTGGCACGTCCTCAGACTCACTGTAATTGTACTCGCTCCTCCGCCTGGTCTGTCCGGTGGTAGAGGCCTGTGTACAGGCCTCCCTAGGCTCTCGGGGATGGGAGACTCAGGTGGCATCGAGAGAGCCCAGAGGACAGCTGGTTGCACTGAGAAACAGAGGGTAGGTAGTCAGAGGACTCGGGTGAGGTATATTTAAACTGGGCTGTTCAGGACAGGAGGAGGGTGGGAACACTAAACTGACTGAGACACTGGTGACAGCTGACAGACAACCAACGACTGCTGCTCAACATCCTCGAATAGCTATCTCTCCTCAGCCCTACGCTATATGGATGCTGCTGCTGCTCCTTCATGGAAGGCACACAGACAACTAAATTACGCCACTAACGGAGTACTGCTCACGTGATGGCGCCAGCTTGCAGCACTCTCTGATTGGCTGTAACATGCAGGCTACTATGGTTGCAGGCTTGCAGCCAATCGGAAAAGGGGATAGTTTTTGTTTAAGAGACACGCCGTCACGCTGCCACCCCTCCCGGAGAGGTGCAGAGTCCGGCATAGCCCTGAGCCCATTAATATTAAAAAAAATGATAACTGGAGAAAGGTGGCTGGGCTCCTAAAAGTCCTGGTCTAATTTCTCAGGGGGACAGCTTGCCCCTCTGCCCTCCCACAATCTCGCCTAATGGTTAAATGCACGAAAGACATCTTGTCTTTGTGGAAAATTAAATAAAGAAGCGCATTATTTGAGAGCCTGCACCTTTGAAACTTTGAGCAGAAGTAATAGCAACTAAAAATAATGCTTTCCATGATAGAATGCATAGCTCGCAAGTTGTGACTGGCTCAAAAGGAGTCAAAGTAAGTTTTTTTAACACAAAATTCATGTCCCAAGCTGGGACTGGATTGTGGATGGGAGGCTTCAAATGCAGAACGCATCGCAAAAATGTGCAGGCCACGTCCAGCTGGGCCACAGTCTGACCATCAATGGGTGCATGAAAGACTGATATAGCAGACAAGTGCACTTCAACAGAAGAGTATTGCGGCCTCACATCTGACAAGGACAGCAAACACTCCAGAACCTAACTCAATGGGCAAGTGAAAAGATCCAGGTGATGGGAAGCAGCCCAGAGCCCAAAATACTTCCACTTCATGGAGTGTGTGGCCATAGTGGAGGGTTTCCCAGCAGCCAACAGGACGTCTGCCACCTTTGGGAACACCCCAGATCTCACACTGACTATATTTGCAGAAGCCAAGCATGGAGATGGAGTGACTTGAGGTCTGGATGAACCAGGGTTCCCCAGTTCTGCAATAGCAGGCCCTTGCACAAGGGCAGAGGTATTGGAGGTTCCACTGCTGATTGTTTCAGTAATGGAAATCATATCTGATGAGTCCAGAAGGATGCAACAAGAAATAGGGTGACCCCTCCATTTGGAGTTCAATTAGCACCCCTCTGAATTAGATGAAAGGGAGGAAAGGCATAGAGGAACCTCCCTGTCAATGAGAGGGACAATATGTCTCACCATTAAACTCCAGGATCGAGCAAACAGAAAAGTGGCAGTTTTGCATTGAGTGGGGACGCAAAAAGGTCCAATTGTGGATGACCCTACCTGTGGAACAGGTCTTTTTTTATTTTTTAACTTTCTATGTATTGTTTTCAAACAAAAAAAACAATACATAGTACTTCCTCATGCAAGAGGTTAGAAAATAATACAGCCAAACTGGCAAGAAAATACTTGGAGAACATATAATCTCCTTTTACATTCTCTTACAGTAGGAGTGGGGGAAGAGGAAAATAAAAGCATATCAGTCCCAATAAATGTCCAAGAAAATGTGGTGTGGTGGGTAAACTCCAAGGGGAAGCAACATTTGTTTGTAGTGGCTGCTTGTCTGTGTCTGTAGCTTAGTTTTGTGGATTTACATGGTTTTCTGCTTGGAGTAACTACACCATTCTTGCTGACTACATCCGTGAAAGTCTCCTGAACTGGATTTCTGCAAAACATCATCACCAGGTATCTGCATTTTTCATTTAAAAATCAACTTTTTGGAAGCTATCCCAAGCAAAACATAAATCAAGCAATTAAGTCTGTCAAACTCAGTGACTCTAGGTCTGCTTGAATCCACATTTTCGTCTGACCTGCTCCATGATCTGTATGTGGGCTTTTCAACAACCTCTTTGAATGACAAAGAAGCATGCAGACAAAAGAATTTCACATCCTGCATATGCGCAGGCACAGTTCATCACCTTCAGGAATTCTAACACATTCTGTGACTCTGAACCTCAGCTGTTGATAATTTCTTTTGGCTTATGACCAAGGCCACTGATTTACAGTGATTAAAACGATTAAATTCCGTTTTCAAGACTTAAGATTCCGGAATTTCACTGGTGATTGTTACTCTAATTTCTGGATTTTACCGGGATTCTGTTATCATTCTTGTAGTATGTACATAAATAATCAGAATTAAACAAGGCTTAATATACAGAGCATTAAATAAAGCAAACTGAAAATAGTACAGGAAGGAATTAAACGAAAAACATACTTTTTTATAGATTTACTGATCTGATAGAAAATGTCAGATTCCATGAAATCTTCATTTTTACCGGTTTTCAGGCAGCCCTAATTCCGGAATTTTACCGGATTTTCCGTTAAAAACCGAAAAACAGTGGCCTTGCTTATGACTTAACCACCAGGTATCTACAAGATGCTGAAATCCTTTCTCCTACAAATTCTCCTTATGCTGCTCCTGCTCTCAGGAAATGTTCACCCCAACCCAGGACCACCTGGGCAGCCAGCAGTGGCACCAAGCAGAAGGACAGGGACACTTACCATGGCATCCATCAACGCCTGCAGCATCCTCAACAAACTTGATTCCCTCAAACATGGATCCTACAGCACAACCCTGATGTTCTCTCAGTTGTGGAAACATGGCTAAACCTAAAATCCCTGATACCTCAGTCTCTATCCCTGGCTACTGCATTTTCAGGCAAAACAGGATTGCTAAGCGAGGCGGGGCTCGCCATCTATCTTAAGGATACCCTTATGGGTCACATCATCCCATCCCTAGCCTGAGCAACTCCTCTCAGGTCCTCACAATCAAAATCCTCCTTGGTGCACATAACAAGGAACTCACTGTCATCTCAGTTTACCTACCCCAAGAGACCAGGCTGCTGGCTTCCATAGCATCATGGAATATCTAGGGTCCAGCAACATAATTCTGAAACCATAATCATGGGTGATTTTAGCATTAACTGGCTCTCTGCTGAGGCCGCTACCTATAAGGATGCAACCAGCGGTGCATCACCTCACTCAACTGGTCAATGCCCCACTAGGTGTAACTATAGGATAGGCTCCCTACGCTTCTAGACTGGATTCTATCTAACCACCCTGAACGATCTCCAATGTTTCTGTACTCCGATACAATAAGTGACCACTGTCTGTCATCTGCTCCTGGTCAAACAAATACCACAAGCCCCTCCCAAGCTTATCTATGCCAGGTTATCAAACAAGGGCACCTCCAACTGTTAAAATCCCAATTAACCAGGCTGAACTGGGCAGTGCTCGACTCCCTCAATGACACCAACAAAGCACTGGACCTATTTATCAAGCGTTTCAATGAAGCCTGTGACATCTATGCACCAGTGAAAAGATGAAGGTCAAAGGACAGACCAACCCCTGGGTTACTACTGACCTTTAACTCTGCTCAAGCACAGAGACCACCTCTGGCATTGTGCTCGTGCAACTCCGGCCTTAAGTAAACATACAATTATACAAAGCAGCCAGAAATGATTGCACTCGAAAAATACGGAATGCTAAGCACGAGCTATTACAAAGAGGCTCTGACCAACTCTTGGGCTAGGAACAAATTTTGGAACAACATGAAAGAACTCACAGGCAAGGATCCTAAAGCACAACCCACTATGCTCAACCTTCATGGCACTCCTACACTCGACCTAGGTACCATCACCAGCACTTTTAATAATGCAGTTACAAACCTGGACAGTGTCCTTCCACCAAATTTTTTCGACAACCTCCCCTCCAGCTCCTCCCAAGTTACCCCCCAACTAGAACGTACAACCCCAAAGTTTTTTTTTAAGGAGGTCCCACCACAAGTAGCTAGAAAATACATTCAAAAGGCCATTGGCAAACAAGGGTACAGTGGTGACTCCCTTGACCTGAAACTGCTGGCACAAGTCCTCGATGAAATCTTAGAACCATTTACAAAGATCTTTAATCTCTCGCTTAGATTGGGCCATTTCCCATCTCTCTGGAAGAAAGCCACTGTCATACCGGTTCACAAAAGTGGAGATAGGACACTGCACACCAATTACAGACCTATCTCACTCCTCCCCCCACTATCCAAAGCACTGGAGCGAATATTATCGGACCAACTAGTTGAATTCCTGGATAAGTACAATGTACAGTGCCCAGAGCAGCATGGCTTCAGAAAAGGGCACAGCACCACCACTGCACTACTGGAATTTACAATCTTCATCCATGCCACGTTTGACAAAGGGAATTGTGGAGGGGCAGTATTTATAGACCTTACCAAGGCATTCGACACAGTTAACCACCCCCTACTGCTCAAGCAACTGTCCTCCATTGGGATCTCCAACGATGCCCTTCCATGGTTCACCAGCTACCTTGATAATCGGATGCAACGTGTAAGGATTGCAGGGATCTCTTCGGATGAGAAACCGGTCCGCTCCGGAGTCCCCCAGGGGTCTATTCTGGGCCCTCTACTCTTCTCCCTCTTCATCAACAATTTCCCCAGTGCCTGCCACCAAACAATATTACTATACGCAGATGATGCAGTCCTGTTTTCCAGCCACCATTACATTACAGTCCTTGAATCCCAGCTGCAGCTCGACTTCAAGCGCGTCAAAGACTGGTTCAATTCTCATAAACTTGTCCTGAACCACAGCAAAACTAAAGCCATGTCCTTCTGTAACCGACAGAGCAGGCACAACTCTCTGTCCCTCACCATCAAGAACCACGCAGGGAACCCACTCGAACATGTCAAAGAGTTCAAGTACCTTGGTATTACCCTGGATAGTACCCTCTCCTACACTCGGCATATTGACACTGCTGCCAAGACCGCTAATATAATGGATTGGACTACTACACAAACACAAGCACTGTATGCCATGGATGCCTTAAACTAGCCATCTACAGCTCTGTCACCTCTATCATTGACTATGGCCTTGCCATCTATGGCTCTGCCTCAACAAGTGCCCTCCGCAGGATCTCAGTTGCTCTCAACAAAGCCTGTAGACTACTGACGGGTGCAGCCCGACAAACTCACACCTGTGACCTCTATGCACAGGCCAGCTGGCTACCCCTACACAGCAGAATACAATACCAGACCTGCTTACTTACCAAAAAGATTCTCCTTGGTCTCCTGCCACCTGGTATTGGCTCACTCCCTTACTACCTACAGTGGCACTCAACAAAACCACGTGGTGCCCAATCTCTAACCTTTCAGGTTCCCAGATGTCGTCCTCCATGGGTCAGCGGTCCTTTATCTATAGAGCTGCTCAGTGGTTCAATTCCCTCAATAAAGAAGCACTTTCCTCTACTATACTTGGACCCTTCAAAGGAATCTCAAACTTTACCTCACCTCTACCACTCAATGTGACTGCTTCTCTGAACAGAGATCTCTAAACACCTCCCAGCTCACTCATGTCTCACAGCCCACCCTTTCCCAGTCTCATTCCCTCTGGCACTGGGCCTTCCTTGTGACTCCTTTCCCTGCTTCACATCTCCACTGGTACAAGACATTTCCACCACCATCAGACAGTGGCCCATTAGCCTGCCAACTTCCTCTCCCGGCTCGACGCCTGCAATACTAATTGTCTATGGTGCCCTCTATCTCTTATTGTTACCGCAGCCAGCTGCCTACCAAGCTGCTCATTATATAATATTATATCAAAGTATGTTATAACTGAGTATCTTTATTTTTTATTTTAGTTGTTTTGGTTGTTTATTGTGCATTCTTTTACTACCTCTGTATGTATGTTGACCCTCATCCTTTGACGTGGAACCTTTGTAAACGAGCAGTTTCTGCTCAAAGGTATTTGTAATCCAAGAATTTAATAAATAAATAAATAAATAAAAATAAAATGCCATCCATTTCAATGGCAATGGTTAAAACTTGCAAAGAAAAGACTCGGGAGAATATCCGCACTTGTATAAAAGTGATATTAACCAGACCACATAAAGGTTCAGTAAAGAAAAAGAAAAATAAATCCTTCCCCTGCTTCACACCCCATCTCATAAACAATAACAAACAGAGTTATCATGAGCAATGTTAAGCCTTTACACAAAGTGCCGAAACCATCAACAACAAACCGTCCACCCATTAGAGTAGAAATGGAAAGCTTAATTATAAAAGAAAGAATCACAATATGTAAAACAAAACCCTCCGCTTCCCAAACTAAATACCCCAACAGAGTGACTACTGTTAACTTTTAATAGTATTTTATCACAGTCTGTATGGGTAGCAAACAAGAACCTAACAGTCTAACATCATTACATTGCCGACCCAGTACTCAACCTTCCTCAGAGTTCCTCCGAGTCCGATTCTCCTGCTGCTGCCCCCTCAGTCCGACGTAAAGAGAATTCAGTTTCTGTCCTCTCTAACCACCTCCCAGCATCTTTTGGATGGACAAATTGCCATGATTTACTGCCATAAGTTATTTGCATCCTCACAGGAAGCAAAAAGGAATAAACTATTCCCAGAATCCGAAGTCTTTGCTGGATAGCATCAAATTGTTTCCTCCTCTCGCGTGTCTCAAAGGTCCAGAAAAAGCTTGATGTCCCTGTCCTGCAGCGTTATTGGATATATTGCTCTAGCAGCAGTAATAAGAGCATCCTGGACATCTGCCCTGGTAGTACACAACAAAACAGTGCGTGGTTGGGCACCTGAGGTGGGCCAAACACGAGGATTAATCCTGTAGGCTTGACGCAAGTGAGCCTAATCGAAATCCTCCAGCACAGAGAGCATTTCAATTAGCCAGCGTTTCAGGAAGGTAAGCAACTGAGTACCTTCAACTTCCTCTGGGATCCCAATGAAACTCACATTGCCAGCCTGAAATTCATTTTTGAGGACTTCAATCCTCCCATGAAGTTGACTGTTCTCTTTGTGTCGCCAGGGATCTCTAACCGCTTCTGTTACAGTGTCTTTCAAGGTAGTAATAGCCACACTGTAAGCTTCTAATTTGGAAGTTTTTTCTATCTTTGTATCCATGACTTTCACAGGGTCCAAAATAGTTTTCCAGGGAGGCTCACTCATTGATCTGGCCGCAGAAGCACCAACAAGTTCCTGATAGGTTCAGGCTACAAAAAGTACAGTTACGTAAGAACTTACCGTAACGGTAGTTCTTCGAGAGGCACTCTTGCAGCAGGTAACACCATAAGGACGATGTTGCCAGGCGCTAGGACTCCACGGAAAACTTCTAGCTAGCAGTCCAAGGTGGGGGACTACCCCCTGACATCAGCCTGCCCCGATGTCCCCTCTGGCATAAAGGGGTGGTCCCCCGGCACCACCTCAGTTCTCCCACTGGAGACTCAGCTGATGTACAGGATAGGGAACTGAGGAGGATCTTCCATCCCCCAGAGAGACGTACAGTTACATAAACCTGGGGAGGTGGGTGGGAAAACCACCTGCTGCAAGAGCTCTCTCAAAGATATACTATTATGGTGAGTTCTTACATAACTGTACTATCTTACTTTGAGAGGGAGCTCTTGCAGCAGGTAACACCATAAGGACCGAGTCCCAAACAGTACAAAGAGAGACCCGAGTCAGACGGGTGGAGGACTAATAGCAATACAGAATCCTTGGCACTCCTTAGGAGAGAAGTCTCTGGAGGACTGCAAGGTCAAAACCTGCTCTCCTTCTGGAAGCAGTGTCCAGACTGTAGTGCCTAATGAAGGTATGGACCGAACTCCAAGTAGCAGCTGCACAGAGCTCTGCTGCAGATACATTTTTGAGAAACACAAAGGAGGTTGCGACCCCTCTAGTGGAATGACCCTAGACTGGTCCTGGCAAGGGTTTGTTGTACTTTTTTTTTTTTTTTTAATTTCTTTTTATCCACCTTCCTTGCCTGCCATCCCCGACCCTTCCGGAGCCTCAAGGCAGACATCCCTCTACCTTCCACCCTGCCCGTATGCCCCTCTGGAACCCCATGGAGCTTCAGATTACCCCCCGAGTGGGGATGGGGCAGGGCCCCCTTATCCCATCAATCAACTGTCGTCGGTCCAGGGGCCATCGGGCAGGCGAAGGCACATCGAGGGCACGTCTCCGGAGGCTCCGTCTTCCCGGCGATGGCAGGCATTTTTTTCCACTTTTCCCCACCCCTTACAGCGTGAGACCCCTGACATCAAGGCACAAGGCGCCGACATCGTGCTGTATCGTGGCAGGCCTCCCCCTGATCTTAGGGGCTTGCAGTACTCCGAGCCTCCGCTCGGAGTCAGACAAGTGTACAGGTGTACGCCTGTAACCCTCCCTGGAGTAGGCGAGCTGTCGTTGGACGCTCAAGCCTAACTCCCCCCAGCTGGCCCACCAGCGACCCGAGTCAGCTCCCGAACCCGGGTCACCAGCGTGGCGCGAGGTGTGGCATCCAGCGCCTCAACCCTCAGCGCCACCGGGCCGTTTGTTGTACTTTTGGTAACAGAAAGAAATGCAGTTGACCAACCATTTGGCCAATGTCTGCTTGGTCACTGAAACTCCTAACATCCTTTGAGCAAAGGAGACAAACAACTGGTTTGTCTTTCTTGCTAACTGGTCCGTTCTATATAATAATGGAAGATTCTATGTACATCCAGAGTATGTAACAAGGCCTCCCCTCAGTTTGAGTACTCTGGGTAGTAAACTGGTAGTTAAATGTCCTGATTAAAGGTGAATTCGGACACTACCTTTGGAAGGAACTTAGGATTTGTATGCAGGGCAGCCCTAACCCTGTGAAAAACAAGATACAGCTCTTCACACATCAGAGCCTGCAGCTCGAAAATCCTCTGAGCAGGAATAATGGCAACTAAAAATAATGCTTTCCAAGAGAGAAAGCAGATCTCGCAACTTGCAGCTGGTTCCAAGGGAGGCAAAGTAAGTTTCTCTAAGGAAAAAGAAGGTCCCAAGGAGGAACTGGGTCCCTCCTGTGGGGTTTGATGTGCAGGATACTCCTTAAAAAAGTCTTGCACTAGTCAAGTTGTGCCAGAGCGTTCCCATCCTGTGGTGCATGATAGGCTGAAAGCGAAGAGAGATGCACCTTAAGAGATGAGTAGCTGAGACATATATCAGATAGGGAAAGTAGGTACTCCAGCACAGATTCCAGTGGACAGTGGAAAGGATCCAAGGAACAGGGGGAAGCACACAAGCAGAAGCGCTTTCACTTCATGGCATATGTTGCCCCGATAGAAGGTTTTCTCGCTGCCACGAGCACCTCTGCCATCCTAGGGGAAACCTCAAATCTGTCTCTAATCAGGTCTGCAGGAGCCATGCATGCAGATGCAGAGACTTCAGGTTGGGATGCACTAGTGCCCCTTGCTCCTGGGACAGTAAGTGAGTGGACAGGGGTAAGGGGATCTGTGGTTCCGATGTTAGCTGCTGTAGCAGCGGGAACCAGATCTGTTGAGGCCAGAAGGGTGCTATTAGGATCATGCGAGCACCTTCTGCCTGCAGTTTGAGCAGTACCCTCTGCAGGAATGGAAAGGGAGGGAAGGCATACAGAAACCTCCCTGTCCAAGAGAGGGACAATGCATCGCACCAGAAAACACCAGGCCCTGGATCTAACGAGAAGAAATCGGGCAGTATGGCTTTGAGTGGAGACGCAAAGAGGTCCAGTTCTGGCTGACCCCATCTTTCAAAGAGGTCATCTATGACTTCCTGCAGTAACTCCCATTCATGGCTCTGAGACTGAGAGCGGCTTAGACTGTCTGTGAGGATGTTGTGAATCGCTGGTACATGGACCACTGCGATGTCCAGGCTGTGATCCACTGCCCAAAGCCAAACCCTCACGGCCTCTCTGCACAGGGGTTAAGAGTGAGTGCCCCCTTGCTTATTGAGATAGAAGACTCCTGGAGTGGTGCCTGACTGAACCAACAGTGGACCCCGTGAGAGCATCCCTTGAAAGGGCTGCAAGGCATATAGGACTGCTCTCATCTCCAGTATGCTGATATGTAGAGCACGTTCTGCCGAAGTCCAAGAGCCACTCATCTGTTGGGAGGCCAGGTGCACTCCCCAGCCCAGAAGTGTCAGTGGTTAGGATCTGCTGGACGCTGGGGCACTGAAATGGAACCCCGGTGTCCAGGCGAGGGGGAGTGATCCACCATTCCAGAGACCAAATAACTGCACTGGAGGATTGAGTCGGATGATCAAGATCGTCTGTGCTCTGATCACACTGAACTCTGAGGTTCCAATGCAATACCCTCTTATTCAGGCATGCAAGGGGAACTGTTGCAATAGCTACGGCCATGTGGCCTAAAAGCTGAAGTACCACTCTGGCCATTGATGGACTGGTAGTCGTCACTCTTCGAGCAGCTACTCTCAACCTGTCTGCTCGGTCCTCTGGGAGAAAGTCCTTTCATTGAATGGTGTGCAGGACTGCTCATATGAACTGCAGCCATTGGGTAGGCCAGGGGCATGACTTGGGGAGATTCAGGGTGATGCCCAAGTCTTGAAAAAGCTCAAAGGTCTTCCTTATTGACTGATGCAGCTTGTCCTCCAACGAGGCTGTGAGAAGTCAGTCATCTAGGTAGGGATAAACATAGTGTCCCCTTCTCCTGAGGGTTGCCGCCACTGCAGCCAGACACTTGGTAAAGACACTTAGTGCTGATGAGAGGCCAAGGGCAGTGCCCTGAACTGATAATGTTCTCCCTGGAAGGTGAAGTGGAGGTACTTCCTGTGGGATGGCGGGATCTTTATATGCATATAAGCATCCTGCATGTCCAGGGAGCAGAGCCAATCACCTTGGTGCATCATGGACAACAGACCAAGCAGTGTTACTATCCTGAACCTTCTGTACTCGATGAAAATGTTCAGTTGGCTCAGATCGAGGCTGGGACGAAGGTCTCCTGTCTTCTTCGGAACCAAGAAGAAGTGGGAATAGTATCCCCTGCCCCTTTGACTGGGGGGTACTACCTGAATCGCCCTTTTATCGAGCAGGGTCTGGAGGTTTGCCCTTAACAAAGCTGCTCAGGATGGGGAGCAGTGAGAGGGAATGGGTGGGATGTCCAGTGGAATCTGTGTGAACTCCACAGCATACCCTCTTTTGATGATCTGGGGTACCCACTGATCCGTAGTAATGTTGGACCATCCTCTGAGGTAGAGGGAGAATCTCCCACCTACTGCCTCCCCTTGAGCCTCCACTGGAGTGGGGAGGGCTTGCAGGGATTCATGCCAATGGGAAGGGTGCAGGCATGTGACCTCTGGCGGTTTTTGCCCTTTTTGGGCCTTGAGGGCCGGAAGGTAGTAGAGGGCCCCTTCACTTGAAACCTCCTTTTTGTGGCTGTTGATTCTTTCCTTGGTTACCCTGGTGTTTACGAAAAGGATGGCGTCTTGTGGTAGGTGGCTCTGATTTGTACATCCTATAGACATCTGAGACTGCCTTCCCAGAGTCCTGAAGTCCTGTAATCAATTTTTCAGTGTCTTGACCAAAGAGGAATGGCTCTTCAAAGGACGCGTCCAGGATAGCATCCTGAAGGGTTTGCCAGAACCCTGAGGCCTGCAGCCAGGCATGATGTCATCTCATGCACACTCCTGTGGCCACTGCTCTGGCAGCCATGTTTACTGAGTCATATGAACTCCTTAAGACATGTCTGCCTACGTCACTGCTAGACTGCACAACCGCCATGGGTTCTGATTTGCTGTCTGAGTCAGGTTGGTCCTTGATTAGATCTAAGACCTTGCCCCACAAGGATTGTTGGTACATAACCATGTGAGCCAAAAAATGTAATGATCTGACAGTACAGGTGGTCAATGAATAAACTTTTCGGCCCATTTGATCCAGCTTCTTAGATTCAGGGTCTGGGGCTGAGAGCTCATGTGCTTTGACTGTTGTGCCCTGCCTTGTGCTGCAGTGAGTACCATGGAGTCAGCCTTTGGCCGCTCACTGAGATGAGGCTCCCCCTTGGGCATTTTGTATAGGCGGTCCGCCTTCCTAGGGAATGGCCGAGGTGGTGGATGGATGTTTCCAGGCTAATCTGATAACACCTTAAAAGGGCTCTACAAGCAGAGGGACGACCAAAGGTTTTGGGTTGCTTGAGCCAAGGAACTTGGCCAGCCAGTGGCATTCAGGGTCAAGCTTCTCTGTGTCCCACTGGTTGAGTGCATGTATGTGACGCATCATGTCCAGGAAGGATGAGTCTTCCGGGAGCGACCTGGGGGAGTCTTTTTTGTGGTCCGGTGGGGGTAAAGGCAACTCATCCTTGGAAGAGTAATAGGAGGAGGAGTCTCCTGCGTCTTTCCAGGAAGAAGAAGGCAGATGTATCTTAGAGGAGGGAACAGATGATGGGTGTCTCCTGCAGTCACTGGGGGCAGGTGACACCCGGTCATCATCCCCGGATGCCGGTCTTTTTGGTCCCAAAGGCGAGGGCTCCTTTAGGAGGGTCCTGAGGCGGGAGTCCTCTAGGGGGTGGAGATGGTTCCCATGGTCTAGGCAACAGATCCCCCTTAATAGTATTCCACCAGGAATTAAACAATGTCCCTACCTCTGCCAGTGGAATGACTGGCTGTGCTGGCACCAGGGTGGGGACGTTAGAGAGTTCTGGCAACAGTTTCTGCGGAGTGGTCGGTCCTGTCACCTAATCCCCATGCTCTTTGCCCTCAGGCATCAGGCCTGTCAGTGTCCTGTCCTCTGGGGGGGGAAGGACATTTCACGTCTTGGGAGGGGGCAGAGGCAAAGGGCTCAACCCGCAGTCGATAGGCCTCGATGTCTGGTTCTTAGGCACATGACCTGTCGCCTGATCCGCTGTCCGGTCTTTGGGAGCAGATGGTCACTTAGGTGGGGGCACCTGGTCCATGTGTGAAGCTGAGTCAGAAGGTCCCATGGTCTGATGACCTTCTGAGGCAGACGCCGCCCTTTCCTCGGGCGGTGGAGGTTTTTGGGGACGCTCAACATCCTGGAGTCTGTAGAAGTCGCCCGACCCTTTGTGCCTTCTGGGCAACCCTGAAGTCTTACGGGTGGAAGAATCTGACTTCTGGCCCGAAGAAGATGCCTGTCCACCTGGGCTTAGACCCAAGTGACTGCTTGTGGGGCCTTAAAGCCAGGGACACAGGGGCAGATGAACGTCCATGGCAGTTAGACTCTTTGCCCTGTGGATGGGAAGAGGTGGTGGTCTTCTTGGAGGTTGCCCTGGGAAGGATTAAAGAACCTGGGGGAACTGACTCTGACCTCCCGGTGGAGGTGAAAGATGCAGAGGTCTTGTGAGGGGACCTAGGGCAGGACTCTGACCTAGCTCGATCCCAGTCCTTATGGCGGTGTTTCCCACTTGATCTCTTCTCTCTGAGGGAGGAGTCCCTGGCTGAAGAAGAAGAGCTGTGTCCAGACAGGGTCCTTTGCATCATGTCTACTTGCTGTTCCAGAAGATAAGCCTTTAAGGATTTGAGGCGGTGAATGCGAGTCTTTTTGCTGAACTTTTGGCAATGCAGGCAGCCGTCTGACTTGTGATCCGGGCCTAGGGAGATTAGGCAAGCCGAATGGCCGTCTTGCACGGGGATCTGCTTGCCGCACGCACACTTAGACTTGTGCCTCTGTGAAGATGAAAAAGATATACAATGAAATGTAGACTAAAGTGAGGAAAAATCAAATGAATGATAACTGCGCGGAGCACAAAATGGGGGTCAACTGCAATAGAGGCGTCCATGGAGCCGATACTAATGGGTTGACAGTAGGAAAAGACTACCCCCTTTATACCAGAGGGGAAGCTGGGCCGGGGCTGATGTCAGGGAGCGGTCCCCTACCTTGGACTGCTAGCTAGATGTTTTCCGTAGGGTCCTAGTGCCTGGCGGCATAGTCCTTATGATGTTACCTGCTGCAAGAGCGCCCTCTTGAAGTAAGATCTTGTGGCAGTGAAGGCCTTGAAGCTCCCGACTGCTGTTGATTCTATATATTTCTTGTACGACCCATCTGTAATTTAGTAACGATCAGCAGCTTTCAGCATAAGGAGCTCAAATATACTTAAAAGAGCCAGCTGTTTGATAATTAAAATAGTAAAATTAAGATTTTTATAAGAGTACGATGTGGAGCTCGTGGAGAGAGCATCATGCCTGAAAGCTGGCTCTCTGGTGCCCCCACCTGTGGAAGAGGTCTATGATCAAGGTCAGCAGCTCCCACTTGTGCATTCTGGACTGGGACCTGCTTAGTCTGTCTGCCAGGATGTTTTGGACACCTGAAACATGGACAGCTGACAGTTCTAGACTGTGTTCTAGAGCCCAGTACCAAACCCTCATCGCCTCCCAGTATATGGTGTGAGAATAATCCCTCCCCTTGCTTCTTATTTTTTTTTTTTATTGTATTTTTATCCTCTTGTGGAGCCTGGCAGGTGGCTCTGGTCTCTCCCTCATAGGGAACTCGGTCTCTGACCACACCGTTAACCTATCCTGCTCCTCCTAAATCCCCCATGGGTTCTCCCCATGGCAGGGCCGAGGGGAAGGGGCTCTGGCTTTCCCTCATCCCTGGAGCAGCCAACATGGAGCCTGCCAGATCCTTTTTCCTCCAGTGTTACTCCCGCCTCCCCTCCCAACCGACAAAGAACATCAGCGATGTGCCTCCTGGCTCGCATCTCCCCTAGCTGACACCAGAAGGTGATCGACAAGCAGGATGGCAAACCCTCCATCCCAGAGAGAGGAGAGCAGTCCTCCAGATGCTCTGTCGTCTCTCTCTCCCCTGCCAGCCCGGACTCATTCCCGAACCCAGGTCGCTGATGTGGCATGAGGTGTAGCAACCAGCACCTCATCCTCCATTGCCACTGGGCCGGCAACCTTGCTTGTTTATGTAATATACTACACTGAGGTTGTCCGCCTGCACCAGCAGAGGCCCCAGGGACAGATAGGTTTGGAATGCTTTTAAGGCATACAGAATGGCACTAATCTCTATAACATCTATGTGGAGGGAAATCTCCACTCTTAACCACGTTCCTTGGGTCTGATGGGGGCCCAGATGTGCTCCCCAACCCAGCCCTGAAGTGTCTGTGGTGAGGATCTGCTGAGGGAAGGGGATGAGAAATGAGACTCCTTTCAGCGAGTTGTTGGGGTCCATCCACCATCGGAGCACCTTGAAAACAGAAGTTACTAGAACCTATTGTTCTAAATCGTTGGTACGCTGATCCCACTGGACTCTCAGGATCCATTGTGTGGGATCTTCATGTGTAGCCTTATCAGGGGTACTGTGACAATGGCAGCCACCATCAGGCCCAACAATCACAGGAATGTCTTGGGTGTGACATACCTGCTGCGAGAGATCATCTGGGCCTGAGCGATGAGGTGTTCTGCCCTGTCCTGGGGATGGAAGGCTAAACCTTGGGTAATATCCAGAACCACCCTTATATATTGCAAGTGCTGACAAGGGGTCAGGATGGACTTTGACAAGTTTGACAGTGATCCCTATGGCATTGAACAACTGCCTGGTACATGCCAGGGTCTGAGATAGTCAGTCCTTGGACTGGGCTTTGAGCAACTCATCGTCTAGACAGGGGAAGACATACATTCCCCTCTCTCCTGAGGGCTGCTGCAACCACTGCTAAGCATTTGGTAAATGCCTGTGGTGCAGATGACAAGCCAAAGGGCAATACCCTGAACTGGTAATGCTGTTCCTGAAACAGAAACCTGAAGTATCTCCTGTGGGGGAGGGTCAAACCTTGATATGTAGATAGGCATCCTGCATCCCCAGAGAGCATATTCAGTCCCCTTGTTTCAGGAGGGGCAGCAGACCTCGTAGAGTGACCATTCTGAACTTCTTGTACCGAATGTATCAGCTCAGATCCCTCAGTCCAGACTGGGACTCAGGTCCCATGTGGCTTTGGGGACAAGTAAGAAATGAGAATAAAACCCTGTATTCCTTTGAGGTCAAGGCACTGGTTCTATGGCTCTATTTTGCAACAGTGCATGTACTTCCTCTAGTAGCACTGGTATGTAATCTGGAGCGTAAACTGAGGGAACAGGTGGAAGGTCAAGAGGCAGCTCCAGAAGTTCTAGAGTATGGCCTTGTTCTATGAGCTGCAGGACCTAGGCATCTGTAGTGAGTGTCCTCCACTGTTCTAGGTGGAGGGAAAAATTACCCCCAGCCACCACCTCTTGACCTAATAATGGTGGTCGGGGGGGGGGTCAGGGAAGGAGTCATCCAGAAACAGACCTGGCATCTGGGGCTGTACCTTCACCTCTGGGGCTTTTCTGGTGGGCACCTGTGGTAGAGGTAGGGGCCAGTAAAGGCAGCACTATGTTTGCCTTGATGTCTGGGAAACCTTACGAAAGGTGGTCCTCTGTCTACCCTTAGGTTGGGTGTGATAGAGGGAGTGGATGGATCTTAAAGTCCACCATGAGGCCTGCAGGTCATTGAGGATGTTCTGCACATCGGCCCCAAAGAGCTTGAATCCTCTGAAAGGGGCATTTTGGATTGAGTGCTGAACATCAGCAGCAAACCCAGACACCCTTAGCCAAGAGTGGCTTCTGAGGCAGATGCCAGTGGCTGTTGTTCCCGCTTATGCATCTGTAATATCATAGGCAGACCTCAGAAGGTGCTTGCCCACATCAGCCACAGTCTGAAAGGCTTTGAGTAGGTCCTGCTTCTGAATACCCTCTGGGAGGGACTGAGCTGCTGCTTTGGCCTTTTTCCAGAGGGTATTCTGGAACTTAACCACATGGGCCAGATCATTTGCTATTACAAGGCCCAAAGTGGCAAAATCAAAGGTCCTCTTACCCTAAAGGTTTAGTTTTCTTGATTCCTTATCTGGGGTGAGGGAACTAAGGTGCTTAGACACCCTAGACCTATCACAGGCTGCTTTTATTACCACCAAGTCAGTCTCAGGCTGGTCTGCAAATAAAAACTTTCCTGAGGGGGCCTGGTATAGTTTGTCTGCCTTTCTGGGCATGGCAGGAACCATGTTTGGCCTATGCCAGGCAGCCATGGTGGCATCCTCCAGAACAGCCAACACAGGGGTTATAACCCAAGGTAGGGAGTCTGGAAGTTCTAGATATTCCACCAGATTCCTCCAGGTGATATCTTCCTCTTTCTCTTCAGCCTCAAACCCCAGGGAAGCCTGAAGGTGCTTCATAATGGAAAAGAAAGAGAGGTCCACAGAGGAGACCTCAGGGTATACACTATGGAGTCCTCAATCCTAGTAGAAACAGTGCAGCCAGACCTGTCAGAGGGGCTCCTGTCTATATCTTCCTCCTCCTCAACTGGTGGGATGAGGACAGAATGGTATTCATGCTCTGTGTCAATGGTCTCTGAAGGAGTCAGAGAAGGGAGCGAGGATGGTGACACTCAGGGAAATAAAGAGCACGACGGCCTAGCAGGCATCGGTGTGGAGACTGCCCTAGCCAGCCCCATCATCAATGAACCTGGAGTAGGTGCTGAATAATGGCTGTAAAGGAAGAAAGCAGTGTCTGGATGTCGATGGTGGCCTACATTGCAGGAGCACCTTGCTGCATTGCTGAGGGTGGCTGACACTCTGACGTTGAGGAGCCATCCCCAGCCGTAGAGTGTCTGGCGGAGCCTGCTGCCAGCTAACCTTACAGTACTGGAGGTCTGAGTGGCAGGGCTTGTGACTTTGACAGAGGCAACTCCAATGTTAAAGGGCCTTTGCTGGCTGTGGAAGGTCCAGTGGAACTCACTGCAAGAGCCGGCCTAGAGGAAGCTGAGGCCTGGGTGGCATCAGGGGTCAATGCCACAGCAGTTAATAGCACAGCTGCAGTTGATGCTGTGGAAAGCAGTGACTATAAGGGCTTTGTTCCCTCTCCCGGTGAAACTACTTCCCTACAGGTTCATCCTATGCCTTGGTGGAGTGGGAGCCTGAGGAGTTGTCCAGCGATAGGGTAGAGCTCTTCCCCTGGAGCATTCTCTCCATTCTGGCAAGCTGCTGCTTAAGCAGGAAAGATGCAGGGCTTTCTGGCAGTGCTGCCAGGTGGCTTGGTTAAACTTCTGACAGATCTCACAAGCCTGAACGTCATGGGCCGGGCCAAGACAGTAAATGCAGATATGGTGCTCATTGCTGGAATAAATTTTCCTACCGCAACTGCCATAATGGAAAAGTTTAGCAGAGTCTTGCATTCCAGCATATGCGACAACGGCAATCATTTCAGAATAAAGTGATAACTACTAGGGAGAGAAAAAGTAAAAGTTTAGAAACTATTTTGGTGATCGACTGAACAACGATGTTTACATGAAGTCCATGCGAGCATGATCGATGGCAGGAAAAAAACTGAGGAGGAAGTGGGGCCATCCATGCTTATATGCACAAGGACAGCGGCGTCTGACGTTGTTGTGGGCTGCCCCTAGTAGACTGCTACAGGAAAGTTTCTGTGTGGTCCTAGTGCCTGACGACTTGTAGTCCTATAGATGGGGCCTGATGAAAAAGATATCCTCAGAGAAAATGTACCAGTACAGTACTTACAGAACAAAAATAAAAAAGCTATGTCCACAGTGTGCTATGTGTATGTGGGAGGGGTTGGGAGGTTATTCTGCCACCATTAGATCAGTTAGCCACACATAGAGCTGTTGCCCCCTTCTTGCCCAGGGACATCCTGCCAATTAAATTTCAGTGGGGGGGGGAACACAATTAAAACCGAATTATGGAAGGGCACTAAATTACACTCATACAGCCCTTCATCCGCTTACAATGCAATACTTGGATGGGAATGTGGGCAGTATGGGTATGATAGCCTTGTTCTTACTTGGCACACAAGATAGTTCCTCTATTACCTGGCACACAGTACCTCCATTTATTACCCAACACCTGCTGTAGTTACCTGACACACACATGGCACCTGCTCTTTATTACCTGACAAATAGTCCCTATGTAACCCCTAGGTGGCGCTATCCCAAGGGCTACTACCCATGCCTGCGGGACTAGACACAGGTTGAGCGGCCTGAGCTCAGTGAACGGGTGCCTCCACCCAGAGGTATGGTTTTGGGGTAGTGCAACTGCTGTGGGTATAGCTCTCCGTGACACTATAACCCCCCCCCTTCTAACCCCTTCTAGTGGCTTAAACAAGTCAGCAGATAAACGGTCACATGTGACATATGAGGACAGTACTGAACCCACACTCGGTACACTTACCACCAGGGCTGGATCGGCTGCAAAGGCCCTTGAGACCCCTGTAAAACAAGACCTGTAATATAACAGTTCAATGACAATACAATATCCCCTCCACAAAGGTACACACTAGCCAAGTTATATGCAGAAAGAACAGAATCTGATTTATTCAGGGGGGTTGAACAAGGGTGGAGCAGCAATCTAACAGGTGATTTTACATGTGATTTGTTCAGGCTGAGCATGCATGCACTGAGTCCCTCTGTCACAGTCACACCTCTGGGTACCCAGTTGTTGTACAGGCTAGCCTGAAATGTTGCCCAGGGTAGGCCAGTGTCACAAATGTTGTTGGGGCCCTTAGGAAAGAAAACAATTAGCATGCACTTCAACCCAGAATTTGTATTCCGGAGCCAGATGGCTCAGTGCGTTGTGATAAACCCAAACAATTAAATCGGATGATACACAATGATTGCAGCTTTGTTGCAGAGAGCTACCCTGTTTAGTACTCATGCTACCCAGTCCAGGAGGCAGGACTGACGAGATGAAGACCTCCGGATGTTGTTCTGGCTTGCCAGGGGAAGCATGGCCCACATGATTCACCGTGATGGTCGATGCCTGTTCGATAGTGTTGAGCAGGGGGTCTTTTGTCAGAAAAGTCTCTACAGTGGGAGCGGCAGTCTAGGCTGAGATGACATAAACAAAGACCAGAGCAGACAGTTTGGATTTAGTCCGTAAGTGTGCTGGAGCAGCCTTCCAGTTAGCATAACACATTTGAAGGTGGGGAACCAAATCGCGACCCACACAGCACATTCAGCACACTTATAAGTAACACAGCAATACGTCACAGATCGGATGAAGTCCGTTTGCAATTTAGCAGGGTTTCTGTGCAAACCTTTAATTCTGAGGCTCTCTCTGGTACCTGACAGGCCGTTCGCTTCTGGAGCAAGGCTTCGGTCCACGCCAGGTGAAATTCACTCTCTTCCACTTCCACTTCAGATCTCAATGCAAGCTATCAGATTTAATCTGATTTAAATTTTGCAAACTCCTTCACACTGGAGGATGGTGGTAGACAGGCCAAACACAGCTTTCCTGCCGATTTTCCGTGCTACCACGCAGGAGCAGCTGCTCGAATAGCTCAAGCTGTTCACTCTCCAAACTCCAACTCTCAACTGACACACCGCTGCAGGCAGCTCTGGGATTTTCCAGTGATCCAAAAGGTTTGGTTAGCTGAAGAATCTGTCAGTCACAGAAACGGCTCCCCCTCCAGCTCCATTTAGGCACCAAACATTAAAAACTACAATTCCTACAGAAATTCAATCCCTCAAGACCTCTGGGGACAGTCTATTTTAGGTCCCCTGTGGTTCTGATTGGTCCAAGTCTGGTAGTCCAGAACCAAAATGGTGGCTCTAAGCAAAAAATCCATGCTGCAAAGGAAGGTAGGTTAGACAAACTCTCATATTATTAATATTAAAGCAGATAAACAGCAAACAATCACAGATCCTAAAAGGGCTCCCTCTGCACATATAGCGATGGCAGAATACAGCAGAAATACCACTCCCCGGGTGGGTCGCGAGCCTTAGATCACTTGGTCCCAACCCAGACTAATCATCTCCTACAAAATAGATAGCTCTTAAAGAGACAGACACAGAGACCAAACAGGGCACTCACATGCAGGCAATCAAAACCACTGCAGACACAGAACACCACCCTGGCAGCGAGCATTAGGCAAGCTCAGGAAGACATTTTAGGAACCCCCATTTATAGGGGGGCTTACACCTACACCACCCTTTATTGCTTGAGGGGAGCAGGGGGAAGGGAGCATGGATGTGATGCTAGAGAAGAATAAAGTGAGGGAGATGCTGCTAGCCCTAAGGTGGACAAATCACCAGACCCAGATGATATACACCCAAGGGTACTGAGGGAGCTGGCAGGGGAGCTTACGGGGCAGCTGGTGGGCCTGTTCAATAGTTCCCTGCAGTCAGGTATGGCATCAGATGATTGGAGAATGGCACGTGGTGCCCCTCCATAATAATGGTCCCAAGTATGACCAGGAGAATTACAGACTGGTCAGTCTGGCCTCAATCGTGTGCAAGCTCATGGAGACCAAACTTAAGGAAAGGTTGGTAGGTATCTAGAGGAAAATGGTCTTCAAGATGAGAGGCAGCACAGGTTTATGGGAGGGAGATCGTGTCAAATGAATTTGACTCACTTCTCTGACCGGTACACTAAGTCAGTGAACAGGGGCCAGGTGGTAGACATCCTGTTTCTGGACTTCAGCAAGGTCTTTGACTCTGTGCCCCACAAGAGGATGGTCAGGAAACTGACAGATCTCAGGGCTGGGGAGAAGATGACCAGGTGGGTAGAAAGCTGGCTGAAGGACAGGACCCAGATGGTGATGGTAGGGGGAGAGTAATCTAGCACCAGGGAAGTTACCTGTGGGGTCCTGCAGGGCTCTGTACTGGGGCTAGTGTTGTTCAAAGTCTTCAGCAATCACATTGGGGATGGCACTAAGGGAAAAATGTGCCTATATGCGGATGACACCAAACTGTGTGGGAGGGTGGACTTGGTAGAAGACATAGAAGACTTGCAGGAATACCTGACAAAACTTGAGAGGCAGTCAAGGATTTAGTAGCTTGGCTTCAATGCTAAGAAATGCACAAAGAATACAAGGACAGAGTACTACCTGCAGGTTGAGGGAAGGGTCCGGGTAGCAGCAACAGAGGAGAAGAAGGATCTGGGAGTGATGATCACTAGCGAACTGAAGCCCTCTATGCAGTGCAAAAAAAAAAGCAGCAGCAAGGGCAAACAAGATGCTGGGGTGTAGAGCCAGAGGAATCAGCAGCAGGTAGAAAAAGATTATACTGCTCTTCTACAGGTTGCTGGTCAGCCTCATCTAGAGTATGGAATCAGAGATATTGGTGCCCACACCTTAAAAGAGCACCTTTCTCGGTACATTACAACACATATAGGAGACTCCCTTACCTAAATGGGAGTTCCTCCATACAAGTTTTAAAACGAGATCTGCCCTCTTAGGAAGGGAAGGTATCATATTTTGCCCAGAGGGCAATCCCTTCCACTTCGTGACTTGCTGCTCTGTCCCTGCAATTCCTTGTTTTGTGATGTCACTATAGGACCAGTGCGGGGACATGCTCCATGCAAGTCTATGGAGTATCATTTTAAAAGCTATTTTTACTATTTTAATCGGACTTTTGGTAGAAATGGAAGCCAGTATTCAAGTAACAAGAGCCTTGTTACTTGAATACTGGCTTCAATTTCTACCAGAAGTTCACTTAAAATAGTAAAAATAGCTTATAAAATGACGCTCCATAAACTTGCATGGAGCTCGTCCCTGCACTGGTCCTATAGTGACATGACAAAACAAGGAAGCGTGGGGACGGAGCAGCAAGTCAGAAAGTGGAAGGGATTGAATGGCTAGCCCCCTCGGGGGCAAAATATGATCCATTCCCTTCCTAAGGGGGCAGATCCTATCATTTTAAAACTTGTATGGAGGAACTCCCATTCGGGTAAGGGAGCCTTCTATTTGTTAAAACTTGACAGAATTGTGAGGAAAGGTGCTCTTTGAAAAAGACATCATCCTGCTGGAGAGGGTCAAGAGGAGGGGAAACTACGACAACTGCGAGTCAGCAGGGTGAAACATATGAAGAGAGGTTTGGGGCCCTGAATATGTAATCACTGGAGGAGAGCAGGAAGAGAGGGGACATGATAGAGACCTTCAAGTACTTGAAAGGGATAAATAGGGTGGATAATGAGGGTCTCTTCAAGCTAAGTGGCAGCTGAAATACAAGGGTACATAGTCTAAAGCTGGAGGGGGGAGGTTTAGGAGGGAGGTTAGGAAGCACTTCTTCATGAAGAGGGTGGTGTCCAGCTGGAATGTGCTGTTGGAGGAAGTGGTCTTGATGAAGTCAGTGGGCAGCTTCAAGAGAGGCTGGGACAGGCATAAGGGGAATGTATGGTGCGGGGGGGCAGATGAACAGGAAGGGAGGATGGGGGGGTGAGTAGGGTCAGTAGCATAAGCTGAGGACCCTGAAGTACGAGCAGACTAGACAGACCGAATGGCCTTATTCTGATGGCTTCTTCGCATGGTCATAAGTTGACACACATAACCCCCCCCTTTTTTTTTTTTACTTGATATCGTTACCTGACACACCGTAACTGTCTGTTATTATTTGACAAACAGTACCTGTCCTTTGTTACCTGACATACAGTGCCTACCTTTTATTACCTGAGATACAGAACCTTCCCTTTATTATCTCACACACACACACGGTACCTGCCATTTACTATCTGACACATACAGTACCTTCATTACCTAACAGACAGTACCTACCTTTTATTACCTGACACACAGATCATAGAAACACAGAAGTACAGACAATAGTGGCAGACAGTCCATCCCATCTGCTCAATTTCCCTATTCAGCTCTGGGACCTACTGTCCCTCCAGGGTCTTAACCCTCCCCATCCTTCCCTTGTTCCCCTCCCAGCTTCCGTCACCACGAGCAACCCATCATTCAGTCACAACCGTGCTTGAACCCACCAACAGTTCTTAGCACCCACCACTTAAGCAGGCAGACTGTTCCACAGCTTCACCACCCTTTCTGTAAAATAATACTTTCTCATGTCCCTTCTAAACCTCCTTCCTGCCAGTTTCCACTTGTGTCTACGTGACTGTGAACTAGTATTCAAGCTAAATACTTCTGCTGCAGTTCACCTTATTAATTTGTTTTAGGAACCTGAAGGTCTCTGTTGTATCTCCCTTCTGATCTCCAGTGAGTACATGTTCGGTGTCTTGAGACACTCCTCCTAGGTCCTGCCCTGTTGAGTCTGAATTATCCTTTCAGAAGTGAGGACTCCAGAACTGGGTGCAGTACTCCAGGTGTGGCCTCAATAAGGATCTATATAGAAGGAAGTATTATCTCTTCCCTTCTGCTACCAATACTCCTCCTAATACATCCCAGCATCCTCCTTGCTTTGCTGTATGCCTTGTTGTACTGACTGACTTGACTGTTTGAGGGAGTCACCGATGATAACTCCTAGGTCCCGTTCTTCAGCCTAGTGCTAAGTCTTAACCCACCCATCCAGTAGTCTGTCCTGGGGTTCTTGTTCCCTAGGTACATTACCTTGCACTTTTTGGAACTGAATTTCAACTGTCAAACCTTAGATCACCCCTCTAGTTTTTTAAGTCACTCTACATTTCCCTGATTCCTTTGTCACTATCCACCCTCCCACAGAGCTTAGTGTCATTGGTGATGAGACACAGTCTGCCTCAGAGACCCTCACCATTGTTGCTAATGAACATATTGAAGAGTACAGGTTCCAGAAGAGATCCCTGTGGTACCCCGCTCATGACCTCTCTCTTTGCTGACTTGACCCCATTGACTACAACTCTCTGCTGCCTTCCCTTTAGTCAGTTACCTACCCAGTTTACTATGACCTTAGCCGCACTTAGAACCTCCATCTACTTCAACAAGCATCTGTGAGGCACCAAGTTGAAAGCCATGCTGAAGTCGAAATACAGCAAATCCACAATGTGGCCCCTATACAATTCCCTCTTCACTCAGTTAAAGAAAACTATCAGGTTAGTCTGACAAGACCTTCCTGCCACAAATCCATGCTGTTTACTATCCTGGAGCCTGCTGCTCTCCAAATAGTCCATAAGATCCTCTTTGATCAGCGACCCCATCAGCTTCCCTACAAGAGAGGTAAGATTGACGGTCTGTAGTTCCCTTCATGTTCCTTGTCCCCCACCCCTTATGGAGTGGAAAGTACAGTTACATAAGAACTTACCATAACAGTAGATCTTCGAGAGGAGCTCTTGCAGCAGGTAATACCATTAGGACTGAAGCCAGTAGGTGTCAGGACCCGACGGAAAACTTGTAGCTAGCAGTCTGACGCAGGGGACCACCCCCGACGTCGGCTACGCCCGACGTCAGACATGGTCTGAAGGGGACGGTCCCCTGGCACCATCTCAGTTCTCCCACCGGAGAGCCGGCTAGAAACCAAACTGGAGAACCAAGCAGGAAGTCCCCACCATGTTCTGGTGATATAACAGCCAAAATAATATCCTGGGGGATGGAGGGTGGAAAAGCCTCCTGCTGCAAGAGCTCCTTTCGAAGATCTACTGTTACGGTAATTTCTTACATAACTGTACTATCTGTCTTCCATGGTGGAGCTCTTGCAGCAGGTAATACCATTAGGACCGAGTCCCAAGCGTACCCAAAGATAGGCCCAGGTCTGAGGGAGGTAGGAAGAGATGCTGAAAAACAGCTGAAACATACTAGAAAGGCATCTAAGAGAGTAGGCCCTGCAGAACTGCTAGTCCAAAACCTGCGCTCCTTCTGGATGCAATGTCCAGGCTGTAATGGCTAATGAAAGTGTGGACTGAACTCCATGTAGCTACAGCACAAATATCTGCTGAGGAGACCTTTTTGAGTGCCATGAAGGAGGAGGCCACTGCTCTGGCAGAGTGGCCCCTGACTGTTCCCAGAAGTGGTTTGTTATGATGCTGGTACAGTCGGAGCCATATATAGCGCCCATGCTTAATACGGGCAATCGGTTTTACCAGGCAGATTATGTTTGCCACTTGCCAAATCCATAGGCTTTAGTGTTAAAAACAATGCTTATAATGAGCTATGCCCACCTGCTATTGCGGGCATATTTTGGGCAGATTAGCTGCAACTGTAGCTAATATCTCACTAAGTCTGTTCATGCTTTGGCATTAAACAGCTAATCTGCCCAAAATAAAAGGTGGGCATATCACTAATTAGCTGCTGATTGGTTGCAGTAAGCTGAGGCTTTAATGCAAGCAGATGGAGCAGAAGGAAGCGCAATCACTCTGATTGCTCTGGACCCATTGAAAAGGTAGCTTAACATGAGTTAAGAAAGCTAAGCTAACCACAGGAACAGCAGACAAGTACAGCATGCCTCAGTGTAGTTTATGGACTTCAGTGGACATGCCAGTGAAAAGGTAGTTGTAGGGAGCTAAGTTAACTGAGGGTTTAATGCATTTTTGCACTGCAAATAGAGGAAGCACAAGGAAGTGTGATCGCTCTGGAACCATTGAAAAGGTAGTTTAATGGGAGCTAAGCTAACGCTGCTGAAAAGGTAGCTGGAGGGAGCAAAGTTAATGCAGTTTTTAACTTGCACTTGCATGAATTTGCATGATCACACCAGAGTTTTTTTTTTTGCAACTAAAATATCAAGACACAATGCTTTTTGGTTATAGGGCCCACTCCCTATAACGGGCAAAATCTGCTTACACAGATGTGCCCGTTATAAGTGGCTTAGACTGTAGCAGAAAGTAATGCACTGCACCAGCCAACGGGCTAGTGACTGTTTTGAAACAGGAGCCCCTAATATTCGCTTGGTGAATGAGACAAACAATAGGTCCGACTGTCTGGAGGAGCGAGTCCTGTGGAGGTAATACCTCAAAATTCTGTGAACATCCAAGGTGTGCAAGAGTGCTTCACCTTGGTTAACAAATTCTGGATAATAAACCGGAAGGTTGATGTCCTGGTTAAGAGTCGACATGTACACCACCTTCGGCATGAACTTAGGGTTTGTGAGCAGGGTCACCTTTTCCCTGTGAAAAACAATGTAAGGTTCCTTACACATCAAGGCCTGGGGCTCAGAAACCCTTTGAGCGGAGGTAATGGCTACCAAAAGGAGGGTCCTCCATGAGAGGAAGTGCAGCTCGCAAGAGGCTGCTGGCTCAAAGGGAGGAAGGGTGAGTTTCTCCAGGATGAAAAGTAAGTCCCAAGGAGGAATGATATCTCTCCTGGGAGGTCTGATAGGTACGACCCCTCATAGAAAAGTCTTAAAGATGATAAGCTGTGCCAGAGTTTTATCTCCGATAGGATCATGATATGCAGAAACCACACACATGTGCACCTTAATGGATGAATAGTTCAGTCCTAAATCGAGAAGGTGACAGACATATTCTAGCACGTGCCTAGCCAGGCAACCCAGGGGATCTAGGGCATGGGCTGTAGCCCATAGACAGAAGTGTTTCCATTTCATAGTGTAGGTGGCCCTGGTGGAAGGGTTCCTCGCTGCCACCAAGATCTCAGCCACCCTACTTGACACTCCTAATCTCTCTTCCGCTAGGACTGCAGGAGCCATGCATGCAGGTGAAGAGAGTGAAGAGCAGGATGGATGAGTGTTCCCTGCTCTTGTGAGAGCAAGTGGATGGACAGTGGCAACTGAACTGGAGACTTCAGTGACAGCTGTTGGAGCAATGGATACCAGATGTGATGGGGCCAAAGAGGAGCCATCAGAATCATTCTGGCTCCTTCTGACTGCAACTTGAGCAGTACTCTCTGAATGAGGGGAAAAGGAGGGAAGGTGTACAGGAACTTCCCTGTCCAAGAGAGGGACAATGTGCCTCACCAAAAAACACCAGGCTCTGGAACAAGCAAGCAAAGATTTCGCAGTTTGGCATTGCATGGGGATGCAAAGCGGTCCAACTCTGGATGGCCCCAGCAACTGAACAGGTCATCTACGACTTCTTAGAGCAGTTCCCACTCATGATTCAGAGAGGTACAGCAGCTGAGACTGTCGGCGAGAACGTTCTGAACCCCATGCAGATGAACTGCAATGAGATCCAGATAGTGTTCTATTGCCCAATCCCACACCCTCATGGCCTCCCTGCAAAGGGGGTAAGAATGAGTCCCCCCTTGCTTGTTGATGTAGAAGACCACTGGTGTGTTGTCTGTCTGCACCAGGAGAGAACCAGTCGAGAGCTGGTTTCTGAATGTGATAAGTGCATTTAGCACGGGTCTCATTTCCAGAACGTTTATATGTAGAGAGCTCTTTATGGCAGACCAAGACGCCCGGGTCCTGTGATCCCTTAAATGAGCCCCCCAACAGAGAGGCAACTGTGGTTAAAGTCTGGAGAGGGTGGGTCTCCGGAATGGAACTCCTCCCGCTAGACTGTTGTGATGGAGCCACAATTCGAGGAACGTTGTGCTGCCCGAGACATCTGGATTCAGAGATCCAGATCATCCACCGACTGGTCCCATTGGACCCTGAGATGTCATTGGAGGGTCCCTGGGATCCCAGCATCAATAGTCCGATGACCAGCAATGCCCTCATCTGTTGGTCTGGCGTCTGGTGTGGCTTTGTCAGGTGACTGGTCCCTCAGAGGAGGGTCAGATTGCTGGTCTTCATCCGGAGACCACCCTGTATCAGGTATGGAGAAGTGGGTCGATGGAGTAGGGGACCGGCTAGGCTTACGCTGATCTGGACTAGGGCGCACCTTAGCCGGAGGGGGAGGCATCTGAGCCTGGGCGTCCTCCTGCCTACCTGAGGGTTCTTCTGAGTGCTTGCACTTATTAGATGAGCTGGGCCTGTCCTGAGCCCTGGACAGGCTTTCCTGGGTCAGCCCAGAGGGTTTTAGGGGTCGATGGGCCAGGGAAGAGTGATGGTGTTCCGATGAGGCCAACTCCCGATGTTTGCCCTGAGAGGAGGCAGGAGCGGACTTAGATACGCGGGAAGGTTCGGATGGCTGGGCCGGAACTGAACCGAACCTCCGGCTGGAGGACGAGGAAGACAAGGCCTGCTTAGCTGGTGACTTAGGATGGGATTCAGACCTGGCCCGATCCTTATCACTGTGGTGAAGCTTCCTGCCCCCCCGATGACCTATCTTTAGGGTGGGGAATCCCTGGCAGGAGAGGATGAGCTGGCTTCTGATCCTCGCTGCATGGCCACAAACTTCTTTTCTTGCAGGAAGGTCTTGAGTGCATTGGCCCTCCTGGCGTGTGTCTTCTGGTTGAACTTCTGGCAATGTGTGTAGGCACTGCGCTGGTGTTCCGGGCCTAGGCAGAGGAGGCAGGCCGCATGGCCATCTTTGGCTGGGATCTGCTTCCTGCACACACTCTTTGCCTTTCGCAGTGGTGGGAAGGGCGACAACATACACGAGGCGTTGTTTGAAAGGTTTTTTTAAAAACTAAAATCTTCTGATGTTCGATGGCTATCAACTGCAAAGGAAGGCATCCGAGGAGCTGAACTATGTGGGTCGACGGTGGGAAAAGAATTGGGATGGCACCAGGGGACCGCCCCCTTTATGCCACTTCTGATGTCAGGCATAGCCGACGTCGGGGGCGGTCCCCTGCCTCAGACTGCTTGCTACAAGTTTTCCGTGGGGTCCTGACTCCTGTTGGCTTCGGTCCTAATGGCATTACCTGCTGCAAGAGCTCCAACCTGAAAGACAGATCTACGTCCACCACCCACCAGTCCTTTGAAACTGCTCATCCTCAGAGAGCTGCTGAATAGACCTTCCACTGGTTCATGCAGTTCTGCTGCCAGTTCCATGAGTAACCTCAGATGCAACCCATCCAGTTCCAAGGTCTTTTCTTTTTTTAGTGCTGCAGCTCTTTCTGGTACTTTCGCTTTTAAATATTGGCTTCCTCATCTCCAGGAACCCCTTAGTGGCTGCTTTGATGCCATGCTCTGGCAAGGGTCTACCATTCTCCTTAGTGGAAACTGAGTTTAAGTAATCATTAAGGACAACAGCCTTTTGCCTGTCCTGCTCTATCACCCTGCCCCGACCGCTAACCTTATGATTCCCCATTTTCCTCCTTTTTCCCTACTATAGCAGAAAAACTGTTTTTCTCTGCTCTTGACCACCTCTACAATAAACAGCTCTGTGTCTGCTTTTGCTTCCCTAACTGCCCTCTTTGCCTCCCTGTTTTAAGTGTTATCTCCATTCTTTCTCCCCCTAGTTTTCTTTATATTTGTAGAACATTTGTTTCTTTGCCCTGACCACTTCCTGGAGTTTTGCCGAGAACCATAATGGTCTCTTGAACTTGTTACTATTTGTTACCATTCTCCTGCATAGCTTAGGTGCCTCATGAATGGCTAACTTAATTGTCCCCATCTCTCTTTCACCCCCATGTTGTCTACCCTGACTAACTTTTCCCTGACCAGCTCCCTCAGCCTGTTGAAGTCCACCCTTCTGAAATCCAGGACTTCAGCTCTCAATTAGGGTTTTCCAGACCCAAGGGCAAGTTCGAACCAAATAGAGTTATGGTCTCTTTTCCCCAGTGGCTCCCCTCTTCTCACAGCTCCAGTCACATCCAAACTCTGGAGAGAATAGTCTCTGATCAACTTTTAATTTTCCATTATACCTTTTTTAATATGCACTCCAACTAATCAGAATATCTCTTAAGTATGATTTCAAGGCATCCCATACTATATTCAGCAGGATGTTATGTTTAGTATTTTGCTCCAAAAAGATTTTTACTTCCTTAAGAAGCCTTTCTATTAATACTGTATCCTTTAAAAGAACTGGATCTAGCCTCCATAAATAATATTTTCTGATTCGATTTAACTCAAAATCTGTAAAAATTGGAGCATGGTCTGAGATTTTTATAGGGCCATGTGTGATACCTTTCAACATATGCAGCAGAGACTCAGAAATTAACATATAATCAAGTCTTTTTTTTTTATTATTAAAATGTTTTATTTTCAAAAGAAGCAAAGGAAAAAGGATAACGTACATCAATATACATAAAACAATAACAGACTAATATTATTGATCTTATTTTACATATTCTGTAACAACATTCTTTCTATTCATATATACGAAAATGTACAGTCCAAGAGCATAACTTATTAGAAACTATAGAGAGCCTTATCATACATCTTGAGTTACAGCAGTTTATTCACTGATAATACATTAAATTGTAATGGTTGGCAAGGATGATATTTATTTATTTATTTATTTAAGAGATTTACCAGGAAGGCATGCTGAGCAGAGTACTGCTCGATTCCAGATGCGCCCTGGTGGTAGGGAGTTACAATGGTAAAGTAAAATACAGCAGAAAAAAGAACATACATAATGTGTTAAAACAGCAGTGGGCGAAACAGTTATAGTACAGTTGTGTAGGTACAAATCCATATTTTATGTCATGCATAAGGTACATACCGACAAAGTAGAACCAGACTGGTGCTAACAGCTGGAGGGTTTAGGAGTACGGGGGGTGCTGGGGGGGGTTACAGGTGCAGTTGGTAGAGAAGTGCGTTTTAAGAAGGGCATTTCATTGAGGAGTACTTGAGGAATGTCTAATATCGGCTGCTAGGGAATTCCATAGTTTGGGCAACCTGAAGCTGAAAGCAGCCTGGCCGGACTGGGTGGATCTGTGAGGAATGTGTAGGAGCCTAGCGTCGATATTTCGGAGAGCATAGGTGGGTGGGGAGAGGGCAGTTAAGGAGGATGACAGGTAGGAAGGGAGAGTTTGCGACCAGAACTTGGCAGAGGTTTTAGCGTAGTGAAGCAATCTTCTGTTGTGTACAGACGGGAGGTCCAAGGATTGGTAGAGGACACAGTGGTGGGTGTTGGAAGGACGGTTCAGCGAGAAATGGCAGAAAGAGTTAAAAAGGGGATCAAGCCTAGCTAGGGAGGTTTGGGGGGATGGCACAGTAGACAACATCGCCATAATCAATAATAGGTAGGATCATTTTGTGCACTATTGCTTGTCTGGTTGGTAGAGGTATGCAATTTTTGTTCCGGTAGAGGGCTCCCAACATGGGGTGCAATTTTTTGTGTAGAGCATCAATATGCGCTGAAAAGTCAAGATGTTGGTCTACCCAGACCCCAAGATAGCGATAAGTGGTGCAGGCCTCTAGTGGGGAGCTATCCAGAGTATAGAACGTTGGTGGTGCAGTGAGCCGGGTTATTTTGGACCAAGAGCCGAAGGTGAGGGAGACTGTTTTTTTTGAGTTTAGGAAAAGTTGGTTTGAGGTGAACCAACGTTGGATGGAGTCAAAGTCCTTCTGTAGGCAGGCTGTCATGGCACTAGTGGATAGGTCAGAGGCAAACAGCACCGTATCGTCTGCATACATATGGACAGCCATTTGTGGGCAGGCTGCAGGCAGGTCATTTAGAAAAACAGAGAACAGCAGCGGGCCGAGTACAGATCCTTGGGGGACTCCACTGGTCACAGGGAGTGAGGTGGATCTAGCCGAGCCAATGCGGACTGATTGGGACCTACCTGTCAGGTATGAGTGGAACCAGTTATTAGCATTTTCCGACAGTCCAGCTTGAGTGAGTTTAGCCAGCAGCAGGGGATGGGAGACTGTGTTGAAGGCTTTCGCCATGTCGATAAATATGGCAGCTGTTATTTCCCCTTTGTCCATACCCGTGAGGATGGCGTTGGTGAGATGAAGGAGGGAGGTGGTGGTGGAGTGATTTTTTTCTGAAACCGGCCTGGTAGGGGGTGAAGAAAGATATGGTATCAAGATAGTGGTGAAGCTGGGAGAGAACAAGGCGCTCTTGAATCTTGGCTAGGACGGGGAGCAGGGATATAGGATGGTAGTTGGATGGTGAGGCGAGGTCCTCCCCTTTAGGTAGTGGAATGACTGTGGCTTGTTTCCATAAGTTGGGGACTGCCCCAAGTTTAAAAGACAGGTTAAAGAGCAGGGTTAGCGGGTGGGCTATGGCAGGTGCTGAGAGCTGGAGCATTTTGGAATCAAGGCCCGATAGACATTTACCTTTGGATGGGTTAAGCGCCTGCAGTATTTTTAGCACCTGGCCAGGTGAGACTGGGCAGAGAGAGAAGGTGGCCGGGGTGGGTACAGTAGGGGGAGCAATGGACAAGGGATAGGGATGAGAGGAGAGAAGGGAAGAAGCAGTGGAGGAGAAATAGGAATTAAACTCTGTGGCTACCAGGCTAGGATCCATAATGATATTCCCTGCAATGTTAAGAGTGGGAGTTGGGGGTTGGGCAGGTGGGGAAAGAAGGGATTTTATTGATTTCCAGAATTGAGTGGGGTGAGTGAAGTTATTGTTGAAAGCGGTTTTAAAGTAATTTGATTTGGCCTGTCATATGAGTCTTGTACAGGCATTTCTTAGCGACCGGTATTTTTGCTGAGCCATTTGACCACCTGTGGCCTTGAAAGATTTCCAGGCACGGTCTCTGGCACGTAGGTGTTCCATGAGGGTGGTTGTTACCCATGGTAAGTGGGATCCTCTTACCCGGGATCTCCTGAGAGGGACATGGAGGTCCCAGATGGCGAGGAAGTTTGTGGAAAAACATTTCAGGGCCTTGTTCATGGAGGTGGCCCTAGGGATGAAAGACCAGTCAATACTGGTGAGGTCATTTAGGAGAGCTGTCAGATCAATTGATTTATAAACTCTGTTGTGCAGCATGCGGGGGGGGGCCATGGGTTGGAAGATTTTCTGCACCATATAAATCATATGGTGGTCACTAAGGGAGTCAGATAGTAGGCCAGCTTTAATGATCCGATGAGGGTGGGTAGTTAGAGCCCAATCCAGGAGTGTGTGTTTGTTGGATTTATGGTTTGGGCGAGTGGGTTCCACTATTTGCTGTGACAAGTTAAGGGCATTTATTTGTTGTCGCGATTTGGAGGCTGCGCTGCCTAGCCAGTTCTGGTTGAAATCACCAAGGATATGAAGTTTGCAGCCATCCGTATGTGACCTCAGGTTGCCAAGATGGTCAAGAATGTAATCCAGAGGTGTACCTGGCGGGCAGTATGACCCTGCTATGAATACTGGGATGGAATGGGGCAGGGGGATTTTGATTAGTAGGGAATCTATACTGGGGAAGGAAGTCAGGTACATTCTTGCAGTCAGGTGATACCTTTCATCAAGGCGAAGAAAGGAGACCAGGTTTGTTCAAAGACATCCAACTTATTGGCCGCAGTTGAAGCAACCCTTTTGTTACAAGCTAAAAGATCTAGATTGTTTAGCCAGTCTTTGACTGATGGGGAGATAGGTGTTTTCCAGTAGGAAAGCAACAATCCCTTCAGGACAAGAGCTGCTGCTAACACCCACACTATTTGTGGCTTATTTATGAAGGGAACCTCAGACTCTATTCCTAGAATAAAAAGCTTACCTGAAAAAGGTAGCTCGGAATCCTTTATTTCTTCACACATTTCATGAACCTCAGGTCATATTTCTTTAATGTTTGGACACTCCCCCATAGCATATGCAAAAGGTTGGCATGCTTAGCTTGACATATCCAACAGGGTCCTCCTTGTAAGTAGCCCATTTCTTCCAAGCGACTGGAGAAGAATAGTAATAATGAAGAATTTTAAATCGGGTTGTCCTATCTTGGAACTCTCTGCAGCTTAATGTACGCATTCTTCCATGTTCCAATCCATTCCTTCTCTAACAGGGTCTCACCTAGTTCTGCTTTCCATTTCAATTTGGATGTTTGTGAAGGTGAAACAACATTATCAGCATCAGTTAATCATTTAAAACACATACCTGCCCCTTTCTTTGCTGTTACTATTCTGCACAATTGAACCCATTCTGAGTGAACAGGCAGTTTTAAGTCTGTGGATAAAATAGAGTCTTGAAGAGCCCATCTAAGTTGTAAGAACTTTACAAGCTGAAATCTGTGTAACCCATATTTTTCCCTTATTTCTGTAAATGAGATCAGTATTCTACTTTTATCATCTATTATATCCCCTGTATTTGTTATTCCGGCCTTTAACCATTCAGCATCTACCAAAGACTTGCCACCATTCCCAATTTCTGCATTATTCCATATGTAATTATAGCTATTGGAAACTTTTTAATCCCTAAGATTTTCTTCACCTGCCTGATTGTTCTGATGGCTGACATAACACAAGGATTGTCTCCAATAAATTTTGCGGTAAGGATAAACAACAAATCAGAAGGTTTAAAGGGAGAAACAAGTGCCCTTTCCACAGATAGCCACAATGGTATCTCATCAGACGCATTCACAGATATATATAACTGCTTGTTTAAACAGAAAAGAAACAAGATACCTTTTCCAGTCCAGCAGCCCAAAACCACCTGCCAGCCAAGGACTTCTAAGTTTTTTAAGCAACAGACTCAGAGGTTTCATAATCAATTCTTTTTTTTTCATTTCTTTTTTATTAAGTGAGACAGCACTTGTACGCTTGGTACTTACATTTGAACATTAGTCACTGTATATTCTTAATATAGAACATTCAACTGGTTTTTAGTTGTGTTATCATTTATACAGTGCTATTATGTCAAGTACTTGTTTGTACACACACTCTTATCATTTAATAAGCCTCAGAGACTTCTCCTTCATCCGAACCTGTTATTAGTAGGCAGCAGACCACCTCCCACCCAGCCCCATCTGAAGTGGGTAGGGCCAAGGGGGGGGACCCTTCCCATCCCTTCAGCCCCTGGTTGAACAGCAACATTTCTTTGAGATCACAGGGGAAAGCCATGTCCTGTTTCTATTCTAGTTAAGCCTAGTCTATCCCTTAAGATCTAAGGAACAAAGGATGAATCCTTTTGATTAGAATATAACATCCATTTCTGCCATTTCCTAAGTAGGGTATCTTGTTTATTGAGGATTTTGGCTGTCATATATTCTAGTCTGTAAATGTCTTTAACTAAATTATGCCAATCCATAATTGCGGGTATATGTGGGGTCATCCATTTACAGGTAATGGTTTGTTTTACAGCCAAGAGGAAGAGAGGGAGCAGGGTATTAGCCCAGTTCGGTCTGTGGGGCGGGAAGATAGATAGCATTACTATTTCAAGTGTCAATTCAATTGGTTCCCCAAGGCAATTCTCCATTTCTTCTTGGAGTGTAATCCAAAAAGGCATTAATGCTGGGCAATACCAACAAATATGCCCTAGATTGGCCAGTGGACAGTGACAGTTTCTCCAGCACCTACCATATGAGGCTGGAAGGTATTTTGCCAGTATTGCCGGGGAACGGAAGTATTGAGTCCGGAAGCTTCCAAGCGAATTCCCTCCACATACCTGATGATGTTATTTTGATCACTTTTAGGGTTGATCCTTGCCATAGTGAGAGAGGGACTTCAAGTTGTAAATCTTTATTCCAGGCTTCTAATATCAAAACCGTTGAGTCTCCCAAGTTATCTCGCAATGTTCTGTATATGTGACCTATGAGCCTTCCCCAATGGCTGCCAGCCAGGGTATCTCTAAGCACAATCCACAAGGTAGGCAGGGGATTGGGACAGCAAGTGGGAAAATCTCGCTGTTGTAATATATAATTCCTCACTTGTTTATAACGGTATTGGTCAGCATTGGGGAGAGAATATTTACTTTGTAATTCTGAGAATGAGGAGACTCCCTGAAGTATTAGTCATTTGATGGTAGTAACTCAGGCCTAATCTATGCCAGATCTTGAATGTAGTATCTAGCTGGGATGGATAGAACTCCTGATCTCTATAAATTAAGGTAAAAAAGAAAAAAACATTGTTTAAAGGGTTCCTTCTTTTTAAAATTTCTCCAAATTCGTAGGATCTGTGCCGTACATTTTGTAAAGTCAGTCAAGGGTGGGGAACAGGTAGGAGAGGAAATGCAATTTTTTTCTATATCGTAGAGGTCGTTTATTGCAAACTCTATTTCCTTCCACCTGGATAAATAACCCGGAGAAAGCCATAGGAATTATTTTTAAAAAAGGCTGTTATTGCATATTTTCTTAAATCAGGTAGGTTAGCTCCCCCCTGAGCCTGGGATAAAAATAATAAAGTTTGACGTATTCTTGGCCTTTGACCTTCCCTGATAAATGCTGAAATTAATTTGTTCCAGGATTTAAAATAAAATCCTGCTGGAAAGATTGAGACGTTTTGAAATAGATAGAGTAGGCGAGTTAGAATATTCATTCAAATGGTTTCTATTCTTTGAAAAAAAGGTTAATTTTAGATTGCCCCATTTTTTCAGATCATCTTGTATCTGGAGAGAAATTGGTTCAAAGTTTACTATTTCTAGATGTTCCAATTTGGAAGATATATTGATACCTAGGTATTTAAACTTAGTGGATCTCCATTTTCGGGGTAAAGATCTTTTAAGGGTTTGTGATGGGGTAAAGTACAATAGCTTGGCCTCTGCTTTTGATGTATTTAATTTAAAATTAGCTATTCACTCGTATTTTTCTAATATTTCCCAGATTCTGGGTATAGAGAATTCAGGGGAAAGAACTGATAATAAGTTGCTGTCTGCGAATAGGGAAATGGTGTAATTCTCTTGACCTATTGGAATTCCTTCTATCTCAAGGTCTTATCTTATGGCCAGGGCCAAGGGTTCGATGTAAAGGGCAAATAAGTAGGAAGAAAGTGGGCAACCTTGTCTTGTGCCCTGATATAAAGATATAGGTGATATGGTAGCTCCATTTAGACAAATATACGCTTTAGGTTGTGAGTATATTGTGTTAAGCCAGGACAAAAAGGAATCAGGGAAGGAGAAACTCCCATGACACTCTGAGGTAAGCCTTTTCGGCATCTAGACTTAGGAAGGCTGTAGGAATCTGCCTAGTATGGTGTGGTAAACTCAGGTACTGAAGAAGAGGGGGTTTCCCTGAGTAAGATAGTCAGGGTACAGCTGCAGCTGATTCGGTTGATTGGCTGCAGCTGCACAGACAGGAGAGCTTTAAAAACAGAAAGGAAAAGCCAGCAGGCAGTTGCTGCAGGGGCAGAGGGCTGACAAGCTGCCTGGATGTGTTCCAGATCAGGCGTCCCTTAAACAACCCTCAGGAGATTGGTCTCCTGAAATAAGCCAAAAAGTAAACTTTATTTTCATTGTGAGTTTTCTGTTTTACTGTTTGTGTTCTTTCAGAAGGCCTAGCCTTCTGGAAAAGGAGATTTCTAGTTAGGGTCGGGGATTATTTAGACATTGCTCCCACCCAGAGCTAAGCCTCTTTATTTCTGTTTTTGTTTCATTTTCCCCAGTGGGGCTTAAAAAGAAAAGGGCAAAAGCCCAAACTTCTATGTTACCAGCCATATTAAAAAATAAAAATATACCTGGTTGGTTTGTTGTTAACAAACTGGTGTTCCTGAGACTCCTTAACCACCGCAAAGCTGAACCTGAATCCCGTGGCGAGGTTGTGCCTGGTCACATGTGGTGTTAGAAGTGGTATCAGGTCGGCGTAGAATACGGCTGGAATCCGAACCATCCCAGTGTAAAGCAGACCAGGTATGGAGGATGTGGTGAAAGCCTTGATCCAGGCTACGGCAGCCCAGCAGGAAGCTACCCGAGCTCAATAAGATATAAACCAGTTGCTGCTCACGCAGATGGCTCAGGACTGCGCTGTCCTCCAGGAAATGGTAAAGCATCTCATCGAGACCATGCCAGGAGAAGGTCGCCTGGCATGGCCTACCCCAGAGGGATACCGGACTATACGGGCTTGCCACTGTCTGCAGAAAATGACAATGGCTGACAAAATTGAAGCATATTTGCTCGCCTTTGAAAGGACAGCCACTCATGAGTTATGGCCTCAGGATCAGTGGGCTGGCATTTTAGCTCCGTTTTTGTGCGGCGAGGCCCAGAAGGTGTATTATGATCTGGATGAGGGAGTAGCCACCGACTATCCAAGACTGAAGGAAGAGATCTTGGCCTGTGCTGGCATGACTCCAGCTCTTCAAGCCCAGAGGTACCACAGCTGGAGATTCCATGAGTTGGCGAAGCCTCGGTCGCAGATGTACGACCTCCTTCACTTGACCAAGAAGTGATTGTGACCCGAGCTCCATAGTGCTGCCAAAATCATGGAGCTCCTGGTAATGGATCGGTCCCTAAGAGGACTACCGCCCAGCCTACGATAGTGTGTTGGACAGGCCGACCCTGCTTCCTGTGATGAACTGGTCACCTTGGTGGAGCGGCATTGTGCCATGAATGAACTTTCCCCGGAAGTTGGAGTCGGCTACCCCCTGGACTTGGGGCGGACTCCAAACCAGAGATATCGATCCCCTGAGAGGTTGGACCAGACAGGACCATGGAGAAGGATCACCGAAGAGCGGTCCGAGGCTGAGAAGTGACTTTCAGGTTTGAAAATAGAGGGGGATATGGCCACCCCTAGAAGCCCAAAGGGTCCAGGGTTACCCTGAGAATACTACCGCTGTTTTGGGTGCGGGGAGCGGGGACATGTAATTGCTAATTGCCTGAATGGAGTCGAACCAATGCAGTGCAACTTGGGTGGGTCCCCACAGAATGACTGCCATTTAATTAATGTGGTAGGGATGGTCACCACTTCACACCAATTTACCCAGGTTGTTAAGGTAAATGGACAGCCCATTATGGCCCTTGTCAACTCGGGGAGTGAGGTCACCCTTATAGTTCGCAGCTTGGTGCAACCATCCCAAATTAATTTCCAGAAACGTACCAGGATCACCTGTGTCCACGGCACAGTGTTTTATTACCCCATGGCACTAGTTACCATGGAAGCACAGGGGGAGGAGAGGCAGGTCAAGGTAGGGGTCCTCCCTCGATTGGCACATCCTGTCCTGGTGGGTCGAGATTTCCCGGGGTTTGAGACATTACTCCATGAGGGGGGAACCCAGGAGGCCAGGACCCCGGTAACCAAGGCTATGTTGCTAGGAATCCCCAAGGGGTCAGAGGACTCACCCGATTATTTCCCTTATGGGCATTGGGACCCCGAGTTGTATGGGGAGGCAGTAAAGTCCTGGAAATCATGAAAGGAATGCAGGGATTGTAAGAAGTTAGGGACCAAGATACTGGCTGTCAATGGCAGGTCCGTGCTGGTGGGAGGTAGAACCCCGCTCCCAGAAGGACGACAGGGTGAGCGGTCTGGTGTCCGAGGGGAGAGTTGTAGGGAGGAAGAGGAGGATCCAGAAGCGGAGACAGAGTCAAAAACCCCTTTGAATTGAGTACCTTGGGATAGCTTCCAGGAACTTGGGTCGGGACCAAATAGATACGCCTCTCTTTCAGAATATCCGGTTAGAGGTTGTGGAGATTAACGGGGTGCCGGTAGATGGCAAAGCTAAGGGACCTGGACCATATTTCACATTAAATAGTGACTTCCTATACAGAGTGATACTGGATGAAGAACATGATGTGTAACAGTTGCTGCCCCCCCGCCAGCACAGGAAGATGGTACTGGATTTGGCACACGCTCACCTTCTCGGAGGACACCTTGGGGTAGAAAAAAACGCTGCGCCGCGTACTCTGAAGATTCTACTGGCCTGGAATTTATGCCGAGGTAAGGAGTACTGTGCTTCATGCCCAGAATGTCAGATGGCGTCCCCGTGGCCGAAGTTAAGAGCCCAGTTGGTGCCCTTGCCAATCATTGATGAACCCTTCACGAGGATTACAATGGACCTGGTAGGCCCCCTAGACAAGTCAGCCAGGGGCCACCAACACATCCTAGTCATCATAGACTAAGCTTCAAGATATTCGGAAGCGATCCCGCTCCGTAACACGGCCTCAAAGATGATTGCCCGAGAACTCATTCAAGTCTTCACGAGGGTCGGATTCCCAAAGGAGATACTGATGGACCAGGGTACTCCCTTTGTCTCATGTTTAATGAAGGAGCTTTGCAGACTCCTCCAGATCTGAGCCCTGAGGACTTCAGTGTACCACCCCCAGACAGATGGTCTGGTTGAACGATTTAATCAGACTTTGACGGGGATGTTACAGAAAGTCGTGAACCAAGACAGAAATGACTGGGACTTACTCCTTCCCTACTTAATGCTCACTATCCGAGAGGTCCCACAGGCATCCACCGGATTCTCCCCCTTTGAGTTGTTATATGCCCACCAGCCCAGGGGTATCCTCGATATACTAAAGGAGGACTGGGAAGAGCAACTACCACAAGGAGCCAGTGTGATTGGGTATATCTCCCAAATACAGGAAAGGTTGGCCCGGGTCACTCCTATTGTCCGGGAACACTTAGAAAAGGCCCAAGAGATCCAACAGACTTAATATGACTGTCAGGCGAGGATCTGGAAGTTCCAGCCGGGGGATCGGGTGATGGTCCTGATTCCCACAGCGAAAAGCAAATTGCTCGCCAGGTGGCAGGGTCCGTACAAGGTCGTGGAAGCTGTTGGTGATGTGAACTATAAAGTAAGCCAACCCGATCGCAAGAAGAATTTCCAAATATACCATATTAACCTCCTGAAGGCGTGGCAAGACTGGGAGACCTGCTGTGTCTCGTTGGCCTTAACCCCAGCAGAAGGTAAAACAGAGGGGCAAGTCCATATCTCACCTGAGCTGTCTCCTACATAGTACAAAGAGGCCGTGGAAATGGTTCAGCGAAACAGGGATGTGTTCTCCGAATGATCTGGTCAGACGGTCGCAGCCTACCACAACATTGTGACAGCTCCAGGCGTAAGGATAAGGGAAAGACCCTACCGTATCCCAGAGGCCAAGAGGAAAGAAATCCGAGCCGAAGTCGAGAGAATGTTGAAGCTCGACGTCATAGAAGAGTCCCATAGTGAATGGTCGAGCCCCATCGTCCTCGTGCCAAAACTGGATAGCACTTGGAGGTTTTGTAATGATTTCAGAAAACTAAATGAGGTATCGCAGTTTGATGCATACCCCCTACCTACGGTCGATGAACTGATCGACCAGTTGGGGAAGGCCAGATACCTCTCCACTTTGGACCTTATGAAAGGATACTGGCAGATCCCACTCATAAGGGCAGCCCAGGAGAAGACCGCCTTCGTCGCCCCGGGGGGTTTATACCACTACAAAGTCCTCCCATTCAGTCTGCATGGAGCACCTGTGAACTTTCAACGCATGATGGACCGACTGTTGTGCCCACACTCACTATGCTGCCACCTACATTGATGATGTGGTCATCCATAGTACGGACTGAGAAACTCACCTTTGGAAGGTTGAGGCCGTACTAGATACGTTACGAGAAGCTGGGTTGACAGTGAACCCCGCCAAATGTAAGATCGACTTGTCAGAAGTAAAATACTTGGGCTATGTGGTTGGACAGGGACTGGTGAAACCCCAGGTGAAGAAGGTAGAGGCAATCCAAAATTGGCCCCAACCAAACAAGAAGAAGCAAGTGAGGGCTTTCCTAGGGTTGGTTGGTTACTACTGGAGGTTCATCCCTCATTTTGCCACTCAGGCCGCTCATTAACGGAGTTAACCAGGGCGAGAGCACCGGACATCGTGAGGTGGTCGGAGGCCACAGATGGAGCATTCACTGACCCCAAGATGGCCCTCTGTTCTGATCCAGTACTGGTCTCCCCAGATTTCAATAATGAATTAATTCTGCAAACAGATGCCTTGGATGTTGGATTGGGGCCAGTACTTTCCCAGATGGTAGCAGGTGAAGAGCACCCCATCCTATACCTAAGTAGGAAGTTGTTACCCCAGGAACAATGGTACACCGTAGTGGAAAAGGAGTGCCTTTCAGTGAAGTGGACAATGGAAACCCTCAGATATTACTTACTAGGTCGCAAGTTCACTCTAGTGACGGACCATGCTCCACTCAAGTGGATGCAAACAAACAAGGAAAAAAATGCCAGAGTGACGAGATGGTTCCTTGCACTACAACCGTACCACTTCATGGTCCACCACAGAGTGGGGACACCGAACGGAAATGCGGATGGACTTTCCCGAAGACCCTACATCTCAGCACAGGCCGCCCAACCCTATAGTTTTGAGCTGGGGAGGGGAATGTGTGGGAAACTCAGGCACTGGAGGAGAGGGAGAATTCCCTGAGTAAGATAGTCAGGGTACAGCTGCAGCTGATTTGGCTGATTGGCTGCAGCTGCACAGACAGGAGAGCTTTAGAAACAGGAAGGAAAAGCCAGCAGGCAGTGGCTGCAGGGGTAGAGGGCTGACAAGCTGCCTGGATGTGTTCCAGATCAGGAGTCCCTTAAGCAACCCTCAGGCGATTGGCTTCCTGAATTGAGCCAAAAAGAAACATTTATTTTCATTTTGAGTTTTCCGTTTTACTGTTTGTGTTCTTCCAGAAGGTCTAGCCTTCTGGAAAAGGGGATTTCTAGTTAGGGCCGGGGATTGTTTAGACAGTGCTCCCACCTGGAGCTAGGCCTCTTTATTTCTGTTTTTGTTTCATTTTCCCTGGTGGGGCTTAAAAAGAAAAGGGCAGAAGCCCAAACTTCCGTGTTACGAGCCATATTAAAGAAATTAAAATATGCCTGGTTGGTTTGTTGTTAACAAACTGGTCTTCCTGACACTCCTTAACCACCGCAAAGTTGAACCTGAATCCCGTGGTGAGGTCATACTTTGTCACAATGCATATATTCCATTAGTAATAAGGTTTATCTTATATTCTCAGATGTGCTTCGTTGCTTAATAAATCCAGCCTGATCTGGGTGGATAATTGTGCAGAGGAGAGTTTCTAATTTTGGGGCCCAAATACCCATATAGATTTTATAATCAACATTTCAAATTGAAATTGGGTGATATGAAGCTGGGTCTGTGGCATCTTTATTTAGTTTAAATATTGGGGGTTAATCACTGCATACTGCCATGAGGGAGGAGGAGATTCACCCTCTGCCACCATCCTAAATGTGGAAAGAAGCAGGGGAAGAAGAAGCCCCGCAAATTTTTGGTACCGTTCTGCTATAAAGCCATCCGGTCCTGGGCATTTATTAAGCTTTAAAGCTTTAATTCGGGAAAGGAGATCATCCAGCCATATAGGGGACATCAAAGAAGTTTGTTGTGTTTCTGTTAATTTTGGAAAAGATAAATTGGATAGGTATTCTGTTCTTTCCCGGGAAGAGGGAGCAAGAGGAGATGAAGTGTAAAATGTTTGGTAGAAAGTCTTGAATGATGCTCTAATATGATTATGTGAGTGAGAGATTTGATTTGTGACAGGGTGTCTGATTTTTAAAATCCTGGCAGTGTGTTTTCTGTTTCTTAATTTTCTTGCTAGTAGTCATGTAGCCCTTGTTCCTCCCTCGTAATTCGCTTGTTTTAAGTAGATCATTGTTTGTATAACTTGGTGTCCATTACAATTTTGTATTTATTTTTTAAGTTCCCTTATTTTATGTTGGATTATCTTATCTTATCTCCCTCTCTATATAATAATTGGTATGTTTGTAGCTGTTCAGTAAAGTCCTTATACTGGGCCTCCATCTTCCGCCTTTTTTTGGTTAAGAAGGCTATTGTTTCACCACGTATAGTGGTTTTTAAAGCATCCCATATAATAGGGTCCAACATCAGATAGGAATTGTGGAATTCTGGTCTTTATATATTCCAAATATTCTTGGTCTTTCAAGATGAAGGGGTTAAGGTGCCATAGTTTAATTTGGGGGGGGGGTTACCTAGGTTTATCTTTAATAACAGAGGGTGATGATCTGACAATATATGGGGGTCTATTGTTAAGTCTTGTATTGAAGAGAAATGCTCACATGATATAAAAAAATAATCCAAGCGGGAATAGGTTTGAAAATGAGCTGAATAATACGTTTATCCGGGGTCTGAGGAAAAAAGTCTCCTCCCGATATCTTCAATACCTAAATGGTCTAGTGTTGTTTTGAAATACTTTGCTGCAGTAGAGGATTGATAGGCCTGGGGGGATGAGGTGTCTCGCTGTTGAGATAATAGCAAACTGTAGTCCCCTCCCATGATTAAAGTACTCTGATGCACTGATAGGACCTTTTGTAGGAAGGGTTTAATTATCCCCCGTGTAGATAGCACAATGGTAAGGCAGAATCGCAAGCAGCTTCTTCAAGCACAGAAACATAGTAAATGCCCCCCTCCCCTCTTCCTCCCTCCTGAAACAGACCCTAAAAGCTGCCCCTTCCCCGACTCTTCCTTTCTTTGCTTCCAGAGCCAGCACCCTCCATCACCGTCAACCTGTTCGGCTTTGTGAACAAGAGGCCAGAGTGTGATTGAACACTATTTGAATAGCCATTCTAAAGAGAAAACAAACACATTTTTATAAAATTCTTTTTTGCTTTCTAAATACAAGGGTACTAGTTAGAAATCAATTAGCCTATTTCTGTGGAAGGTAAATGCCAAAACCATCAGACAAGGGGCAATTGTGCAGCTAGCAAAAAAAAAAAAAGGGGAGATAAACACTTGGAAACAACATAATTTATAAAAATTTGATTTTGCTCAATCCTTGGTAATCAGTAGGGTTACTTGTGCATACTTTTGTATTTCTCCACACTTTTACTTCGGAAATTTGTAAAAAAAAAAAAAAATGAAAAAAAAAAAAGACACTTGAGCTTTTGCACAGGTCTTGAGCTCCCATAAAGGGAAAGGCTTAAAACATATTTGGTAGTCATTCAAGGGTTATCCCGGACTTCTGGTGACGTCATGCATTGAGTAGCAGCCTAAGTCGTGAGGCTCCCTTGGAATTAGACAAACTGCCTCGAATTTACTAGCCAAAAGCAAAACCAAGAGCATTTCATCTCAAGCAGGAGGTAGCAGAATGCCCAGGAAAAGAAGAGATGCCGTTCGCGGATCCCCAAAATGCCTGGATGGGGAGAGATCCCAGGAAGAAGATTCAGAGAGCGGGGACTCGCGGGTGTCCTCGGCCTCCCGCCTTAGCAATACACAGGCCGACTGGGTCCCGCTCTCCATCCTACAGAGGCAAATGGCTCAAATGCTGGCAGAGATTTGCGACTTTAGAAAAGAGATGCGATCGACGGTCACTACCCTTCGGACTGACGTGGGCAAACTTGAGAAAAGGCAAGATGACTGCGAGGAGCAATTGACTACCACTGACAAAAGAGTTGAGGAGACCGAGTGCGCCATTGTTCAACTGCACACACAACTGAGAGGCCTACAAGATTGTGTGGAGGATGCACAGAGCGGAGCTGTCGGAATAATATCCGACTCTCGGGTCTCCCAGAAGGAATGGAGGGCACTGAAATCATCCCATTTACCCAGAAACTGCTGAGGGAAACACTAAAGTTACCTGATGAGATAACACTGGAGATGGAAAGGGTGCATCGCACTCTTGGTCCTAAGCCAGCAGCAGGCGTACGCCCTCGCACACTACTAATAAAATTCCTCAGGCATCAAGAAAAAGAAACGGTGCTTCACACTGCTTGGAGACAGGAACAGTCCTCTACATGTCGCTGAGCTATATCTGGAAAATGATTTTACCCCCGAAGTAATGGCACGCAGAAGGGCCTATATCCCGGTTATGAGGGCTCTTAAAGCTGCAGGGGTGCGATTTAAGACTCTGTACCCTTCTAGAATAATGATCCAGTTTAAAGAGGGGCCCCTTTCCTTCGACAATGCAGCTGCAGCAATCACTGAACTCAAGACCAGGAAAATGGAGATTCCCCAGCAGCGTCCGGGAGCGGAAACTTCTATTGCTTCTAAATTAGCCCAGAAAGTATGGAATGCCAGCCAGCGGGATTCCAGGCGTCGCCAGGGCATGGAATCCATACAGTCGATTATCAGTACCCTGAAGTCCAGATCCAGAGGTTCGCCGGAGGCGGAGGAGACCATGCCAGAGTCCAAGACCTGAACTGTTCGCAAGTATTAATGTGGACTTGGTCTGCTAGTCAGACCCGACTGAAATAATGCTGTAGTAGTTAAGTCCAGCTAGAGTTAAAGTAAAATTAAAGCAATTGTTATGATCTGTGGGGGATAGGGGACGGTTGAGGGGGGAGCCGGGTACGGGGAAGTGGGGGGTGCAAGCGCATGGAGGCCGGCTTGAGCGGATTAGCTCGGGTGTCCACACGATGGCTCACTGGTTGAGATCTGTGGAGGGAGGGGCCAGGAAGGCGAGGAGCCACCAAGTTAGGGAGGAATTATACTGACCAAACAGCTGTCCAGGTTCCGGGGATTCCGACGAGGTGAGGCATCATTCACTGTGCCAGTTACTGTGCGGCACCTCCGGACAGCCCTCATGTTGCTGTGAGATTGCTGATGCGGGGGGCAGTGATCCCGGTTGGGCCTCTACACAATGCTGCGGTAGGCGCTGCAGGGAGGCTCTGTGGCGGGGGGGCGGGTGTTGAGGCCCCGCTTGGTGAGGGAGAGGAGTGAAGGGGTTTTGCGGTGGTTCCCCTAGGAGATTTTCTGGATATAGCATGGGACACTGTGTTAATCCCCGGGTCTAATCGAGGCATGCAAATCAATCTGGAGTCAGTGGCAGTGCGACATGGGGAGGCCCTAGGGCAAACGCGGATTGCACTAGCCATGATAGTAGCATGTGGCAGCTGAGGCCCAGGTCATTTTAAGCAGGCTGACGGTAAACAACTGCTGCTACTCCTATCATCAGCATGGGGACCCGGGTTGGAGGCCAGCTACTCCACAATTGTCCAGGAGCACTGAAGGGAGGTGAGGAATGGGGGGGTTGGGGGGAGCTCCCACTCGGGACTTGGGGACGGGCACAGTGGGGGAATGCCGAACCCAATTGACTGTGGATTTGATTGGGGGGCATGGGAACTTAGAAAGCAGAGCTGGTGGCCACTCATCCTTCCTCCATCCCTCGTGGACTCCTTGTCTGCTCCGACGCTCAGAACCCCTGATGGGATGGAATCACGTGACTCCTCATTACATGCAGCGGTAGGGGAGCCTCCCATACACAGTTAAGGGGACTGCGGGACAGACTTGGGGAGACGGGGGAATCTGATGCTCCTTACATGTAAGCATACATTGCACAGCCTAGAATAGGTAATTAGACTGGCGGGAAGGGGGAGAGAAACTCACACAGTAGGAGAATGGAGGATATTATGGGAATGGAGCAGAGGAGCTTATGAGGTTGGGAGGGAATACAAACATAAGAATATTGGACAGGAAGGTTGCCATAGAAGATTTGCAATAGACAGTCTGGGATAAGAAGATACACAGGATTATCAGGGTAAAGGGGGTGGGGAGGGAAACAGGGGACACCCACAGATTAAGGCTGGACCAACCTAAACAATCTACACCAGCCGGATCTTTGCGGGGTATGGTGAAAGGACTCAATCCCATGGCCCTGGATGGGTCGGGAGACCCTCTGCCCACCGGGAGGGGGCGGTGGCTTCTCCCCTCCCGAGGACCAGAAGCCCATGGCTGGGGCCCCCTGGGTCACCGCAGCGAGATAGGCAGACAGTCAACCGGAGTGCAGCACCGGGGATATTCCCAGACACCAGGGCCAACAGCCCCCTGCTGAGGAAGCTACAGTAGGGATATTGGGTCATACATCTGCGAAGTCTCCTTGAGGGCGGTGAGAGCCGGGGAACGTACCCCCATGGGACAATGTTCCCACAGGCCCCGGTGAACCCAGTAGCAGGACAGAAGAAGCCGGGCCGCAAGTGGGGAATACACCCATCTGGGCAGAAGAAGGATAAGCATTCCGTTTATTCAGTTGAACTCTCTCTTTAGTCACTACAGACTCCAGGGGAGCCTATGACCCTGCCATGATTGTCACCTATCCCGCTTACCTTTTCCCCATAGGTACTCTGGTACCTAAGGCCTAGAATAAATAAGGGCTGCTAAGGTAGGGTTACATCCCTACCATCAGATCAGGGCTTAGCCCGGATCAGTGGAAGTACCAGTTGATGTTTAATTGACCATGTTGGTCATTAGGTGGTATAGTACACCTCTGTCACTTGTTGGTCTATGTTTGTTGTTTTGCTGGTGTTGTTTTGTATGTCAAAAAGTCACCGAGTTTACACAATATAAAGTACGGTCACAAGCCTTGTATGGTTTTGGAGGGACGCCCTGCGGGGGAGCAGGGAAGCCAGGCATTAAACACTACAATAGCTTTACACAATGTATGCCCCCGGGTTAAAGTTATTGTCCCTGAATATCAAGGGTCTTGCCTCGCCCATTAAAAGATCCAGGGCATTAGCTTATATCAGAAGGTCAAAATCGACATAGTTTCTCCAAGAAACGCATATGAATCCTGCTGAACATAACAAATTGGCTAAATTAAGTAGGGGGCAGGTGTACCATTCTTCCTGTAAAGATGGCAGGTGAAGAGGGGTAGCTATTATTATACCCTCACACACTCCATTTCAGATGGAGGCCACTTGGTCCGACCCAGAAGGCCAACTGATAATTGCCAAGGGAAAATTAATGATATAGAGATAACACTTGTGAATGTTTACCTACTGCCGGGCATTACAGTCCCAAGACTGAGGCCTTTATTGGATAAGATAGTTCAGAAGACTAGGGGCATTCTCTTGATGGCAGGCGACTTCAACCTAACCATGGACCCCCGGGTTGACTCCACCAGTAGGAGACCCCAGAAGCAAATGGCCACCCAAAAGTTTTTCAGCAAATTTGTATTAGAGATGGGCTGGTGTGATGTATGGCGGAAATTGCACCCAAATACAAGAAACTACTCCTATTATTCCCCGGCACACCATACCTACTCCTGAATAGATCACGCATACACCCAAATAGAAAATCTAGGCACCATACAGGATGCCCAATTGGGAGATATATCTATCTCGGACCATGCACCCTTGACAACTCATTGGGATCTAGGCCTGCAGCCGAGAAACACGCAGTGGTGACTAAATCCATTCCACCTATGGTCAAAAAAGTTTAGGGAATTCATCTCGGAAAGAATCACAGAAATCCTAACAGATAATCCCCCTCACGACTCTACCCCATCGGTACACTGGGACACAATCAAAACAGTCCTTAGAGGGCATATAATTAAATATATGACGGAGCTAGGGAGGCAGCGTAAGGAATATAGGGCCAAGCTAGAGGACACCCTCCATTTCCTTCAAATGACGCATCAACAGGGAGATGAGTCAATCCTACCCCAGTTACAGCAAACCAAACGGGAGTTGGATGCGTTGATCCAGCAACAAACCGAAATTGCCTTAATCTTCTTGAGGCAGCGATTTTATGAAGTCGGCCCACGAGCTACGCGTCTGCTCGCATACCAAATACGCAAACAAAAGAAGGGTGCAACAATTACATCCATTAGGCACCCCGTGAGCGGCCAACCGCTCTCCAAATTACACGACATAGTGGATGCCTTTACAACATTCTACAAAGCCCTCTACACTCCGGAGACTAAGCCATCTGCAGATCAGATGAGGGAATACTTGGACTCAATCTCACTCTCATCACTCACGGAGGCACACAGGAAAGCCCTGATGGAACCCATCATGGCACCGGAGGTAGCTCAGGCTATAGCTAAGGCTAAGTCACTGAAGGCCCCGGGGCCAGACGGTTACGGCACAGAGCTCTACAAGACCGCTAAAGCCCAAATCACCCCTTCACTCCTCCAGGTCTTCAATTCTGTTCTGGAGGGGGAGCCCCTGCCTCAATCTTGGTCCTATGCCACAATCTCAGTGATACCCAAACCAGGTAAGAATCCCCAAAATTGTGCCTCCTATAGGCCCATATCTGTACTCAACCAAGACTATAAAATATTTATGAGCATACTGGCATACTGCTTGGACCAGGTACTTCCCCTATTAATACACAAAGACCAAACAGGGTTCGTTACAGCCCGCACCACCACGGACAGTATCAAACGATCCTTATATATAGTGCACCAGATGCAAAAGTCTAGGGAACTGACAGTATTAATAAGCCTTGATGCAGAAAAGGCCTTTGACAGGGTTATCTGGCCCTTCCTATACCTAACTTTAAACAAATTTGGATTTCCCCCTCCCTTGTTCAAACCCTTCAGAACATATACTCAGCCCCCCAGGCATGTGTGAAAGTGAATGGGCACCATTCTAGCTATTTTCAACTTCAAAGGGGTACCCGTCAGGGGTGTCCTCTATTACCGTTGCTGTTCGCCATAATCATCAAACCCTTGGCGCAGCAAATCCAGAATCCCAACGAATCCAAGGGATCAAGATAGGCGATGCGGAACATTGCATTGCCTTGTATGCGGACGACATCCTCCTGTATCTCCAGAACCCCAACCAATCGATCCCTGCTGTGAGACAGTTCCTGGACTCCTACGGCTCGGTATCAGGTTACAAACTTAATTTTACTAAGACGGAAATTCTTACCTTCCATTATGCCCCTACGCAGAATATCCGATACACCCTGCTGGGCAGATGGGACCTGCAGAAGCTGAAATACCTTGGCATTTTCATACCAAAGGACGCCACAAAATACTATAAACAAAACTACGAACCATTCATTACACAACTAAAACAGGATTTACAGGCCTGGGCAACCGTGCCTCTTAGCCTCTCCAGAAGAGTAGACCTAATCAGAATGATAACCCTACCGAGAGCCTTATATCTATTTCAAAATATTCCCCTATATATACCATTAAAAACTTTCCATGAAATACATCGCCTAATAAGGAGTTTTATATGGGTTCACCAAAAACCCCGGGTCCGCCTAAGGATACTCTCCCTTCCTCATCAATATGGAGGCATACCACTCCCTGACCTAAAGCTTTACCAGCAGGCGACTACCCTCACACATATAATGACCCGACAGACCAGAACCTCCACCCCGCACTGGCTAGAAATAGAAAAAACCCTGTTACATGACCAGGCATTCTTAAGGACCCTATACCGGCAAGAACCAGGAGAAAGAAACCACAAAAAAACTAAATCCATGCTCTTCTCTAACCCGCAAAACAAGAAACGGCAAGTCCCACTCACCATTAATACATACCTGGGAAATACCCTTGAACAAGTGCCAATTTTCAAATATCTTGGAATCAACTTTGATCAAGGCCTAACCTTGCAACTCACATTGATAGTACAGCAAAACTATTAATCAGCGAATTGGGATTCTGTATCGGAACCGACAGCTTCTTACCCATTCTGCACTGAGGATTGCCATCCAATCTTCTATCATCTCAGTCGTTGACTATGGCTTAGTTATATACGGATCTGCCACTACTATAGCACTTAGTCGCATTACAACATCCCTAAATAAGGCCTGTCGGCTGCTCACTGGTGCACATCGACGTACCCACACATGTGACTCAGGTTGGTTGCAACTCTCAAACGGTTAAAAGTACTTACCTGCCTGATGGCGAAAAAATCCACTCTGGGCCTCACTCCACCCTGTATCCAAGACCTGTTATGCCAGCGCTAGCACCCATTTTACCAGAAGATCAGAACACCAGCCTCTCCAAGTCCCCCGATGCCGGACTTCTCAGGGACAAAGATCATTTGCCTATCATGCCCCCAGCTGGCTAAATGCCCTCAGCACTCATATTACTGCCTCCACCTCTCTAGGTATTTTCAAATCAAGGCTTTTCTCTCACCTTGCCACCTCCAGCTCCTGTGACTGCCCTGATTAAACCTCCTATTTTCTCACTACCCACCCTGTTCCGTTATTTGACAAAGACATGTTTGGGAAACCTTTTCTCCTGCTATTGTCTGCCCCCACACCTTTCACTTAACCTCTCTGTTCTGGACTTTTTCCTATTTGTTTCTCCTAATCTGGCATGACCTCTTTCTTGTAATAATAATGTGATTATTAATATCTCATGTCCTTTTGCACAAGTGATTTGATATGTATTTGTATATGTTTTCTTGCTCTTGACACAACACAAATTGTTGTGTTATCTATGTAACCTTTTGTACTGTACCTAATTGACGTGGAACCTTTGTAAAAGAGCCTCTGGCTCAAAGGTAGTAATTCCTAGAACAATAAACTAAACTAAACTAAAGAGCCCAACAGATCCCCAATCCCTGGTTAGCGGCGCAATTTAAAAACTGGTTTTCGCTTAAAAAATCCCACCGACTATTGCCTTACCAAGCACTTATCTGCCCAATCTCTAGCCTAACCGACTTCCCCCTAACAATATAGACAATAGTTTCTTTAAATGGGAGAGGCATGGGTTAAAATATCTGCTACAAATAGTGACACAAGGCAATATCTGGACCTATGCAGAGATTCAAAGAAAATTTCACCTTCCACACAAAGATTTCTACCGCTATCTCCAACTACATCACTATATGGAAGGTCTCCCGCGAACACTGTGGAACCCGGAGGGATATCCGGCACTGATTCAATGTCAAATACAACTAAACAGTACAGGAAGGCAAGACCACTTGATTTCACTATAGTATCAAACCCTTAATTCACAAAGAGAATCCCTCACTGAGGATATCCGCACACAATGGTCTCAAAAAATAGGACATCAGCTCTCTTTGGAGGAATGGAGACAGGCATGCAGCCTCACAGCCCGGGTTACTAGCTCTCATCAGTGATGAGAATTCACCTGGAAGGTTCTGTTGCGCTACTTCTGATCACCAGTGGTCACAAGACACTACTCCCCAAACAACACAGCAGAGTGCTGGAGGCAATGTGGGGAACCGCAGGCTAACCTGTCCCACATTATGTGGGTTTGCCCGGCCCTCCAAGTGTTCCTCATGCAGCTTGAAGCTCAGTTACAAGAATTTATAGATCCACAACTCCAGTTGACCCTGGAGATGTTCCTGTTTCTTAATTTCCCCAAAACACATAGAGGACCTAATACCAGATACCTGCTTTCTCTGCTCCTAACTGCAGCAAAGAAAGCAATCACTAGACAGTGGTTAACAATGAAAACCCCCTCAATCCAAGACTGGTGGGACACCATGAAACAGATTTATAATATGGAGAAAATAACACATAACCTAAATGAACAGGGAGAGAAATTCATGACCAGATGGACACGCTGGCAAATATACTACATGCTGAAAGACCCTACCTTTATACCCTAAGGAACCTCAACTTAGGAACTTGCCAAGAATCACAAACAGGGATGGTGGAAAATTACACCACGGGATCCTTAGCCTGGCTTCCCTGATCTCTCGTGGGGTAGCAGCCCACGCATAAATTGGTCTGCCGGAATCAGGCCAGGCAAGGTGGGGCTCGGAAGGGGATGGTTACTTGTAAGAGAGCGACATGTGAATCCAAATGACCATTACAACTAGATTGTAACCCGAAATGGGAGATGATATAAACAAAAATCATACATTATCTTACCGCCCCCCTTCTTGGGGTAGGGGAGACCATTGGAGGGGACTGCCCAAGGCGTCATGACATCTGAGAGACCCATCTTATACAAAACCGGGCTCTGGCTCCATGGGGGCCAGGACCCCGTCATTGGGTATCATCAACAGAAGGGTCAATTTTGTCAGAGGCTTATGGCACCTCAAGCCCTAAATGAAAGCCCTAAATGTTAATCTCTCAGACCCGGAGGCTGAAGGCGAGGACCTATTGTATTGTATTGCACTAGATAGGGAACTGTAAAATTGAATGATACACCCCGCTGTGAATGAATCTCATAGTGTTATTTTAGGTGACCGTACAATGTGGAATCTATGAATGTTTTTATAAGTATGTGAACATTGGTGACTTATATGTATATAAGTTATATGTATATAAGTTGAAAACTTAATAAAAAGAATAATAAAAAAAAAAAAAAATTCAAGAGTTATCCCAAGGTCAAGATTTAGTAAACTATACATTTAATGTGTTTTAGTAATAGAAGCTGCCAAAGAGGACATAAAAGAAAAATCGGTGCTGCAGCACAGATGCCTAAAAGTTTCGCAGGCAGCCTTGTTTGTGCACCAGGTCTTCCTTCTATGTGTGAAGAGAACTACAAAAAAAAACCAGAGAAAATGCACTGGGGCATGGGTTATCCCGGAGGATATTGGCCTTACAGCCAAACATTACTGGGGTATGTGCAATTTGTGTTTTCTGTGTGTGACCATTGTTTTCTTCTCTATCTTGCTTCTTTCTCCTATCTGGTCAGTGTCAGGATCTGCTGTTAAATTGGACATGGCAAGATATAAACATGGTTGCATAGTATTTCACTTAACGTGGTGTAGTGGTTTGCAAAAATGAGGCTTTTTAGAACTGCAAAAGGAGTTATGCCAAACAAATGTAATAGGGCATAAGGCAAACATAGGACAAGTTCAAACCAAATGGAGTTATGATCTCTGTTGCCCAGTGGCTCCCCTATTCTCACAGCTCCAGTCACATCCAAACTCTGGAGAGAATAGTCTCCGATCAAGTCTTAATTTTTCATTATACCTTTTTTTAATATGCACTCCAACTAATCAGAATATCTATTAAGTATGATTTCAAGGCATCCAATACTATATTCTGAAAGTATAAAAGTTACACATAAAACACTAGTATGGGACCAGCCCAGTGGCACTGAGGGTTGAGGCGCTGGACACCACACTTCACACCATACTGGCGAGCCGAGTTCGGGAGCGAGCTTGGGTGCTGGGGGTCGGCAGGGGAAGGCAAGGATTGAGCACCCGCTGGGCTGCTCTCCTCACTCAGGGGGTGGGGATTGGCCGGCACTCAAGTGGCTCCTGGTGGAGACCAGAGGTGCTGCAGAGTGTGCGGTCTGCACATACAGCGTGCCTGATGCTGGTGGGGTTGACATCTGTCAAAAAGGTATCAGAGTGCACCACGCAAGGGGGGTGGAGGGTGGAGGGAGCAAGCTTTACTACAAGGGGAACGCCCCCGGCCAGGATAGGCGACGGCGCCGCAGTGTCTAACCTGCCACACACCCAATGCTGGACTTCCACCTCCACCCTTTGATCTCCTTCGGGGTTTGACCCCATGACTCCATGGGAGAAAGTAATGTCCTTGAGGTAGGTGGAGGTCACAGTGGGTGGTAGAGTAGGTGGATGAGTCAGGCCTGAGAGAATTCCAGTGTCCAGGGGGTGATAAATACAACGGTAAAAAAAAAAAAAAAAAACACTAGCATGAGAGTTATTCAGGACAAAAGGACCTTTCCAATGAGCCTATTCATTAAGCTGCACTAATTATATTTTTTAAACTATGGCCATCTAAGTACCTGAATTTTTGTTTTTCTTCACAATTTTCACCTTTCGGATGGCTATATTTAAAAAAATCTAATGAATTCAGATTAGTGACTACTCTCATTTGAAAGGTTGTTTTGTCCTGAACTATTTTCATGCTGGTCATGTATTGGTAATTGGTATACTTTCTGAGATATTTACATTTGTTTGACATGACATACTGTGTTCACACAGAGAGGAAAAAAAATGAGGTTGTTTGGAAGACCATATTTTACAAAACATAAAGGGTGGGATATTCAGACTGCACCAGGCTGTGGCGCAAGCCTGGGCTCAGCACAACTGGGATGTGCCAGGGCGTTGACAGGGTGATAGTCAACGGTGCTGCACCATAGCTCAGCACCATTGAATATCGCTCCGTGGCCTCACGCATAGCACATAGCGCAGTGGCACTGCACCAGTGCAAGTTGCCAGAGAGGAACAGGTGGATGCGCTAGCGCAAGTGTCGTTGCACTAGGCGCATCAACCGCGACATTCAGCGGTGGACATGCAAATGGGGCCATAATACATGCAAGGTGCAAACAGAGCCATTTGCATGTCATTATGGCTCCATTTTCATGCAGGTGCGCTGATCCCCGGTGACTTGTGCTTGGCGCCCTACCAAGCAGCAGCCATTGGGGACCGACGCCCCCTGCCCCTCACCGGCAATGCACTCCAATGCCCGATTGCGGGCTGTAATATTTAATGAACTCCCTGGTGGTCCAGCGGACCTATCCTCCTGCCCGATCACGGTCTGTCATTTTTAATAAACTCCCTGGTGGTCCAGTGGACCTATCCCCCTGCCCAATCATGGGCTGTAATAGTTAATAAATTCCCTGATGGTCCAGTGGACCTCTCTGCCCAAATCGTGGGCATGCAGTATTTTAATTATCCCTGGTGGTCCAGTGGTACCTGTACACCCTTCCCACTCATTCCCACCACCCCGCTCCCCCCCGGTCAGTGGCGGGTGCAGCACCTGCAAGTCCCCTGGCGACTGACAGCGCAAAGTCGGCTGTACACCCATTGGTCTGGCGTGGGCCAATGGGCGTCTAGGCTGTACCGTATACTATAGTCCGATATGTGAATGGATCCATTCATATATCGGGACTGTGTAGTACAATCAGATCTGCACCCATTGGCTATGCTGTCGACCAATAACGGTCAACCGTGCTATACGCTGATTAGTCGGTGGGCGGCCCCAGTGGCTCGGGTGAGGTGCTGCCACCCGCCACTGACTGGGGGAGTGGGGTGACTGGAATGAGTGGGTGGGTTGGGAGGTGCGGTTACCACTGGACCACCAGGGATATTTAAAGTATGCATGCCTGCGATCAGGCAGGGAGATAGGTCCACTGGACCACCAGGGAGTTTATTTAATATTACAGCCCACGATTGGGCAGGGAGATGGGTCCACTGGACCACCAGGGAGTTTATTTAATATTACAGCCCACGATTGGGCAGGGAGATGGGTCCACTGGACCACCAGGGAGTTTATTAAATATTACAGCCCATGATCGGGCAGGGAGTTGGGTCCATTGGACCACCAGGGATTCTATTGTTTAAAACAGCCTGCGATCGGGCATGGGGGGGTGTGCTACACCACCAGACAGTGCTGCCAGAGCTCGGGTGGCCACCCACAGCTGGCAGCTGCTGTGTTGCACCCTGCATTATGGCAGCTCACCTGTAGGTGGCCAGCTGTTAGTCCTTTATTTTCTGACTTAACTGTGTGCAGCGCATGTAGGGGTTGTGCCTGCATATTCTCAGTGCATCCCGGGCTGAATGTTATTGGGATGTGCAGGAATATCCATGGGCCGCCCTTACCTCGCGGCAGCGCATTACCGATCGCCCGGTGCATCAGGATTAGTACTGCGCATGTTCCCCCCATTGAATATCATGCTGGGACACATCAGTGGGTTCTGCATGCACAACCTGTTTGAATATCCCAGCCAAAGAATTCAGATTAGTGACTATCCTTACGTGAAAGGTCTTTTTGTCCTGAACAACTTTCACACTGGTTGTTTTTGTGCACCTTGAATACTACTAAAGTTATTTAGATTTGTTTGGAATGTGTGTACATTTACTCTCAGAGAAAAGCAGCTTGGAGTTCTGTGTTCAATATTCTACACAGAAAGAAGGAAGTACTTCTTTAACTGCCATAGTGATTTGCACTTATGGAAGGATACACTGAAAAGTCCAAAAATGTGTTCCATGGTATGCCATTTTTCTAGCTAAAGCAAAATGGCTATAGGCTCTGCCCACAGCCATAAAAATGAATCCAGCTCTACATACTTTAACAAGTACAAATCTCCCAGTTGGGTCTATGTAACGATCTATTATTTGAATTTATAAAGATTTTTAACAGTTATGGCTACCCCTTTAGCCGATGTTGAAAAGCAAGAAAGTACATTAATCCCTTTAAATAGGTTAGAAATATATTTTAAGACCGCATCTGAAAAATACGTTTCTTGTAGGATTAGACAGTGTGCATGCTTTTTTGAGCTTCTTTAATGATTTTTTTAAAATTTTTGATCTGCAATGGGTACTCATAACATTCCAAATTAAACACTGTAGTTTTCACATTCTTTGTCTAAATGTTAATAGAAACAGATTGCAATACTGTAAGACTTAGAACAAAAGCCAAATAAATCCCAGTCACACCTTTTACCTTTAAAAGCTGTTTGAAATAGTAATGAAAAAGTTGGATAATGATACTGAATGAATGAGTAGATAGATAAAAAATGAAAAAAACTGGCTTGCACTTCCAATTTAAAGTGCCTATTTTAATCCACCACCTAAACTGACCCCTTACTTTACCCTTAACCCCACTTGCAACTTGACTGACGGTCACACCCAATGCTAACCCTGTAGACAGAACAACCCACATCATCATTTGCAAAGATGACGGAATACTTACCAAGAAAAAGATGCCTACAGAACATAGTGTGGATGACAGGAGTAAACAGATGAAGAGAAAGGTGACAACTAGCTAAATTTCTGTATAAGCATGAACCTCACCAAGAGGAGAAGGAGAAAAATAAATATATATTTTTTAAATTTCTTAAGCCCATCTTCCGAGACTTGAGATTTCATTTCAAAATAAATATTGCTATCCTGTTTCTGAACTGTTTGATGTTTCTTCATCCATCTCCTGTACATCTTCAGTTATCTGAACAACCTGATGAAACATGTCTGTCAAACACTTCTCTTCTGTAGTTGAGCCACAATTTGATACAGTTCTTTGCTGCTTGTGCCTTGAGCTTTTGCATCAAAAATTGTTGGATATGGAGTAGCTTTGGCTTTAGATAGAGACTCATCTTTGAGCTCAGTTATGCTGGTCTGCATATTGCCTGGTCCTGAGAGTTACATGACACATAACTGGAGCTTTTTGAAGAGGAAGAGCTCTGTTGTGTATCTGACCTGTTCTTTCCCTGGGATGTGTGTTCCATCCTTCATCTTGCAATTGTTGTTTCTAGCAAAGCTGTGCTCTTGTCTAGATTCCTCAACAGACATTCGATGGTATTCTCAGGTTCTCGAGGTGAAAAAAAAAAAAAAAAAAAGGGTTCGTAAAACCCATGAAGCAAACTCATAATTTAGCTGGAAGTAGAAGTGAAAATTTGATCTGATGTTCCTTCAAAAGATCTAAGACAGAAGGGAACCCCTTTCCTTTTCAGGAGAACCTGTGGGCCAAAGTGTGGGTAGACCTGTAGTGTCAGGCCCCTGACATGAAGACCTTCCTCCAGCCTTATGTTATTGAGGATCTGTTCTTTATCCTGAAAATACTGGAGCTTGATGCATACAGATCTTGGTAACTTGCCCTTGTAATTCAGATTCAATGCTGCTCAATGGGCTTCATCTAAGCAATTTTCCTTGACTCCACAGTTGACCTCATCACTTCCAAAATCAGCTCCTCAAAGAATCTTAGTGGGTCAGCCCCTTCAATTCTTTCTTGGATGCCTCCAATTTTTAAAATGCCCCTTCTGTTACACATCTCAAGGTCTTCTAGTTTGTTTTTGAACTCTACCAGTTCTTTTGCTGTTTTCTCTAACAGTGTAATTAATGGGCTCAATTTATCTTCTTGATGACTATTTTCAATTTTTTTTAATATGGAGAGACATAGCCTCTACTTTGGCATACAATGTATTGAAAACCTCTATAAAAAGAGCTCAAATACCCATTTATTTCAGCAAACCCAGCTTTCATCTCAGCCAACATATTCAGATCTGAAACTCTGACGGGTGGTGAGGCACCCTGCAATATTACATCATCTCCTTCCCCCACTTTCAGATCTTGGGTAGCCAACTTAGATTCTGATTTATTTTTATGCTTCCCACCAGCCATTTTCCTAGAGCTGATTTGGCTGTTAAAATTGACTTCTCTGATATGTTGTGTAACTCAGTTTCTCCTAAAAGTCTTTGCTTAATGAGATTGGCACTATTAAGAGTCCTGAAAAACTTTCCTTTGAAATTCCTTTGATAACCCCTCTGATAAAGCCTGAGTGTAATGCCAACCCTCCCCCAAAATGGGGGCTTACCTTATTGCCCATTTCTCCCATAGCTTCCATTTCCTGCAGTGTTCCCAGCTCTGTCCTCCCGATGCCTGCCAGTTTCCCCAAATGCTCCCACATATCACCACCACAGCCCAGGCCATGAAGTGTGCCAGAGTGCCCCCTTGCTGATTTTAGCCCAGCCTGGGCTTACAGAGCTAGATCGTGATCCCCACTGTTTGTGTTAGCCAGTCTGGACGTTAAATGGGAGGTAGTTAACTCCTCCTCACCTAAATGGGGACAGGTGACCTGTGCAAGGGCCAAGAGAGTCATCTTTTTCTTGTAAATAAAGACTGCACAGAGGCGCTGACAATTGGGACTCATGAATAATAATAATAAGGGGAGCCCTATGAATATTAATAAGCCACCTGTCCTAGAACAAGGACAGCTCATTAAATATTAGTGCTAGCGACAGGCTTGGGAGTTAAATGAAAAGTTAAATAAGGGTAGCATCTATAAGGGCACTAAGGGGGGCTATTGTAAATAAAAGATAAACGTACTGGCTGTAACCAGACTGTTAATGTGGGAACTCAGATAAAAGCCTGTTTACTGCCTAGGGGCACTAAAGTTCAGCAGCAGTAACAGCACAAGGACTGAAGCAAAATGTTTAAACTGGGCAATGTTCAAAAGGGCTCAAATGGGACTGTTGGACAGTGGTGCAAGAAAATGAATTAAATATTTAACCTGGCTGCACCTGATCTTTATATTTGGGACTGTGGTAATCTGCATTGGGACTGTGTGTTTTAGCAACCATGTTTGTGCAGCAACAGCCAACCAGAAAGCCAGAATTTCAAGCAAGAATTACTGGGATAATGCCAGAGACTTGTGGGACTTTGCCAAGTGCTTGTGGGGAAAAAGCAGGGACCTAATTCAGGTGCCAAAATAGAGGCCTATTGTGCATCAAGTGAGGCTAGTGAATATTCAGTTGTGTGACTGACAAGTGCTTTCAGGCAATTATTTTGGGAGCAACAAGTAGTCTCAGCCAATCGGGAGCCACAGAAGGACTCCATAAAAGACCGTGTTTTCCAGGCTAAGAATTCAAGCGGAAGCCCCCCCACAGGGGATGGGGCTCAGATCCCAGCTAAAGAGAATGGGCCTACAGTTTAGCGTGAGCCCCTCCACGGGGGGCTCTTCTTCTGCCAAAGAGACAAGTGGCTGCAAGCAGTAACAGTCGCTAGTCTGGAGGTTGCCAGAGATTTTCCTCCAGGGGCTAGCATCTGCCCTTTCACACTGGGAAAATGTGGAAAGAAGCCAGCATCTACCTGCAGTTGTGAGAGAGCTACAAGAAATGCTTCTGTCTCAGCAGTGAGTCTGCAATTTCCAGAAAAGGAAAGCATTGAAAATCCTTCTGAGCGACTAAACCTCTACTTACAAATGCAAGCTTTAAAAGATCTGTGAGGGGCAGCAAAGCCCAGAAAGATTAGAGAGTGACTGACTGTCTGTACCATGCGTCTGTCTAATGGTGAGAAAGGGTGGACATCTGTGTTCAAGTGACCAAGGGAGGGTCCAGTAATCTGTCTGAGAATGCTGATTTGTGACTGTATGGACTGAAAGGAGGTTTTCCAACCATATATAACTGTTCTGCCAGTGTCGGGAAGGTCCAGTAAATGTTTTGTGTCCATTTGGGAGCTGCAAATGCCAGTGACAGCCAAGAGTGACTTTGCCAAAGTGCCTTTGTCCAGTTGGAGCTGCTAATGCCAGCAAAGCCACAAGGGACTGTGTAAATGGTACTGTGAGTCTGAGAGAGTTTCAGAGATCAATTTGCAAACAAGTGCCAAGTTGAAAGGGTCTACAATGTCTGCGTTTGACTACTTAAAGCAAATTCTAACTTCATAATTATACTAACTGTATAAATGTGAGTGGGAGGAGCTTAGCTTGAAGATATTTCAACAAAACTTGAATACTGCCCAAGTGTGGAGAGAGGATAGTACACCATATCCACATCCCTAGAAGTTTTGTCACCAGTAGCTGGTGTGGTTGCCCTGGCTGAAAAGATTTGCTCCCACGAGGTTCCAGTTCCTCTGGGTTTAAGATCAAAGAGAAGAGCTATATAGAGATGACTGATTCTTAGATCATTCGTTCTACTCCGTTTACTTCACAGTTCCTAAGTAATCAGGAAGATTCCATTCAACCCTAGACATTCCAGTATAAACCAATTTATGAGACCCATTCAGTTCAAGATGGAGTTCCTTAAGTCAGTCATTGTGACAACTCAACCAGGCAATTTCAGGTCTTAGTGGACCTTTCAAATGTATATCTATAGTTCCGACTCGGCAGATGCTTCAGAAATTTCTCAGATTTGCCATCAAACATCAATGCCTTCTGCTTCGGGTTCATCACCATCCCGTGTTTATAAAAGTCCTTATAGCCCTGGTGGCTCTCCTTTGAAGGTACAGTACACTACATTTATCCCTACCTGGACAATTATCTGATCCAGACAAATTTGGAAGAGTTGATCAACTGGCAGTCTGCAGGACTTTACAGATCATGAAGGAACACAGCTGAGATGTGAGGTAGGAAAGCAGCTCCCTTCAACCATCTCAAGTTCTGTAACCAAGTAGTACATGCTTTCAGAAAGACCTGGTGAGAGTTTTTCCTCTGACAAAGCAGAATGGACAATCTCATAACACAGATTCTGCATATCAGAGTGCACAAGTTTTTGTCAGGTCACAGACGTCTGAATTTTGGGTCAAATTGCAACTACCATACAGATGGCTCTGTCGTTGAGGCATAGGTCAGGAAGTGCAGGAAAACCAGGAGCAGTTGTCTAATTCACAATGAGCGTTTTATTAACAGTAACATTAAAAAAAAAATGTTCAGAATAACTATTTACAAAGGCAGTACAGAGAAAACACAGATATGCAAGGGGAAGAAAAGACAGAAACAACAAGTGAAGGTAAAGAGATAGTGAGAGTTGGAGAATCTCGAGACTTTTGGAGTGATCAGTTCCTAGGTCTCACAAGAAAACCTGGTTGTGCAACCAGACAAACAAAAGACAGAAAGAGAGAGGATAGAACAGATCCTTGCATTTAAACTCTTTCTGCATAACAGCTTGGACAGGGCCTCATTCAGTCCTGTTACATATCCCCCTTTTTAAGAGGGAACCTGTTTTAAAAAACAGGTTTTCAAAACGTTCTATTAATTCACTTCTAACATTACCTTATAACCTTTACAGTTTAGTACATATACGGTATAGCAAACAGAGAAGTTTAAACTCACAAATTTGTTTTCAACCGTCTGGATTCTCAATTCCTGATCCATATCTTGACAGAAAATCAGCAATAACATTCTGTTTCCCAGATATGTGCAACACTTTAAATTTAAATGGCTGTAGTGCCAGGTACTAGCGTGTGATTCTAGAGTTTTTATCATTCATTTGGTTAAGCCAACAGAGATGATTATGATCTGTTATAAGTACAAAGACAGCTTCTGGCAAATAAAACTTATGGGGCTCCATGACACACTTTGCCGCAAGGCATTCCTTTTCAATGGCGGAGTACCTTTTCTCACTGTCGTGTAACTTCCTACTAATATACAGTATGGTATGTTCCTTCCCATCTATATATTTTTTTTTAAAATATCATCTTTATTTGAGTTTTACAACATATATACAGACAAGTCATCTAGATCTAAGTGATAAACTTCATTTAGACAAATTTTAACAACTCAGCTTAGATATACTACTGTAAAACTCTATAGTGAAGGTCAGTATATCTATGCTTAGCAGTGTCCATAGGGGTTAGGTATTCTAGAGCATTGTTCTTCTTGGCAATGAGGCAGAGAAACAGAGGAAATTCTCCTAGACCAATGATCACTTTAGATTATTACAGAGGAAAAGGAATCAGACGAGTTCCAAGGTTCCGCACTCGTTATGCTTCAGGCCAGTCTCTGGTGTATTGCGGCCTGTAGTTAATGAGTAAATATTTCTTGAGGGTATACTCCCAAATGACAGACCACGGGCTCCCAAGTTGAATGTCCCCATAACAGCTCCCCTCTGATTCACAAAAGGAGGAGGGGGGCCATCCCAGGACACCCCATACACTAAAGGTTCCCCTTCTCTAAGGCGTAAAAGTGGGGTCTTTTAACATGTAGTATATTTGCCACCTGGCCCATCTGTTAGTGAACTTTTCTTCTTGGTTATTTAGGCTGTGTGTTATTTTCTTCATAGTGTAGATTTGTCTTGTAATATTCCACCAGTACTGAATCGTGGGGACCTTAGGTGTCAGCCACACCGTCGTAATGGTTTTCTTCGCCGCAGTAAGGAGTATGAGAAGTAAATATCTGGTGATTGGGCCTTGTAGGGTTTTGGGGAACATGAAAAACAAAAACATTTCCATGGTCAGTTGGAGCTGATGGTCTAACATTTCCTGTAAGTGGGCTTGCAAGAGAGCAAAGTAGGGTCTCAGGAGCGGGCATTCCCACAGAATGTGAGTGTGATTTGCCCTTAAGTTTCCACATAAGTGCCAGCATGTAGCTGGGTGAGTTGATTTGAAGTGGCTGGAAAATTACCGGGGTTCTAAAGTATCGGACTAGGCTTTTCCATGCGAATTCCCGCCACATGTGAGAGCTGGTCACTCTGGCAGAATAACCCCAAGCTCGTTGCCAGTCTTCGGGTGTTAACTGGAAGCCAGATTCTTGAACCCATTGCATGCGGATGTTATCAATGTAGGAATAGCTCCGTGTGTTCAAGGCCTGATAGTATAGTGATACCAGATGTCTTTGTTTTAGAGTTTTGTTGAGAGTGACTTGGTTTTGTATTAACGGTGGGTGCTGCTCATGTTCCCAGACAATTCGAGGCAGGCTATCAGCGTAGTGCCTGAGTTGCAAGTACCGGTAAAAATCCCGATGTGGTAAATTGTATTTTCTCTGGATTTCCATATAGGACCACATTACACCCTGGGTCACTATCCGTCCCAGGTATCTCAGACCCCACCTATCCCATTGCCGAAAGCTGCCATCTAGGCTGTTTGGGGGAAAATTACTCAAGCTAGAGATTGGGCATATAAGTGGTAAAAAGACTGTCAGCTGGTAAGTTTTTTTTAATGCTCTGCCAGCCACGGAATGAGGCCACAAGCCAAGGGTTTATGTGCTTGTGAGAGGTCCTGTCACACACTTGTTGGTATAGGACCCGGTAATATGTATGATCGTCCATCAGCGCTCGCTCTATTTCTAACCAGTGCAGGTTAGTTGTTTTAATTTGCCTGGACATCAAATGCATTAGGTTTGCCACTTGCTGGTAGAGCCTGAGATCCGGGAGAGCCAGTCCTCCTTTGTTACAGGGGAGAGTGAGAATCTTTAGGCGTACCCGGGGTTTTTGATTGGCCCAGACAAATTTGGTGATGTGGCGGTTCAATTCTCTGAAGGTCTTTAGAGGAAGGTGAATGGGAATATTTTGAAATAAATACAAAGCTCTCGGGAGGGTGATCATTTTGACTAGGTCAATCCTTCGAGCCAAGCCCAGGGGGAGAGTTGCCCAGGAGCTCAGATCTGTTTTCAGCTGCGAGACAAAGAGGGAGTAGTTATACTTGTAGTATTCCAGAGGGGCTTTAGGGATAGATATTCCAAGATATCTTAGTTTTTGCAGGTTCCACCTTCCCGGGATACTGATATGTACGATTGGCGAGGAGGAGTAGTGAAAGGTGAGCAGCTCGGTTTTAGTGAAGTTCAGTTTATACCCCGAGACTGAGCCGAAGGAATCCAGAATCTGCTTGACTGTGGAGAGAGATTGTTCGGGGTTCCATAGGTATAGAAGGATGTCGTCCACATATTGGGCAATCTGGTGCTCACTGTCTCCTATCTCCACCCCCTCTATTCCACTAACTTCTCTAATCCTCTGAGCCAAGGGCTCAATGAAAACCGCAAAGGGGAGAAGGGGCATCCCTGCCTCGTTCTCCTATATAGGGGGAAATAATTGGAATGATGTCCATTCACTTTCACGCAGGCCTGAGGAGAAGAATATATATTTTGGAGAGCTGTAATTAGTGCGGGGGGAAAGCCGAGCTTATGTAGAGTTGTGTAAAGGAAAGGCCATGCCACCCTGTCGAACACCTTTTCGGCATCTAGGCTGACTAATATGGTTGGAGTTTTACTAGTTTGCATATGATGGACTATGTGGAGGGTCCGTCTAATGTTGTCGGTGGTGGTGCGGGACCAAACAAATCCTGTTTGGTCTTTGTGTATTAGTAGAGGGAGCACCTGATCCACCCGGTGGGTCAATATGCTCATGAATAGCTTATAGTCCTGGTTAAGTACTGATATGGGCCTATAAGAGGTACATAATTGTGGATTCTTGTCAGGTTTGGGGATTACAGAAATCGTAGCATATGACTACGATGGCGGGGGGAGATTCCCCTCAAGAACCGAATTGAATACGTTAAGAAGATTAGGGGAGGTCTGTGCCCTGACTACTTTGTAAAACTCGGCTCCATATCCATCCGGTTCTGGTGACTTCAGCGACTTGGCATTTGCAATAGCATTGGATAACTCCAATTCCATAATCGGGGCAGTCAGAGCTTCACTTTGGTCTTCTATAAGTTGTGGCAGGGTGATTGACTGTAGGAATTCAGCTATCTGTTGTGTGGTTAATGTATGTTTGGGGGTGTACAGGGACTTATAGTATAGGGTAAAAGCCTCCGCAATATCATGCGTCTTAGAAAGGTGTTGGCCTCCTGATGGGTGATGCACCGCTAAGATCATGGCCGCTTTTTTTTGTTTTCAGATTTGATACGCTAACAACTGCGTAGCTCTTGGGCCCACCTCATAAAAATTCTGTCGCAGGAAAGTCAGGGCTGTCTCTGTTTGTTGTTGAATGAGCCGATCCAGCTCATAACTGTTTTTTTGTAATTGGGGGAGTACTGACGTGTCACCCTGTTTGTGGGCCATTTGTAGGAAGTGAAGGGTATCCTCCAGCTTAAGTCTTTGTACTCTGCGCTGTCTTTCCCGCTCTGCAGTATACTTTATTATGTGTCCCCGGAGCATGGTCTTAATCGTATCCCAGTGGATTGCAGGGGTGGAATCCGTGATCGGATTATTGGCTTTTATTTCTAGAATTTTCTCCGTGAGAAACTCACAAAACTGCTTGGAGCACAGGTAGTATGGGTTTAGCCTCCAGAATGTCTTCTTGGGTTGAAGTCCAAAGTCCCATGTGGACATCTGGGGGGCATGATCTGAGATAGAAATATCTCCTATCTGGATATCATGCAATGACCCCAGGTTCTCCACCTGAGTATAAACCTGGTCGATACGAGAGTAAGTGTGATGGACCGGGGAATAGTAGGTGTAATTCCTCGAGTGGGGATGAAGCCTCCTCCAAGCATCATACCATCCCGCCTCATTTACAAATTTCTTGAAAAATCTTTGGGTAGCTGATTGTTTAGGGAGTTTCGTGTTGGTGGAGTCCAAATTGGGGTCGATACTGAGATTAAGGTCACCTGCCATCATGAGCACCCCTTTTGTCTTTTGTATAATCTTGTCCATCAGGGACTTCATGTGGGGCACCAAGATGCCCGGGGGGAAATATACGTTTACTAAAGTTACCTGTTTACTATTTAGCATGCCCTGTACAAGTACCATGCGGCCCTCCGAGTCGGCCCAGATGGACTAGGCTTTAAAAGGAATATTTGGGGAAATTATTATGGCCACACCCCTTCGTCTCCCCACTTTGGCAGAGGAGTAGAAGACTTGCCCCCGGCTCAGCTAGGCCAATTTTGCATGTTCAGTAGGGTTCACATGTGTTTCCTGCAGGTATGTCAAGTCAGCCTTAGAATGTCTGATAAAGGCTAAGGTCCTAGATCTTTTAATAGGCGAAGCCAGGCCATTAATATTAAGGGAGAGTAACTTCACCTTAGGAGACCACATGTTGTCAATCGAGGTATCCTCCCTAGTCTAGACCCCCCTCCCCCAGGTAGAGCCCTAAGTCTGCCATTCCTGGAGCATACCCTCACTGAGCTTACTTGCTCAGACCTGGTGACTATAACATTACAACAATAACCACAAAACAGTCGATATTCACAACTAAATACATCAGCATACACATAACAACAGATAAACATTTTAATAAACATAAACTTTACCATGAGATCAACGAACTGGTACTTCCACGGATCAGGAGGTCCCAATCCAGTAGTAAGGAGAAACCTTACCGATTGCCCAGGGTTTCCTGGGCTTTTAGCACCTTTCTGCTTAGTGGGAAAGGGTAGACAGGGTTTGGTGACGTATACAGACGCTGCTCGTGGCCCCCTAGGATCCTGGCTGTACCTGCAAGGGGAAGTACTCTTGTGATGGGACGATCGCCCTCTACAGATTCCGAGAAGACACCGATCCAGAATCCAGTGCCCCCCTCTAGCCCCTGCCCCACCCCCCAGTCCGGGTAGGGGGGAAGCAGAGCAGCTGCCCCCCGCTGCCAAGGCTGGCCTTGGCCCTCTGGACAGTGGTCCTGTGAACCAGGCCTGGCAGGGCACCTCCCCGTCCAACCCAGACCAACAGCAGAGACCCCCCTCGTCTGGTCTGGGTCCGACAGGGCAACACCTGTTCCCCCACACCTAACAGGGATAAATAGGTGTTCGAGTCTGCAAATTTATGCACCCGTAATGGCTGCAAGTGTTGAAGAGTCAGTGGCTCCGGTGTAAGTTCAGGCTCTCCACTGTATCCCCAGAGTAGTCATCACCATGACCCTTTGCAGTTAGAAAGAGCCCCTTGACCACCAGGATCAGGATGTGCACATCACCCTTGTAGTCTCCCGAGATGGTCCTTCCAGCGCCCTTCCCCCCCTCCATCGGGCAACCCCCCCAGGGGGCAGCCGAACCACCAGCGACCAGCAACCTAAACAGTACTATTACAGTTTCCCAGTCCCCTCCCCTTTTATTCTTCCCTCCTCATCCCCCTGCCCTTCCTCCACGTTCTTTTGCCTGTGGTAAAGTCAGTAATTCAGAGTGCCACTTATTCATCATCCAGTCACTTGTGTCAGGTTTGTCTTTAGTTGGGACATTTCAGTCCGTTGTGTAGCCTAGCATAGTGCTTATACCTGTCCCACCCATCTCCTTTTGTCCCCCTTCCTGCCCCCTCCTCCCTACTCCCCTCCACCCTTATTCTTCCAATTCTCCTCCCTCTCTGCCTCGCACTGAGCAATGTATAAATGCTAAAATATGTTTAAATAGGCCTTGTCTGGTCAACAATCGGCCTGCTCATGTGTTGCATCCTTTCTCCATTTCAAGGCTGAGGTGCTTCACCAATCGAGTGGACTACCCATGCCCCCCGACCCCCCATACTCTCCCTCCTCCACCTTCCTACCCCATCTCCCCTCCCACCTCCCCAAACCCCCGCATTGCCCACCAAGGGCCCCTGCCAGATGGTTCGAAACCCGGGGTCTGTCTCCCCCCAACCGCATGAGACCATTGCCAGGCAGCAGCACGATCGCCCAGGGCTGCATGCAGCACGCCGACTTCCAGTCCATGTCCCAAACCCTCCCTCAGAGCACTCAGCGTCGCCAGGTCTCCCCCCCCGGAGAGCAAAGGGGCTGCGATATCCTTAGAGGCTGTGCCGGCTCACCATCTTCCATCCTGATCCCCTTCCCACAGAATAACCCTCCCAGAGGCCAGCACCCTTCCCTGGAGTATGGTATAGGCCCCTCAGCAGCCAAGAAACCCCCACCCCACTAAGGCACCCCTCCCCCACACTGGGAATCAAGTAGTACAGTTTTCATGTCCGTTACTGCTGCTAAGCCATCCCTCTATAGCCCTTCTATGCATAAAAGTTCAGGGAATACTTGTGGTCCCCTCAGGTTGCTGCATCCAGTTTTCCTGTTGGTTGCTCCATTGTGGCTGGCTGGGACGCTCACAGGGCACCAACAATCTTCTGGAGGGCCTCCACACCCTGTCTGCGCCTTGCGCTCCTCTGCCCACAGCTCCACATCCTCTGGGCTAACTTGGAGGCCACGGAGGGCTCCCGGCTCACATTGGGCTGGGGGACGTCGAAGTTTCTCTTTTTTAGCTCTGCAGTAACCTCCTCAGCTGCATCGTAGGTGTGTTGGCCGTCCGGAAAAAAGACCATCGTACTGGAAGGGTAGGGCGTTCCGAACTTGATGCCAGCTGCCTTTAGTGCTCTCATCGCCGGGATGTAAGCGCGTCTTCGCGCCATAATTTCAGAGGCAAAATCATTATCAAAATACAGTCTTTGCGATTCAAAAAAAGACTTTCACCTTCCTCCAAGCCGTATGCAAGACTGTCTCCTTCTCCTGGTATCTCAGAAATTTTATTAAGATGGTGTGGGGGCAAGAGCCCGGTGGTGGCCTAGGGCCCAGGGTGCGATGTGCCCGCTCCAGCTCCAGGGTGATAGACTCAGGCAAGTGTAGCAGCTCTTTTAGTAGTTTCTGCAGGAAGGGATCATTTCTGTGCCTTCTACGCCCTCAGGGATCCTGGAAAGTCTCACATTATTTCGCTGACTATGCCATTCCGCATCCTTGGCTTGGGACTGCAAGGCTCGAATGTCTCCATGAAGCTGGCCTATGGTGTGCTCAACGTCTACTAACCTTCCCTCTGCTTCTGTCGTTCGGGCCTCGCTGCTCTCCTGGCGCTGCTCCAGTTTCCCAATATCAGTGCGTAGTGCTGTAGCAGTCGATTTCATTTCCCCTCTAAAATCTCTGAGTTCTGCCAGCATCTGCACCATCTGCTTTTGGAGTATCGTGTGGGGGGGGCCTGGTCGGATGCTGCATTGCTCCAGTGCGAGGTCGACGAGGCCCGGGAGTCTCCACTCTCTGACCCCTCGTCTTGCGATCTCTCCTCCTCTTGGTGTGTCAACAGCGAAAATTTCACCTCCCCTCATGTCTTTGGCATTTTTTGTTGCCCTCCATGGTAGTTGTGACAAGGATGGTTGCGGATGCGCTGAATTGAGAGGGTTGTTGTTGGGATCAGTCGGGGAGCCACTTGAGCTAGGCTGCCATCATGTTCATGACATCACCGGAAGTCCTCTCATCTATATTCTGACTTAAAACTGCACCTAGGCCTACTTCTGATGCATCTGTCTGTAACAAAAATGGTTTCTCAAAGTCTGAGCTTCTTAAAACAGGGACTGAACATAATGCAGCTTTAATGGTGCGAAAGGCTTCATCACACTCTGGGGTCCATTTCACATTATTTGGGAACCATTTCTTCATGTCAGTGAGGGGAGTAGCTAGCTTGGCAAAGTTGAGAACAAATCTCTGATAATAACCAGCCAGCCCTAAGAATGATCTGAAATGTTTCTTTGTTTTAGGGACAGGGCTGTTAGCTACAGCTTCTATCTTAGAAACCTCTGGTTTGACTTCTCCATTTCCCAAAATATCTGGTTTCCTACATACCCAATGCACAATTGGTAGGATTAATTGTCAGACCTGCCTTTTTGATTCACTGGATAACTACTCGTATGTGTTCCAGGTGGCTTTTCCAGGCTGGACTGTACACCACAACATCATCCAGGTATGCAGCACAATAACCAGAGTGAGGGGATAAAATTACATCCATGTACCGCTGGAATGTAGCTGATGCGCCATGTAAACCTAATGGCATGGTGGTGAACTGATAGAATCCAACAGGGGTGGCAAATGCAGTTTTGTCTCTGGATACTTTAGCTAGGGGGATTTGACAGTGACCCTTGGTGAGATCGAGTGTACTGATATACTTGCTACTCCCCAATCTGTCCACCAAGTCATCTGTTCTGGGCATAGGATAACTGTCAAATTCTGACACTTGATTAAGTTTCCTAAGATCAAGGCAGATTCTTACACCCCATTCCTTTTTATTTACAGTCACCATTGGTGATGACCGAGCACTACTCAACTATTCTATGATACCCAGTTCTTTCATGTTTTGTATTTCCTTAACCATGTCAGCTCTTAAACGCTCTGGTAATCTGTATGTCTTTTGTCTGATAGGGCGAGCCTTTAGCTCGACCTTGCACTGTGGTAAAAATACTGTTAAATATCTTTAGTAAGTTACATATTTCTGCGGTTTGTTCGGAGGTTACGGAAACATTCACCATTACAGCATTAGCAGTCACAGTTTGTTTCAGTTTATCATAACCTATATCAATATCTTCATCATTTTCTGGTAAAACTAGCAAAGTAGCCTATGGTGGTTTTCAACCCATTTCTTCAGGAGATTAGCGTGCTATATCTTAGTAGGATTTTTCCTATCAGGGGTCTCAATTTCATAGTTAACTGTACATTTAAGCATCTTATAAGGTCCTTGCTACTACATTAACAGTTTATTTTCTGTAACGAGTAACAGTAGCAAGACCTTTTCGCCTGACTCAAAGACTTTTTATTTTACCCCATGGTCATAATATGCCTTCTGCTAGTTTTGAGCCTCTTCCTGATTACTATGGGCAATTTCAACATATTTTGCCAACTTCTTTCTCAGGACACACATATAAGATGCAATAGATTGTTTCTGAGTGGGGCTATCTTTCCATGTTTCTTTTATTACATCTAGTGGCCCTCTAAGTTGTCTACCATACAGCATTTCAAATGGTGAAAACCCCTGTTGAGGCTTGTGGCACTTCTCTGTAAGCAAAACGCAGGTAAGGTATGTATTCATCCCAATCTTTCCCTTCCCCTTTTACAAGCCTTTTTAATATGTGTTTTAGGGTTTGATTAAAATGCTCAACAAGACCATCTGTCTGAGGGTGATAAGGGGAGGTTCTTATGGCAGTGATACCTAGTAGTCGGTACAGTTCCTTCAGTAATCCAGCACCAAAATCACTACCCTGATCAGTAAGAACAGGTTACTCTGTAACGGTAGTTCTAGGAGTGGTAGATGTTGTTCATCCACACTTCATGGCATGTCCCTTTCCCTTTAAATCTTGCCGGAAGTCTTCAAGCTGGCTCCTTCCACCCACCCAAGTGGTATAAACCTCGGCTCTGCCCCATGACGCCAGATCTTAGCCCGCTGGAAGCCAGATTGTGCACCTAATGCCAGAGAGATCGTGTGTGTGTATGTGGATGAACAACATATACCACTCCCAGAACTACTGTTACAGGTGAGTAACCTGTTCTTCTAGGAGCGTGGATATGTTGTTCATCCACCCTTCTTGGCAGACTCCAAGCAGTTCTCCAGGAGGAGGGAGGCAAGACGCACACCCTCTACTTGGGAAATAAAGATTGAAGAACCGAGGCCCCAAAACCAGCATCCCGGCGTGACTCAAGGTCAATGTGGTAGTGGGTAATGAAGGTGTTTGCTGACTTCCAGGTGGCAGCCTGACAGATTTCCTGGATAGAGATGTCCCTGGAAGCAGCCACCAATGCAGCAGTATGACGGGTAGAATGAGCTCTTATCCCTCTGGAAGGCTCCTTGCCCGCCAACTCATAGCACAGACCTATGCATGATGTAATCCATCTTGCTATGGTCCATTTCACTGCAGATCTTCCAGAAGTGGCTTCAGCATAGCTGACAAACAGCTGGCAAACCACACCACGAATTTCCGCTGTTCTCTCCTTATAATAGGAGAGAGCACGTCTCGGGTCCAAAGTATGGAGCCTGTACTCGGTGTCCAAGGTGTAATTAGGGTAGTATACCGGCAGAGTCAATACCTTGTTAAGGTGCAACTCTGATACCACCTTCGGAAGGAATTTCGGGTGGGGGCGCAGGACAACTTTGTCCCTGTGAAAGACCAGATAAGGGGAGTCCACTAACAGCGTCTGGAGCTCCCCTGTCCTTATGGCTGACGTGATAGCCACCAGGAAGGCCATCTTCCATGACAAGTGTGAGAGTGCACACTTGTGCATAGGTTCAAATGGCTTGCCCATGAGCTTCGCCAAAACCAGCAACAGATCCCACAGAGGTGGAGGTTCATGCACTGGAGGGGATATGTGATCCAGGCCTTTGAAAAAGCACCCGACCATTGTCTCCTACGCCAATGTCGGCTGACTGACCCGTGCCCGCTAAGCAGAAATGGCTGCTAGGTGCACCCTAAGGGTCGATGACCACAGATCCCCTTTGGAGAGGGACCAAAAGTAGTCCAGAATGTTAGCCACACAGCAAAATAAGGGGTCCAGACTCTTACCCTGACACCAAACAGAAAATCTTTTCCATTTAAAGGCATAACATTTCCTGATCGATTTCTTACGAGATGCCTCCACCACGGTGTAGACATCCTCGGAAAGACCCAGAGCCTGGAACTCTAGCCGCTCAGGTACCAGTCTGTGAGGTGCAGGGATTGAAGGTCCAGATGGAATACCTTCCCCTGGTTCAGTGATATCAGGTCCAGGCATGTACAAAGCCACTCTGACGCCCTGGAGCTGAGGCTAAGGAGATCTGGATACCAGGATCACCTTCGCCTTGTCCCTCCACACCTTGAGTAGCACCTTGTGGATCAAGGGAAATGGAGGGAAGGCATAGAGGAGGCCTGGGGTCCACCACCTTGAGAAGGCATCCCCATGCAGTGAGCCCTGCTGAGTGGGGCGGGCATGGTACAGCCTCAGCTTGTTGTTTTCCCTGGAGGCAAACAGGTCCACCAACGGTTTGCTCTAGTGCGAGAACAGACTATCTCCCTCTGGATGGAGAGACCACTCTTGGGATGTTTGGCATATGCAGCTGAGAGCATCCGCCAGCTGGTTCGAGACTCCTGCCACATGAATGGCAAGGAGATCTGCCTCCAGCCGACTTACGAGGATCCAGATGCGGAGCACCTCCTTGCACAGCAGACAGGAGTGTGTGCCGTCCTGTTTGTTGTGGTAGTACATGGTTATGGTATTGTCCGTCTGGACTTGAACCATTTGACTCTGGAGCTGAGGAGCGAAAGCTGACAGTGCCAGTCTGACTGCTCTGAGCTCCAACAGGTTGATGTGGCATCGGGACTCCTCAGGGGTCCAGAACCCATGGGCCCTGTTGTCCCACATGTGGGCTCCCCAGCCCATGAGAGAGGCATCGGTCGTAAGGACGACCGTCAGCTCGGGGCGGACAAACAGGATCCCTTCCTGCAACTGTTCTGGGGTGATTCACCACTGGAGTGTGTCCCACATCTTCCAGGTTACAGTGATCAGCTGGTCGAAATGACCGTGGCGCTGAGTCCACTGGGCGGCCAGCTCCCATTGAAGGGGGCGCATGTGTCACCTGGCCCAATGGACCACTGAGGTGCACACCGCCATGTAGCCCAGAAGGTGCAGAAAGTCCCTGGCAGGGCGCAAGTACCCAACCAGAAATTATTGGGCAAAGGAGGAGAGAACCTCTGCCCTGTCCACCGGGAGCCAAGCTCTGGCTTGACAAGAGTCAAGCTCTGCCCCAATGAAGCCCATCACCTGAGCAGACATGAGTTCCGACTTGGCCTTGTTGATCAGGAGGCCGAGTTGGGAGCAGGTTTGGAGAGCCAGATCCCTGGACCTCTCCACCTCCTGAAGGGAGGATCCTGCCAAGAGCCAGTTATCAAGATAAGGGTAGATTCATACTCCTAGACCCCGAAGATGGGCTGCCACCACTGCAATGCACTTGGTGAAGACCCGCGGGGCCGATCACAGGCCGAACGGCATGGCTCGGAACTTGTACAGGGTCTCTTCAACCCTGAAATGGAGCAACTGCTGATGGGACAGACAGATTGGGACATGAAAGAACGTGTCCTATAGAGCCAGTTAACAGAACCACATGTTTCGCTCCAGAGATGGTATGATCTGGTTCAGAGTTACCATCCGGAAGGTGTGGGACCTGAGATATTGATTCAGATCGTGGAGATCTAGGATGGGGCACCAACCCTCTCTGTCCGCTTGGGCACCAGGAAGTACCTGGACATGAAGCCTGGGTCTGTAGGAGGATCCACCACTGGAGCTACCACCTCCTTGTGGAGGAGCTGAGCTATGTCGTCTCGAAGAGCTGACTGAGTGCAAGCTGAGATCCTTTCCTCCCGAGGGGTGTGGGCTCAGCTGGGAGGGTACTGCTCAAACTCTAGAGGCAGTCCCTGACTGACCACTTCAAGAACCCACGTGTCCGAAGTGATTTCGGACCAGGCGGAATGAAAGTGGCGGAGTCAGCCCCTCATGGGAAGATCCAGAGCTGGCATGACAGGTGTAGGGGTGGCAAACCCCAACCCATCATTGAGCAGGCTTAGAGGAGGAGGCTCCTGGACCTGTGCCTCCTTTACAGGGCTGTTGAAGACCCTGTTTGGGCCGTGGGCGCCAAGCTTGAGCCTACTGCTGCTGCTGGTCTCCTTGATAGGAGGGCTGCCTGACTTCAGGGAAAGAATGCCGAAATGGCTTCTTCTTTCTTTTCTGCTGGTTCTTGCCCAAAGAACCTTTTGCAAATGTAGCATCCAAGGTGGCATTGGACTGCTCGACCCGCTGAAGGTGACCAGCCACTCCTGGACTGAACAGGTCGGTGCCAAGGAAAAGAACATCAGCTAACTTGTGCTGGGTATCCACCAGGAAGGAGGATAGCCTCAGCGAGGCCCTGCGGTGAGTGGCCACTGCAGCTGCTAAAGAGCGGGCACAAGAATCCCCGATGTCTAGGGCCATCTGGAGCTGCTGTTTTGCAACAGCACACCTCTGATCACAGACTTGCCTGACCATGGTCTGCATGTCCACTGGGAGATGAGGAAGGACTTCATCCAATGACCTGAGGAGGGCATGAGAGAAGTGTGCCATAACGACAGCCGAACTGGCCTGACAAAGGCCTAAGGAAGAGGCCACGTAGACCTTGCAGGCAGAGTGGTCCATATTTTTGGACTCCTTGTCCGGGGGTCGGTCCGTGTCCGCCGAGCTACCAGTACGTCTAAACACAGAAGTGGTCACTAGGCTCTTGGCCGAAGGGTGTTCTGTGAATCCCGGCAGGGACCCCATGGGCACCGCATGCTTACAGACCATGCAGGCAGATGGTGCTGGGCAGGAAGCTGGGCACTGCCAGAGCTCAAGGGACGGGCCAGTGATGGCTTCAGCCACTGGAAAGGCTTCCGTCATGGTATCCCCCCTTTTCAGGATGTCTGTAAGGGGGTACTCTGTCTTTTTCTGGATAGACTCCAGGGGCATTCCGGTGGATTCAGAGATCAGATGGAGAATGCCTTGAAAAGAGGAAGGACCCTCCTCTAAACCTGCCATGGAGGACTCATCATCCCCAGGATGGGAGTGCAGTCCTGTGGCGTCAGAGTCCAAGGAGTCGTGGTACAACGGTCTCCCACCTGTGTCCCCTCCAATCCACTGGGGATGGTCAGGGGTAACCGTGATGGACAGACGTCGGGGAAGTCTGGTGTCTGTACGGTCCTCTTTTGAGGGAGCCACTCCCTGAAGCTGCTTAGATGGTGGTTCCACAAGAATCACTGGAGAGACTGAGATGGGCTGAGCTGGAATACGGGCTGGCCCTGTGGGGGGGGGATGGGGGGGACCGAAGGTTTTGGTTCCAGAGGGATCGGCATCGGCCCAGGAGGCGGTAGCCAAGTGATGGCCGAGGTGGACGGTGGAACCGGCTTCTGCCCAGTCAAAATCAGCTTTTCCCACGTAAGATCCTCATAGCATTGATGGAGTTTCTGTCGAAGCCTCTCCTCATCCGAGGAGGATGAGGAATTGCGGTGATGCCTCTTTTTAGAGTGCTTATGACTCTTTTCTGGTCATTCGACCGAGGTGGCTCTGGACCTCAATCGAGATCAGGCTGGCTGACTCGGTTGATCAGGAGACACTGGGGTCAGTGAAAACTGAGGGTCTGGAACAGTTTCCTTGATGTTGACACCAACGGGCTGGGTCTCCTCATTGGGAAAGACAAGGACCGGAGTCCTTTCCAAAGAATCGTTGACCGGAGTTGGTGTAATAGGGTCAATTAGGTTGAGAGAAATCTCAACCTTGTTGGCAACTTCCTCGATCTCTTGGCCAGAAGGGAGATCCGTGAAGCCGGTGGCTGAGGATGCGATCTCGACTGAGATCAAGACCGCGTGTTCCTGGGACTCTGAACTTTCTCGGTCCCAAGAACGTCTCCGTTTGGAAGAAGACTTCGGGTCCTTATCTCTCTTCTAAGGACGGGAGGAGTGCGAGCCCGAGGGAGCCTCACCCCTGGTGGGGAGAGACTGGCACAACTCCTTGAAGGAGCCCGAAAAGGTGGAACCGAGGTTCAGAGGAACAAAAAAGCTCCAAGTGGACGAAGCTTGAGCTGCTTCCTCCTTGAAAGCTTTCATTTGCTCCAACTGCTCGGCAGATCCCGCAGACATGGAAACCGCCCACCTCACCTTCTTCGATTTCACCGACGGGTTCCTTTTCTCTGGTCTCCCCCATTTTAGGCACACAAAGTGGTTGTCCAGGAAGTTGGGATGGAAGGCCAGGCAGAACGTGCAGGTGGAGGTGTTATGTCCGACACCTAGGCATTAGACGCACGTTAGGTGGGGATCGGTGCGCGACATCTTCTGGCTGCAGGAGCAACGGCGAAATCCGGGAGCAGATTTATCCTCCATGTCCGATGCGCTACTATTGGAATTGTTAACTCAAATGAGTTTTAAGGTAAGTTGCAGTAAAAAAACAACGCTTTGAATCCAGGGCCTACAAACTGCTGTGAAGCATGAGGGATCCTGTATCTTCCAGCAGAAAGGAAGATTTGGCGTCATGGGGTGGAGTCGAGATTTATACCACCCGGATGGGTGGGAGGAGCCAGCTTGAAGACTTCTGGCAATATTTAAAGGGGAAAGGGACATGCCAAGAAGTGTGGATGAACAACATATCCACACTCCTAGAATAATCTCTTTTGGTATGCCCACTCTGCTGAAAATTTTGGCAAGCTCTGCTGCAACTTTGGGCTGTGACAGTATGCACAGGAACTGCCTCTGGGTATCGAGTAGCATAGTCACATACTACCAGAATGAATCGATTACCCTTTTTACATTTGTCTAAGGGGCCAATCACATCCATTGCAATTCTCTCAAAAGGCATATCTATCAAGGGTAGGGGCACCTTGTCTTTTTAGGGCTGCAGTAGGCGTAGCCCTGCATACCTTTTGCAATGAGTAAAAGGAGTGCACATTCCTTCCTAAGTTGCCATCCACTGTTCAACCCTCTGTGCCTGACTGCCTTTTAGGATGAGTAAAAGGACTATTCCTTTCTAAGTTTCCACCCACTGTGCCTGACTGCCTTTTAGGATGAGTAAAGGGACTCCACATTCCTTCCTAAGTTTCCACCCACTGTGCCTGACTGCCTTGCTTGAATTGTGACTTTTTCCCCCATTCATTTCAAGTAGAAAGCAGGAAAGAAAAAAAAAAAACCAGAATCAAGTCCTGTTTCTTTAAAGTAATTTCAACAAGTATACTGATCATAAAACTGCTGTGAATAGCTTTGTGATATATATGTGTGTGTGTGTGGGTTGCATTATCAGCTACATCAGAACAGTAGGCAGCAGTGGGAGATTCAATAGCCCATAGTGCATGATATAGCTTTTGTTTAATCTCCAGTTAGATCATCCCTGTGTGAACAGTCAATGGGCCATGGAAGATGACAGGACCAGCAAACAAAATATCCGAAGTTACATAAACTCGAACATACAATGCAGGCTACTGAATCTCTCACTGCTGCATACTGTTCTAAGGTCAGCTGTAGGAGATCTGGGATTTGTTGTAACAGAAGATGTAAAAAGTGTTAATAACCCCTTTTGTTCTGATGGTGATTGCTACGATTTACTACAGCTTGCAAATTACAGAGCCACATTAAAACAGCTAATTCAGTTGAAGGGAACATACACACCAACTATCATACAGTACAGTACAGTGCAAGCAACATAGGAGGAATATATAGGCAACTCATCTCATATAGGATTGTGCACTTTCCCTAGGCAGAAGCCCCGATGTACCTGTTATAGAAGATATACCCTGGTAACACCCTTGCTTGCAATTTTTATACATTTTATTTTACTAAGCATCATTGGTTAGCCTTCTTTTCATATACGAACTGCAGTGTAACTTTCACCCCCCACAAACACACACACACACACACACACTCCTATGAGGAGCACCTGACCCACCATTAGTGCGCACCCTTTAATTCTGGATCCACCTCCAGGCTGCCTTGATTGGTACTGGCTTCTCCCATTTAAACTACATTTCCTTTATACCGAGGTTGGCTGGGCTGGACCCACTCCATGAACTTGTATAAACTTTAACATACAGTGCAGGCTACTGAACCTCTCATTGCTGCATATTGTTCTAAGGTCAGCTGCAGGAAATTCTGGGATTTGCAATCACAGAAGATGTCAGCGTTTGTAACTTCTTTCGTTGTGACAGTGAGTGCTACGATTTACTACAGCTTGCAAATTACAGAGCCACATTAAAACAGTTAATTTAGTTAAAGGGAACATACACACCAAATATCACTAGTTTTTCTTGTTAGTGACAACAAAGGAACACAACGGTGATGATAGAAGTATATCACATGACTTGCATATTTTGCAATTATCTGCAGTCTGCCATTTTTACTGGTTCCTGAGTGGCTAGAGTTCCAGCCTTTGGGTCTCTCTGACAAGGTCCTCCATGATGCAGAGGCCTGTCAAAAGGAGTCAACTTGTCAGTGCTATGCCTTCAAATGGGAGCGCTTTTTCCATTTGGTGCCAGGGCAGAGAGCTCAACCCCCTCTCTAGCCCTGTAGCTAGCATCCTGGATTACTTGTGGTCCATCTCTCAATCGAGCCTAAGGTTGATGATCCTCAAGGTGCACCTAACATACTAGTCCAGTGGCACGGAGGGCTGAGGCACTGGGCACCTTCCTCTTGCCACACTGGTGACCCAGGGTTGGGGAATGGACTCAGGATCGAAGATCATTGTACAAGAAGCTTGCAGTAAGTAGCCACCACCAGCTGCCTTCCAGTTAGATACCTTCAGCAGCCCAGAGTCTGGTGCCAGTATTTAATCTTTTGTGGGAGATACCACCTCTAGTGGTTGAGGGGATCATTCGTACTCAATGGCCATTAAATGCTTTGGTGCTGTCAACCTCATCTCTTTCATAGACATCACATTCATAATATGAGTTGGCATTCATCTGTATCCCCCTCCTCTCCCCCCGGGTCGTGCCTGAAAATAGGCAGGATTTGTCTAGTGCACTTACCCGGTCAACAAAAACTAAATAAATAAAATAAAATCAAGAAAATACAAATTTTAGACACTTACTAATTTGATGCAGATTCAAATCATAGCTCTGAAACCTAATGCCAAACCTCGGTGCCTCCACTCCTCCATTTTCTTTCATGGCTGTGATCAACACCCTTAATGGAGGAACTATGAAACTGCTCTTTTAAAACTTGAATTTGTTTCTTACTCTGGAGCGAATGGGTTTTTTTGTCATTACTCTCACCCATGCAGAAATAATGAACACTGGCTTTGGATTAGTGAAAGGGGTGGGCCTTGAGGGGCCATCCAGTCCTCATCAATATCCAATTCTTTATTTCTGTGAACATGTTCGATATTTAGTGTTATTGACTCAATAGGTTGCATGCTTGCCTCTGGGGCCAGAAGGACATAGGCTGATGCCCCACACCAGGAAATTGGGCTAATACCCAGTACTGATACAGTAGTGTAGCACCTGGGTATGGTGTGTACTACACTGATGTTGAGGTGCTAGCCTTTTTATGAGGTGTTAAACCAAGGTCCCTTCTGTCCATCATTTCTGGTTGTCCAGGTGGAAATTAAAGATCCCATGGAACTTAATGCAAAAGTCAAAGAACTTTTTATTTTAAAATCAGTTAGCAAATTATAATACAATATTTATAAATGTATCATGTCACCCCTAGGACCCACCCCCTTATTATATGCACTTCTTTTACACAGTTTCTGCTACACAGTATTTCTAGTGACATCATTACAGGGGTATCGAAAGGTTTTTCCCATTAGTTATGGAAAGCTTCAGTCTCCATTATTAGCAATTCCTCCTAATATAGCAACCTAATTAAGACTTAAAATTATCCAACCATGATTTCAGGTGCCACCTCCTAGTTAGTATAAGAGATACTTGGCACTGTTCTTGCCATAGAAAATATTTGAAGAAGATGAACACCAGCTGCTGCATTCCTGCCTCACACTTCCCTTGTGGAAGGAAGTTTAGGCTATAAACAATCCATCCATCCTGAGGATTGCACAAAAGAGGCTCCTTTAAGACCCTTAAAATAGGGCTGTCCCAGTGGCACTGAGGGTTGAGGCACTGGGCGCCACACCTTGCGCCACGCCGGTGACCCGGGTTCAGCAGGGGAAGAAAGAGTTTGAGCGTCCAGACTATCTTTCCCGGGGGAGTGCTTGGGGTGTGCTTGCTCATGGAGCAATCTCTGGTAGCAGCTGGAGCATCGCCAATAGTAGCGGCGCGGCGTATGCCTGGGGGTGGAGCCATGGCACTCTGTTGCCTTGCTGGCCGGGCTCTGCAGGGGGGACAGACACCAACAAAGCACAAAATCCCTGGCTTGACAAGGGCCCCAGGGATCTCCCTCTTATCTCCAATGCCGGGCCAGGCAGCACCGGGGATCCACGGCTGACTTCCCAGGGGGATGGACCCTCTAATATCAGATAGAGACGCTGAGGGAGGGCGGGCCCTGTTCCGGGGGGTGATCCGGAGTGCTGGGAAGTTCCTCTGGGAAGGGTGATCCAGTGTGGATGGCCATGGCAGGGAGAAGAAGGGGTAGGACTGTGTGGGTACCTCCAAAGGATGCCTCAGAGACACCGGTGCATAAACAGAAAAAAAAAAAAAAAAAAAAACGACCCTTAAAACATAGCCCCAATGTTGTGAGTAAAGGAATATTCTGAGAATAAGTCCTTTATTATTTTGCTTTGCTTTACAAAGGAGGCTATTGGATAGTACTGTTTAATCAGGTTTTTATGCATAGTTTGCTTTCAATTATAGTCACACAAGCAGACTTAACCATATGATCGCATCTCACTTGTTTATCAGGATTCTTGAATTTTGCATATAACAAGAGCTACACTTTAAACATAGAAATTTACAGCAGATCAGGACTGCTAGGCCCGCCCAGTCTGCCCATTTCTCTACCTGCTGCAGAAACCACAGACCCTACTTGATCGCTGGCTTTGTTCTCTTTCCTATTGCTCGGGTTTGGCAACTTGCTTGTTGTGGTGCTTCACAAGGGATCACCATCTGACAATGGAACCAATCTAGCCCAAATTCCTCACCTGCAGTCCTATCGGGCTCTGGCCAGAGGTGGTTTAGTCACTGGGGCTACTTTCTGACACTCAGCACATGAACTGCAATAGGTAGCAACATCTTCATGAATTCCAATCCAGTAAAATCTGTAAAGCAGTCTGGCAAGGGTGCGATCCCTCCCTGAGTGACCAGCCATAGGACTATCATGTGCTATCTGTAACAACTCAGATCAATACTTTTGTGGCATAACCAACTGTTATACCTGTTCCTGTGTCTGAGGTTTAACACAAACTCTGTACAGTACTCTATTACATTTTTTAAACATTGGTTCACCCTGCTTTGGTTTCACCCCCAGCTGCTTAACATAACCCTGGAGAGAAACATTGTTAGCTTGCTCTGAAACAAAATCACTATCAGTTTAGTTTCAGCATTTTCATATAATAACGCCTTATGTCCATCAGTCTTTTGTTGCCACTGTTTCTTCAGGCATCTTCTTTCTTTCCTGGACTTTCAGATCTTGGAGTTATGTTCAAACAAGTCCAATTAAAAATCAGTGAAAGGAAAAGAGTCCCCACCATCTGATATTTTTTTCGCCTCAGCTCGTCATCACAGCTGCTGAAACACCAGGATTCACTCCCTCTTTGATTAACTCAGCAAATCCTGGAAAGTAATTTCCAATAACCATGGGTACAGGTAACTTAGGTATTATTCCCACTTTCATTTGGTGCGACACCCCATTAACAGATTCACTTGGGTGGTGGGATAGTAGCGAGTGTCACCGTGGATGCAGATGACACCAGTACCTGGTCCTTTTGCACAGTGTTTTCCCAGCACTTCAACATGCACTAGGGTCTGTCTGCTTCCTGAATCAATAAGTCCCTTTACAGTTTTATCTCCCACCTAGACATCTGTTAAATACTTGCCCCAATTTACTAAGGCCAAATCTGCTTCAATGTTTTCCTCCTTGTTTTCATGGCAGTTTCTTGCGATACGGCCTGGCTTGTTACAGTTATACCAAATAAAGTCTTTGGGTGCAGATTTGTTACCCCCACCAGAGTTTTTATCTGATCTGGAGTTAAATCGGGGAAAAAGAGTGTCTTATTGGCGTTTGGCTGTTACCAGGCTGCTGTGGCATCTGTCTGGCCATTTGGTAGTCTTCAGGCAAAGAAATGGCCTTTTCTTCACTTTCTGGTCAGTGTTCTGTTGCCCAAAGCTGCACACCTGTAGGCAGGATGTTGATAATTGCTCCACTGCAAATGTGTCAATGGTCTGTGCGACTGTTTTTCCCTCTGGTTGGAGACATTTAATAAGGAATTCTCTGAGTCGGGTGAAGGCTTCTCTAGGATTGTCAACTGAGTTGTACTTCAGAGACTGGAATCTTTGCCTGTAGGTCTCTCCTGAGATGTCATATCTTTCCAGGATTTTGCTTTTCACCAGGTTATAGTTTTCTGACTGTGCAGTGTCCATATTACTGTAAGTAAGTTGGGCTTTGCCTGTCAAGTAATGTACCAGTCTGATTGCTCACTGCTGCTTTGGCCGGCGATTGTGTAGAGAGTCGGACCACCCAGGTTGCGTAGCGCAAAAGCTATGGGAATCACATGCCACTTTCTGCTGTAAAGGTAACAGGTGTAGCGTACTAACAGAGACAACAGCGTGTCAACTGACCTAACTACCATAAATAAAATAAATTATCATGAAAAGTGTAAAACAATCATAATAACAGACTTAATCAATGTACTTAACTTTCTGTCAGGCAGCCTCTGCACCCCCCCTCTAGTTCGGCTATCTTGTACGCAGGTACGCAACATGACGTTTGCTCACTGTCAGTTACGCATTAAGTGCAGCTCCACCGCTGGTCCGACAAACTACACAATCACCCTTTGGCCACTGGTAGGCTGTGGCAATCCTTTCAAAAGTTGTCAGGTATGCTTTGATCTCATCTGAGGGACCCAACTTTATAAGTTTAATGTATTTTAAGTTGTTTGTGTCCTGTTGCTCTGCTGGACCAGTGCCAGATCCTCCAGCTTTGATAACTTATAAAGTATCTATCCAGTGCTGCATCTCTTTTCTTTGCTACTCTTGTCACAGTATCTCTTCTCTTCTTTGCTGCTCCTGTTGCTGCATCTCTTCTCTTCTCTGTTTCTCCATCTTTTTGTTGTATAGCTCACCATTTGAAAAAGGCAGTCAGGCTTTCAGGTTCTGTTACTGTCTGTTCTTTTTCCATGACTGGTGCTGCCTGTACAGTCTCAGCTTGGACTTTTTTTTCTGCTTCTAGTTTGGCTGCCATTCTTCTGGTAATCACTCCTGGACTTGGTGCTGCAGAATCCATAACTTTCTTCTATGCTTCCCTGGTACCAGGTCTAGAACCCACGCAAAAAACTCCTGGCTTAAGAGTATGCATGGTGTAAATCCCACTTAGGCCGACACCATCTGACATTGGGGCACAGATCAAGAAGCACAGGAAAACCAGGAGCAGTTTTAAAATTTGCAATGAACATTTTATTATTAACAGTAAAATAAAAAATTAAAAATTGTTCAGAATAACTATTTACAAAGGCAGTACAAACAGAGAAAACAAAATCCTTCTGAATGTTTCTTCTCAATTTCAAATCTCAGTCTCTTTAGCAAAAATATTGCTGCTCTTTTTATAACAAGCCTTTGCTAGGCAATTAACTCTGCACCCTCCGCTCGTTAACAGACATCCTGTTTCTCGTAAAATATTCTTGTCTGTTTCTTTGCAGGTGCAGCAAAAGAACATAATGATCCAGAACTGACCTCTTGTTGACAGCTCTGCAAAGATTTTGCAAACAAGCATCTCAGGTTAACCCCCTAAATTCCAAATAGCTTTTTGCAATCATTTCAATAGTATAACTATATACAGTTTCAAAAAAAGGATCCCAGTTTTACATACAGATTCACATATATTTTATAACTACAGATATGCAAAGGGACGAAAAGACAGAAACAAGTAAAGGTAGAGAGATAGCAGGAGGTTGAGAATCATGAGACCGTCCTAGTGATCAGTTTCTAGGTCTCACAAGAAAATTTGGTTGCGCAACCAGACAGACAAGAGACAAAAAAGGAGAGGATAGAACAGATCCTTGCATTTAAACTCTTTCTACATAACAGCTGAGACAGGACCTTATTCAGCCCTGTCACAGAGTCGTTGGGCCAGACTACATGAGACCTCTCCTGCAGTCTGTGTACCAGTCACTGAAGCGGTGGGAAACCCTCAAAAACCTTTTGAAGAAGTCGCCACTATCCTGTTCCAGCAACTCCTTCTGACCACTGAAGCCAGCTTGACAGGTAGCACATGAAGACGGTGACTAAATAACGGTGAACGTTAAAAGAGTGAATGGATAATGCCACATGAGGAATTCGATGAAGTCTCTGTACCCCTTCCCTGAGGTCTGCCCACCCCTGAGTTAGTATATTTAGTAAGAGGGTGTGGGGGCACCCCCCACAAGAGGGGGTGTGGGGGACACAGCCCCCCTGCAAATAGAGACATCGACAAATTTGTCATTCAGCATTATCCATTGGCCCTTTTAATGTCTGCCGTTATTTAGTCACCATTCTGATATAGCACTGTTTGATGAGCTGGGGAACAGTGCTGGACCAGATTCCTATCCAGGGGGTATGGTCTCTGGAGGAGCACGGCCTACAGATGAAGATTCTCAAGACATGAGCTGTCTTACTGGCACTGAGACACTTCAGACCAAGTTCAACAGAAATTGGTAAAGGTCTGGTCTCTAACATGGTGAATGTCACATGTATAAACAAGCATGGTGGCACAAGAAACAAGATAATACTAATAAAAATATAATAGCTGATGAAATGGGCTGAAGCTAATTTGGATTCCTTGTCAAAGGTTCATCTGGCGTGGCAGCTCAATTCTCAGGCAGATGGGATTAACCACCAATGGGTTCATCCAGGAAATAGTCTCTAGATCAGGTGATATTTCAATGTCTTTGCTGCATATTTGAGCACCCAACGATTGACCTTTTTGCCTCACAAAGCAAAGCTCAGGTGGGGAGATTTTTTTAGTCAGTAGAAATGTCCAGAAGTGGTAACGATGAACACTCTGTAAAATCCATGGACTATGAGAAGGACATATTTGTTCTTGCTATTCCCCTTGCTCCTGGTAGTTCTCAGAAAGCTCAATCACTCATGTTTTTTTTGTTCATCCAAGAAGGCCATGGTCCTCAGACCTGGTCAACCTTACAGCTCATGAGCCCTTCTGGCTCTTTCAACAGCAAGATTTTCTGCACCAAGTTCTGATTCTTCATCCCAATCCAGCTAGGTTCCAGCCAACTGCTCGACTCTCCCCGAAACCCGGGCCAAGTGTCCACCCTGGGGCGGGGCAAATGCTACAAGTCTCGATGGCTGAGAGGGACCTGGGGGTGGTGGTGGATGTCAAGATGAACAACTCGGAGACTTGTAGGAGGGCAGCAGCCAAGGCCAACAGGATGCTGGGATGTATCACTAGGGGGATCACCTCCAGAAGAAGGGAAGTGATACTCCCTCTGTATAACTGCTTGGTGAGGCCGCACCTTGAGTACTGCGTGCAGTTTTGGAGGCCACACTTAAAGAGGGACATTAAACTCCTGGAGAGGGTCCAGAGGAGGGCAACCAAAATGATTTGGGGCTTGAGGACAGGACCTATGAGGAGGCTCGAAGAGCTAAATATGTACACACTGGAAGAGAGAAGGGACCGGGGGACATGATAGAGGTCTTCAGGTACATGAAGGGGTAAATAGGGAGGAACAGTCAGGGTGCTTGAAGGAAGGAGGAGGGGGCCACTGAGGGCATGGGTGGAAGCTGGAGGGGAAGATTCATGGGAGAAAGGAGGAGGTGCTACTTCACTGAGAGGGTGGTGGAGCCATGGAATGTGCTGCCTAGGGGGCTGGTGGAGGCAGAGACGGTGGAGGGGTTCAAGAGGGGGTGGGACAGGTACAGGGGAAGGGCTCTGGAAGCAAAATCCAATGCAGCGAGAATATCCGGAACTGGGAAGGGAGAAGCCAGGGAAGGCGAGGGGGGCAGCAAGGTCAGCTCCCAGGGTGGGGGCTGACCAAATGAGCAGACGCGAAAGACCATTAGGCCTATTCTGCTGGCATTTTAGTATGTTAGTATGAGTTGTGACTAAACTAATTATATGGATGAAACAGTCTACATTGGTGGCTTATAATAGAGTTTGGTCAACTTTTTCCCCATTGAGAAAAACAGGCATTTATTAGACCAAGAAGGCAACTGTGTCCCAAATTTTGGGTTCACCTCAGCGGGGAGCAGACACAGGTCAGGCCCTCAGTATGTTGCAGTCCAAGTCTTCGCACTGGATGCAGTACTCAGTCCTTGTGAAGGACAATCCCTTGGCTCACATATTGACATTTGTTGCTTTTTTAGGGCTCTCAGCAGAACCAAATTGGTGTACTGATTTCCAGTTCTTCCATGGGGACTTACTGTGGTCTTTAATGCTCCATAATCCTCTATCTGAACCCTTGTCTCAAGTGTCAGAGAACATTCTGTCCATCAAGACATTTTTTAACTCACAGTTCTCTCTGCTAGGCAAACAGATTTGCAGACAATCTCATGCAATTCATTTCTTCTTTATTAATGACTCCAGTGCATTAAAAAGTAAAAATGTTAGCCTTAGTTAAAGGCTCTGGAATTCTGCGATTCCAGTCATGGAAGTCTCCAGAGAACTGGCATCACGCTGCAGAAGATACGTAGTGCCACATAACTACTCTTGGGTTTTTTTTAATTAAAATTAAGTTTTCCCCCCCATAGTGCCTTGCTCCATTCTCTTCCTTGTTTATCGTGACCCCCTCCCCCCATGCTCAGCATGTGATGACATCACATTTGTAAGCCAAAGACTAGATCACATTCTGCCATACGAATGAATAATGTGTGCTGTAGTAACGAGCCAACACTGCCGCAGAAGCCTAGGAGTCCTGCTGTAGAAATCATAGAGTTCTATTTGCTCTGGTCTTATTTCTTGGTTCTAGGTTGTATTGTGCCACAGAAACCTTCCCTATTTATCTCCCTCTGACCCAGAAATGGTCCCACTGCAAGTGTAGCACCACTTATTCAGCATGGCCCCCTTCTCGTTAGGGTCAACCTGGCAGACTGCAAGCAGTTGCTACACAGGCCATCTATGAAAGCATGATGGCCTGGGCTGAATAGCTATGCATTCAACAACACTTTGTAAAATAAACCTCAACAATACTGCAGCTGTACAGTCCACTCACAAAGCTGGATAATCCATATAAAACTGCAACACATGTCCAAAAAGCATGTGCACCCTGAAGGTAAACATGTGCTGCATATAGCTTACAACAACTAAGCTATTAACCACTCCAACCCACCCACAGAACAAAAAAATATGTAGAAACATACACAAAAAGAAATAAATGACCATAGTAATATTGTTTGATACAGGGGATCCCTTATTATGCTTACAATTGAAGTCAGCCTGACAGCTTGAGCTCCCCCACAGCATGTGGAAGGCGAATTTAAATATTTAAATTAGCCACAAGGAGAGACTTCAGGCTCGTGGAGGCGTTGTGCTGCACAGCTCGATGGCAGATCTATTTCAGACATAGAAAGTGAAAATATGAACCTAACAACCAACTTATACTACAAAATAGTCAAATTAAACTAACGTGAAATTAAATATACTGGCCTCCTCACCCAGTCTATGGCAGATTTTAAAAAAAGGCCATAGGCAACTAACTGGGAAAAAACAAAACAAATATTCAAGCAGTAAGTTTAACAGCAAAGAAAACACTGATTCTTGAACCTTTTCTAGGTTCAGGAACGGGAGGTAGGTTAGGAGGTGTACACATGATGAGGGATCTCCTGGAAGGAATAATATTAGTATGGTAATATTTTCTTCAAGCCCTAGGAATCTCTCATTATGCTTATAACTGCAGACTACAAAGCATTACCTTGGGAGACTGGGTACAGAACCTACTTGGGGAAAAGATTCTGCAAGACAACAGTGCCAAACAGTGCTCCACAGATACAAGCATTGTCTCACCCCAGAGGCCCTCTGTACAGCTGTCTCCTCCTCAATCCTGTCCCTAATTGATTATGGGATACTGGTCTACGGGGCAGCTGATAACTCCTCCCTCCACACAAAATTAGAGTATCCTTCAACAAAGCCTGCCGCCTAGTTACAGGTTGTGACCAGACTACACACACCTGCTCCCTGTATAGTCTAACTGGCTCAGTTTTGATGGAAGGCTTAAGTATCAAAGTTGCCTCCTTGTCAAAAAGATCTCCATTGGGCTTACTCCCCTGGGTCTCTCCACTCTCCTGCAGCCTGCACCGGTGCTGAAAACTGCCCGCAGCTCCTCCAAATCACCCTTCTTTATCCCTCGGTGCAGAACTACCCTATACCAGAGAACTTTCAGCTACAGGGTCCCTCTCTGGATGAACACACTTCCCAGTGCCATAACTGCTTAAAGTGAGCTAGACCACTTCAAATCCCTCCTCAGGGAACATCTCTGTTCCACTAGTGCTTGTAACTGCTACTAGCTGCCTGGGGTTCTCTGCCCCACCTACTACATAAAGATTCCCTTGCAGCTCGCTTTCTGTGACAATACATGCCTCCCCGTGCCACTACTCCCACCCCCGTTATCTTACCCTCTTGACAATGGATATACAGCATACCTTACTTTTTACTTTGTTTGCCCTAGGTAATACCACTGTTTGTCCATGTTATGTCTCATACATTGTATAACTCATGCCTGTAACCCCCTACTCCTTATTCCTAAAGTACTGCATTTCTATACAACTGCTTTGTTACATGACGTGGAGCCTTTGAAAAGGAGTCTCTGACTCAAAGGTCTGCAGTTCTGATATGTTCTATAAATAAATAAATCTGGCGTCTGTTCTGGACTGTACGTCCAAGCGGTAGTGCTTTGTAAAGGTATGCACAGTTTTCCAGGTAGCTGCTTTACAAATCTCCAACAAAGGAACATCCCTTGCAGCTGCCACTGAGGCAGTAGTGCTACTAGTGGAATGTGCCCTAAGACCTTGTGGCAGCTGCTTGCCAGCCTTGTCGTAGCAAAAACTGTATATGAGACTAACAAACAAGCCCGATAGTTCTCTTAGAGGCTGGTCTAGCCTTACCCACCTCGCCGTATGTGGGCAACAGTTGTGAGTGGGAGGATCTGAGGTCCTTAGTGCAATCCAGATAGTGTTCGAGGGCCCTCTTTATTGACAGACTGTGCAGCATCTGCTCACCATGGCTGGATCCTTCTGTGAAGATCACTGGGAGAGTGATGGACTGGTTCAGATGGAACTCAGACACCACTTTAGGGAGAAACCTTCTAGCAGTCCTAAGAAATACCTTGTCTCTGTGGAACATGATGTAATTAGGGTCCATGCAAAGAGCTTGCAGCTCGCACACACCTTCTGGCAGAGGAGATGGCCACAAGGAAGACTGTCTTCCAAATGACATATTTCAAATCTATTGTAGCCATAGGCTCAACTGAAGGCTCCATGAGCTTGGCTATGCACACTTTCAGATCCCATGGAGGAACTGGGTCCTTAACAGGTGGATACAGGTGCAGAAAGGCCCTTAAAACCTCTTGAAAATAGAGTGTAAAGCCACCATTTTCTCTTTCCCTGTGCAAATAAATGCTGAGGTAGCTGCTAGGTGGATCTCGAGGGTTGAGGTCCTGAAACTAAGAGCCTGAAGATGAACCAAGTAGTCCAGAAATATAGGCAGATCTGCCTGCAAGGGACTGAGCTGCCTAGGGCACATCATAGGGAAAACCTTTTCCACTTACAGGCATAAGTGTTCTTGGTAACAGGCTTCCTAAAAACCTTGAAAACTTCGAGGATGCCCTCTGAAAACTGGAAATTGCAGAACTCTTAACTATTCAAGAGCTATGCTTTGAGACATAGTGCCTTGAGGGTCAGAAAAGTTTTTCTGCCTTGGGACATGGTCAGCAAGTTGTGTGTCTGAGGCAGACAGATGGGTTGTCTGATGGAGAGGGTCAGAAGCAGGCAGCACCAGGGTTGCCTGGCCCAATCTGGAGCCACCAGTATCATGGCTGCAGGCTGGCTCCTCAATTTTAGAAGAACCCGTAGCATTACAGGAAATGGAAAGAAGGCATATAGGAACTTCCTTGACCAATCCGGGGCCAGTGCATCCATGGGCACTGAACCCACTGCTGGAGGCCTGCAGCAAAACAGGGGAAGCTGGTGATTTTCTTTGGAAACAAAAAGGTCCATTTCTGGTGTGCCCCACCTCCTGAAAACTGTGGTCTTTGGGTACAATTTGTGGTGCCCCTGGCTGATTCTGCTGAGGGAGTCTGCTAGGATGTTGTCCTTTCCCAGAAGATGGACTGCTAACAGCTGCAAATCCATGGAATAAGCTAGACTCCAAATTTTCATGGCTTCCATGCATAGTCTTGATCTGGTGTCCCATTATTTGTTGATGTAAAACGTGGTCCTATTGTCTGTCCTGATTTGACAGATTGACCTTTCACCTGAGGGGGAAGAAGCACAGGGTGAGACAGACTGCTCTTAGCTCCAGTAGGTTGATGTGGTGCCTGGACTCATAAGAAGACCAGATTCCGCTTACATAGAAACAGAATTTGACGGCAGATAAGGACCGCTTGGCCCACCCAGTCTGCCCATTTCCCTACCAAATGGATAAGCTGCAGATCCTAATTAACCAGCAGCCTACTTCTTCCTACCCCCAACCCCTTGCTGTCTGGTCACATAAGTGTGCTCCCAGCCTAGTAGAGGCATCTGTTGTAAAGGCCACAGTGGGTGGTTGTGTTGGAAAAGTACTCCCTCCCTGAGGTCGTTCCTTTCCTTCACCCTTCGAGAGCTTGTAACAGTGTCTTTGTGACCAGAACCAGCTTTGAGAGAAGTTGCTTTTTCTGAGACCAGTGCACTCTCACGTGGTACTGAATGTCCCTAATTTGGAATCTGGTGCCTGAAACCATGCTTGTAGTGGAAGCCATGTGACCCAATAACTGTAGAAGAACTCTTGCTGACCTGGGCTGACCCAGGACAAAGGCATTTAACAAGCTTAGGAGATTTTCTACCCTCTCCTGCAGAAGGAATGCCCTGCCTTGGAAAGCATCCAATTCTGTTCCTATGAACAACAGCTGCATTGGGATTTTTGTACATTTATGAGGAATCCCAATGATTCTAGGGTGCTTTGAGTTAACTGCAGAGAATCCTTGACCTGCTTGTGTGACTTGCCAGTTGTCCAGGTATGGAAAGACCATCATGCATTGTCTGCGAAGATGTGCTGCCACCACCTCTAGGCACTTTGTGAAGACTCTGGAAGCAGAGAAGAGACTGAAGGGAAGGACTTTGAACTGGCAGACGGTAGTCTGAGTCTTAGGAACTTTCTGTGACTTGGCCTGACTAGGATGTGGAAACAGGCATCCTTCAGGTCCAGAGAAGCTATCCAGTCCCCTTGCTGTAGGGAGGGGATCACTACGGCTTGGGTGATCATCTTGAACTTGGGTTTCCTTAGATGCTTGTTCAGAAACCTGAGATCCAAAATGGGTCACCCTTCCCCATTTTACTTTCAAGTGAGGAAGTATCTCTAGTAGAGGCCTTTCCCCCATTGCTCGGGAGAAACCCTCTCCACTGCATTTGCCTGCAGTAACTTTTTGACCTCCAACTCCAATAGTAGTCTTTTTGTTGAACTGCGAGACTTGAAGAGTCTGTGGTTCTGCAGATTGGGAAATTTGCGGATCTACAGAGTGAGGCCTTGACTCACCACTTCCAGTACCCACTTGTCTGTAGTGATGTTTTTTCATTCCTGAAAGAAATGAGTCAACCTTCTTTCCATTGGCAATGGACAGACGACCTCGGCAGGTCCGTCAGGGGTTCTGCTTAAGCTGGGCCTTCGGGATCGGGGATGGATCAGACCATTTGGAAACTTTTTTACCTCTCATTTGAGAGCAGTCACAGGGCATGGGATAGAAAGGATGGGAATGTACCCCCTACCTCTCCTTTCCAGAGGTTTGTAGGAGGTGGAGGCCTTCTCTTTCTGGGCATTACTTTTGTAGGTAGACTTGTACTTGTGCACCTTCTTCATGTAAGCCCCTGTCTTGTCACCAAACAGGGAGTTGTTCTCACATGGAAAGTCCATGGCTTTTGTTTGGGTATTCCGGGACAGATTAGTAGTCCATAGCCAGGGAATTCTATGTAAGGAAGTAGCATGTGTCATAACCCTAGAGACAGTGTCATTCACATCTACTGCCATGTGGAAAAGGTATTTGGTGGCCTTGATGACAGTTTTGGCCAATTCTATCAGATTCTGCGCTGCATCCCCAGGATACCCTGTCACTGAAGGCCAGAACAGAATTTCCAGAGTGCCTTTTGATACTGGGCTGTATAAGCCATGTAAGTAGCTTGCCTCAGCAATAAAGACATAGACGTATAGACTTTCTTGCCCATACTGTCCAGCTTTTTGGAATCTTTCTCCGGAGGCTGGGCAGTGAGGGCCACCTTGGCCTTGTCACAGGTGGCTGCCTGGACTACTCCTTCATGAGCCGGGTTAACGTAGAGGTTCTCAGCATCACGCCTGACCAGCTGGTACTTCTTCACTCTTTTGTCTACCCCTGGGGTTGAAGTAGCATTCTGCAAGACCCATGCAGGCAGCTCTTTTAAAAGATTTGTGCACAGGGAGGACCAATTTCTTAGAAGCAGGTAACCCTATCATATCCAAAAAGTCAGGCTCCTCCTCTTCTTGAGGGGAGAGAGAGCGAGGATATTAGTCATTTGCTCACAAAAGAACAGTGGGAGGAAAAATCATCTGACTCACAAGAAGAGGAATCCAATTCATGCTCTGAGGAGCTTTCGGGTTCCATACAGCACCCACTGTCATGCTCGTCACAGAAAAATTTGACTCCCTGGTCCTCAGGGCAGGAGTAGGAACAGGAGCTGGATGGGGTATCTTCATTAGGCAATCCACAACTTTAAAAAATTTGCCATAATTTAGATATGTCCTCCACAGAGGGCATTTTCCAAAATGTCCATTGCATACTCTCTTGCTTCTTTAGCAGGAGGGGCAGCAACATGCTTCTCTGTTGTTTTTTTTTTCCACAGGTCCCAAATCTGGAATCTGCTCTGGGGGTCTCTTATGCTTAGAAGCATCTGAACTTCTACCAGAACTTTTATTCTCATTAAATTCCTTGAAGGGTCTTTCCCTTATTTGTTATGTGAGGAAGGACACTCCTCACTAAGTTTAGGTGACACAGAGGCAGACTGAGAAGCCACAATATACAAAAAGAAAATAACAACTTTGCCCAAAAAGATGCTTGGACAAAATCTGTTAAAGGACAGTCAGGTGAAAGGCAACTCCTGGCTATCTGTCCTCACAGGAGTACAAGGGACAATAAGAACTGAAAAACAACTTTTTTTTTTCTGTCAAAGGTAATCGGGTCCATCTGTCCAGATGAAAAACGTAAGCAGACCTGAGAAAAATGGAACAGTCAGACCATCCCTAGGAGTAGGAATGGGAAAAGAAACAGCAAAGAAAAATGCTGTTCCGTTTTTTTTTTCTTCAGAAGCCTGTTGAAGCAAAGAAGACGCGGCCCCTCAGACTGTTGAGGAAAATGAAACAGTGGTATTTCTGGTTCCTGCAACCTCCCAAAAAGATTGGAGATACTAAAATATGAGGAGATAGCCTGAAGTCTCTCCACATGGCTAATTTGAATATTTAAATTCACCTTCCATGCACTCCGGGGCAGCTCAAGCTGTCAGGCTGACTGCAACTGTCAGCATAATGAGGGATTCCTGGGGCTTGAACACAGATGTCAGAAAAAAAGGCCCTGTGGCCCGAGTCTGCCCAGCCCTACCTGTTAATTTTGTGAAGGCCCTAGCCCCATTCCTTCCTACCCTTTCATAACTGTCTTCACCATCCCCATATTCTTATCCCACCTATACCTGAATCCCAACCACCAATTTCAAACAGACAACCTCCCTTGGCAGCCTATTTCACCCCTCCTCCAGCCTTTCTATTAAGTTGTTTTCTGACACCCCTCCTAAATCTTCCCCTCTCCATAAGTTTTGCCGAGTTCCCCTGGTGCTGGTTTTACTCCTCAGCATAAACTCTACTGTCTACTGCTAATCCCATGGATATATTTGTATGTCTCAGACATCTCTCCCTCTTTTCCTGCCTACAGCATGTTCATGATGAGATGCTCTCCATGCAAGTATTCTGCTAGCTCCGGAGCATTCTGGATACCCTCCTCTGTCCAAGTTTCACCCTGCCCCTATCTTTCTTCAAGTATGGGTTCCAGAACTGCACACAGTGCTCAAGGTAAGGACGAACCAGAGACCTGTGCAGTGGCTGAACCACTTTGCTCCTCCAGCAGCTAATATCCTTCCTACACATCGAGGCATCCTGTTCACCCTTCTCACTGCCCTGTTGTAGTGTGCTGTTGTCTTAAAGTTGTCTAATATCATTACCCCAGGTCTCTTTCCTGTTTTACTCTCCAAAGCACCCCTACCCATTATATATTCAGTTGCTGGATTTATTGCCTGTATGTTTCACTACGCTGCACAGTTCTTGGTGTTGAAATTCAACAACCAAACCCATGACCACTTCTCCAGCATTTCTAGATCTTCATTCTTAATTCTTCTTCCACACTGTCCACTCTTCTGCAGATGTTTGTATAATCTGTGAAAAAGCAGATCTTCCCTAGAATCCCCACTCCAATAGCAAAAGAAATTAAAAGGATCAATCTAAAGACCAGTCCCTGCAGCACCCCATGAGCTCAACGAACTCAGAGTATGCATTTCCTATTTAAGACCACTCTGTGGTTTCCACACTCACACCTGGCATCGTGTGGCCCTAAACTCAATCTGGCCAATTATCCTTGTCCTCCACTTTCCTCCCTCTCATCTTACCCTTCCCCCCATTCCTTCCCTACCTCACCCACACCCTCCCATCTTTTAGCACTTCAGACTTCTGTCCCCTCTACCTTGTACTTCTCATACCAACCCCCTCCCCCAAGACAATGGCCCTTCAGCCTGCCCACCTTCCCGACTCCCACCCACCCTCCCCACTCCTACTAGTTGCTCATCTGGTCTTACTATCCTTTTGCTGTCTTTCCGCTTGAAATATGGTATTTCGTTTTTTGAGACTTTGTATTAATGTTCACCTTTGTTTGTATGATAGCCTTCCATCCTTTGACATGGAACCTTTGTAAACGAGCAGTTCTTGCTCAAAGGTATTTGTAATCCCAGAGTTCAATAAATAAATCACATTTTCTCCCACTTTGTGATTTTAATTCCCATCTCCAGATCCCAAGCTTCTTAATCAGCCATCCACTTGGATCACTGTCAAAGGCTTTATTCAAATCTAGATATATTGCCCACTGCCTGACCCTTGTGCACTACTTTAGTCACCCAATTACAGTCAATTAGGTTCGTCTGATATGGGCTCCACCCTGTGAACCCACGCTAAAATTCTGAATTTTGTTTGCCTTCACAAACTTCACCAGCCTTTCCTCTTTTATTAAGGGGTTTTAGCATCCTCCCCACTATGTACATTAAACTGACAAGTCAGTAGTTCTCAAGATCATCCTAATTTTAGCTCTTGTGCAGTGAAACTACATTTGCCACCCCCAGGTACCACCCCCATCTCCAGTGAGCTGTTAAAAGGTCAGACAATGGTAGATAGGGCCATACCATCTCCTTTCGCACCCAAGGATGCAGACTGTCCGGGCCCATGGATCTGTCCATCTTCAGTGAATTCAGTTCCTTCAGCACCCATTCCTTGTCTATCGGTACCTCACAGGCACCCCCTTCCCATGACTAGAGTCTAGTAACGGTCCATTGTCCTCTATGGTAAATATCATACAGAAAAACTGAGTATATCTGCCTTCCATTTATCATCCTGCTATCCTTCTCCCCATCAGTTTATTCGCTCTTTTGTTTTGAGTTACTTGCGTATGCAACAGAATGTTTTATCCACCTTCCTTACTCCTTCTGCTACTCTCAGCTCTGCATTAGAGTTTGACCACCTTGCTGACCTCCTTCATGTTGCTTAGATATGCCACCCTATCACCCTCGCTCTAGTTGCTTTTATACTTAATGAAGGCCTTTTCCTGCATCCTACCAAAGTCCACCCTCTTGAAAAACAGTACTATTATCTGTAACTTCTCTCTGCTTCTACTATGACAGTAACCACATTGACTGACAGTCACTGATTCCCAACAGATCCTGCACTGTGATCTCCCTATAGTAATCCTGTTTGTTACGATTATATCAAGGATGCCCCTCCTCTGTAGGTCATGAAACCTTTGGGTCAGGAATGCCTCCTGGAACACCTCTACTAGCTGCCGATTCCTGTCACTTGCTGCTACTGGGATCCTCTATCATCACACTCAAATGAGAAATATGTGACATTGAACTGCAAACTTTACTAGTCAACCTAGTTTAGGACAGCAGTAATAATTCCTCAAAGTAATAATGTAATTAATTAGATTACAGATACAGACCAATGGACAGATCCAAATCTAAGGAAGTGCAGACATACCCTAAGTGCTATATTATTAGCAACAGTGACGTTTTTTTGTGCACATTCACAATAAACACACACACAAATTTTTTAAATTGTCAGCAGTATATTTTATTCAGTGACCACATCAATGAGATTATAAGCATGTGATATAACATGGAAGTCCCCCTTGATTACTACAGTTCAGTAATACCGCTAACAAACATGGTGTCGCTGAACCTCAGCCGATCCCTACTTGATGTCATATCTAGTGCCACGATTGTCATGAAACAGCCAACACATAAAAACATGCAAGAGCCCCCCCAATGAAACTGAAGAGACAGGAAAAAATACTTTGATTAATCTAACTAGGGGGCACTTAAGTTATCAATGTAGCACATTTTCTACAAACCAATTTTGACAGCAGCTCTTTGATGTAGAAATTTGATATCTAAATATTTAAAAGTCATATACTTTCAAATGCAAGTCACCAGATGCACAGTGTCTTCTTCAGGTGGCATCCATCACACTGCTGGCACTTCCGTCACATGTGCTAATGTATATGCATAATCAGTGCTAGCTCCGACTAGGTAACACTTCCTAGTTGTACTGATGGTTGGCTCCAGTCAAAGCGCATGCAACGACACTTCCTTAGTAATGAATCAGAGTGTGTGTGTGTGTGTGTGTGTCTGATTTTACATTTTTACAGCATTTATTTAGCTTCTGCAGTGCCATTGCATATACATTCAGTAGAGCCACCTGCTGGTATGACCAGGAAGCTCTACTTAATTGGAGCAAGCACCGATACGGCAAGACTGTGTTATAGACATTCTCAAGTCAGAAAAAGATGCAGCGGAAGTTGACCCAAGAATGTAAACAAACACATTTGAGTGTGGTAACACCAGTATGGTGAGCAGTCTGTTTTCCACTTTTAAAAGGAAAAAGAGAATCAGAATCAAACTACCAGCTACATCAGCAATCTCTACAGAATGTGAGCGATTATAACGTGTTTTTTAATCTAGGGACAATTTGAGGCCTAAGGGCGGGGGTTGACAGTGTCCCTTTAAAATGAGAAACAGATTTATGATTTGCAGCCTTCCAGAGCCCCAGAACTGGACGCATCCTTGGAATGTACCACGTGCCTTTGGCTGGAAAAGGAGGATAACTACCCAGGGAATTGTGTGGCCCAAGACTGTGGAATCATTGAAGCTGAATGCAGTTTATCTTAGGATATTTAGTCTCTTAGGAAGTTAGTGCAGCCTGACAGTTCTTTCCTGCAACAAGTTGTGTACCTTTCTCAACTTCTGTGTGACCTCTGGTTGAGAATCCTGTGTGGTGGACTGCTGCAACAGACCAGCAGCAGTACTGCCATGCTGGCTACCCATGCTTGGGAGTGAACACCGGAAGCTGTGTTGAGGGGTACACCATGCTGAAGCAGCTGCTGCCTGGCAGTGGGCCTTGGTTCTAGGCGAGGCTCTAGGACTGCAAATACTCAGTATTTGGGTCAAAGAGCTTGCTCTTTTCATACAGGCATGCTGTGTGCGAGACCGACACAGGCTATGCCCACACTAAGGAGAACATCTAGAGGTAATCTCTGCCAAGATAGCTATAAGCACACAAAGGCCCCACACAACTTGGCCCACCACCTACACCAAGATCTAGGCGCGGGGGGGACAGCCCTCCGTCTTACACCCTGCCAAGGAGAACAAGTCATGGGGGAATACGGCAGCAGCAAGTTATTGGGGAATGATGCTGGATGAGGTAATAACTTCTATGGAAAAAGATAACCCTGTGTGGTAAAACAAAGTTTATAATTTTGCTTAACCTTTTTGTTCTGAAATTCTATAACGTAAAACATTTTGATGTTGCCTTCTATAGTGGGTACTGTATTTCTCATGTTTTGCTTTATATCTAGAATATTGGGTAGATATAAAATATTTTACATTTTACTTTTACTGGCAACTCTGTGTTCCATCTCCAAGACCACAAACCGAAGAGGTCAGTCCCCAAGAAGGGGACGTCTGCCAACTTGTGCTGGGTATCCGCCGTGAAGGTGGATATCCTCAGCCACGTCCTGCGGCGCATAGCCACCATGGCTGCTACTGACCTGGCACAGGAAATCACCTATGTCCCAAGCAGTCTGAAGCTGCTGCTTCACCACCGCCCTACCCTGGTCCTGCACCTGACGGACCGTGGTCTGCAGGTCAGCCGGGAGATGAGGGACAACCTCATCCAGGGAGCCCATGAGGGCGTAGGAGAAGTGTGCCATCATCACGGCCGAGCTGGCCTGTCGGAGGCCGAGGGAGAGCAGCATACACCTTGTGCCCGGCAAAGTCCAGCTTTTTGGACTCTTTGTCGGGGGGCTTATCCACGTCCCGAGTGTTTCCGGAACGCAGGAAGATGCTGTCGGTAACTAACCCCTCAGCAGAGGGGTGCTCCGAGAAACCGGGCAAAGACTGGTAGGGACCGCATACTTCCTGACCATCCTGGCCGAAGGCGCAGGACAGGAAGCAGGCCGCTGTCAAAGCTCCAAGGCTGGGCAGACAATGGCCTCAGCCACCGGAAAGGCACCCCGTGGAGGAATCCCCTCAGTCCAGTATCTCCGTCAGGGGATACTTGGCCCGTTTGGACATGGGCTCGAGCTGCATCCTGGTGGACTCCGAGATGAGTCGAAGCAGACCCAAGAAGGATGATGGCCTATCGTCCAATGACTAGCCCCTGGAGGACTCCAGGTCGACTTGCCTACAGAACAGGGAGGAGTCGTCATCAGACTCCGAAGAGTCTGTGAAGAGCTGCCTCTGCCCTCAGCCACCCTCCACCTGCCGAGGATGGGCGGTAGTGAGGGTGACCGACAACCTGTGGGGCAGGCCGTGACCCGACCGAGAATCCTTGGTCGGTGCCCCAGACTTCGGTTGTGGAGGCGGAGGTTCCACCACAATCGGTGGAGCAGCTGGTTTCGGCTGAACAACCGGCCCAGGAATGGGCATCTCGACTGGGGCGAGTGGTTGCTTTGGTTGTTCAGCCGACAGACACTTGATGGCCGGGGGCTGAATCGGAGTTGATTTAGTCCCGGACAGCAGTAACTGCTGCCACATAAGCTTCTTGTAACATCGACACAATTTATGTCGAAGCCTCTCCTCATCCGAGGAGGAATGGTGTCACCACTTACTTCGGTACCGAGACCGCCGGTGTCAGCGGGAATGGCTTGACCGAGATGAAGTCCGAGACCGAGACCCTCAGGGTGACTAAGGGCGGGTCTGGGAAGGGCCGGGGGACACCTGCTCTTCCCTCGGCTCAGGCACTTTAACCGGGGACTGCCGCCCCGAAGGCGCAGGCAGATCCTTGGTCTCCACCGGGGGAACCGGCGAAGGTGGGTTGTCGGCTTCACCAGTCGACAACCCGTCCGACGGGTCAAGGAAAATCTCAACTGCGTCGACGGGAGTCTTGGCAGGCTGGTCTGACGGGGACACCATGAAGTCAGCGGCCTGAGGTGCAACTTCGACCGAAGTCAACGGTCAGCTGTCCGGGGAAGGAGACCTCCGCCTCCCACGAACGCCTGACGGTGACTTACCTTCACCTTCTTCTTGGGCCGAGGAATGTCCCGATGGCCCCTCCCCTTTGTGGAAAGGGACTGACAAAGCTCCTTGAGCGAAGCCGAGTACGAGGAACTCAGAGAGAGCGGGATAAATGCAGCGGCTGAGGAGGAGGAAGATGCGGCCTGGGCCGCCTCCTCCTCGAGGGCGATCATATGCTCGAGCTGCTCAGCCGAGCCAGCTGCCGCAGACACCACCCAACGAGCCTCTTTGGATTTTACCAGCGGGTAACGCTTCTCGGGGCGCATGAGCTTCAATCGGGCAGCGCGATCCTCCAGGACAGTGGCCGAAAAAGAGCGGCACAATTTGCAGGCCTGCGGGTCGTCATCTAGGCCTAGGCAGTAGACGCACGTGGAGTGCGGATCCGTCCTGGACATTTTCTGCCCGCAAGGGCACCTCCGAAAGCCGGGAATCGACTTGTCCATCGCAGCCACGAGGGATGATGAAGACCGAAGTTTAGAAAACTTCAAAACTAGTTTCGTACGAACTGAAGAGTTAGGATCCAGTCTAAAACGCAGAGCGCTAAGGAGGAAACCTGAGCTTCCAAGCGGTAAGGAAGATCTGGCATCATGGGGCGGAGATGAGAGTTTTACCACCCGGGTGGGTGGGAGGAGCCAGCTTGAAGACCTTCCGGCAAGATTTAAAGCGGCAAGGAACCTGCCAATCAGTGTGGATTGAACAACATATCCATGTTCCTAGAAAGAAACTTTTCTAGCTAGCAGTCTACCAGAGGGGGCCACCCACCTCTGACATCAGCCAATCCTCTAAAGGTGGGCAGCTCCCACACCCTCAGTTCTCCTGCCAGAGACCATAGGCAGGATGCTGGAAGGAGGGAACCAAGGAGGTATCCCAATAGCATAGAAAAAGTACAAGCAGAAAGTTCACCCATATGGAAGGGAACAGAGACACAGGAGAGTGGGAAGGAGGGAAGGAAAGCAGGGCCTGCTGCAAGAAATCCTCTCGAAAATCATCAGTTACATTAAGTTCTTACGTAACTGTACTATCTTACTTCGAGGGTATCTCTTATAGTAAGCCATCACTGGTACGACTGAGTCCCAAGCAGTTCTGGCACTACAGATAGTCTGAGTAGTAGGCAAAAGGAATAACAGCCTAAGAAAGGAGGCCTTGGAGGACAGCTAGGCCGAAGGTGGACCTATGCCTACAGGCGATGTACTGACTGTAATGCTTGACAAAAGTGTGGACAATGCTCCAGGTGGCAGTAGCGCAAATGTCAGCAGCTGATACATTACGGAAACAAGCCACTGATGCGGCCATACCTCTTGTGGAATGGCCTTTAAGCCCTCTAGGAAGTTCCTTGCCGTACTTCTGATATAAATAATTCAATTGGCTAACCATTTAGACAAACACTGTTTGGACACCAGGGTGTCCTCTTTCCCAGCGGTGAACAAAACGAACAACAGATTGGACTTCTGGGAGTCCTTAGCCTATAGTACTTCAGGATTCTATGCATATCCAAGATATGGAGCAATGCCTCCCCTTGACTGGAATGCTCCAGATAATAAATAGGCAGGTGGATGGATTGATTCAAAGTAAACTCAGACACCACCTTAGGAAGAAAAGTAATGTAAGAACTTACTGTAACAGTAGAACTTTGAGAGAAGCTCTTGCAGCAGGTAACACATAGGACTGAAGACGGCAGGCATCAGGACCCCATGGAAAACTTCTAGGCAGCAGTCCATGGCAGGGACCGCCTCCCCATCATGCATGGTATAAAGGGAGGGCGGTCCCCAGTGTCCCTCAGTTCTCCCGCTGGAGACTCTGGCATCGAGTATGGAAGGTGATGAGGAACAAAGAACCGAGGAGAATTTCGCAGAGAACTATCATAACACTGTCAATGCAAACCAAGTGCAGAAGAGAGCCCATCGGGGGAAGGTGGGTGGGAAGCCATACCTGCTGCAAGAGCTTCTTGCGAAGGTCTACTGTTAGAGTAAGTTCTTACATAACTGTACTATCTTACTTTGAGAGTCAGCTCTTGCAGCAGGTAAAACATGGAGTACTGAGTCCCAAGCAGTAAAAGAGACCCAAACTAATATCGGGTGGAGAAAGCAGAGAAATACCAAGAGGGGAATACCTTCAAGAGAGGAGTCCCTGCAGAACTGCAAGGCCGAAGCCCGCTCTGCATCTGGAGGCAATAACGAGACTCTAATGTCTGATGAAGGTATGCATGGAATTCCATTTGGCTACCGCACAAATGTCAGCCGCAGACACATTCCTAAGAGTGGCAAAAGATACCGCTAGTCCTCTCATGGAGTGACCCTTCACCGAGCCCGGCAAGGGTTTGTTATATTTCTGGTAACAAAAGGAAATGCAGTTAACCAGCCATTTAGAGAGGGTCTGTTCGTCTACAGGAGCCCCCTGGATCCTGGGGCAAAGGAAACAAAAAGCTGATCAGAACGTCTCAACTCTTGCGTTCTGGAGAGATAGAAATGCAAAATGTGATGGACTTCCAGCATGTGGAGAAGAGCCTCACCCTGGTTTGAGTGTTCGGAATAATACACTGGGAGGTGTATGTTCTGATTCAGGGTCAACTCGGAGACCACCTTCAGTAAGAACTTAAGATTAGTCTGCAAGGCCACCTGGTCCTTGTGAAACACCAAATAGGGCTCCTTATACATCAGAGCTTGTAGCTCGGAAATTCTTCGAGCAGAAGTAACGGCAACTAAAAATAATGCTTTCCAAAAGAGGAAGCAAAGCTCGTAATCTGTGGCTGGTTCAAACGGAGGTAAGGTGAGCTTTTCCAACACGAAAAGTCCCAAGGGGTCCCTGACGGGGGGGGCTTCATATGAAGAATATCCCGCAGAAAGGTACGGGCTATGTCCAACTGTGCCAGAGTTCTGCCATGAACAGAGACACAGTAGGCAGAGATGGCAGACAAATGAACTTTGACAAGTAGCCCAACCCTGAGTCCAAGAACGACAACAAGTACTCGAGGATTGTGCTCACCAGACAGGCCAAGGGATCAAGACAGCGGGCAGTAGCCCAGAGGCAAAAGCACTTCCATTTCATGGCGCAAGTGACTCTGGTGGAGGGTTTCCTAGCAGCCACCAAAACGTTGGCAACCCTGTCTGAGATCCCAAAGTGTGACTTGGCTAGGTCCTCAGGAGCCATGCATGGAGATGCAATGACCAAAGGTTCGGGTGAACGAAGGTCCAGACATCTTGGGAGAGCAAGAGAGAGCTCAGTGGAAGGGGAATTAGGGGTTTGGCTGCCAGCTGCTGCGGCAGTGGAAACCAAATCCACAAGGATCATGACAACCCCTTCTGTTTGCAGCTTGAGAAGCACCTTCTGTAGGAGTGGGAATGGAGTGAATGTGTAAAGGAACCTCCCTCCAGGAGAGGGACAATGCGTCTCACCAGAAAACTCCAGACCCTGGATCTAGCGAGCAAAAACTGAGCAACTTTGCATTGACAAGGGATGCAAAGAGGTCCAGCTCTGGCCTGCCCCATCTGTCAAAGAGATTGTTGATGACAGACTGTAGAAGGGCCCACTTTTGCGCTCTGGACCGAATCCTGCTGAGGGTGTCGGCCAGGGTATTACGAACCCCTGAGACGTTAACCGCCGAGATCTCAAGGCAGTGAGTTATGGCCCAGTTCCACACCTGCATTGCTTCTTGACAAAGGGGGTACGAGTGAGTGCCTTCCTGCTTGTTGAAAACACCACTGCCATGTTGTCTGTCTGAATAAGGTGGTGTCCTGGGTGAAACGCCATGCTCAAAGCTTGTAGGGCATAGAGAACTGCTCTCATCTCTAGAATGTTGATGTTGTAAGGCTCCTCGGCCACAGACCAGGTATCCTGTGTCCTGTGGATGCCCAGATGTGTGCCCCAACTAGTGCCAGAGGCATCTGATGTCAGAACTTGATCCGGAGCCATTCTCTGAAAGGGCATCCCCTCTGTCAGAGAGGGAGCTATCATCCAACAACTGAGTTCTCGATGAACCGGTTCCAGGATAGAGACCGGCTGATCCAGATCGTCCCATCTTTGGTCCCACTAGACTCTCCTCATATGCAGTCTGTCTAGAAGGACTGTAACAATGGGGATGACCATGTGGCCTAGAAGCCAGAGAAGAGTCCTGGCTGGGACACTTAGGAGGGACAAGACGTGGTGGGCCAAGCCTCGGAGTCGAAGTGCCCTGTCCTCTGGGAGAAAGGCCTTCCCTCGAGTGGTGTCGAGCGAAGCCCCAAATAAACTGGAGGGCTTAGGTCGGAAGCAAGGCAGACTTCGCTGTGTTGATGGTGTTACTCAGTTCCCCGAAGAGAGAACAGGTGTCCTGGATTGTTCACCACAGCTGCTCGCTGGACGGGGCCGTTAAAGGCCAGTCATCCAGGTAGGGGAAAACGTAATGCCCTTTCCTTCGGAGGGCTGCCGCGCCCACCGCCAAGCACTTGGTAAAAACTCCTGAAGCTGAAGATAGGCCGAAGGTTAACACTCTGAACTGGTAGTGCCTTATTTGGAATTCTAACCTGAGAACCCTCCTGTGAGGTTTTGTCACTAGAATGTGGAGATAGGCGTCCTGCATATCTAGTGACGCTTGCCAATCCCTAGTCCCTGCAGAGTGACCATCTGAAACCATTTGTACCCCACAAACTGGTTGAGGTCACTGAGGTCCAAGATGGGGTGCAGGTCCCCAGTCTTTTGGGGCACAAGGAAGAAATGTTAATAGAAGCCTGTGCCCCTTGGGGGGGGGGACTTGCTCTATGGCCCTTTTGAGCAAGACAGCCTGAATTTCGGCCCAGATGAGCTCGGCATGAGGTGGGGAACAGCGGGAGGGAAAGGGGGGGACCTGTCCAGTGGCATCTGGACAAATTCTATCAAGTGTCCATTGCTGACCATTTGTAGGACCCACTGGTCGGAGGTGATCTCTTGCCAACCCGTGGCATAGAGAGAAAAGCGGCTTCCAACTGCCTCCTCCGTCAGGGGTATGGGAGGGAGTGGGTCCGCAAGGAGTCGGGCTGTGGTGGGAGGAGGAAGAGTGGCCAGGGCTGGTTTGGCGGCCCAAGAGGTGGATCCTGTGGAGCATCTGGAGGGGCCCTTACAGCCATAACCACCTTGCTGCTGCTGCTGCGACTGAAAGAGAGATTGCTGACCCCCTTTTCCATGAAAGCCAGGCTTTGGAAAAGGCCTCTGTTTCGGCTAGTACATGGAATGTATGGACAGAATGGCCTTGCCGGAGTCCTGCAGTTTGGTGATCTTTTCAGAGTTCTCACCAAAGAGGACAGAACCATGAAATGGTGCATCCAAGATGTTTGTTTGCACATCCTGGGCAAAGCCAGATACCTGGAGCCATGAATGCTGTTGGACACACATTCCAGTGTCCGTGGCCCATGCGGCCGTGTCCGCTGAGTTGCAGGCCAACCGGAGGACATGCGTGCCCATGTTCAAACCAGTTTGCAGCAGCTTTTCTAGTTCTGCCTTCTGTGGACAGTCTGGGATCTCTGACAATGTCGATCCCCTGTTCCCAAAGGGCATTTTGAAATTGTACCATATGAATAAGGAAACTGAGACTCCGTATGTGGCACATGTGGCAGATGAATAAACCTTACGCCTCATGGAATCTAGTTGTTTGGATTCTCTGTCCAGAGGCCGAGTACTGAGATGTCTCGACCTCTGGGATCTATCGTGGACAGCCGAGATGACTACCGAGTCTGCCAAATGCTGCTTGCCCAAAAAAGGTTCCTCCTTCGGAGCCCTGTAAAGGTGGTCCGCCTTGTTTGGAATCACGAGGAGGTGTGGGGGCGTTTCCAGGCTGCTTTGGTGATGTCTGCAAATGTGTCCACCAAGGGCGGGATGACCACCGGTTTCGGGTCCTTTTGGCGCAAGTACTTGGCCAAGCAGAGTCTCTCTCCAGGTCAAGATCCTCTGTTTTCCAACCCATGCTGGCCTGAATATGCCGCATGATCTCCCTGAAGGAAGGATTATCTGGTGGTGACATGGGACTGTCCTTTGGGTCTAGGGGGGACAGATCCCCAACAGATGTGGATATGGAGGAGGACGAGTCCGAGGAATGGTCCGAGTCCACGGAGGAGGAGGACCGGGACCTAGTGCACCGGCATTTGTGCCTGTGGCGGTCTGAAAAGCCAGAAGAGCTCAGGCTCCTGGACCTGGAGCCTCAGTATCAATGAGGGGAGGGAGGGAGGGCCTCTGTCCGAGGAAATTTTGGTGGCAGGAGGTCTGTCCTGACAGTCTCCCACCAGTAACCAAAAAGGTTCTTGACCTAGGATAGGTGACGCTTAGGCTCTGAATCGGTCATCACACCAGGCGCCGGCCCAGAGCCGCAGTCCTGCCTGGAGCCGTAATCTGGCGATGGCGGGTGAACTGTGGGCGACGTTGGGGCTACAGTAGTAGGCCCGACTTCGGTAGCTGATGCCTGGTTCGAGACCATTGTCCAGCTGTCCTTAGAAGGACAGTGTTCCGAGCGATTGTCAGTTGGTGGTGGTGGTGAAACTGGTGACGTCAGGGACCGGGTTGGTGGTACCGATGGCTGGGCCACTGAAGCAGGTACGTTGGTCGTTGGTGGGAATCACCACCCAACGCATGCTAAGTTGCTGGACACTTGTCTGATGGCAGCTGCGCTGGCCTGGGTGGCTGAAAGTCAGATCTCCCAGAGGATGTGCCCGGAGGCCTTATGTCTATCCCGGGATTCGGTGCCAGAGACAGAGGCCGACTGGGAGTGAGCTGACGTTGGTCCCTTACTGATGTCAAAGTGCTGACCTGAGGTCTGATCAGGCGGTCGGACTTTTAACGGCTGTAGGGTGGGGCCTAAGGACTAGGAGCTGCGGTCCTTTGCTCTTGATGCCCGTACCAGGGTGTTTTTTTTGCAACCGTTAGCCTGGAATGAGAACAGGTCACCTGGGAAGCAGAGTCAGAGCTGCCCCTGGAGGCAGAGTGGGAGTGTGAGGATCTGGATTTGGAGGGAAAGCCCTCCTTTTCTTTCTCCTTCCACTTCCCTGAAGATTTGTGGTGGGAAGAACCCCTCCCCGAAGAGGACTCTCTCTGCATGGTGGCTAAACGTTGCTGTGAGGAAGGCCTGGAGGATCTTCTGACAGCGGATCCTCGTCCTGGTATTGAACTTTTGGCAATCCTGGCAGGCCTGGGTGTCATGGTCGGGGCCTAGGCACAGCAAACAGACAGAGTGCCCGTCCTTGGATGGGATCTGTTTGCTGTAGGCACACCTGAAGGGGTGCTGTTAGATGGAGGACGTCGGAGAAGACGACATGCAGAACAATCATGGCAGAAAAAGCAAACCTTTTCGATGAAATATAAGAAATCCAGCTAGGAAATCTTAGCAAAATGGCAGTTGAACTAGCGAGAGGTGATCTGTGGAGCCGATGGCGGGAAATGAACTGGGGGACCGCCCTCCCTTTATACCATGCATGACGGGGTTGGACCGACATGGGGGGGGGGGGAGGCAGTCCCCGCCATGGACTGCTACCTAGAAATTTTCCGTGGGGTCCTGCCGGCTTCAGTTCTACACGTGTTACCTGCTGCAGGAGCTGATTCTCAAAGTAAGATTTTAGGATTTGTATGCAAAGACACCTTGTCTTTGTGAAAAACCAAATAAGGCTCCTTACATATGAGGATCTGAAGCTTGGAAATCCTTTGAGGAGAAGTAATGGCAACTAAAAATAACGCTTTCCACGACAGAAAGCATTGCTTGCAAGACACAGCCTGCTCAAAGGGAGGCAGCGTAAGCTATTTCCAACACAAAATTAAAGGTCCCAAGGCAGGACAGGGTCCCTGATTGGGGGCTTCAAATGCAGGATGCCCCACAAGAATGTGCGGGAGACATCAAGTTGGGCCACTGAGCATGGCTCCAAAGGTACACGATATGCAGAGATGGCAGACAGATGTACCTTAATAGAGGAGTACCACAAAACCGAGTCTGAGAGGGAGAGAAGGTACTCCAAAACCTAATCCACAGGACAGGTGAAGGGATAGGGTAGGAGGAAGTAAGCTGTTGGTTAACTAGGATTTGCAGCTTATCTGTTAGGTAGGAAAATGGGCAGACTAGGTGGGCCAAGCGGTCCTTATCTGCCGTCAAATTCTATGTTTCTATGTTTCTAAATGGTATGATACAGCCCAAAGAGCAAAGCGCTTCCATTTCATGGAACAAGTGGCCCTGGTGGAGGGCTTCCAGGTCACTGCCAAGACATCTGCCACTTTGAGAGAGACCCCAAATCTGGCAATGGCTATGTCCTCAGAAGTCATGCATGGAGACGGAGAGACTTGAGGTCCAGATGGACCAAGGTGCCCCGTTCCTGAGAGAGTGGGCCTGTGCACCAGGGCAAGGACAGTGGAGGTTCCACTGCCAGTTGTTGCAAGGGGAACCAGATTTGACGAGGCCAAATGGGGACAATGAGGATCACTGTCGCCCCCTCCATCTGAAGTTTGATCAGAACTTGTTGAAGAAGCGGGAAGGGAAGGAAGGTATACAGAAACCTCCCTGTCCAGGAGACGGACAATGTGTGTTGACAGAAAATTCCAGGCCCTGGATCTAGCGAGCAAAAAAGCAGCAGAGTTGCACTGTGTGAGGATGCAAAAAGGTTCAACTCAGGCCGACCCCACCTGTCGAAGAGGTCTTCTATCACTGAGGTCAGAAGTTCCCACTTGTGGGCTCCGGACTGCGAGTGGCTTGGGCTGTCCGCCAGAACATTCTGGTTGCTGGGAACATGGACAGCCAAAAGTTCTAGGTCATGTTCGATGACCCAATTCCAGACTCTCATCACTTCCCTGCACAGGGGATAGGAAGGAGTCCCTCCCCCCACTTGCTTATGTGATAAACTACGCACATGTTGTCCGTCTGAACCAAGAGCGGACTCAGGGAGAGCTTAGTCTTAAAGGCCAGCAGGGCATACAGAACTGCTTGCATCTTCATGACATTTACGTGGCGCTCCCTATCTTGGACCATGTCCCTTGAGTTTGGGTGGCCATATGGGCGCCCCAACCGAGGCTGGAGGAGTCCGTCATAAGGATCTGCTGAGGGGGAGGTATACAAAAAGGAACTCCCCGAAACAGGCTGCTGGATTCCAGCCACAACAGCACCTTCTTGACTAGATCTGACACCAGCACTGGTTGATCCTGGGTGTTCATGCACTGGTCCCACTGGACCCACAGCGTCACTGAGGGATTTGCATGTGCAGCCTGGCCAGAGGAACTGTGGCAATGGCCATGAGGCCTAAAAGCCTAAGAAAGACCCTTGCCAGAATGTAACAGCTGGAGTGAAGAAGACAGGCCTGGGCCATCAGATGCTCTGCCCTGTCTGGGGTAAGAAGACCTTCCCCTGGGTGGTGTCCAGCACTGCCTGTATGTACAGGAGGCGCTGGCAAGGGGTCAAAACAGACTTTGGTAGGCTGATGGTAATGCCCAAAGTTTGGAACAGGCTGCAGGTGTGAGAAAGTCTGAAGAAGACAGTCCCTGGATGGGGCCAATAGTAGCCGATCATCCAGGTAGGGAAAAATCATAGAACCGCTGCAGTCGCAAGGAAGCTGCAACTACTGCTGGGCATTTGGGGAAAAACCTGAGGGCTGGCGACAAACCAAAGGGCAGAGGTCTGAACTGGTAGTGCGCTCTCTGGAAGTGGAAGAGGAAGAAGCCCCGGAGGGAGGCGAAGACCCTGATATGCAAGCAGGCAGCCTGCATATCCAGAGAACAAAGCCAGTCCCCCTGATGTAGCAGAGGCATGTAAACCCTGAAGGGTGACCATCCCTGAACTATTTGTATTCTATTAACAGGTTCAGCTGGCTTAGGTCCAGGATGGGCTGAATGTCTCCCATCCACTTGGGGACCAGGAAGAAGTGGAAGTAGAATGCCTTCCCTGCTGACACAACGGGATTGGTGCTCTTGTCTTTTTTGGAAGGCCTAGATTTCCTTCCAGATGAGAGGGGCATGGCCAGGAGGATACGAGGAATTGCCCAGAGAGGTTTCTGGAGGCCACTCTATGAGTTTGAAAATGTGGCCGTGCTCGATGAGCTGCATCACCCAGTTGTCTGTGGTGATTTCCCTCCACCTGTTCAGCTGCAGCGAGAAGCGACCCCCGGTGACTGCCTCCTGTGGAATGATGGGGGGGGGGTCTAGCGAGGAGTCAGGAGGTGGGGGCAGCTGCTAGACCTCAGGCACTGTGGGTGGCAGTGGAGGAGGGAGTGAGGAGAGTTGCTCCTGCTATGTACTTGCCCTGGGTTTTGGAAAGTGGACAGGCCTGGCTGCTGTCATGACTTCAGCTGGGTATAGTACAGAGAATGGATAGTTTTGAGAGCCTGTCCTGAGGTCTGGAGTTCAGAGATGATAACCTGGACATCTTCTCCTAAAAGTTTGAAATCCCTGAAGGGTGCATCCATTATGTTAGATGGGGCATCCTGTGCCAAACCAGAGACTCAGAGCCAGAAGTGGTGCCTCATGCAGATGCAGACAGCTGCTGCCTTACCGGAGGCATCTACTACATAACAGGCAGCCCAGAGGACATGGACACCAATGTCCGAGCCCATTTTGAGGGCCTGGAGGGTCTGCTGCTTGGAAGGGTCATCCAGTATGGCTAGGACCACCTCCCTAGCATGGTCCCATAGCAGGTCCTGGTATTGCACCATATGGGCCAAATAACTGATCTCCCAAATGGCCAGAGTGGCAAAGGTGAAGGCACACGTACCCATCTGGGCCAGTTGGGGAGACTCCCAGTCCGGAGGGGGGGTGTTTAGGCATTTCAGCTGCTTGGAGTGGTTGTGTGTTGACCGAATTGGCCTTGGGCTGTTTGCCAAAGTACGGCTTTCCAGCCAGGGTGTGGTAAAGCCAGTCAGCCTTTCTGAACACTGCTGGGACTGTATGGGGGTAGTTCCAAGCAGCCCGAGTAACGTCCTCATAGCAGTTGATAATTGGGGGACCACCAGAGGAGGGGTGTCCTGACTGACATAGGTAGATGGTAAGCCGATGCCTCTCTGTATCTTGTTCTTTTGTCTCCCACCCTATAGTGGCCTCAATGTGCCTCATAATGGCCATAAACTTGGGGTCATCTGAGGGGCACTTGGGGATGCTGCTCAGTGCCTCTTCCCTTTTGGAGGAATCTGAGATCAAGGAGGAAGACTCACTGCTGAAGTTCTGGCCAGCATCGTCTGCATCATCATACCTACTATCCTCGGGTTGATGATCGTCTGAGTGTCTCAATGAGCCAGCGTCAGGCCCATCCCTAGGTGTGCGAGGTGCACCAGGGCCTGGCCAAACAGGGACCTAAGGGAGGACCCCGAGGGGTGTCCGGGGCCAATGCCCTCCGGGCCTGGACCTGTATCTGTACAAAGGACCACAGGGTCGAGATCAAACCGTGGTAATCCAAAGGGGCTGGTGTCGGACCCATGGGCATCAGGTAAGTGGGGACTAGCGATGGTCCTAAAAGAGCTGAGTATAGGTAGCCTAGAGTAGGTCCTGCTGGCCTCAGGTAGGGGTATACAGGTGCCAGACCAGCAGGAGCTGGCATAGGTTTGGGCATCAGACCCACCGTAGTGGGAGGACGGGCCGGCATGTGGTTTGCCGGCTGCGGCAGAATGGGTGCAATCCTTGCAGGAGTCGGCTGAGGCAATGCTGCAGGGGTGTCCATGGGTGCTGGCTGTAGGAAGACAGGCACTGGAGTGGAAGGCAACCCCCCAGGCGAAGGCTGAAGAAAAACTGTGCTCATGGAGGCGCCGATGTCCTGCAGTGTCTGCCCTTGAGAAGGAGGGGCAGAACTGGTGGCAGTCCCAAAAGAGACTAGCACCTGTGGCAAAGGTGTTGGGAGGGTGGCAGCTGAGAGACTGGTGCTAGCTGCACCCGCGCCAGCCAAAGAGACTCTGGATGAGTCGCGTGACTGAGCACGTGGAGAACAAGGGCTGGAACAGCAGAGGCTGGGGGGTAGGATACACAGTACCCTGTCCTGAAGAGCCACATAGAAACATGGAATTTGATGGCAGATAAGGACCTCCTGGCCCACCCAGTCTGCCCATTTACCTACCTAATGGATAAGCTGCAGATCCTAGTCAACCAGCAGCCTACTTCTTTCTACCCCCACCCCCTAGAATTGCCTTATGGCTGTCCCATGCATGCTTGAATTCAACCACTGTTTTTGACTCCACAACCTCCTCCGGAAGGCTGTTCCATGCATCCACAACCCTCTCTGTGAAAAAATACTTCTTTACATTACCTCTGAGCCGCCTCCCATCTATCTTCAAATTGTGACCCCTTGTTCTTGCACACCTGTTTTTTTGAAACATGCTACCCTCTTGGACTTTGTTGATTCCTTTGAGGTACTTGAAAGTTTCTATCATGTCCCCCCTCTCCCTCCTTTCCTCGAGGCTATACATATTAAGCTCCTTTAGTCTCTCTTCATATGTCTTCCAGTGCAGACCCTGCACCATTTTAATGCCCTCCTCTGGACAGCTTCCATCTTGTCTATGTCCTACGGAGATTGGGTCTCCAGAACTGCACACAGTACTCCAGATGGGGTCTCACCAGCTGTCTGTACAGAGGGATAACAACTTCCTGTTTTCTACTGGTGATGCCTCTCCCTATGCAGCCCAGTATCCCCCCAGCCCTCCTTACTGCCCTCTCACATTGCTTGCCCACCTTTAAGTCATCTGATATGACTACCCCCAGGTCTCTTTCCATTTCTGCCATGCGCGAGCAGGGGACCCAGGCAGGTGGAGGGGCCACCGGTAGCTCTGTGTAAGTTAGGGCATGTGGGTCCAAGGAGGTTGACCCCTCTGAGGTAGGAAGGCTGTTTTGTAGTCAAAGACTGCTTGTGAGGGGACCGCAAGTGGGATGTAGATCAGGGTCAGTCTCGTTCCTTGTCCATATGCTTATGTTTCCCACTATATTTGTCCCAGGACTTCGAAAATGAAGACCCTGAGGACTGGGCCGGAAAACGCTGGAGCTCCTGGCCTGCAGCTCCCATTCTATTGCAGCGACCTTCTACTTAAGGTGATTCTCCAGGATCTTCTGGCGACGTCTGCGGGTGGCCGAGTTGAACTTCTGGCAGGCCTCACAGGCTTGGACGTCGTGATCTGGGCCTAGGCACAAGATGCAGGCAGAATGTCCATCCTTGTCCAGGATCTGTTTGCGGCAGGCACACTTTGGAAGACGAGGAAGGTTTTGAGGACATAAACTATCCAGTAAGAACACCAAAATTTTGATGTTAAACTGAAGTAAAAGGGAAAAATAAAGTACGGTGAAATGCGGGAAAATGGCAGTCAACTGTAGCTGTGGCGGTACCAGTGGTTGGATGTGCGTTGGTTGACGGCCTGGAAGAACTGAGTAGGGTGTGGGGGCCACCCACCTTTATAGGATTGGCTAACATCAGGCACTGAAGTCGGAGGTGGGCAGTCCCCTCTGGTAGACTGCTAGCTAGAAAAGTTTCCATGTGGTCCTAGCAACTGGCTGCTTAGTCCTACCAGTGATGGCCTGCTGCAAAAGTAAGATCTGAAATGACCGAGCTTAAGATGATGTTAAACTTGTCAATCCTAGTCAAATAGCACTTGACCTCTGGGCTAAACAGATCTTTACTTGCGAAGGGAAGGTACGACAGCTACTGTTGAATCTCTTGCATAAAGGGTGAAAGGCACAGCCATGCTCGTCGACATGCAGTGACCGCCACACCTACAGCTCTGTCAGACACTAGCCAAATCAAGGGCTGCTTACAGCTGGTGCTTGGCAATGAAATGCACCATATCCTGGATGTCCATGACATCCTGCTGGTTATTTTTTGGCAGAAGTGGCAACGGGTCAGAGATTTGCTTAAATGAATCAAGGTTATGCCTAGCCATCATAGCTGCATACGTGACCTGTTGGATGCCAAAGGATTCCACAGCATACACTCTGTGGTCAAAATGGCATTGATTTTTGGACTCTCTTTCTGGGGGTGTTGTGCGACCCTTTCCTGCAGTTCATAATTTGAACCAGACATTTCAGTGAGGGATGCTCTAGGAACCTGCTGTACCCTTCAGTGGTACTGCATACTTGTGGTCCATACTTCATGGAGAGGCTGGCAGAAAGCTGGGCACTGCCAGTTACTGAGGCTAGCACTCATCACCGAAGTGATGGAGATGGCTGCCCAGATATGGGTTGTTTTCTTTCCTCTGGATCCCTCTAATGAAGTTTCTAGAGCTGAGGATATCTTGCTGAAGAGCGAGGCTAAAAAGGACGAGTGCCCTACCAAGGCAGCTCAACCAAATGCTGCTGTGCTTCTGATGCCTTGTAGCATAACTGAATAATGACTGATTAGAGTCTGGCTACAGAGGGGTCTGGACGGCTAAGAGGTGAGTGGATAACTAGCTTAGTCTGAGCGACCCCTTCCCCCCCACTGATGGCATAGAGCAACCCTGTCTACAGTCCATGACTGGAGTGCAAATCCATAAATGAGGCTGTGGGAGTTAGTGAAGAAGCAAGAAGGGCCACAGGAAAAAGCCACATGGACTGGCTGACAAATGCCTACCCTAAATACAGATCAGATTACCCTTCCTTAGATTGACGGGAGATTCGAAGTCTACAATGAATGCATGAGTTTGTGATGACATTCTCAACCAATGGTGAAGATAACAGCCAGACTCAAGTGAAAGGTCTTGCCCTTGATTGATATTGATGGGGTTCAGGGAACTCTGGAGTCTGCTGCCCCAGTGGTGGACCGACCAACAAAGGTATGTGGAGCCAACAGAGTTGAAATGACTGGAGGCTACCAGCCAGGGGAACCTTGACTGGAATGCCCTTGCTGGGTGACAGCTGTGGAACTGGCCATAGAATCTGACATTCGGATAACATCTTTGAGCATGAGTGCTCTTTTCCAAAGGTTCCATGTCAATAATGATTACATTACATTTAAAGAACATGAACAGTACTAGCTCAAGTAGAGCCTGGTCTACAGTACATTTTTAAAGAAAAGGACATGTACAGTGCTAGCCCAAGTAGAGCCTGGTCTGGTTCAAACAATGGAGCAGTAGGACAATGGATATTGAATCAGTTAGGCTTGACAGTAGAGTTCATAAGGGTATTGAGTCATGATAAAACAGCACTGTAAGATAAATGGACATACATGATAAAGTCACACATGGTAAAGCATCAGGCATTTTTTGTTTAGGGGTTACAGTCAAGAAGTTGCAGTGGGGTAGACGGGCTACAGGCAATAGTGGGTAAACATATGAAACAAGGGGTCATTAAATAAAACAGCAGCAGGTCGCTTTCCTTGCAAGCTCTTTTTTTAGGAAGGTCTTAAACTGGGAAATTTTGGGTAGACCCAGTATGGGTTCCGGGAGATCGTTCATCCAGCAGGATGTCACCAGTGTCTGGTTTAGTAAGTATTCACCGACTGGTTGAGATGGCTTGGTGAAGACATCAACCAGTGTCGAAGAATTTGGCTTTCACTGATGGAAGCTCCACAAGGAAACTTGTGGGATACATGGGCATATCGGCCTTATTCAAGGGTGTCCAACCATAAAGATGCTTTGGCTCTAGTGAGTGTTAACCATATCTTGACCAACAGCATTCCCAAAAGTGTGAACTCTTTTTGTTCTGCTTTCAGTGCTTGAGTGGAGTCTCCAAGAACTGCAGAAAGGACAAAGTCAAGGATACTCAATCAAATTCCTGAGGATCAGAAGAAATTTTGGTCCAGTCCACCTCCACCCAGTGGCAGGACAAGAAATACAGGTTACTCACCTGTAACAGGAGTTCTAGGAGTGGTATATGTTGTTCATCCACACTGTCTGGCAGGTACCTTGCTGCTTTAAGATGGGCCGGAAAGTCTTCAAGCTTGCTCCTCCCACCCACCCGGGTGATGAAACTCTTGGCTCCGCCCCATGACGCCAGATCTAACCTGCTGGAAGCCAGGTTGGGTGCTGAAGCCAGGAAGGTCGGGTGGGTCAGTGTGGATGGACAACATATACCACTCCTAGAACTCCTGTTACAGGTGAGTGAAGTACAGTTACGTAAGAACTTACTGTAACAGTAGATCTTCAAAAACAGCTCTTGCAGCAGGTTACACCATTAGGATTGAAGCTGTCAGGCGCCAGGACCCCACGGAAATTTTCTAGCTAGCAGTCTCCTTTATCTGGGGGCTTGCCCATGTCCTTCGTGTTGCCCGAGCGCCTGAAGACAGAATCTGCCACCAACCCCTCGGCCGAGGGGTGTTCAGAGAAGCCAGAGAGAGAACCAGTAGGGACCACGTACTTGCGGGCCATCCTGGCTGATGGTGCTGGGCAGGAAGCTGGGCGCTGCCAGAGTTCTAACGCTGGGCCCACAATGGTCTCTGCTACAGGGAAGGCCTCCTTTGGGGAGCCCCCCTTTTCCAGAATCTCCATAAGGGGATATCTGGCTCGTTTCTGCACGGGTTTGGCTGGCATCCCGGTGGACTCCAAGATGAGCCGAAGGATACCAAGGAACAAGGTGGGGTCTGGCCCACAGAAGGCCCCCTGAGGATTCCAGGTCAACTGAACAGGAATGCAATGAGGAGTCTTCGGACTCGAAGAGTCTGCGTACAGCTGGTGACCGCCTAAGCCACTCGCTGAGGGAGACCGGGGGTTGAGAGTGACCGACAACTGATGGGGCCAACCTTGAGCCAACCGAGAATCCTAGGTCGGCACCCCATTCTTCAGCTGGGGAGGTGGTGGATCCACCATAATCGGCAGGGCAGCCGGTTTTGGCCAAGCCGTTGGTGCCGGGACTGGGTCCTCGACTGGGGAACCAGCGGTGGGAGTCAGTTTCGCCTGTTCGGGCAACAGCCACTTAATTGCCGGTGTCGGCTTGTTGCCGGCTAAAAGAAGCTGTTGCCACATTAGATCCTCACAGTGCTGACGCAACTTGCACCAGAGCCTCTCCTCAGCCGAGGAGGATGAGAAACAAGAGCATTGGCGCCTCTTTCTGCGATGTCAGGACCGAAACAGCCAACGTTGGTGGGATTTCTCGGAAGTGGAGGAGGACCAAGACCTCGACCGTCGGCGGGCCAAGGAAGGAGTGGGGGAAACCTGCTGCCCCTCCAGTTCAGGGTCCTGGGCGGGGGACTTCAGCTCAATGGTCTGAGGCAAGTCCTCAGAAAGCACTGGAAGCACTGGTGTCAGAGAGAGAGAGTGTTGTCTGCCTCCTCGGTCGACAACCAGTCGGTGGGCTCGAGAAAAATCTTGGCTGCGTCAACAGGTGTCTCAGCTGGCTGGTCTGATGGGGACACTGTGAAACCAGCGGCCCAGGCCGCAACATCAACGGAAGTCGAGAGCCAACGGTTGGGATAACGAGATCTCTCCTGCTCCTAAGAGTGTCCATGGTGGGTCTTACCTTTTTTCGGATCCTTCTTCTGAGATCGAGGGGTGTGAGACCCAGAAGGACCCTCCCCTTTAGTTGAGAGGGACTGGCACAGCTCCTGAAAGGAAGCCGTGTAAGAAGATCCCAGTTGGAGCAGAATAAAGGCCGAGCCGAAGAGGAGCTCACTGTGGCCTGGGCTGCTTCTTCTTCGAGGGCCATGAGCTGTTCAAACTGTTCCACAGAGCCTGCAGCTGCAGACACTGCCCAACGGGCCTCCTTCGATTTGACCAGCGGGTACCGCTTCTCTGGTCGCCCCAGCTGGAGTCGGGCAGCGTGGTCTTCGAGCACTGATGGAGAAAAGGACAGATGCATCTTGCAAGCCTGCGGATCATGGTCGTGCCCGAGGCAATAAACGCACGAGGTGTGGTGGTTGGTGCGCGACATCTTCTGCCTGCAGGGGCACCGGCAGAACACAGGAACGTTCTTGTCCTCCATTGCAGCCGCAAGGGAAGAGGGTGAAGACTGAACTCGAATGAGTTTCAAAGTAAGTTTAGAGAAAATAAAACGAAGTTTTTAGAGCCAGGGACTGCAAAACACGAGAGTGCTAAGGAGAGAACCTGATGCTTTGATGCGGAAAGGAAGATTTAGCATCATGGGGTGGAGCCGAGTGTTTCATCACCCAGGTGGGTGGGAGGAGTCAGCTTGAAGACTTTCCGGCCCATCTTAAAGCGGCATAGTACCTGCCAGACAGTGTGGATAGAACATATCCACGCCCCTAGAAATGAAAATTACGTACTCACCATGATTCTTATCTTCTTGGACAAGTCTTCACCATTTATTTGTACTGCTGCGTTTCAAGCCAGAAGTGCTGGGACCGTGCGGGAGCCAAAAATCTTCAGGAGGGCTGGTGCCAAGATAGAACCTTGCATGCGTGGCTCTGCTAGGCCGGCTTGCGCCGTACAGGCTATCCCAGCATCAACCCTCCAACTGCCTCAGTACTTTTTTTTTTTATTTTTTACAGAAGAGGTGCAGTGTATTCTAACTAAATGCCTAACCTAACAAGGGCATAAGATAGCCCTTCTTACCCGTATAAGAAGGGTCAACTAAGAACAATGTTTTCGCAGCCCAAACCGAAACAAGGGAGGTGAAGACCAAGAACAGAGTGAGTAAGCTTGGGAGACAGTGGGTGAGCATATGAATAAACGGTGAAGACTTGTCCAAGAAGACCAAGAATTACGCTGAGCACATAATTTTCGTTTCTTTCTGGACCTAAGTCTTCACCATTTATTCATACTGCTGGGCTACAGTGCCAAGCTGAAACAAAACCCCCCAAGCAGGGCGGTAGGAGATGGAGCTCACTCAGGACAGAAGTCTGTTAAAGATTGTCCTGCCAAAGGAAACATGCCGTCAGGCATGGACATCCAGAGCGTAGTGCTTAATGACAGTATGCACTGAGCTCCAAGTAGCTGCTTTGCAAATATCAGCAATGGGAACAGGGTGGATCTCTGCCAAGGATGTAGCAACTGCTCTGGTAGAGTGGGCATGCACTTGACCCTCCAACTCTACCTGTGCCATAGGGTAGCAGTGGCAAAGGCAAGCCACTATCCAAACAGAAATATACTTAATGGTTACTGGCTGACCCAGCCGGGTAGCGTGAAAGGACACAAAGTGTTATTTGGATTGATGGATGTCTTTGGTTCTATCGATGTAGAACCAAAGGGCTCTATTTAACATCCTGGGAGTCAAGGGTGCGTTCCCTTTCATTCTGGAAGTTAAGAAAATTAGTGGGCAACAACAATGGTTGGTTCAAGTGGAACTGTGAAACCACTTTGGGTAGGAACTTGGTGTGTATGGAGAACCACCTCGTCTTTGTGAAAGATGGTATATGGAAGGTCTGTGACCAAAGCATGTATTTCAGAGACCCTGCCAGCAGACGTGACAGACATCAGAAAAGCAGTTTTTCAGGTCAGAAACATAAGATCACACATAGCTAGAGGCTCAAAGGGCTTTCGAGTGAGCATGTCTACCACGAGTTTAATATCCCAGGGGGCAACTGGCTTCCTGATAGGGGACTTTGTATGCAGAATGCCCCTGAGAAATCTCCAGGAGCAGAGGTAGTTGGAGCCAGAGTCATGTTCTGGACTGGCTTGTGACAGGCAGAGACTGCACAGAGATGAACCTTTACAGAGGAGTACTGAACCCTGTGTCTGAGAGGTCTAGCAAGTATTTCAAAACCTTGTCTAGAAGACACTGGAATGGGTCTATGTGGATAGTACAGTTATGTAAGAACTTACCGTAACAGTAGATCTTCGAGAACAGCTCTTGCAGCAGGTTACACCATTAGGACTGAAGCCGGCAGGCATCAGGACCCCACGGAAAAATTCTAGCTAGCTATCTTCAGCAGGGACTGCCCCCGACGTCGGTCCCGCCTCCGACGTCGGACGTAGTATATAAGGGGGCGGTCCCTCCAGATTCCCCAGTTCTCCCGCCAGAGACTTCCGGCCACAGGCTGACATAGAAATGGGAGACCAAGGATCCACCGTCAGAAGACAAAGGGAAAAATTTCCTGTTAGTAAGGGCTTAAGCCATGCCTCCTCCAAGGGGGAAGGTGGGCGGGAAGGTACCTGCTGCAAGAGCTGTTCTCGAAGATCTGCTGTTACAGTAAGTTCTTATGTAACTGTACTATCTTACTTCGAGTACTACTTACTACGAAAAGTTGCTCCGAACTACGAAGCTGTTTAGTTCTGTTGAGGTAATACCTCAAGCTGCGGTGAACATCCAGGGTGTGGAGCAGTGCCTCTCCTCTATTAGAGTAATTTGGGAAGTAGACCAGCAGGTCAATATCCTGATTGAGAGTGAATGTAGAAACCACCTTAGGCAAAAATTTAGGATTTGTCCTCAGGGATACTCTGTCCCGGTGGAAAATTAAATAAGGCTCTTTGCACATGAGAGCGTGAAGCTCAGAAACTCTTCTCGCTGATGTAACAGCAACCAAAAACAGCGTTTTCCATGACAGAAAATGCAGCTCGCAATCCGCGGCAGGTTCGAAGGGGGGGGAAGCGTGAGTTGTTCCAGGAAAAAGAGCAAATCCCATGGAGCACTGGGTCCTTAATGGGTGGCCTAAGATGTAACACCCTCTCAAAAATTCCCGAGAGGCATCTAGTGTGCCACTGTGCGCTGTCCCACGGAAGGTGGTAGGCTGAAACAGCACAGAGGTGCACCTTGATAGAGGAGTAGGCGAGGCCCGAACGGAAAAGGGAGAGCAGGTAGTCTAACACTGCTCTCACTGGGCAACCTAAAGGGGAAAGGTCGCGTGCTTGCGACCATAAACAAAAACGGCGCCATTTCATAGCGTATGTCACATGCGTTGACGGCTTTCTGGCTGCAGAAAGAACTTCCGCAACCTCGTGCGAGACCCTGTGACGCAAGATGGCTATGTCTCTAGGAGCCATGCGTGCAGGTTCAATGAGCGTAAGTCCGGGTGGACCAGTGAACCTTCCTCCTGAGACAAGAGATGGGAGCTGAACGGCAACGGGAGCGGAGGTTCCCGGGACAGTTGAATCAGTAAAGGGAACCAGATCTGTCTGGGCCAGAAGGGGGCCACAAGGATCATGGTTGCTTGCTCCCTGCGCAGTTTGAGAAGAACTCTCTGGATCAACGGGAAGGGAGGGAAAGCGTAGAGGAATCTGTCCGCCCAGGAGAGGGACAACGCGTCTCGCCAGAAAACACCAGGCCCTGGATCTAGCGAGCAAAAATTGGGCAGTTTTGCGTTGGATGGGAAGCGAACAAGTCCAACTCTGGAGTTCCCCATTGAAGAAACAGATCCTCTGCTACCTCTTGAAGAAGTTCCCACTCGTGGACTCTGGCCTGGGAGCGACTCAGGCCGTCTGCAATTGTGTTGTCCACCCCGGGAACATGTACTGTGATCAGATTCAGCGGCGGTCTCGATTACCCAATCCCACACCCCTCATGGCCTCCCTGCAAAGTAGAGTGTGCGCCTCCTTGTTTGTTGAGGTAATACATCACCGCTGTGTTGTCTGTCTGAAGCAGGAGAGTACTCGGCGGGATCTCTGCAGAAATGCCTGCAGGGCAGAAAGAACCGCCCTCATTTCTGGGGACGTTGATATGGGGGGGCCTCCTGAGAGGTCCACCTTCCTGTGATTTCACCCGTCCAGGTGTGCTCCCCACCCTAGACCTGAGGTGTCTGTGGTGAGGATTACCTCCGGGGACGGCGCTATAAATGGGACGCTCGTGGAGAGTGTCCCTGGGTCTAGCCACCACTGCCAGTCTCGAATCACGGTGTTCGTGATTCTGACCGGATGCTGCATGTGGTTTTGCCTTTGATCCCATTGCACCTTGAGCATCCACTGAGTTACCCGCATGTGGAGCCTTGTGAAAGGGATGGTAGGAATGGCCGCAGCCATGTGTCCGAGCAAGCGAAGGACCGACCTGGCCGGGACGGTCTTGTTTGAAGTAAACAGCTTCGTAGTTCGGAGCAACTTTTCGTAGTAAGTAGTACCCGAAGTAAGATAGTACAGTTACATAAGAACTTACTGTAACAGCAGATCTTCGAGAACAGCTCTTGCAGCAGGTACCTTCACGCCCACCTTCCCCCCTTGGAGGAGGCATGGCTTAAGCCCTTACTAACAGGAAATTTTTCCCTTTGTCTTCTGATGGTGGATCCTCGGTCTCCCATTTCTATGTCAGCCTGCGGCCGGAAGTCTCTGGCGGGAGAACTGGGGGATCTGGCGGGACCACCCCCTTATATACTACGTCCGACGTCGGAGGCGGGACCGACGTCAGGGGTGGTCCCCACTGAAGATAGCTAGCTAGAATTTTTCCGTGGGGTCCTGATGCCTGCCAGCTTCAGTCCTAATGGTGTAACCTGCTGCAAGAGCTGTCTCTTGAAGTAAGATCTTAGCACACCATTCCAAGAAGCGCTTCTACTTGGCTGTGTAAGTTTTTCCAGTGGAAGGTTTAGGGGCAGCCAGGAGAATCTCAGAGACTCTTTGAGAAACCTTAACCGACTCACTTCTATGTCTTCATGAGCCAGGCTTGGAGATGTAGGGTGTGTAAGTTGGGATGGACCAGGCAGGGATTCCTGTGTCAGAAGAAAAAATTACTCATCGCAGTACTCTTCTTTCTTCCAAGGGGTCCTTTAGCATCAGTAACATTAGCAGTTAGCTGGCTAAGTGCAACTGCCCTGGAGGTGTGCCTTTAAGAGAAATTTAAATGAGCTTAGGGACATAGCCAGTCAGAAAACAGGAAGGGTAGTGAGCCAAGTGAGAGCTGCTGAAGGCTTCAGAATTTTTTTGAAGGAAAAACGAGGGCATATGCCTAGAAAAGAATCAACAGGATTAAAAAAACATGCAAATATCAACAAAAGTAGAAACAGAAACAACCACACGAGTTAAAAACTCATCAATAAAAAAAAACAAATTTGGTAGGAGGTGTGATAAAGAGCCCTTCTCCAACAGGTGAACCGGGTAGGATGGGTGGGAGCTTACTGATGCAAAAGGACCCCTTGAAACTGCGGTGAGTAATTTTTTCTTCTTACCGCGGGAGTCCTTTAGCATCAGTAACATTAGCAGACTATCAAGCAGTACCAAGTGGGAGGTGGGTAGAGAACATACTTAGGAAAGAGGCTCTGCAAAACCGCCCTGCCACATTTGGCATTAGATTTGGTCTGAATATCCAAACTGTAGTGATTCACAAAGGTGTGTACAGATTTCCAGGCAGCTGCTTTTCAGACATCCAATAGAGAAATGTCCACTGCTGTGCCCCTTGTATACTGGGCCTTGAGCCCCACTGGAAGTTGGTGACAAGCTTTTTCATAGCAGAATCTAATACAAGAGACCTACCACAGGACAAATTCTCTTGGTAGCTGGTCTTCCTCTTGCCTACACAGCTGTAGGTGGGGAACAACTGAGAGGAGGATCCTCTGCATTGTCTAATATGTTCTAGGTAGTAGAAGATGGCTCCTGACATCCAAGCTATGGAGCTTTTTCTCGCCAGGAGTGGATTTCTCAGTAAAGAAGACAGGCAAAGTAATGGACTGGTACAGGGGAACTCTGAAACCACCTTTGCAGACACTCTTATTTGTCCTGAGCCCAACTTTATCATTGTGAGGGAAGATGTAAAGTGACTCAGTGCACTGGGCTTGTAGCTCTGAAACCTCCTGGCAAAAGAAATAGTTACTAAGAAGCCTATCTTCCAAGTTACAAACTTGATGTGGGATATGGACATCGGCTCAAAGGGTGGCTTCATGAGCCTGTCTGTGCAAAGGTTAAGGCTCCGAGGAGGACAGGCTCTCGGATTGGAGGCTGGGGGGCGAGGGGGCAAGAGGCCTTTAAAAACTGTTTAAATATGATGTGGGGGGAAAAAATTTTTTTTTTCTTTCCCACTAAAAGGTAGGCCGAAATTGCCACCACTTGATGGAAGATGGTCTCAAGCCTCATGCCTGTAAGAGTACCCAGCAATCTAGCAGCTGAGGGTCTGAGACTGAATGGGATTCGACCTTTTTGCTCTTGTACCAGAGGGAAAACCTTTACATTTGGCTGTGTAAGTTTTCTTAGTGTTTTTTTTTTTTTTAACCACCCTCAGTATCCTTAGGATCTATCAAGAGTACTATTAGGATGCAGACTCTAACTGTTCCAGAATCAGGCTTTAAGGTGGAAGGAATGTATGCCTGGATACTGCACTCCTGTCTGAGGAAGAGTCAGCAGGGAGCGAGTTGGAAGCAGGCAAATGGACTGCCGCAGGGCACTGAGAGAAGGAGAGGGTACCAGGCTTGCTTGGGCCAATTCAAAGCCACCAGAATCCTAGATGCAGGCTGTTGCATGAGTTTCAGACACACCCTGAGAGTCAGGGGAAAAGGAGGGAATGCATATAAGAACCTCTCTGACCAGACCAGGATCAAGGCGTCCAGAGTAGGCGATCCTGGGACTGGAGCCTGCAACAGAAATGAGGAAACTGGAAGATGAGGGGAGAGGCAAACAGATTCTCTTCTGGGTGCCCAACCGCCTGAATACCGTGGCTAGTACTTGTTTGTTCAGAGCCCATTAACTCTGGCCCTGACTGATGCGACTAGATCCTCTGCCAGAGTACTGTGTCTGCCTGGGAGGTGAATTGCTGAAAGGCTACCCCCAGATAGAAGGCAAGAGACCAATTTTTATAGCGCCTGCGAGCAGAGTACTCCTGATCTGGCCATTGCAATAGTGTCTGTTCGACTCTGTAGGCCTGTCTTTTTATGACAGGAGCAAATGCTTTGAGCTAGAAAGATTTCTCTTGAGTTCCAGAAAGAAATAAAATTAACTGTGACTCTAGGTGCCACTCACTGAGGCACTGTCCAGATGCGCTTCCCACCACAGGGGGAAGGCGTCTGTGGAACTACTCCGTCTGAGTTTTCAGCTTTGAAAATTGTTGCTTTCTGAGACCAGCATGCTACAAGGAGACTTGTGGGTGACACATCCTGTATCTGAACCTTGCGACCATTGCAGGCAGTGAAGCCATGCGTCCCAATAGCCTGAGGAAATGTCAAAGTGACGCTATTTGCTGAGGACCGCATCATATACTGAACCAGTGAGGGTTAAAGTTTCAAACCCAGTCAAGTGCTTGCTGGCTGGTCTTGCTGTCCCTGAATGAAGAAAACTGCCAATGAGGGACAGCTTGAATTCTTGCCTGTGGAAGGAAGGCATATCCTTCCTGGATGCTGGGAGGGATCCAGGTGAGATTTTGTTCAGCTTTACCTGGGAATCCCAAGACTACATATAAAGCCCTGTAAGAGGAAGAAGGGGACTCCTTGACCTGACAAGGAGACTTAGGCAGGCTAGTCGGCAACTTAGGTGTAGCTAGAGATGCCCAGATTCCTGAGGCGTGCTGCTCCCACTGCCCAGTACTTTGTCTGTCTCTTGGGGCTGAGGAAGGCAGAGGGCCGCAGTGAGCCTGTCCCTGTGTGTGACCTCATTAAATGTATATGGAAAAAAGGGGGATCTTTTTGGCTAGGGAGGCTAGCCCATCTCCCTAATGCAAGGGCTGTATGAATACTAAGAGTGACCATCTTGAATTTGGGTTTTAACAGCAAGATGGGAGCCACTCCCCAGTTGTCTTTTATGTCAGGATTTACGTGGAGTAGAAGCCCTTTGTTCTTTTCATGGCCAAGGACACTCTCCACCATTCGCAAGCTAGTATGGTCTTTTGCCTCCCACTCCAACAGAAACGTCTGTGTTAGGGATAGAGGCTTAGACACCTGGGTTACACATGAGGTCTGCCCACATTAACGTCAGGCTTTAGACTGCGAAAACACCCCTATACTGAGAGAAGGCTGGGAAAAAAACCTTTGCCCCTAATGCCACCAGGAGGAAGTTCCGTGGGGCGAGGGGCCTTGTTTGAGAAGTTCTGGAAGTGAACGGCATGTTTTGATCACCAGGAAAGTCCATAGCTTTAAACTGGGAGTCTGAGGGTAGACCAGTATTTCTAGGCCAAACGAAGCACCTCAGAGGGATGGCATAGGCTATGACTCCTGAGGCGGCATCCTTGTTGTCATCCTGTGGAAATGGTATTACATAGCTTCCGGAGCAGGTTAGCCGTATCCACCAACTCCTGCACCGAAAACCAGGACAGAGTTCCACAGTGTTTTTTTTTTTTCATATTTGCAAAAAAAACCCCAAATAGGCAAAATATTTTGACAAGCATCTGTCTGTAACTAAAAATGAATTTTCTGGAGTCCTTATCGAAGTGAGGAGGACAAGGATACCCCAGCTTCCTTGCAAGTTTGCCTGATGCACTATACTCACATGGCTGGGATGTACAGCAGGCACTGAGGATTGTTAAACAATTGATATATTAATTGACACTTCTAGACTGCCTGTAAACCTCTGCCACAGAAGTGGGGGTTTGAAGTGATTGCATTATTATTTATATTTTTCTATTATTAGACAGCTTTTAGGAGGTGGACCTTTCATCTCCCTATAATTATTTTCTTATCCCTATCCTCACCTTGGAAGGACTCTAGAGAAGAGAAGTCCAGGGAGCCCAGTACGTTTTGGATAAATGAAGTCATTGAGGGAGAACCTTGGATACGTAGGGCACACCTCATAAAAATTCTCATATCATCTGTATCACCCTCACAGTCTCTGGGGCAAGAACTGTGGAAAATTGACAACAGCCCCTGTAATCAGGGGCAGAACAATATTATTTAGCATCCACTGTATCACCCTCACAGTCTCTGAGACAAGAACTGTAGAAGAGTGTTAGCAGCCTCTGTAGGCAGGGGCATCACAAAATTATTTATCATCAGCTGAATCACCCTCATAGTCTATGGGAAAGAGAACTGTAGAAGAGTGTTTGCCAGCCCCAGTAAAGAAAGAACACATCTTTTATAGGGTCTGAAACAGTTGCCATGCTTTTTCCATATTTTGCACAGATTTTCTGTATGCTTTAAGCTGCCTGTTGTCTCACTATTGGCTTTCCCAGGAGCATCTATGTCTAGACAGAGTTTCTTTTAGGCCACTTCATCAGTGGCTTGCTCAAGCTTCCTTCCTTCGTCACTTCTATTATTCTTTTTAATTGTAAGCAACTTTGTAATTTGGAAGCTTAAATTTCTGGTTGGAATCTGGAGGGTTCAATCAATCAAGCAATCAATCAAAATCTTTATTTATCCAGGCGGCACCATTGAGCAAGGTGGACCTGGTCATGAATACATCAAAGTACAGCACAGAAGCAGGTGTACAAAAAACAATAATATACAAGGAAGAAAAAGTATATACAGTGTATACAGTACGAGTACAAGGTTGAAATAAAAACAGCATTATTTTACAATTGAAGAAGTCAGCAGATGTACAATCAACTACAGGCATACAGGGGTTATAAGCAGAGATCTTTTCAGTGAGGCAGCCAGTAACTACACATATAGGGGAAAGAAGCTGTGTATGGGGTGGCAGGTTAGGGAGGTAAAGAAGAGGAGGGATATATTACCGACGACTGGGGGAAAAATTGAGCTAAAACCACAGAAAGTGACGATGGCTGTCGTATACTTGTTTATTATGATAATGACAGAGGAGGGGATGATAACTGGGACACTACTAGGGATGGGGTGGGACTTTAGAAGGGAAGTCCAGCCTAACGATGAGTACAGGGAGCAGTGGTGTGTGGAAAGTGGAAGGCCAGTAATGAACCTGATAGCTCTATGGTAGAGGGTGTCCAACTCGGCCAGTGCAGAGGCAGTGCCGTGGCTGTACGGCAGGTCCACGTGGATCTATTAAAGATAGAAAGGTAGCTTGAACCAGTTGAATCTTGGCCTCCTTTGTGAGCAGCTGGTTAATTCTGTAGAATAGTCCTAATCTTTGCCTTAGTTTCTTCTGTAGTTCTTCGAGATGGTCGGTGAAAGTACAGTTATGTAAGAACTTACTGTAACAGTCGATCTTCGAGAGGAGTTCTTGCAGCAGGCTAGAACACTCGGGACTATGCCACAGGCACTAGGACCCTCTGGAAACTTTTTCAGCCAGCAGTATACAGCAGGGACAACGCCGGCCCTGGTACAAAAGGGGGCGGACCCAGCTCCACCTCAGTTCTCCCGCCAAGGCCCACAAACAAGCCCTGACAAGAGGAGGAAACGAAGCACACAGTGGAGATGTAAATGAAGATGGATCTGCACACCTCGAGGGAGAAGGCGGGTGGGAAAGTAATGCCTGCTGCAAGAGCGCCTCTCGAAGATCTACTGTTACGGTGAGTTCTTACGTAACTGTACTATCTTACTTGAGTGGGGCTCTTGCAGCGAACCTCTTACTCAGGACTGAATACCAAGCAGTCCCATGCCAAAGAGGTAGATGACCCCGGGAGGTGGAATTAATGACTCCAGAGGCCTCAGGACAAAAGTCCTTGAAAAACAGCCAGACCAGAACTGGCTAGGCATCTGGAGACGATATCCAAGCTGTAATGCTTGACAAAGGTATGCACCGAGTTCCAGGTAGCAGCCGCACATATGTCCCTGACAGAGACATTTCTCAGGGCAGCAAAAGAAGCAGACACTCCTCTGGTGGAGTGACCCCTAACTGGGCCTGGTAGGGGCTTATTGTGTTTTTCATAGCAGAAGGAAACGCAGTGGACTATCCACTTCGATATCGTCAGCTTGGTCACCAATTTGCCCAAGCATTGTGGTGCAAAGGCCACAAAGAGTTGCCTTGATTGACGGTGCATAGCCGTCCGTTTGAGGTAATACCTCAAAGTCCTGTGGACATCCAGTGTGTGAAGGAGAGCCTCCCCTCTATTAGATGGGGAAGGAAAATAGACTGGAAGGTCAACCGACTGGTTGAGGGTCAACTCCGAGACCACTTTCGGAAGAAACTTAGGATTTGTTCTAAGGGGAACCCTTTCCTTGTGGAAAATCAAATACGGATCTTTACACATCAGAGCCTGAAGCTCGGAAACTCTTCGAGCTGAGGTAATAGCAACCAAAAAAACAAACCTTCCAAGGAAGAAAACGCAGCTCACAATCCGCTGCCGGCTCAAAGGGAGGGAGGGTGAGCTTCTCCAACACAAAAAGGAGATCCCAGGGTGGGATAGGGTCCTGAATAGATCATCTCATATGCAAAATTCCTCTCAAAAAGGTGCGGGCAACATCCAATTGTGCCAATGCCTTATCTCCAATGAGAGCATGATAGACGGAGATAGCCCACATATGCACCTTGATAGAGGAGTAACTCAGGCCATGTTGGTACAAGGAGTGGAGGTACTGTAACGCTGAGTTCACTGGACAAGTGACGGGGTCCAAATGTTGTGACAAGGCCCAATAACAAAAACGCTTCCACTTCATCGCATAGGCTGAGCGCTTCCTCATAGTAACTAGGACTGCCGCCACTTCTGGGGAAACCCCGTATCTGTGTTGAGCTACGTCTGAAGGAGCCAAGCAAGTAGGTGTAAGGAACGAAGGTCTGGATGGACCAGTGACCCCTGTTCCTGGGACAGCAACTGTGAGCATATGGGCAGCGGAATTGGAGGCTCCATGGATAACCGCTGCAGGAGTGGGAACCAAATCTGCAGAGGCCATCTGGGGGCTACGAGAATCATTTGGGCCCCTTCTGCCTGTTACTTTAGTAGGGCTCTCTGAATAAGAGGGAAGGGCAGGAAGGCATAGAGAAACCTCCCTGCCCAGCAAAGGGATAACGCGTCAGGCCAGAAAACTCCAGGCGCATGCTCTGGCGAGCAGAACATTGGCAGTTTGGCGCTGTGTGGTGACGCAAAGAGGTCCAGCTATGGATGACCCCACTTGTTGAATAGCTGATCTGCCACGGAATGTAGCAGCTCCCACTCATGTGCTCTGGATTGAGACCTGCTTAAGCTGTCGGCCAGATCATTCAGGATGCCTGGAACATGCACTGCAGACAGCAGAATGCGCTGCTCCAGTGCCAGACTCTCATTGCCTCCCTGCACAGGGGATACGAATGAGTAGCCCCTTGCTTGTTGATGTAGAAGACGACCGCCATATTGTCTGTTTGAACCAGAAGAGAGCCTGGCACCAGGTCCTCTTGAAAGGCCTGCAAGGCATAGAGAACCACTCGCATCTCCAGTACATTGATGTGAAAGGATCGCTCCTCGGGTGACCAAACCCCTTGTTAAGCATCCAGGTGCGCCCCCCACCCCAGGTCTGATGCATCTGTCGCAAGAGTCTGACTTGGTGGCTCTGGACGAAAGCTGACCCCTTTCTCCAAGCTCTGGGAGTCCATCCACCAAAGTAAAGTTCTTCTGACTGGCTCTGTGATCCTGACCATTAAGTCTAGATAGTCGTAGCCTTGGTCCCACTGTACCCTGAGCATCCATTGTGGGACCTGCATGTGGAGGCGGGCTAGGGGAGTGACAGGAATGGCCGCCATGTGCCCCAGTAGCCTGAGGAAGTTCCGTGCTGGAACTTGAGGAGTTATTGAAATCCCTTCAATAATCTCTCACAGGCAATTGCCCATCCTGGGGAAGAGAAAGCCATGCCCTGGATAGAATCCAGGACCGCTCCAATGAAAACGAGCTTTTGACTGGGCTCTGAGGATGATTTTCATAGATTCAGGGTGATCCCCATCTCTCGAAATAGAGTAGGTGTCTCTGAGGGCGTGAAGTAGGCCTGACCTTGACGGGGCTGTACGTAGCCAATCATCTAGGTGTGGGAAAACGTAGTGTCCCATGTGCCTTATAACGGCAGCCACCACTGCCAAGCATTTTGTAAAGACTCGCGGAGTGGAACAGAGGCTGAACGGAAGAACTCAAAATTGGTAGTGCTCCTCTTGAAAGTGGAACCTCAGAAACTTCCTGTGGGAAGGGAAGACCCCGATATGCATATATGCGTCTTGCATGTCTAAGGAACAGAGCCAGTCTCCTTGGTGCAGCAGAGGAAGTAGACCTGGAAGGGTCACCATCCTGAACCTTTTGTACTCTATAAAGAGATTGAGAGAGCTGAGGTCCGGAATGGGATGAAGATCCCTTGCCTTTTTCGGAACCAGGAAGAAGTGGGAGTAAAACCCCTTTCCCCGCTGATGCAAGGGGACTACCTCTATTGCCCTTTTCTGCAAGAGGGTCTGAATCTCTCCTTCTATTAGTGGGATGTGAGACGGAGGATAATGGGAGTACTTTGGTGGAGTATTTGGGGGAAACTCCGTGAACTCCAGCGTGTGTCCTCTCCTGATGATATCTAGGACCCATTGGTCTGCAGTGATCGACTTCCACCCTTTGAGATGAAGGGAGAAGCGGCCCCCGACCGTCTCCCCTGAGACTTCTTCTGGGGGGAGGGCGTGGAAGGGCGTCATTGGGCTGAGCCGAGCGTAGGCAGAGAGGCCTGGGAGGACTTGGGCCCACGGTTAGGAGCACCTCCAGGCTGCTGGTCATCAGTTCTCTTACGGAGGCGGCCTCTCTGCCCTTGCTGATTACCACGAGCATGACCTTGGCCACCTGAGGTCTTATGAAATGGCCGTTTTCATTGCCTTCGCTGGTTGCCGTGGTACATCTGACGGATCGACCGGATAGACTTTCCCGACTCGGAGACAAGAAATCAAAGCTTCCATCTCCTGCCCAAATAACACTGTACCCTGGAATGGTAAATCCTTGATACTGGACTGCAGATCCTGGTGAAAACCCGAAACTCTCAACCAGGCATGGCACCGGAGGCACACCCCGGAAGCGGCTGCCCTGGCTGCCGTATCTGCAGTGTCATACGAGGCTCTCAGGACATGGGAGCCTACATCTGAGCCCGATTTCATGATGTCCAGAAGTTCCGTCTTCTGATCGGAAAACTGGCATGGCCTTCAATAGCTCTTGTCCCCTCTTCCATAAAGCATTCTGGTACTGGACCATATGCGTCAGGAAGTTAAGGGACCAGATGGAACAGATAGAGGCAGAATAAACTTTCTTGCCCACCTGGTCCAAATACTGAGACTCTGGATTGGGAGGCTGTGAGCCAAGGTGTTTCGGCTGCCTGGATTTGTCATGGGCAGCCGTGATCACCGAGGAGTCCTCCTGAGGGTTCTCTGCTAGGAAAGCTTCTGCCCTCAGGGCCTTATACAGCCTATCTGACTTCTTAGGAACAGCCGGGATGGAAGCTGGACATTTCCAGGTAGTCCGAGTGAGGTCCTGGAAGGTGTCCACTAAAGGAGGGACCACCAGTAGTTTCGGCTCCTTCTGCTTCAGGCATTTTGCCAGTCTCCGGCGTTCTGGATCCAGGTCCTCCGCTTCCCACTCACTGGAGGCCTGGATATGCCTCATGACATCCATGAAGGTTGGATCGTCTGGAGGCAAGTGAGGCTGGTCCTTCTCTCCCGGGGACTGCTCTAAGCTGAGAGAGGAAGATGACGAAGATGAGGAAGAGGGAGATCAACTATAAGATCTAGAATAGTCTGATCTCTCTTTATGACCAGACTTCCTCTGTCGTCGGTAACTCGAAGACTGACTCCGGTCCCGAGACCGGCGATGGAGCAAAGACCGACGTCCGTCAGAGGACCAATGGGAGCGCTCTTCTAGAAGACCAAGAAGGGCTGCGTACACGAGACCTGGACCGGCGACAGTCTCCAGAGTCCTTGGAGTGTCGTCTGTGGTCTCCAGACCGGGCATGGGAACGAGCCCTAGAAGGAGGTGTAGGCAGTCGCTCCGGGGACTTCTGCGGGAAGGCTCACCTCCTCACTGTGGTTTGCCCGCTGGGTCGGTACTGGTGTCTGGGCGGCGATGGGGAGGGGCCACTTCTGGCCCTGACAAGACTGAGGCATTGGTAGTGGAGTCGAACAGAGTTTGTGATGGGATGGCCTCTGACTCTGCAACTGGACTTGTGCTAGGAGCTGCGTCATTGATGGCCTCCCTTTGGATGCAAAATCTTGGTGTGATTCTTGACAGGAACCTGTCCTTGGAGGTACAAATATCTTCCGTGGTTCGTTCCTGTTTTTTCCGTCTTAGAAGCATTGCCAGGATTAAGCCCCTTGTTCCGTCTCTGGACCTCGCTATCTTGATACATGCCTTAGTCACTTCTAGGCTTGACTACTGTAATGCCCTCTATCTCAGGGTCTCTGAGGGTTCTCTCCGTAGACTGCAGCTAGTGCAAAACGCTGCTGCTGCCCGGCTTTTGACCAGGCAAAGTAAATTTTGTCATATTACACCTGTATTGCGCGAATTGCACTGGCTGCCTGTCAGATGGAGAGTACTCTTCAAGGTGGGTTTTCTCACCTATAAGGCCCTACACGGGCAGGGCCCTGGTTACCTGTCAGTTCTCCTGGTACCTTCTTCCTCTACCCATAATCTCCGCTCTTCTAGTGGCGGCTTCCTAACTGTTCCAAGAGCGAGATTAAAATCTGCAGGTGACCAAGCTTTTAGTGTTGCCGCTCCCGCTCTTTGGAACTCCTTGCCAGCTGTAGTCAGGGAGGCCCCCACTATAACTGCCTTTAAGGTCCCCCTGAAGACTTTCCTATTTCTGCAAGCATTTGGGGTGTAATGCTGATTATCTGTATGTATTAATTTTAATTTTTATATTTATGTGGTATGAAATGCTGTACAGTTTTGTGCGGCACCCAAAGCCTCTGGGATTGGGCATCTTTTTAAATAAATTTGCCTTTGCCTTGCCTTCTAGACCTGCCCCCACCAAAAGGAAAACGGCTCCTGTAGCTCATCCTTCGAAAAAAGCTAAGCCAGGAAAGGGAGTATCTGGGTCGTCTGCCCGCGAAGGAGAGCCCTTCTGGTGGCCAAGGGGGGAGGAGGACTTGGGTGATGGGGACGTCGACTCTTCCCTGGCTGATCGCTCACCCTTCGCCCCTTCAACCGGCATTGGTGGTAGTACCGATGATGGGGTGCCGCCGGGGGGCGGAGAGTCCTTGGGCTCCTGAGGCGCGCCTTTAGCAGGCAGCGCCGGTGCCTTGGGAGGTGGGGCCGCAGCTTTCACCTCCAAGGGCTGGGTGGTAACCCTTAGCGGGGTTACCTTCGGCATGGCCGGCTTCTCCCCTGAAGGGCCGGCCTTGGTCTGCGACGACTTGGGACGCTCTCCTGAGCCTGGGGAAGGGCGGGCCTTCTTGGGAGAGGGCTGCGAGTGAGACCGGGACCGGTGCTGGGACAGACTACGGTCTTTCCCGTGTCACTTGGATTTTTCTTTGCGCTTCCCCTCGGAGGAGTGCAGATCCATCCTCTTCTCCCGAAGAAAAGTCTTCAGGGCCTTCAGACGTCGGATCCAGGTCCGGCTGGTAAATGCCTGGCAGGCGGAGCAGACCGCGGTGTTGTGGTCCGGCCAGAGGCAAAAAACGCAGCTTCTATGCCTGTCCTTGGCAGGGATCTGCCTCCCACAATCGCACTTGTTCTGATGGGGTTCGGGCGAGGCAGATGATAGTGAAGACATCCGTCGAAGAACTGCAAAAACCGTAGAAAACGGCCTGACGGTATACTTGAAAAAAACGTAGAAAACGGTAGCAAAAAGCTTTTTTTTGGGGAAAAGTTTTAGCTGTTCCTGGCAAGCTGGAACGAGATCTTTCTCTTCACGTGCGGGACGCGGCGGGAAAAGAACTGAGGTGGAGCTGGGTCCACCCTCTTTTGTACCAGGGCCAGCGTCGGAGCAGGGCCGACCCCTGCAGCATACTGCTGGCTGAAAATGTTTCCGGAGGGTCCTAGTGCCTGCGGCATAGTCCTGAGCGTTACAGCCTGCTGCAAGAGCTCCCACTCGAAGTAAGATGGAAAGTTTATAATCTAGCCAAACTCCTAGATATTTGAATTTAGCTACATACTCTAGTGTTTCTCCAAGAACAGTGGTAATTTATGGGATAGCTCCCCCTCGCAAGCAGGAACTGCCGCATGCAAGGAGGGGGAGAAGAGCATGGCTTTTGTCTTTTTAGCATTGAGCAAAAGCTGTTTGTTTATGAACTGATACTGTAGAAGGTTAAATTCAGTTTGGAGGTCTTCACAGGCTGCTTCGGGCGTGGGATGACTCAAGTACAGTACAGTGTTGTCCGCGAATAAGTGGATGTTGGCTTTTTCGATGGGGTCATTGATGTTGTTAATGTAGACTGCAAAGAGGAGGGGACCAAGGATAGATCCTTGGGGCACGCCCCTCAGCATAGGTTTTAATGGAGAAAGATCACCTTCAGCTTTAACCTGCTGTTTCCGTTCTCCGAGGTAGTCTGCAAACCAGCACATAGATTTATAGTCCAGGCCTAAGGTGCTTAGGGAGGAAAGAAGCAGGCTGCGATCAACTGTGTCGAATGCCTTACTAAGATCCAAGAAAACGGCACAGACATGCTTCTTCTTGTCAAGGTCTAGGAGCCAATCATTGGTCACCTTAGCTAGGGCTGTTATGGTGCTGTGCTTTGCTCTGAATCCAGACTGAACCGGGTTTAATAGGCTTCTGGAATCTAAGTATACCCTTAACTTACACTATTTTTCTAGTAATTTAGACAGGAATGGGGTCGGTCTTATTATTTACATGTCAGGGTCACCTGCTTTTAATAGAGGGATGACATGGGCTATTTTCCATTGAGGGGGGAAGCTACCCTGGGAGAGTGACATGTTGAACAGGTGGGTGATTGACACCGCAAGCACTGCCCAGCTGAGGAGCTTGAGCTTGGGGATTGCTGAGAGCCTTTAAGAGGTAAAGTCTTCCCTCCAGCCTGCCTGTCGAGTGGCTCTCTCCCCCCCCCCGGGGTGTCGCTCCATTTATTGCTGCTGGCAGGTCACGTGTCACATCACATGACCTACCCATCATTTTACTAAGTGTCCACGTTCCCATTTGCAGCTTATACACTCTGACCACTAGTGGTTGCTGCACTTTTCACTCTGGCACCACTCCAACCACTCTCCACTCCTTCCTAGCAACAATTGCAATCCCTGTCCACTAGAGGTCTCTGCAGTTCCCTCCTAATCCTTTCTGCTGTCTTCTTTCCTCCCTCCTTCCCTTCAGCCCACCACCAGGCCCCTTGCAAGCTTCAAACCTTGTACCCCTTACTCCAAAGTCTGCAGCCCACCCACCAAGCCAACGAACCAGGCCAATATCTACCTCTAATTTCAAGGTTTTAACCCTTCCTTCTTAGAAACAAAAATACCTATCCTCTGTCCTGCTGCTGCTCTCAAACCCAGTGCCCTTGCTATCTGAGTTGGCAGCTCTACCACTTAACCATTGTATCTGGCTATCTTATCCTTACTTTCTAAGACTCTCATAGTCTCTGACCCCCCCTTCCCCCCAAGTCTGCCAAAATATTTCACCATTTCTCTCTTGGTGCCACTGCAGGCATTGAACCTGCACCCTTGCTATTTCACTCAGCAGCTCCACCACTCAGCTATCACATCAGCCTATTGTTTGTGATAGGTTTTAAGACTCTAAAGGCCTCTAACCCCTATAGTCTGCTAAAATATTGTCTGGATGCTACTGCAGGCTTTGAACACTGCACCCTGCTGCCAAAGTCAACAGCACTGCCACTCAGCCATCATATCTGGCTATCTTTTTAAACTACTGTATCGTGGCATATCTCAAAGCCTCTACAGCTTTTTCTGGCTCCCCCCACAACCTCTTTGTTCTTCCCCCAAAGCTATCTAGGCACCATGTCTGCTCAATTCCACCTTATGTGCCTCATCTTCATTACCACCCTGGGTTTCACCTCCCACCTGCCGCACCTCACCCTATGCCCCTTGTGGATTGCACCTTTGCAGCTCTCCAGATCTGGCCATCCCCACCCTACCTTGTCATCACACACTGGACCCCTGCATCCACCTCCCACTGGCAGCCCCTACCCCAGCACCCAGCCAGGCCCCCCCTGGCACCACCCCTTCTGCATCCACCAATTCCTCCAAACTCTGCCCATCCCCTGCCCCACTACATCCTCCCCTCCCTCTAAACGTTCCCTCAAAACTCTAACAACCTGCCGCCCTATGATTAGAGCCTTAGTCATCCTTCTACTCCTCTCTGGTAATATCACCCCTAATCCTGGCCCTGCCCCCACCCTCCACCTGCCAGATCCTCTCGGACTCCATATTACTCGCTGAATACTCACAGCCAGCCAAAGAAATCTGCAGGCGCTTCAATGTTGGGCAACCCTTCACCAACCAGACATCATTGCCCTAATAATGGAGACCTGGCTCTCCAAATCTACTCCCGATGCCTTTGTCTCACTCCCCGGATACACCCTACATCGGGGAAGACAGATGAAGGAAAAGCGTAGAAGTGGTTGTGCATCTACATTGCCAACAACATTATTGGTCACGTGTCCGCCCTCCAAACTCATAAATGGAGCACAAGCCCTCACCCAAAAAATCACCCCTGACCCCTCCAGGGCCCCACTATACCTCACAGTCGCCCTACCCTAAGAACCAAAAGACTGCCATCATCCATCCTCACCGAATACCTCTCTACCCTACCACACAATGCAGAACGGACACTAGTAAGGGGACCTCAACGTCAACTGGCTTGGCCTCTGCAGCACCAACTAAGGACTCATTCTCGGCCATTGACATGGTCAATTGTTACCAACCCACTGAGACTCCACACATCTACTGGTACCCGCACCTCCTGGACATCCTTATCTCTAACACCCCCACAAAATCCAGGATATACAAGTACTTCCGACTCCTTAAGTGACCACTCACCCATCCTATTCAATGGACCTCCTCCACACCCAAACCCGTAGCCCAACAACCTTCAGAAGGCGTCTGCCCAGGAGGGTTAAAAAGCAAACAGCTGCTCACGAGATAGATTGGTCCCTATAATACAGCCCCACCGTCGACACTGCACTCTCCCCTGTTTACACAGGCCTTCACCAAGGCCTGTACCTCTCTCCACTCACCAAACTCCACACCAAAAAGCAACATGCCCCATGGATAACCCCTTCCCTACTCCAAATGTTGAGAGACAGGGATAATCTCTGGCACAAAGCCATAGAATCGGGCAGGTTGGCGGACAGACATTCCTATAACGCTGCTCGTAATAAATACACTTGAGCCATCCATAAGGCCAAAGCAGACCACTATCAATCCACTCTCACAACCATGTGGGGGTCTGCAAAGACCTTCTGGAATAACATCAAAGAACTCAATGGGAAATCTCACTCCCCACCTCCCTCCCAGCTCACCATAAATGGCACTGCCTCCACAGACACACACTCACCACAGCAAACTGTCTAAACACCATCTTCTCAGATCTCAGCACTGTTCTCCTAGAAGTTTCTTAACCCCTGTGCCCCAATCCTGCCTCCAACCCTGCAGCATCCATGTTTCCTCCTGCTTTAATATCCCCACAGGCTCATCCTTACCTACAAAAAGCACTAAACAGCAATAACCCTATAAATGATCCCTAGATGCAAAGCTCCTTGACTAGTCCTTGACGTGGTCCTAGTCCCCCTAACAGACCTGCTCAACAAATCCCTATGCCTAGGCAATTCCCTAGTGCCTGGAAAACAGCCTCTCATTACCCCATCCATAAAGTGGTGACAAACTCTCCTAATAACTATAAACCCATCTCCATTCTTCCTGCCTCTCAAAAGCGCTTGAAAAAGTGGTGGCGCCCGCACTGAATACTGTAGCCAAGTATAACATCCCTATGCCCAGGCAACATGGCTTCCGTTCGAGCCATAGCACCACCACAGCTCTCCTAGAACTCACTCAACTCCTGCACTCCCTCCCTAGGAACGCGGTAGCATTGCAGGAGCTGTGTTCATAGACCTATCCAAGGCCTTGACACAATCTCTACCCTCTCCTTCTTGACTCACTCCGCCAACTTGGTTTCTCCACAGGCCCCTGGCCTGATGCTCCAGTTACCTTTCCATCCTGGTCCCAATGCGTCAAAAGTAGACGGAGACTCTATCCGACACACTACCACGTCCGCTCGAAGTGCTGGGCTCTATCCTGGGACCCTTCTTTTCTCCCTCTACTAAACTCCTTACCAAAGGCCTGTCACAAAATCTTACTATATGCAGACGATGCAGTGCTCTTCACCTGCATCATAAACCCACACCCCTGCAGGACTCCTCCAACTTGCCTTCTCCCAGGCTGAAACCTGGTTTAAGGACCACAGACTGGTCCTCAACTTAAAAAGATGAAGTCAATGATCTCTCACCGCCAAAACAGAGCTAGAATGCACTGCTCAGCATCCTCCCAGCACCCAGCACCCCTTGAGCAGGTATCCAACTACAAATATCTTGGACTGCCACCCTCTGACTAGGCCCTTACCTTCCATGATCACATAAACACCCTTGCTGCTGCAACAAACCCCACCCGGATTGGACTCCTTTACAGAAAAGGGATTGCCTCCCCCACGCCCTTGGGCTTGCCATCACCTCATCGATACTGTCCCTAGTGGACTATGGGTTCCCTATATATGGTGCAGCAAATAACACCACCTCCAGATAATCAGACCACACTCAACAAGGCCTGCAGGCTCCTTACAGGCGCACCCAGGCTCACCCACACCTGCTCGCCTATACCTCTGCCAATATTCTCAACCTTGATGAAGGCTCCACTACCATACCTGCTTACTCTCCAAGAAAATACTGTCGACTCTCCCTCCTGGGGTCACCCACCCTCTTCAGCCTGCAACCCCCACTCATCCCTCACCTGCATTCAGAGAAAACCCTCTGTTGTGCCCAGGGTAAAAACCTCCCTTGCCCAGAGATCTTTCCACCATAGGGCACCCACATGGTTTAATGCACTCCCAAGCACCATCACTAGTGCACCCAAGATCGCCCATTTCAAAACCACTCTTCGCAACCACCTCTTCAATATCTGCTCCTGCAACTGCTTTTAATTCTTTCACCCACTCTGATCCAATATTCTCTGACAAAGTCCATTATGGACTGCAACCTCCATCTTTAACACCAATCCCATGAATATGTCTGACTACTATGTTTAGATGCCTTCTCAAGCTTATAATGCCTCACTGCTGTTATGTTGTAAATGTCGTCATCCAACGGTTATAAATAATGTCAGAAAATACCTACTTCCAAATCTTGTAAATACTGTCTGAGACAAGTGTAACACATGCTTAATGTAACCACTGTTATACCATGTATCTCATGTTTAATGTAATTGTCTTTATATCTACTCTATGTTTCCATCTGTCTTACATGTGACGGAGGTACCTTTGCAAATGAGCCTCTGGCTCAAAGGTTGTAAACCGATATATCAAATAAATAAAAAAAAAATAGTAGGCACATTTCAGATAGTATGGCTCTATGAAGTCGGAGCCTGCTCCCTTCCTGGTGTTCAGTTGCAGCAGTAGGTCTTCCACCTCTTTTAGAGAGACAGACAGGAGGGAGAAGGCCTCCTCATTAGTGGGGGACTTGTGGGTTGGTGGGCCCTGAGCTGTGCGGAGGTCATTGGCAGGAGAAGTATCAAATGCTAGCCCTGCCATTACAAAATGGTTATTGAGGGCTTCCAATATCTCTGATCGGTTAGAGATAACACTGCCACCGGACTTAATTTTTGCTGGAAGGGAATTACCAGGTGCGTGTCCAGACATGTCTTTTAATGTTTTCCAGAGCTCTGAAGGATTTCTTGAGGCAGAGGCTAGCTCCGAATGATAGTAGGTGGCCTTGGCTGCTCTGACCAACTTGGTGCACTTGTTATGTGTGCTCTTAAAAAGACACCAATCCGAGTCGTTCTTGCTTCTTTGGGCTTTTTTCCATAAAGTATCCCTTTCTAACAGGTTCCTCAGCACCTCCTTACATTTTAATACTTTTGAATGGCCCCTAGTTGGTAGCTTTTGATATGTCCTCAGCCCTAATAATCAAAGGTTTGTCAGCTATGTTTTGCCCAATTTAAGCAAAGTAAACCAGTCCTGGACCTTACGAACTGAGTGCAGGTTTCTGTGAGACGCCACCTGCCAGTCCTGCCCCAATTAATTAGCTCTGTCTGTTGCCAGTACCTTTTTCTTTCCCCGTGGTTGTAGAACTGGGATCTATACCAGTGCCAATCCTAACAGAAAACCCAGCAATACTTGTCAACTGCCACAGGTGGCTGCTGGACCTTTATGGACAGTCCTGCGACAGATGATACCTAGGTTCACTTCCTTTATGTATAAGCATATAGATAGGTAACCCCCCCTACAAATGGGGGTTCCCGAAAAGTCTTCCTCGAGCTTGCCTAAATGCTCACTGCCAGGCTGGTGTCCTGCGTTTTAGCAGTTTAATGTGATTGCCAGAGAGTGCCTGTATAGCCTCTGTGTACTGTCTCCTTAAGAGCTGCCTGGATTGCAGTCGTAAGTAATCTGAGAGGGAGCTTTGTTGAAAGATATAACTATTTGCTGAAAATCATTTGAGTGATAATGATAATGTAGTTTGTCTAACCTGCCTTCTTTGCAGCAAGGACTGTTTTGTGTATCTCCACTATCTTGGTCCTGGACTGCGAATTGGACCAATCCGTACTGGTGGGACCTAAAATGAAGCCAGACTACAGGAGCTGTCTGGAATCAAAATCTGTAGGAACTGTAGTTTTGGGCTTTTTGCACCTGAAGGGGGAGTGTTTGTTGTGACTGACAGGAGGATCAGCCAACCGAACCTTTTGGATCTTGGGGAATTTCCCCGGCTGCTGCTGCAGCTAGTTTCAGTTTTTGAGCTGAGAAGTGAAGAAGTAACAGCTCAAGTGATTTCTGAGCAGCAGTTCTGTGTAGTTTTACATGGGAGAATTGTGAAATTGCTGAGTTTTTGCATGCCTGACTGCCTGCTGTCCCCGAGAGGGAAAAAGTACAGTTACGTAAGAACTTACCGTAACAGTAGATCTTCGAGAGAGGCTCTTGCAGTAGGTAATTACATATAGGATTGACGCCGGCTGGCGGCAGGACCCCACGGAAACATTTCTAGCTAGCAGTCCCTGGCGAGGGACCGCCCCCACATCAGGTTACCAGCGTCATGAGACGTCGGTATAAAGGGGTGGTCCCAGACACCCGCCTTCCAGTTCTTTCCCGTCACAGGCCCGGACGAGAGAGAAGCAGATGTTTCCGTTCCTGGAAAAAGAGCTGAAGAAGCCTAGGGGGATGGAGGGCGGGAAGGTATTACCTACTACAAGAGCCTCTCTCGAAGATCTACTGTTATGGTAAGTTCTTACGTAACTGTACTATCTTACTTCGAGAGGGCTCTTGCAGTAGGTAATTACATATAGGACTGAATCCCAAGCAGTCTGGAACAAATAAAAAGGCACCGGGAGGAGGAAACTGCTCCTGAAAATAGCAGTAGCCTTGCAGGCCTCAAGACAGAAGGCCTTGCAAAACCGCAAGCCTGCTCTACGGCGAGAGGCAATGTCCAAACTGTAGTGTTTCGTAAAGGTATGGACGGAAGTCCAGGTGGCGGCAACGCATATGTCTGCCGCAGACACATTCTTGAAACAAGCTGCAGAGGCCGCTACTCCTCATGTGGAGTGACCTCTGACCTGACCCAGGAGGGTCGTCTTGTACTTGTCATAACAGAAAGTGATGCAATGAGCTAACCACTTCGACAGGCATTGCTTGGAAACAGCATTGCCTTCCCTTTTGTGAGCAAAAGAGATGAACAACTGATCAGTCTTTCTGAGATCCTTTGTCCTGTCGGTGTAGTATCTCAGAATCCGGTGAACATCCATGGTATGGAGTAAATATTCTCCCTGGTTGGAGTACTGCGTGAAAAAGGCAGGTAACCCTATAGACTGATTTAAGGTAGACTTTGCTACTACTTTGGGTAGAAACTTAGGATTCGTGTGAAGAGCCACCCGTTCTTTTTGAAAGATTAGGTATGGGATTTTACACATAAGGGCCTGGAGCTCGGAAATTCTTCGAGCGGAAGTAATGGCCACCAAGAACAGCGTCTTCCATGAAAGAAACTTCAGATCTGCGGAGGCCGCAGGTTCGAAGGGAGAAAGGGTAAGTTTCTCTAGAACAAAGTTCAAGTCCCAAAGGGGAGCAGGATGGGAGGCCTCAAATGAAGGACCCCTCTAAGAAAGGTCTTAGAGACCTCTAATTGGGCAAAAGCTTTAGCTGCGAAAGGAACATGGTACGCTGAGGTAGCGGCCATGTGTACTTTCAAGGAGGAATGACTGAGACCCAGGTTGAAGAGGTGACGTAAATATTGCAGCAGAACGGCCACTGAACAGGAGAAAGGCTGCACGTTCCTAGAGCCGGCCCAAATAGAAAATATCTTCCATTTCATGGCGTAAGTGGACCTAGTGGAGGGTTTCCTAGCCTCCACCAAAATCTCCGCCACCTTTGGAGAAACACCAAAGCAGGATCGAGCTAGGTCTGCAAGAGCCATGCATGGAGTTGTAGGGACTTGAGTCCCAGATGGACCAGGGTCCCCTGATCCTGGGTCAGCAAACTTCGAGATAAAGGAAGAGGAAGAGGAGGAACCCCTGAGTATTGCTGTAGAAGAGAGAACCAGATTTGCCTGGGCCAGAAAGGAGCGACCAGAATCATTCTCGCTCCTTCTGTTGATAGTTTCTGCAATACACGAGGGACCAGCGGAATTGGGGGAAAAGCAGAGACAAATCTGCCCTTCCAGCTTAGAGACAGAGTGTCGTTCCAGAAAGCGCCTCGCCCTGGAACGAGCGAGCAAAAGTTGGGAAGTTTTGTGTTTTGGGAAGAGGCGAACAGGTCTATCTGTGGAGTCCCCCAAAGGTGGAAGATGTGATTTAGCACCTTTTGGTCCATTTCCCACTCGTGTGGCAGGGCAGAGGAGCGACTTAGCTTGTCTGCCAGGGTATTGTTGACTCCTGGAACATGAATCGCTGTGAGGTGAAGGTTGTGTTGAGTTGCCCAGTCCCAAACCCTCATTGTTTCCCTGCATAGCGGGTAGGATCGAGTTCCTCCCTGCTTGATGATGTACCACACCACGCACATGTTGTCCATCTGGATGGCTAGGTGACCGGGAAGAATGTATTGATGAAGGGCTTGGAGAGCATATAGTACTGCTCGAAGCTCGAGCACATTGATGTGGAGAGGTAGCTCCAATCTGGACCATAATTCCTGGGTTCGGTGAGGACCCAGATGGGCTCCCTACCCTTTGCCTGATGCGTCTGTGGTCAGAGTCTGGGAGGGGGGACGATGAAAGAAGGGAACCCCCTGAAACAGGTTCTCTTAAACCATCCACCATTGCAAGTCTCGAGCCATCGGCGAGGAGATCAGAACTAGATGATCTAGGTCGTCTACCAGTTGATCCCATTGGGAGCCAAGAGTCCACTGAGAGATCCTCATGTGGAGCCGAGCGCGGGGAACTGTTGGGATGGCGGTCGCCATGAGCTCCAGGAGACGGAGAACCGACCTCGCCGGAATCTTCCTGCATTCTAAAAGCAGGGAAATCTGTGACTGAAGAGAGGCTGCCCTGTCCGGAGGCAGGAAGGCCTTGCTTACCGTCGTATCGAGGACAGCCCCGATAAACTGTAGTCTCTGGGAGGATCCAGATGAGACTGGAATGGTTGATGGTAATACCCAATAGTGAAAACCTGCTGGGTGAGGAGAAAGCATGAGGAGCTCCTCCTGGGACAGGGCCGCCAGGAGCCAATCGTCCAGGTAAGGGAACACCTGAAGTCCCATCGTACGCAGGTGGGCCGCTACCACAGCCAGGCATTTGGAAAAGACTTGGGGTGCCGAGGAAAGACCAAACAGGAGTGCCCGGAACTGGTAATGGTCCCCCTGGAAAGCAAAGCGAAGGTACTTGCGGTGAGAAGGGTGAATGGGGATGTGTAGATATGCATTCTGCATATCCAGAGCACAAAGCGATTGACCCGGCCGAAGTAGGGGCAAAAGGGTCTGTAGGGAGAGCATCCTGAACCTTTTGTATTCCACGTAAAGGTTCAAAGAGCTGAGATCAAGAATGGGTCTGAGATATCCCGTCTTCTTTGGGACCAGGAAGAAATGGGAATAGTAACCCGTCCCTTGAAGGTGAGGGGGAACGGGCTCTATGGCCTGCTTCATGAGGAGGGCAGAGATTTCTTCCCGGACCAAAGGAAGATGGTCCCTTGTGTAGGACGACTTCAGAGGGGGGTGGCAGGGAGGTTTCTGTAGAAACTCTATAGAGTGCCCTTCCGCTATAATCTGAAGCACCCATGAATCCGTGTTATCCTCTCCCAACCCGGAAAGTTGAGGGAGAACCTCCCTCCTACCGGTTCCTTCGGTGTGTCTGGAGGCAGTGGGAGAGGGGAGGAGTCAGGTGGTGTGGGGCAGCGCCGCAGCTGGGGCACCCGCTGCTTTTTTGGGCGGAGGGGCCTGGCAGCTGCGGGGGCCCGACGTTTAGTGGCCCGCCTTCCTTGGGGTTTCGCTTGTGGCCGACTGCGTCTGCGAAAAGGACGGCGCTGCGGGTGATGGGGACGGTACATGGAATCCACAGATTTCAGAGCCGTCCCCTTCTCCTGCAAGTCGGTGATGATGTCCTTGACATCACCACCGAAAAGCACCGACCCCTGAAAGGTCGCCTCCTGGATCGCTGGATTGCACCTCCGGACCAAACCCGACAGCGGAGCCAGGCATAGCGCCGTGGACTCACGGCGAAAGCGGAGCTCCGCCCGGCAGTGTCCACTGCATCGTATGTCGTCCGCAGAATGTGATGACTGGCCGAACGAGCAGAACGGACTAAATCAGCTAACTCCTGCTTGACTTGAGAGTCAGGTAAGGAGTCAATCTTAGATTCCGCCTGGGTAAGGATGGCCTTCTGGTAATCCCCCATATGAGCAACATAATTCAGGGCCCGAATTCCCAGTGTGGAAGAAGCATAGATTTTTCTTCCATACTGGTCCAGGAGGCGAGATTCCTTATCCGGAGGAGACGAGCTTAGATGTTTTGGGTGCGCTGATCGGCCGTGAGCAGCACTAATTACGACCGAATCCACGCGAGGGTGAGAGTCCAAAAAATCTACATCCTCAGGAGCCTGGTATAGCCTGTTGGACTTCCTAGAAAGCGGGGCTAAAGCCGACGGTTGTTTCCAAATAGTGGAAACAAGGTGGGCGTGAGACTCGATCCAGGGTGGCACTAAAGTAGGAGCTGTCAGGGGCAGGTCCAGATGTTCGGCGAGTTTGACTCGCTGAGGATCTGGTTCCAAGGAGTGCCACTGATGTACTTCCTGGATTTTTTTGAGCAACTTCTTGAAGGAAGGGTCCTCCGGAGGAGACTTTGGAGGAGTCCTTGGCCGGGGCTTGGACGGCGAGCGAGGCTCGTCGTCTCTCTCGGAACATCCGTTGGAGGAATCCGAGAGGGAAGAAAAGAATCAGAAGCAGAATAAGACTCCCTAACACGGCTGGGGAGAGCGGGTTCCTTGGGGGGGGATCCCTGGACACGTGTCCTGCCCCTCTCGGGATCCACAGGGAAGGGCTCTGGAGTCCGGAGGCAGTGAGGGAGTGTGCCGTCTCGGGCGTACAGGAGCCAGAGGCGGCACCGTCGCCATAAGGCAGCTCTCTACTTCCTTGGTGAGCTGAGCCTTGGCCTCAGCCCACCAGGAAGCCAGAGTCTCCTGCAGATCCACCGGCGGCAGAGGGGGCGGTGGAGGTGGAGAAGGAGGGGGAAAAGAATACGGGTTGTATCCGTAAGGCGAGTATCCGAAACCAGGCTGCGGGAAAACTGGTTCCAGGTATTGAGGCGTCGGGTACTGCGGCGCTGGGTACTGTGGTACAGGTATGATGGCGTCGGATAAGACGGCGGGTACCCGGGCACCGGAGGAGCTGCTGGAGCAGACAGCCCAGAAGGTGGCCCAACGGGCGGGTCAACAATGAGAGGTCCGGGGGGAGCAGGGCCCGATGGAAGGGGAAAATCCCCCGCCGGTGTCAAGGGGGCAGATGTCAGATCTGGTTCCCTAGGAGAGGGTCTGATGAGGTGGAACATCTCCGCATGCCCGGGGAGAATCCCGGGATCAGGCTGGGTGACTCAGGCTCTCTGGGCGGCAGTGGGCTGAGGGAACCCGAATGACGGGGTTGGAGGGTCCGTCGTGGAGTTCCGTCGCTGCGTCCGGGGAGTTGACGTGCGGCTTAGGGGCTAGGTCCCGGCGTCCATCTTACGGGGTCCCTCGTCAGAGGTGGGCCAAGGAGAAGGAGTGGCCCGGTCCGAGGGAGACGAGGTCGTGCGCCGCCCCGAAGGGTCGGGCATCTTATCGACCTTCTCCTGGCGGATGTTGGAGGAGCCGACGTCTGACTTATGGGAGTTTCCCGCACCAGTAGGCCGCAAGCCTGCGGCAGAACTGGGGGCGGAGGCCTCCTTTTGCCCGGAGGCGCCCGCAATGCCTGAGCCTTGGAAGCCAGACGGGTGGGCCGACTCTACTCCAAAGCCTTGAGGCTGCTGTCGGACGGTCCCCCGGAGGGGATGTTACCTGAGCCGCGACTCCAGCCAGAGTCGCGGGGGAGGAGGCCTTCTCCCGGTGCCTCTCCTTGTCCCGCTTTTTACGATGCCCTTCTGGAGAAGTTGACGCTTGCCTGAGCTTCTTCAATTCTTCTTCCATCGAAGACATCTTTTTCTTTAGAAGATGGGCTTCCAGGGACTGCTGGCGTCGTCTGCGGGTAGCCACATTGAAGTGAAGGCAATGCGGGCACTTGTCGACCGGGTGGTCGGGGCCTAGGCAGAAGAGGCAGAGGGAATGGCCGTCCTTATGTGGCAGTTGGGTGCTGCACGAGTCGCACTTGTTTTTGTGTTCAGAGGGTGTAGGGGACAACATACACCGACGATGACCTGACGATAGGAAGAAAAAATCTCAGTAAAACCGACGAAGAGCAGGGCTGAATAAGCACAAACTTTACCGCGAGGTGCTGCACGAGCTAACGGCGGGAAAGAACTGAAAGGCGGGCGTCTGGGACCGCCCCTTTATACCGACGTCTCATGATGCCGGTCACCTGATGTGTGGGGCGGTCCCTCGCCAGGGACTGCTAGCTAGAAATTTTTCCAGAGCTTACTACGGCCGCCAGTCCTATATGTAATTACCTACTGCAAGAACCCTCTCGAGTAAGATTACAGGTTACTCACCTGTAACAGGAGTTCTAGGAATGGTATATGTTTTTTTTTTTTTTTTATTTAGTTGTTTAACCAGGTATAGCACACTAAGCTGAAAGCTTTTTTACAGGAGCGACCTGGGAGCACAAGGAGGTTAAGTGACTTGCTCAGGGTCACACAGTATGCAAGTGGAAGCTGTGGGATTCAAACCCAGGTCTGGTCTGCTGGATGTCACCAGATTTGCAGCTCAGAGCCTTAGACCACTGTGCTATACTGCCTGTTGTTCATCCACTCTCTCCGGCAGGTTCCTTGCCGCTTTAAATCTTGCCGGGAGGTCTTCAAGCTGGCTCCTCCCACCCGCCCGGGTGGTAAAACTCTCAGCTCCGCCCCATGACGCCAGATCTAGCCCGCTGGAAGCCAGGTTGTGCGTTGAAGCCGGGGAGGCCGGGTGGGTCGTGTGGATGAACAACATATACCATTCCTAGAACTCCTGTTACAGGTGAGTAACCTGTATTTCTAGGGACATGGATATGTTGTTCACCCACACTGTCTGGCAGACTCCTAGCAGTTCTCCGGGAGGAGGAAGGCAAGGCGCACACCCCAATCTTAGGGAATAATGACTGGAGAACCGAGGCCCCAAAACCAGCATCCTGGTGTGACTCAAGGTCGATGTGGTAGTGGGTAATGAAAGGTGTGTGCTGACTTCCAGGTAGCAGCCCTGCAGATTTCCTGGATAGGGATGTCCCTGGAAGCAGCCACCGATGCAGCGGTATGGCGAGTAGAATGATCTCTTATCCCTCTGGGAGACTCCATGCCCGCCAACCTATAGCAGAGATCTATGCAGGAGGTGACCCACCTGCCTATTGTCCACTTGGCTGCAGGTCTGCCAGGTGCGGCTTCAGCATAGGTGACAAACAGCTGGCGAACCTCTCCCCGAACTTCAGCCGTCCACTCCTTGTAATAAGCAAGCGCTCTTCTAGGGTCCAAAGTATGCAGCCTATATTCGGCCTCCGAGGTGTGATTGGGGTAGAACACCAGCAGAGTCAACACCTGGTTAAGGTGAAACTCCGACACTACCTTTGGAAGGAATTTCGGGTGGGGACGCAGGACAACTTTGTCCCTGTGGAAGACCAGATAAGGAGACTCGATAGAAAAAGCGCCTGGAGCTCTCCCATCCTTCTGGCTGACACGATAGCCACCAAGAAGATGGTCTTCCCACGACAGGTGAGAGATGTCACACCTGTGCATCGGTTCGAATGGCTTGCCCATGAGCTTAGCCAATACCAGCAGTAGATCCCATGGAGGTGGAGATTCTCGCACCAGAGGGAATATGTGATCAAGGCCTTGGAAAAAGCGCCTGACCACCTTCTCCTGCGCCACTGACTGCTTCCCGGCCCGCGCCCGGTAAGCAGAGATGGCTGCCAGGTGCACCTTAAGGGTTGTCGACCGAAGCCCTTGCTGAGAAAGGGACCATAGGTAGTCCAGAATGCTTGCCAAGGAGCAGGAGGAAGGGTCCAGGCCCTTGCTCTGACACCAAATGGAGAATCTCTTCCATTTAAAGGCGTAGCATTTTCTGGTCGACTCCTTACGGGAAGCCTCAACAACGTTGAGGACCTCGTCGGAAAGACCCAAGGCCTGGAACTCTAGCCACTCAGGAATCAGGCCGTCAGGTGCAGGGATTGAAGGTCCGGATGGAATACCTTCCCTGATTGACTGAGATCAGGTCCAGGTGGGCTGGAAGCCACCTCGGGAGGCTGGAGCTGAAACTGAGGAGATCTGGATACCAGAACTGGCGGGGCTAGTCCGGGGCTACCAGAATCACCTGCGCCTTGTCCCTCCTCGCTTTGAGAAGCACTTTGTGGATCAAGGGAAATGGGGGAAAGGTATAGAAGAGGCCCGGGTCCACGGCCTCGAGAAGGCATCCCCCTGCAGCAAGCACTGCTGAGGGGGGCGGGCATGAAACAGTCTCAGCTTTGCATTCTCCCTGGAGGCAAACGGGTCCACCTGAGGCATGCCCCAGTGGGAGAACAGATCTTGTACTACCTCCGGCAGGAGAGACCACTCGTGGGACGCAGCTCCTATCCGGCTTAGGGCATCGGCCAGAATGTTGGAGGTTCCTGCCGCTTGGATGGCAAGGAGATCCGCCTCCAGGCTGCAAATGAGGGACCAAATGCGGAGAGCTTCCCTGCACAGAGGCATGGAACGCGTCCCGCCCTGGCGGTTCAGGTAGTACATGGTTGTGGTATTGTCTGTCTGGACCTGGACCACTTGACCCCATACAAACAGAGCGAAGGCGGTGAAGGCTAGACGAACTGCTCGAAACTCCATCAGGTTGATGTGGCATCGGGACTCACAAGGGGACCAGAGGCCGTGCACTCTGTGCTCCCCCAGATGGGCACCCCAACCCATCAGAGAGGCATCGGTCAATAGAGAGACCGTCGGCTTGGGGCGGACAAACAGGATGCCCTCCTGCAGATGTGCTGGAACGGTCCACCACTGGAGAGCGTTCCGCATCTCTTGGGTCACTGTCACTAGCTGATCCAAAGGATCGGAGCCCTGTGAACATTGGCTGGCCAGTCCCACTGTAGGGGACGCATGTGCCAGCGGGCCCAACGGATCACGCTGGTGCAGGCCTCCATGAGGCGCAGGAAGTCCCGGGCAGGGCGCAATTGCCCAACCTGAAATGATTGGGCAAAGGAGGAAAGACCCTCGGCCCTGTCCGCTGGGAGCCGTGCTCTGGCTCGCAGAGAGTCGAGCTCTGCCCCGATGAATTGGATCACCTGCTTTGGCACGAGTTCCGACTTGGCCTCGTTGATAAGGAGACCAACTTGAGAGCAAACCTGGAGGGCCAGATCCTTGGACCGCTCCACCTCCATTCTGGAGGAGGCCGCAATCAGCCAGTCGTCCAGGTAGGGGTACACCCGGACCCTTCGGCGCTGCAGGAATGCTGCCACCACTGCCATGCATTTGGTGAAGACCCTGGGAGCTAGAGAAAGGCCGAAGGGCATGGCCCGGAACTCTTAGAGGGACCCCTCTGCACTGAAGCGGAGGAATCCCTGGTGGGATGGACGGATTGGGATGTGAAAGAACGCATCCCTGGAGGTCCACAGAACAGAGCCACATGCCTCGTTCCAAGGATGGAATGATCTGAGCCAGAGTAACCATCCAGAAGGTTTGAGACCTTAGGAACCTGTTCAGGTCGTGCAGATCTAGAATGGGGCGCCAGCCCCCCCGTCCGTTTTGGGACCAGGAAGTACCAGGACACAAACCCCGGGCTTGGTGGAGGATCCGCCACCTTCCTGATCACCTCCTTTTCGAGGAGCAGGGCAATGTCGGCTCGATGAGCCAACAGGGAGGCTGCGGACCCCGTAGGCCCCCGTGGGGCGACGGCTCGGAAGGGCTGGGCCTGCTCGAACTCCAGAGGCAGACCCTTTCCTACCACCTCCAACACCCAGCGGTCTGTGGTGATAGCGGACCAGGTGGAAAGGAAGTGGCGGAGCCGTCCCCCCACAGGAGGAACCTGGGGGGGAGCGACAAGGCTGGGGGCGACACCCCTCAACCAGTCACTGAACAGGCTTGGAGGAAGGACCGGCCGAGGGACCTCCTGGGCCTTTCCCTCCCTGCTTCCTGTTGGAGGAAGCCACAGGCTTGGCTTTGGTGTGCCAAGTGCGAGCCTGCTGGCCCTGATGCTGGTGTTGCTGGGCCGGACGTGCTGCAGGGTCAGAAGGTCGAAAGGACTTATGTTGCTGACGACGGCCCTTGTCCTTCTGAGTGGACGTGACCAAGTCCAGGGTAGCGGACCTTTTGATCCTCTGGAGGTGGCCTTCCACTCCAGGGCTTAACAGGTCGGTCCCCAAGAAGGGGACGTCAGCCAATTTGTGCTGGGTATCCGCCGTAAAGGTGGATATCCTCAGCCAGACTCTGCGGTGCATGGCCACTGCGGCTGCTACTGATTGGGCACAGGAGTCTCCAATGTCTAGAGCCGTTTGGAGCTGCTGTTTCGCCACTGCCCTTCCCTGATCCTGCACCTGCTTGACCGTAGTCTGCAGGTCGGCCGGGAGATGAGGGATCACCTCATCCAGGGAGCCCATGAGGGCATGGGAGAAGTGCGCCATCAGTACGGCCGAGCTGGTCTGACGGAGGCTGAGGGAGGACGTAGCGTACACCTTGCGCCCGACATAGTCCAGCTATTTGGACTCCTTGTCGGGGGGCTTATCCACATCCCTAGCGTTCCCGGAGCGCCGGAAAACGCTATCGGTGACCAACCCCTCCGCCGAGGGGTGTTCCAAAAAACCGGACAAAGAGCCGGTAGGGACCGCATACTTCCTGCCCATCCTGGCCGAAGGCGCAGGACAGGAAGCCAGACGCTGCCAAAGTTCCAAGGCTGGGCCAACAATGGCTTCAGCCACCGGAAAGGCCTCAGTGGGAGAATCCCTTCGGTCCAGTATCTCCATGAGGGGATACTTGGCCCGCTTTGATACGGGCTCGAGCTGCATCCCGCCGGACTCCGAGATGAGCTGAAGTAGACCCATGAACGATGATGGGCTCTTGTCCATTGACTGCGCCCCCGGAAGACTCCAGGTCAAGGGGCCTGGAAAACAGGGAGTCGTCGTCGTCAGACTCAGAGGAGTCTGCGAAGAGCTGCCTGGGGCCTGAGCCACCCTCCACCTGCCGAGGACGGTTGGGAGTGAGGGTGACCAACAACCGGTGGGGCAGACCCTGACCCGACCGAGAGTCCTTGGTCGGAGCCCCCGATTTCGGTTGTGGAGGCGGAGGTTCCACCACAATTGGTGGGGCAGCTGGTTTCGGCCAAACAACTGGCCCAGTCTTGGGCACCTCGACCACCACGAGGGGTTGTTTCGGCCTTTCGGGTGACAGCCACCTAATGGCCAGGGAAGGTGACGGCGTCGGCTTGTTCCCGGACAAAAGGAGCTGCTGCCACATTAAGTCCTCGTAGCGTTGACGCAATCTGCGCCAAAGCCTCTCCTCTTCCGAGGAGGAAGATGAGGACGAGCGGCGCCGCCACTTTCCTTGGTGCCGAGACTGAGACCGCCGATGTCGGTGGGATCGGCTGGACTGAGATGAGGTCCGAGACCAAGACCCTCAGTGTTTCAGAGGGTGGGTCTGGGAGGGAGTGAGGGACACCCGCTCCTCCCTCGGCTCGGGAGCCTTGACCGGGGACTCCGGCACAGGAGGCGCAGGCAAGTCCTCGGTTTCCACCGGGGGAACCGGTGATGAAGGGCTGTCGGCTTCACCAGTCGACAGCCCCTTCTGACGGGTCGAGAAAAATCTTGACCGCATCGACGGATGTCTCGGCTGGCTGACCTGACAGGGACACCATGAAGCCAGCAGCCTTAGCCACAACCTCGACTGAAGTAGTGTCAACTGTCTGGGGAAGGGGACCTCTCCCCCTCCCACGAACGTCGACGGTGGGACTTACCCTTTGAGTTCTTTTTTGACCGAGAAGAGTGTCCCGATGGCCCCTCATCCTTCGTGGAGAGGGACTGGAAAGCTCCTTAAAAGAAGCTGTGTAGGAGGATCCCAGAGAGAGTGGGATAAATGCCGCGACCGAGGAAGATGAGGATGCGGCCTGGGCTGCTTCATCCTCGAGGGCGATCATCTGCTCCAGTTGCTCAGCTAAGCCAGCCGCCGCGGACAGCACCCAACGGGCCTCCTTGGACTTCACCGGCGGATAACGTTTCTCGGGGCGCCCAAGTTGTAGCCGGGCAGCGCGGTCTTCAAGGGACATTGGTCAAAAGACCTGCACAACTCGAGAGGTCATGGGTCGTGGTCAAGACTGATGCAGTAGACGCACGTGGAGGGCGGATCTGTCCTGGACATCTTCTGCCCGCATGGGCACCGCCAAAAACCGGGAGTCAATTTGTTCATCGCAGCCGCGAAGGTAGAATTTGACTGAAGTCTTGAAAACTTTAAAATTATTTTCGGGTGAACCGAAGAGTTAGGATCCAGTCTATGCGCACAGTGTTAAGGAGGGAACCTGAGCTTCCAAGTGGTAAGGACGATCTGGAGTCAAGGGGCGGAGCCAAGAGTTTTACTACCCAGGTGGGTGGGAGGAGCCAGCTTGAAGACCTTCCGGCAAGAATTAAAGTGGCAAGGAACCTGACAGACAGTGTGGATGAACAACATAGCCATGTCCCTAGAAACAGAGGTTATTCGGACTGAATCTGAGTTGTGAGGACTATGTAAGCCACTGGACTGTGACTAGGCTTTAACCTGAAGAAAACTGAAGATTTTCTGAATGCGATCGGCCCGTCAGGATTTCCAGCTGCTTTTGAATCCCCGGTTTGTGCAGAGACTTTGCGATCGTGACCGGAAAGCGGTTTGCCTGGTACAGTAGAATTTCCTTACATGTAAATGTGCTATGTATGGAAAGTGGGTCGTGATTTTGTTCCCCATTGTGTGAACTGTGTTCTGCTTGCTGGAAGCTTTATCCAGCCTAATCAGACTGAATCCACGTTCATCACCATTCGGCCTGGGCCATGCCACGCTGGCCCTGCCAGACTACCCCACTGCACAGAGAAAGCCGACGAGAGACCTGCCTGGGGATCAGCCCCCTACTTCACGCTTGAACAGGAATGACACCTCAGCGAATTCTGTGGTCTCTGCTTCTCCTGGCACTCCAGATTAGCCACCTGCTGTCTTAATTTTCGTCAGTCTTGGGTACCGAAAGTAATCATCAGGGTAGCTCCCTACAACAACAGCCTAATCTAAAAATTGTGTTATCTGATTGTCTTGTTTTCTTTTCACGAACTGAGCCCTCCAGCTCCAGATTACAAACAGTGTGTGTTGTGCATGTTGTTTCTTCCATCACAGGACCCCACAGAGTGTGTGACTGTTTATGGACCCTGAAATGCATACATAACTATTTGATTGATAGAGCCTTAAAGAAAATTAACCTGATTACGCCGCCCCTCCCTTGTTCAAGCCCCTTAAATAAATCAGATCTCTTTTTTTGCATTTACCCTGACTGTGGTTCCAATTTGTGCAAGAGTACAGTACTGCTGTTATTTGCTGTGTATAACCTTGTTTTACAGGGGGTCCCCAGGGCTGGTCCAGAGGAAAGCCCTGGTGGTAAGTGCAAACAGTGTGGGTACTTGTGTGGTATCAGAGATATTGTGGAAGTGATTATTGCGTATTGTTCTGGCCACTAGTAAGGAAAGGGGGGGGGGGTTACAGTGTCCCGGAGGGCTGTGCCCAGGTTAACTTGACCACTACCAACCCTGACCTCCGGGTGGAGGCACCCGTTTCAGAACTCAGGCCCCTTAACCTGCTACTAGCCAAGCATGCAAGGGTAGCAGCCCTTGGGATAGTGCCACCTAGGGGTTACAGAGTGTGTGTGTGAGTGTATGTATATATATATATATGATTCTCTTAAAATGCCAATCCTGAGAGAAATCTCCAGGCACTGTTAAGACCTGAATTCCAACAGAGTGCCTCGCGATAAAACCCATGAGGTCTGAGGTAAGAAAACAAGGCAACTGTCTCCAATTCAACGGTCCCACAAGAATCTGGTTAGAAAAGAGAGGAACCGTTGAAATTAAGCACCCGTGATGAATTTAACAAAATGAGCAGTCGCGGTAAAAATAAAGTCAAAATAGCGCGGTTGCGCTAAAAATAAATTAGTGTGGCGCTGATGAATTTGTCATACTTTCATCACTCAGCACACTATTAAAACAGAAATATGAGGAAAACTTTATTCAGATAAGCACTAGGAGGCTGTCAACAATGAAAGTTGAGAGACACCTCAGGGGCAATGTTGCTCGGTCCAGCGGAGAAAAAATTCTGAAGCCTTCAGCAGCTCTCACTCAGCTCACTACCCTTCCTGTTTTCTGATTAGCTATGGCTTTAAGCTCATTTAAATTTTTCTTAAAGGCACTCCTCCGGGGCAGTCGCACCTAGCCAGCTAACTACTAATGTTACTAATGCTAAAGGCCTCCTGGGGTAAGAAGGTCCATTCATGGAGGCAGTTGCCTCGGTGGGAGGGCCACTGACAACTTGTTGAGCAAGGAAAACCAAATCTGACGAGGCCAGTTTGGCGCTACGAGTACCATCTCACCCCTGTGTGCCTCCAATCTGAGCAATACCCTCTTAACTACAGGAGGAGGAGGAGGAGGAAATGTATACAGAAAGCGATTTGTCCACCACAGTTTTAATGCATCCTGACAGAAAATGCCAGGTTTTGGATTTCTGGAGCAGAACTAAGGCAGTTTTGTGTTGAGTGGGGGCACAAAAAGATCCAGGTCTGGAGTACCCCACTTGTCGAAGAGAGACTGCATGACATCTGGTGCTAATGACCACTTGCGAGGATCCGCGTCTGTCCTGATGAATTGGTCTGCCAGATTGTTCTGAGTCCCTGGCAGGTATACTGCTTGAATCAGAGTACTGTGCTCGAGGCACCACTCCCATACCCTCATGGTCTCTCTGCAGTGTGTGTAGGAGTGTGCTCCACTGCTTGTTGATGTAATACATCATTGCTTTGTTGTCAGTCTACAAAAAGATTACCTTGTGAAGGACATCTTCCAAGACTCAGAAGACGTAAAGGATTGCCCTCATCTCCAGAACGTTGATATGCAGGTGAGACTCCACATGGGTCCAGACTCCTTAAGTGTGATGGCCCTGACAGTGAGCTCCCCACCCAAAGGAATATGCATTTGTGGTGAGGGTTATCTGAGATTTCGGTAGAGCAAAGGGGAGATCTTGAAGAAGGTTTTTCCTCCTGTGTCCACCATGCAAATGACCGACACAGGGGTTCCGTCACCCTGAAGAGGTAGGACTGATAATGCGTTGTTGCAGACCACTGTGTGCTGAGCATCCACTGAGCGGGCCTCATGTACAACTGTGTCACAGGCACTGTGAAGACTGCAGAGGCCATGAGGCCTAACATCCGCCACACAGAGTGAGACCAGACAGGGTTGTTCTCCATGATGAAACGTGTCATCTGAAGGATGTCGTTCTTTCTGTCCTCCGGCAGGAAGGCCCTCATTTTGGTAGTGACCAAGAGGGCTACTATGAAGAGGAGCTGCTACGAAGGTTGAAGTTGTGACTTCTCCAGGTTCAGCAGTACTCCCATGGAGGTCAGGAACTGAGCTGTTGTGGTCAATGCCTTTTCTGCACTGTCTTAATGGACTTACTAGGAACCAATTGTCTAGGTAGGGAAAGACCTGAATGCCAAGCTTCCGAAGGTGCACTGCAAGAACCGTGAAGCACTTTGTAAAGACCCGAAGAGAGCCCAAAGGGCAGGACCCTGAATTGGTAGTGCTGACCCAAGGCAGAAAGGAACTTGTGGTAGCTTGGGCGTACTGGAATGTGCTTGGTAGGCATCTTGCACGTTCAGGGAGGGCAGCGGTTTGAGAAGTGGCAGAAGGGTTCCTAGCAAGACCATCTTGAACTTCTCATGGTACAAGAACTTGTTCAGTTTTCTGAGGTTGAGAATGGGGCACATGCCCTGTCATTTTCAGAACCAGAAAATAATGGGAGTAGAAACCTGTGTTGCGTTTTGCCAGGGGACTACTTCCACTGCTCGGTTTCTGAAAAGGCCTGCTATCTCTGAGGTGAAGAGGTCTGACTGAACGACTGACAGTGTGCTGCTGCTTGGGAGGAAAGTCTGAGGGAATCTGAAAAATTGAGCGATTACTCCTTTCGAACAGTTCTGAGGGCCAACTTATCTGTGGTGGCAAGACTTCCACTGACTGCAGAACAGAGTCAGACGCCCTCCCACCGCTGAGGAGAGGTCCACCATGGACAGTTGAGGCGAAACCAGGGCCGAGGTCTCGAGGGTGAAACTGGGCACTTTCAGGGCTTGTGTCTTCTGTTACATTTCCTTTTGCAGCTGAGAAGAATGATGCTTGGCTGGGGCTACTCTTGCCTCTTCCATAAAAGGGCTATCTGTGATGAAAGAATGATCTTACTTCGACTTAGAGCTCTTGCAGTAGGTGATAATCATTAGGACTAAGCTGCCAGGCCCCCATGCAAACCTTCTCGCTAGCAGTCTTCAGTGGGGACCACCCCTGACGTTGGCTCCGCCTGACATCAACCAATGGTATAAAAGGGGCGGTCTCCAGCCCCTTCTCAGTTCTTAACCCATCAACCCGTTTACATCGGCTCCTTGGACTCCTTCTCAAATCAGTTCGACCACTTTCGTGCCTTCAACTTTTCTTTGCTTTTACGACCAAAATCTCAGATTTTATTTCTCTTTCTGGATGTTGTCTTCTCCGGTGTCATTCGTTTCATCTACAGATCGCAGCAAATCCAAGTGCACCTGTGGCAAGCAGCTACTGTTGAAGGATGGCCAAGAGGCCTGCCTTTTTTGCCTAGGCCTGAACCACAACATCGTGGCCTGTGAGCACTGCAGGGCACTCACCTCCTGGACTCTGATCCACTGCCAGAAGGTCCTCAAGACACACCTCCTAGAAAAGCTTGCTGAAATGCAGACAGCCACTGAGGAAGAGTACTTCTTCGTCCTTGTTGGTCTCCACCTCCTCCACGTCTAAGCCACACAAGGAGAAGAGGAAGGATGCAGGGAAGCACAAACACCGGGACAAGGACCAGGAAAAGTCCTGGGGTTGCTCCCATTCCAGGTCTCCGCTGCACAAAGTCTTTGTTTGGCTCCTCTTCCCACTCCTCCTGGCCTACCCACATCTCCTCTGGGCAGCTGGCTTCTAAACCTCCCACCTTCATCCTAGTGACAAGCGGAGGTAAATCAGGGTCTGTGTCTTCAGCCCTTCTCTGATGCCCCTTATGGTGAAGGCCACACCAGCAGCGTCACCCTCCACTTAGGGACTGGGACCAGCCAGAAGGGCAGTGACGTGCCAGTGCCCGCCAAAACTGTCCCGATGGTCTCATCCAAGGCTTTGGACAAGACGCCATGTCATCAGGGGCAGGCGCCAGACCCGGTGCCGCCGCCCCAGGCTCCGGCTGCTTCCCTACCGGACACCACTAAGTAGACATCTGCTACGGGCACACTCTTTCGGACATCAGGCCGGAAGATGCCCTTCTCCTTGTTAGGCCACTCTTCACTGCTTGAAGATCAGGGGTGGGACAAGATGCTTAATCAGCCCATTGGATCCCTGCCTCTGCCGCCCCCTCGGACACCCTGACGCCGAGTGCTCAGACACCAGCTCTGTAGTCGCCAGCCAGTCAGTCGGTTGGTTGGTCCCACAATTCTCCAAAGACCAGATCCAGGAGCTGTTCTCCTTTTGGTGGAATCAGGCCAAAGGGGACCTGCTCCCCCTAAAGAACCGGTCATTGCTGAACCGGAGCCGGGGCGGGACCTTAGTGTGGGTCAGGAGTCTAAGCAACCAACTCCTCCCCCTAAGAGCCATACTCTGAGCCCTGGAAAACACTGCGGTAGACACTGGCACAAAGAGCGGCATCACCGTAGAAGCTCCCGTTCATCAAGTCGTCACCAATACTCTCACACTGGACGCCGGTCCATTAGCCAACGACTCTCTAGCAGTTCATCCTCCTCCTGCGTCTTCGGGCTTGGACCATTCAGATTCTAGGAGTTGCCCTTCCTCCCCAGATAGCAAGGACACCCCCAGATTGCCTCCTGACTACCTGATGTTCATGGACGTCATGAGGCACATCCACGCCTCCAACAGATCGGAGATGGAGGACCTGTACTCGGAGAGGCGGAGGTTGGCTAAATACCTGAGGCACAAGCAGCCCAAGCCTCTAGTGGTGCCTGCTTTACTGGACACCTTCCAGGACCTGACAAGGTTAACCTAGAAGCACCCTTCCACCTCCTCCGCTGTATCCAAGAAATTGGATAGGCTGTACAGTGCCCCTAGGGAAGAGCCCTTCCTGGTGGAACACTACGGCAGACTCAACAGTGATCACAGCTGCTCATGATACAGCAAAGAAGCCTAAACACCTAAACACTCAGCCACCCAATCAGGAGTCCTGGTACATTAACCAGATGGACAAAAAAGGTCTACTCGTCATCCACTTGCTCCATCAGGTCCTTTAACTTTCTCACACATGGCGCAGTACCAGAATGCCCTGTAGGAGAAAGGTACCGAAATAGCTCAGGCCCTCCCTGACTCTGCGCAAAAGACTGAGCTCCTGGAGTTAATCAAATCGGGGTCGGATGTAGGCACTCTTGTTTTGCATATCTCATATGATACTGCAGATACGGCAGCCAGAGCTGCAGCCTCCAGCATTTGCCTCAGGTGCCATGCTAGCTTAGGATCTCAGGATTCTCCCAGGATCTGCAGTTGGGCATCCTGGACCTCCCCTTTAAGGGCTTGGTCCTTTTTGGAGATGAGATAGAAAAATTGATTAATCACCTCCAAGAGTCCAGGAAGTCCATTTGGTCCATCCAAAAAATGTACAAGGAGGACCAAAAACCCTTCAGAAAACAGCCATTCTGGAAGCCCTCAGAACAACAGCCCCAAAACCAGCCTCAGCACAGGAGTGGCTTCAAAAGAAAGGCCACCTCTCAGGCACCTGGAAGTTCTGCCTCTCGAGCCACAAAAGTCCTCCCAGGCCCCTCCGCCTACTCCCGGAGCATTCGAATGACTCCTTGCCAGATCCCCCTCCTCCAACACAGTCAGCGGTGGAATTGGTAGGGGGTCGCGTCTTCCTCCATCTCAAGGGCAGGAGCAAAATCACATCAGACTTCTGGATTCTACAGCTCATAAAGAGGTCATACTCTGGAGTTTGAGCAAATACCTCTGGATACTCCACCAGTGTACTCCCGTTATCCTCATTCTCATGTTCCCCTGATCGAAGGGGAAATTCAGGCCCTCCTCCAGAAGCGGGTTATAGAGCCACTTCTCCCAGCTCAGCGAGGAAAAGGATATTATTCTCACTTTTTCCTAGTTCCCTGAAAGACCAGGGACCTTCGGTTCATCCTGGATCTCAGTTCCCTAAACAAGTTCATTGAATACAAGAGGTTCAGGATAGTCATGCTGCCAGGTCTAATTCCCCTCCTGCACCAAGGGGACTGGCTTTGCTCTCTCGATATGTAGGATGCATACCTGCACATTCTGATTTTTTCCACCCCACAGGAGGTTCCTCTTCCAGGGCTGACATTACCAGTTTCGAGCCTTGTCATTCGGCCTCTCCTCCGCTCCCAGAGTCTTCACCAAGTGTCTAGCAGTGGTGGTTGTGGCTCTACATCGATGGGGCCATTACGTCTTTCCCTACCTAGACGACTGGCTCCTGGCAGCTCCCACCAGGGAACAGTTGCTTTACAATCTTGGAGACACCTTTACACTGTTCCGAGAGCTAGGGATCATCCTGAATATCCCAAAGTCACCCCCATGGCCCAGTCGGAGACACCAGTTCATAGGGTTGGTCCTGGACACAGTACAGGGCATGGCCTTCCTCTCCCCAGACAGGGCAGATTGCCTTTGGGATCAGGCCTGAAGAGTATCTCCGGCTCCTCATGTCCTGGCCTGAGTCGATCAGAGACTCCTCGGTTACACGGTGGCAGCCATCCCTACAGTTCCTATGGCACAACTCCATATGAAGGTCCCTCAATGGACACTCAGGGTGCAACGGGACCAGATCAACTGGTCTTGGTCTCCGACCCAGTTCGCTGGACACTGACCTGGTGGTTGGACCCACTCAATCTATCCACAGGGGTCCTCTTCTGACAGGAACCCCCCCCCCCCCGAGATGAGTTCTGATCACAGACGCCTCGGGTCTCAGTTGGGATGCTCACCTGGAGACCAGGCAGACCCAGAGAACCTGGTCACCAGACGAGCAATCGCTCCACATCAACGTTCTAGAGATGCGAGAGGTCCTGAATGCCTTGCTGGCTTTTCAAGCGGACTTATCTCATTCAGATGGACATGTCCGTCGTCTTTTACCTTCACAAGTGGGGGGGGGAGGGAGGAGACTCACTCCTACCCCCTCTGCAGGGAGGCAATAAGGGTCTGGGTCTGGTACTGGGAACTGGAACATCACCTCAAGCTCACCGCCGTTCATGTTACAGCCGTCCAAAACGTCTTGGCCGACAGCCTAAGCAGGTCTTGGTACAAGGCTCACAAGTGGGAGCTCCTTCAGTTGGTGGTAGACCAGCTATTCGACCGACGGGGATGACCAGAGCTGGACCTTTTTGTGTCCTCATTCAATACCAAACTGCCTAGTTTCTGCTTGCTAGATCCAGGCCCTGGAGTTTTCTAGCGAGACACATTGTCCCTCTCCTGGACATGGAGATTCCTCTACGCCTTTCCTCCCATTTCCATTCTACAGAGAGTACTTCTGAAGCGTCAGGCTGAGAGAGCAGAGATGATTCTCATAGCACCCTATTGGCCTCAGAAGATTTGGTTCCCACTACTTCAACAGCTGTCAGTGGAACCTCCAATCCCCCTGCCTCTGAGCTCACACTTACTCTCTCAGGACCGAGGCAATCTGATCAATCTGGATCTCAAGTCCCTACATCTTCATGCATGGCTCCTGCAGACCTAGTGAAGGCACAATATGGGATTTCCCATAAGGTAACAGATGTCCAGCCAGGAAACCCTCCACTAGATCCACATATGCTATGCCAGCTTAATCCTTTTTCTTGTCGCCCGAACTCCATCCTTGAGTATCTCCTCTATTTCAGCAGGGCCTGAGCTACTTATCCATTTAGGTGCATCTGTCTGCTGTTTAAGCATATCACGCACCAGTGGAGGGCAAAACCCTTACTCAGCTGGACGTGTCCAGTACTTTTTTGTGGGGCATCTTGCACTTAAAGCCTCCCACCAGAGATCCCATTCCTCCACGGGATCTCCTTTTTATGTTGGAAACACTCATGCCCCACCCATCTGAACTAGCCCCGGATTGCGAGGTACACTTTCTCCCGTGGAAAAAACAGTAGTTCTAGGAGTGGTATATGCTGTCCATCCACACTTACTGGCATGTCTCTTTCCCCTTTAAGAATCACCGGAAGTCTTCAATCTGGCTTCTCCCACTCACCCACCCGGGTAGCTGGCTCCGCCCCATGATGCCAGATCTTAGCCCACTGGAAGCCAGGTTTGTGCTTCTGCAGCCGGGGAGGTCTGTGTGGATGAACAACATATACCACTCCTAGAACTACTGTTACAGGTGAGTAACCTGTTTTTCTAGGATCGTGGATATGTTGGTCATCCACACTTATTGGCAGACTCCTAGCAGTTCTCCGGGAGGAGGGAGGCAAGGCGCACACCACCACTAATACTCACTTGGGAAATAGAGATTGGAGAACTGAGGCCCCAAAACCAGCATCCCAGCATGACTCAATGTCGATGTGGTAATGAAGCTGTTTGCTGACTTCCAGGTAGCAGCCCAACAGATTTCCTAGATAGGAATATCCCTGGAAGCAGCCACTGATGAAGCAGTATGGCGGGCAGAATGAGCTCTTATTCCTCTGGGAGGCTCCATGCCCGCCAACTCATAGCACAGACTTATGCAAGATGTAATCCACCTTGAAATACTCCGTTTTGCTGCAGGTCTGCCAGAAGCGGCTTCAGCGTAGGTGACAAACAGCTGGCGAACCTCCCCCCAAATTTCCACCGTCCTCTCCTTATAATAAGAGAAATCGTCTCAGGTCCAAAGTATGGAGCCTGTACTCGGCCTCCGAGGTGTAATTCAGGTAGTATACTGGCAGAGTTAACATCTGGTTAAGGTGAAACTTTGACACCGCCTTTGGAAGGAATTCGCGTTGGGACGTAGGACAAAATTTGTCCCTGTGGAAGACCAGATAATGGGAGTCCACCGAAAGTGCCTGGAGCTCCCCTGTCCTTCTGGCAGACGTGACAGCCACCAGGAAGGCAGTCTTCCACGACAAGTGTGACAAGGCACACTTGTGCATTGGTTTGAATGGCTTGCCCATGAGCTTTGCCAGTACCAGTAGTACATCCCACGGAGGCGGAGGTTCACGCACCGGAGGAGATATGTGATCCAGGCCTTTGAAAAAGTGCCTGAGCACTGTCTCCTGCGCCGTCGGCTGAGTGGCCCATGCCCGGTAAGCAGAGATGGCTGCCAGGTGCACCCTAAGGGTCGATGACCTTAAACCCCTTTTGGACAGAGACCAAAGGTAGTTGAGAATGTTAGCCATTGGACAGGTCAGAGGGTCCAGGCCCTTTCCCTGACATCAAATGGAAAACCTTTTCCATCTGAAGGCATAACATTTCCTGGTCGATTCTTTTCTGGATGCCTCAACCATGGTGAGGACATCCTCGGAAGACCCAAAGCCTGGAACTCTAGCCACTCAGGTACCAGGCTGTGAGATGCAGGGATTGAAGGTCCGGATGGTATACCTTCCCCTGACAGAGAGATCAGGTCCGGGGGACTGCAGCTGAGGAGATCTGGATAGTAGAACTGGCTCGGCCTGTCTGAGGCTACCAGAATCACTTTTGCCTTGTCACTCCTCACCTTGAGGAGCACTTTGTGGATCAAGGGAAATGGAGGGAAGGCGTAGAAGAGGTCTGGGGTCCATGGCCTCGAGAAGGCATCCCCCTGCAGCAAACCCTGCGTGGGGGGCAGCATGAAACAGCCTCAGCTTGGTGTTTTCCCTGGAGGCAAACAGGTCCACCATCGGTTTGCCCCAGTGGGAGGACACGCTGTAAGCTACCTCCGGATGGAGAGACCACTCGTGGGATGTTTTTCCTAAGTGGCTGAGAGCATCTGCCAGATGGTTTGAGGCCCCTGACACATGAATGGTTAGGAGATCTGCCTCCAGACGACTGACGAGGGTCCAAATGCGTAGCGCCTCCCTGCAAAGCAGATGGAAGTACGTGCCGCCCTGTTTGTTGAGGTAGTACATGATCGTGATACTGTCTGTCTGGACTTCAACCACTTGACCCCGGAGCTGAGAAGTGAATACTGACAGTGCCAGTCTCACTGCTCTGAGCTCCAACAGGTTGATGTGGTATTGGGATTCCTCGGGGGTCCAGAACCCATGGACCCTTTTGTCCCCCATGTGGGCTCCCCAGCCCATGAGAGAGGCACTGATCATGAGGATGGCCATTGACTCTGGGAGTTCCACCACTGGAGAGTGTCCCACATCTTCTGGGTTACAGTGATCAACTGGTCAAAATAACCGTGGCACTCAGTCCACTGGATGGCCAGCTCCCACTGGAGGAGGCACATGTGCCACTGGGCCCAACGGACCATGGAGGTGCACGTTGCCATGTAACCCAGAAGGTGCAGAAAATCCCAGGCAGGGTGCAACTGCCCAATCAGAAATGACTGGGCAAAGGAGGAGAGAACCTCCACCCTGTCCGCCGGGAGTCAAGCTCTGGCTTGATGAGAGATGAGCTCTGCCCCGATGAAGCACATCACCTGAGAAGGCACGACTTGGCCTTGTTGATCAAGAGGCAGAGTTGGGAGCAGGTCTGGAGGGCCAGGTCCCTGAACCTCTCCACCTCTTGCTGCGTGGGACCTGCGAAGAACCAACTGTCGAGTTAGGGGTAAATTCTGACCACCCCGAGATGGGTAGCCACCACTGCGATGCATTTGGTGAAGACCCGTGGGGCCAATGACAGGCTGAACAGCATGGCTCGGAACTCGTACAGGGTCCCTTCGGCTCTGAAGCGGAGGAACCGCCAATGAGACGAATGGATTAGGATGTGAAAGAACGCGTCCTGCAGATCCAGTGAACAGAACCACGTTTCGCTTCAAGGATGGTATGAGCTGGGACAAAGTAACCATCCGAAAGGTGCGTGACCTGAGATACTAATTCAGGTCATGCTAATCTAAAATGGGGCACCAGCCCCCACGTCTGCTTGGGCACCAGGAAGTACCTGGAGACAAAGCCTGGGTCCGTTGGAAAATCTGCACTGCAGCTACTGCCTCTGAAGAGGAAGTGAGCGAAGGCTGCTTCCAGAGAGCCGACTGAGGCGGACAGATGCTCTTTCCTCCCGAGGTGTTCGGGCTCGGCTTGGAGGGTGCTGCTCGAATTCCAGAAGCAGTCCCTGACCGACCACTTCCAAAACCCACCTGTCCGTGGTGATAGACCAGGCAGAAAGAAAGTAGCTGAACTGGCCCCCCACAGGAGGACCCAGAGCTGGCGTGACTGGAGAGGGGGAGGCAGCCCCCGCTCTGTCACTGAGCAGGCTTGGAGGAGGATCCAGAACCTGAACCTCGGCCTACTTTATGGGCTCGGGAGGGCCCGGGGGCGCCAAGCTCAAGCCTGCTGTTGCTGCTCTCCTTAAAAGGAGGGTTGCTATGCCACAGGGGAAAAGTGCCAAAAAGGCTTTTTCTTCTTCTGCTGTTGCTTGTTCGAAGAACCTTTAGCAGAAGTAGCGTCCAAGGTGGCACTGGACTGCTCAATACGCTGAAGGTGACCAGCCACACCTGGGTCGAAAAGGTCAGTGCCCAGGAAAGGCAATTCAGCTAGTCCGTGCGGAGTATCTGCTGGGAAAGAGAGTCTCAGCCAAGCACTGCGATGAGCGGCAACTGCAGCTGCCGAATTGGCACAAGAATCTCCAATGTCCAGGGCTGTCTGAAGCTGCTGTGACATGCTTGACTGTGGTCTGCATGTCCGCAGGGTGTGTGTGGGAGGACTTCATCCAAAGCCCCCAAAAGGGCATGGGAGAGGTGCACCATGACGATGGGCGAACTTGCCTGACGAAGGCCTTTCAGGGCATTCTTTGCCTTATCTCTGGGTCTACGGGGATGCCCCTGGAACCTATCAAGACAAAGGCAGAGTACCCTCTCATGGACATCCTAAAGAGAGGGGGTACCCAGACGGAGGCCTTTCCTGTGGCCGAGGCCATAGTTGGCCCGGCCTTATAACTGTCCAGCTCCATCTGCCCGTATGGTCCGCAAGTATGCAGTGCCCATGGGGTCCCTTGTTGGGTTCACAGAGCACTCTCCGGCCAAGAGCCTGGTGACCGCCTCTGTGTTTAGGTGTACTGGCAGTTCTGCCGACACTGACAGACCTACCGAAACAGATACCAAGCTCTTGTATCATTCGACTTGTAAGGTTCCAGGGGCATCCCTGCAGACTCAGAGATGAGACAAAGAATGCCCTGAAAAGGACGAAGGACCTTCCTCCATCTCTATCCCACCAGCTGATTTGTCATCCCTGGGATGAGAATGTAGGCTGGTCTCATCCGAATCCGAGGAATCCGGATACAACGGTCGACCGCCCAGATCACCTTCGACCCACCATGGGCGGTCCAGGGTGACAGTGACCGAAAGTCGCCGGGGAAGCCCGGTGTCTGGTCTAGCTTCCTTAGAAGGAGCCCCTCCCACAGGCTGTTTAGGCAGTGGTTCCACCATGATCGGTGGAGAGACAAGTTTAGGCAGAACCGGAGGTTTCGCCGGCTCCGCGGGCAGGGGTGCCAACTTAGTTGGCTCCGAAGGAGTCAGTTTCGGCCTGGGAAGCGAAATCCAAGTAGTGGTCAGGGTAGAAGCAGGGGTTGGCTTGTGCCCAGACAAAATCAGCTGTTGCCACATGAGGTCCTCGCAACACCGGAGTTTCAGCCGGAGCCTCTCCTCAGGTGGAGCAATCCCTGGAGGTCTCTCAGAAAACCAGGACAGCCATCAAAACAGCCAGACTGACTTCTTCAGTTCCTCAGAGGGGCAAGAATAGTACAATTACATAAGAATTTACCGTAACAGTAGATCTTTGAGAAGAGCTCTTGCAGCAGGCTTTGCCCCCCTTCCCCCCGGCTTTCTCTCTGCTGTTAAATTCTGGTAAAGAATCTGCCTGGTTCTCCTTCCATCCTAGACTCTGGCGGGAGAACTGAGGTGGGGCTGGGGACCACCCCTTTTATACCACTAGATGACGTCAGGCGGAGCCGCTGTCGGGGGCGGTCCCTGCTGAAGACTGCTAGCTAGAAGGTTTCCGTGGGGTCCTGGTGCCTTAGTCCCAATGGTTATCGCCTGCTGCAAGAACTCTTCTCAAAGATCTACCAGTATGGTAAGTTCTTATGTAACTGTTCTATTCTTGCCCCTCTGTGGAACTGAAGGAGCCGGTCTGGCTGTTTTTTTTTCCCTCCTTATACTCCTCCCGGCCAGCACCTCCTTCGGGCCCTCAATGTCCTATCCCATCTGTCCGCCATCCCCACGACCTACCCCAGCCCCCTGGAGGTAGCCCAGCATAACCCTTCGCTGGGTGGGTCCCCCTCCTCCGAGAGGGAAGGCACCGGTGGGGGTCATCCAGCGCACTGCGGCATCAGCTCCAGGTGCTGCTGAGGTGGGAGATCGTGGGGCCGTGACAGCAGCGAGGAGACTGGAGAGCCGTCATCTGGCTAGCCAGGGAGCCATTTTTCCGGTTTTCTCTGGAGAGTGACGCATCTGACGCCAAGGTGAGCGCCATCATCCGGCCACTCCCCCTAAAATTTGAGCCCTGACACTCGCCATGCTCCCAGTCGCCAGGGGCCAGCAGGTGCCTGGCTCACATCCCCACCCTGCCCCCTGGAGAAGGCGAGCTGTCTACGGACACACCAACCTTCTCCCCCGGCCGGCTCTCTGATGACCCGAGTCCGTTCCCGAACCCAGGTCACTGTCGTCGCAAATGGAAATCTAGCAGCTGCACCGATCAGTCGGCCGGTCTGGCTGTTGTGATGGCTGTCCTGGTTTTCTGAGAGACCTCCAGGAATTGCTCCACCTGCTGCCAAACAGGCAGGAACCATCAAAGGGAACATTCATCATCTGCTGTTGGGCATCTGAGGGAAAAACCTGATGCTCGCAGACAGGAATGTCTTCCAATACAGATTCCAGCAGTGGCAGCACTAGAAGCAGTATCATGAGTCCATAGCTGCTTTCAACTGATGGCTGGCTATTGGATTCTATTCCATGTATAACAGTCTGAAGAATCTTATGCTTGGAATCAGACTCCAGTAAAGTCTCTGCAAGAAACTTAAGTGAGGTCCAGAGGACATACTCATACTAAGAAAAGTGTCCTTGATAGCTAGTTGTACGTATGCCAAGAGTGGTAGCTGCAGAAGCGCTCTTCCCCATGGTGTCAATCTTGTGAGATTCCTTATTGATACAGCGTGCCGTTACCGCATGAGGTAGAACAGCTTTGTTGTTCTCTGCAAGAATAACTACCGTATCTGCACTACGCTGGGAAGCTAGAAAAGGTCTCTTTAGGAAGGACATATTTTCAATCTATGGACTTGTATACTGAGGAAATAGAGGCGGGCCTAGCTCACACAACCTCCGTGTTTCAAAGGCTGGGGGAGCAGGAGACGTAAGGTTAACCAGGATGTTAGGAACATGAAGAAATTCAAGGTGCATCTGTTTATCTGGATCTAGAGCAGAAATCTCAAGAGTCAGAAGCTGCCTGCATATTCCTAAGTAAGGACTGGAAGGAAAGGTCCTCTTGAGGAACAGCAGCCAGAACTGAAGGTTGGTTGTCCAGACTACAAGAAGAGTCCTCATCCTCCGCAATGAGGTTGGAGTCAGACTCATCTTGCTTCAGATCCTCTTTGTAAAGGGAAGGTGGAAGGGGCGTGGACTCCAAAAGGCCAATTTTGGGTCTAGGAAGTGGGTAGACATGCAACACTGGAACTGGAGCAGGAATTGGCACTGAATCCTGTGGCACCAGTACTGTCTGAGAACCCAAAATGGGCCTAGAATGTGCAGAGGGCACAGAAGAGACAGGATAAGGTACCTGCGCCAGTCCCTGTGAAGAACAGAATGAGGGAGGTTGACACGTGGAACCGGCATCAGCGGTGCGATCACCGGCAAGGGATGAGGATCCGTTGACAGAGCCAAATGCTCTACTTGGTCCGAAGAATCCAACCATGGTGGACATGGTGCACGTAGACTTCGGCAAGGCCTCTGACATCGTTCCCCACAGGAGACTTGCTAACAAACTAGAACACAAAGAAGCCGGATAGAAAATAGTAAACTGGATTAGAAACTGGCTGCAGAATAGGACCCAGAGTGTTTTGGTCAATGGAGAATTATCAAGGGAGGGAGGTGTGACCAGTGACGTTCCACAGGGATTGGCGCTAGGTCCAGTCCTCTTCAACATGTTCATCAGTGACATCACTGATGAACTGGAAGGGAAGGTTTGCCTGTTCGAAGATTATACAAAGCTCTGCAGCAGGGTGGATACACTTGAGGGGGCATTAGGTATGGAAGCTGACCTAAGGAGACTGGAAGAATGGTCCAGAAATTGGCAGTTTAAATTTAATGCCAATAAGTGTAAGGTAATGGACCTGGGGAAGCGGAACCCAGGAAAAAAGTATGTACTAGAAGGGCATCAATCAGAGGAGACAAAAATGGAATGGGATTTAGATGTGATCATTACTGACTTAAAGGTAGGAAAACAATGCAAAAAAAGCAGCACAGAGGGCAAGTGGTATTCTCGGTTGCATAGGAAGGGGTAATACCAGCAGTAAGTTATCATGCCCTTCTACAGATCCTTGGTGAGGCCACATCTTGAGTACTGTGTCCAGTTCTGGAGGCCTCACCTTAAAAAAAAAAAAAATTTGACCGTCTGGAGACGGTGCACAGAAGAGCCACAAAGATGGTGCAGGGGCTGCATCATGAGCCATACGAGACAAAACTCAGAGTTTAATTTATTCTCTGGAACAGAGAAGAAACGGGGGGACATGATAGAAACATTTAAGTACGTCAAGGAAATTAACCAACTCAGAACGAAAACCTCTTCCAGGAAAAGTAAGTGTCGCTTACAAGAGGGAACAACTTGCATCTGGCAGGAGGCAAGTTTAAAGGCAACTCTAGAAAGTACTTTTTCACAGAGAGAGGACAGTCCCATGGAACAGCCTGCTACCAGAAGTAGTGGCATCAAAGACAGTAAGGAAATTCAAACTCGCTTGGGATAGGCAATGTGGAAAAATGTGGCCACTTCTAGTTGAGCCAATGTACGGCAATCAGTAGGCACATGGAAAGCTGAACTAGCCGTCAAGTGCACCTTGACAGAAAAAAATTGCTGTCCTGTGTCTGACAAGGACAATAAATACTCTAGAATCTGGTTCACTGGACAAGTGAAGGGATCCAAGCGATGCGTAGCGGCCCACACTGCTTCTACTTCATGGAGTAAGCTGCCCTGGAGGAAGATTTTCTGGCAGCAACCAGAACATCAGCCACCTTTTGGGACATTCCAAACCTTGCTATGGCTATGTCTTCAGGAGCCAGGCATGGATGTGGAACGACTTGAGGTCTGGATGGACCAGGGTTCCCTGCTCCTGTGATAGCAAGCCCTTGCACAGAAGCAGGGGTACTGAGGGTTCCACTGCTAACTGCTGCAGTAAGGGAAACCAGATCTGACGGGGCCAAAAGGGAGCCACAAGAACAGCTCCCTCCATTTGAAGCTTGATTAGCACCCTCTAAATTAGAGGAAAGGGAGGGAAGGCATAAAGGAACCTCCCTTTCCAAGAGAGAGACACCGCATGTTGCCAGACAACTCCAGGCCCTGGATCGGGCAAGCAGGAAAGTGGCAGTTTTATGCAGAGTGGGGACGCAAAAAGGTCCAACTCTGGACGACCCCACCTGTTGAACAGGTCTTTGACCACTGAAGTCAGCAGCTCACACTCGTGCATTCCGGACTGCGATCTGTTTAGCTTGTCTTCCAGGATGTTTTGGACTTCTGGAACATGGATGGCTGACAGCTCTAGACTGTGCTCTAGATCCCAGTACTAAATCCTCATCGCTTCCCTGCAGAGAGTGTAAGAATGTGTCCCTCTTTGCTTGTTTATGTAGTATACCACACTGCTGCTGTCTGTCTGCACCAGCAGATACCATGGGGACAGATGGTTCTGGAAGGCTTGGAGAGCATACAGAATGGCCCTCATCTTTAGGACATTTACGTGAAGGAAATCTCCACTCTGGTCCACATTCCTTGTGTCAGATGAGGTCCCAGATGTGCCCCCCAGCCTATCTCAAAGCATCTATGGTGAGAATCTGTTGAGGGGAGGGGATGAGGAAGGGAACCCCTTTTAGCAAACTGCTGGGTTCCATCCACCACCGGAGCACCTTTCAGACAGAAGTGACTAGAACCTGCTATTCTAGATTGTCGGTGCACAGATCTGACTGCACTCAATGTCCACTAAGGGATCCTCACGTGCAGCCTGTTCAGGGGTACTGTGACAATGGTTGCTGCCATCGGGACCAAGTCTCAGGAATGTCCATGCTGTGACATTCCTGCTGCAAAGCAGCATGGCCTGTGCCGAGGCGTTCCCCCTGTCCTGGGGCAGAAGGCTAAGCCCTGAGCACTGCCCTACATATTGCAGATGCTGACAAGGGGTCAAAACTGACTTGGGCAGAGTGACCATGATCCCTAGGGTGTTGAACAGCTGTCTGGTATGCATTAGGGTGCGAGACAGTTGCTCCTTGGACTGAGCTTTGAGCAACCAATCATCTAGACATGGAAAGACATACAGTCCCTCTCCAGAGAGCAGCTGCCACAACCGCCAAGCATTGGGTAAATACCCATAGTGCAGATGACAAGCCAAAGGGCAATACCCTGAACTGGTGATGTTCTCCCTGAAACAGGAACTTGAGGTACTTCCTGTGGGGTGGACAAATCCTAATATGCAGGTAAGCATCCTGCATGTCCAGGGAGCATATCCAGTCGCCATTTTGCAGGAGATGCAGCAGGCCTTTTACTGAATATAAAAGTTCAGATTCCCCAGAACCAGAATGGGCCTCAAAAGTCCTCTGTGGATTTGGGGACCAGAAAGAAATACAGGTTACTCACCTGTAACAGGAGTTCTAGGAATGGTATATGTTGTTCATCCACACTGTCTGGCAGGTTCCTTGCCGCTTTAAATCTTGACGGAAGGTCTTCAAGCTGGCTCCTCCCACCCACCCGGGTGGTAAAACTCTTGGCTGTGCCCCATGACGCCAGATCTAGCCCGCTGGCAGCCAGGCTGTGCGTCGAAGCCGGGGAGGCCGGGTGGGTTGTGTGGATGAACATATACCATTCCTAGAACTCCTGCTACAGGTGAGTAACCTGTATTTCTAGGGACATGGATATGTTGTTCATCCACACTGTCTGGCAGACTCCTAGCAGTTCTCCGGGAGGAGTGAGGCAAGGCGCACACCCCCTACTTAGGAAATAAAGACTGGAGAACCGAGGCCCAAAAACCAGCATCCCGGCATCACTCAAGCTCGATGTGGTACTGGGTGATGAAGGTGTGTGCTGACTTCCAGGTAGCAGCCCTGCAGATTTCCTGGATAAGGACGTCCCTGGAAGCAGCCACCGACGCAGCAGTATGGCGGGTAGAATGAGCTCTTATCCCTCTGGGAGGCTCCATACTCACCAACCTATAGCAGAGATCTATGCAGGAGGTGACCCACCTGCCTATCATCCACTTGGCTGCAGGTCTGCCAGGTGCGGCTTCAGCGTAGGTGACAAACAGCTGGCGAAGCTCTCCCCAAATTTCAGCCGTCCACTCCTTATAGTAAGCGAGCGCTCTTCTAGGGTCCAAAGTATGGAGCCTATATTCTGCCTCCAAGGTGTGATTGGGGTAGAACACCAGCAGAGTCAACACTTGGTTAAGGTGAAACTCTGACACTACCTTCAGAAGGAATTTTGGGTGGGGGCGCAGGACAACCTTGTCCCTGTGGAAGACCAGATAAGGAGACTCGATGGAAAGTGCCTGGAGCTCTCCCATCCTTCTGGCTGACGTGATAGCCACCAAGAAGGCGGTCTTCCACGACAAGTGAGAAATATTACACCTGTGCATCAGTTCAAATGGCTTGCCCATGAGCTTAGCCAGTACCAGCAGTAGATCCCATGGAGGTGGAGGTTCTCGCACCGGAGGGGATATGTGATCAAGGCCTTTGAAAAAGCGCCCAACCACCTTCTCCTGCGCCGACTGCTTCCCGGCCCGCGCCTGGTAGGCAGAGATAGCTGCCAGGTGCACCTTAAGGGTCGTCGACCGAAGTCCTTGCTGAGAAAGGGACCACAGGTAATCCAGAATGCTTGCCAAGGAACAGGAGGAAGGGTCCAGGCCCTTGCCCTGACACCAAATGGAGAATCTCTTCCATTTAAAGGCATAGCATTTTCTGGTCGACTCCTTAAGGGATGCCTCAACAACGTTGAGGACCTCGTCGGAAAGACCCAAGGCCTGGAACTCTAGCTGCTCAGGAACCAGGCCGTCAGGTGCAGGGATTGAAGGTCCGGATGGAATACCTTCCCCTGCTTGACTGAGATCAGGTCCGGGCGGGCTGAAAGCCACCTCGGAAGCCTGGAGCTGAGACTGAGGAGATCTGGATACCAGAACTGGCAGGGCCAGTCTGGGGCTACCAGAATCACCTGCACCTTGTCCCTCCTCGCTTTGAGGAGCACCTTGTGGATCAAAGGAAATGGGGGAAAGGTGTAGAAGAGGCCCGGGGTCCACGGCCTTGAGAAGACATCCCCCTGCAGCAAGCCCTGCTGAGGGGGGTGGGCATGAAACAGTCTCAGCTTCGCATTCTCCCTGGAGGCAAACAGGTCCACATGAGGCATGCCCCAGTGGGAGAACAGATCTTGTACTAACTCCGGCAGGAGAGACCACTTGTGGGACGCAGCTTCTATCCGGCTTAGGGTATCAGCCAGAATGTTGGAGGCTCCTGCCACATGGATGGCGAGGAGATCTGCTTCCAGGCTGCACATGAGGGACCAAATGTGGAGAGCTTCCCTGCACAGAGGCATGGAGCACGTCCCGCCCTGGCGGTTTAGGTAGTACATGGTCGTGGTATTGTCTGTCTGGACCTGGACCACTTGACCCCATACAAATGGAGAGAAGGCGGTGAGGGCTAGATGAACCGCTCGAAGCTCCAGCAGGTTGATGTGGCATCGGGACTCCCGAGGGGACCAGAGGCCGTGCGCTCTGTGCTCCCTCAGATGGACATCCCAACCCATCAGAGAGGCATTGGTCGATAGAGAGACCGTCGGCTCGGGGCGGACAAACTGGATGCCCTCCTGCAGATGTGCTGGAATGGTCCACCACTGGAGGGTGTTCCACATCCCTTGGGTCACTGTCACTAGCTGATCCAAGGGATCAGAGTGCTCTGACCTTTGGCTGGCCAGCCCCCACTGACGGGGACGCATGTACCAATGGGGCCCAATGGACCACACTGGTGCAGGCCGCCATAAGGCCCAGGAGGTGCAGGAAGTCCCGGGCAGGGTGCAATTGCCCAACCTGAAATGATTGGGCAAAGGAGGAAAGAACCTCGGCCCTGTCCACCGGGAGCCATGCTCTGGCTCGTAGAGAGTCGAGCTCTGCCCCGATGAATTGCATCACCTGCTTTGGCAGGCCAACCTGAGAGCAAACCTGGAGGGCCAGATCTCTGGACCGCTCCACCTCCATTCTGGAGGAGGCTGCAATCAGCCCGTTGTCCAGGTAGGGGGTACACCTGGACCCTTCGGCGCCGCAGGAATGCTGTCTCCACTGCCATGCATTTGGTGAAGACCCTGGGAGCTAGGGAAAGGCCAAAGAGCATGGCCTGGAACTCGTAGAGGGATCCCTCTGCCCTGAAGCGGAGGAATCTCTGGTGGGACAGATGGATTGGGACATGAAAGAACGCGTCCTGGAGGTCCAGAGAACAGAACCACACAACTCGTTCCAAGGATGGAATGATCTGAGCCAAAGTGACCAGCCTGAATTTTCGAGACCCAAGGAACCTGCTGAGGTTGCGCAGGTCTAGAATGGGGCGCCAGCCCCCTGTCCGTTTCGGGATCAGGAAGTACCTGGACACAAACCCTGGGTCTGGTGGAGGATCTGCCACCTTCCTGATCACCTCTTTTTCGAGGAGCAGGGCGATGTCGTGTCGGCAAGCCGACAGAGGCGCTGTGGACTCTGTAGCCCCCGAGGCGGCAGCTCGGAAAGGGCAGGCCTTTTCTACCACCTCAACACCCAGCGGTCCGAGGTGACAGCGGACAGGCGGAAAGGAGGTGGGCTGTCCCCCATGGGGAACCCAGGGTGGAGTGATGAGGTTGGGCGACACCTCCTCAACCCACTACAGGCAGGCTTGGAGGAGGGACCAGCGGAGGGACCTCCTGGGCCTTTCCTCCTACTTCCTGTTAGAGAAGCCACAGGCTTGGCTTTGGGATGCCAAGTGCGAGCCTGCTGGCCCTGATGCTGATGTTGTTGGGCCAGACGTGCTGCAGGCGCAGCAGGGCGAAAGGACTTACTGTATGTTGTTAACGACGGCCCTTGTCCTTCTGGGCGGAGGTGACTGAGTCCAGGGTAGCACTGGACTTTTCGATCCGCTGGAGGTGGCCTTCCACTCAGGGAGCCGAACAGGTCAGTCCCCAGGAAGGGGACATCCGCCAGTTTATGCTGGGTATCTGCCGTGAAGGTGGATATCCTTAGCCATGCTCTGTGGCGCATGGCCACTGCGTCCGCAACTGACCTGGCACAGGAGTCTCCAATGTCTAGAGCTGTTTGGAGCTGCTGCTTCGCCACCGCCCTTCCCTGGTCCTGCACCTGCTTGACCGTGGTCTGCAGGTCAGCCGGGAGATGAGGGATCACCTCATCCAGGGAGCCCATGAGGGCATGGGAGAAGTGTGCCAGCAGCATGGCCGAGCTGGCCTGGCGGAAGCCAAGGGAGGACGCAGTGTACACCTTGCACCCAGCATAGTCCAGCTTTTTGGACTCCTTGTTGGGGGGGCTTATCCACATCCCTAGCATTCACGGAAAGCTGTAAAATGCTATCGGTGACCAACCCCTCCGCAGAGGGGTGCTCTGAAAAACTGGACAAAGAGCTGGTAGAGACTGCATACTTCCTGGCCATCCTGGCCGAAGGCGCAGGACAGGAAGCTGGCTGCTGCCAAAGCTCCAAGGCCGGGCCAACAATGGCTTCAGCCACCGGAAAGGCCTCCGTGGGTGAATCCCCTCGGTCCAGTATCTCCGTGAGGGGATACTTGGCCCGCTTGGATACGGGCTTGAGCTGCATCCCGGTGGACTCCGAGATGAGCCAAAGCAAACCCATAAAAGACGATGGGCTCTCGTCCATCGACTGCCCCCCGGAGGACTCCAGGTCAAGGGGCCAGGAAAACAGGGATGAGATGTCAGACTCTGAAGAGTCCGCGAAGAGCTGCCTGGGGCCTGAGCCACCCTCCACCTGGCGAGGACGGTCGGGAGTGAGGGTGACCGACAACCTGCGGGGCAGACCCTGACCCGACCGACAGTCCTTGGTCGGCGCCCCCAATTTCCGTTGTGGAGGCGGAGGTTCCACCACAATCTGTGGGGTAGCTGGTTTTGGTCGAACAACCGGCAAAGGCTTGGGCACCTCGACTACAGCAAGGGGTTGTTTCGGCCGTTCGGGTGACAGCCACTTGATGGTAGGGGAAGGCGATGGCGTCGGCTTGTTCCCGGACAAAAGTAACTGCTGCCATATTAAGTCCTCGTAGCGATGACGCAATTTGCGCCGAAGCCTCTCCTCTTCCGAGGAGGAAGACTAGGATGAGCGGCGCCGCTACTTACCTCGGTGCAGAGACCGAGACCGCCGATGTCGGCGGGATCGGCTGGACCGAGACGAGGTCTGGGGACACCCGCTCTTCCCTCGGCTCAGGAGCCTTGACCGGGGACTCCGGCACAGGAGGTGCAGGCAAGTCCTTGGTCTCCATGGGGGGAACCGGTAAAGAAGGGTTGTCGGCTTCACCAGTCGACAGCCCGTCCGACGGGTCGAGAAAAATCTCGACCGCGTCGATGGGTGTCTCAGCTGGCTGACCTGACGGGGACACCGTGAAGCCAGCGGCCTTAGCTGCAACCTCAACCGAAGTAGAGTGTCAACTGTCCGGGGAAGGGGACCTCTCCCGCTCTCACGAACGCTGACGGTGGGACTTACCTTTCGAGTCCTTCTTTTTGGACCGAGAAGAATGTCCCGATGGCCCCTCTCCCTTCATGGGAAGGGACTGGCAAAGCTCCTTAAAAGAAGCTGTGTAGGAGGATCCCAGAGAAAGCGGGATAAATGCCACGACCGAGGAAGATGAAGATGCGGCCTGGGCCGCCTCCTCCTCGAGGGCAACCATCTGCTCGAGCTGCTCAGCCGAGCCAGCCACTGGACACCACCCAACGGGCCTCCTTGCACTTCACCGTCGGGTAGCACTTCTCGGGATGCCCAAGCTGTAACCAGGCAGCGTGGTCTTCCAGGACACTGGCCGAAAATGAACGGCATAACTCGCAGGCCTGCGGGTCATGATCTAGGCCGAGGCAGTAGACGCACATGGAGTGTGGATCTGTCCTGGATATTTTCTGCCCACACGAGCACCGCCGAAATCCGGGAGTCGATTTGTCCATCGCAGCCGCGAGGGAGTAATCAGACCGAAGTCTTGAAAACTTTAGAATTAGTTCGCCAACCAAGAATTAGGATCCAGTCTATACGCAGAGCGTTAAGGAGGGAACCTGAGCTTCCAAGCGGTAAGGAAGATCTGGCGTCATGGGGCGGAGCCTAGAGTTTTACCACCCAGGTGGGTGGGAGGAGCCAGCTTGAAGACCTTCCGGCAAGATTTAAAGCGGCAAGGAACCTGCCAGACAGTGTGGATGAACAACATATCCAGGTCCCTAGAAATGAGAATACAACACGCTGTTCCTTTATTCCATGGGAATGGATTTCTATGGACCTCTTCTACAGCAGTGTAAGTACTTCCTCTAGTAGCACTGGTATGTGGTCTGGAGGATAAGTTGATGGAACTGGAGAGAGGTCTGGCGGCAACTCCAGAAATTCTAGAGTGTGGCCCTGCTCGATTAACTGCAGGATCCAAGCATCTGTTGTAACCTCCCTCCACTATTCCAGGTTGAGGGAAAGGTGACCCCCTACCACCTCCAGATCTGGAACTGGAGGGTAGGGGTCAAAGAAGGAGTCATGCTGAAACAGATCCAGTAGCAGCAGCTCCATCTCTAGGGGCTTTGGAGTAGGCACCTGTGGAGGAGGTAGGGGCTGGCAAAGCTGACCCTGCTCTGGCATTTAAATAGCCCAGTAAAACAAAGAGGAGCCACAGCTCAGTTAAGGTGAGAAGGGGGAGAGGATTGGATCCCTGCCAGCACCAGAGCAGTGACCACACAGCATTGGACCAGCGGAGGAGCAGGGCTAGTGAGGCTTCTCAAGGGAGCCAATCACAGCTCAGCCACTCCTCCCTCCATGTCGGCAACCAATCAGGGGAGCTGCTGGCATGAACCAGGAAAGACCTAAGGAATAGGTCATCAAGCAGTCCCCCACAACAAGGACAGTGGAGTCTGCCCATTGGAGTCAGCCCAAGGCAGCTGGCAGCCAGACACTCTGCAGCTCAACAAGCCAGCCAGGAAGCAACAAAGGAGTAAGGATGGTTCACCCTATACCAGAGGTAAGCTTCCTGTTTAAACTCCTGTAACTGCACACATTTATTGCAAGAGGGCAAGGAGGGTCAAGGACACACAATAAGAAGGGTATAGATGAGAGTAAAAAGGGGTAGTGTTGAGTTAGGGTCTAGCAAGTTTGAGTATAGGAGAAATGCACCATCTAGGATAGCCCTAAATAAGGGTTTAAAGAGAGCGAAATAAAACCAGGCAGGTTAGAGGCGAGTAAGGGTCAAGCAATAGTTGGATAAGGGGTAAAACGGGTCTAAAGGAGGCAAGACAGGACATAGATATGCTAGGACTGGTGCAGTGCAGTGGTGCGGCAAACTTCAGGTAGACTTTCTGGAGACTACGTTGTTGCCCCATCTACATGCACCTCTCTGGGAGAAGGAGGGAGGTTGCTAGACTCCAGGTCGAGTTGGCTAGGATTTGGGGTGCTTCTGTCCCCACCCAAGGACTGCCAAGTCTATTGCTATGGCCTGAAAGGATGCCAAGGACGAGGAGCCGCTGGACTACGGTGGGCTCAGGATGGGTGAGGGTCGTGGGTCACTGGGTACCACTATAAAATTCCTCCGCCAGTCTGGCAGGGGCTATCCAGCTGCACTCCACAACAGTGCCAGAGGAGGATGGGGGTCCTCCTGAGTGGAGGGTACCTATGTGATAATAGCTAAAACAAACAGCAACCACAAATCGCTGAAAGAAATGTTACATCAGCACATCATCTAAATAAAAGCCACAGCACATCACAAAAATGAAAAACATATGTAATCAGAACATTTATGTTGGGGGTAGGGGCTACACCCTGCACCCATTATTATATAACCGACTGGGCAGACTCTGAGGAAAAGAGGCAAACATGGGGGGGTGCTACTTGGTGGGGTGGCAATGTGCAAAGGGAGAACATGGGGGTAGCAACCTGCGGGCAGGGGTACACATAGTCGGGGCACGTAAAACCATCACCCAAAAAAACAAAACAAAACCAACCACCACTCCAGACAGCAAGCTCGATTGGCCCTCCCAAACAACCCCCCATAACCTTCTTCAGTGTACCTTCCCTTGCTATGGCATACCTCACTCTTCTCTATTCGCTCTCCTTCCCCTTTCTGTGACTGTAGCTCTTAACCCAGTTGCTCAAACTGAGTCGCCTATTTGATGGGTTACCGTAGTGGAGACCCCAAGGCTGGGGGGCAGAGGATCCCAGAGGAGGAGGAGGAATAAACTCCTAGTGGGGGACTGAAGTGTTAGGGGGATAGATTTGGGCACAGGAAGGCAGGGGGAGAGGGAGGTCAGATGCCTACCCGGCACCACTGCTCGTAGGGATGGTGAGCAGATCCTGAGGATCGCTAGGGAAGCAGGACAGGAGGGACAGGTGGATGTCATGGTCCATCTCAGGATCAATGACCTGGCTAGGGATGAGGTTAGGATAGTACAAGAAGAGTTCAGGGAGTTGAGGAGGGGTCTCAGGCAGGTAGCATGCTCAGTGGCCTTTTCTGTGGTGTAGCCTGTTTATGATGGGGGAAGGATAGGGTACTCCACACCAGGAGCTTCAGCAAATAGTTGAGGGAATGGTGCAGGGAGGAGGGGTTTGGCTACATTGGGAATTTGGGTCCCTCCGAGCAGTGGCTAGGGGATGCTGCATCAGGGACTTAAACACATGGTTGAAGGAATGGTGCGGTGAGCAGGGGGTCTGCTTTATTGGGAACTGGGGTCCCACCTGGAGGGATGAGGGCCTGCACAAAAGCAACAGTCTGCATCCAGAGGGGGAGCTATGATACTTCATTGGCAAGCATTTAAACTAGCCGAGAGGGGAGGCAGAAGAACAAACACTGCCCTCCCCCACAAGCTTAAGAGACAAAGAAGATTGCAACGTAGGGAGAAAATACCAAATGAGGGGCGAACAACAATGAAGGATAGGGGAGATGATGAAACTAAAAAATACAGTACAGTAAAAGGGACAGAGGGTGGCAGTATAGCCTGGAAAGCCATGTGTGCAAATGCGAGAAGTCTGAACAACATGGCTGCAGACCTGGAGGCCACCATGGCAGAAGCGGACCTGGTAGCCATCGCGGAGACCTGGTGCAATGCAAACCAGGACTGGGACAGTACAGCTACGGAAGGACTTACCATAACAGTTGATCTTCCGAGAGAAGCTCTTGCAGCAGGTAACACTATAAGGACTGAAGTCGTCAGGCCCCAATGGAAAACTTCTAGCTAGCAGTCCTTGGCGGGGATCACCCCAGATGTCGGTCTGCCGCCGGCGTCTCTCAGTTCTGCCGAAGACTCCGGCATCGATGATGGAAGGTGAACAGGAACAAAGAACCAAGGCAAATACCGCAGAAGGCAATCAGAACTTTGCAAATGCAAGCCATGTGCAGTAGTGCCCCCATGGGGGAAGGTGGGCTGGAAGCCATACCTGCTGAAAGAACTTCTCTCGAAGATCTACTGTTACGGTAAGTTCTTATGTAACTGTACTACCTTACTTCGAGTCAGCTCTCGCAGCAGGTAACACAATAAGGACTGAGTCCCAAGCAGTAAAGAAGACCCAGACAGGAATTGGGAGGAGGAAACATATGAGAGCCAACTGCTCATGAGAGGAGTCCCTGCAGAACCGCGAGGCCAAGCCCGCTCTGCGTCTGGAAGTAATGTCCAGGCTGTAGTGTCTAACAAATGTATGGACAGAGTTCCATGTGGCTGCTGCACAAATGTCCACTGTAGATACATTGTGAAGGGCGGCAAAAGAAGCCGCTACTCCCCTCGCACAGTGACCCTTCACCAGGCCCGGCAAGGTTTTATCATACTTCAGGTAATAGAAAGTAATACAGTTAACCAGCCACTTAGAAAGGGACTGTTTGGCCACAGGTGCTCCCCTGATCCTGGGGGCAAAAGAAAACAAAAAGCTGATCTGAATGTCTACACTTTCTTGTCTTAGAGAGGTAGAATTGCAAAATGCAATGAACGTCCATCATGTGGAGAAGGGCCTCATCCCTATTAGAGTAATCGGGATAATAACCAGGAAGGTGCATGTCTTGATTAAGGGTCAACTCGGATACCACCTTCGGCAAAAACTTAGGACTAGTCCTCAAGGCCACCTGGTCCATGTGGAAAATCAAATAAGCTCCTTACACATTAGCGCATGAAGCTCGGAAATTCTTTGACCAGAAGAAACAGCAACTAAAAAGAACGTTTTCCAAGAAAGGAAGTGAAGCTCACAATCCAGAGCTGGTTCAAAAGGGGGTAGGGTGAGCTTTTCCAGCACGAAAAGTAGGTGTGTCGGGAGGGACAGAGTTGCTAATGGGGCTTCAAATGAAGGCTACCCTCAAGAAAATCTGGCTACCTCCAGTTGGGCCACTCTTCTGCCCTGAACAGAAGTACGATAGGCAGAAATGGCTGATAGATGTATTTTAAAGGAAAGTTGTCACAGCATTATCCTCCCACCCCGAAAGCCTAACTTTCATTGCTTTTCACGTGGTAGAATTTTTTTTGTAATGTTTACCTAATTTTACCTTTTTTAAAGTCTGCGACCCCCAAACATGGCGGCCACTAGTGGGTTCCATTTCATGTGATGGTGCGGTGCCACACTGCTCGCATCAATACATTTTGTATTAGAGCGAGTGGTTCGGAGCCACACTATCAGATTAAATGGAACCCAGCAGCTTCCACAATATTTGGGTATCGTGGACTTCTAAATACTAAAATTAAGTAAACACTGCAAACTGTTTTTTCTACCACGTGAAAAGCTTAATCGGGGAGTACAGCTTTCAGGGGTGGGAGGATTAGTATAATGACCACTTTCCTTTAATGGAGGAGTACCCCAATCCAGAGTCTGAGATGGACAAGAAATACTCTAGGATCGAGTTCACCGGACAGGCCAAGGGATCCAGGCAGTGGGCAGAAGCGCTTCCACTTCATGGCATAAGTGGCTCTGGTTGAAAGCTTTCTAGCTGCCACCAGAACACTGGCTACCCTGCTGGAAACTCCAAAGCGTGACCTGGCTAGGTTCTCAGAAGCCATGCATGGAGATGCAGTGACTGGAGGCTCCAGTGGACCAGGGTCCCCTAGTCCTGAGACAGCAGGTGAGTGCTCAGAGGCAGAGGAACCAGTGGTTCAACTGCCAACTGTTGTAACAGTGGAAACCAGACCTGTCATGGCCACAATGGGGCCATGAGGATCATCTATGCTCCCTCTGCTTGCAGCTTGAGAAGCACCTTCTGAAGAAGTGGGAAGAGAGGGAATGCATATAGGATTCTCCTGCTCCAGGAGAGGGACAAGGTGTCTCGCCAGAAAACTCCATGCCCTGGATCTAGCAAGCAAAAATTGGGCAATTTTGTGCTGATAGGTGAGGCAAACAGATCCAGCTCTGGTCTGCCCCATCTGACGAATAGGTTGTTGGTGACTGACTGCAGAAGGGCCCATTCATGTGATTTGGACCAAGTCCTGCTGAGAAGCGTCTGCCAGGGTGTTCTGTATCACGGGGGACATGAACCACTTAAATATCCAGGTGGTGGGCGATGGCCTAGTTCTAGACTCGCTTGGATTCTTGGCAGAGGGGGGTAAGAGTGCTTGCTGATGTAAAAATTACTGTCATGTTGTCCGACTAAAATCAGAAGGTGTCCTGGGCGAAGTGCCGAGCTCAGAGCTTGTAACGTGTACAAGACCACCCTCACCTCCAAAATATTGATGTGGAGAGTTCCCTCGGTCGCTGACAAGGTGCCCTGTGTTCAATGAACGTTCAGATGTGCTCCCCAGCCTTTGCACAAGGCATCTGGCGTTAGGATTTGGGTTGGAGATGGCTTCTGAAAGGGCATCCCCTCCGACAAGGAAGGGGACATCATCTACCCAAGTTCTCTGCGAACCGGTTCTGAAATGGAAACCAGAAAATTCATGTTGTCCCAATGTCGATCCCACTAGACCCAGAGTCCACTGAATTGTTCTCATATGAAATCTGGCTAGTGGGACTGTGACAATGGAGGCAGCCATATGATCCAAGAACTGGAGAATTGACCTGGCTGGGACCCTTGGAAGGGACGAGACTTGATGGGCCAACACTCGGAGAAAGAGAGCCCTGTCTTCTGAGAGAAAGGCCTTCCCTCTGGTGGTGTCGAGCAGCGCTCCGATAAACTGGAGGGACTGGGACGGAATCAAGGAGGACTTTGCCATGCTGGTTGTAATACCTAGTTCTCTGAAAAGCGAACAGGTGGCCTGAATCGTGTGCTGCAACTGTCCTCTGGATGGAGCTGTTAGGAGCCAATAGTAAAGATAAGGAAAAACACAATGTCCCCTCCTTCGGAGGGTGGCTGCAATCACCGCCAGGCACTTGGTAAAGACCCTTTGTGGTGATGATAAGCCGAAGGGCAGTGCTCTGAACTGGTAATGCCTTCCCTAAAACTCGAACCTGAGAAACTTCCTGTGCGGTTTTGCCACCAGTATGTGGAGGTATGCGTCCTGCATGTCTAAAGACGCTAACCAGTCCCCTTGATGGATTAGTGGCATGACCCCATGAAGGGTGACCATTCGGAACAGTTTGTATTCTACAAACTGGTTAAGGTCGCTGAGGTCCAGAATAGTACACAAGTCCCCGGTCTTTTTGGGGACTGAGAAGAAGTGGGAATAGAGGCCTGCATCCCCTCTGAGATGGGGGTACAGGCTCTATGGCCCTTTTTACTAGGAGTGCCTGGATCCCTGTTCGAATGAGCTCTGCATGCGGCTAGAAGCCACGGGGGCTGTCTGATGCCTTTGAAGGAACTCAATCTAGTGTTCCTTGTCGATGAGCTCCCGCCACCCTCTGGTGAAGAGGGAAAACAGCTCCGACCACTGTGTGTGTGTGTGTGTGGGGGGGGTCCTGCAAGAAATTAGGCGGTTGCAGGAGAGTGGCCTGGGCTGATTTAGCTGCCCTGGAGGCAGGGCCCTTGCAATCATAGTTTCCTCGCTGCTGAAAGCGAGGTTGTTGTCCCAGTCTTCCTCGAAAGCGAGGTTTATGATAGGGTCTCTGCTTTGGTTTGTACACAGAATGTACCGACCTAATGGCTTTGCCAGAGTCCTGCAATTTGGTGATTATCTGTTCTGAGTCCTCACCAAAGAGAACGAAGCATGAAATGGCGCATCCAGCATATCTGTCTGTACGTCCTGGGTGAAGCCAGAGACCCTAAGCCATGAGTGCCGCCAGACACACACACACACCCCTGTGGCCACAGCCAATGCTGCCGAATCGGAGGCTGATCGGTGGACATGTGTACCTATGACTGAGCTCATCTGCATCAGTTTTTCAAGCTCTGATTTTTGTGAGCAGTCCGGGAGCTCCTTGATTATATCGAGAGTCTGCTCCCACAGGGCATTCTGAAATTGCACCATGTGGGTTGGAAAATTCAGATTTCTGATGGTGCAGGTGGAGGAAGAATAGACCTTTCGCCCCCTGGAGTCCAGCTTAGACTCCTTATCAGGAGGCTAGGTATCATAAGGTTCCTCGGCCACTGTGACCTATTGTGGGCAGCCAAAATGACCACTGAATCGGCCAATGCCTGCTCCCCCCAAAAAAGATTCTTTCTTTGGGGCCCTATAAAGGCGGTCTTGCCTTCTTGGGTATGGCTGGGGCTGAATGGGGGCATTTTCAAGCCACCTTGGTGACACCTGCGAAGGTGTCAATCATGGGCAGAATAACCACTGGTTTAGGGTCTTTTTGACGTAGGTACTTCGCAAGTTTGAGTCTTTCTGGGTCCAGGTCCTCTGTTTCCCAACCCATATTTTCCTGGGTGTGTTGCATGATCTCCATAAAGGAGGGATCATTGGATGGCAACTTAAGGATATCTCTGGGGTAGCTCCCCAACAGACAAGCGGTCCGAGGAAGAAGGGTCGGAGGACCGGTCCGAGTCCACTGATGAAGAGGAGGACTTGGATCTGATACATTTGCATTTTGATCTGCCATGGTCAGGAGAGCCCGAGGAACTCTTGGTCCTTGACCTGGACCTGTAGCCACGCTTGCGGGGAGTTTTGCCCTTGGCTTTTACCGGCAGGACAGGTGGGCTCCTTTCCCGTGTCATCTAAAGGGGAGACTGGAGAAGAGGGCGGAGGGGCCCCCTGCCCCAGCTGGGGGGACCTCAGTCCGCGGTAGTTTAGGTGGCAACAAGTATGTACGTATGTTCTCCCACCAGTACCCAAATAGGTCTTTCACCTGGGACACGTGGAATTTAGGATGTGTCCGGCATCAGACCGGATGTCACACCAGCACCCTGGTCTGGCCGAGAACTGTCTGGGGACGGCAGGTGGACAGGAGGCGACGTTGGGGCAGACTTTGGACCGGATGTTAATGGGCTACACCTGGTTTGAGGCTGTCATAAGCTGGCCCTGGGAAGGGCAGAGTTCTGACCGTTCGTCAGCTGGTGGTGGGCCAAAATTGGTGATGTTGGGGACTGTGTCGTTGGTCTAGAAGGACGGGTCACCGATGTTTGCCTGTCGTCGGTAGGGTTCACGACTTAACGAGAGACTGGCTGACGAATGTTTGGACATCCTTGGAGGCTAACTTCCCAGAGTGCCCCGAAGCCTTGCAACTGTCCTGGGGGTTGGTGCCTGAAACTGATGCCGACTAGGAGTGGCTTGACATCCATGCAAAGGGAGTTCCTCAGGCAATTAGTATTGGAACCCACTCGCGAGGAGGAACTTCTGGACTTAGTACTGTCAAACAGGGACATTGTGACTGAAGTCAATTGGGGACCACCTGGAAAACAGTGATCACCGTACAGTGTGGTAATGAGGTAAGGACCGGGTCAGAATCAAATCACACAAGGGCGATGGTCCTGGACTTCAGTAGAGCAGATTTTAAGAAAATGGGAGAATGCATGAGGGAAGCCCTGGCAGGGATAGTAAAACTAGGGGGAGCTGAGGAAAGGTGGGCAAAAATAAAAGAGGGAATTAGGCAAGCTACAAACCTCTGTGTAAGGCAGGCGAGCAAGGGAAGAGAAAAAGGAGACCACTGTAGTTCTCTAAGGAAGTAGCAGAAAAGAGCAAAAAAAAAAAACCCACAAAAGGAGGGGGGATAGGGAGACTTGCCCAAGAGAAACAAAGGGAGGCAGTTAGAAGTGCAAAGGCACAGACAGGGGAAAGGATTGCCAAGTCAGTGACAAAGGGAGATAAATTTTATTTTGAGATACATAAGTGAAGAAAGGACCGGGGGTAAGAATGAAAGGGGGAGGAGGGTGCAATGTGGAAGAGGACTACCAAAAGGAGGATTTATTAAATGACTATTTCTGTTCAGTATTTATGGAGGGGGAAGGAAACGGGCCAAGAGTATAAAAGGGACAGGACGTGGACACAAAACCATTTACAGAAGAAAGAGTGCTTAGTGTCAAAGATAAAAGTAGATAAAATAATGGGGCCAGACGGGGTGCACGCCAGGATACCGAGTGAACCGAAAGAGGAGCTAGTTGTACCTCTGACAGCCCTTTTCAACATACAGGGGACGTATCGGGGGACTGGAGGCAGATGTAGTCCCACTCCACAAAAGTGGAAATTACTGGCCAGTCAGCCTGATGTCCGCCTAAAAATCCCATGGCACTTCTCGAAAAGAGCATGGAATTTTCCTGTTGCCCTGGCCACATTTCCCCCATTCACTAAAAATACCACTAACAGCTTAATCTGGTTCAATGTCAGTTGGGATCCATCTGTATCCCCTTCCCCCGGCAGAGTCCAAGGCTGAAAACAGAATTGTCTTGTCCTCCTTTCCTGGTCAACAAAAAATAAAATAAATAAATGTTGGTGGTAGGCAAGGTAATGGAAACACTATTAAAGGAAGAGGCAGACGTGGTGCCTTTACACAATGGAGGTAGTAAGGAGGTGAAGAACTACTGACCTGTCAGCCTCACATCAGTGGTGGGGAAGGTAATGGAGGCATTAATCAAAGAGAGGGTTGCGGATTACCTGGAGGAGAGTGGCTTGCAGAAAAGCATGGCTTCACGAAGAGGAAGTCATGCCAGACAAACCTAATTGAGTTCTCCGATTGGATGACTCAGGTGATTGACCGGGGGATGGACGTGGCCTTTCTGGACTTCAGTAAGGCCTCTGACACTGTTCCCCATAAGAGGCCGGTGTGCAAGATGGAAAGCCTGGGGTTGGGTGGCAAAATAACAGGCTGGATGGAGACCAGGCTGGCAGGAAGAACTCAGCATCAAACCCCACACCAGTATTGGAGTTGTTGCATCATACAGGAGGAGACCTTGGAAGATATAACGTGGAGTCCTCGCTTCTGGTGGAAATGGTGAAGCCAGACCTCTCAGATGGTCTCCCCATATAATCCTCTTCTTGTAAAAGGTGGTCAGGGTTGTACTCCTCATCCTCATCGATGGGCCCTGAAAGCAAGGACGTTGACACCCTGGAATGTGTTGGATGCGTCGACCTAGCAGGCACTGATGCGGCTGGTCTGAGAGGTGCCATGGTGGTGGTGCCTGGTGTAGGAGAAGGAGGTAAAAGGTGCTTTATTAGCTCCGCAAAGGAGGAGAGCACCATCTGAATGTTGACAACGGCCTGCACTGTGATGTCGACGGTGTGTGTGTGTGTGAATGGATCATTGACTTTGATGGGCCTCTGTCAGCTATAGTCGGTGCGGTGGAACTCATTGCCAGAGCTAACCTTGTGGATTCTGAGATCTGAAGCGGCAGGAGGCATCGACGACTAAGTGGACAATGGGCGCCGAGTGAAGTGGCGATTGGGGTGGGGGAAATGGATTTAACCTTACTCGACTCCTCTCCCGATGTTTGTGCTTTTCTGAAGACTTCTCTTGGGCCTTGAAGACTGTGAGCCCAAGGAATGGGCCAGCAATGTGGTGGAACTCTTTCCCTGGAGCCCTCTGTCCATGCTGGGTACCTGCTTCCCAAGAAGAAGAGAGTGCAGGACTCGTTGACAGCATCACCGGGCAGCTTGACTGAACTTCAGGCAGATCTCACAGACCTTAACGTAATGGGTCTCTCTCAGACAGCACACGCAGACGTCATGATCGTCCCAAGTAGATTTTTCTACCACATTCGCAATAATGGAAGAGTTCAGGGCATCTTTCGTTGACATACTCGATGGCAATCACTTTAAAATAAAGTGATAACTACTAGAGTGAAAAAAATTATAAAACTCAAAAAGGAACTGAAGATCTAGCAGTCTACTGTAGTGGCGGTGTCTCTGTGGAGTCTGGCAGGTATTGTAGATGGCAGGAAAAGAACTGAGGAGGGAGGGGGACCGCCCACATTTATAGTGGATGTTGACATGAACAGCCCCTAGTGGACTCCTTGCAAAAAAGTTTCTGTATGGTCCTAGCGCCTGGCAGCTACAGTTCCATAGTTGTGGCCTGATGAAAGAGTTATCCTCAAAGATCTCTACTTCCCTTACTCTACCCATCATACATCCTTTTTTTTTTTCCCCTTAACTTCCCCAAGTGTGAAAGTCCCTTACTGTGGGGCTGTGATGATTGCGAGGAATTGCAGCTGGGGAAACTTAAAACACAAACAGCAAACAAATATACATTATGCGTATCCCACATTTTCCGTTACAATGTCAGAGCTCCCCTCTAGTGGTCAAATGTGATGAAATATTTACCATTAGATTACAATTCTGATTGGCAGACAGCAACTTATTTTATTAAAGTTCTGTAGCACAATGACTATGGAAAGGCACAAACCAACTTCATAATAAAACATGGTTTTATTAAAAAAAAAGTATCAAATGTGTTATCCACTGTCTTTACACTTAATACTGGAAACACTTTATAAACAATTTTATACATTATTTACATCTTTTAAAATCACGAGTGTATTCTCGTCAGCCTTCAAATCCTGCTGCTGCTTCTTGCATTTCTCCCCTACGAGAGCATCCTCGGGCTACGATCACTGCCCATGCTTCGGGGTACCTCGTGGAGTAGCAGGTTGGTGGCCATTTTTGAAGATGTCAAGCAGCTGCTGCAGGATCGACTGGTGAGCAAGCGAGGTACGGCTGATGTTCTGCACGCCACGCACCAGGCTATTCATGCACTGGTTGAGGGTTGTGACGCTCTGGTTCAGGGTGTTCATCCCATCAATCAGCATGTCCATCCTCTGCAGGACAACAGTTCCGTCGTTATTAGACAACCCTGTACAAAACAAACAAATGCACAAAATGAGACATCAAAAGGAGGATGCTGCTTAGATATCCAGAAATACTGAGGGCAAATGTAAGACAGAAGTAGGCCTTGCAGCCCATTGGGTCCACCCCCATATCTCAGCGGTTTGTTACTGCACCCCCCCCCCCCATGCACCTATTATGTCGTGACGTCAATGTAAATGTGTCCAGTTTCCCACTTCAATAACTCCTCCAAGCATTCACTACATTCTGCGCTTTCTTTATTCCCCTCGGATGCTTCTTACACTGCTCTGGTTTTTGTGGCTGCTGGTGATCATCTTGTGTTCCTTAAAAACATGTATGTATGTATGGGCATGAACGTATATAATCATTTTTTGCCATTCATAGCCTACCATTCCTAGCCTCTGGCCTGCATTTCTCCACTGTTTATCCTGTTTGAAGGGTTGGGATGCCCCTGCCCCAAGGACACATCTGATAAGGGCCAGAATCCACTGTCACAAGACCACAGAGTTCAGTCACGATCTATGGTAGGATTTTCTGTGTTATCTTTGAAGCCCTCTGACACTTCTGTGCACTCCCCGTTGCCTACATGGATAGTGTGTCACACTTCCTGTAGGCCACTGAATGACCCTGTTTGTAAAGTCTCCTTTAATTTAATTTTCATCATTTTCAACATACTGATGTCATTACCTTTAGCATTTCAATTTCCAGTCTGACCAAGCTGGAGCTTCTCTATCCTCTCTCTTCATGGCTCTCATCCCCAGATTTGCATTGCTGCCCTCCTCTTTACCTTCATTTCACTAAAGTTAAAACCATCAAACCAAGACTCATTTGTTTTTTGTTCCGTTTATGCTCCTTGCTCCCCTCGGCCACCTCCCAAGCCCCCATCAACCCCAGCCTCGTCACGTCACACTCTCCCAGGTCTTAGACCTTTTCCCATGTTACCCCTATGATATGCCTTCCACAGTGGAGTTCTTGGGATGAAGCTAGGTACCTTGGGTGCACAATATTCAGCTGTCGGGAGAGTGACCAGGTCGGTGAGTGAGGGATCTGCGGGGGAGGTGGAGCAGTCAATCTGTACGTGTGTGTGTGTGTCCCCTTTTTCTCCAGTTCTGTTGCAGCACCAGCCTGTGTCCTTTGCCCCCCCCCCCTTAGCTGCTCCACTGCACTACCACCTGTGGTCACGCAGGTGGCAGTACAGCAATGGAGCTGGCTGTCCTCCCTCCCTCTTGGACACTCAATCCCCAGACAACTAGGCTCATTACTGAATATGGGTTTGCCAGTGTCAAAGCTGTAGTGCTACCGCTGCACCAATGAGCTGGCCTAAGTCTAATTTTTAATGATGCCCTTTAACAAGCTGCAGCGCTCCATTTAACGTACAATAATGTAATAACAGTACAACAAACCGATAAAGTTCTACTGTTACTATTCAGTTCAAATTCACACTTTGCAGAACAGGTTGGGTTTAGCTCAGTCCCTGGATGGTTTTAAGCTTGTCTCCTTCCACCACACGTGATGTCATCCTCCAGCTCCACCCTGACTGATGCCAGATCTGCACACTGGAGGCAGGAATCTGACCATGTCTTGCCAGGGGAAATTGGGTGGCTTGTGTGGATATCAAATGAGTATCTGTAGTAAAACTACCATTACAGGTGACTGAGTAAAAATAGGTTACTCACCTGTAACCGTAGTTCTAAGAGTGGTATATAGCTCACATCCACATACACAATGCCAAATCCACCAGGAGTGCTGATTTGTTGGAACGTCTTTAAGCTAAGCCTTCCCACCACCCACATGGTATATCCTCCGGCTCTCCGCCCAGCAAAATCAGATCTTGCATGCTAGAAGCAGGTATCCATGTGCCACTTGCCAGGGGAAGTCGGGTGGGTGGTGTGGATGTGAACTATATCTTCACTTCTAGAATTATGGTTACATATGATTAAACTATTTTTCTAGAGGCATGGATACAGTTCACTTATCCACACACTGGCAGACTTCCAGCAGTTTTCCGGGAGGAGGGAGCAAGGTGTGCACCCCTACTTGGTGAACAGAGACCGGAAAATAAAGGTCCCAAAAGCAGTATCCCGACAAGATCAAGGTTGATACTGTAATAGGAGGTGGCAGCTCTGTAGATTTCCTGGATAGGGATGTCCCTGGAAGCAGTCACTGAAGTAGCAGTATGTCTGATGGAATGAGCCCTGAGCCCTACAGGTGGTTCCCTACCAGGCAACCTATAGTAGAGGTCTATGCAGGATGTGAGCCACCTGCCAACTGTCTGCTTAGTTGTTGGTCTACCAAGCACAGCTTCAGCGTGTGTAGGAAACTGCTGGCAACCCTCACCCCGAACTCCAGTTGTGCGCTCTACTTAGTATGAACGCACCAACCGCAGGTCCAGAGTATGGAGCCTGCCGTCAGCTTCCGAAGATAGCTTAGTAAAATATACCAGAGTTAATCACTTGGTTATGGTGGAACGCTGATACTGCTGTGGGAGGAAGTTTGAGTGGTGACATAGGACGACCTTGTCCATGTGAAGATGAGATATGGAGGGTCTACTAAGAGTGCCTGGAGCTAACTAATCCTTCTGGCTGACGTGATGGCTACCAAGAAGGCAGTCTTCTACGACAGGTGTGACATCTCACACCTGTGCACAGGCTCATAAGGCTTGCCAATGAGCACAGCCAGCACCAGCAGTAAATCCCACTGTGGTGGCGGTTCACATACTGGAGGGGACAAATGGTCCATGCCCTTGAAAAAGCGCGTGACCACTTTTTTCCTGGGCCACTGTCGACATAACCAGTCCGTGCCTGGTATGTAGAGATGGCTGCCAGGTGCACCTTGAGGGTCATAGCTCGCAGCCCCAGTTGGGAGAAGGACCAGGGATCTACTATTAAATACCGAAACACTGTAGCCAGACACTCGGAAGCCCAAGACGAAAATCCCGACAGTGGGATTTTGCCCGCGGTGGACTGTTTTTCAATTATTACAACCAACTTTGCTGCGGGCAAAATCCCACTGTCGGGATTTTTGGTGTCAGGATCTACATCTTGGGCGTCCAGGTGTTGGGCTAGAGTTTCGGTATTCAGTAGTGATACCGGGACCAGTGGTACTCGAAGCTAGTACCTGCAAGGCAGGCAAGAGGATCAAGCTCCTTGTCCTGACACCAAATGGGAAACCTCTTCCATTTAAAGGCATCGCACTGGCGAGTCAACTTTTGCGCGGCCAGCACAACATGGAGCACATTCTTCAAAAGACCCAAAGCCTGGAACTCTAGCTGCTCAGAAATCAGACTGTGAGGTGCAGGGACTGAAGGTCCAGGTGCGGGACAGTCCCGTTGTCTGGTTAGCAGATCAAGGTGAATAAGCAAACACCACGGAGGCCTACTACTGAGGAGCTGTAAGGATCATCCACGCCTTGTTCTTCCGGGCCTTGACTGCCACCTTGTGGATTGGGGGAAAAAGAGGAAAGGCATACACAAGGTGTGGGGGCCAGGGCATTGCAAAGGCATCCCCCGCCACTGTCCCAGACTGTGAGTGGGGTGGAGGTGGGGGGCACAAAACAGCCTCAGTTTTGCATTCTTCCAGTAGGCAAACAAGTCCACCAGAGGCGTGCCCCACAGGAAGAACAGGTGGTTCACCACCTTCTGATGCAGGGACCACTCGTGCGATGTCTTCTCCACCCGGCTGAGACGTCTGCCAGCTGACTGTTCACTCCAGTCACATGGATTGCCAGGAGGTCAGTAGTCATGCTGCGCATGACGGTCAAGGTGCAGAGAGCCTCCCGACACAAGGGAAGAGACTGTGTGCGCCCTGCTTGTTCAGGTAGAACATGGTTAAGGTGTTGTCCGTCAGGACTTGCATGACCTCACCCCTGACTAGAGGAGCTAATTCCATCAGAGCCAGCCATAATGCATGGGGCTCCAGCAGACTGATGTGATAATGGGATTCCCTGGGTGACCAGAACCTGTGGGCCTTGTTGTCTCCCAGGTGCGCTACTTACCACACCAGAGACGTATTCATCATGAGAGTGACGGTCGATTCTGGGCAGACAAACTGGATTCCTTCCTCTAGAAGTTCTGGGATCAACTACCACTGGATAGCATCCCACATTGTCTGGATCGCTGTGACTGGCTAGTCCAAGTATCTGAGGCGTTGGGACCACTGACAGCCCCACTCCCACTGCAGGTTTCACATCCACACCATGTACCGCAGCAGCTGCAGGAAGTCCCGGGAAGGGCTCAAGCACCCAATCTGAAATGATCGGGTAAAGGAGGTAAGAACCAGTGTCCGGTCTGCAAGAAAGCAGGCCCTGGCCCACAAGAAGTCCTGCTCTGTCCCGATGAAGTGAATAATTTGTGAGGGAGTCAATTCAGATTTAGTCGGATCACTAAGAGGCCCAAGTCTCCGCAGGCCTGGAAAGCCAGATCCCTGGAATGCTCGTCCGTCTCCCTGGATGCCCAGTCATCCAGGCAGGGGTAAACCCGGATGCCCCTGTGCTGCAGAAAGGCTGCCAGCTCTGCCATGCACTTGGTGAAGACCCGGAGCGTGGACGAGAGGATAAAGGGCATGACCTGGAAGTAATAGAACCGGGGTACCGCCAGTGGGATGGACAGACTGGGATGCGGAAGAACGCATTCTGGAGGTCATGGGAGCAGTACCATTCGCCCTGCTCCAGGGATGGTATATAAGGGTTTACTCACCTGTAACCATAGTTCTAGGAGTGGCATATGGTGCAAATTTTATCTATTTTTATTTATTTTACTTTTTGGTAATAGGGTAAGGCCCACTAGGCACAAGTGCCTGTTTTCAGGGGTGACCCGGGAGCACTGGGTGGTTAAGTGACTTGCTCAGAGTCACAAAGTATGCAAGTGGAGGTTGTGAGAATCAAACTCAGGTCTGGTCTGCTGGATGTATCAAGCTCGTCCACACCTCGTTCCTCTTAACCTCTAGGCTATACTTTCAGCCCAAATCCACACTTTGGCAGAGTCCTTTCTGTTTGGGCTGACCGGAAGGTCTTCAAGCTAGCTGATCCCACCCAACTGGGGGGTATCCTCCATGTCACCGACCCGTGACGTCAGATCTTGCACGCTGGAAGTGAGACAGGTGTGCCACTGGCCAGGTGGGTTGTATGGATGTACACCATATACCACTCCTAGAACTACGGTTACAGGTGAGTAACCCTCATTTCTATGGGCGCGGACATGGTGTACTATTCACACTTTAGCAGACTCCTACCAGATCTCCAGGGAAGAGGGCGCAAGGCACAAACCCCCTATTTAGGGAACAGTTATTGGAGAACCAAGGCCCCAAAACCAGCATCCTGGTGTGACTCAAGGTCAATGTGGGAGAGAAAGGGGTGTGCTGACTTCCAGGTAGCGGTTCTGCAGACCTCCTGGATAGAAACATCCCTGGAAGCAGCCACCGAGGCAGCGGTATGTCTGGTGAAATAAGCCCTAAGCCCCACGGGAGGCTCCCTACCAGATAACCTATAGCAGAGGTCGATGCAGGAGACTATCCACCTGGCAAACGCCTGCTTAGCTGCTGGACTGCCAGGTGTGGCTTCAGCATAAGTGACAAACAGCTGGCGAACCTCTCCCCGAATGCCAGCTGTGCGCTCTTTATAATAAGTGAGTACCTGTCTCAGGTCCAATGAATGGAGCCTGTGCTCGGTCTCTGAGGTTGGGCTGGTAAAATAGACCGGGAGATTCATCACCTGGTTAAGGTGAAACTCCGAAACAACCTTCAGAAGGAACTTCAGGTTGCAGCAAAGGAAAAACTTGTGTTGTGCATGACCAGGTAATGAGACTTCACTAAAAGTGCCTGAAGCTCACTGATCCATCTGGAGGAGGTGATAGCCACCAAGAAGGCAGTCTTCCATGACAGCTGAAAGATATTACACCTGTGCATAGGTTCAACTGGCCTGCCCATTAGTACTGCCAATACCAGCAACAAGTCCCAAGGTGGTGGTGGCTCATATACTGGTGGGGACAAGTGGTCCAGGCCCTTGAAAAAGTGCCCAACCACCTTCTCCTGTGCCACCGCTGGCACACCAGCCTGTGCCCGGTATGTAGAGATGTCTACTAGGTACATCTTAAGAGCCGTCGACCGGAGGCTCAACTGAGAGAGGAATCACAGGTAGTCCAGAATGTTTGCCACCTGACAGGACAAGGGTCCAGCTCCTTGCCCTGACACCAAATGGAAAACCGTTTTAACTTGAAGGCATATCACCAGCGAGTAGACTTCTTCCGAGAGACCTGGACAACATGGAAGACCTCACTGGAGAGATCCAAAGCCTGGAACTCTAGCCGCTCAGGAACCAGGATGTCAGGTGCAGTGACTGAAGGTCCAGATGGAGAACCTCCCACAGGGGGCACGAAAGTAGGTCCGGGCAGAGAGGGAGACACCACGGAGGCCTGCTGCTGAGGCTGAGGAGATCAGGGTACCAGAACTGGCATAGCCAGCCTGGAGCCACCAGGATCACCTGTGCCTTGTCCCTCCACACCTTGTGGATAAGCGGAAAGGAAGGAAAGCGTACATGAGGCCCAGGGCCTTGCGAAGGTATCTCTCAGCAGTTTTCCACACTGGGGTTGGGGGTGGGGGGCACAAAACAGCCTTAGCTTTGTGTTCTCCCTGAAGGAAAACAGGTTGACATGGGGAAGAGTCACAGAGAGAGAGAAAAGGCAGCTGACCACCTCCTGGTGAAGAGACCACTCGTGAAACGCCTCGCCCACTTGGCTGAGGGCGTCCGCCAGTTGGCTGGTCACATGAATCGCCAGAAAGCTGCCATCCAGACAGCAAACGAGGATCCAGATACGCAGAGCTTCCCGGCAAAATGGAAGGGAATGAGTCCCATCCTGCTTGCTGAGGTAGTACATGGTCGTCGTGTTGTTTGTCTGGACCTGCACAACCTGACCCCGAACATGCAGAGCGAATACCATCAGTGCCAAACGCACCACCTGGAGTTCCAGCAGGTTGACCTGACATCGGGACTCCTCAGGGCCCAGAGCCCACTCTGTGGTCCTTCATATGGGCACCCCAGCCTAGCAGGGAGGCGTTGGTTGTGAGAGTGACTGTCTGCTCCAGGCAGACAAATGACACACTCTCCTGGAAATGTTCTGGGACCAACCACCACTGGATGGCGTCCCACATCTGTTCTGTCACTGTGACTAGCTGGTTGAGGGGACTGTGGTCGCTGAGATCAATGCTGCGCCAGCTCTTACTGCAGGGAGCGCGTCCTCCAGCAGGCACAATGGACCATTCTGGTGCAAGCCACCATAAGACCCAGGAGATGCAGAAAGTTCCGGGGAGGGTGCAACTGCCCAACTCAAAATGAGCGGGCAAAGGAGGAAAAATCCTCTGTCCTGTCTGCCGGGAATCGGGCCATGGCTCAATGGGAGTCGAGCTCCACCCCAACAAACTGAATCACCAGCGAAGAACTGAGTTCCGATTTGGCCGCGCTGACCAGGAGCCAAGCAGGTCTGGAGGGTGAGATCCCTGGATCTCTCCACCTCCATCCTGGAGGAACCCACGATTAGCCAGTTGTCCAGGTAAGGGTATATGTGGCATCGCAGGAAGGCTGCTACCACTGCAATGCACTTGGTGAAGACCCTGGGGGCCGAGGAGAGGTCGAATGGCATGGCCTGGAACTCGTACAGAGTTCCTTCGGAGCGGAACCGGAGGAACAGCTAGTGGGACGGATGGATGGGGACATCAGAAGGCATCCTGAAGATCCAGAGAGTAGAAGTACATGTCCTGCTCCAAGGACGGAATGATCTGGTTTACAGTGACCATCCGGAACATGTGCGGCTGCAGATACAGAGGTTGAGCAGGTCCAGTATGGGGTGCCAGTCCCCCGTCAGTTTCAGAACCAGAAAATATTTGGAGACAAAGCCCCAACTGGGCACAGCATCCTGGACACGAACCACTGCTGCCTTCTGGAGGAGTAGGGTGATGTCCTCCCAAAGGGTGGACAACATGTCTACGGGCACCACGTCCTCCCGTGGGGCTTGGCTGGGTGGAGGCATCTCTGACTCCAGAGGCAGGCTGCTGCAGACCACCTACCTGTCTGCAGTAATGGCAGACCAGGCGGAAGCAAACTGGCAGAGCCCCCAATGGGAGGGCCTGGGGCTTGCAGGACGGGTGGGGAAGGGGCACCCTCCAACCTGTCACTTGGCAGGCTTGGAAGTGGTAGTGTTGCCGACCACGGAAGCTGCTGGCCCTTGCCCTCAAGACTGTCTGATGGCTGAGGAGGAGGACTTTGGCCAAGGCTGCCAGGCTTGCTGCTGCTGCGCCGCTGGGGGTGGAGTGGAACAGGCCATGGGGCAGAGGAGGGCTGAAACTGAAATGGCTTTATCTTTGGCTTTGGTCCTTGAACCTCCTGCTGGGTGGAGGTGACTAAGTCCAGGGTAGCACTAGACTTCTCAATCCGAGTGAGATGGCCATCTACCCAGGCCCGAACAAATCAGTACCGATGAAGGGGACATCTGCCAGTTTGTGCTGGGTATCGGCCATAAAGGTCACCATCTGCAGCCAAACCCTGCGGGGCATAGCTATCATAGCGGCCATGGACCTTGCACAAGAACCAACAATGCTCAGGGCTGTTTGGAGCTGTTGCTTAGTGACTGCGCAGCCTTAGTCCCGAACCAGCTTGACTGGCAGCTGCAGGACAGCTAGGAGGCGAGGGATAACCTGATCCAGGGTACCCAACAAGCTGTGAGCAAAGTTGGCCATTCAAAGTGCTGCACTCGCCTGTCAAAGGCCGAGGGAGGAAGCGACATAGATTTCACTGACCACGTAGTCCAGCTTCTCTGACTCACTGACTTGAGGCTCATCCACTTCCCAGACATTGCCAGATCGGTGAAAAAACGAGTCCGCGACCAAGCCTTGTGCTGAAGGATGATCAGTGAACCCAGAAAGTGACCTGATGGGGATCATATACTTGCACACCATACTGGCCGATGGCGTAGTGCAGAAAACTGATGTTGCCACAGCTCCAGGGTAGGGCTGAGAATGGTCTCCGTGACTGGGAAGGCGACTCCAGGGGAGACATCCCTGTCAAGGATCTCTGTCAGAGGGAACCTAGCCCATTTCTGGACTGGCTCCAGTGGGGTACCTGTAGACTCGGAGATCAGGTGGAGCAGGGCCCTGAAAGCCTGGTGGAAGTGCATCGAAAAGTTCCTGGAATCCGAAAACTCCTTGAACAACGGCTGTGCCCCCGAATCCCCTTGCGGAGGTGAAGACTCCACCTGAATGGGTGGAGAGGCCAGCATCAGCTGAACTGGAGGCATCGGTATGGACTGGGGCTGCAGTGGCCACGGAAGCACCAGAGTGGGCTGTGGTGCCATCAGTTGTCTGTTGCCCATGCTAAGCAGAAACTGCTGCCAGACAAACTCCTCATAATGGCACAGAATCTTACGGCCTCCCCTGGTAAGGAAAAAGAGGAGGAGTATTGACTGCATCTCTTGCCAGAGTGGCGAGAGCAGGACTGACAGTGTCAGGAACCACTTTATCTCCTGCTTCGAGACCTCCACCTGGACCTTGACCATTGGGGAGGGTCTGACAGCAAGGAGAGGCAGGGGCAGGTGAACGACTCCAGGGAAGCCCCGAGAGGTGGGGCTCCCGAATGGAAGGGTCTGGCTCAGTGTGCTGATCTGGTCCTCCCTGGGAGATAACGGGCAAGACTAAGGTCCTGGAGAGGGAGTCCTCCCCCTTGTCCATTGACAACGGGTCGACTGGCTCAAGAAAACTCTCGACAGTTTGGCTGGCCCACGTCTTGGCCGACTGGCCCAATGGGGGAACCGTGGAACCAGCGTCCTGGACTGAAATGTCAGCTGAAGCTGACAGCTCAACAGTTGTTGAGCTAGGAGAAGCGTGGGAACCCGAGGCCCAAGAGTGCTCACGGTCCCATGACCTACGGTGAGACTTCTTGGATTTGGGAATCCTGCGATGAGGATTTTGACCAATGGGAAGGGCCCTCCCCAAATGTTAGAAGGGGCTGACAAAGTTCCCTAAACGCCTTGGAGAACGAGGCGCTCGCAGTGACCTAGGCCACAGATTCTTCAAGGGTGGTGAGTTGCTCAGCCAAGCCCGCCGCAAAAGAAACCATCAGACCCTGGAGCGAACCAGAGGGTCCTGTTCATCTGGGTGCCCCAGGAGGAGACGGACATTAACGATTGTCCAAGATGGAGGGTATGACATAGGTCACAAGCTTGTGGGTTGTGATCTATCCCCAAGCAGCAGACAAATGAAGTGTGCGGAGCTGTGCGTGACATCTTTTGGCTGCAAGGGCACCGTTTGAAGCTGGGGCTTGATTTCTGTTCACCCAATTCCATTTTTTTATCAAAAGGATAAGCGAAAAAAGCTCAAAGACGCGTTATAGACTAGGGCCTACACCAAGCCTGGAGGTACGATGGAGGGAAACTTGTGCTTCCAGCGGAGAGAAGATCTGACATCACGGTGCTGAGGAGGATATCACCCAGGTGGGTAGGAGGAGCCACCCTGAAGACCTTCTGGCCAGCTCTTAAAAGGAAAGGATCTGCCAAAGTGTGGATGGTACACCATATCCACATCCCTAAAAAATCTGGTTTAGAATGAGCACCCAGAAAAATAGGTTACCCAACTGTAATCATAGTTCAATGAACATACAAGGAAGTGACGAGTGGTATATGGTTTAGATACACACTCTGGCAGTTCCACTGGAACGATATTACTGGCCGGACGTCTTTAACCTAAGCTTCTCTCGCCACTTGGGCAACACATTCCCTCCGACATAGCAGAGTCAAACTAAGCGACTCAATCTGACTGCCTGTCAGTTTAGTGACTGGAAGAGGATAGCGAGGCATGGTATGAGCTACACTGTAAAGGGAATAACGGCTACTGAGGAGTAAAGCTAACGGTAGAGGGAGCTATAGGGAAGGAGTATATGGGAAGCAGTTGGGCAGGCAGTTCCCAGCTTGCCGCTCGGTGCTGTGACTTGAGTCAGTACCTTCAGTGTGAAAGGACCCGGGTTCGGACCTTGCTAGGTGCGTACAGGTTTTTATAAGAGTCTGTGTGGTACTTATGGATTTTTCCACCGTTCCCCGGAACTGTGCGCCAGGGTCCCCGTCTCCCCCTAACTGCCCTCCCAAACTGCCTCCCTGCACTTAGTGTCAGCCCCCTCAGAGCTGATTAGAATAAGTGAGGGGTATGGGGCACAGCCACCCCGCATAAAATGTAAGGAAATGTTGGCTCTACAGAGTGTTGTAATAACCGCTGATGTTGGGCTCGCTGTAGTGCACGGATGCCGTTCCTGTTTTCAGCGTTGTGCATTCACGGAACTGAATGGCGCTATATTTTCTTTGTCATTAGGACATGAAACTGACTCCACCCCATGATATTAGATCTCACATGCTGGAAGCAGGATCTGTTTGCCACCCGCCGGGGAAGCCGGGTGGGTTGCATGGATGTGAACCATGTACCATTCCTAGAAAGTACAGTTACGTAAAAACTTACCGTAACAGTAGATCTTCGAGGAGAGTCTCTTGCAGTAGGTAATACTTTTGGGAGTTTCCAGCAGATGTCGCTGTGGCAGAGCAGCTCTTCTAGCAGTTTTTCACCAGGGACCGCCCACACATGACATCAGCTTCCTGTTTCCTATATAAGTGTGGGCGGTCCCTGGTATATTCAGTTCCCCTGCCAGATTCAGCTCGCAAAGCAAAGACCAAGGGGAACCCAAGGTATCAAAGGAGTCCCAACCCAAAGTCACTGGACCAGAATTTATTCTTTTAGAGAAGGACGGGGATGGAAGGTGGGAACAGACCTACTGCAAGAGACACTCCTCAAAGATATACTGTTACGGTAAGTTTTTACGTAACTGTACTATCTTCTATGGAGTGGTCTCTTGCAGTAGGTAATATTTTTGGGATGAATCCCAAGCAGTTATGTCCACGTGGGACAACCGTTATGATAGAAGATCTTGTAGGACTGCACAGCCGAAGGCCGCCCTACGTCGTGAGGCAATATCCAGATTGTAATACCTTGTGAATGAATGCATTGTGGACCAAGAAGCTGCATTGCAGATATCTGAAATGGAGGCTCCTTTAAAGCAAGCCACAGCTTTAGTGGAATGGGCTTGGCCAGGTCCTGGTAAAGGTTTGTTGTATTTTGTGTAACAAAATGTAATGCAATTTGTCAGCCAGCAAGAAAGGATTCTTTTAGCAACTGGGAGTCCTCCTCTGCCCGAGGCAAAAGTGACGAACAACTGAAAAGTTTCTCTAATCGATTTTGTCCGATTAATACAGTAACGTAGTATACGATGTACATCTACAGTATGCAGAAGATGTTCACCTTGACTGGATTATTCAGGATAGTATACTGGTAACTCCAAGGGTTGATTTAAAGTACATTCAGAGACTACTTTAGGAAGGAAGGGTTGGTACGGCGTGCCACCCTGTCCTTGTGGAAAATAAGTAAGGTTCCCTACACGAGGGCATGAAGCTCGGAAACACGGCGAGCTGAAGTGACAGTCACTAGAAATATGGTTTTCTATGAAAGGAAACAGAGTTCACAAGTGGCTGCTGGCTTGAATGGTTCAAGGTTCAATTTTTCTATCATAAAATTGAGATCCCACGGAGGAGTGGGTCTTCTGATAGATGGCTTAATACGTAACACTCCTTTCAAAAACATCTTGGCTAGATGATGTTGGCACAGTAATATGCCATCTAGAGGTTCATGGAAAGCTGAAATGGCAGCCAAGTGGACTTTGATGGAAGAGTAACTTAGACCTGACTCGGATAACGAGGCCAGGTAGTCTAAAACCTTTATCAGTGGACAAGAGTAAGGATCCAATGATGGGAGGCAGATCATATGGGAAAGCATTTTCATTTGGAATTGTATGTTTCTCTGGTCACCGGTTTACGTGAGGCCAAGAGAATACTGGCAACAGGAGAGGGAACTTGCAATCTAGTTATGAAGGTGTCAGGAGCCAAGCATGAAGGAATGGAGCCTTCAGGTTGGGGTGTAGGAGGGACCCGTGACACCGAGTCAAGAGGTCTGGTCTGACTGGCAATGTAACAGGTTCCTTTACTGATATTTGTTGGAGTAGGAGAAACCACGTTTGGTGAGGCCACACTGGAGCTATGAATATCATTGTGGCTGGTTCCATTTGTAGTTTCAGTAAAGGCCGTTCCAGGAGAGGGACGGGGGGACACGGGACGGGACGACAGTACATCTATAGACTGTCCCTTTTTGTTCTGGATAATGGAAAAGTTATTGGGGAGACGGTGATTCACTGGGGAGGCAAACAGGTCCAGCTGTGGGGTTCCCCATAGGTTGAAGATTTCTTGGAGTACTTGCTCGTGAAGTGTCCATTCGTGAGTGGAGGACTGGCGACTCAGCTAGCTGGCTGCAATGTCCCCCGGTAGCTGGATGGCCATTAGTGTTAGTTGTTGCCTGATGGCTTCTAGCCAGACTGCAAGGGTCCCCATGCATAGGGTACATGATTTTGTACCTCCTTGCTTGTTGACGTAAAATACCATTGTAGTGTTATCTGATTGAATCAGCAATGGTCCTGGAGTCCATCTTTAGGAGATTGATATGAGGAGGATGGGGAGAGGCGGTCCACTGGCCTTGTGTCTGATAAGAACCTAAGTGAGCGCCCCATCCTTCCAGGGAAGCATCCGTTGTTAACGTCTGCATGGGAAGGAGGGACCGGAAAGGCATTCCTTAATTCAAATTGGTTCTGGTTGTCCACCACGTTACGTCAGGGTTGACTTCAGAGAGGGAGTGACCCCGATTTTGTCTTCGAACTGTCCTGTTTTTTGGGACCACTGATTCTGGAGGGTCCACTGGACAGGTCTCATGTAAAGATGGGCGAATGACACAGTCGAGATGGCAGCAGACATGTGATCCAGAAAGCTCAGCATTTGTCTTGCTGTGACTATTTTCTGAGTCTGTATCTGCAATGCCAGAGATATAAGTGTGTCCCGGCGAGCAAGTGGGAGGTAAGCTCTGGCCGAGACTGTATCTAGTACAGCTCCAATGTACTGGAGGGACTGTGTCGGATTTGGGCTGGACTTTGGCCAATTGACTGTGATCCCTAGGTCTTTGAACATCTTTAGGGCAGCATCTAGGGAGGCAAGCAGGGCTACTTTGGACCACTAGGCATTTGGTGAACACTCCTGGGGCCGAAGAGAGGCCGAAAGGGAGTGTTTGAAACTGGTAGTTTTGACCCAGTAGGTGTAAGTGCAGAAATTTGTGGTGGGCAGTATGGATGGGGATATGCAAGTAAGCATCTTTCATATCCAGAAACCAAAGCCAGTCTCCTTGTTTCAGGATAGGCATGACTACGTTTAGAGTTATCCCGTGAAAATGTTTGCACTGGATGTAAAGATTCAGTTATCTCAGATCCAGTATTGGTCTGAGGTCTCCCGTTCGTTTGGGTACCAGAAAAAATTGGGAGTAAAATCCCGTCTGATGCTCTGAAAGGGGCACTGGTAAAACGGCCTGTTTGGCCAAAAGAGCCCTCAATTCCTCCTAAAGGATGGGTATATGGTCTGGAGGATACTGAATCTTCTGAGGAGCACACAGGGATGGGGTGGAGGTGAACTCCAGAGTGTGGCCCTTCTGTAAAATCTGAAGTACCCATTTGTCTGGCGTGATAGTTTGCCAGACCTCAGATAGAGGGCAAAACTACCTCCCACAGCCTCCGAGGCCTGGTTGAGGAGGCGGGGGGAAAGCCCTAGTGGGTCTCTGGGTGCTGGGCTGCCCCGGCCCCTCCAGAAGGGTGGGATCCCCTGGCGGTAGAGGTTTTGCCTATGGTGGACTGGGTACGACCTCTGAAGCTGCCTTTGGCATTAGCTTTGTATTTTCCACCTCTTTTGGAATAAGAGGAGTACTGAGTATGGTAGGTTGTATGTGGAGTATGGTACATGCTGTGGACCATACTTAGGGTTCTACCTGATGCCTGTAGGTCATTTAGTAATGTTTGAGTACCTGGTCCGAATAACTTGGACCTGTTAAAAGGGGGCATTGGCTACTTTATGTTGTATGTCAGATGCAAAACCTGAAACGTGAAGCCAGGCATGGCGATGCAAAGAAATATCAGTAGCTGATAGTCGGGCTGAGGTATCTACAGTATCATATCCCGACCTGAGAAGATCATGGGAGATGAGAGTTGCTAGTTGACACTGTCGTCTATAATTTTTCTCTTTCTTGTGAAGAAGGGAGTTTACTGATGAGTTCAATGGCGGAAGCCCCAAGGGTACGTTGGTATTTAACCATATGACCCATATAGTTTAGGATTTGGATATTCATGGTATCTGAGGAAAACACCTTTTTTCCTACATTGTTAATTCTTTGGGATTCTTTAACAGGCAGCAAGGAGCTCATGTGTTTAGGTCTTTTAGTATGGTCATCAGCGGCTGTAATGACCACCGAATCCGCTTCTGGGATGGTGGACAGAAAAGGATGGTCCAAAGGACCTTGATATAAACGATTTGCCTTGCGAGGAACAGGTGTAATAGCTGAAGGCTGACGCCAGGCAGCCAGCATGGCATTCTGGTAAGTTGGTATTAGTGGGGGAAGAAAAAATTACTCACCTTAGTAATGTTGTTTCTTCTAATGGAGTCTTGCTGTATTCTGACAATAGCAGTGAGTCCCAACCTTCGAACTGCCCCGGAGATGAAAGAGTTAACTTTCCATGCCAGACACGGAACGCTGAGCTCGAGCTTGGTTGAGACTCTGTCTGTTGCTGTTTAAACTCAAACCGTCAGATCTTCTGAGCTAAACTCACTAAGGTCCTGTGTGGAAGCAGTAAACCTACACTAGCCAACTGGCTACTAAACATAAAACCAGATTTTTTTGTCCCAAAACAAAGACTCAAGTCAGGAGACCCAAAATTGAAAAAAAAAAAAAAACACCCCACTACCAAAGAAAAAGTGGGGAAAACAACAAGGTGGGGGCACCTCCTGAGTGCCAACACTGCCACTGCCCACCCACATCCAAAAACAGAGGTTCTGAGAGGGAGCATGAGAGGGAAGGTCAGAATACAGCAAGACTCCATTAGAAGAAACATTACTAAGGTGAGTAATTTTTCTTCAAACAACATGAAGTCTTGCTGTATTCTGATCAATAACGAACACCAAGCAGTACCTCCATGGAGGAGGGACAGAACCTACTTAGGAAATAGGCTCTGAAGCACAGCTGTGCCAAACCAGCATCACTCCTAGCCTGGATATCCAGGAGTAATGCTTGGTAAAAGTGTGAACTGTTTTCCAGGTAGCTGCTTGACATATCTCTAGAATAGGAATATCCCTGGCAGCAGCCAGGGAAGCAGCTGTACCTCTGGTAGAGTGAGCCCTCAGGCCTGAGGGTGGAACCTTACCCAGTTTTTCATAACAAAATTGAATACAAGAGACAATCCACCTGGCAATGGATCTTTCATAGGCAGGTTTCCCTTTACCAACCTCACCATAAGTGAGGAACAGTTGGAGGGAGTAAAACCTGTGACCCTTGGTGCGTTCTATGTAATAGCTAAGGGCTCTTTTCAGATCTAAACTGTGCAGCCTCCTCTCACCAGAGGAGGAATGGTCAGTGAAGTACACAGGAAGAGACATAGATTGGCTAAGGTGGAAATCTGAAACCACCTTAGGCAAAAACTTCCCTGTTAGTCCTGAGGACCACCTATGTCTATGGAAGGAGATAAAATCAGGCTCCACTGACAGGGCTTGTAACTCACTTATCGTCTGGCAGAAGTGATGGCTACCAGAACACAGTTTTCCAAGTCAAGTCATAGCTCTGCTGAAGACAAAGGCTCAAAAGGGGGTTGCATCAGCTGACAATGCAGCGTTAAGGTCCCAAGCAGGGTAGGGTCCTGAATGGAGGGTTGGTATGAAGCAATCCTTGAAAATTCAAGAGAATACAGGGTGAGCTGAAAAGAGGAGGGCTTACCTGCTGAAATGAAAGCAGAAACAGCTGCCAGATGCACCTTTAGTGTAGCTGGTCTAAGCCCCAAGCTATTCAAATGGACCATATAATCAAGGACTGTGGGCAGATCAGCAGACTCTGGGGAAGTATGCCTTCCAGAGCACCATATGGAAAATCTTTTCCACTTGGAATTGTAAGTAGTCCTGGTGGAAGGTTTCCTAGAAGCCTTCAGAATATCCATTACACCTTGAGAGAGGTGTAAATCAGCAAACTCTAACTCTTCAAGAGCCAGGCCTTGAGATTGAGAGATGAGAGATTGGGGTACCAAACCCTCCCCTGAGCACAGGTTAACAGGTTGTAATTCCTGGGAAGAGACAGGGGAAGATGGACTGCTAAGGACAACAGGAGAAGATACCAGGGCTGTCCGGCTCAGTCTGGAGCAATCAGGATCACCTTGCAGGGTTGAGACCTGATTTTGACTAGCACTTTGAACAGGAGAGGGAAGGGGGGAAAAGCATACAGGAACTTCCCTTCCCAACTGAGAAGTAAGGCATCCAGGGGGACTGAGCCCAACACTGGGGGCCTGTAGCAAAAAAGGGGAAGTTGGTGATTGGGGCTGCAAAAAGATCTATCTGTGGGGTGCCCCATCTGGAGAATATCACCTCCAAGACCAGGGGATCCAGTGACCATTCGTGATGGCCCTGAGATATCCTGCTGAGAGCATCTGCCAGGACATTGTCCTTGCCTGGGAGGTGTACTGCTGTGAGGGAGGTGTTCAGGGAATAAGCCAGAGACCACAACTTCATTGCTTCTGTGCACAAGGCCGTAGACAGAGTGCCTCCTTGCTTGTTGATGTACCACATTGTGGTGGTATTGTCTGTTCTGACCTGAATAACTTTGTTCTGAACAGATTTGGAAAAAGCTTGAAGTGCTAGAAATACTGCTCTGAGTTCCAACAGATTGATGTGAAGCAGAGATTCCTGAGGGGACCACAACCCCTGGGTAGTCAGGTCGCCCAAGTGAGCCCCCCACCCCAAGAGGGAGGCATCTGTAGTAAGGATTAAAGAATGGTACTGAGTGACAGGGAGTTCCCTTTGTCTTAGATTGTTCTGATCCTACCACCACTGTAAGGCCTGGATCAGGGTTCGAGTCACTGGGATCCATTTGGTCAGAGGGTCCTTCTTTTGGGACCAAAAGGCTCTCAAATGGAACTGAATGTCCCTCATCTGAAATCTTGCTCCCTGCACCACTGCTGTGGAAGCAGCCATGTGCCCCAGGAGCTGCAGAAAATGCCTGCTGGTCAAGACACCTGCAGGGTGAATGAGGAGGCCAGTGTGGTAGGGTCCTTGCCCTGTCCAGAGGAAGGAAAGCTCTGGCCTTTTCTGTATCTAGCTCTCGCCTATGAAGGTGAGGAGCTGAACAGGCTCTAGAACTGACTTTGAAAGATTCAGAAGGAAACCCAAAGAGGTGAGCAGTTGCTGAGTTATCTGTAGGTGTAACTTGACTTGGTCTGGGTACTGGCCTACTATGAGCCAGTCGTCCAGGTATGGGAAGATGGCAATCCTTTGCCTTCTTAGAGAAGCAACTACTACTGCCAAGCATTTTGTGAATACTCTTAGAGCAGAGGTTACACCGAAGGGCACTGCTCTGAACTGGTAATGGCCTGAGGGCAGCTTGAACCTGAGGTACTGTCGATGAGAGCTTCTGATGAGAATATGGAAGTAGGCATCCTTGAGGTCCAGGGAGACTAGCCAGTCCCCTGGGCTTAGAGAGGGTCGAATAATTCCCAGAGTCACCATTTTGAATTCTGGCTTGAAAAGGTGCTTAAGTATCTGAGATCCAGGATGGCCATTCTCCTGTCTTTTTGGGGTAAGGAAGTACCTGGGTACAATCCTTTGCCCTGGTGTAGAGGTGGAACCATTTCCACAGCTCTGAGAGCCAGGAGGAAGAGACCTCTGCCTCTAGGGCAAAGTGCCTCTGAGGATTTGCAGGTGGAAAGGATCTGGTTCTCAAGCTTTGGAAATTTTCTAAGCCGAGAACCAGTCCCTGGCTTACTACTTCCAGGACCCACTTGTCTGATGTTAGAGACTCCCAGTCCTGGACAAAGTAAAGCCAGCCTGCCCCTACAGGTAGTGGAGAATCGGCCCTGGCAAACCCATCAGGGTGCCTGTTTGGCAGGGGTTTTGGCTGAGGGGTGGAAGCAGGTCTGCTTGTACCCCTTCTGCCTCTCCCTCTAAAGAACCCCCTCTGAGCATAGGCAGAAGACGAGGCCTGGGCTTGGTAGAAAGGCCTGCCCCTGCCCTTGGGGTGCTGCCTCTGAGGAGTGGCCTGCCTTTCCTTGGCCTGTGCACTCCTATAGGTGGTCCTATATTCGTCCATTTTTTTCATGTAATTCTCTGTTTGCTCCCCAGAGAATTACCCACAACAGGAAAATCCATGGCCTTAGTCTGGGTATCCTGTGACAGGCTAGTACATCTGAGCCAAGCCATTCTACAGTGCCACAGATGTAGCCATGACTCTAGATGACACATCATTGAGTCCACTGCAGCATGGAATTGCACCTTGGATGCCTCAATACCATCAGCAGCCACCTGCTCCAGCTCCTTGGCAAGCTGGTCAGGGACCTGTTTTGCTAAAGCCATGACGGTGTCCCATCTGGATTTTTCATACCTAGCAGTATAGGCCATATAGTTGGCCTGTCTGAGTCCCAAGGATGCTGCCATGTACTGTTTCTTTGCCATGGCATCAATCCTCCTGGAGTCCTTGTCGGGGGGGTGTGAAGCCAAGGGAATATTTGCCTTATCACAGGCTGCAGCCTGCACTACTCCAACATGGCTGCATTGTTGTGTAAGGAACTCCGTATCAGAGCCTGACAATGTATACCTCTTGTCCATTCTTTTATCCACAGGAGGTATAGTATTAGAGTCTTTAAAATCTTAAATGTCTGTTTCCCAAAAGATTTGTGTAAGGGAATAGACAGCCTCCTAACTCTGGGATATCCATCATTTCCACACAGTCAGGCTCCTCTTGGTCATCACAGCTTCTTCCATAGGAAGCTGGAGGTTTCAACCACTTTTATAAAACATGAAATGGGAGGGACTGAGAAAGCCTAGGAGAGACACTCCTGAAGGTCCGTCTGGGAGATGTCGGGTCAATGGGCACATCAGACTTTCAAAACCACATTCACTTTCCTCATACTCCTCTTCCTCCTCCTCCGGTTCATAATATTCCTTTAAATCATAATCTTGAACGGTGGAACTGGCCAAACCGAGCGTCTCCCTGATGGTGCCGGTTCGGTCGGAACCAGGGAAAGCGACTGCACAATTTTTATCACTTTGGCCATTTCTTCAGCGGTTGGAGAAGAAAGTTTTGGATCCACACCAGCTGATTTTTCCCTTCTTGTTCTCTTAGCCGGAACCGACTCCTCAGAATTGGCTCTCCTTTTGCCCGAAGAAGTCTCGCCCTGGTCAGAGGGCACTCCTGGTTCGGTTTGAACCGAACCGGGCTGGCCATCCGGTTCAGCAGACTTTTTGGCCTCCCTTTCCCTGAGCCTACCAACTGTCTTTTCTAGGGTAGCTGCAGCAAAAGTTTTACAAATCTGGCAGTCTGCATTGAGGTAGTCAAACCCCAGACAATAAACACAGGTGGTGTGGGGGTCAGCCTTAGCAAAAACTTCCTCACACACATTGCAGTGTCGAAACCCAGTGGGCCTGGGTTTTTCTTTTGGGTTTCTCAGACATTGTGCCAGTCCTAACCAAACTTACCCTTTTAATGGCAATCCGCCAGGCAAGACCCTCTTATCGGTTCCTGACCGTGTTAAGGGTCGTGGAAAAAACCGTAATAAAATCAGTTTTTTTTTTTAGAACCGATAAGAACCGGTAACCACACACTAAAAGTACAAATAGAAATTTTTTTAACAACTTGATCGGTTCAAACCGAACCGATGAACCGTTTACAAGTTCCACACAGAATAGAAAATAATATAAACTATCTAGTACTCACAAATACCGCAGACAGAGACTAAACCAACAGGTTACGGTTTAAATTCGGTCGAAAACCGAGAAAAGCGGTACTTTAACCGACAAATTGAACTGAGCAGAAGGAGAAATCTCCAGAGCGACTGGTCAGCGAGGCGGAGTAAAGAATCTGACGGTTTGAGTTTAAACAGCAACAGACAGAGTCTCAACCGAGCTCGAGCTCAGCGTTCCATGCCTGGCATGGAAAGTTAACTCTTTCATCTCCGGGGCAGTTCGAAGGTTGGGACTCTCTGCTATTGTCAGAATACAGCAAGACTTCATGTTGTTTGAACCACTAACGCAGGCTCCTCTGGTAATTCAAAATATTCTGCCATATCCTTAAGTTGTTTGTTGTGTTCTATAGTACAGAATCCCATGACCTTTTGTATTTGAACCATCTTTTCGTTACACGTCGGGTCACCTGGGGGAGGGGCTGCGGAAGTTCTAGGCAGGTCCTCATCTAGAGAAGAGATTTCCAAACAGGGACAGTCAGAATTTGGAAAATCCAGATCTTGGAACTCTTCTTCGTCAATATCACCAGGGAAGTCAACCAGTAATTCTTGTTCACCTGACAAATAATCCTCCATATTAGGAGGAGGGGACCAGGGTGGTATGGTATCCCTGTCACTATGAAATCATTTTATGCGGAGGAGTAGGAGACCAGAGATGATCATCCGGCTCTCCTGAGTCGGAGGGCTGGGAATGTCGCATGGCATGCAAGACATGTCATACTTCGTTGGAGATGTCCCATTCTTGGGGTGGGGGAACAAGTGGGGTGATAGAAGGGATGGGATGTGCAGTATGAGCAGGTCTTGCCTCCAGGTGGTATAAATCAGGGTCCCGATCTCTGTCCGCCTGACCCCTATAAGAGGCCACCTGTGAGGATGGAGGGGCAGTAAGTAGGGCGTAAGCCATAGGTTTCCCCCGAGGCATACGAGCCCACAGGGGAGAAATAATTATTTTCACTTCAATTGTCAGATGCCGTTGACGGAAGAGGGGCCCCCGTCGACGGAGCAGTCATGTATTTGACTGCATGTAAAGCGCTGGACCAGTTATTTTAACTGCACTTAAGGGGCTGGAAAGCGCCGTCAATGAGAGGGTATGAGCACCCGTCGACAAAGAAACTGTTGAAAGACGTGCCATCCATGGAGGGACACCTGAAACAGTGGCAGTCGACGGGCGACGAGGCAGGGAAGAGTGAGGAGGGTTTCTCCTTTTTCTGCAGAGGACGAGAACCAGTGGTGAGGGAGCCTTTGGTATGAGCCCCCTGGTTTTCCAAGAGAGACATTTTCTGCTCCATTAAAAGATGTTGGATTTCAAGCAACAGTCATCAACGAGATGCCTGATTAAATTCCTGACAGAAACTGCAGGAACTGGTGTTGTGTGGGGGTCCCGGACACCTTACACAAGATGTATGGTTGTCAAAGTTGTATATCCTCCTGCCTCAACTGCAGGAATGAAATAGTGCTTGTTTGCTTGAAGAATCTTTAGACATTATGTAACCCCCTTGTTACCCGGGGTTGCTAGAATCCCAGTAAGACCTAGTGATAGGCAGGGAAGGCAGCTTGTGAACTCCAGTTAAATGGGTTTCACACTGTCTCATTCTGTTCTCAGTCTCAGCTGAGACTAAGGGATGACATCACCAATACAACTATCGCAGCTGCATGAGCCACATTGGAATCTGCAGCAAAGGAGTTGGTTGGCAGGCTCATAACTGGGGCTCCTAGTCTAACCCACACTTGCCATCTTTACACCATGGCTAATCTACTCAACCTAAATGAGTGCCTCAAATACCAAACCTGCCTCCTAACAAAAAAACCTCTCCTTGGGCTATCCCAACCGGGTCTGTCAACCACTATCCACCGTGCTAACCCTACAGTGCATACCCGCATATCCCTCAAAACTGCACTGGTTATACCGAGGGCGAGAACCTCGCAAGGTCAAAGGGCTTACCCTTACAGAGCCCCCTGTTGGTATAACGCCCTCCCTGCCAGAGTCACTAATGCAGCCTCGTTATCGTACTTCAAAACTAGTCTTAGAAATTACCTGCTCTCAACATGCAGCTGTACCTGCCTCTAAGCCTACTCCTATCCTCCCAGACAAGGCTCACTGAGCCGCTTTCTGACCTTCTGTCCAGCTCTACCTTTACTTGCTACTATCTTCCCCACACTCCTCTTCTGATACCTCCCACCCAGCCTTACCTTTATTTTTCCCACTGAATCAATCTGCATGTAACTACTGTATATTGTCTACTCTGTAAAGTGCACATGTAAGCCTGTTTGTATACTGTGTTTGACAAATGTCTGCATTTTCTGGCTGCTTCCTAATTGTTCTCAGATGTTTTGTCTGCTTGGTTGTTTGTTTTCCTGCACTGTTTTGTCCTCACTGTGATGAGGTACCTTTGTGAATGAGCCTCTGGCTCAAAGGTTGTTAAACTGATGTTCCAATAAATAAAATAAATAAATAGAACGTTGGGAGTTTTGAAGAGAGTCAGTCAGTGCAGTGTGGAGTTGGTGTTGGGAGCTTGCTGAGAAAGCAGCTCAGCAAGGCTCTAGGAGCCTCAGCCCTGACAGAGGGCTACTTTTAAGTAAAAGGATGTGTGTCTCCACCTTAAAGAGAGAGACAGAAGATAACTGAGGTGGTGGAGACCGCTGTTTTCGGGTCTCAGTGCCCCCGCCTTCAGGGATGGGGGCAGGAAAGGGTTCCCTGCAGATTCCTAGGGCAACCCCCTAGTTCTGCTCGTAAAGGAGAAGCTGCCTATGTGTTCCAGAGTTTATTTGGGAGAACAAGAAGATTTGTGAGTCGCCTGTGGGGCACCTGCAACGTGAGGGTGAGTGTCTGCTCTTGCTAAAATGGCCTATGTTTTTCACCCTGGGACTTGTGTGACAATGTGGGGATTGAACTACTAAAATAGCGTAAGCCTAGAGTAATGGGCTAAGCAAATTAAAAGTAGGTTCAAGTCCAGAGCTTGTTGGGATGCAAATAATATGTAGAGGAAATGTGACAGATGTCTACCCAGAATCTACATTTGAAAGTTTTCAGTAAAGGAATTGTTCAGTTTCCAGAGAAATGGCTGGGTATGGGCTGTGGGAGCTGGAGGTGGCCAGCCCCCCATCTTTAGTGACCAGGTCCACCTCTACGGATTTCTTCTGTGGATTTCTACTTTACCTCAGGCACTTGGCCAGTGATGAGGGAAGTACCCAGACGTGGGATTGTAAGGAAAATTCTCTCTAGGAGTCGAAGGCTCTAGTGTGGTTTGGGGAGACACAACAGGATAGTTGGTTCATTCCTCAAATGGACCACGGATCAAGTGGCCGTCGGGGGAGCCGGGCCATTGAGGAAAACCCAAGTAGTGTACAAGTCGGGCTGTGTACCCAAAGCTGCGTGCAAGTCCGGGCTGTGTGCCTGGTGGGTTTAGAGCCTGAGGGCTGGAAATAGTGATAAAGTGTTCTGTAGTCTCTAATCTGCATTACCAGGAATGTAGACCCATGGGGGTCCGTCTATGCTTTGTTTGTTCAGCTTGGAAGTAAATAAAAGCCACACTGAAGAATCCCATTCCTGGTTCTGGACATTACACTTATTGCTTCCTGTGTTCGGATTTACTTGGGTGCCCCTGTGCAGAGTAGCCAAACCTAGGTCCCCTGTGCCGAGTAACCTCATCCTCCCCGAAACCCAGTCCCCACCAGGTACTGCTGTCAGCTTCAACAGCATGCCACCTGTCGTTTTGCTAGAAAGGCAGGGGTGAGGGGTTACAATTATTTTTCCAAAATTCTCGTCTATGACTGCTGCACAGAAGTTGAACTAGCTGCTGCACAAGCTGAAGACAGCGGGAAAATTAACTGAGGATACTAGGGACCACCCACACTTATATAGGAAATAGGAAGCTTATGTCATGTGTGGGCGGTCCCTGGTGAAAAACTGCAAAGAAGAGCTGCCGTGCCACAGCAGCCTCTGCTGGAAACTCCCAAAAGTATCACCTACTGCAAGAGATCACTACATAGAAGATCTACAGTTACAAGAGAGTAACCTATTCTTCTAGGGGCATGGATATGGTTCACTCATCCACATTGTGGCAGACTCCCAGCAGTTCTCCAGGAGGAGGGTGCAAGGCGCGCAACCCCTACTGGGCGAACACAGACTGGAGAACAGAGGTTCCAAAACGCACATCCGAGCATGACTCAAGGTAATGGGAAATGAAGGTGTGTGCCAACTGAAGGTGCCAGGCATGATACTGGATGCTGTCAAAGCTCCCAGTCTTGTCCCAAAATGTCCTCGGTCATGGGATAGGCAACTTCCAGGGATTCGCCCCTGTCGAGGATGTCTGTGAATGGGTAGTTAGCCCTTTTTTGCACAGGCTCCAAGAGGGCAGACACGGACTCCAACATGAGTTGAAATGAAGCCCTCAATGACAAAGCCCATGGTCGACAGTCAACTCTACGACCAACTTGCACTTCAAGGTATGCATCCTCAACAAATGTATGGAAGAGCCATCTGAGTTGTCCGAGATGAGCTGAAAACAGCCCTTGACCGTTGGCAGCCATTTCCACCTAGAGTAGGCTTGGTAAACTGGCTGCAGCATGGGAGTCCCTGGTCAGGGCTCCCTTCTGTGGCTGTGGTGGAGGCAGTTCCAACAGTAAAGGTGGAGAGACAGGTGTTGGTGACAAATGCCTTGGGCAGACCGGTGTGGGCTTGACCGGCACTGGCCAGTCGACCACAGGGGGCTAGGGTACAGCTCAACCCTGCCCCGCTATAGCCCACTGCTGTCAGAGGAGTTCCTCGCTGCACCACCACGTGATGGCAGATCATCTTCTCATCCAAGGAGGAGGATGAGGAACACCTCCCTGTTGAGCGAGACCAGGAGTGCGAGTGGTGCCTTTACCTCAATCTTGATCCAAGGAGAAGCCATCAGGTGTGCAGTATAGATTACGTGCACTGGAATCGGTGGAACGACCTCTGGTGGAGGCTGTCCTGCATGGAACTGGCCAGGGTCAATGGCTGGTCCATGTCCTCCTGGGTGAGGACTGGGAACATCAGGATCTTGGAGACTGGTTGTTTGTCAACCTCCTCCAACAACTGGTTAACCGGGTCGAGGAATATCTCGAATGCCTAGCTGGCCAGTGTTGAGGTTGACAAGCCCCACAGAGGCACTGTGGAGTTTGCTACTTGGCCCTTGACCAATTTTTGCTCGACTGAAGTCGGGCGCTTGACATGCACTGAGCAGTCAGGGTAGTGGGAGGAGTGTGACCTCTCCTGGTTCCACGTCTGAAGGTGTTTCTTGTGTATTTTATCAGGGTGGGCATGGCTTTTCCCCAAAGACCCGGAGGGCCCAACACATCTCTCGGAATTCACTGCTGAAGGACACTCCGATACTGGCCCCAGCCGGAAGCAGCGCCAAGGCTTAGGAGGTACCCCCCCCCCGCAGCCTTTGCTGCCACTTCTTCCATGGCCACGAGTTGAGCAGTTGACTCTGTCACAGTGGAGGCCTTCTTGTGGCCTTTCTGCCATGGTTTCGGGTCCTGATTGGCCATTCGGCCATGGAGAAGCCATGCCACGTGATCCTTCAGTGGGAACAGGAGCACTGACGGGCACAGGCCACAACCAGTGACACTATGTGCAATCTTCAGGCAGTAGAGGCATGACACATGTGGGTCTGTCCACGACACCCGTCAGCAAGTGACACAAAATCTGAAGTAGGGAACTGGCTTCGCTTCTTTTTGTTTCATTTTCCATCACTGAGGCAGGATCAGAACTGAGGAAAACAGCAGAAGGTTTGAAAACTACTGAAAAGAAAATAAATTTGCCAATAGCACACTTCAGGCCCCACAATGGCACGGAGCTGTGAAGGAGTCCAAATTCTTTCAACGGAAAGAAAGCTGACATCACAGAGCGTAACTGGAGGATATACAACCCAGATGGTGGGTGGAGTTTGGCATAAAAGCTTAAAGATGTTCAATGAATCCACGCTTTTAGTGGAACTGCCAGTGTGTGAATAAGTGAGCTATATCGACGCCCCTAGACCCTTAATTTCTGAACTGTCTAAATTCAGTTCACTACCCACACTTAGGCAAACTTCTAGCATTCCTCAGGAGGAGGGGCAAGGTAAGCACCCCAAATAGGTGACTTGGAGAACCGAGGACCCAAATGTAGCATCACGACGACTGAGAATATTGATGCTGTTGTGGAATATGAACGGGTGCATACTGCACCAGGTAGTGGCCCTGCAGACCTTGATCGAGATGCCCTTGGCAGCAGCACCACAGGCAACAGTACGTGTGCTAGAATGAGCCCTTCAACTCCTGTCTAGCTAACTGGTAACTGCAGGAGGTTATCCATTGACCAATCTCTGCCAGAAGCGGATTCAGAAAATGTAAGGAACAGCTGACATGCCTCCCTGTGAAACTCTGCCCTGCGCTCCCTGTAGTACAACACAACCTGGTGTATGTTCATTTATTAAATAGAATGCTCAGCCTTCAAAGCATGCAGTTTTGATAAGAAGATGGGGATATACTGTATATAACCTGGTTAAGGTGAAACTCAAGCCCACAACTGGCAGGAACTTTCCGTGAGTGCAAAGAAATGATCTTGCTCCTGTGGAAAACCAGACATGGAAACTGCAGAGAAAGCACCTAAAGCTCACCCACCCATATGGACAGGAAGACAGTAGCCCAAAACAGGGTTCTCCACAGCAGGTGTGACATTTCACACTTGTCCCAGAGCTTGAATGTTTCACACATCAGCTTAGAAAGCACCAGAAGTAAGTGGTGGAGGCTGCTGTGCTAGAGGGGACAGGTAAACCAGGCCTTTGAAAAAGCAACTGATCCATGTTCTTGGGCCATTGGTGGCATTTCAGCCAGCGCCTAGTATGCCGATATAACAGTCAGGTTCACCTTAAGGGACGTGGCTCTTAACTCCGACTGCATCAGAGATCAAAGGTAGTCGAGGATGTATGTCGGGGGGGACCAGTGCAAGAACCTCATCTACCTAAATCAGGAAACCCTACGGGTAAATTCCTTCCAGGATGCCTCTAGAACATGGAGGATGTGTTCTGAAATGCCCAAAGCCTACAACTCTAGCCACTCAGGAACCAGGTGCAGGGCATGAAGGTCTGGATGACTGACTGTCCCACCAGATCTTGTTAGCAGATCCTGATGCAGAGGAAACTGCTACGGGGGCCTGCTGCTGAGGCTGAGGAGATCCTGGTACTAGAACTGTCTTGGCCATTCTTCCGTATCAGGTTCAGCATGTCCCTACGCACCTTGAAAACCACCTTGTGGTAAAAGGGAAATGAATATGGCACCCAGCCAGCAGTATACTCATCTGAGAGGGAAGGGCACAGAAGAGCCTCACTTTTCTTTTTTTCTTAGAGGCAAACAGGTCCACTAGTAGTGTGGTTCACTGGGCAAACAGTTGTGTCACCACTTCCTGGTGTAAGGACCACTCATACAAGATCTCTCACATTTGGCTGACAGCACCCACCAACTGGTTGTCCTCCACTGCAACATGGACTGCAAGCAGGTCAGCAAACAGTCTCCATACTAAGGACAAAGTGCAAAGCATCTTTTGAGACTGGAGAAAGAGTATATCCCATCTTATTTGTTCATGTAGAACATGGTGATCGTGTTGTTGATGCTGACTTGTACAACCCATCCCCTAATCATCAAAGCAAACGCCATCAGTGCCAGACACTGCCCAGAGCTCCAGCAGGCTGTTGTGCTGTCAGGTTTTGCTCAGCTACCGGAACTCTTGAGCTCTGTGATGCAGCAGATAACCATCCCACCAATGACGCATCTGTTGTCAACTTGAAGAAAGGCTCTGCTCAGACAATGGGAATTTCCTCCGAGAGGTTTGAGAGGAAAAGTCACCATTCAATAGTGTCCTGAATCGTTTGAGTCACCTGAACTGCATAATTCAGGAGGTCATGGTAGTGGCCTTGTGATACTGGGACCACAGGCGCCCTGGAGGAACACATCCTGCAGTAGCTCAAATGACCACAGCTGTTGTAGGTGCTATGACTCCCAAAAGCTGGTAGAAATCCAGGGAAGGTTGCAACTACCCAACCAAAATGAGCGGCATAGGATGCAAGATCTTCTGCTTGGTCTAAGGGTAAGAAATCTTTGGCATGGAGGGAATCCAATTCCACTCAATGAACAGAATTGCTTGCTTTGGCACAAGTTCTGACTATCAGATCCAGTTTCTGGAGTGTCTGGGTCCATGGACCACTTCACAACCTCCCTGATACTGACCATGATGAGCTAGTTGTCCAGACACAAGATGACTCTTGGCACCCTTGTGCTGGAGGAAGGCTGCCATTACCGACAGGCACTTGGTGAGTACCCTGGGTGCCGATTACAGGCCAAGGGCACAGTCCTGAACTGGTACAGGTACTGTCAACCTTAAAAGCTGACAGGATGGATAGATTGGAATGTGAATTAAATATGTGTCCTGGAAGTAGAGAGAGCAGAACCAAGCTCTGGGCTCCAGAGACATTATCTGGTTGAGGGTGACCATATGGAATTTCCACCTATGCACAAACTTGTTCAAGATGTGCAGGTTGACAACAGGATGCTAGACATCTGTTTTGGTACTAAAAAGTAAAAATATACAAATCCAAGCTGCAAGGGTGTCTAGGACCACCTCACCAGCACTGTGCTCTAACAGCTGAGTGAACTTGCTCCGCAGTGTGGCCTGTGGCCAGAATTTCCCTAGACACCAAGGACTCCCACTGCTCTCTGGGTCGACATGGAGGGACAGTCCAAAATTCTAGAAACAGACCAGTCACCAGAAAGTACAGTTATGCAAGAACTTATCGTCAAGGCCACTGGTTTTCGTTTTTAACCCGAAAACCCGGTAAAATTCCAGAATTAGGGCTGCCTGAACACCGGTGAAAACAAAGATTTCATGGAATCTGGCATTTTATACCTGAGCAGTAAATCTACAAAACTTGTGTTTTTCTTATAATTGCTTCGTGTACTATTTTCAGTGTGCTTTATTTAATGCCCTGTATATTAAGCCTTCTTTTATTCTGATTATTTATACACATACTAAAAAAAGAGACAGCAGAATCCCGGTAAAATCTGGAAATTAGAGTAACAATTACCAGTGCAATTCCAGAATCTGAAGTCTTGAAAACGGAATTTCATTATTTTAATCACCGTAAATCAGTGGCCTTGCTTATCATAACAGAAGATCTTCAAGAGAAGCTCTTGCAGCAGGTAATACATATAGGAATGTAGCTGGCAGGACCTCACGGAACATTTCTAGCTAGCAGTCTATGACGGGGACCACCCCTCAACTTCACGTATGGCATAAAGGGATGGTGTTCCCCGGTGTCCCTCAGTTCTCCCACCGGAGACTTCGGCCTCGTGGATGGAAGGTGATCAGGAACAGAGAATCGAAGCGAATACCACACAGAGGAATCACAGCATTGCCGATGCAAACCAAGTGCAGAAGAGAATCTCCTAGGGGGAAGGTGGTCAGGAAGCCATACCCGCTGCAAGAGCTTCTCTCAAAGATCAACTGTTACAGTAAGTTCTTATGTAACTGTACTATCTTACTTCGAGAACCAGCTTTTGCGGCAGGTAACACATATAGGACTGAGTCCCAAGCAGTAAAAGGAGACCCAGACTAGTCTTGGGTGGAGAAAGCAGAGAAATATGAAGAGGGACGTGTCCTCAGGAGAGAAGTCCCTGTAGAACTGCAAGGCCAAAGCCCACTCTGCGTCTGGAGGCAATGTCGAGACTACAGTGTCTGATAAAGGTATGGACAGAATTCCATGTGGCTGCCGCACAAATGTCAGCCGCAGACATATTTCTGAGAGTGGCAAAAGAAGCCGATACTCCCCTCATGGAGTGACCTTTCACCGAGCCCGGCAAGGGTTTGTAACAGAAGAAAATGGAGTTATTGAGCAATTTAGAAAGAGTCTGTTTGGCTACAGGAGCCCCCTGGGTCCTGGGGTCCAATAAAACAAAAGCCGATCAGTACATCTAAATTCTCTTGTTCTGGAGAGATAAAAACACAGAACGTAATGAGCGTCAAAACGTGTGGAGAAGAACCTCCCCCTGGTTTGAGTGTTCAGGATAATATACTGGGAGGTGTATGTCCTGAGTCAGAGTCAGCTTGGACACCACCTTCGATAAGAACTTAGGATTGGTCCTCAAGGCCACTGGGTCCTTGTGGAACACTAAATAAGGCTCCTTACACATCAGGGCCTGAAGCTCGGAAATTCTTCGAGCAGAAGTAACCACAACTAAAAATAACGCTTTCCAGGAAAGAAAGCAAAGCTCGGCATAAACAGCAGGTTCAAACGGTGGGTAAGGTAAGGTAAGCTTTTCTAACATGAAAAGCAAGTCCCAAGGAGGGATGGGGTCCTTTATAGAGGCTTCATATGGAGAATGCCCTGTAGAAAAGTGCGGGCTAGTGCCACAGTTCTGCCATGGGCAGGGGTATGGTAGGTAGAGATGGCCAACAGATGAACATTGACGGATAAGTAGCCCAATCCTGAGTCCGAGAACCGCAACAGGTACTCGAGGATGGAGCTCATTGGACAGGCCAAGGGATCAAGACAGCGGGCGGTAGCCCAGACGCAAAAGCGCTTCCATTTTATGGCGTAAGGGGCTCTAGTGGAGAGTTTCCTAGCAGCCACCTGAACACTGGCTACCCTGTCTGAGACCCCAAAGCAGGATTTGGCTAAGTCGAATCTGCAGTTTGGTGGTGGTCATTTCAGAATCCTCACCAAAGAGGACGGAACCCTGGAAGGGTGCATCTAGGATGTTTGCACATCCTGTGAGAAGCCAGAGACTCTGAGCCATGAATGCCTGCGTACACACACTCCTGTGGCCGCAGCCCTCGCCATCATGTCCGCCGAATCATAAGCTGAGCAGAGGACATGTGTGCCCACATCCGAACCAGTCTGCAGAAGCTTCCCTAGCTCTGCTTTCTGTGGACAGTGAGGGATCCCCTTCACTGTATCGATCCCCTGCTCCCAAAGGGCATTCTGAAATTGAACCATGTGGGGAAGGAAGTTCAGGACTCTGTATGGTACAGGTGGCTGACGAGTAGACTTTACGTCCCAAGGAATCAAACTGCTTAGATTCTTTATCAGGGGGCTGAGTGCTGAGGTGTCTCAGTCTCTGGGACTTATCTTGGGCAGCCGAGATCACTACCGAGTCTGCCAAGGATTGTTCTCCCAAAAAGGGCTGCTCCTTGGGAGTCCTGTAGAGGCGGTCTGCCTTCTTGGGGATTGTGGCGGAGGTATGAGGGAGCTTCCAAGCCGCCTTGGTGACATCTATAAAGGTATCCACTAAGGGTGGAATAACCACCAGTTTAGGGTCCTTCTGGCATAAATATTTAGCTAAGCGGCGTCTCTCTGGGATCAAATCCTCTGTCTCCCATTCCATATTAGTTTGGATATGTCACATGACCTCCATGAAGGAGGGGTCATCAGGCAGTGTTTTGGGGGTGTCCCTTGGATCTAAGGGGGCTATGTCCCCAATGGACAAGGGTTTGGAGTAGGACATGTCCAAAGAACGGTCCGAGTCCACTGAGGAAAAGGACTGAGACCGGTTGCGCTGTCGCTTGTGCCAGTGGCAGTCGGGGGTAGCCGGAAGAAATAGCAGTTACGTAAGAACTTACCATAACAGTAGCTCTTCAAGAGAAGTTCCTGCAGTAGGTCTTTACAGATAAGACTGCGCCCTCTGGCATCAGAACCTCACGGCAAACTTCTAGCTAGCAATACACAGTGGGGGACCGCCCCCAGCATGACAGGGAATCGGTGTGACAGTATATATAGAGGGCAGTCCCCATGCCCGCCCGCCCTCCCTCCAATTCTCCGCTGGAAGATCCTTTAAGGGTGATGGGAGAAAGGAGCATAACTTCTAGAGGCCAGAGCTGCCGGTAGTTGCTCTGAAAAAGGATATGAAAACAGGAGCTGGGGGAAGGTGGGAGGGAAAATGTGACCTACTGCAGGAACCTCTGTCGAAGATCTACTGTTACAGTAAGTTCTTACGTAACTGCTATATCTTACTTCGAGAGGGTTCCTCCAGTAGGTCTTCACATACAGGCCTGAATACCAAGCAGTCAAGAAAAAAGTCGGAGACTAAGGTGCGGGAGGCGAAATGTCTACCAACTAGAGAGCCTGTTATGATAAGAGGCCTTGTAGGACAGCAAGTACAAAACCGGCCCTATGCCTTGAGGCAATGTCCAGACTGTAATGCTTGGTGAAGGTTTGGACCAAAGACCATGTGGCCACGGCACAAATATCTGAAGCAAACACATTTCATAAGAAGGCCGTAGAAGCAGCCATGCCATGGGTAGCGTGGCCTTTCTCTTCCGCCGGAAGGGGTTTCTCGTACTTCTGACAGATGAATGAGATGCAATTAGCCAACCATTTGGACAGGCTCTGTTTAGAGATGGCCATATCCTGACATCTGGGTGCGAAAGCAACAAAGAACTGGTCAGACTTACGCACCTCCGTGGTCCAAGAGATATAGTATCTCAAGATCCTATGCACGTTTAACATGCACAAAAGGTATTCTCCCCTACTGGAATACTCAGGAAAATAAACCGACAGTTGAACATCTTGGTTCAACGTAGATTCCGATACCACTTTCGGTAGAAAAGAAGGGTTAGTCCTCAGAGCCACCCGGTCTCTGTGGAAAATTAAATAAAGCATGAGACCGCTACGCTCAAAGGTGCCACGCATGCAAGTGGAGAGATCTGAGGCATGGATGCACCAGGCTGCTCTACTCCTGTGACAGAAGGTCGTGAAGGAGAGGAAGAGGTACTTGGGGTTCCAATGCCAGCTGCTGTAGCAGGGGAACCAGATCTTCCAAGGCTAGAGGGGAGCTATGAGAATCATGAGCGTGCCCTCTGCTTGAAGCTTCAGCAGAACCTTCTGCAGAACTGGAAAGGGAGGAAAAAGTGTAAAGAAACCTCCCTGTCCAACAAAGAGACAATGTGTCTCATCAGAAAACACCACGCCCTGGAACGAGCGAGCAAAAGCTGGGTTATTCTATGTTGGATGGGGAGGTAAATAGATCTATTTCTGGTCGTCCCCACTGATCGAAGAGATCTTCCACTACCTCCTGCTTTAGTTCTCACCTATATGGCTGCGTGACGCTGAGACTGACTGCCAGGATGTTGCGAACTCCCGGGACATGGACTGCGGTCAGAGACAGGCCGTCCTGGACTGCCCAATACCACACCCCCATCGCCTCCCTGCAGATGGGGTATGATTGGGTGCCTCCCTGTTTATGTACCAGATTGTGGCAGTGTTGTCTGTTTGGATTAGGAGTGTTCCCGGTTGTAAGAGGGGCTGAAATGCCTGGAGAGCATACAGCGCAGCTCTCATCTCTAGAACATTTATGTGCAACTGTTCCTCTTGTGGAGATCATCTTTCTTGAGTTCAATGGTCTCCTTGGTGGGCTCCAAGGGTCATGGTAGGAGACGGGGGATAAAAAGGCCTCCCCCCCCCCCCAGGAGAGGCTGGGCGGCTCCTGCCACCAGAGACCAGGACCCTGTGGTCCATGTCATCCGAGAGTTGGTCCCACTGGACTCTGAGGGTCCACTGGGTCACCCTCATATGCAGTCTAGCCAACGGAACTGTGAGAATGGGTGCCGCCATTAGACCAAAACAGGCAAAGGATGGAACGTGCTGTGGTCCAACAAGAGTTGGACAAAGACGAAGCTTGCTGAATCAGAGTTTCCGCCCTGTCCAAAGGCAAGAAGGCCCTGTCCTGGACTGGTTCCGTGTAATAATTGCGAATGCTGAATTGCGGCTGACATAACAGTGAGTGGCGAATAGCAAGTGTGAAAACAGCCCCAGCAAAAATACGCTATACAATTAATAGCAGTCACTGAAAAATCGCCCCTCGAACAACTGGCTCATTCTCCCACGGCAAACACTTTAGTAGGACAGCACACTGTCTTAAGTGAGTTACACAGAGGACTGGGTTTTTTGTTTAGTACATATCACAGCTGCTCTCTCTCTCGAAAGCCCCATGCTCCTAAACTACAGTAACTTATGAAATGTTTTCATTTTACCAACTTATTAACTTACCCTGTACTGGAATTTAGAGAAGAGGCACAGCACATTGTTTTACTTATTTTTATTACTTGGGAGCAGTAGGCGGTTAAGTGACTTGCTCAGAGTCACACAGTATGCAAGTGGAGGTTGTGAGAATCAAACTCAGGTCTGGTCTGCTGGATGTATCAAGCTCATTCACACCTCGTTCCTCTAACCTCTAAGCTATACTGCCTGAGGAGCAGTAGCAGCACATTCACTTTTTGTATTTCTTGGCTCTGGGAGGGAATGCTGATTGCCCAGACCGCACAGCGAGTGAGCGAAAAAGTCACACCGAGTGTAAGGTTTTTTTGGCTCTGTTAGGGAATCTTTCTTGCACAGACCGCACATACCTCACAGCAAGTGAGCGAAGAAGTCACACTGAGTAAGGCACGGAAAGGGGCTCTAATTAGCTTCCTACTTCCAGCAGTGCAACTCTAAAGATTCCCTACCTACTTCCTGTCCTACGTACACCATGACAACCACCATGGCAACCAGATGTCAAAACAGCGAATGCTGAATATATAAAAAAAAAACTGGCAGAAGCCAGACAGCCACTTCGGCTGTATTTAAGCAATTTACTGGAGTAAAATCTTCACGCTTTATTTGTTCCTTTATGCGTTCCATTACTTGCCCCATTCTGTGTACTGCAACTTTATTTAAACGTCAGTTCTGTAACACTTGCATTCACACATGAAACTGGAAGTTGTAAACCAGTCCTCTCAAGTAGTCCTATGTTGACCGTTTCTCATATTCTGCAACAATTCCGGATGCTCGTTCATTCATGTCTTTGTATTTCCTCTTTTTCCCTCCAGTGGCTGCTCCAGAGATCATTTGCTCCAACTTCAGCTCGGTTAATCTCTGTTCTTCTCGTAGGCAGTCAATCAGTCTCCAGATACTTGGATGACATGCTCAGAGGCACGAGCTAAAGCCCCTGTGCCATTCTTCCACTGCGTTGTTAGTGCATCCTAGGCAGAGAGTGGTGACTGCATGACAATTCCACCGAGGTACTGGAAATGTTGTACGTTTCTGACCCGATCTGCCTCTGGGCCTCCCCAGCCATGTGTCCTCAAAATAATCAAGGACTGGCTGGATTATTTCTTCATTAGCAACGAAGAAAGTACAGTTACGTAAGACCTTACCGTAACAGTAGATCTTCGAGAACAGCTCTTGCAGCAGGTTACACCATTAGGACTGAAGCCGGCAGGCGTCAGGACCCCACAGAATTCTTCTAGCTAACTATCTTCAGCAGGGACTGCCCCCGACGTCAGGTGTAGTACATAAGGGGGCGGTCCCGTCAGATTCCCCAGTTCTCTCCCGCCGGAGACTCCCGGCCGCAGAATGACATCAGAATGGGAGACCGAGGATCCGTCATCAAAAGACAAAGGGCGTAAGCCCCTGCCCAAGGCTTGGTAGGCCATGCCTCCATGGGAATGGTGGGCGGAGCAGACGTAAGAGCTGTTCTCGAAGATCTACTGTTACGGTAAGTTCTTACGTAACTGTACTATCTTACTTCGAGAAACAGCTCTTACAGCAGGTTACACCATTAGGACTGATTTCCAAGCAATAGCGCTTGTAAGCATTCTGGGAGGAGGAAACTAGGAAAGATCTTTGACAAGTCCTGACTCTAGGACAGGAGACCCTGTAGCACGGCCAGGCCGAAACCGTCTCTCCACCGTGATGCAATATCCAGGCTATAGTGCCCAATGAATGTGTGCACAGAGCTCCAAGTAGCTGCGGCACAAATGGCAGAGGTGGAAACATTACGAAGTGCTACAAACGAGGTAGCCACTCCCCTTGTCGAATGGCCCCGGACTGTACCTGGGAGGGGCTTCTGTTTGCTGTCGTAGCAAAATGAGATACACTGGACAAGCCAGCGAGAAAGAGACTGCTTTGAGACTGGTTGGCCCAGCATCCTCTCAGCAAAGGAAACGAATAGTTGCTCCGACTTGCGAAGCTGTTTAGTTCTGTTCAGGTAATACCTTAGACAGTGGTGAACATCCAGGGTATGAAGCAATGCCTCTCCTCTATTGGAATATTTAGGAAAATATACAGGTAAATCGATGTCCTGGTTGAGAGTGAGGGCAGAGACCACCTTAGGCAAAAACTTAGGATTCGTCCTCAGAGATACTCTGTCCTGGTGGAAAATCAAATAAGGCTCCTTACACATGAGTCGTGGGCTCAGAAACTCTCCTTGCTGGCGTGACAGCAACCAAAATAACATTTTCACGACAAAGCAGCTGCGCAATCCACGGCGAGGTTCAAAGGAAGCGTGAGTTGTTCCAGGACAAAGTAAGTCCCATGGAGGAACTGGATCCTTAATGGGTGGCCTAAGGTGTAACACCCTCTCAGGAAATCTAGAGAGCATCAAGCTGTGCCACTGTGCGCTGACCCACCGAAGGTGGTAAGCAGAAACGCGCAGAGGTGCACCATAATAGAGGAGTGAACTAGAGACCCGAATGGAATGGGAAAGCAGGTATTCCAGCACCACTTTCACCGGGCATCCTGGAGGGGAAAGGCCACGTGCTTGCGACCACAAGCAAAAGCGGTGCCATTTCATGGCGTACGTCGCATGCATTGCCAGCTTTCTGGCCACGGAAAGAACTTCCGCCACCTCTTGCGAGACCCCGTGTCGCAAAATGGCTATGTCTCTAGGAGCCATGCATGCAGGTTCAGTGAGCGTAAGTCCGGGTGGACTAGAGAACCTTCCTCCTGAGACAAGAGATGGGAGCTGAAAGGCAATGGGACTGAAGGTTCCCGGGACAGCTGCGTTAGCAAGGGGAACCAGATCTGTCTGGGCCAGAATGGGGCTACCAGGATCATTGTTGCATGCTCCCTGCGCAGTTTGAGAAGAACTCTCTGGATCAATGAGAAGGGAGGGAAGGCGTAGAGGAATCTGTCCACCCAGGAGAGGGACAACGTGTCTTGCCAGAAAACACCAGGCCCTGGATCTAGCGAGCAAAAATTGGGCAGTTTTGCGTTGCATGGGGAAGCGAATAAGTCCAGTTCTGGAGTGCCCCATTGAAGAAACAGATCCTCTGCTACCCCTTGAAGAAGTTCCCACTCGTGGACCTTGGCCTGGGAACGACTCAGACCGTCTGAGATTGTGTTGTCCACTCCGGGAACGTGAACTGCAATCAGGCTCACGCCGTGTCGGATTACCCAATCCCACACTCTCATCGCTTCCCTGCAAAGGAGGTAAGAGTGTGCGCCTCCTTGTTTGTTGAGGTAATACATCACCGCCGCATTGTCTGTTTGAAGCATGAGAGTATTCGGCAGGATCTCTGACTGAAAGGCCTGCAGGGCGTAAAGGGCCGCTCTCATCTCCAGAATGTTGATGTGGAGATGAGCTTCTTGAGGGGTCCACGTTCCCTGGGACCTCACCCCGTTCAGGTGTGCTCCCTACCCCAGCCCTGAGGCATCTGTGGAAAGAATCACCTCCGGGGACGGCGCTGTGAACGGAACACCTGCAGAGAGTGTTCTTGGGTCTAGCCACCACTGCCAGTCTTGAATCACGGCATTCGTGATTCTGACCGGCTGCTGCATGTGGTCTTGCCTTTGGTCCCACTGCACCTTGAGCATCCACTGAGTTACCCGCATGTGGAGCCTTGCCAAAGGGACGGTTGGAATGGCCGCAGCCATGTGTCCAAACAAACGAAGGACCTGCCTGGCAGGAGCCGTCTTCTTCGCCGAGAGGTCCCTGATGAGGGATCTGATGCGTTCCGCTCTTTCGTTGGGAAGAAATGCTTTCCCTTGGACGGTGTCCAGAACTGCTCCTATGAACTGCAGCTTCTGTGACGGTATGAGGAGAGACTTCTCGTAATTGATGAGGATGCCCAGAGACTGGAACAGAGCCTGGATGCTCTGGATAGCCAGCAACAACACCTCTCTGGAGGCGGCCATGAGAAGCCAATCATCCAAGTCCGGGAACACATAGTGGCCCTGTCTCCTTAAAGACGCTGCCACGACTGCCATGCACTTGGTAAAGACCCTGGGGGCTGATGACAGTCCGAACGGAAGAGCTCGGAACTGAACATGGTGGCTGAGAAACTCGAAGCGCAGGAACCTCCTGTGCGCTTGAGCCACAGGGATATGCAGGTAGGCGTCCTGCATGTCTAGGGACGCAAAGAAGGCGTCCTGCCTTAGCATGGGAATAAGACCCTGAAGGGTCACCATGTGAAATCGTTTGTAGTCGACCGATGTATTTAGGTCGCTGAGGTCCAAGATTGGACGGAGGTCCCCTGTTTTCTTCGGAACCAGAAAGAAGTGGGAATAGTATCCAGATCCTATCTGGTTCTCTGGAACACACTCCACCGCTCCCTTCTGCAGGAGCGCGAGTATTTCTTGCCTGATAAGCAATTTGTGCTGACCCGAGTAACGGGAGAGCAGAGGAGGCCTCGAGGGTGGCTTGTCTGCGAATTCTATAAAGTGGCCTCTTTCGACCAACTGAAGGACCCACCTGTCGGTGGTTATGGACTGCCACCCTGGCAGGTAGTCCGCAATGCGACCCCCGGACCTTGATGTCCCGTTGATCCTGAGAGGTGGGGGCCGGGAAGGAGTCATGCTGTGGCGGCAGAGGGGCCCACTGGCTGAGCCGGCTTAGCTGGGCGCTGACTTCGGCCCGCGGGCAACTTTCCCTGGGCTCTGCGAGGAACGGAGCCCCCTGTTGTGGTCGGTCGTGGGACTGCTGTCTCTCGTCTGACGAAAACGGCTTTGGTTCCTACGAAAGGAACTAAGCCTGAGTCGGTACATTGCCTAGACTGACCTCACTGCCTTCCCGGCCTCTTGGAGTTTGGTGAGGACCTTCTCAGAGGATTCACCAAAAAGAACTTCTCCATCAAAAGAGGCGTCCAGGATGTTCTTCTGGACGTCCGAGGTGAATCTGGAGACACGGAGCCATGAGTGTCTCTGGAGGCATACGCCCGAAGCTGCCGCTCTGGCCGAGGAGTCTGCGGAATCGTACGCGGCTCGCAGCACCTGGGTTCCCACGTCCGAACCCGTACGGAGGAGTTGTAACATCTCCTCCTCCTGCTCACCGTCTGGCAATTTGTCCGCCAGGTCCAGTCCCTGCTCCCACAAGGCATTCTGGAACTGTACCATGTGGGTTAAGTAGTTCAGGGATCTGATGGCGCAAGTAGTGGAAGCATACATGCGCCTGCCCATACCGTCCAGCTGTTTGGACTCCGGGTCCGGTGGCAGGGTGCTCAAATGTTGCGGTCTCTGGGACCGGTCATGAGAGGCTGTGATGACCAGAGAGTCGGCCAGAGGATGTGAAGCCAGATACTGGTCCTCCCTAGGGGCCTTGTACAGGTGGTCAGCTTTCTTTGGCATCGCCGGGAACGAGTGTGGACGCTTCCACGCTGCCTTGGTGACGTCCACGAAAGTGTCCACCAAGGGTGGTACCACCACAGGCTTTGGATCTTTCTGCCGAAGATACCTGGCGAGGGCGTAGTCTCTCGGGATCTAATTCTTCCGCATCCCAGCCCATGTTCTCTTGGATATGCCTCATGATCTCCGAGAACGATGGGTCATCCGGAGGAGATCTAGGAAGTTCATGTGGGTCCGGAGAAGGGATGTGGATCGGAGAGGGGGATCTGGATCCTTCCGAGAATTCCGATCCCGTGTCCTCCGTCGACGGCGAATGGCGGCGTCTTTTGGGTCTATTAGGGCTGGGTGACCCTGAAGAAGATCTGGACGGAGGTCTCCTTTTGTCTGGTCTCCCCCTAGGAGGATCCGCCGGCTCCTGGGGGAAAGGTACTCGGCCTGCCGCCCTGGACGGAGTAGGGGGCGCAGGGGCCGAAGGTGGAGGAGGAGTAGGAAGAGGAGGAGGGGTGGGAACCACATCCCTTTTTATGGTGTCCCACCAGTAAGTGAACAACTCCTTGACCTCGGATATGTAGAGGCCCGACAACGGACCGGGCGCTGATGGCCGGTCGAGTTCCGGCATCGGCTCCCCATGGGGTCTCAGGTTCTGGAGAGGGCTCCGGGGGGTGTGTGTGTGTGTGTGTGTGTGTGTGTGTGCGACAGGACCAGGTTTGCCCGTCTGGTCCTCGGGCTGGGTCAGTTCTTCCTCCGTAATCGTCTCCTGACCGACGTCAGTGGGAGGCGTCGGGGTCCTCTTCTCAATGGGTACGGGTATGGACATCGGTCCCCGGCCGAGAAGATGTAGGCCTGACCGGCAACAGGCATCTGGCGGTCGACGGTTCCTGGGACCTATGGTGTAGGGCCGGCGCCGGGTCCGACGACTTCTTCAAGGAGGTAAGCTCTTTGGTCTTCCTCTGGGGAGGAGGAGGCAGACCTGACGTTGGGTTCGGAATGGCGGGACCCAGACTTATGGTGGTGATGACGGTCCCCCGACCTAGCCAGGGCCTTAGAAGAGGAAGATGAGGAAGGCCTGGAGGTCTTGGCCTGTGAGACAGAAGAGGAGCCCGAAGGAGTCTTCACCGCTGCGGGGGGAAGGCTGAGAGCGGGCCCGGGAAGGAGAGCGGTCCGACTGGGAGCAGGAGCTACGGGAGTCAGAGGCCCTAGACGGGGACTTGGATCTAACTCTCTCCCTGTGCTTCTCGGGGTGTCTCTGGGCCTTCTCTGAGGATTCCCCCTTGGAGGCTGCGTCCATGGCCCTGATTTTTTCTTCGAGCAGGAACGCCTGAAGGGCCTTCTGGTGATGGATCCGGGTCTGGCTGTCGAACCCCTGGCAAAATGAGCAGGACTGGGTGTCGTGGTCTGGGCCCAGGCACCAGACGCAGGGCGAATGCGGATCCTTAAACGGGATTTGCTTCCCACAGGCGCACTTCGAAGGATGGCCTTCAACGGAGGTTGGAGAGGACATCAGACAGCAAAAGAGCCGAAAAAACGAACTTTTCCCCGAAGGAAGAACTTAACCGAGTGTCGCGAGCTAGAAACGAGCGAAGGGTCGAGCATACAAGTCAGCGTGAGGAAGAACTGGGGAATCTGGCCGGGACCCTCCTTATGTACTACGCCTGGCGTCGGGGCGGGACCGACATCAAGCGGTCCCGCTGAAGATAGCTAGCTAGAAGAATTCCGTGGGGTCCTGACGCCTGCCGGCTTCAGTCCTAATGGTGTAACCTGCTGCAACAGCTGTTTCTCGAAGTAAGATCTCCAGTTCTCTAAGCTCCTCAAAATCCTTAAAATTGTCATCTGGGGGAACGAAGGCCAATGCCAATAGCATCCTAATGTTTAATGCAAAGTCTAGATCATTGCAGTGCATACGCTCTACTTCTGTACATGTCTGCATCTTGCGCCACATAGCCTGCGCAAACTGGAAAAAACAGCCCCTCACGAGTACCTGGGAAAACAGTTAGGAATGCCTTCCATGCTGCCCTCTCAAAGTCCATTATTGCATTTCCAGATTTCAAACCTTCGCATAGTGTTTTCAGCTGGGAAAATACATGCTCATATGACAAAGACTTCCTAGAGCACATCAGTACATATACAGCAGAGATCACAATTCCAGAGCGCAATGCATGAACTGTATAAAGTTGACTGAAGAGTGAGGGGCAAGATTTGAATGTTCCGTCTAACATCCAGTCTTCACTGTCCCTCAACAGCCTCAACTTCCCCTCTGTAGCAAAGATCAGTATTCTATTAACTTCATTACCACTGTCATAAATGAGGAACCTCTCTCCAGAACCCAGTAGTGTAAATTCATTGGGGATAATGAGGTCCTCGACAGCAGATGGTGTGGCAGGACAACTCCTTTCAGTTTGGCATATGCGCTGCACAGTGTGCTTCATAAGTCATAAATCTGGCAGTCTACTGGTAACTGATTCAGGAGCACTTGATGTGCACTCCACTACAACCTGAGAAGTACTCTCAACTGTTGTGCGGGCACGGTCACAAAGGTCTGCTATGACCTTCCTAGCTCATACTTCACCAGCATCTATTACATGGTTATGCTGTTTTACTACAGAAGTTACTCTGTCTGCCACAGTGTGTAGCCTAGCAAGGCATTTATATTTATGTGCTTCTGCACACCTCCGGTACACCTTCTCCAAGTTATCCTTATCCTTTTTATATAGGTAACCATTATTAAGCACTAGTGGCTTACCATTCTGGCTGGTGGTAAATTCAAGTGCCATATTCTAGAAGAACTCCTCCTCAGCAAGTCAAACAGCAACTGCAACAGAACTCCTCCACCTCAGCAACTCCAGCACTTTAGCGCTAGTAATTACTGGTATCTTAAATACACTGACTGCACACAGGTGTCAAGTTAGGTAACTAGTTGGCTGGGGACAGTTTATCTTGTAGCACAACAAGTTTACATGGGGAGCAGGAATAAGGTGACACATGCTTATTAGCTATTATGACGCTGCTGAAGTAACTGTTTTTGTAAGTAGCTATTATTGGCAGTTTGCTATATTTGTTTTTGCTATTATTTATTTGCTGTTATTGCCTTGCTATTTATGATTCGCTATTATCACAGTTTACCCCTGGACTGTATCCAGCACCACTCCAATGAATTGGGAGATGCTGAGAGCATGAAAGCTAAACCTTGGGATAGTTCACAGTGATGCCAAGCCGGTAGAAGAGGTACAGGGTGGTGGAAAGAGACTCCATCAGACTGTCCTGAGATGGGGCTGACAACAGCCAATCATCCAGCTATGGGAACACTTAAATCCTCTTGCGGTGCAGAGCCGCATCCACCACCGCCAGGTACTCAGTAAAAACCCGAGGTGCTGAAGAACAGCTAGAAGGAAGGGCCTTGAATCGATAGTGGTTCTCCTGAAAGGGAACCGAAGGAAATGGCGGTGGGTCTGGAGGACAGGGATGTGCAGGTAAGCATCCTGCATGTCCAGAGAATACTGCCATTGATTCTATTGGAGTTGGGGTAAGAGTCCCTGCAGGGTTAGCATGCGGAACCTTTTGTATTCTAACAAAGAGGTTGAGCAGGCTGAGGTCCAGGATGGGCCTCAGATCAGCCGTATTTTTGGGCACCAGGAAAAACAATGGGAGTAATACCCCCGCCATCCTGTCTGCCCAAAAGGAACCAGTTCAATAGCTGATTTTGCTAATATAGCTAGGATTTCCTGTTGAATTAGGTGTGGATGGCCTGACGGGTAGTGAGACCTGTCTGGAGGATTATCCGGGGGTCTGTCCAGGAACCTGATTAAGTGCCCTCTTGTGATCAGTTGGAGGAACCAAGTGTCTACAATTATCGTCTCCCATCCATCTAGGTGGAGGGCAAACGTTCCCCCCACTGGCTCCGCTGGAAAAAACAGAAGAAGGTGGAGGGGATCCCCTTGAGTCAAGAGGCGGAGGGGAGGGCCACTTTACTGCCTCCAGAGGTCTTTGCCAGAGAGGTCTGGGCATCAGAACCAGTGGCGTGGTGCTTTCCCTGGCATCTGTTCTGGTTCTGTCTATTCCATCTTATCTGCGGGTGATGAAAAGGCTGCTTGGGATTTTTGGCCAGAGCGGTATGTGGAGTGGAGCGTCCCACAGGGATCTGCTGCTCTCCTGTGGCTCACTGGTGCTCCTTCGCATCGCCTTGAACAGGATGGAACCCCTGAAGGGGGCATCCAGGCGAGTTGCGGAATCTGAGTGCCACACTGTGAGCACTTCTTCTTGATTTAACGCAAAGGCATGCATTAAACTGGAAAAAGACACAATGAAAGAACACAAAATACTTATAAATTGGTGGTTGACTGTAGCAGAGTTCATTGTGAGGTCCGATGTATACAGGTCGACGCCGGGAAAGAACTAGAGGGCAGGCATGGGGACCGCCCCCTATATACTATCACGCTGACATCCCATTATGCGACTCCAGGGGTGACCCCCCCATTATGTATTGCTAGCTAGAAGTTTTCCATGCGGTGCTGACGCCAGAGGGAGCAGTCCTATGTGTAAAAACCTACTGCAGGAACCCTCTCGAAGTAGGATCTCGGGCTCCGGGATCTGGAGCGGCACTTATGAGGAGCCTTACCCTTGTCATTAACAGAGGGTGGGGTACTCTTTCCTGAAGGGGGGGGGGCTGGAGGCCTTTGTAGGAGCCCCTGTATCCAGAGGGGGGATTCTCAATCCTTGGTGACTTTGGAGGGAGGAGATCCGTCTGGATGGTTTCCCATCAATATCCGAAAAGGTCCTTAACCTGTGACAAGTTTAGATTCGGGTCTGGGTCTGTCGTCAGACTCGAAGCCGGTCCAGCGCCTTTGTACGGCGGGTGCCACGATCTGGTGACAGTGGGAGGCGGAAGGCAATGTCGGGGCAGTGTTAGTGGGCCCGACGCTGGTAGTCGATGTCTGCTTTGAGGCCGTTGTCAGACGGTCCTCGGAAGGGCTATGTCCTGACCGATTGTCCACCGGTGGGGGGTGGACAACCAGTGACATCGGGGACTGGTTCAGCAGAGACAGCGGTTGGACTGCAGAAGCAACTGCATTGGTCGCCTGACGTTGGTGGGTATCCCCACCTGATGAATGCTGTGTTTACGGATGCTTGTCTGATGACGGCTTGGCGTGCCTTGGTGGCTGGGAGGTGCACCTCCCTGAGAACTGCCCCGAGGCTTTATGACTGTCCTGGGAGTCGGCACCAGAGACGGAGGCCGACTGGGGCTGTGCTGATGTCTGACCCTTACCAATTTCAGTGGTCCAGCCTGGAGGGGGGGGATCCAACGTCCTTACCCTTGTGACAGGGTGGAATAGGACCCTGTCCCAGTTGTTATGGAAAGAGTTTGAATGCAGGGATCTGTTCTGTTCTATTCCTTTCCTGTCTCTTGTCTATCTGGTTGGCAACCAAATTTTCTCGTGAGATCTAGGATCACCCCGACAGTCTTGCAATTATTTGCCTCTCAGTCTTCCCTTGCTGTTTGTCTTTTCCTCCCTTGCATATCTGCTGATATAAAAATATATTCAAATCATTATGTGGAAATGTAACTGATATTGGGATCCTTCTGTTTGGAAATTACATAGTGTTTTTTTTTTTTTTAAATTCAAATTCTTTATTGATTTTATAATAAGAGCAACATACATAGGAGTAGAGATTACAAAGTGTAACATAGTACTATCTAACCCTCCACTCCCTCCCCCAACCCTTCACCCAGACCACCCCTGGAGTTTGCCCTTATGAGGTAAATACATATGCAGGATTCCTCTCAAAAGAAGATACAAAAATGACAGGACAAAAGAGGAGCCAGGGAAATATGATACAATCAGTGCAAGTAAAGAGTATACAGCTTGCCCTATCTTTTGTCAAAAAGTTTAAGGCTATTACGGGAGCTGGCAATTAAGCATTCAGTCCTGAAGCACATTAAGCGATCATTCAGCCATTCACCATAAGAAATTACGAGTTAGTCCATCCAGTGCTTGAGTAGTAGCTTCTTGACCACCACTAAAATTAAAGCCATAGAATATCTTCTCTCTTTAACCTTGATACTGGAATAACAACCTAGGATACAAATTTCTGCTGTAAATAAACCATCCAAACCAAGCAGTGGGTTCATGTTATCCTGGATTAGCTGCCACAAGGGAGAGACCTTTTCACAATGCCAGAAGATGTGTAATATATTCCTTTCTACCTTGCCACACACCTTGAACAAAGAGGAGAGGGAAGATGGCCTATTTTGGCCAATTTAAGCGGACTATAATACATGTAATTTAAGATATGGAACTGGGTGAGTCTGAGCTTATCTTGGGTACTGTAGAAGTATAGGTCCTTCCAAATCTGTGGCCAATCCAATTGGCCAGGGTAACCTCTTGGAGCAGGGAGCTCCAGACCTTGGAACCCAAAAGGGGCTCAGGATAACCAATAACTAAGAGACAGGAGTATAGGCTGGAAATGGCATGTGGCTTGGGAGCTAACACCTTCAGTTATTCCAAGATAGGGTTTGGCACCGAGGGTTTAGGAGTAGTGCCAAATAGTTGGCTTAACAAGTGCCTGAGCTGGAAGATCTTGAAGATGTGTACTTGGTTTATGTCATATTTCAGGAGGATGTCTGGAGATGAGAGGAAGGATTACTGAGAGTACAGGTCTGCTACTGTGGCTTCTCTTAATTGTGGTAACCAATTAAGGACAAGGCAATAATCCCCTATCTTAATGTTAGGGTTTAAAATGATAGACTGAATAAAATCTTTCTGGGGAAACATTTTTTTGAAATGAACAAAACTGGGAAAATACTCTAAGTGAGGTGCCAATCACAGATTGGCAGATTATATCCGATAAGGATTTCCATGGGAGGCAGAAAAAGGTTGGTATGGTACAATTATGGGGCTGCAAAATCTGGTCCTCAATTTGTAGCCAGGCACGAGTATAAACCCCTTCGACGCTCAAGAGCTATCGGCCACATTTAGAAAAATGACTAGCCCAGTAGTACAGTAGGAAATTGGGGAGGCGCAAACCCCTCATGTCTTCCGGGAGGCTCAGCTTACTGTAGGAACGTCAGGGGTGCCTGTGAAGCCAGATGAAGTTGGAGATAAGAGAGTGTATCTGTTGAAAAAAAGAAAGAGGAAGCCAGAGATTCAACATATTTAAGGGATTAAAAAAACCTGGGAGGACATTCATCTTGATTATGTTAATTCTGCCCCATAAAGATATCGGTAGGGAGTCCCACCTCTGGAGATCTTGTTGGAATCGAGTCACCAGGTCAGTTAGGTTTAATTTCTTGGTGAGGAAAGAATCAGTGGATAGAAGTATCCCCAGATACCTGACTGACTTTGGAGACCATGTCATGCCAGATTGGTGGAAAGCTGCTTTGTGAGTATAGTGGTTGAGGGAGAAGATTTCGGTTTTGTTAACATTCAGTTTATAACTACTGAACTGGGATATCACTTTTAGCGTGTGGTTGAGGGAAACAGCTGGGTGCTCTAGGTGAAGGAGGATGTCATCGGCATATGCCAAGAGTGTTAAGGGGAAACCAAGCACAGGAATGCCCAGTATCTGGGGAGTCATTTTAATGAGTCTCAAAAAGAGGCTCCAGGTATAAATTAAAAAGGAAAGGAGAGAGGGGGCATCCCTAGCTGGTGCCAGTGTAAAGAGAAAAGCGAGAGGAGAAAACCCAGTTACAAAATACCTTGGTGGAGGGGGAAGAATATATGGTTCTAATCCATTGAAGGAAAGTCTGTGGATACCCCATCTTCTGCAGGGTTGACCAGAGAAACTCCCAGTCCACCCTGTCGAAAGTCTTTTCGGCATCTAATGAGATCAGGGACATGGAAGAGGGGAAGGACTGAGCGACCTGGAATATATGTTTCAATTTCCTTGGGTGATCCACAGAGGAACGTCCTGGAACAAACCCGACTTGTTCTGGACTCAGGAGGTGCATCCATACCTTTCTAATGCGCAGGGAGAGAATTTTAGTAAGGATCTTGTTATTATAGTTAAGGAGAGAGATAGGACGATAACTTGCTGGTCTGATATGTGGTTTGTTGGGTTTAAGGAGAAGGACAATAGTGGCTTCTTGTAGTGAGGGGTCAAGTGAGCTGGCAGTAAACATATAGGAATACAACCTGAGTAGGGGAGAGATTTCTTTGGAGAAAGATTTATAGAAACTAGAGGGGAAGCCGTCTGGGCCTGGAGCTTTATCGGGAGTTAGACTGTTAACAGCCTCATCCACGTCCATCAAGGAGATGGCAGTATAAAGGAAAGCCTGCTGGTGAGTGAGTAGACAAGGGAGATGCACTAAATCTAAGTAATCTTCTATTTCATGGGGAGTCGGGGGAGAAGGGTTCTTCCCATATAGACTGCTATAAAAGCCTTCGAATACTAGGGCTATGCCCCAAGGTGAGGTCTTGATAGAGCCATCTGGAGCCAGAATAGAAGGAATCAACCCGGGGCCTTCCAGCTTACGTAAACACAGAGTGAGGAGCCTGCCGGCTCTCTCTCCTTGCTCCACATATTTGGCCCGTGTTTTAAGGATGGCATATTCTGCTTTCTCTCTCAGATCAGCATATTTATTTCTTAGTGAAAGCAGCTTCACCAATGTATTTGGAGAGGTAGACGAGGAAAGAGTGAGTTCAGCCGACCTAATTTGTGTTAGGAGGGATAAGGCCTCTGCTTCTCTCTGTCTTTTACTTATAGAGGCGAGTTTGATAAACTCCCCTCGGAGATAGCATTTAAGTGCACACCAAACAAGATCCTCCCTGCTTACCGAGCCTCTGTTTGAGTCAATGAAGGACTGTATAAGACACTGCATTTTGGCCATGATGGATTTATCTTTTAATAGCTGAGTGTTCAGCTTCCAAGCTTCATCTCTTTGCAATGTGGGGTCTGGGGTGAGGACAACCCAGGCCACTCAGTGGTCAGATAAAACAACTGGTTCTATCCCTGCTTGACATAGGCCATTCAAAAGAGGAAGGCTAACTAAAATACAGTCGAGCCTGGACCAGGACTGATGAATATTGGAGTAATAGGAATAGAGGTGGTGGAAGGTACTGAGGATGTGCCATGGATCAGCAGGCTGAGCAGGTCTGTAAAATCCTTAACGCTCTTTGGGATTTTGGGGGGGTTAGCGGAAGATAGGACCTATCTAAATTCTGTGTGGGAGAGATATTCCAGTCCCTTCCCAGGATTAGGGGTGTGGGTAAAAGAGATGCTAGCCTACTGGCTAGGTCCATTACGAATGGGGGTTCGCCCCCGACTGGCTCATATAAGCATCCTAGGACAAACTCAGTGCAACAAAAGGAGCCTTGAATCAGAATTAAATCTACCCTCAAGATTAGGGAAGGTAGATTCAGCCTGAAAAGGAATACTGCCACTCCTCTACTCGAGGAGTTTCCAGAGGCAAAGACCTGAGAGATCCCCTGCCTACGCAGCCAGATAGCCTCTTTGGCTAACAAATGCTTCTCTTGGTGGGGTCCTAAACTCCCTCAACGTTCCACATTAGGAATTGAATGACCTGCCCCATCATGATTAACAGACAGTATGATCAAGAGAGCCCTTCTATCCATTAACTAGGTATAACCTATGGGGCACACTCCAAACCAACTCCCCCCCCCCAACCTTCCAGACTGATACCAATGTAAACTGAGTAGGTGGAACAACGGCAATGAATCAATGATTCAAACTAGTGTACATAAACACATAAAACCCATTTCTGAAATGACAGTCAAAACACCCCCACACTGTCCCCCCAACCCACCCTCTGCATTTTTAAAACTAGCCAACAGTGCAAGACCACCCACCCAATAACTACTATCTCTATCCCAACAGATAAACTATGTACAAGCCCTTCCCCCTTCCAAGGAACAAAACCAAAACCGGAGCCGAGTTTATTATTTTTAGAATGTGTGTGTGTGAGGACCCTATCAGCCTGGTTCCACTCTGTTTGGTGTGGATTTAAAATAGTTCTGATTGTCAGTCTAGATGAGCAGAAGCACCTAACCCCTTGTACCAAAACGTAATGCTGAAATAGATTAGCCAGCAACCCCAAGATTAAAGCATCTCCCAAATTTATTGAATGAGTTAGCAGTATACAGCATGACAGGAATATGAAAAGCTGGAGATCCAGGTCATTGCCCAACCCTAAACTGAGTATCCACCCCCCCCCCTTACATCCTCACAAGCCTGGGAACTATATAAAGAATCGGATTGTCAATAAAAGAAAACAACAGCTGCTACAGCTACCCCATTTGCTTACATAATGACACAGCTCTATTAGATAAATAAAGCAGTTCAGGTGTCTGCAAACAGATTGGGCATGCACTGGCACAGGTCTTTAGTTTTGTTGACCGGGTAAGTGCACTAGACAAATTCTGCCTATTTTCAGGCACGACCCGGGGGAGGGATACAGATGAATGCCAACTGACCTTGAACCAGGGTTAAGCTGTTGGTGGTATTTTTAGTGAATGAGGGAAATTTGGCCAGGACACTGGGGAAATTCCCCTACTCTTTTCGATAAGTGCCATGGGATCTTTAACATCCACCTGAACTACCACAATCCAGGCAGATGGGACCTCGGTTTAACGTCTCATCCGAAAGACGGCACCTCTCATGCTGCACTACAGTGTCAGTACAGGGATATTAACCCAAATGCCAGATGTGGGAACTGAACCCACAGCCTGCCTACAGATGTGCAGCTTTGGGTAAAGGAACATTGACCAGAAAGTGAGGGAAAAGGCCGTTTCTTTGGCTGAGGACTAACAAATGGCCAAACAAATGCCACAGCAGCGAGGTAACAGCCAAGCATTGGAAAGACACTCTTTTTCAAATTTAAACTCAAAGTCTGATAAGAACTCTGGTGGGGGTAACAAATCTGTGCCCAAAGACGTTATTTGCTACAACTGTAATAAGCCAGGTCACACTGCAAGAAATTGCCATAAGAAGAGTGCCACTGAAGCAGATTTGTCCTTAGCAAATTGGGGCAAGTACCTAACAGATGTGAAGTGAAGGTGGGGATAAGACTGTAAAGTGACTCATTGATTCGGGAAGCAGACAGACCCTAGTGCATGTTGAAGTGCTGGGAAAACACTGTGCAAAAGGACCAGGTACTGGTGCTATCTGCATCCACAAGGCCACTTGATACTATCCCACCACCCAAGTGACTCTGACCATTAAGGGTGTGTCACACCAAATGAAAGTGTGGATAGTACCTAAGTTACCTGTACCTGTGATTACTGGAAATGACTGTCCAGGATTTACTGAGTTAATCTCAGAGGAACTGAACCCTGTAGTTTCAGCAGCAGTGGTAACAAAAGCTCAGGCAAAGAAAATTTCAGATGGTGGGGGCACTTTTCCTTTCAGTGATTTTGATTCGGACTTGTCTGAGCACAGCTCCAAGATCCGGAAATCCAGGAAAGAAAGAAGGTGCCTGAAGAAACTGTGACAACTAATGACTGATGGACATAAAGGGTTAACATATGAAAATGCTGAAACTAAACTGATAACTGATCGTGATTTTCTTTCAGAACAAGCTAACAATGTTTCTCTCCAGGGTTATTTTAAGCAGCAGGGGATGAAACCAAAACAGTGTGGACCAAAGTTTAAAAAAAGTTATGGGTTACTGTACAGAGTTTGGGTTAAACCTCAGACACAGGAACAGACAGAAAGTAGTTACGTAAGAACTTACCTTAACAGCAGATCTTCGAGAGAAGCTCTTGCAGCAGGTAACACATATAGGACTGATGCCACCTGGCGGAGGTTCATGGCAAATTCTTCTCTAGCAGTACCTAGAGAACTGCCCCCTCTAGCGCCACCCGATGTCCCCTGTATAAGGAGAAGCGGTCCCCGTGCTCAGTTCTTGTCGCCAAAAAAAAAAAGGTTAGCATGAGGTGACATAGAATGGCCTAATCACACTCTCGCCCCTGAAAACATGGCCGACACAGGAGAGGCCTGGTCCTGGGGAAGGAGGGCAGTAAAAATCATACCTGCTGCAAGAGCTTCTCTCGAAGATCTACTGTTACGGTAAGTTCTTACATAACTGTACTATCTTACTTCGAGAGGAAGCTCTTGCAGAAGGTAACACATATAGGACTGAGTCCCAAGCAGTATAAACTGAAGACAACCCTTGGGAGGGGGAGAAAGGAAAGACAGGGAACAGGAGGCATCCCCCAGGAGACCAAGCCCTGCCAGACTGCAAAGCCAAATCCTGCTCTGTGTCTGGAAACTATGTCCAGGCTACAATGCCCGACAAAGGTGTGAACAGAATGTCATGTGGCGGCGGCACATATGTCAGCCACCGACACTCTCTTCATGGCCGTGAAGGAAGTGGCGACAGCCCTAGTGGAATGAGCCTTAACTGGGCTGTGAGGGCATTGGTTGCGTTTCTGGTAACAGAAGGTGATGCAGTTAACCAGCCAACGTGAAAGCATCTGCTTGGTAACCAAGCATCCTACGGACCTGTCCATGAAGGAGACGAACAACCGGTCGGATTTCCTGGTCCCCTTAGTTCAGGACAGGTAGCAGCGCAGCGCCCTGTGAACATCTAAAGAGTGGAGAAGTGCTTCCCCCTTGTTGGAATAGTCCGGGTAATAAACCGGTAGTTGAACCGAATGGCTCAAGGTGAGCTCCAAAACCACCTTAGGTTTAAAAAAAAAAAAAAAAAAGGGGTTAGTCACCTGTAACAATAGTTCTAGGAATGGTTTTATGTTGTTCATCCACACTCTTTAGCATGTCCCCTTCCACTTTAAATCTTGCTGGAAGTCTTCAAGCTGGCTCCTCCCTCCCACCCAGGAGGTATAACCCTAGGCTCTACCCCATGATGCCAGATCTTAGCCCACTGGAAGCCAGGTGTTGTGCGTCCGCAGCCGGAAGGATACATGTGGATGAACAACATATACCACTCCTAAATACAATGCGCAGAACTTACCGTAACAGTAGATCTTAGAGAGGCTCTTGCATCAGGTAATTACATATAGGACTGATGCCAGCGGCGGCAGGACCCCACAGAAAATTTCTGGCTAGCAGTCCCTGGTGAGGACGCCCCCACCTCAGGTGACGGCGTCATCACGGCGTTGGTATAAAAGGGGCGGTCGGTCCCTCCGCTCTTCCAGTTGTTTCCCGCCACAGGCCGGACAAGAGAGGCGGAGTTCCGGTTCCTGGAAAGGAGCTGAAGAAGCCTAGGGAAGGGCTGGAAGGTATTACCTACTGCAAGAGCCTCTCTTGAAGATCTACTATTACAGTATGTTCTTGCGTAAATGTACTATCTTACTTCAAGAGGGCTCTTGCGGTAGGTAATTAGATATAGGACTGAATCCTGCAGTCTGGAACAAATAAGAGGCACCGGGAGGAGGAAACTACTCCAAAAAGAAGCCGTAGCCTTGAAGGCCTCAAGACAGGAGGCCTTGCAAAACAGCTAGCCCGAAGCCTGCTCTACGGCGAGAGGCAATGTCCAAACTGTAGTATTTCATAAAAGTATGAACCTAAGTCCAGGTGGCAGCAGCACAGATGTCTGCCGCAGACACATTCTTGAAACAAGCCGCAGAAGCCGCTACTCCACGAGTAGAGTGACCTCTGACTTGACCCGGAAGGGTCTTGTTGTACTTGTCATAACAGAAAGTGATGCAATGAGCCAACCACTTCGATAGGCATTGCTTGGAAACAGCATTGCCTTCCCTTTTGTGAGCAAAAGGGACGAACAACTGATCAGTTTCTCTGAGATCCTTAGTCCTTTTGGTGTAGTATCTCAGAATCTGGTGAACATCCATGGTATGGAGTAAATATTCTCCCTGGTTGGAGTACTGCGTGAAAAAGGCAGGTAACTCTATGGACTGACTTAAGGTAGACTCTGCTACCACTTTAGGTAGAAACTTAGGATTCGTGCGAAGAGCCACTCATTCTTTGTGAAAAATCGAATAGGGGATTTTACACATAAGGGCCTGGAGCTTAGAAATTCTTCGAGCGGAAGTAATGGCCACCAAGAAGAGCATCTTCCACGAAATAAACTTCAGATCTGCGGTTGCTGCAGGTTCGAAGGGAGGAAGGGTAAGTTTCTCGAGAACAAAGTTCAAGTCCCAAGGGGGAGCAGGAGTTCGGATGGGGGGCCTCAGATGAAGGACCCCTCTAAGAAAGGTCTTAGAAACCTCCAACTGGGCAAAAGCTTTATCTGCGAAAGGAGCATGGTAGGCTGAAATAGCAGACATGTGCACTTTCAAGGAGGAATGACTGAGAGCCAGGTCAAAGAGATGACGTAAATATTCCAGCAGAACAGCCACTGAACAGGAGAAAGGCTCCACATTCCTATAGGCGGCCCAAACAGAAATCTCTTCCATTTCATGGCATAAGTGGACCTAGTGGAGGGTTTTCTAGCCTCCACCAGAATCTCCGCCACTTTTGGAGAGATGCCAAAATGAGATTGAGATAGGTCTGCAGGAGCCATGCATGAAGTTCAAGGGACTTGAGGCCTGGATGGACCAGGGTCCCCCGATCCTGGGTCAGCAAACCTCGAGATAAAGGAAGAGGAAGAGGAGAAACCTCTGAGTATTGTTGTAGAAGAGAGAACCAGATTTGCCTGGGTCAGAAAGGGGCGATGAGAATCATTCTCACTCCTTCCGTGGATACCTTCTGCAAAGCTCTTGGGATCAGAGGAATTGGTGGAAAGGCATAGACGAATCTGTCCTTCCAGTCTAGAGACAGAGCGTCACTCCAGAAAGCGCCTCGCTCTGGAGCGAGCGAGCAAAATCTGGGAAGTTTTGCGTTTTGAGGGGAGGCGAAGAGGTCTACCTGCGGAGTCCCACAAAGCTGAAAGATATAGTTGAGCACCTTTTGATCCAATTCCCACTCATGTGCCCTGGCAGAGGAGCGGCTTAGTTTGTCTGCCAGGGTGTTGTCGACTCCTGGAACATGGATCGCCGTGAGGTGACGGTTGTGAAGAGTTGCCCAATGCCAAACCCTCATAGATTCCCTGCATAGAGGGTAGGAACGAGTTCCTCCCTGCTTGCTGATGTACCACACTACACACATATTGTCCGTCTGGACAGCTAGGTGGCCGGGAAGAATGTATTGGTGAAGGGCTTGGAGGGTGTATAGCACAGCTCGAAGCTCGAGTACGTTGATATGGAGGGCTAGTTCCAGTCTGGACCATAAACCCTGGGTCCGATGAGGGCCCACATGGGCTCCCTAACCTTCGCCTGATGCGTCCGTGGTCAGAGTCTGGGAGGGGGGAGGATGAAAGAAGGGAACCCCCCGCAAAAGGTTCTCTCAAACCATCCACCATTGCAAGTCCCGTTACACTGTGAGGAGATCAGGACTAGTTGATCTAAGTTATCTACAAGTTGGTCCCACTGGGGCGAAGTCCACTGAGAGATTCTCGCGAATGGGAGCTCGAGAGGACGCCATCGAATAGCGGCCGCCATGAGCCACAGAAGATGGAGGATCGACCTTGCCAGAACTCTCCTGCTTTCTGATAGCAGGGAAATCTGGGATTGAAGAGAAGCCGCCCTGTCTAGAGGCAGGAAGGCCTTGCTCGCCGTCGTATCGAGGACAGCCCCGATGAACTGAAGTCTCTGGGAGGGGTCCAGATGGGACTTGGAATGGCTGATGGTAATACCCAGGCAGGCAAAAACCTGCTCGGTAAGGGAGAGGAAACGCAGGAGTTCCTCCCTGTACGAGGCCGCCAGAAGCCAGTCGTCCGGGTAAGGGAACACCTGAACTCCCATTGTACGCAGGTGGGCCGCTACCACAGCCAGGCATTTGGTAAATACTCGGGGTGCCGAGGAAAGACCAAATGGAGCTTCTGGAATTGGTAGTGGTCCCCTGAAAAACAAAACAAAGTTACTTGCGATGAGAAAGGCGAATGGGAATGTGTAGATATGCATTTTGCATATCCAGAGCACAAAGCCATTGACCCGGCCGAAGAAGGGGCAGAAGACTTTGCAGAGAGAGCATCCTGAACCTTTTGTATTCCACATAAAGGTTCAGGGAGCTGAGATCTAGAATGGGTCTGAGATCTCCCGTCTTCTTTGGGACCAGGAAGAAATGGGAATAGTAAACCGTCCCTCGAAGATGAAGGGGAATGGGTTCTATGGCCTGCTTAGCTAGAAGGGCCAAGATTTCTTCTGGACCAAGGGAAGATAGATCTCTAAGAATGCGGCGTGGAGGCTTGGGAGGAGGGTGGAGGGTGACTTCTGAAGAAACTCTATGGAGTGCCCCTCCGCTACAAGCTGGAGCACCAAGAATCCGTGGTTATCCTCTTCCAACCTGGAAGGTGGAGGAAAATCTCCCTCTACGGTTCCTCCGGTAGATCCGGGCGGTGGGAGAGGAAGGAGTCAGGTGGTGTGGGGCAGCGCAGCAGCTGAGGCACCCGCTGCTTTTGGGTGGAGGGGCCTGGCAGCTGTGGGGGCCCGGCGTTTAGTGGCCGCCTTCATGGGGTTTCAGCTCGAGGCAGAGTCCCGTCTGCGGGAGGCAGGCGCTGCTGAGTATGGGGAGCGGTACATGGAATCCACAATTTCAGTGCCGTCACCTTCTCTTCAAGTCGGTGATGATGTCTTTAACACATAATCCCAGCACCGACCCCTGAAGGTGCCTCTTGAATGTGGCAGTTACAGCTCGGGACCAAACCTGACAGCAGACCATGGCATGGCCGTAGACTTCGTGAGCGGAGGCTTTGCTTGTGATGTCCACTGCATCGTGCCATCGCCCGTAACGCATGGGGACTGGCCGAGCGGACAAGATCTGCTAGTTCCTGTTTGACTTGAAAGTCAGGTAAGGAGTATAGTTTAGATTCCGCCTGGGTAAGGATGGCCTTCTGGTAATCCCCCATGTGGGCGACGTAATTCAGGGCCCGAATTCCCAGTGTGGAAGAGGCGTAAATCTTTCTTCCATACTGGTCCAGGAGGCGAGATTCCTTATCTGGAGGAGACGAGCTCAAATGTTTTGGATGTGCCGACCGGCCATGAGCGGTGCTAATCACAACTGAGTCGGCACGAGGGAGAGAGTCCAGATAGTCTACGAGCTCGGGAGCCTGGTATAGCCTGTTAGACTTCCTGGGAAGTGAGACTAATGACAGCAGTTGTTTACGAATCGTGGGTAACAAGGTGGGGCGTGAGGCTCGATCAGGTGGCACTAAAGTTGGAGCTGTCACAGGCAGGTCCAAATGCTCAGCAGTTTTAGGCATTGGGATCTGTTTCAGGGCGCCACTGGTGAATTTCCTGGATTTTTCTAAGCAACTCCGTGAAGGATGGATCCTCCGGGGGAGACTTCAGAGGGGTCCTCGGCCGGGGCTTAGACAGAGAGCGAGGCTCGTCGTCTTTCTCGGAACATCCGTTGGAAGAATCAGAGGAATCCGAGAGGGAAGAAGAAGCAGAAGAATAAGATTCCCTCACATGACTAGGGGGAGGAACAGGCTCCTTGGGTAGTGTCCGTGAGCGCGTATCCTGCCCCTCTCTGGATCCAGAAGGAAGACCCCTGGAATCTGGAGGCGGTGAGGGAGTGTGCAGCCTTGGACGCACGGGAGCCGGGGGCGGCACCGTCGTCGTAAGGCAGCTCTCCACCTCCTTGGTGAGCTGAGCCTTGGCCGCAGCCCACAAGGGCAGAGTCTCCTGGAATCCACCGGTGGCCGAGAGTACGGGTTGTACCATAGGTGGTATCCATAACCCGGCTGCGGAAACCCGGCGTCGGGTACTGCGGCGCTAGATACTGTGGTCCCGAGTACGATGGCGTCACATAGGGCGGCAGTTACCGGGGCAGGAGGCTGCTGGAGCAGATGGCCCCGATGGCGGCCTCTTGGGCGGATCCCGCTAATGGGCGGGGTGCGGAGGCCTGACAGAGGGAATATCCCCGGCGCCGGAGGGGCTGGCGTCCGGGGGCGACGTCAGATCCTGGTCCGTCGGAGGAGGGTCGCGGAGGTGGAAAATCCCGCTCGCCCGGGGAGAGGAGAAAAAATCCCGGGTCAGGCTGGGTGACTCGGGCTCCCAGACGGCAGCGAAGGCTACGAGGGAACCGGCTACGGCTGGACGTGGGAGGGTCCTTTGAGGTTTCATTGCCCGGAGCCAAGCCGGAGGAGGAGGACGCTGCGGCTTAAGGGCGAGTTCAGCGGGCGCGGCCCGGAGGAGGGGGCCCGGTTCTGATGGGGAAGTGGTCGCGCGCCGCCCTGAAGGGTCGGGCGTCTTATCCGACCCTCTCCATGCCGGACGTCAGAGGGCCGGCGTCCGACTTAGAAGAGTCGCCCTCGCCAGTGAGCAGCAGATCTACCCGGCCGAACCGGGAGGAGCCTCGACCGCCGGGCGCCCGCAAAACCCGGCGAGGCAGGCGGGTGGGCCGCCTCCTCCTCCAAACCCTTGGAGGCTGCCGTCGAACGGTCCCCCGGAGGGGACGTTACCTGAGCCGCGACTCCAGCGGGAGACACGACAGAGGAGGACTTCTCCCAGTGCCTCTCCTTGTCCTCCTTTTTCTGATGTCCTTCCGGGGAAGTGGATGCCTGCCTCAACTTTTTCAACTCTTTCTCCAAAGAAGACATCTTCTTCTTAAGGAGATGGGCTTCCAGGGACTGTTACGCTGCGTTCGGGTGGCCGCGTTGAAGCTTGGCAATGCTGGCCTATCGACCTGGTGATGGGGCCCTGAGCAGAAAAGAGCACAGGGAATGGCCGTCCTTGTGTGGCAGTTGGGCGCCGCACGAGTCGCACTTGTTTTTGTGCTCGGAGGGTGTAGGGGACGGCATACACCGACGATGTACCCGACGACTGTAAAAGAATATTGATTTTCGGTAAAAAAACGACGAAAGACAGGGCTGATGAAGCACGAACTTCACGTGGGCTGCTGCGAGCTAGCAGGGAAAGAACTGGAAGGCGGGCGGGCAGGACCGCCCCTTTATACCGGCGTCGCATGATGCCGTCACCTGACATGGGGTGGCGGCAGGACTATGGAAAAATTTCTGGCTACAGTCCTGGCGAGGACCACCCCACGTCAGGTGACCCCGGCGTCATCGACATTCGGTATAAAGGCGGTCCCTCGCCAGGGACTGCTAGCTGAGAAATTTTCCGTGGGGTCCTGCCACTGGCCAGCGCCAGTGCTATATGTAATTACCTACTGCAAGAGCCCTCTCGAAGTAAGATCTACTGTTACAGGTGAGTAAACTGTTTTTCTAGGATCATGGATATGTTGTTCATCCACACTCTTTGGCAGACTCCTAGCAATTCTCAGGGAGGAATGGTGCACACCCCCTACTTGGGAAACAGAGAATGGAGAACTGAGGTCCCAAAACCAGCATCCCGGCGTGACTGGAGGTCAATGTGGTAATGGGTAATGAAGGTATTTGTTGACTTCCAGGTAGCAGCCTGGCAGATTTCCTGGATACGGATGTCCTGGGAAGAAGCCACCGATGCAGCAGTATGATGGGTAGACTGAGCTCTTATCCCTCTGGGAGGCTCCAAGCCCGCCAACTCATAACACAGGCTAATGCATGATGTGATCCACCCTGCAATAGTCCGTTTTGCTGCAGGTCTTGCAGAAGAGGCTTCAGCATAGGTGAGAAGCAGCTGGTGAACTTCTCCTCGAATCTCCGCCATCTTCTCCTTGTAATAGGAGAGAGCTCGTCTCAGGTCCAAAGTATGGAGCCTGTACTCGGCCTCCGTGGTGTAACTGGGGCTGTATACCTGCAGAGTTAACATCTGGTTAAGGTGAAACTCTGACACCACCTTCGGAAGGAATTTCAGATGGGGGCATAGGACAACCTTGTCTCCGTGTTAGACCAGATAAAGGGTGTCCACCAAAAGCTCCTGGAGCTCCCCTGTCCTTCTGGCAGATGTGATAGCCACCAGGAAGGCAGTCTTACACAAGTGTGACAAGACACACTTGTACACTGGTTCGAATGCTTTGCCAATAAGCTTTGCCAGTACCAGCAGAAGATCCCAGGGAGGTGGAGGTTCACGTACCAGAGGGGATATGTGATCCAGGCCTTTGAAAAAGCACCCAACCACTGTCTCCTGTGCCAACGTCGGCTGACCAGCCTGCGCCTTTAAGCAGAGATGGCTGCCAGGTGCACCCTAAGGGTCAATGACCGCAGACCTCCTTTGGAGAGAGAGAGAGAGAGAGAGAGACCGAAGGTAGTCGAGAATGTTAGCCACTGGACAGGACAGAGGGTCCAGGCCCTTGCCCTGACACCAAATGGAAAACCTTTTCCATTTGAAGGCATAACATTTTCTGGATATCTCCACTACGGAGAAGACATCCTTGGAAAGACTCAAAGCCTGGAACTCTAGCCGCTCAGGTGTCAGGCTATGAGGTGCAGGGATTGAGGGTCCAGATGGAATACCTTCCCCTGACAGCGAGACCAGGTCCGGGTATGCTGGAAGCCACTCCGGAGACCTGCAGCTGAGGCTGAAGAGATCTGGATATCAGAACTGGCACGGCCTGTCTGGGGTTACCAGGATCAGCTTTGTCTTGTCCCTCTTCACCTTGAGAAGCACTTTGTGGATCAAGGGAAATGGAGGGAGGGAGGGCGTAGAGGAGGCCTGGGGTCCACGGCCTCGAGAAGGCACTCCCCTGCAGTGAACCCCGCTGAGGGGGGCGGGCATGGAACAGCCTCAGCTTGTTGTTTTCCCCTGAGACAAACAGGTTCACCAACAGTTTGCCCCAGTGGGAGAACAGGCTGTAAGCTACCTCTGGATGGAGCGACCACTCGTGGGATGTCTCGTCCAATTGGCTGAGAGCATCTGCCAGATGATTTGAGGCTCCTGCCACATAGATGGCTAGGAGATCCGGCGCCAAACAGCTGACGAGGGTCCAGATGTGGAGCACCTCTCTGCAAAGCAGAGGGGAGTGTGTGGTGCCCTGTTTGTTGAGGTAGTACATGGTTGTGGTATTGCCGTCTGGACTTGAACCACTTGACCCCAGAGCTGAGGAGCGAAAGCTGATAGTGCCAGTCTGACTGCTCTGAGCTCCAACAGGTTGATGTAGTATCGGGACTCCCCAGGGGTCCAGAACCCCTGGGCCCTTTTGTCCCAATGTGGGCTTCCCAGCCCATGAGATAGGCATCTGTCGTAAGGACGGCCACCAGCTCGGGCCGGACAAACGGGATCCCTTCCTGCAACTGTTCTGGGGTGATTCACCATTGGAGTGTGTCCCACATCTTCCGGGTTACAGTGATCAGCTGGTCAAAATAACCATGGTGCTGAGTCCACTGAGTGGCCAGCTGCCACTGGAGGGGCACATGTGCAACCGGGCCCAACGGATCACTGAGGTGCACGCTGCCATGTAACCCAAAAGGCACAGAAAGTCCCAGGCAGGGTGCAATTGCCCAACCAGAAATGATTGGGCAAAGGAGGAGAGAACCTACGCCCTGTCCACCAGGAGCTGGGCTCTGGCTTGACAAGAGTCAAGCTCTGCCTCGATGAAGCACATCATCTGGGAAGCCACCAGTTCTGACTTGGCCTCGTTGATCAGGAGGCTGAGTTGGGAGCAGGTCTGGAGGGCCTGGTCCCTGGACCTCTCCACTTCCTGTTGGGTGGAACCTGTTAGGAGCCAATCGACAAGGTAGGGATAAATCCTGACCCCCAAGACGGGCTGCCACCACTGCAATGCATTTGGTGAAGAATCGTGGGGCCGATGACAGGTCGAACGGCATGGCTTGGAACTCGTACAGGGTTCTTTGGAGTCTGAAGCGGAGGAACCGCTGATGAGACGGATGGATTGGAATGTGAAAGAACACGTCCTGCAGATCCAGTAAACAGAACCACATGTTTCTCTCCAAGGATGGTATGATTTGGGACAGAGTGACCATCTGAAAAGTGCGGGACCTGAGATATTGATCCAGGTTGTGCAGATCTAGAATGGAGCGACAGTCCCCCGTCCGCTTGGGCACCAGGAAGTACCTGGAGACAAAGCCTGGGTCTGCTGGAGGATCCACTACTGGAGCTACTGACTCCTAGAGGAAGAGCTGAGCAATGTCATCTAGGAAAGTTGACAGAGTCTGGACAGATACTCTTTCCTCCTGTTGGGCTGGCTTGGAGGATACTGCTTGAGTTCCAGAGGTAGTCCCTGACCGAACACTTCAAGAACCCACCTGTCCGAAGTGGCAGAGCCGCCCCCCCGGAGGACCCAGAGCTGGCATGACGGGAGAGGGGGAGGCAGCTTCCACCCCGTCACTGAGCAGGCTTGAAGGAGGAGGATCCAGGACCAGAACCTCGACCTTCCTTAAGGGCCTGGGGGCGGCAAGCTTGAGCCTGCTGCTGCCTTCCTTGAAAGCAGGGTTGCTGTTCCGCAGGGGAAGTGCTCTGAAAAAGCTTCTTCTTCTGCTGGTTCTTGCCCGAAGAACCCTTGGCAGAAGTAGCGTCCAAGGTAGCACTGGACTGCTCAATACCCTGGAGATAACCAGCCACACCTGGGCTGAAAAGATCGGTGCCCAGGAAAGGCACACTAGCCAATTTGTGCTGAGTATCCGCCAGGAAGGAGGAGAGTCTCAGCCAAGCCCTGCGATGAGAGGCAACTGCCATCAAATGGGCACCAGAATCCCCTATGTCCAGGGCCGTCTGAAGCTACTGTTTGGCAGCAGTTTGGCCCTGATCCCGGACCTGCTTGACTGTGGTCTGCATGTCCACGTGGATGTGTGGGAGGGCATGTGAGAAGTGTGCCATGATGACGACTGAACTTGCCTGATGAAGGCCCAAGGAAGAAGACACACAGAACTTCCTGGCCGGAGCTCGGTCAGTGTCGGCAGAACTGCCAGTACGCCTGAACACAGAGGTCTCGGCCGAAGGGTGCTCTGTGAATCCTGCAAGGGACCACATGGGCACCGCATACTTGTGGGCCATGCAGGCAGATGGTGCTGGACAAGAGGCAGGGCGCTGCCAGAGCTCTAAGCCCAGGCCAACAATGGCTTCGGCCGCAGGATAAGCCTCTGAATGGGTATCCCCTCTCTTGAGGATGTCCATGACAGGGTACTCTGCCTTTTTCTGGACTGGCTCCAGGCACATCCCTGTGGACTCAGAGATGAGGCGAAGAATGCCCTGAAAGGATGAAGGACCTTCCTCCGTCTCTAACCCACCAGCTGATTCGTCATCCCCAGGATGAGAATGCAGACCGGTCACATCCGAATCCGGATAAAATGGTCGACTGCCCAGGTCACCCTCGACCCGCAGAGGGCGGTCCGGGGAGACAGTGACCGAAAGACGCCAGGGAAGCCCAGTGTCAGGCCTATCTTTTTTAGAAGCAGCCCCTCCCACAGGCTGCTTGGCCGGTGGATCCACCACAATCGGTGGAGAGACTGGTTTAGGCCGAATCAGAGGTTTCACTGGCTCCGTGGGCAGGGGGAACCAACTTGATTGGCTCCAAAGCAGTCGGCTTTGGCCTAGGAGGCAAAAGCCAAGTAATGGCCAAGGTAGAAGCCGCGGTTAGCTTGTGCCCGGTCAAAATCAGCTGTTGCCATGAGGTCCTCGTAGCGCCGGAGTTTCTGCCGGAGCCTCTCCTCATCTGAGGACGACCGATGGCATCGCCTCTTTTTAGAGCGCTTGTGGCTCTTCTTTGGCCTTCTGGTCGAGGGGGTCCTGGACCTCAATCGAGATCGGATAGGCCGATTCAGTTGCTCGGGAGACACCAGCGGGAGTGGTGATTTCCCGGGTCGAGGACCACTTCCTCAATGGGAATCCTTATTGGGGAAAGTAAGAACCGGAGTTCGATCAAGAGAATCGTCGGCCGGAGTTGATGACAAAGAGTTGATCGGATCGATGATGATTTCCACGTCGTTGAACGACACTCCGATCGACAAAACAGAGAAGCCAGCGGCCGAAGAGGCAATCTCAACCGAAGTTGAGACTGTCAGTTCTTGGGACTGAGATCTCTCCCGATCCCAAGAGCGTCTCCAACGGGATGAAGATGATCCCGGGTCCTTTTCTCACTTACAGGACTGAGAGGAGTGCATGCCCGCAGGACTCTCTCCCTTGGTCGGGAGAGACTGGCTAACTCTCAGAAAGAACCCGGAAAGGCGGAGCCGGGTTGAGCGGAACGAAGAAGCTCCGAGTAGTTTCTGCAGCCCGAGCCACTTCCTCCTTGAATGCGTTCCAACTGCTCGCAGCCGTGGAAACCGCTCACCGAGTCTTAGATTTCACCGGAGGGTTCTGTTTCTCTGGCCTCCCCAACTTCAGGTATGCGAGACAGTCGTCGAGGACATTAAGATGAAAAGTGAGACAAAGATCGCACTTTGAGGTGTCATGGTCGACACAGAGACAGTAGACACTCACGGTGTGGGGATTGGTGCGCGACATCTTCTGGCCATAGGGACACCGGCGAAATCCGGGGAAGACTTGTTTTCCATAATCGAAGGTAAGTAGTCGCGACTGCTAATGCGAAATAGACGGACTTTTGGAATAACCAAAGGTTTTGAAGCCAGGGCCTATAAAATGCGTGAGCACGAGGTAGGCAACCTGAATCTTCCAATGGAAAGGAAGATCTGGTATCATAGGGCGAAGCCGAGGGTTATACCACGCAGGTGGGTGGGAGGAGCCAGCTTGAAGACTTCTGGTAAGATTTAAAGTGGAGGGGGACATGCCAAAGAGTGTGGACGAACAACATATCCACGATCCTCGAATGTTGGATTGGTGCGAAGGTTCACCCTATTCCTGTGGAAAATCAGGTAGGGTTCCTTGCACATGAGAGCCTGAAACACCGAAATTCGCTTCGCCGAGGTGACAGCCACCGAGAGTAAGGTTTTCCAAGACAAAAAACGGAGCTCAGCCTACATGGCCGGTTCGAATGGGGGCAGTGTCAGCCTTTCCAAAACAAAAAGCAGATACCAAGGAGAGATGGGATCCCGATTGGGGGTTTGATATGCCAAATGCCATGCAGAAAGGCTTTAGACAACTCCAATTGAGCCACTGATTTGCCCTGCACAGGCATGTGATAGGCAGAAACGGCGGCCAGGTGTACCTTGATGGAGGAATAACTCAGACCTGACTCCGAAAGGGAAAGCAAGTATTCCAAAATAGGGTTAACCGGATAGACCAGGGGGGCCATCTGTCTGGCTGTGGCCCATAAGCAGAAACTTTTCCATTTCATAGCGTAAGTGACCCTTGTGGTGGGCTTGCGCGCCTCTACCAAGACCTGAGCCACCTTGTCTGAGACTCCAAACCTGAACCTCGCTAGGTCTTGAGTCAGACATGCAGGTGGAGGGAGCACAGGTTCAGGTGAACCAGGGACCCACTGTCCTGCGACAGAAGTTGGGACGAGATTGGAAGAGGAAGCTCCACCATCAAACGCTGAAGCAAGGGGATCCAAATCTGTCGAGGCCACAGAGGAGCTATCAAGATCAGGGTGGACTGTTCTGACTGTACTTTGAGGAGCACCTTCTGAAGCGGGGGGGGAGGCGTAGAGGAATCTCCCCTTCCAAAAGGGACAATGCGTTTTGCCAGAAAGCTCCAGGCTCTGGACCTAGGGAGCAGAAACTGGGCAGTTTTGTGTTGGATCTAGATGCGAAGAGATCTAGCTCTGTTATCCCATCTGGCAAATATTTGGTCTGCGACATCCTGAAGCAACGCCCACTTGTGGGCCTGCGACCTCGTTTTGCTGAGAGCATCTGCCAGCACATTCTGTGTCCCTGGGACGTGACCAGCAGAGATGGAAAGTTGATGGCCTAGTGCCCAGGCCCACACTCGTACAGCCTATCTGCAGAGAGGGTAAGAGTGCGTGCCACCCTGTTTGTTGATGTAGAACACCATGGAAGTATTATACATCTGAATTAGAAGGTGGCCGGGCAATAGGGCAAAGGCCAAGGCCTGAAGCGCGTAAAGAACTGCTCTCAGCTCGAGGACGTTGATGTGCAGATTCTCTTCTGCTGGGGACCAGGAACCCTGGGTCCTGTGGTCCTCTAAGTGTGCGCCCCATCCCCAGCACGAAGCATTTGCAGTCAGAGCCTGGGGGGGGGTCCGAGATGAAACTGAAACCCCGCCAGAAGATTTCAGGACGACATCCACCAATGGAGTTCTCGTCGGATTGGCTCTGTGATTCCTATCAGCCCATTTAACTCATCCTGTGTTTGATTCCATTGAACGTGTAAAGACCATTGAATCATCTGCATTCGAAATCTCGCGAATGGAACTGAAACTATGGTGGCCGCCATGTGGCCCAACAGCTTGAGTCGTCGTCTGGCAGGAACCTTTGAGGCTGAAGAGACGTGAGTGGCCAAGGCTTGAATGTGCTCCGCCCTGTCGGAAGGAAGAAAACCTTTCTGAGGGTGGTGTACAGGAGTGCCCCTATGAACTGGAGTGTCTGGGACGGGCACAGGCGAGACTTGTCTTGGTTCACTGTAATGCCCAGACACTGGCACAGTGTCAGGGTGTCCCGGATGGTCTTCAATAGGTGGGGCCTGGAAGGAGCTAGAAGAAGCCAGTCATCCAGGTAATGAAGCACAAAGTGGCCCATTCTACGAAGTGCCACGGCAACCACTGCCAGGAACTTCCTGAAGACCCTGGGGGCTGAGGAGGGACTGAAGGGAAGGACTTTGAAATGGACAATCCTGCCTTTGAACCGGAATCTTAGGAACTTTCAGTGTTTTCTGGCAATCAGAATGTGCAAGTAAGCGCCCTGCATATCCAGAGAGGCCAACCAATCTCTGGCTGAAACCATGGGAAGGAGACTGGGTAGTGAGACCATACGGAACCTCCTGTAGAAGACCCACTGGCTCAAGTCGCTGAGGTCCAGGATGGGTCTGAGATCCCCGGTCTTCTTGGGAACCAGAAAGAAGTGGGAAAAGAACCCTGTCTCTCTCTCTCTCTCTGCAGAGGTCACCGGCTCTATGGCGTTCTTGTCCAACAGAGACTGAATCTTCCGATTGATAAGCTCTGTCTCTCCTCGGATAACGGGATGCGGGTGGTGGTCTGTCCAGAGGAATGGCACTGAACTCTATGGAATGCCCAAATTCCATGAGGTCAAGGACCCACTGGTCGGAGGTCACTTGTCTCAAGGCTTCTGCATATAGAGAAAAACGGCCTTCGACCGGCTCTCCCGACTGGACGTCTGGGAGAGGAGGGTCGCCTAGATAGTCAGGCGTTGGAAGGAGGGGGGGGGAGAAGGGTGGCAGCGGCAGGTCTAGCCTGTCGTGGCACCCCTGGCCCCACCTCTATGACCAAAGCCGCCACGCTGCGACTGCTGCTGGTAGCTGGGCTGCTGAGGCTGTTGTCCACCTCAGCAACAAAAATGGGACCCAAGAAAACATCCCTGTTTTGGGTGGTACATGGACTGAACGGTATGAACAGCCTTACCGGAGCCCTGTAGTTTCGATATTTTCTCCGACTCTTCACAGAAGAGTACGGAACCTTTGAAGGGGGCATCCAGAAGGTTAGACTGCACATCTGGACCAAATCCCAAAACCCGGAGCCAGGAGTGGCACCGAAGGTAAATGTCGGAGGCAGCCGCCCTCACAGAAGTGTCCGCAGAGTCATAGGCTGATCTCAAGACGTGCGTGCCCACGTCTGAGCCAGTCTGGAGAAGCTTGGCAAGCTCTGCCCTCTGCAGGCAGTTGGCAAGTCCTGCATGACGTCCAGCCCTTGTTCCCAGAGGGCATTCGGGAACTGGACTATGTGAGTCAGGAAACTGAGGCTCCAGATGCTGCAAGTGACAAGACGTGTACACCTTCCTGCCCAACAAATCCAGCTGCTTAGACTCCCTGTCTGGCGGCTGGGTGCTCAGGTATTTGGGCCTCTGTGAATGGTCATGAGAGGATGAAATCATCACCGAATCGGTGGTAGGGTGTTCGGCCAAAAAGGGTTAGTCCTTAGGAGCCTGGTACAATCTGTGCAACTTTTTAGTTACCGGAGAGGAAGAATGGGGATGCTTCCAGGTGGCATAGGTGACATCCTGGTAGGTATCCACCATGGGTGGGATGACCACTGGTTTAGGGTCTTTCTAGTGGGGGCACTTGGCCAGTCTCAGACGTTCAGGGTCAAGAGCCTCTGTATCCCAACCCATATTTTCTTGAATGTGCCTCATGACCGCCATGAAACGGGGGTCATCGGGTAGGGACTCAGGATGGTCTTCCAGGTCCCCGTGAGCAGAGTCGATGTTGGAGTCAGACATGGACGGCTCCGAATATGAAGGGGAGCGGTGTCTCCTTCGCTTATGTCTTCTGTCTGGAGAAGGCAAGTGGGAGGAACTTTCAGACCGGGTCCTCCAGCGCCTGGTTTTATCCTTAGTTTCTTGAGCACAGCCGTCTCTTTCCCTGTGTCATCACTGGATGGTTCAGGAACCTCACCAATGTCTGGTATAGGATCGGGGTGGGTGGCAGTTTTGGCTCAGGTGGAGCAGAGTTCACTGGAAGGTCCTGCTTGACCGTATCTCACCAATGGGAGAAGAGCTCCCTGACTTGAGCCATACTGAGTTTTGGTGACTCTGGTGCAGGAGGGGCAGCCATGTCGGAGCCTGCGCCGGTCCTGGTATCGACTGACTGGCTTAACCCCGCCGGTGCCTGCGCCCGGCATCGGGAATGACCGCCACCGGCCTGGCAGGGAGACGATGGAGGGGCGCCTGTGTCCATCGCCAGGTAGGCCGGGGCGCCTGCTGAGGAGTCACCTGCAGACAGGGAGGCTGAGCAGGAGGAGGACTTACCGTGGCCCACGGAGCAACCCTGTTCCGTGGATGGAAGTACCTTAATCGGCTGCAGGGTGGTGCTGGAAGATTTCTGGGCTGAGGCACCGGAGGAAGCTGCAGGCTTAACAGCCATTAGGTGGGAGTCATAGCCGGAGGAGCCGAACCTACAGGCTGAGTGGGAGCTTGTGGACCTGGGTCTAGAGTGAGACCTCTCCCATTCCCTGCACTTGCAGTGCTTATCCTTGTGGTGCTTCTTCCTAGCGGGCGATGGTTCTGATTCCCCGGAGGAGCCCCTCTCCACAGCGGCCAGTTTAGACTGAGCGAGGACGGCTGAAACGATTTTTGTTGCCTGGTGTGGGTCCTGCTGTTAACGGCCTGGTAGCGGGAGCATCGCTGGTGTCATGGTCTGGGCCCAGACAGTACAAGCAGGAAGAGTGGTCGTCCTTGGATGGGATCGGACGCCCGCAGGAGCACTTATTAGTGTACCCCGAAGGAGTCGGCATACAGGAAGATAACCCGTCAAAAAAAAACTCGTGAAAAAATGGTGGAGAAACTGAGAAGCGATCGGTACTGATGAGGAGTAGCCGAGTGTGAACTAACCCATGCTGCAGCAGGAAAGAACTGGAGCACGTGGGGACCGCCCCTCCTTTATACGGGGGACGTCTGGGCTGGAGCCGACACCGGAGGGGGTGGCCCCCTAGGTACTGCTAGAGAAGAATTTGAAAGGAACCGCCGCCAGGTGGTGTCAGTCCTATAGGTGTTACCTGCTGCAAGAGCTTCCTCTCGAAGTAAGATCAATTGGTTATACCACAAAAGTATAGAACAGAGTTGTTACAGATAACACATGACAGCCCTATAGCTGGTCACTCAGGGAGGGATCACATCCTTGCCAGATTGCTGTATAGATTTTACTGGCCAGGAATTCATGAAGATGTTGCTACCTATTGTTAAGTGTCAGAAAGTAGCCCCAGTCACTAGAAAAGACAAGGTGCCCCTACCCTTGCTAGATGTGCCTTATGAGAGAATTGTAATGGATGTGGTTGGTCTTTTAGACAAAAGTAAAAAGGGTAATAGATTTATCCTGGTAGTATGCAACTATGCTACTCGATACCCAGAAGCAGTTCCAATATGTACTGTCACAGCTTCAAAAGTGGCAGCAGAGCTTGCAAAAATTTTCAGCGGAACGGGCATACCTAAAAAAATGATTACTGATCAGGGTAGTAATTTTGGTACTGCATTACTTAAGGAGCTGTACAGACTACTAGGTATCACTGCCATAAGAACCTCCCCCTATCACCCTCAGACAGATGGTCTTGTTGAGCATTTTAATCAAACCCTAAAATGCATGTTAAAAAGGTCTGTAAAAGGGGAAGGGAAAGATTGGGACCAATACTTGCTTAACCTACTTTTTGCTTACAGATAAGTGCCACAGGCATCAACAGGGTTTTCACCATTTGAAATGTTGTATGGTAGACAGCCAAGAGGGCCACTGTATGTGATAAAAGAAATGTGGGAAGATAACCTCACTCAGAAACAAATTATAACTTCTTATATGTGTGCCCTAAGAAAAAAAGCTGACAAAATATGTTGAAACTGCCCATAGCAATCAGGAAGAGGCCCAAAACCAGCAGAAGGTATATTATGACCATGGGGTAAAAGAAAAAGTTTTTGAGCCAGGTGAAAAGGTTTTGATACTGTTACCAACAACAGAAAAACTATTAATGAAGTGGCAAGGGCCTTATAGAGTGCTTAGATGTACTGGCACTGTTAACTGCAAGATTGAGACCCCTGAGAGGAAAAATCCTAATAAGATGCACCATGCTAACCTCATCAAGAAATGGGTTGAAAAAATGGCAAAAGCTGTTTTGCCAGTTTTACCAGAAACCAATAAGGAAGATACTGATGTAGCTTATGACAGACTGGAACAAACTGTAAATGCTGATGCTGTAAAAGTGAATGTTTCCTTAACCTCAGAACAAACTGCAGACATTCGTAATGTGCTTAAGACATTTAACAGTACATTTACCACAGTACTGGGCCAAGCAAAAGGGGCTGAGCATGTTATAGGGACAAGAAATGCTTGTCCTACAAGGCAAAAGACATACAGGTTACCAGAGCGGTCAAGAGCCGACATGGTTAAGGAAATACAAAAAAATGAAAGAACTGAGTATCATAGAGGAGTCGAGGAGTGCTTGGTCATCTCCAATGGTAATTGTAAACAAAAAAGAAGGGGGTGTTAGAATCTGTCTTGATTTTAGGAAACTTATGTGTCATAATTTGACAGTTATCCTATGCCCAGAATAGATGATTTGGTGGACAGACTGGGTAGTGCAAAGTATATCAGTACCCTTGATCATACCAAGGGTTACTGGCAAATACCTTTAGCTAAAGAATCCAGAGATAAAACTGCATTTGCCACTCTTGTTGGATTTTGTCAGTTCACCACCATGCCATTTGGTTTACATGGTGCGCCAGCTACATTCTAGCAGTACATGGATGTAATTTTATCCCCTCACACTGGTTATTGTGCTGCATACCTGGATGATGTCATGGTGTACAGTCCAGACTGGAAAAGCCACCTGGAACACATATGAGCAGTTATCCAAGTTATCAAAAATGCAGGTCTGACTATTAATCCTACCAAATGTGCACTGGGCATGCAGGAAACCAGATATTTGGGCTATGTGTTGGGAAATGGAGACGTTAAGCCAGAAATGTCTAAAATAGAAGCTGTATCGAACAGCCCTGTCCCTAAAACAAAGAAACATCTCGAGTCATTTTTAGGACTGGCTGGCTATTATCAAAGATTTGTTCCCAACTTTGCTGAGTTAGCTACTCCCCTCACTGAACTCACAAAGAAATGGTTCCCAAATAATGTGAAATGGACCCCAGAGTGCAATGAAGCTTTTCAAGCCATTAAGGCTGCATTATGTTCAGCCACTATTTTAAGGAGCCCAGGCATTGAGAAACCATTCTTGTTACAGACAGACGCATCAGAGGTAGGACTAGGTGCAGTCCTGAGTCAAAATATAGATGGGATGGAACATCCTATTCTGTACATAAGCAGGAAGTTGCATGACAGAGAGAAAAGGTACGCCACCATTGAAAAGGAATGTTTAGCAGCAACATGGGCCATGGAGTCCCTTAAGTTTTATTTGCTAGGAACTGACTTTGTTCTTGCAACAGATCACAATCCTCTCTGTTGGCTTAACCAAATGAAAGATAAAAATTGTAGAATCACAAGGTGGTACCTAGCACTACAGCCATTTAAATTCACGGTGATGCACAAATCTGGTAAAAAGAATAGCAATGCTGATTTTCTGTCAAGATATGGATCAGGAATTGAGGGTTCTGAAGATTGAAAAACAAATGTATGAGTTTAAACTTTACAGTCTGCTGTACTGTTATAGAAAAAAGGATAATGCACATGTGCTTAATTTCTGGTAAAAGTTAATATTATTAGAGAATTAATAGAAAGTTTTGGAAACCTGTTTGATAAAGCGGGTTCCCTCTTAAGGAGAGGGGTGTATGTGACAGGGTTGAATAGGACCTTGTCCCAGTTGTTATGGAAAGAGTTTGAATGCAGGGATCTGTTGTTCCTTTCCTGTCTCACCTGTCCAGTTGCACAACCAAATTTTCCTCATGAGACCTAGGACTTGATCACCCCAACAGTCTCGCAATTATTTGACTCTCACTGTCTCTCGGTCTTCCCTTGCTGTTTGTCTTTTCCTTCCTTGCATATCTGCTGATATCAAAATATATGCAAATCATTATGTGAAAATATAACTGATATTGGGATCCCTCTGTTTGGAAATTATATAGTGTTAATTTTTGAAATGTATATAATTATAGTTTGAGATGATTGCAAAACGCCATTAGAAACTTAAGGGGTTACCGGAGTGCAATTTTTAAGCCTTTTGCACAAGAGCTGTGGAAAACGGGCCTCAGCTCAGGCACACTGTGTTCCTGCCAGCACCTGCCTGAAATATACAAGAACAGGATGCTTGCTAAGAATGGGGGTTGGAAGGACTTATAAGAGAGCTGAGCTGCAATTGCTTAAGAAAGAGGGAATGGACACAGAGATTGAAGGAAAACTGATGGATCTTTATTTTATTTTGCCTTTCTAAACAGTTATACTGATCAAGTTTTTTTTATGTTACTGGCAGTGAGTGTAAATACTTTTTTTTTTTTTAGTGAATTCTACAAGTGTTCCTGGTTTTCCTATGCTTCCTGACCTATGCCACAACGACAATCCTTAGTGGCTGTGAGGAGGCCCCCTCCCCGAGCTGTGTTCTTTACAGCCCGATGCCCGGACCAGGATGGGGGGCCTTGACAATGGTAAGCCAGGAGGGAGAACGGGTCACCAAGGAGGCTGAGTCAGAACTGCCCCTGGAGGTAAAGAGGGAGCCAGAAGATTTAGATCAGGATAGGGGCCTCTCTCTCCTTATGTTTACCTGAGGACTTATGGTGGGAAGAACTCCTCCCTGAAGAAGAATCCCTCTGCATGGCAGCCAAACGTTGCTCGGTGAGGTAGGCCTACAGGGTCTTCTGGCGGAAGATACTCATCCGACTGTTAAATTTTTCACAGTGCTGGCAGGCAAAGTGCCCGTCCTTGGATGGGATCTGTTTGCCGCAGGCACACTTGGAGGGGTGCCTCAATAGAAGACGTCAGAGAAGATGACATACAGGAACAATCGCGCTGAAAAAGCAAACTTTCTCGGCAAGAAAATAAAAAATCCGGCTAAGACACTTAGCAAAAATGGCGGTCAAACTAGTGAGAGGTGATCCGTGGAGCCGATGAACGCAAGTCGACGTCTGGAAAAGAACTGAGGGACACTGGGAATGGTTCCCGCCACAGACTGCTAGGTAGAGGTTTCCTGTGGGGTCCTGTCACCTGCTGGCTACAGTCCTGTATGTGTTACCTGCTGCAAGAGCGGACTCTCAAAGTAAGATCATCCAGTACCCACCTATCTGAGGTGACAGCAGACACTGACAGCAAATGGGACAGTCAACCCCAACTGGGAGTTAGGGTATGATCCAAATGGGTAGGGGAACAGCTCCCCACAACCCGTCATATCTTACCCTTGGAGCCCTCCTGTGCATGGACACTACCACTGGCACTGTGAAAGTAAAAGAAATCGGCAATCCAAAGCCAACTGCAGCTAGTGCTTCGAGAAAGAAAGGCCCAGGTCGCAAGGCATGTGTGCCTCAGGCTGGCTAACTGCTGGACACACAGAAACTATGTTGGATGGATTCGCTGCCACCCAGGATGACAGAAGTGGAGACCAGTGGTGAGTGTTACGAGGGCCTGCTTGGATGACCTCCCCAGGTGGGAGGGTGCAGTCTGTGCCACTACTTGGGCGGCTCTTGCTGGTTCCCCGTGGAAGCGCACTTGGCAGCTTGGGTGACCATGCGCCGCGATGCGTCCTTCTCAGGATATAGCGAGCGTGTATCTGCAATGTGGGTGGAGGGTGGGTCGGGGAGAAAACGGAAAACTGCCCACTCGGCCGACTGGATGACAGTCACCCGGTTACCCTCCCGACACATAGCCCTGGCAGCCAGCCTTCTCACCCGATCCCCCGTCATGTGTCTGGAATGGTGTCGGTACCCATCTCCCTTCCCTTGGGAGGGGGTCTCACTAATGAAGGGATATGTCGGGTCACCCGTGGCATGATAAAGTGGGGGGACATCAACGATGGCAGAAGGGGGATGATTCGGTGGGGAAGGGGGTTACTACTGGCAGCCCGAAAGAGTGGCCAGCCAGGGAGGGCTTGGGACAAAGCAAAAAACAAAATTATTGAAAAACAGAGATGAATCTGGCCATGAAAGTCATGCAACTGGCCTGCTGTACTTCAGAGGAGGCAGAGGCATACACCTTGCAGCTACAAAAGTCCTGCTTCTCCAACTTCTTGTCCAGCAACTTATCCAACCCCCCCCCCACAAGCCTTGCTGAAGACTACATCTGCCACAAAATCCACTGAGGAGGGGTACTCCATGAACCCCAACAACAATCCCATGGGCAAAGAATATTTATGGTCCCTGCATGGAGAAGCCTGATACAAGGCTGGGTGCTGCCAGATACTGAACACAGGGTCTAGGACATATTATGTGACCGAAAACAGCCTCCCAGTGTGGAATCCAGGATGTCCATCACAGAGCACGACTCCCGCTACTGGCCTTCCTCCAAGGGAATACACAAGGAAACAAACATGTCCTGCAGGAGTGCAGGGAAGTAGGCCGAGTCCCCCAGAGTAGAGTAGCTATCAGAGGAGTCAACATCCATTCTGCACTTGGAGAATGACACTGAAGAAGTCACAGAATCCAAAAAGAGAGGCTCCAGGTATCGGAGTACCGACTGCCTGCTTCGACGGGGCAACTGCCACCAACAGAAACTCTGGAAGCCCAGACTCTGGTTATTAGTCTTTTGTTGGAGCACCCTCCTGTGGCTGCACCTGAAAAGGCTGTGGGGATAGAGTTGTGACTGCAGCACACTGCACCAACGCATGTATTGAGATAGGCATCCATGCAGGGTTGAGGTGACGGGAAGCATCGGTTGACCACAACTTGGGCCAAAAGTCCCTAAGGCCTACTACTGCTAAAATTCTTCTTCACAAAACTGTGGTGCAGACAACACTAGCTGTGCTGCTTGATGGAGGTGAGCTGGATGATGACCACCTGCATCAATGTGTACAAGAGTGGGATCGAGACTGTGATCGTGGACCCACAGGTCAACAATGAACTGACAGAGATGCAGCAGTGAACACCACAGGTTTGGTCGTCGGGACCACCTTGGGCTGGACCGAGACGGGACAACCAGTGGAAACTGCACAGGAATCTGCTCAACCAGGGCTCAGTCTTGCCTGAGCCCTTCACTGGAGGGAACTCTGGCTGAACCAGAGTCCAAGTAAAGGATGAAGCCTCATCCTTCCCCGACTTCACAATGATCGGAGTTTATTCAGTCATCAACTCCATTACGGGGTACCACCTGTGTTGACCGGTTCCGTGTTGGTACTTATCTTTGCCAAGGCTGAGCACTCCAGGGAGCCTATCGACTGTGAAGTGCAGGAACATTCCCCCTACCATGATCGCGTTTCCTGTGCCTTCAAAGTCAGGATGTGCTATCTTAGCTTGAGGTTAGAGTGCAGTGACAGAAAAAGTTCATGTAACTCTGTGTGCTCTTTGAAGGGAACTCACTGCTTGATCACCCCTACTAGCAACAAAGCCAGGGCTGAAGAGGCCCCCGCCTGCTCTATGGTTGCACCGTTAACCTGCGGCTACCAAGGCCTTCCTTTCCTGTGGAGTGTCTTGGAGAAAGTGCCCTGATCTCATCGGGACAAAGGGTGCATGGCCTGACAAGAAAAAATTACTCACTGTAGTACTGTTGTTTTTTCTTAAGAAATCCTTCTTTTCTCGGCAAAGAGCGATGCCCAGGAGACAGACCTATGCAATTTTTAGAATCTGGAATGCAGGTTCAAACTCTGCATCCGCGTGACACTCTGGACACTGCTCAGATCCGTTTCCAAGCCACAGTGGAGCAGGGGCTAGAGAAACTAGCTAAAAGGCTACCAAAAAAAGTTTGAACATTTTTCAATCTATTTTAAAAAAATATCAAACAAATAGAAAGCAGACTTGAGAATAAAATGTGCCATATAAACCAAAACAACAAACTTGCAGTTGCAGGAACTGCAATTGTAATGCTCAAGCAACCTCAATGAAAAAGAGCATATTCTTGTGTAAACCTGTTTTAGGTTCTGGAAGGGAGGCAGAGTAGTGAGTGTAAACATAGTGAGGGATCTTTTAAGAAGAAAGTACAGTTCTGTAAGAACTTATTGTAACAGTAAATCTTCGAGAGGAGCTCTTGCAGCAGGCTATTACAATTAGGACTATGCTGCAGGCACTAGGACCCACTGGAAAACTCTTAGCTAGCAGTACTCGGCAGGGGTGGCCCCGGAGTTGGCCACGGTACGAAAGGGGTGGTCCCCGGCTCCACCTCAGTTCACCCGCCTAAGACCCAGGAACAGGTTCGGACAGGTGGAGCATGCCGAACAGATGTAGAGCTCTCCAGTGGGAGCTCTTGCAGCAGGCTATTACCATTAGGACCGAGTCCCAAGCAGTCCCGCCAAGAAGCAGCAGAAATCTACCCAGGGAGGCGGCTGAAGATGACAGTGTTGACCAACTAGGCACGCTAAGAGAGAAGACCTTGGAGGACCGCTAGGCGGAAACTGGCCCTGTGCCTGGAAACAATGTCCAGGCTGTAGTGCCTAATGGAGGTGTGCACTGAGCTCCAAGTAGCCGCTGCACAGATGTCTTCGACTGAGACGTTCCTTGATGCAAAGGAAGTAGGAAACCCCTCTGGTAAAATGGCCCCTGACAGACCTCGGAAAAGGCTTATTGTACTTGTTGTAGCAATAAGCAGTGCAGTGGACTAGTCACCTGGAAATAGTCTGCTTCAACACCGGTCTACTGAGGTGTTGTGGCGCGAAGCCCACAAAAAGCTGCTCTGACTTTGGTGAGGAGCTGTGCATTTGAGATAATACCTCAGCACCCTGTGGACGTCCAAAGTGCACAGGAACTCTTCCCCCCTAATAGAATGATCAGGAATGTATACTAGAAGGACACAATTCTGATTCAGAGTTAACTCTGAAACCACCTTTGGCAGAAACGTAGGATTTGTATGCAGGGAAACCCTTTCCCTGTGAAAAATCAAATTAGGCTCCTTACACATCAGGGCCTGAAGCTCAGAAACTCTTCGAGTCAAAGTAACTGCAACCAAAAAAAAAGAAACTTTCCAAGAAAAAAAACGCAGCTTGCAATCTGTGGCAGGTTCGAAAGGAGGGAGGGTAAGCTTCACCAGCACAAACAGGAGATCCCTAGGGGGTACTGAAACATAGACTTTGATAGCAGATAAGGACCGCTTGGCCCATCAAGTCTGCCCATTTCCCTACCTACAGGATAGGCCGCAGATCCTAGTTAACCAACAGCCTATTTCTTCCTACCCCCCACAAGAATTGCCTTATGTCTGTCCCGTGCATTCTTGAATTCTCCCACAGTTTTAGACCCCACAACCTCCTCAGGAAGGTTGTTCCATGCATCCACTACCCTCTCTGTAAAATAATACTTCCTCATTGCCCTGACACTTCCCCCATCTTTAAATTGTGTCCCTTGTTCTTGCACATCTCTTTTTCTGAAAGATGCTACCCTCTTGGACTTTGTTGATTCCACTGAGGTACTTAAAAGTTTCTATCATGTCCCCCCTCTCCCTTCTTTCCTCAAGGGTATACATATTAAGCTCCTTTAGTCTCTCCTCATACGGCTTCTCTTGCAGACCCTGCACCATTTTAGTTGCCCTCCTCTGGACTGCCTCTATCCTATGTCCTTGCGGAGATGGGGTCTCCAGAACTGGGCGCAGTACTCCAGATGGGGTCTCACCAACTGCCTGTACAGAGGGATGACAACTTCCTGTTTTCTGCTGCTGATGCCTCTCCCTATGCATCCCAGTATACCGCAGCCCTCCCTACTGCCTTCTCACATTGCTTGCTAACCTTAAGGTCATCTGATATGATTACCCCCAGGTCCCTTTCCTTTTTTGTTGTTGTTACTACCTCCCCCCCATTGTTTCCCAGGTGCATTATTTTGCACTTCTTTGCATTGAATCCTAGCTGCCATACTTCTGACTATTCCTTCAACCTTGCCAAGTCCCTTCTCATCCTTTCCACGCCTCCTTGTTTATCAACCCTGTTGCAGATCTTTGTGTCATCTGCAAAGAGGCATACTTTTCCTTCCAGTCCCTCTGCAATGTCACTTATGAAGACATTAAAAGGACTGACCCAATACTGAACCTTACGAACCCACTAGTAACCCCTCTTTCTTCAGAGTGGACTCCATTTACAATTACCTTCTGTGTCCTGTTGTCCAGCCAATGTTTTACCCAGGCTACCACCCTGGGACCCACTCCCAGGCTGGTTAATTTGACTATTAATCTTTTGTGTGGGACTGTGTCAAATGCCTTGCTAAAGTCTAGGTAGGCCATGTCCACAGCCCCTTCCTGGTCTACTACTTTGGTCACCCAGTCAAAGAAATCTATTAGATTCGTCTGAAATGACCTTCCTGCTGTGAACCCATGCTGCCTTGGGTCCTGTGCCCCACTGGCCTCTAGGTACTCAACTATTCTTTCCTTCAGAAGTGACTCCATCACTTTTCCTACCACAGAGGTCAGACCGACAGGTCTGTAGTTTCTCCCTCTGCCTTGGTCCCACTTTTGTGAAGGGAATCAAATCTGCCTTCCTCCAGTCCTCGGGTACCACAGCATCCTCCCATGATTTATTAAAAGAGCAGCCAGTGGTTTCACTAGGTTCCCCTTAATTCTTTTAGAATTCTGGGTGAATTCCATCAGGCCCCATTGCTTTGTCCACCTTCAGTTTTAGGAGTTCTTGCAGAACCCTTTCTTCTGTGAAAGGACTGGGATCGACCCCCCTATCAAGAGTGCTTCTGTTAATTGGATTAGGCACTTCCCCCTCCTCTTTTGTGAATACTGAGCAGAAATATTCGTCCAGTATCCCTGCTTTTTCACTGTCCCCCTCTGCCCACCCACCGTTCCTTCTATTCAGCCTCACTATCCCTCCCTTTGTCTTTCTGCGCTCACTGATGTACCTATAAAAGGTTTTATCCCCCTTCTTAACAGAGTTGGCTATCTTTTCCTCAGTTTGGGCCTTTGCTATTCTGACTTCCTTCCCTGCTTCCTTCTGCCTTAACTGGTACAGCTCTCTGTCCTGCTCCTTCTGTGTTTCCTCATACTTCCGGAACGCTATCTTTTTCTTCCTGACTTTCACAGCCACCTCTTTCGAGAACCATACTGGCTTTTTCTTTCATTTTGATTTGTTTATTTGCTTCACACAAAGGCTTGTTGCCTCTGTGATGGCAGTTTTAACGATTCCCATTGTTGCTCCACCTCCTTCTAGCCTGTTTGCTAGTGCTTTTCTGAGGCACTCTCTCATCTTGCCAAAGTCAGCCCTCCTAAAGTCCAGTACCCTCACTTTTGTATGGCTTGACTCTGTGCTGAGTTTACATATGAACCACACTGTTCGATGGTCACTTGTTCCCAGATGGCAACCCACTTCTAGATCTGAGATCCTCTCCTGCCCCGTTTGAGAGTCGAGGTCTAAGATTGCTCCCTCACAGTGGGTTCGAAACTAGCTGTCTGAGGCCAGCCACCTGTAGGGCATCAAGAATGGCCCTGCCCTTGGGACGTGGCTGCAGCAAATGTGCTCCAGTTAACATCTGGCATATTCAGGTCCCCATCAACAGTATCTCCCTTTCTCTGCCATTCTAAGAATGCCTTCCATCATATCCTTGTCCATTCCCTCCCGACATGGGGTCTGTACACAACCCTGTGCGGATTGTGGTGCCTTTCCAGTCTCCAAGGTGACCCACAGTGCCTCCTCTCCTCCCTGTTTACTCTTTTGTTCAGTTGCTTTTATCCCTTCCTTCACATAGAGAGCTACTCCTCCCCTACCTATCTCTCCTGTAGGTTATGTACCCTGGTATGTTAACATCCCAGTCATGGTTCTCTGTGTACCATGTTTCTGTGACTGCTACGATATCCAGGCATCCCTCTTCCATCCAGGCCACCAGCTCAGGGAGCTTGTTGCCCAAACTACGGGCAATGGTACTCATTACCCTCCATTTCCTGATGGCCTTACTCCTTTTTGCCCTATCCCTGTCCTTCTTGCCTTTGTCACTTTCTCCATTTACCCCTGCCCTTCTCCCTATCGACACCTCTATGTTGGTGTTTACCGCACTTACTACCGTGATTTTTTTGGGTGGCTAGGATTTCCCTGCTCCTTTCCAGTGCCTCCCCCCTTGGCTAGTTTAAATGCTTGCCAATGAAGCATTTAAACCCATCATCTAGGATCCTGGTTCCCCTCCTGGACAGATGCAGCCCATCATGTCAGTATAAGCTTGCATCACTCCAGGTGGACCTCCAGTCCCCAATGAAGCCAAATACCTGAGCTCCACACCAGTTTTTCAACCACTGATTGAATCCGATGGTGTGGAACACCCTAGCCTCTCCTACGCCATAGATGGGCAGCACCTCCAAGAAGGTTACCGTGCGTGCTACTTGTCTAAGGCCCCTCCCCAATTCCACAAACCTTCCTGCAATCTCCAATCCCTTTCTTAACCAGGTCATTTGTCCCTAGGTGGACAATGACATCCAGCTCCTTCCCCTGTGCAGCTGCTCTGGCAATCCTGAGGATTCGCTCCCTGTCCCTCCAAGCCATGGCGCCAGGCAGGCACCTTACCTCCCTCTCCCAGTTCTACCTTCCTAACAATGGAGTCCCCCACCAGGAGTTGTTTCCTTCTCTGCGGGGTCCCCTGCCACCCTCCTGTAGGTCTCCTTTGTGGAGGTTCCCAGCATCCTCCTTGGTCTCCACTGCGGGTGCCTCCACAGAGGAACCACATTGCCAGAATGGCATAGGAATTGTGGAGAGGTACAACTGGAAGGGATCGCCTGTGTTCCCACCCTCACCCTCCCTGAGCCCTGTGGTCCAACCGCTCCTCTTTCTTGGCAACCTCTGAGGCAACGGCAGTGGCACTGGTGGTCCCTGGATGGAAGAGGAGGTCCCACAAATCCTGGCCAACTCAGCCTGGAGATGAGCAACCTCCTCTCTCAGCCCAGAGAGGTGCCTGCAGATGAGACAACACTGCATCCTCCAGAACGTCTCCCGGAAGACTGCTGCTCCACAGCCACTGCACTGCACCACTCCCATCATGTCTTATTTCTGGCCCCTTAACAGTTTGCAATCCTTACTCTTTCCTCTGTTTTTTTTCTCTCTCTCCTTACTTTCTGCCTGTGTGCCCTTTAAGCTCCTGATTGTCCTGTTCTGAGACAAAAATATCCTATATTTCTCAGTAGACCCTTTACTTGCTCAGAGGCACACCTCCAGCAGCTAGAGGGGGCCAGAGAGCTACTCTTGCCCTTCTAGGATGGTGGGTCTTTGGTGAGACTGTGATCACTCACTTCCTGCTCCCAAACAGGAAGTTCCTGTTGTCACTCAAATCCTGTGCCTATAAAAGTAGAACTAGCTTTGGGTTGAGGGGAGGGAAAGAGGGCAATATAGTCCCAGTAGAGAAGACCAGTCACACATCAGTCCTTTCTCCTGGTGTCTTCTGCCAAGCTACTGGATCTCTAATGCCCCTTAAGAAGGTTCGGGACACGTCCAGCTGGGGCAACGTTTTTCCTTCCACCAGAGCGTGGTAGGCGGAAACCGCCAACAAATGCACTCTGATGGAGGAGTAGCTCAAGCCTTGGTTTAATAAGGGGAGGAAATACTGCAAAACTGAGTTCACTGGACAGGTAAGGGGTTCCAAGTGACGGGAAGCAGCCCAGAGACAAAAACTTTCCACTTCATAGCATAAGTGGACCTAGTAGAAGGCTTTCTCGCTGAGAGGAGAACGTCCGCCACCTCCTGAAAGACCCTGTACCTAGACTTGACCATGTCTGCAGGAGCCATGCTTGAAGGTGCAGGGACTTGAGAACCAGATGGACCAACATGCCCTGATTCTGTGATAGCAAGTGCGAGCTCCGAGGCAGCAGAATCAGAGGTTCCAATGCCAGCTGCTTAAGTAGTGGGAACCAAATCTGCTGAGGCCATGTGGGGCGATGAGAATCTTGTGCCCCCTCAGCCTGGAGTTTCAAAAGGACCCTCTGGATTAGTGGAAAGGGAGGGAAGGCATACAGAAATCTGCCTGTCCAACAGAGGGACAATGCGTCTGGCCCAGAAAACACCAGGTGTGTTGCTCTCTCTCGAGCAAAAAACTGGCAGTTTGGTGTTGCTTATAGACGCAAAGAGGTCCAGCTCTGGAGGACTCCCTGCATCGAAGAGTTGGTCCACTACTGACTGGAGTAGCTCCAATTGTGCGCCTTGGACCGTGACCGGCTTAGACTGTTGGCCAAGACATTCTGGATGCCTGGAACATGCACTGCAGCAAGGGATATGTGATGATCCAGAGCCCAATACCAGACTCTCATTGCCTCCCTGCACAAGGAGTAGGAGTGAGTTCTCCCTTGTTTGTTGATATAGAAGACGACTGACATGTCAGTCTGGACCAGAAGAGAGCCCAATAATAGGTCCACTTGAAATGCCCTGAGGGCACTGAGGACCACTCGCATTTCCAGAACACTGATATGAAGTCCGTACTCTTCCGGAGACCACATACCCCGAGTACGACTGCTTCCCTGATGCGCTCTCCAACCAAGCTCGGAGGTGTCTGTGGACAGGATCAGGCTGACCCTGATGAAAGGGAACACCTTGTTGCAAGTTTAAGGGGTTCAGCCACCAGGTAAGGGTCCTCCTGACTGGGCCTGAGATACGAACCAAGCACTCTAGACCATCAGACTTTTAGTCCCACTGCACCCTGAGCATCCACTGCAGGACCCCCATGTGGACATGGGCCAAGGGGACTACAGGAATGTGGCCGCTGCCATGTGCCCCAATAACCTGAGGAAAGTCCTGGCTTGGACTTGAGGGGTCATAGAGACCGATCGAGCCACCTCTCAGACGACCCCCCCCTTTCCGGAAAGGGAGGAAGGTCATGCCCTGTACCGTGTCCAGGACTGCTCCTATGAAGACGAGTCACTGCCTGGGCTCTGGGGACAACTTTGCAAAGTTCAGGGTGATCCCCAGCTCATGGAATAGTGTTTACGTATCTCAGAGAACTTGAAGCAGACACACCCTTGAGGGAACTGCTAAGAGCCAATCGTCCAAGTAAGGGAAGACAGAATGGCCCACGCGTAGACAGCCGCAGCTACCACAGCTAGGCACTTGGTGAAGACTCGAGGAGTGGTGGGGAGGCAGAATGGCAGGACCAGAGACTGATAATGCCTCCTCTGGAAGGGGGAATCTCAAACTTCCGGTGGGGAGGGTAGACCGCTACATGCATGTACGCATCTTGCATGTCCAGGGAGCAGAGCCAGTCCCCCTGGTGTGACAGGGGAATGAGACCCAGTAGCGTCACCATCCTGAACCTTTTGTATTCAATAAAGAGATTTAACTAACTGAGGTCCAGAATGGAATGAAGGTTGTTTGTCTTTTTGGGAACCAGGAAGAAGTGGGAATAAATACCCCCGCCCCTGCTGCCTGAGGCACTGGCTCTATCACCCTTTTTTGCTAGAGTGCCTGAATCTCTCCTTCCATCAAGGGAATATGGGAACGAGGATAGCGGGAGGACACTGGCAGAGTTTCTGGAAGAATTTCTGTGAACTTTACAGTACGTACCCTCCTTATGACATGTCCACGACCCAAAGGTCAGAAGTTATCTTGCTCCAGCCCTCCACGTGGAGGGAGAAGTGTGTGTGGCGGGGGGAGCCAGTGAGGAGTCATTCCGGGGATAGGCTAAGAGGCCTGGGAGGACTTTGGGCCTCTTGAGGGGGGGGCGCTTCCAGCTTGCTGGGAAGTAGCCTTCCTCTTTGCTGTTGGCCAGCACGGGTGTTCTGCCCTGAGGGCTTATGAAAGGAACACTTCTTAGCGCGTCATTGGTCCTCCTTATAGAGTTGTCGGATGGACCAAACAGACTTCCTGGACTCCTGGAGATGTGAGATGAGTTTCTCCGTCTCCTCCCCAAACAGCACTGAACCTTGAAACGGAAGGTCCTTGATGACGGACTGCAGGTCCAGGGAGAATCCTGAGACTCTGAGCCAGGCATGGCGCCTAAGGAAAACACTGGAGGCCGCAGCCCTAGACGACGTAGCTGTAGTGTTGTACGAGGCACGCGGAACATTCATGCCCGTGTCCGAACCCGTCTTAAGGATCTCTAGGAGCTCAGTCTTCCGAGCAGAGTCTGGCAAGGCATTAGCTACCTCTTGGTCCTTCTCCCATAACGCATTTTGGAATTGCACCATGTGCATTAGGGAGCTGAGTGATCTAACAGAGCAGGTGGAGGCAGAATAGACTTTCTTGCCCACCTGGATCCAGGTATCTGGACTCTGGATTGGGCGGCTGTGAGCTTGGGTGTCTCGGCTGCTTTGACTTCTCATGAGCGGCTGCAATTACCATGGAGTCGGCCTGAGGGTGTTCTGCTAGAAATGGCTCCTCCCTTGGCACTCTGTACAGCCTGTCCAACTTCTTTGGAACTGCCAGGGCAGTCGCTGTACACTTACAGGTAAGCCTGATCAGGTCCTGGAAGGTGTACACCAAAGGAGGGACCACTAGAGGCTTGGGCTCCTTTTGGCTCAGGTATCTGGCCAACCTCCGGTGTTCCAGATCCAGGTCCTCCGTATGTGCCTCATGATGTCCTTAAAAGTGGGGTCATCAGGAGGCAAGCGCGTGCCACCGGGGGTGCCTCTCTGTCGTCCAGAGGACCCTTTCTCGTGAGAGAGAGAGACTGGTATGAGGACGATGCAGTGGCTCCCACTGAGGAAGGCAACCTCAACCTGGATTGGCCCCTACCCTCTAGACCATAAGCACTGGGAGAAAGACGTCGGCTAGGGGACAGACGGCTACAGGACTTGCTCCGGGGTGACCGACGGCAGCCGACAGTCCTGAATGGATGTTGCCGGCCCCTGGAATGGGAGCAGGACCCAACTTCTGAGGGGGAGCAGGACCTAGAAGTGATAGGCCACTCAACCGGCGGAGGTTTAGAGAGTGGTTCTGAAGGGTTACCCACGGGTACAGGAGCCCCTGCCAGGTGAGGTAATGGTGCTGGGTCCGGCTTGGGAGGAACCATGTCCCTTTTAACCTGACTCCATCAAAATTGGAAAAGCTCTTTAAGTTATTCTTTATTAAAAATACTCTCTGCCAGGCCCGTCGGAGGGTCCGGCAAGACCAGGTCCTGCTCAATGGGCGACGCTGGAAGGTCAGGAAGGTCCTGTGGAGAGGAACTTGGGGGAGGCGCCTTCAGGAGTGGAGTCCCGTCACATCAGCGACTGGGCTGGCACCTTCTGCGCTGAAGGATGGCTGACCCCGTCTCCGAGGTCGGTTTTTGGTCTGATAACTTAGCCGGCGTCTGGTCAAACTTGGCAGGTTTCAAAGGGCGGGAACCCAACGGGTTTACGCTCTTTGGATGCAGGCTTACCTGGAGCCCCAGTCGAGGCCTTCGAAGACCCGGAAGGCCAACTCCGGTCTTGAGAGTGCTTGGAATGGTGAGAGTGGTCCAAGTCACCAGAGCCGGAGAATGAGGCTTTCTTATACAGCGAGTGAGAGCGAGGACAGGACCGATCTCGGTCCTTGTCCCAGGACTTGCGATGGGACTGCTCCTTGAGTTTAGTCTTCTGCCCAGAAGAGCTCTGCATAACTGCCACTTGTTTCTCCAGCAAATTAGCCTTTAGGCATCTGATTGACATCCTGCTGGTAAAGCCCTGCAGATGTCCCAGGTCTGGAAGTCGTGGTCCGGGTTGGGGCAGAAGACACAGGTCTCATGGAAGTCTTTGGCTGCAATCTGATGTCCACAGGAACACTTCATTTTCTTGGGCCTGGAGGACACCGATGACAGAGAAGACGACATGCGATGGAGAAAACTACTAGAAACGGGAAACAAAACCCGAGAAACTTCGCTGAACTGCTTTGCAACGAGCTAATGTCAACTGCTGAGAGCGGGTCTATGGCAGGAAAGAACTGAGGTGGAGCCTGGGACCACCCTCTTTTGTACCATGGCCGATGTCAGGACGGAGCTGTCGGGCGGGCGAACCCTGCTGGGTACTGCTAGCTGAGAGCTTTCCAATGGGTCCTAGTGCCTGCGGCATAGTCCTAATGGTAACAGCTTGCTTCAAGAGCTCCCATTCGAAGTAAGATACAACATTACTACGGTGAGTAATTTTTTTCTTCTAACCCCAGGAATCCCTCACTTAAAAGTTTATACTTAATGCACTGCAGACACTGTAGCAGTACCTTGGGAGGCTGGGTCCAGAATCTAGTTAGAAAAAGGTTCTGCAAGATGGCATTCCTTTTTGACTGTATGTCCAAACAGTAGTGCTTTGTGAAAATGTGTACTGTTTTCCAGGTAGCTGCTTTGCAAATATTTAACAATGGGATGCCCTTGAGGATGCTACAGAGACAGGTACCCCTTGTACAGTGTGCCCTCAAGCCTTTTGTTGGCACTTTTCCAGGTTTTTTTTTTTTAATAGCAGAAATGAATGCAAGAGACTATCCAGTGAGAGAAAGATCACTTTGTAGTTGGTTTGCCTTTGCCAGCCACACCATATGTAACAAAAAGCTGGGTGCTGTAGAACCCGACGTCCTTTGTCCGATCCAAGTACACAGTTGGGACTCTCTTTAGGTCCAGGCTATGCAAGTTTTCCTCATCTGGACTACAGTGCAAGGAGGTTTACTGACCGATTCAGGTGAAACTGAGATACCACCTTGGGAAGGAATTTTCTGTTGGTTCTAAGAAAGTACAGTTACATAAGAATTTACCGTAACAGTAGATCTTAGAGAGGCTCTCTTGCAGCAGACCACACCAGTAGAACTTAGCCACTAGGCACTAGGACCACATGGAAACTTTCTAGCTAGCAGTCTACCAGAGAGGGCTGCCCACCTCCGATGTCACGCTCTGACGTTAGCCTACCCTATAAGAGTGGGTGGCCCCCATACCCTCCTCAGTTCTCCCACCAGAGACCAAAAGCAAGAGCCCGCCAAGGGAACCAAGGAGGAATCAGAGGTATCCTGAGAGAAAAGTAGGAAGCAGAAGACTCCCCGCTATGGGAAGGGAGGGAAAGCATGGTTTGCTGCAAGAGATCCTCCTGAAGATCTACTGTTACGGTAAGTTCTTGCTTAACTGTACTATCTTACTTCAAGGGCATCTCTTGCAGCAGGCCACACCGGTAGGACGGGTCCCAAGCAGTTCTGGCAACAACTGTCAAGACAGTCTGGGTAGTTGGCCGTAAAGACCTATGAGAGAAGGCCTTGCAAAACAGCTAGGCCAAAATTAGCCCTACGTCTAGAAGTGATGTCCAGAACGTAGTGTTTGGTAAAGGTATGGACAGTGCTCCAAGTAGCAGCTGCACAAATCTTTGCAGCAAAATCGTTACGGAAACATGCAACACATATGGCCGTGCCTCTGGTTGAATGGTCATGAACCACACCAGGAAGTTCCTTACCGTACTTCCTGTAACAGAAAATACAACTGGCCAACTAGTTGGATAAACACTGTTTGGACACGGGAATGCCCTCTTTCCCAGGGGCGAAGCAAACAATTGACAAGACTTCTTATAGTCCTTTGTCTGGTGCGTATACTTTCTCAAAATTCTATGCACATCCAAAGTATGAAGTAATACTTTCCTTGGATTGGCATGCTCTGAAAAATAAACCGGCAGATGGATGGACTGATTCAAAGTAAACTCAGGTACCACCTTAAGAGGAAACTTAAGACTGATACACAAAGGCAACCCTGTCTTTGTGGAAGATAAAATACTGCTGCTCATACATGAGCACCTGAAGCTCGAAATCCTTCAAGTGAAAGTAACAGTAACTACAAACAATGCTTTCCATGACAGAATGCATAGCTCGCAACACGTGGCCAATTCAAACGGAGGCAGGGTGAGTCTCTCTAACACAAAATTTAAGTCCCAAGGTAGGACAGGATTGGGGATTAGAGGCTTCAAGTGCAGGATGCCTCTCAAAAAAGCGTGAGACGCATCATGCTGAGCCACAGTGCAGCCATCCACAGGTACATGGTAGGCAGAGATGGCCAGGAGATGTACCTTGATAGAGGAGTACTTCAGATCGGAGTCTGAGGGGGAGAGCAAGTACTCCAAAATCGAATTCAATGGACAGGTGAATTGATCTTGGTGGTACGATGCAGCCCACATGGCAAAATGCTTCCACTTCATGGAGTAGGTGGCCCTGTTGGAAGATTTCCTAGCCACGACCAAACGTTCGCCACCTTAGAAGACACCCCAAACCTCGTGATGGCTACGTCCTCAGGAGCCAAGCACTGAGATGGAGAGATGGAGAGATCTGAGCTACGGATGGACCAGGGTGCTCTGGCTCCTGGGAGAGCAAGCCAGGACTTAGGGGCAGGGGCACTAGAGGTTCCATTGCCAGCTGCTGAAGCAACGGGAACCAGATCTGACGAGGCCAGAAGGGGGCGATTAGGATAATAGTTATCCCTTCCATCTCAAGTTTTATCAGAACCTTCTGAAGGAGCAGGACGGGAGGAAAGGCATACAGGAATCTCCCTTTCCAAGAGAGGAACAATGAGTCTTACCAGAAAAATTTAAGCCCCTGGAGCGAGCAAGCAGAAAAGCAGCAGTTTTGAGTTGAGTGAGGACGAAAAAAAGTCCAACTCTGGATGCCCACACCAGTCGAACAAATCTTCCATCATGGAGGTCAGAGTTCCCACTCGTGAGCTCGCCAAGACATTCTGGTCACCAGGAACATGGATGGCCACGAGTTCCAGGCTGTGATCTATGGCTCAATACTAGACCCTCACTGCTTCCTGACAAAGAGGGTATGAATGAGGCCCTCCCTGTTTGATCTAATGAACCACGCTGGTGTTGTCTGTCTGTATCAGCAATGGGCCCGGGGAGAGCTGGGTCTGTAAGGCCTGCAAAGCATACAGAACTGCTCCCATCTCCAAGATGTTTATGTGGAGTTCTGCCTCCATCGTGGACCACATCCCTTGAGTCTGGTGGGCAACCAGGTGAGCCACCCAACCGAGACCTGAGGCATCTATTGTGAGGATTTGCTGAGGGGGTGGAATGAAAAATGGCACCCCCCTCAGAAGGTTGCTAGGCTCTAGCCACCACAACAGTACCTTCTTGACTGGTTCTGAGACCAGGACTAGCTGCTCGAGAGTGTCCATTTGCTGGTCCCACTGGACCCACAGCGTCCACTGAGGAATACTCAGCTAGGGGGATCATAACAATGGCTGCAGCCATGAGTCCCAGGAGGTGCAAGACCACCTGTGCTGGGATGTGCCAGCTGGCACAGAGCTGACAAGCTTGTTCCCTAAGGCGCTCCACCCTGTCTTGGGGTAGAAGAGCCATACCCTGAGCCGTATCCAACACCACCCCAATGTACTGAAGTCATTGGTAGGGGATCAGAAATGACTTGGGCAGGCTGACTGTGACCCCCAAATCCTGGAACAGGCAACAGGTATAAGCTAGGGTTTGGAGCAGACGCTCCCTGGACAGCGATGCTAGCAGCCAGTTGTCCAGGTAAGGAAACACAGAGTCCCTGCTGTCTGAGGGCAGCTACCACCACTGTCAAGCACTTAGTGAATATCTTGGGGGCTAAAGATAAGCCAAACAGCAGAGCCCTGAAGTGGAAGTGGGCTCCTTGGAAATGAAATATGAGGAAGCGCCTGTGGGAGGTGCATACCTTGAAATGCAGATAGGCATCCTGCATGTCTAGGGAGCAAATCCAGACCCCCTGCTGTAACAGGGGCAGCAGACCCTGAAGGGTGACCATCCTGAACCGTTTGTATTGGACTGACAGGTTCAGCTTGCTGAGCTCTAGAATGTGCCTGAGGTCCTCTGTACGTTTGGGGACCAGAAAGAAATGGGAGTAAAACCCCTTTCCTTGCTGGGACTGCAGAAGGTTTCTATGGCCCTTCTGCAAAGCAAGGCATAGATTTTTTTTTTCCCACATCACAGGGACGTGACTGGGAGGGTATGAGGACAGAAAGAACAATTACGCAAGAACTTACTGTAACAGCAGATCTTCGAGGGAATCTCAGTCATCAGATAACACCATAGGAACCTTCGCTGCCGGTGAAGGGGAATCCATATGGAATATTTTCAGCAGTACAACTGGGGCTACTCATGCGTCGTCACTAACCCTATGTAAGCGTTAGTGGCCCGGTTCCCTCCTCAGTTCTTTCCCCTGGACACTAAGGGAGCTAGGCTCTTGCCATGGGGTACCGAGGAGAGAGGGCCCAGACCTAAAAAAAAAAAAAAAAAAAAAAAGGCTGGATACACCAGACAGCCAGTTCCTAGACAGGAGCCCCAAGCAGGGGGATGGTGGGAGGGAAAGTATACCTGGTGACTAAGATCCTCTCTAAGATCCACTGTTACAGCAAGTTGTTACATAACTGTTCTATCTTCTTTGGAGGAATCTCAGTCATCAGGAAAAACTGTAGGAACGAGTCCCAAGCAGTTACAAGTGCATAACAGACAGTCTGGGAGGAGGGCTCTCCATAAACTTAAGACAGGAGTCCCTGTAACACAGCCCTGCCAAATCCTGCACGGGCTCTAGAGGCAATGTCCAGACTGTAGTGCTTGGTGAAAGTATGGATTGTACTGCAGGTGGCAGTCACACAAATGTCAGCTGCTGAGACCCCTCGAAAACAAGCCATCGAGGTAGCAATTCCTCTAGTGGAATGAGCTTTGACAGCACCATGCAAATCTTTGCCATACTTGTTGTACCAGAACACAATTCAATTTGCCAACCATTTGGATAAACATTGCTTAGAAACCGAAACGCCCTCTTTACTCAGGGCAAAGGAAACAAATAACTGCTTCGACTTTCTGGACTCCTTAGTCCTAAGCAGGTAGCACTTCAAAGTTCTGCGCACGTCTAAGGTATGGAGCAGTGCTTCCCCTGGCCTGGTACGCTCAAGAAAATAAACAGGAAGGTGGACAGACTGACTGAGTGTAAACTCTGAAAATGCCTTGGTGAGAAGCTTTGGTTTTGTGTGTAAAGACACCCTGTGTCTTTGTGAAAAACCAAATAAGGCTCCTCGCACCAGAGGGCCTGAAGCTCTGAAATGCTTTGAGCAGAAGTAACTGCAACTAAAATGAACACTTTGCAAGAGAGAAAGCGCAAATCGCAAGTCACGATTAGCTCAGGAGACGGGGTAAATTTTTCCAAAACAAAGTTCAAGTCCCAAGCTGGGACAGGGGAACGGATTGGAGGCTTCAGATGCAGGATATGCCCTTTAGAAAGGTACAGGAGACATCCAGCTGAGCAACTGTGCAGTCACCCACGGGCTCATGAAATGCAGACATAGACGAAAGGTGCACCCTGAGGGAAGAGTACTGAAGGCCTCAGTCAGAGAGTGAGATCAGGTAGTCCCAGGATATGATTCACCGAGCAGGTGAAAGACTCTAAGCTAAGCTTGGCAGTCCAGATCGCAAATCGCTTCCACTTCATGGCATACATGGCTCGAGTGGAAAGCTTCTGGGCTGCCACTAGAACGTCCGCCGCTCTCTAAGAGACCCCGAACCTGGCAAGTGCTATGTTCTCAGGAGTCAGGCATGCAGATGGATGGATCGGAGGTTGGGATGGACCAGGGTGCCCGAGCCTGGGTCAGCAGATTCCTGCAAAGAGGAAGATGGTCTGGAGGTTTCTCCGCCATCTGCTGAAGAAGAGGGAACCATATCTCACAAGTCCAAAATGGAGCTACCAGAATCATACTGGCCCATTCCATATGCAACTTGATTAGCATCCTCTGAATCAGAGGGAATGCATAAAGAAACCTTCCACTCCAAGAGAGGGACAATGCGTCTTGCCAGAAAACTCCAGGCTGTGGATCTAGCAAGCAGAAATTGGGCAGTTTTGCATTGAGTGGGGACCCAAAAAAGTCCAACTCTGGATGACCCCATCTGTCGAACAAGTCTTCGGTGACAGATGAGAGAAGCTTCCATTTGTGCATGCAGGACTGAGTCCTGCTAAGATTATCCGCCAGGGTGTTTAGTATGCCTAGCACGTGGACCAGAGTGTGTTAGACTGTGATCTAATGCCCACTACCACACTCTTATGGCCTCCCTGCAAAGGGGGTATGAATGAGTTCCCCCTCTTGCTTGTTGATGTAGTATACACCAAGCTTAGAATGTCCGACTGCACCAGCAGTTGACCCAGAGCAAGGTACTCCTAAAAGGCCTGCATAGCATAGAGCACCACTCATCTGCAGGACACTGATATGCAGGGAGGCTTCCCATTGAGACCAAGAGCCCTGGTTCTGGAAGGGACCCAGGTGCGCTCCTCAACCCAGATCAGAGGCATCTGTGGTTAGGATCTGATGCGGGGAGGAGATCTGGAAAGGGACGCCTTGAAGCAGATTCAAGTAGTCCATCCACCACTGCAGTACTCTGCATACTGGGGAAGAGACCAGGACTGGCTGGCCTCACTTGTCCGTGCACTGGTCCCACTGTTCCAGGAGGTTCCACTGGAGGGTACGCATATGGAGCCTGGCCAGTGGAACAGTGGGTATGGCAGCTGCCATCAGACCCAGCAATCTGAGGTATACCCAGTCAGGAACATACCGGCTCTGGGCGACTTCCTCAGCTTGAGCTCTGAGGCACTCTGCACTGTTTTCGGGCAGGAAGACTTTCCCCTGTGCAGAGTCCAGAACCACCCCTATATACTGCAACCTTTGGGACGATATCAGAATCGACTAGGGCAGAGTGACAGTGATGCCCAGGGAGTGGAAGAGCTGGAGAGTTCTCTCCAGAGTCAGTAAAAGCTGTTCCCTGGATAGGGCCTTTAGGAGCCAATCATCCAGATAAGGGAAGACACAGAGTCCCTCCCTTCTGAGAGCTGCTGCGACTGCTGCTAAACACTTGGTAAAGGTTCATGGGGCAGAGGACAAGCCAAAGGGCAACATCTTGAACTGATAATGCTCACCCTGAAAGGCGAAACAGAGAAACTTCCTGTGCCGAGGAAATACCAAAATGTGCAGTTAAGCATCCTGCATGTCCAGTGACCTGTTCTGAGGAGTGGCATTAGGCCTGGCAAGGTTACCATCTGGAACTTTTTGTACTGGACATACAGACTGAGGTCCTTATAGGCCTCAGATCTCTGGACTTTTCTGGGGACCAGGAAAAACCTGGACTACAACCCCTTGTTTCTCTGGCACCTGGGCACTGGCTCGATGACCTGCTTGTGCAGAAGGGACTGTATCTCCTCCCAGAGAACAGGTGAGCCGGGGGGTAACAGAAGGGTGGAGGAGGGGTTTCTGGAGGCTGCTTGATGAGCTCCAAGGTGTGAACCTTTTCTATGATCTGCAGAATCCATGCATCCGAAGTTATGGTTCTCCACTGATTCACACAGAGGGAGAACAGACCACCGCCTCCTGGTCCGGGACCAGTGGAGGGGGGTCCGGCAAGGAGTCAAGCAGAGGTGAAACCAGCCACAAGGGCTGGTCCCTCACTTCTGTGTTGCCTGGCCACCGCTCCAGCACTGGAGGAGGTGGGCAAGGGAGCCTGGGTTCTGCATTTTCCCTGGGGGCGGGGAGCTGTCCAAGACTTATTGTTCTGTTTACGAAAAGAAGGCTGTCCTCTTCCCTCTGGCTGGGTATGGTAGAGGGAGCTGACAAGACTTGAGGGCCCTGCCTGAGGCTTGCAAATCATTTATGATGTCCTGGACATCAGGGCCAAACAGCTTGGTGCCACTGAAAGGAGTATTAAGCACTTTTTGCTGCACATCAGTTGCAAACCCAGAAACTCTGAGCCAGGAATGCTTGCAGAGGAATATGCCTGTGGCAGCTGCCCTGGCAACTGTGTCAGCCATTTCATTCAAGGCTCTTAGGAGCTGTTTGCTAACATTCTCAGCCCCTTGGAGGCACTGTAGCAGCTCCTGCTTTTGAATGCCCTCTGGAAGGGTCTGGGCGGCAGCCTTGCCCTTCTTCTAACTGGCATTTTACCATGTGTGACAGATAATTTGCAATCCTCAAATCTAAAGTAGAGGAGGCATAAATCCGTTTACCCCAGAGGTCAATTCTAGAGACTATTTGTCTTGGGGAAGAGAACCAAGGTGCTTAGGTGCCTTAGATCTGTCCTGAGCTGCCTTAATGACCCCTGAGTCAGTCCTGGGGTGGGCAGCATAACAAGGAAGACCCGGTGGGGGGGGGGGCGTGATAAATTTGTCTGCTCTGCAGGGCACAGCTGGCACCATGTTTGCTCTGTGCCAGGCTGCCGTGGCTACATTCTTCAAGGCTGGTAGCATTGGAGGAATGATCTTTGGGAGAGATTTAGGCATCTCTAGGAAATTCCAACAGATCTTTTCTGGTGGCATACTCTTCTTCAGTCTGGAAGCCCATGGCTGAGGACAGTTGCTTCATCACACTGAAAAATGTGGAGCCCTCAGGAGGAGACCTAGGAGTATGCTTTACAGAGTCTTCACTGACAGAAGACGCTATAGATTTGTCAAAGGACAAGATTCTCTTCCTCTTCCACAGCATCAGGAAGAATGAGGTCTGGGTGCTACTCCTCTTTGACGTCGACCTCTTCAATATCCAGGTCTGGCATCGGGTGTGCCACCGCTGGCCCATGGGGAGCCTCCTGGGGCTGATGGACAGGTGTCGACGACAAAGCTGCCATCGATGGTGTCGGCGAGGGGGGCATTTTTAAGGCATCCACCTGCTGCACAAGTATATTAGTGAACTTGATCAGGGCTTCATTCAAGCAGACAGTAGACACCGACATGGTGGGGGTTGCCGGCACTGGTGTCAATCTGCCGGGGCTGATGACTCAGAGGTCGATGGCTGGCCACCCTGAGAATCGGGCGGAGAAGCTGTTGGTATGGGTCTGGTGGGCACAGAGACCTGGACAGCAGTTCTCTTCGTTGGTATGGCTGCAGCCAATGAGGATCCCCCAGAAGAAGAGAAGCCGATGGGGAGCGAGATCAACGCCGGGGGATAGTGCTCGTGATAAACAGGGTACTCACCTGTAACAGTAGTTCTAGGAGTGGTATATGTTGTTCATCCACACTTGCTGGCATGTCCTTTCGCTTTAAGAATCTTGCCGGAAGGTCTAAAAGTTGGCTTCTCCCACCCACTCGGGTGGTATATCACTCGGCTCCACCCCTTGACGCCAGATCTTGCCCGCTGGAAGCAGAGGTTGTGCGTCGAAGCTGGGGCGGTCGGGTGGGATCGTGTGGATGAACAACATATAGAAAGTACAGTTACGTGAGAACTTACCGTAACAGTAGATCTTCGAGAACAGCTCTTGTAGCAGGTTACACCATTAGGACTGAAGCCGGCAGGCGCCAGGACCCCACGGAAAAATTCTAGCTAGCAGTATCCAGCGGGGGACCGCCCCCGACGTCCGGCATCACATAAAAGGGGGCGGTCCCCCAGCATCCCCAGTTCTTTTCTCGCTGTCGACTCACCAACATCGGCCTTACGGACGCCTGCACTGTAGATACGACGCGTGAAATCTTTTTCTTCAAAAATCATCAGTCCATGTCTGCTTCTCCTACCCCTTCTCTCGAAGGCCATCTCTCCAAGTGTGCCTGCGGCAAACAGATCCCTTTTGCCGACCATCATTCGGCCTGTGGCAGGTGCCTGGGCCCAGAGCACAACACCCAGGCCTGCTCCATTTGCCAGCAATTTAATAGCAGGACCTGGATCCGCCACCAAAAGGCCCTTCAGGGATTGCTCCTCGAGGAGAAATTGAAAATGATGGAGAAACGACCTCCCTCCAAAGGGGAATCTTCCCATAAAGCCTGGGAAACACCGGTACAAGTATTGGGACTTGGATAGCGCGAGACCCCCAGCAGGGCCTCAGAGTCCAGGGCCAGCTCAAGCACTACCCAGTCCGACCGTTCTCCTTCCCAGGCTCGCTCCCAAGCTCCCCCGGTGAAGGTAAGGTCTTCAGGGGGCTCTTCTGCCTCCCTGCACCCGCTCAAGACCTCCAGGGCACCGGACGCCGCCAAGCCAGATTCCTCGGGTAAACACAAGAAGTCTTCCTCTAAATCGGGGAGTACATCGGACTGACGCCAGCACTACGTCAGGTCTGTCTCCCAACCTCCGAAGGCTCCTGAATGGAAGACTGCTGAACTGACGTCCCCCAAGCGGACGAGAGAGTCCAAGAAGGTGTCCGACTCGGCGCCCATGAAACGGACTACCCAACAACAGTGATACCGACGCTGGTGGACACTGGATGTCAGGGGTCTTCAGGCGAAGAGGCTACCGCACCGCCGAATGACCAGACAGGCGACACCAAGGACGCTGGCCTACCCAGGGAGCAGTCGCCGGACACGGTGGTTCCTCGGGGCCCGACCCTGGCGACAGGCCCACACAGATGCCGGGCCCGTCGTCGGGCATGAACATCCAAGAGGTGAACAAACTGTTCACCTTTTGGTGGGAGACCATAAGAAAAGATGTGGTGCCCCCCAAGCCTCAGCCACCCCCGCCTCCTCGGGGCGCTGAAGGTGCCAGACCCCCGACCCCCAAGGAACCAACTCCTCCTCCAGGGCCTACAGTAATGCATGAGCGATAAGGAGTGAACCTGAATCTTTCAGCAGAAAGGAAGAGCAGACGTCAAGGGGTGCAGCCAAGGGATATACCACCTGGGTGGGTGGCAGAAGCCAGCTTTTAGACCTTCCAGCAAGAGTCTCAAAGGGAAAGGACATGCCAACTAGTGTGGCTAGAACAATATATCCACGATTCTAGAACTCTGTCTTTTTTGTGACTTTCCCCTGAGGACTTGTCTTGGGCACTGTAGGCCTGGGAGCTCGCAGAACTGGTGTGCGACTGAGAGGCTGGGACCTCAGAGGACCCCTGCCTAGAACTGGCTACCTGTTAATCAATCAGGAATTGTTTGAGAGCCTTTTTACATCGCCTGAGGGTTGCTGGGTTAAACTTCTGGCAGAGCTCACAAACAGAAACTTCATGGTCAGGCCCAAGACAGCAGACACAGATAAAGTGTTCGTTTGTGGAGGCAATCTTCTTTCTGCAGTGGCAGCGACAAAAGAGAAGTTGAGGATTAACTCTTGACATAAACAAACAGAAAGAATCTCTTTAGAGAGAGATTTTTAAAAGATAAGGTTAGAAAAACCATAGGCAAAAAAAGGCGTGAATCCTGTGATGGACGTGGAGACCCATGCGAGCGAAGTGATAGCGGGAAAGAACTGAGGAGGGAGTGGAGCCGCTCACGCTTACATCGGCTTGGCGACGTCAATGGACGTAGACAGCGTGGGTGGCCCCAGTTGTACTGCTGAAAGTCATCTGTGTGGATTCCTTTCACCTATGGTGTTACCTGATAACTGAGATATCCCGAAAGGGGTTTGTCCTGATGCCACTCCAAAAGCTCCAGGGAGTGGCTGTGCTCTATGAACTGTAGCACCCAACTGTCTGAAGTTATCTCCTGCCACCTGCCCAGACGGAGGAAGAATCGTCCCCTACGACCACCTCCTGTGTTACTGGAGGGAGGGGGTCTGGCAAAGAGTTGGTGTGTGCGTGTGTGTGTGTGTGGGGGGAGACAGCCATAGCCGGGGCTGTGGGACCACCTCGAGAGCACTTGCTGGTGGAGGGGGTGGGGTGGGCAGGGCAGATGCTGCCACCCTCTGCTTACCCCTAGTCTTGGCTGATGTTCATATTTGCCTGTAGGTAGCCCGTCGAGAGGGTGCCCACTGCTGGGGCAGTGCAGTGCATGATACATGGAATAAACAGATCTTAGGGTGCGTCCAGATGCCTGGAGTGGATATCCTCAACATCTCTGCCAAAAAACATGTGCCCTCAAAAGGGGGCATTCAGGATGGGCAACTGGACATCTTGGACAAACCCAGACACCTGAAGCCAACAGTGCCGGCGCATACATACATATGCCAGTCGCCACCACTCGGGCTGACACATCCACCGTGTCGAGGCAACCCGGAACAAATGGGTACAGACGTCAGAGGCAGACTTAAGGGAACCCAGGGCTTGCTGCTTGGCAGGGTCACCAGTTAAGGACTGGACAGCATCCCTGGCCTGGTCACATAGGGCACTTTGGTACTGAAGCATGTGGGCCAAGTAGTTTAGGGCACGGATCGCTAGGGTAGCTGAGGTGAATGTATGCTTCCAAAGAAGGTCCCAACGATATGACTCCAGGTGGCAGGGAACTCAGATGCTTAGGCCATTTGGTGCAGTCGTGAACAGCATTAATCACCACAGAATTTGCTTGGGCCTGCTCCCCGCAAGGGCATGGTACAGCCCAGAATTGACCTATGCCGCGTGGCCATGGTGGCGTCCTCATAGGTACCAATTAGAAGGGGGGGGGGGGGGAGACACCAACAGAGGGATCTCCTGCTGGCGAAGGCAGGTAGCAAGCCAGCGCCTCTCCAGGTCCTGCTCCTGCTTCTCAAACCCTATGGCCTCCTGAATGTGGCATATGATGGCTGTGAAGGAGGGGTCATCTGAGGGAAGGGGGAGAGAGAGAACTTGGAGACATACTTAGGAGTCCCTTCCCCTGCTGAGGAGCCCATGGAGGAGATGGGCAAGCTGCTGATGTTGCCATCATCCCCCTCATCTGTGTCCTGACTGTCCTCGTCACGAAAAGCAGGTCTAGACGATACTCGCCCCCCTCATCTGTGGGACAACAGGGGTGGGGGTGAGCTGGCCTAGGTGGTGGTGTTGACCGCGGGAGCACCAGCGTGGACAGCCCTGGAAAAGGTCCCAGGGAAGCAGGAGGTGCCAGGCCCTGAGGAGGCAGAACCTGCAACCGCATGAAGCCCCAGAGGAAGGTTATTAGACGTTGCAAATCAAGTGTTACAGGAACCGGTCCAGCAGGCGCCAGATAAGGGGAGATCAATGCGGGCCCATGGGCACCAGCTGGGGGTAAACTGGTGAAGGCCCTGCAGGTACTGACCGTGGATAGGCCAGCGCAGGTCCGACGGGCATCGGCTGAGTGTATACAGGCACAGGCCCAACAGGCGTTTGTGGAGTACAGACATGTGCAGGTCCAACAGCTGCTGGTTGAGGAAAAGGCCAACGAGAGTTCCATGGGCGCCAGCTGAGGTAAAATGGAGGCTGGAGTGGGAGGAGCCCTGATGGGCGAAAGTGGTGGTGGACTTGGCTCTGGGAAGATGTAGGTATCCTGCAGCACCAGCTTGGAGACTGAAGGATGGGCGGCAGACACCATAGAGGAAGCCAACACAGGGGTGGCAGGCGGGAGTCTGAGGAGAGCCCGACTTCCACCAAACCTGTGCTGGTAGGAGACACGCCGGCTAAGCCACCATGCTGTGTATAAGTGAGGGCCTGAGCAGCAGGGGCTGAGGGGCAGGGAGCAAGCCTTGACCCGAGAGGCCTCTGTCCAAGATAGCAAGGGTGGCGGGAGGCAGTGCCGTCGGTTGCCCTATGGATGAAAAGGTGTACGCGGTAGTCTGGGTCGAACGGTGGTAAGGAGACTATGATGGGGAGGAGGACTGGGGCCTATCCCGGTCCTTGTCCCGTTGTTTGAGCTTCCCACTGGCCTGGTCCTAGGACTTTGATGAGTGAGAACCCAAGGACTTGGAAGAGGAGGCCAAGGAGCTCCTGGTCTGCAGCTCGCATTCCACGGAGGCGATTTTCTACTTCATGAGAAAGTTCTCTAAGGTCCACTGGCGGTGACGCCGGGTGGCCTGGCTAAACTTCAGGCAGACCTCGCAGGCTTGGACATCGTGGTCTGGGCCTAGGCAGCAAACATAGGCAGAATGGCCATCCTTCTCCGCGATTTCCTTTCCACAGGCACACTTGGTGGAGTGAGCCAAGGTCGAAGTCAGGTTAGAAGACAAAAAGGTGAGAAAACCATCTAAAGGTGGAAAAGAATTACGGTGAGAAAATAAAGAAAAAAAACAAACAAAAAAAAAAACCCCTGAAAAGTATGCAAAAATGGTGGTAGCCTGAAGATGCGGCGGTTTCCAGAAGTCCTCCATGCACTGGTTGATGGCAGGAAGAGAACTGAGAAGAGTACGGGAGCCACCCATTCTTATTAGGTAGGCTGACGTCACACGGTGACGGTGGTGGGTGGCCCCTTCTGGTATACTGCTAGCTAGAAAGTTTCTGTGTGGTGCTAGTGCTTGGTGGCCAAGTCCTACCAGTGTGGCCTGTTGCAAGAGATCCCTTGAAGTAAGATCTACTTAACCCTGTAGGGAATTGTGTGATTTGGCTCTGTGCAGAGGATTTGCAATTCACGTCCTTCCTAGTAGAGGTCGCTGTGGTGAGGAATATGATTTTCCATACAACATACTTCAGTTCAGCAGTTTCCATAGGCTCAAAGGGAGCCTCAATGAGCCGGGCAAGGCATATACTCAGGTCCCAGAGTGGGACAGGGTCCCTGGTTTTGGCCTTTACAAAAACATCTTAAGATGGGTTGTGTGGCCAAAGGCTTCTCCTTGACAGCTGATATGTACACTGCTGCTAAGCGCACCTTTAAAGTTGAAGGTCATAGGCCTAACAACCGTAGGTGCACTAGGTATTGCAGAATTACGGGCAACCCTGCCTCCACTGGGTTTAGTTTTCTGGAGGCACACCAGAAAGAAAACCTTTTCCATTTGGAGGAATATGCTTTCCTGGTAGTGGGCTTCCTTGGAAACCTCAAGCACCTTCAGGACTTCTTCTGAGACATCCAATCTGGAAAATTCTACGTCCTCAAGAACCACGTCCTCAGGTGCAGGGGTCCTGGGATCCAGGAATGTAATTCTGCCCTGTGACAAAGTCAACAGATTGTGACTTAGTAGGCTGACTGGACTCGTCGGACAGGACCAAGAGCATTAAGTACCAGTCCTGTCTGACCCAGTCTGAAGCTATCATGATTACTGTTGCAGGTCCCTTCCCGAGTATAAGGAGTATTTTATGAATGAGCAGAAATGGTGGGAAGGCATACATAAACTTCCCTGTTAAGTCTAGCACCAAGGCGTCCTCTGGCTGGTGGTCTGAACAAATCTGTGGGAGATGATATTTCGCCCAAGATGCAAACAGGTCTATATTAGGAGCGCCCCACCTTCTGAATCCTGTGGCCACAACCTGCTGGTTAAGGTGAATTCATGATTTCCCTGGCTGATTCTACTTAGGGAATCTGCCAGGACATTGTCTTTGCCTGACAGATATACTGCCAATATGTTGGCATCTAAGGAATATGCTAGGTCCCAGATCCTCATTGCCTCTGAATACAGTTTTGAAGATCTTGTTACCCCCTCTTTATGTAGTATATTGTTGTGGTGTCGTCTGTCTTGACTTGGACAGTCTGACCCTGCAGCTGGGAAGAAAAAGACTGCATTTCTAGCAGTACTGCTCTAAATCTAGGAGGTTTCTGTGCTCTAGTGACTCCTGTAGGCTCCATGTGCTGTGCCACTTACTGTGAGGTCCTGTAGGTGGGCACCCTACCCCAGGAGTGAGGTATCTGTAGTAAGAATACTTGCTGGTTAGTACAGAAGGAACAGAATGCCCTCTTTGAGGTTGGTTTCTTCTGTCCACCACTGTAAAGACTCCACTAGTGCTTTTGCCACTGGCACTAGATTTGAAAGTGAATCCCATCTTTAGGACCAATTTTCCCTTAAGAGGTACTGGATATCTTTCCTTTGGAACCTGGTCCATGGGACCACAGCCGTGGATATGGCCATGTGACCTAGTAACTGCAAGAAGTCTCTCGTAGGTCTTGGCTGACCTGCTGTGAAGCATTCTGTTGTTGCTATCAAAGTTGTAACTCTGGCCTGCGGAAAGAAGACTTTCCCTGGCAGGGTGTTTAGCTCTGCTCCTGTAAAGGCTTGTACTTGAACATGCTCTAGCTGGGCCTTCTGCAGGTTTATCAAGAATCCCAGGTTCTCCAAAGTTATTTTTGCCAACTGAATTGTGCACCTTGCCTCTTGTTCTATTTTTCTTGACACTAGCCAGTTGTCCAGGTAGGGAAAAACCACCATGCCTTATTTTCTCAAATGTGCTGCCACCACGGCAAGGCACTTTGTGAAAACCCTTGCAGCTAAAGTGAGACCAAATGGGAGTGATGTGAACTGCTACTGGCAATTCCCCAGCTTGAATCTGAGATATTTTCTGAGATTGTCTTAGTGGGATATGAAAATGGACATCTTTTAGATACAGTGATCCCAGCCAATGTCTTTGCTGCAAAGATGTATCACTGTTCTTAGGGTGACCATCTTAGATTTTTCTTTTTTCAAGTGTTTGTTCAGGAATCTGAGGTCTAAAATGGATCGCCACTCCATATTTTTCTTGTGGGTCAGGAAATATCTCAAAACAGACCCCTGCCCAACTGGGAGGCAGTGACTTTTCTATAGCTTTTCATTAGCAGTACCCCCCACACACACACACACTTCCAGTTCCAGCAGACTTTTTCTGTGAATGTGTGCTGGAAAACTTCTGTGTTACTGCAGGTTTGGGAAGTGTCTGACCTGCACACACAACCCCCTGCCCACTATCTCCAGTATCCATTTGTTTGTGGTAATGTTTACCCATTCCTGGAAGCAGTGTGCCAGTCTTTCTTCTACTGGCAATGGTTGGGCGACCTGGGCAAAATTGTCAGGGGTTTTGTTTTGATTGGGGCTTAGGAGCTGCAGCTGCAGCTGCAGCATTATGCCAGGAAGCCCCCCCATCTTCGAGAGTAACCTCTTTGTGACTGGTACTCCAAGTAGGTGTAAGAGACACAGGCTCTAGGGTAGTATTCCCTGCCTCCCCTTCCATAAGACCTGTAGGAGTTTGAGACCTTTTCCTTCTCATTGTTACTTTTTAAAGTTGTTTTGTATTCATCCACTTTTTTTTCACGTAGGCCTCTGTTTTGTCACCAAATAATGAATCTCCGTCAAAGAGGAAATCCATGGCCTTGTTTTGAGTATCTTTGGAAAGGATGGTAGTCCTTAGCCAGGAAAATCTTCTCAAGGACACTGCATGAGCCAGAACTCCAGCAGCAGTGTCACTGGTATCCCACTGAAGAGTGAAAATGATATTTTGTAGCATCCAGTGCTGATCTTGCTGTAGCAATCAGGTCATGTGCCAAACCATCTTCTGCTCTTTCTGTCAGTGCCAGAATTGTGTTCCAAAGCGTTTTCTGGTACTGTGCTGTAAGTGCTGAATAAGCAGGGAAGCAGCTGTACAAACCTTCTTTGCCACAGTATCTAATTTTTTTTTGGAGTGTTTTTCAGGGGGCTAAGCAGATAGAGTGATTTTTGCTCTCACAAGCAGCAGCCTGGGCTACCCCATGAATGATGATCAGAGTGGGTGTACAGGTACTCCACTCCCTGCCTGTCCACCTGATATTTTCTCAGTGTTTTCGTATCAATAGCTGCAGCAGAAGTGGGTGCAGCCAAGACTTGCTATGGCCTTTTTAAGAGGTTTATGTATGGGGAAGTAACATCCTTCTTGGTGGAGCTTCTCCCAGCATATCAATAAATTCAGCATCCTCCTCTGTTTCTAGTGGGTGGGTGGGGTGGGATGCTGAGGGTATCAACCATTTGTCTGACAAATGAGGAAAAATTAAGAGTAGTTCTCAGTTTGCCTTTGAGGAGGTTCACAGTCTTGCTTAGGTGTGCCCTCTAACTCCATGGTGTCACCCTCCTCCACAGGCAGATAGGTTGGAGCCAGGTAAATTTCCCAAAGCCTGGATTGCCTGGAAAGGTTGCCACAATTTTGATATGTCCTTTGATGAGGGCATTTTTTTCCTGTGCCATCTGCCTGCTCCTTTCTCCGTGCAGGAGAAGTGGCAGTGACATCATTTTCTTTTTGGCAGATGCCGTTTCTAGTGCCTGCTCTAAGGCTGTTTTACTCTTATTTTTGCCATCATTGGATTCAGGGTTCCTCCTCCTTTCAGACACCCAGATATCTGAACCATCTTTACCAAGCCTTTCTGACGGCTGTGCACCATTACCTTTTCTTGTAACCTTTTACATTATTTGCTGCTGTACATGAGGAGATGACTGCCGGGAACACCCCTGGAGCCTTTTTAATTATTTTTAGGTGATACAGAGGCAGACTGAGAAGGCACACATCTGTTTGAAATTTTTATCCTTTCAAGTGAGGCTTTTGGATAAAAAATATGACAGGACTTACAATTTATAAAGCTGTGCTATGGATGGAGCATTTCCACAGCGCAGTATGTACAGCAGCTAACCTCTTCGCCCCCTTGAAAAAAACGTAGAACAAAGGGTAGCTGCTACAAGTGGAAGTTCAAGCTCTCTTCCCTTCCTGCTGACCTCGTGTCATACAAGGTCTTGAGAAACAAATGCAAGAGAGCCACTAAACTTGCAAAAAGGGAGTATGTCACTCACCTACAAAAAAACAATTTAGGCAACCCTAAACAATTCTGGTATCACGTCAACAACCTGATCAGGGGTAACACTAAGACTGAACCTGGCCCTATTGAGGAAAATGGTCAGCCAGTGAGCAACTCCCTCGTAATTGCTACTGCCCTAAATAATCACTTTGGTAACCTCGATGCCTACAAGGTTGACCTGCCCTCACCAACCTCAGCTCCTAATGTTATCGAGCCTACTCGCCTTGACCGTCCCTCCTTCCATCTAAGACTGGTGAAGACAAAAGAGGTCCAATCCCTCCTAAGGGCTCTGAAAGAAAAAGGCTCAGGAGGCCCTGATGGGATAAACCCTCTGCTACTTAAGGCTGGTGCCCCATCCCTCAACAGATCCCTACTTGAAGGGACTGTTCCGGACCAGTGGAAACAGGCTAATGTGGTCCCTATTCACAAGGGTGGCTCCAGGGAAAACATAAGCAATTACAGGCCTACTTCTCTGCTCAGTACACTTGCAAAGCTACAGGAAAGGTTAGTCTATGGCTAACTCCGTGACTACCTGGAGTCCCACCAGTTAACTGCACGTTCACAACATGGTTTTAGAACTAACCATGGGACTGACACAACACTCATCCATCTCTCGAATGACTTGCTCAGAGCAATGGAGAATGGGACACCCACTGGCGCCGTCTTTATAGACCTGTCCAAGGCTTTCGACCTTGTGGATCACAAACTCCTGCTACTAAAACTGGATAAAATTGGCCTAGACCCCCTTGCCCTCAAATGGTTTGGGAGTTACCTATCTGGCGATCCCAGAGGGTCATCTAGAAGGGTGCCACCTCGGGTCCTCTACTCCTTACAGAGGGAGTACCGCAGGGCTCGATCCTCGGCCAACTCCTTTTCTCCATATTTACTAACGACCTAGGCCTCCACTGTGGGGGAAGCTCAGTCATTCAGTACGCGGATGACACCATCCTCTACTGATCTCTGGATAACATTGCAGATCTAGGTCCCCTTCTCCAAGTCGACCTAGCATCTCTTGAGGCCTGGCTGAGAGCAAATAGAATGGTCCTAAATGCAGGCAAAACTAAGGAGATGCTATTCGGATGCAACACCCTTGGACACGACAGGTCTAAATTCCTGCAACTCACTGCTCTCTCGGGAAACGACATAGAGGTTGTGCCCTCCTTAAAATACGTAGGTTTAACATTGGACCATTGCCTTACCTTCAAGTACCATGTGGATCAGGTCACCAAGACCATACATCGCATACCTGGTGCTCGGTACTGGCTAAAAGACCAGCTCATCCCCGAGACCAGGACCTCAATCGCCACAAATATCATCCTCCCCACCCTGACTTATGGTGCCCCGATCTTACAGGGCATGGCCAAGCAGGAGGTCACCAAGATGCAAATCCTGTATAACAAGGTAGCCTGGTCTGCTACCCAGGACCACTCGCGAAGGCACCATTGTGACACACTTGCCCAGCTATGCTGGCCCTCGCTGACCTCTCATCTCCACTACCCCTTTCTCTGCTTGACCTTCAAGCTACTCAGCCCTTCAGCTCCACCCAGCATTGCTGGAACTATCGCACTCAAACATAATCCTAGGAGCCTACGGACATCTGGACGTACACTGCTTGAAGTTCCCAGAGTCAGGACTAACGCTGGCGGCAGGTTGTTCTACTCAGCCCCCTACCTGTGGAACAAACTCCCACCCTAGTACAGGAAGCCTCCTCACTGATGAACTTCCGCACCAGACTCTAAGCCTATATGTCTGATGCTAGCACTTGTCATTGCCACGGCTCATGACCCCCCGTCTATCCTCCTAATATCCAGATCCTCCAAGCACCTTATCAGGTTCCACAGTGCTTCCCTCTAGGCATAGTACCACAGCTAACTTTCCACCGAACCATGCCAGCAGTAAACAATGAGCTTACCATGTAAAATTACATTTCTTCTGCACCTTTTGTTAATTCTATTGTCAACAAATTTGTAAGGACTGATGCATGATGGATAACCATGGCTGTAACCTGCTCACACACCTGAAACTACTCTGTATCCCAAATCTTCCTCTGTATGAAAATATGTAGTTATCCCGGGTCGCCCCTGAAAAAGGGACCTTCGGGGCTCAATGGGCCCACCCGGTCACCAAATTTTAAATAAATAAATAAAAATCTGAACACTTTAAACAAAGTTCATGACAGTCTGCCTTTGCTAGGAACCGAAAACAATGTCTACAATTTTCTGATGGTCCATGAGGTCTCTCTGATATACCAATTAGAGAGAACCTTGGTTTACTAGTCAAAATAGTTACAGTAGCCAAGAAGGATATTCTCTTGTTCCTGAGAATCAAAATGGAACCAGGGAAACATAGATTATGGAAAAACCTAGCTAAAATGCAGACTAATTGGAAAAAAATAACTACAAAATAAAAAGCCAACTGGAGAACCAACCATTACTGGAGTACATTACGGGACGACTGCTTCTCTTCAGGCAGAGAAACTGATCTAAGCAATGGCTAGAGTTCAGCATAGATGCAGAGTTTGAACCTACGGTCTAAATTATAAAAATTTGCACAGGTTCTGTCTCTGGGGCGTCACTGTCGGCCAAGGTAACTACATAAAGTATAAACATTTAAGTGAAGGATTCATGGGGTCAGAATAAGGGCAATCCCCCAAATTGTGCTGTGCCCACAGGCAACAGATACGTTACGGCTGTCTGTGGCAAACATTATTTGCTTGCACAAGACAAAACTTTAAAATCCTGGTTTAGAAACACTGAATGTGTCAACAAAAAAGGCCGACTGACCCACCCAGTCTGCCTAAATAGTCCCTGCCTATTCAGTCTCTGCAGGCCCTAACTTGTCTCCAGCGATCCTCCATTGTCCCTCCCTATTTACTAATGTTCCGCTATGTCTGTCCCTCACTTGCTTGAAGCCTCAGTTTTTTGCGTTGCATCCTGCTGTTGGTTGATTGAGCAGTAACTGGAAGATCAGGTGAAACTAATCAGTCGAAAAAGAACAGTTACTTAAGAACTTACCCTAACAGTAGATCATCGAGGGGATCTCAGTCATCAGGTCCCACAGATGGAACTTCACCATCTGTGAAGCAGGATCCACACGGAAGATTTTCAGTAGTACATGTATTCTGGATTTTAGGAGAGCAGATTTGAGGACAATGGGGACATGCTTGAAAGAGGCACTAATGGGAATAGGGAGGGAATCGGGTGGAGGAACCGTGGGCAATATTTAAAACAGGGAGTACAACAACTGAATTGTGCATGAAGCAGGTTAGCAAGGGGAAAAGGAGGCCATTATGGTTTTCCAAGGAGGTAACGGAGAAAGTACAGTTACGTAAGAACTTACCGTAAAGTACAGTTACATAAGAACTTACCTTAACAGTAGATCTTCGAGAACAGCTCTTGCAGCAGGTTACACCATTAGGACTGAAGCCGGCAGGCGTCAGGACCCCACGGAAAAATTCTAGCTAGCTATCTTCAGCGGGGACCGCCTCCGACGTCAGGCGTGGTACATAAGGGGGCGGTCTCGTCAGATTCCCCAGTTCTCCCGCCGGAGACTCCCGGCCACAGGATGACATTCAGAATGGGAGACCGAGGATCCATCGTCAGAAGATAATAAGGAGAAAATCCCTGAAAGAAAAGGCAAAAGCCATGCCTCCAAGGGGAAGGAGGGCGGAAGGTACCTGCTGCAAGAGTTGTTCTCGAAGATCTACTGTTATGGTAAGTTCTTACGTAACTGTACTATCTTACTTCGAGACACAGCTCTTGCAGCAGGTTACACCATTAGGACTGATTCCCAAGCAGTAACGCTGCCAGAAATTCCGGGAGGAGGAAAAGGGGAAGTAACTTCCAGGTCCTGAACCTAGGACAGGAGACCCTGTAGCACCGCCAGGCCAAAACCGGCTTTTCGCCGAGAGGCGATGTCCAGGCTATAATGCCTGATAAAGGTATGCACAGAGCTCCAAGTGGCTGCAGCACATATAGCAGAGGTGGAGACGTTTCTGAGTGCTGCAAAGGAGGTGGCCACACCCCCTAGTAGAATGACCCCGGACTGTTCCCGGGAGGGGCTTTTGTTTGATATCATAACAGTATGAAATACACTGGACAAGCCATCGAGACAGGGACTGTTTGAATACAGATTGGCCCAACATCCTCTCAGAGAAGGAAATGAAAAGTTGTTCAGAACTACGGAAAGGTTTAGTTCTGTTGAGGTAATACCTCAGGCTGCGGTGAACATCCAGGGTGTGGAGCAGAGCCTCTCCTCTATTCGAATAACTCAGGAAGTAGACTGGTAAATCAATGTCCTGATTTAGGGTGAGTGAAGAAACCACCTTAGGCAAAAATTTAGGGTTCGTCCTCAGGGATACTCTGTCCCGATGGAAAACTAAATAAGGCTCTTTGCACATGAGAGCGTGAAGCTCAGAAATTCTTCTCGCTGAAGTAACAGCAACCAAAAATAACATTTTCCACGACAGAAAACGTAGCTCGCTATTCGCGGCGGGTTCGAAGGGGGGACTGTGAGCTGTTCCAGGACAAAGAGCAAGTCCCATGGAGGCACAGGATCCCTAATTGGAGGCCTAAGGTGTAACACCCCTCTCAGAAATTCCCGAGCAGCGTCTAATTGAGCCACTGTACGCTCCCCCACCGGAAGGTGGTAGGCAGAAATGGCACAAAGGTGCACCTTAATAGAGGAGTAGGCTAGACCCGAATGAAGAAGGGAGAGCAGATAGTCCAGTACTACTCCCACGGGACAACCTAAAGGGGAAAAATCGCGGGCTCGCGACCATAAACAAAAACGGCGCCATTTCATGGCATACGTCGCATGCGTGGCCGGGCTTCTGGCTGCAGAAAGAACTTGCAACCTCTTGTGAGACCCCGTGACGCAAGATGGCTATGTCTCTAGGAGTCAAGCATGCAGGTTCAGTGAACGTAAGTCCGGGTGGACTAGTGAACCTTTCTCCTGAGACAGGAGGTGGGAGCTGAGCGGCAACGGGAGCGGGGATCCCGGATAGTTGCATCAGCAAAGGGAACCAGATCTGTCTGGGCCAGAACCGGGCCACCAGGATCATGATTTGCGTGCTCGCGCAGCTTGAGAACCTTCCTGATCAATGGGAAGGGAGGGAAAGCGAGAGGAATCTGTCCACCCAGGAGAGGGACAACGCTCGTCAGAAAACACCAGGCCCTGGATCTAGCAAGCAAAAATTGGGCAGTTTTACGTTGGATGGGGATGCGAACAAGTCTAGTTCTGGAGTTCCCCATCGAAGAAACAGATCCTCTGCTACCTCTTGAAGAAGTTCCCACTCGTGGACTCTGGCCTGGGAGCGACTCAGGCCGTCTGCAATCGTGTTGTCCACCCCGGGAACATGCACAGTGATCAGATTCGCGCCGTGTCCAATTACCCAATCCCACACCCTCATGGCTTCCCTGCAAAGGGTGTAAGAGTGTGCGCCTCCTTGTTTGTTGAGGTGATACATCATCGCCGTGTTGTCTGTCTGAAGCAGAAGAGTACACGGAGGGATAACTGACTGAAAGGCCTGCAGGGCATAGAGAACCGCCCTCATCTCTAGAACGCTGATGTGGAGATGAGCTTCCATCGGGGTCCACGTACCCTGGGACTTTACCCCATCCAGGTGTGCCCCCCCCACCCTAGACCTGAGGCGTCTGTGGTGAGGGTTACCTCCGGGGACGGCGCTATGAATGGGACGCCCATGGAGAGCGACCCTGGGACTAGCCACCACTGCCAGTCTCGAATCACGGTGTTCGTGATCCTGACCGGATGCTGCAAGTGGTCTTGCCTTTGGTCCCATTGCACCTTGAGCATCCACTGAGTTACCCGCATGTGAGCCTTGCGAAGGGACAGTAGGAATGGCTGCAGCCATATTTCCGAGCAAGCGAAGGACCGACCTGGCAGAGGCGGTCTTGTTCGGACGATAACTCCTGATGAGGGATCTGATGCGCTCTGCTCTGTCGCCTGGAAGAAAAGCTTCCCTGAACAGTGTCCAGTACTGCACCTATAAACAGCAGTTTCTGTGACGGTACCAGGAGAGACTTCTCGTAGTTTATTAGGATGCCCAGAGATCGGAACAGGTCCTGGGTGCTTTGGACCGCAAGAAACAACGCCTCTCTAGAGGCGGCCATGAGAAGCCAATCGTCCAGGTACGGGAACACATAATGGCCCTGTCTCCTCAGAGACGCTGCCACGACTGCCATGCATTTGGTAAAGACCCTTGGTGCGGATGACAGACCGAATGGAAGGGCTCGGAATTGAAGGTGGTGGTTGAGAAACTCGAAACGCAGGAACCTCTTGTGCGCCTGAGCTATAGGGATATGCAGGTATGCGTCCTGCATGTCTAGAGACGCTAAAAAGGTGTCCTGTTTCAGCATGGGAATAAGACCCGGAAGAGTCACCATGCGAAACCTCTTGTAGGCGACCGACACGTTGAGGTCGCTTAGGTCCAGAATCGGACGGAGGTCCCCTGTTTTCTTTGGAACCTGGAAGAAGTGGGAATAATATCCTTGTCCTCTCTGGTTCTCCGGGACGTACTCTATCGCTCCCTTCTGCAGGAGCACGAGTACTTCTTGCCAGATCAGAGCTTTGTGCTGACCCGATACCGGAGAGCAAAGGAGGCCTCGAGGGTGGCTTTTCTATGATTTATAGTGGCCTCGACTGACTAACTGAAGAACCCACCTGTCGGTGGTAATAGCCTGCCATCCCAGCAGGAAGTCGTCAATGCGACCTTCACCATGATTTCCCGTTGATCCTGAGGGGCGGGGGCCGGAAAGGAGTCAGCCTGTGGCGGCAGATGGGCCCGCTGGCTGGGCCGGCTTAGGAGTACGCTGGCTTCGGCTGGCGGGCTGTTTACCCTGGGCTGTACGGAAGCCGGAGCCCCTCTGATGTGTAGCGGAGCGGGACTGCTGCCTCTGCATCCGCCCACGAAAACGGCTTTGGTTCCTACGAAAGGAACTAAGCCTGGGCCGGTACATGGCTTGAACCGACCTTACCGCCTTCCTGGCCTCTTGAAGTCTGGTAATAATCTTCCCCGAAGGATTACCAAACAAGACTTCTCCCTCAAATGGAGCGTCCATAATATTCTTCTGGACGTCCGGGGAAACTGGAGACGCGTACAAGAGTGCCTCCGGAGGCATACGCCAGAAGCTGCTGCTCGGGCCGATGAGTCCACGAGTCGTCGTTGCTCGTAGCACTTGGGTTCCCACGCTCTGAACCTGCACGGAGGAGCTGAAGCATCTCCTCCTCCTGCTCACCTTCCGCAATTTTGCAGCCGCTTCAGACCCTGTTCCCACAAAGCGCTCTGGAACTGGAAACCAAGTGGGTCAAATAGTTCAAGGATCTGATGGCATAGGTGGTGGAAGATACGGCGCTACCCAATGCGCCCAACTGCTTGTACTCTGGGTCCGTGGCAGGTGCTCAGATGTTGTGGCCTCTGTGACCGGTCATTTGAGGCTGTGTGATGACCAGAGAGTCGGCCTGAGGCTGCTGCATCAAGTACTGGTCTTTTGGGAGCCTTGTACAAGCGATCAGCTTTCTGGCATCGCTGAGCTGTGTGGATGTTTTCCACGCTGCCTTGGTGACGCCCACTTAAAGTGTCAACCAAGGGTGGCACCACCACAGGCTTAGTCCTTCTGCCAAAGATATTTGCAGGCGTATCCTTTCGGGGTCTAGCTCTTCTGCATCCCATCCCATGTTCTCTTGGATGTGCCTCATAATATCCAAGAACGAAGGGTAGTCCGGAGGAGATTTCGGCATCTCACGTGGGTCCGGAGAAGGGATGGAGAGTGGAGATGGGGATCTAGAAGAAGAGTACACTAATCCCGTGTCCTCCGTCGAAGGCGATCGTCGGTGTCTCCTGGGTCTCTTGGGGCTGGGTGACCTAAAAGAAGATTTTGACGGAGGTCTCCGTTTTTCTGGTCTCCCTCTGGGAGGGGATCCGGACTCCCGGGGAGGAGGAAGACGGCCTGCCAACCCCGATGGCGAGGGGCAGGAACCGGAGGAGGAGTGGGAACCATGTCCTTCTTAATGGTGTCCCACCAGTAAGTGAAGAGATCCTTCACATCCGCTAAAGAGAGGCCCGACGACGGCCTGGGCGCCGTTGGACGGTCGTCGGGTCCCGGTGTCGGCTCCACAGGGGGCTCGGGTAACGGTGAGGGTTCCCTAGGAGTCTCAACGAGACCGGGGTCGCCCGTCTGGTCTTCGGGCTGCGTTAAATCCTCCTCAGTCAATGTCTCCTGACCGATGTCGGGTCGGAGGTGTCAGGCCTCTTCTCAGGGAGGAGCGGGCGCCGTCCTCTACCGCATCCGCTGAGGTGCTGATTTGGCGGCGATCGTCGCCTGGGCCGATGGCGGCCCAGGGATGATGACGCGCGCCGGCGGCCGCATGACGGCCCGGGTCCAAAGGTCTCTCTCAAAGGAGTGAGCTCCAACGCCTTCGAGGAGGCAAAGAAGAAGACCTGACGCCGGGTACCGGGAAGGCGGAACCCGACTTATGATGGTGGTGGTGGCAACTCTCGGACATCGCCAAGGCCCTGGAGGACGAAGACGGTGATGGCCTGGCTGGACTTGGCCTGAGAAGAAGGCTTCCCACCGCAGCCGGGAGGTTGAGAGCTGGCCCTGGAGGGAGAGCGTCGACCTAGAACTGGAGTTGGGCGAGTCCAAGCCCTGAGGGGACCTGAAGGGGCTTCTCCTTCGCTTCCGCTGCGTTTGTGGGACTTTTGAGAAGACGACTTCTTGGAAGACATGGTCTTCAGCTTTTCTCCAACAAAAACGCTTGAAGGGCCTTTCGACGCCGGATCCGGTACGACTATTGAACCCTTGGCAGAAGGAGCAGGCCCGGTATCGTGGGTCTGGGCCCAGGCACCGAACGCAGGCCGTGGTGGGGGTCCTTGAAGGGGATCTGTTTCCAGCAACACTTGGAGGGATGACCGAGGTCAGAGAGGACATCAGTGCAAAGGTCTTGCTTGAAGAACCGGTCTCCAGGGCGAGCACTTAACCGACGCTGCCGCGCGCTAGACTGTAAACCGGAAGGGTCAAGATATTACGCAGTCGACGGCGGGAAGAACTGGGGAACGGGCAGGACCGCCCCTTATGTCTATTACCTGACGCCGGGCGTGTCCCCGATAGTTAGAGTTTGCAGCCCTGATTGCTTGCTTTGGTCGGTAATTGGGTTGCAAGAGCTGTGTCTCGGGCAAGATCAGTAGATCTTCGAGAACAGCTCTGCAGCAGAAAGTTACACCATTAGACTGAAGCCGGGCGCCAGGACCCCACGGAAAAATTCTAGCTAGCTATCTTCAGCGGGGACCGCCTCCGACGTCGGTCCCACCTCAGACGTCAGACGTAGTACATAAGGGGGTGGTCCTGCCCGATTCCCCAGTTCTCTCGCCGGAGACTTCCGGCCGCAGGCTGACATCGAAATGGGAGACAGAGGATCCACTGTCAGAAGTCAAAGGGAGAAAAACCCTGATAGTAAAGGCGTAAGCCATGCCTCCTCCAAGGGGGAAGGTGGGCGGGAAGGTACCTGCTGCAAGAGCTGTTCTCGAAGATCTACTGTTACGGTGAGTTCTTACGTAAATGTACTATCTTACTTCGAGACAGCAGCTGCAGCAGGTTACACCATTAGGACTGATTCCCAAGCAGTAACGCTGCCAACATTCAGGGAGGAGGAAACTAGGAAATACAATCCAGGTCCTGAATCTAGGACAGGAGACCCTGTAGCACCCCCAGGCCGAAGCCGGCTCTTCGCCGAGAGGCGATGTCCAGGCTAGAATGCCTGATAAATGTATGCACAGAGCTCCAAGTGGCTGCAGCATATATGGCAGAGGTGGAGACGTTCAGAGTGCTACAAAGGAGGTGACCACACCCCTAGTAGAATGACCCCGGACTGTACCCGGGAGGGGCTTTTGTTTGATATCATAACAGTATGAAATACACTGGACAAGCCAGCGAGACAGGGACTGTTTGGATACTGCTGGCCCATCATCCTTTCAGAAAAGGAAACCTAAAAGTTGCTCTGAACTACTGGTTGTTTAGTTCTGTTGAGGTACACCAGCCGTGTGAACATCCAGGGTGTGGAGCAGTGCTCTCCTCTATTAGAGTAATTCGGGAAGTAGACCGCAGGGCAATATCCTGATTGAGAGTGAGTGTAGAAACCACCTTAGGCAAAATTTAGATTGGTCCTCAGGGATACTCTGTCCCGTGGAAAACTAAATAAGGCCCTTTGTACATGAGAGCGTGAAGCTCAGAAACTCTTCTCGCTGAAGTAACGGAAAATAAAACAGCATTTTCCATTTAAGAAAACGAGCTAATCCGCGGCAGGTTCAAGTGGTAAGCGTGTTGTTCCAGGACAAAGAGCAAATCCCATGGAGGCACTGGGTCCTTAATGGGTGACCTAAGATGTAACACCCCTCTCAAACATTCCCGAGAGGCGTCTAATTGTGCCACTGTGTGATCTCCCAATGGAAGGTGGTAGGCAGAGATGGCACAGAGGTGCACCCTGATAGAGGAGTAGGCTAGGCCCGAACGTTAAAGGGAGAGCAGGTAGTCCAACACCACTCTCACCAGGCAACCTAAAGGAGAAAAATCGCATGCTCACGACCATAAACAAAAACGGCGCCATTTCATGGCGTACGTCGCATGTTTTGCCGGCTTTCTGGCTGCAGAAAGAACTTTCGCAACCTCTTGCGAGACCCTGTGACGCAAGATGGCTATGTCTCTAGGAGCCATGCATGCAGGTTCAGTGAGCGTAAGTCCGGGTGGACCAGTGAACCTTCCTCCTGAGACAAGAGATGGGAGCTGAACGGCAATGGGAGCGGAGGTTCCCGGGATAGTTGAATCAGTAAAGGGAACCATATCTGTCTGGGCCAAAAGGATCATGGTTGCTTGCTCCCTGTGCAGTTTGAGAAGAACACTCTGGATCAACGGGAAGAGAGGGAAAGCGTAGAGGAATCTGTCCGCCCAGGAGAGGGACAACACGTCTCGCCAGAAAACACCAGGCCCTGGATCTAGCGAGCAAAAACTGGGCAGTTCTGCGTTGGATGGGGATGCGAACAAGTCCAACTCTGGAGTTCCCATCAAGAAACAGATCCTCTGCTACCTCTTGAAGAAGTTCCCACTCGTGGACTCTGACCTGGGAGCGACCAGGCTGCCTGCAATCGTGTTGTCCACCCGGAACATGCACAGTGATCAGATTCGCCTGTGTCGACATTACCCAATCCCACACCTCATGGCCTCCCTGCAAAGGGTAAGAGGCGCCTCCTTGTTTGTTGAGGTATACATCACCGCGTTGTCCATCTGAAGCAGGAGGGTACTCAATGGATTTCTGACTGAAAGGTCTGCAGGGCATAAAGGACCGACCTCATCTCTAGGACGTTGATATGGAGGTGGGCTCCAGAGGGGTCCATGCTCTTTGGACTTCACCCCGTCCAGGTGTGCTCCCCATCCTAGACCTGAGGCGTCTGTGGTGAGGATTACCTCCGGGGACGGCGCTAAAAATGGGACGCCCATGGAGAGTGTCCCTGGGTCTAGCCACCACTGCCAGTCTCGAATCACGGTGCTTGTGATTCTGACCGGATGCTGCATGTGGTCTTGCTTTTGATCCCATTGCACCTTGAGCATCCACTGAGTTACCCGCATGTGGAGCCTTGCGAAAGGGACGGTAGGAATGGCCGCAGCCATGTGTCCGAGCAAGCGAAGGACCGACCTGGCTCGGACGGTCTTGTTCGATGAAAGCTCCCTGATGAGGGATCTGATGCCCGTTCCTGTCGCCTGGAAGAATGCCTTCCCTGAACGGTGTCCAGTACTGCTCCTATAAATTGCAGTCTCATGGCAGGTACCTGGAGAGACTCTCGTGGTTGATTAGGATGCCCAGAGATTGAACAGGTCCTGGGTGCTCTGGATCGCTGTAATAACGCCTCTGGAGGCGGCCATGAGAAGCCAATCGTCCAGGTACGGAACATATAATGGCCCTGTCTCCTTAGAGACGCCACTGACTGCCATGCATTTGGTAAAGACCCTGGTGCGGATGACAGTCCGAATGGAAGGGTTCGAACTGAAGGTGGTGGTCGAGAAACTCAAGCGAGGAACCTCTTGTGTGCCTGAGCTATAGGGATGTGCAGCGTCCTGCATGTCTAGAGACGCTAAGAAGGCCCCTGTTTCAGCATGGGAATGAGACCCGAAGAGTCACCATGGAATCTCTTGTAGGCGATCGACACGTTGAGGTCGCTGAGGTCCAGAATCGGACGGAGGTCCCCTGTTTTCTGGAACCAGGAAGAAGTGGGAATAGTATCCTTGTCCTCTGGTTCTCCGGACGACTTTATCACTCCTTTGCAAGAGCGAGTATTTCTTTGCCAGATCAGTGACTTGTGTTGACCCGGTACCGGAGAGCAAAGGAGGTCCTCGAGGGTGTCTTTTCTGCGAATTCTATAAAGTGGCCTTTTCCGACCAACTGAAGAACCCACCTGTCGGTGGTTATAGCCAGCCATCCCGGCAGGAAGTTCGCAATGCGACCCCCGACCATGATTTCCCATTAATCCTGAGGGGCAGGGGCCGGAAAGGAGTCAGGCTGTGGTGGCTGAGGGTCCCGCTGGCTGGACCGGCTTGGAAGTACGCTGGCTACGGCCTGCGGGTTGTTTCCCCTGGGCTCTGCGAAAGCCGGAGCCCCTCTGTTGTGGAGCGGGCCGGGACTGTTGCCTCAAGGCCCGCCCACAAATCGGCTTTGGTTCCTGCGAAAGGAACTCAGCTTGGGTCGCTACGTGGCCTGAACCGACCTCACTGCCTTCCCGGCCACTTGGAGTTTGGTAATAATCTTCTCTGAGGGCATACCAAACAAGACTTCTCCCTCGAATGGGGCATCCATGATATTCTTTTGGATGTCCGGGGTAAAGCCAGAGACGCGCAACCAAGAGTGTATCCGGATGCATACACCTGAAGCTGCTGCTCGGGCCGAAGAGTCCGCGGAGTCATACGCGGCTCGTAGCACTTGGGTTCCCACGTCCGAACCCGTACGAAGGAGCTGAAGCATCTCCTCCTTCTGCTCACCTTCCGGCAGTTTTTCAGCCGCCTAGACCCTGTTCCCACATAGCTTTGGAACTGCACCATGTGGGTCAAGTACATTCCAGACCTGATGGCGAGGTAGCGGAAGTACCGTGTGCTCTACCCATGGCGCCCAGCTGTTTGGACTCTGGGTCCGTGGCAGGGTGCTCAGATGTTGCGGTCTCTGGGACCGTCATGTGAGGCTGTTATGACCAGAGAGTCGGCCTGAGGATGCTGAGCCAAGTACTGGTCTCCTGGGAGCCTTGTATAAACGATCAGCTTTCTTCGCATCGCTGGAGCAATGTGGACGCTCTCATGCTGCCTTGTGACGCCCACAAAGTGTCTAGCAAGGGTGGCACCACCACAGGCTTGGGGTCCTCTGTCAAGATACTTTGCAAGGCGAGCTCGGGTCTAGCTCTTCCGCATCCCATCCCAGGTTCTCTGGATGTGTCTCATAATATCAGAGAACGAGGGTCATCCGGAGGAGACTTTGGCATCTCGGATCCGGAGAAGGGATGGAGAGGGAGATGGGATCTGGATGTTGAGAACTCTGATCCCGTGTCCTCCGTCGGCGCATCGCCGGCATCTTCTGGGTCCCTTAGGGCTGGGGTGACCTGGAAGAGGAGGACGAGGTCTCCGCTTGTCTGGTCTCCCCTGAGGTGTTCTGTGCTCCCGGAGGAGGTAGCCGGCCTGCCGACTCCGGGGGGAGGGGCGAGGAACCGAGGAGAATCTGTGTGAGGAGGAAGGGGAGGAGGAAGAGGAGGTGGAGTGGGAACCATGTCCTTCTTTATGGTGTCCCACCAGTAAGTGAAGAGCTCCTTCACTTCTACCATGGAAAGGCCGGACGACGTTCCGGGCGCCGGGCCCCAGCGTCGGCTCCACAGAGGGCTCGGGTAATGGCGAGGGTTCCCTGGGCGTCTCTACAGGACTGGGGTTGCCCATCTGGTCCTCGGGCTGAGTCATTTCCTCCTCGGTGATGGTCCCCTGACCGACGTCGGTCGGAGGCGTCGGGGTTCTCTTCTCAATAGGAGCGGGCGCCGTTCCCCCTACCGGTGTCCGATGATGAGCTGGCCTGGCCAGCGACAGTCGTCTGGCTGACGGCGGCTGCGGGGATCTGTGGCGAGAGGACGACGACGGGCGCACCAGCGTCGGGTCCTGCAGTTTCTTCAGAGAGGTAAGCTCCAAGGTCTTGCGAGGAGGCAAGGAAGCCGACCTGACGTCGGGTTTGGAAAGGCGGGAACCCGACTTATGGTGATGGTGGCGATCCCCAGACTTGACCAGGGCCCTGGAGGACGAGGAAGGTCTGGCAGTCTTGGCCTGAGAAGAGGAAGAAGACTTCTTGACCGCAGCAGGGGGAGGCTGAGAGCTGGCCCGGGAAGGGGAGCGGTCGGACCTGGAACCAGAGCTGCGTGAGTCTGAGGCCCTAGACAGGGATCTGGAAGGGGCCTTCTCCCTATGTTTTTCAGCGTGCTTGTGGGCCTTTTTCGAAGAGTCCCCCTTGGAAGACACGGTCTTAAGCTTTTCTTCCAGCAAAAAAGCCTGAAGGGCCTTCTGGTGATGGATCCAGGTTCTGCTATTAAACCCCTGGCAAAAGGAGCAGGCCCGGGTGTCGTGGTCTGGGCCTAGGCACCGGACGACGGTCGCGTGAGGGTCCTTGAGGATCTGTTTCCAAGCACACTTAGGAGTGACGAGGTGGGAGGGACATCAGAGAAAACCTGACTGAAGAAAATGGCAATTTCCGTGAGGAAGAATTAAACCACGCCAGCGTCCTTAGAGACTGAACCAAGGGCCGACATGCAAGTCGACGGCGGAAAGAACTGGAGAATCGGGCGGACCGCCTCATGTACCACGCCTGACATCGGAGGCGGGACCGACGTCGGGGGCGGTCCCCGCTGAAGATAGCTAGCTAGAATTTTTCCGTGGGGTCCTGACGCCTGCCGGCTTCAGTCCTAATGGTGTAACCTGCTGCAAGAGCTGTGTCTCGAAGTAAGATCATGAAAGTCAAAAAGATCGCATTCTGGCAATACAAAGAGACACAGGCAGAAGGGGATAGGGAGAATTACCAGAAGAAGCAAAGGGAGGTAGGGAGGTCAGTAAGGGACGAAAAAGCTCAGACAGAAGAGCGCATCACAAAATCAGTGGGTAGAGGGGACAAAACCTTTTACAGGTACATAAGGGAAAAAAGAAGGGCAAAGGGAGGGACAGTGAGACTGAAGGGGGAGGACCGGGCCTGCGTCGAGAATGACAATAGTAAAGCTGACATACTGAACAGATATTTCTGCTCAGTCTTTACTGAGGAAGAGGTGGTTAATGGACCGCAAGGGAGTACAAGGGGTGGGAACGACGCAGAAATGGACACAAGTCCCTTTACATGGGAAAGGGTCCTAAAGAAACTGGAAGGAATAAGAGTCAATAAGGCAATGGGGCCAGATGGGGTGCCCTCCAGGGTCCTAAAGGTGCTAAGAGGGGTGGTGGCTGAACCTCTGGCAATCCTGTTTAGCCGACCACTGGAAACAGGGGAGGTACCCAAAGACAGGAGGACAGCAGATGTAGTCCCCTTATACAAAAGCAGGAACAAAGAGGAAGTGGGAACTACGGACCAACCAACCTGACCTTGGTAGTGGGGAAGATCATGGAAGCACAACTGAAGGAGAGATTAGTGGATTATCTGGTTGCCAATGGACTACAGGACCCAAGACAGCATAGTTTCACTGGGGGTGGGGGTGGGGAGGGGTGGTCATGCCAGACTGGATGACAAGGTAGGGGATCAGGGAGGGCAGTGGACGTGGCCTATCTGGACTTCAGCAAGGCCTCTGAAACTGTGCCACACAGAAGGCTATTAAACTGAGGAATATGGGAGTGGGCAGAAAGTACAGTTACGTAAGAACTTACCGTAACAGTAGATCTTCGAGAACAGCTCTTGCAGCAGGTCACACCATTAGGACTGAAGCCGGCAGGCATCAGGACCCCATGGAAAAATTCTAGCTAGCTATCTTTAGCAGGGACCGCCCCCGACGTCAGTCCCGCCTCCGACGTCAGGCGTGGTACATAAGGGGGCGGTCCCGAGAGATTCCCCAGTTCTCCCGCTGGAGACTCCCGGCCGCAGGATGACATCAGAGTGGCAGACAGAGGATCCACCGTCAGAAGAAAATAAGGGAGGAAATTCCCTAAAAGAAAAGGCAAAGCCATGCCTCCTCCAAGAGGAAGGTGGGCGGGAAGGTACCTGCTGCAAGAGCTGTTCTCGAAGATCTACTGTTACGGTAAGTTCCTACGTAACTGTACTATCTTACTTCGAGACACAGCTCTTGCAGCAGGTTACACCATTAGGACTGATTCCCAAGCAGTAACGCTGCCAGAAATTCCGGGAGGAGGAAAATAGGAAATAAATTCCAGGTCCTGAACCTAGGACAGGAGACTCTGTAGCACCGCCAGGCTGAAACCAGCCCTTCGCCGAGAGGCGATGTCCAGGCTAGAATGCCTGATAAAGGTATGCATAGAACTCCAAGTGGCTGCAGCACATATAGCAGAGGTGGAGACGTTTCTGAGTGCTGCAAAGGAGGTGGCCACACCTAGTAGAATGACCCCGGACTGTGCCCGGGAGGGGCTTTTGTTTTATATCATAACAGTAAGAAATACACTGGACAAGCCAGCGAGATAGGGACTGTTTGGATACGGGTTGGCCCATCATTCTCTCAGAGAAGGAAACTAAAAGCTGCTCAGAACTACGAAAAGATTTAGTTCTGTTGAGGTAATACCTCAGGCTGCGGTGAACATCCAGGGTGTGAAGCAGAGCCTCTCCTCTATTCGAGTAACTCGGGAAGTAGACCGGGAGGTCAATATCCTGGTTCAGAGTGAGTGAAGAGACCACCTTAGGCAAAAATTTAGGGTTCGTCCTCAGGGATACTCTGTCGCGGTGGAAAACTAAATAAGGCTCTTTGCACATAAGAGCGTGAAGTTCAGATATTCTTCTCGCCGAAGTAACAGCAACTAAAAATAACGTTTTCCACGACAGAAAACGTAGCTCGCAATCCCAGCAGGTTCAAAGGGAGGAGCGCGAGCTGTCTCCAGGACAAAGAGCAGATCCCATGGAGGCACAGGGTCCCTAATAGGAGGCCTAAGGTGTAACACTCCCCTAAGAAATTCCCGAGAGGCGTCCAACTGAGCCACTGTACGATGTCCCATCGGGAGGTGACAGGCCGAAATGGCCAAGGTGCACCTTAATAGAGGAGTAGGCTAGACCTGAATGAAAGAGGGAGAGCAGATAATCCAAAATTACTCCCACAGGACAACCTAAAGGGGAAAAATCACGTGCTCGCGACCATAAACAAAAACGGCGCCATTTCATGGCGTACGTCGCATGCGTTGCCGGCTTTCTGGCTGCAGAAAGAACCTCTGCAACCTCTTGCGAGACCCCGTGACGCAAGATGGCTGTCTCTAGGAGCCAAGCATGCAGGTTCAACGAACGTAAGTCCGGATGGACAAGTGAACCTTTCTCCTGAGACAGGAGGTGGGAGCTGAGCGGCAACGGGAGCGGGGGTGCCCGAGATAGTTGCACCAACAAAGGGAACCAGATCTGTCTGGGCCAGAACAGGGCCACCAGGATCATGGGTGCGTGCTCCCTGCGCAGTTTGAGAAGAACTCACTGGATCACCGGGAAGGGAGGGAAAGCGTAGAGGAATCTGTTCGCCCAGGAGAGGGATAACGAGTCTCGCCAGAAAACACCAGGCCCTGGATCTAGCGAGCAAAAACTGGGCAGTTTTGCGTTGGATGGGGATGCGAACAAGCCTAGTTCTGGAATTCCCCATCAAGAAACAGATCCTCTGCTACCTCTTGAAGAAGTTCCACTGTGGACTCTGGCCTGGGATCGACTCAGGCCGCCTGCAATCGTGTTGTCCACCCCGGAACGTGCAGAGTGATCAGATGCGCCAGGTCCGGCATTACCAATCCCACACCTCATGGCCTCCCTGCAAAGGGTAGAGTAGTTGGCCTTGTTTGTTGAGGTGATACATCACCCCGTGTTGTCTGTCTGAAGCAGAAGAGTACACGTGGGATTACTGACTGAAAGACCTGCAGGGCATAGAGAACCACTCATCTCTAGGACACTGATATGTAAATGAGCTTCCATCGGGGTCCACGTATCTGGACTTTACCCCGCCCAGGTGTGCCCCCCACCCAAGACCTGAGGCGCCCGTGGTGAGAGTTACTCGGGACGGCGCCAGGAACGGGCCTTGTGAAGCGACCCTGGGACTAGCCACCACTGCCAGTCTCGAATCACGGAATTTGTGATTCTGACCGGATGCTGCAAGTGGTCTTGCCTTTGGTCCCATTGCACTTTGAGCATCCACCGAGTTACCCGCATGTGGAGCCTTGCGAAAGGGACAGTAGGAATGGCTGCAGCCATGTGTCCGAGCAAGCGAAGGACCGACCTGGCAGGTACGATCTTGTTCGACGATAAATCCCTTATGAGGGATCTGATGCGCTCCGCTCTGTCATCCGGAAGAAAGCTCTTCCTGAACAGTGTCCAGTACCGCGCCTATAAACTGCAGTTTCGCGACGGTACCAGGAGAGACTTCTGAATTATGAGGATGCCCAGAGACCGAACAGGTCCTGGGTGCTCTGAATCCGCATGTAGCAACGCCTCTCTGAGGCGGCCATGAGAAGCAGTCGTCCAGGCACGGGAACACATAATGGCCCTGCCTCCTCAGAGACGCTGCCACGACTGCCATGCACTTCAGGTAAAGACCTTGGTGCAGATGACAGTCCCAACGAAGGGCTCGGAACTGAAAGTGGTGGTCGAGAAACTCAAAGCGCGAGGAACCTCATGCGCCTGAGCTATGGGGATATGCAGGTATGGTCCTGCATGTCTAGAGACTTAAAAGAGCCCCTGTTTCAGCATGGAATAAGACCCGGAAGAGTCGCCATGCGAATCTCTTAGTAGGCATCGACACGCTGAGGTCGCTGAGGTCCAGAATTGATGGAGGTCCCTGTTTTCTTTGGAACCAGGAAGAAGTGGGAATAATTTTGTCCTCTGTGGTTCCGGAACGCGATTCTATCGCTTCCCTTTCGCAGGAGCGCCGAGTACTTCTTGCCAGATCAAAGCTTTTGTGCTGACCCGGATACCGAGAGCAAAGGAGGCCTCGAGGGTGGCTTTTCTGCGTAATTCTATAAAGTGGCCTAGACTGACCAACTGAAGAACCCATCTGTCGGTTGATTTACAGCTGCCATCCCTGGCAGGAAGTTGTAATGTGACCCCGACCATGATTTCCCGTTGATCCTGAGGCGGGGCCAGAAAGGAGTCAGGCTGTGGCGTAGATTGGCCCGCTTGGCTGGGCCGGCTTAGGAGAACGCTTGACCTCGCTGGCGTGGCTGTTTCCCTGGGCTCTATGGAAGCCGGAGCCCTCTGATGTGTAGTGGAGCGGGGTGTTGCTCTGTGTCCGCCCATCGAACGGTTTTGGTTCCTACGAAGGAACCAAGCTTGGTCGGTACATGGCCTGAACTGACCTCACCGCCTTCCCGCCTCCTGAAGTCTGGTAATGATCTTCTCCGAAGGATTACCAAACAAGACTTCCTCAAAAGGAGCGTCCATAATATTCTTCTGGATGTCTGGGTAAAAACCGAGCCCAGCGTGAACCAAGAGTGTCTCCAGAGGCATACGCAGAAGCACCTTGCTTTCGGGCGATGGTCAGTCCGATGGAGTTGTATGCAGTTCGTAGCACTTGGAGTCCCACGTCTGAACCTGTAGGAGGAGCTGAAGCATCTCCTCTCACTCACTGCTCACCTTCAGGCAATTTTTCAGCCGTTTCCAGACCCTGTTCCCAGAAAGCGTTCCTGGAACTGAACCATGCCGTGGGTTAAAATAGTTCAATGATCTGAGTGGGCGCGGGTAGTGGAAGACATGTCGTGCGCTTGCCTGACGCTATCCAGTTGCTTGGAACTCTGGGTCCATTGGCATGGTGCTCAAATGCTGCATGTAGCTCTCTCAGACCGGGTCATGAAGCTGTGATGACCAGAGAGTCGGCCTGAGAGGCTGCTGCGCCAAGTACTGGTCATCCTTAGAGTCTTGTAGAAACGATCAGCTTTTTTCAGCATCGCTGGGAGCGAATGTGGACGCTTCCACGCTGCCTTGGTGACGTCCACAAAAGTGTCCACCGACGGTGGTACCACCCACAGGCTTGGGGTCCTTCTGCCTAAGATATTTGGCGAAGGCGATCCTTTCGGGTCTAGCCTTCTGCATCCCATCCCATGTTCTTTTGTATATGTCTCATAATATCAAGGAAACGAAGGATCATCCGGAGGGGATTTAGGCATCTCACGTGGTCCAAGAAGGGATGGAGAGAGGGAGATGGGATCTAGGGGAAGAGTAATCTGATCCCGTGGTCCTCCGTCTAGGTGAACGCTGAGTGTCTCCTGGATCTCTTGGGCTGGGTGATCCAGAAGATTTCGACGGAGGTCTCCGTTTTTCCGGTCTCCCCCTGGGAGAGGATCTAGGCTCCCGGGGAGAAGGTAAACGGCCTGCCGACCCTGATGGCAAAGGGGGTGCAGGAACCGGAGGAGGAGGAACAGTGGGAACCATGTCCTTCTTTATGGTGTCCCACCAGTAGGTGAAGAGATCCTTCACCTCCGCTAAAGAAAGGCCCGACGATGGCTCCACAGGGGGCTCTAGTAACGGTGAGGGTTCCCTGGGAGTTTCGACGAAACCGGGCTCGCCTCGCCTGGTCCTCGGGCCGCGCCAAGTCCTTCGTTGCCAGTTCAAGTCTCCGGACCCGACATCGGTCGGAGGCGTCAGGGCCCTCTTCTCCCAGGAGGAGCGGACGCTGGTCCCTCACCGGGCGTCCGCTGAGGTGTTGGGTTTGCCGGGCGTGACGGGTCGCCTGGCCGACGGTGGCTCCAGGGAGGTATGACGTGGCAGCCAAAGATGGTCGCTACGCGCCGGGTCCACAGGCCTCTTTTAAGTGGCGTGAGCTCCGTTGCCTTGCGAGGAGGCACAGAAGAAGACCTGACGTCGGAAACTTTAAAGGCGGAACTGACTTATGATGATGATGGTGGTGTTCTCGAACTTGGCCAAGGCCTTGAGGAAGAAGACGAGGACGGCCATGGGCTTGGCCTGAGAAGAAGGCTCTTACCGCGAGCCGGGAGGCTGAGAGCTGGCCCTGGAGGAGAGCTGTGGACCTAGAACCGGGAGCTCGTGACTCAAGCCCTGAGAGGGGACCTGGAAGGCCTTCTCCTTCTTTTCTCTGCGTGGTTGTGGGATTTTTGAGAAGATGATTCCTTGAGGACATGGTCTTCAGCTTTTCCTCCAACAAAAAGCCTGAAGGGCCTTCTGGACGTCAGATCCGGTGCACGACTGTAGAACCCTGGCAGAACGAGCAGGCTTGGTATCGTGGTCTGGGGCCCAGGCACCTAACGCAGGCCGTGTGGGGTCCTTGAAGGATCTGTTTCACTGCTAACACTTGGAGTGAGTGACCAGAGGTCGGAGAGGACATCAGCAATCTTGCCTGAAGAAAATCGAATTTCTCAAAGAGAAGCACTAAACCACACGCTGCGCGCTAGACTGGAACCGAAGGGTCGAGATAAGCCAGTCGACGGCGGGAAAGAACTGGGGAATCTGGCGGGACTGCCCCCTTATGTACCACGCCTGACGTCGGGAGGCGGGACCGACGTCGGGGGCGGTCCCCGCTGAAGATAGCTAGCTAGAATTTTTCCGTGGGGTCCTGACGCCTGCCGGCTTCAGTCCTAATGGTGTAATCTGCTGCAAGAGCTGTGTCTCGAAGTAAGATCAGTATGTGGTGGGTGGGTAGTTGGCTGTTCAACAGGACACAAGGGGTGGTGGTAAAGGGCTGTCACTCCGCAAAGGGAAAAGTGACCAGTGGGGTACCACAGGGATCAGTGCTGGGACTGGTTCTAGTCAACGTCTTCATCAGTGAAATTGTGCAGGACCTAGAAGGTGGAATTTCCCTGTTTGCTGATGACACGAAGCTCTGTAACAGAGGGGACATGCCAGAGGGTGTAGACAGAATAAGGAGGGACCTGCAGAAGCTTGAAGAATGGTCAAGGGTTTGGCAGTTGAAATTTAATGCAAAGAAGTGCGAGATAATACATATGGGTCACAAAAACCCTGAGACAACATATCAGTGGGAGGTGAGGATATAGCATGCACGAAGCAAGAAAGGGACCTTGCGGTTATCATCTCTGATGTCCTCAAGATAGGGAAACAGTGAAACAAGGCAGCAGGTAAAGCAAATAGGATGCTGGGATGCACAGGCAGGGGCATCACCAGCAGGAAACAGGAGCTTATAATTCCTTTATACAGGCAGACTAGTGAGGGCCCTGTTCTAGATTATGCAGCAGTTCTGAGACCTCACCTACGTAAGGGACATAGGGTGTAGAAGGTTCAGAGGAGGGCAACAAAGATGGTACAGGGATTGCATCAGAAGTCCTATGAGGACAGGCTAAAGGACATGAATATGTACTCCCTGGAGGAGAGGAGGGAGAGAGGGGCTATGATAGAGACATACAAGTACCTTATAGGGAGGAACAGGGTGCAGGAAATACAGGTTACTCACCTGTAACAGGAGTTCTAGGAATGGTATAAGTAGTTCATCCACACTGTCTGAGCAGGTTCCTTGCCGCTTAAATCTGCCGGAAGGTCTTCAAGCTGGGTCCTCCCACCCACCCGGTGGTAAACTGTGTTCTACTCTACGACTTCAGATCTGCTCCATTGAAGCCTGTAGGCCAGCGTCAAGCCGGGAGGTCGGTGTCGTGTGGATGAACAAATATATACCATTCCTAGAATCCCTGTTACGGTGAGTAACCCGTATTTCTGGGGACATGGATATGTTGTTCATCCACACTGTCTGGCAGACTCTTGCAGTTCCTCCGGGAGGAGGGAGGCAAGGCGACGTTCCCTACTTAGGAATAAAGACTGAGAACCGAGGCCCAAAACCAGCATCCCGGCGTGACTTAGGTCGATTGGTAATGGGTAATGAAGGTGTGTGCTGACTTCAGGTAGCAGCCCTGCAGATTTCCTGATAGTGACGTCCCTGGAAGCAGCCAATGATGCGTTGTATGGCTGGTAGAATGAGCTTTATCCCTTTGGGAGGCTCCATGCCCGCCAACTTGTAGCAGAGATCTATGCAGAGGTGACCCACCTGCTTATCGTCCGCTTGGCTGCAGGTCTGCCAGGTGCGGCTTCAGCGTAGGTGACAAACAGCTGGCGGAACTTCTCCCGATTTCCCGCCGCAAGGCCTCAGTAATAAGCGAGCGCCCCTTCTAGGGTCCGCTAAAGTATGGAGCCTGTATTCGCCTCCGAGGTGATTGGGGTGAACACCGGCAGAGTCAACACCTGTTAAGGTAAACTCCGACACCACCTTCTGAAGGAATTTCGGTGGGGTGCAGGACAACCTGTCTGTGTGGAAACCAGGTAAGGAGACCTGATGAGCGCCTGCAGTTCTCCATCCTTTGGCTGACGGATAGCCACCAAGAAGGCGGTTTCTTACTACAGGTGAGAGAGTTCACACCTGTGCATTGGTTCGAATGGCTTGCCCATGAGTTTGTGCTAGTACCAGCAGTGAATTCCCACAGAGGTGGAGGGTTCTCGCATCGGAGGGGGAAATGTGATCAAGGCCTTTGAAAAGCCAGACCACCTTCTCCTGCGCCACCGACTGCCTCTGCCCGCGCCTGCAAGCAGAGATGCCAGGTGCACCTTAGGCTGGCCACCTAAGCCCTTGACTAGAAAGGGACCATAAACAGTCCAAGATGCTTGCCAAAGGACAGGAGGAAGGGTCCAAGCCTTGCCCTGACACCAAATGGAAAATCTCTTCATTTGAAGGCATAGCTTTTCCTGGTCGACTCCTTACGGACGCCTCAACAACATTGAGGACCTCGTCCGGAAAGACCCAAGGCCTGGAACTCTGGCTGCTTTAGGAACCAGGCCGTCAGGTGCAGGGATTGAAGGTCCGATGGGAAACATCTTCCCTGACTGGTCTGAGAGAGCAGGTCGAAGTAGCTGAAGCTGCCTCGGGAGCCTGGAGCTGAGGCTTGAGGAGATTCAGTACTTAACCATGGGCCAGTCTGGGGCTATCAAGATCACCTGTGCCTTGTCCCTCCTTGCTTGAGAAGCACCTTGTGAATCAAGGAAGTGTGGGAAAGGCGAGAAGAGGCCTGGGGTCCACAGCCAGCCTGGGTGAAGGCATCCCTGCAGCGAGCTGAGGTGAGGGGAAGTAGGCGTGAAACAGCTCAGCCTTCCTCCTGGAGGCAAACAGGTCCACCTGAGGTGCCCCAGTGGGAGAACAGATTTGTACTGCCTCCGGCAGGAGAGACCACTGCTGAGATGCAGCCCCTATCCGGCTCAGGCACTGCCAGGGTGTTGGAGGCTCTGCACATGAATGGCTAGAGCATCCGCCTCCAGGCTGTACACGAGTGACCAAATGCGGAGAGCTTCCTTGCATAGAAGCATGGAATGCCGCGCTCCCTGGCGGCTTTAGGGTGAGTACATGGTCGGTATTGTCCGCCTGGACTCTGACCACTTGACCCCGGAGAAACGGAGCAAAGGCGGTGAGAGCTAGGCGGACCGCCCGGAGCTCCAGCAGGTTGATGTGGCATCGACTCCCTGCGAAATCAGAGGCTGCGTCCGTGTTCCCCAGATGGGCACCCCAACCCATCAGAGAGGCATCGGTCGACAGAGAGACCGCCTGGGTCAGGAGGCACAAACGGATGCCCTCCTGCAAATCAGGGAACGGTCCACCACCGGAGGGTTTCACATCTCCTGGTGTCATCACTAGCTGGTCCACGGATCGCAGCGCCATGACCGCCTGGCTGGCCAGTCCCCACTGAAGGGAGATGTGCCAGCGCTGCCCAACGACCACGCTGGCTACAGGCCGCCATGAGACCCAGCAGGCGTGGGAAGTCCCGGGTAGATGCTGATTGCCCAACCAGAAATGATTGGGCAAAGGAGGTAAGAACCTCGGCCCTCGTCTGCCGGGAGCCGTGTTCTGGCTCAAGAGAGTCCGAGCTCTCGCCTGATAAACAGAATCACCTGCTTCCGGCTCGAAGTTCGACTCTGGCCTCGTTGATGAGAGAGGCCGATTGAGAGAAAACCTGAGGGCCAGATTCTGGACCGCCCACCTCCTGTCTGGAGGGGGCTGCTATCAGCCAATCGTCCAGGTAAGGTATACCGGACCCGGTGCTGCAGGAAAGCTGTCACCACTGCCACGCATTTGGTGAAGACCCTGGAGCTGGAGACAGGTCGAGGGCATGGCTCGAATCAAGAGGGATCCCTCCGCCGAAGCGAAGGAATTCCGCTGTGACGGACTGATAGGGACATGAAAGAACGATGTCCTGCAGGTCCAGAGAGCAGAACCATTTCCGTGTTCCAGGGATGGTATTATCTGAGCCAGAGTGACCATCCTGAAGGTTCGAGACCTTAGAACTTGTTTAGGTCGTGAAGCAAGCCAGCCCGGGCCCTGCTGAACCAGGAAGCACCTGGACACAAACCCCGAGTCTGGAGGGAGGGTCCGCCATCTCCTGATCACCTCCTTTTGGAGGAGGAGAGCGAGTCGGCCCGGCGAGCTTATTGTGAGGCTGCGGACCCCTGAGGCCCCCGAGGTGATAGCTCTGAAAGGTGGGGCCTGCTCGACTTCAGAGGCAGGCTCTTTTTCCCACCACCTGCAGCACTCACCTGTCCGTGGTAATAATGGACCAGGCGGAAAGGAAGTGCGGAGCCGCCTCTCTCCAGGGGAACCTGGGTGAGGTGATGGGGTTGGGGCGACACCCTCAGCCCGCACTGGACAGGCTTTGGAGGAGGGACGGCAGGAGGGACTCCTGGGCCTTACCTCCCTGCTTCCTGTTGGAGGCCGCTCTGGTTTGGGATGCTGGCCCGCTGGCTCCCTGATGTTGCTGGGTCGGACGTCGCACGGCGCAGAAGGGACCCGAGTCAAGGCAGCATTGGACTTCTCGATCTCTCTGCAGGTGACCTTCCACCCAGGGCCTAAGAGGTCAGTCCCCAAAAGGAACATCCGCCAACTTGTGCTGTATCCGGCGGGGCAGGGATATCCTCAGCCAAGCCCAACGACGCATAGCCACTCGCGGCCGCCACAGACCTGGCACATGAGTCCCCAATGTCTAAAGCAGTCTGGGTGCTGCTGTTTGGTTACATTGCTCCTGGTCCCGCACCTGCCTGACCGTGGTCTGCAGATCCGCTGGAAGATGTGAGGGACGACCTCATCCAGGGAGCCAACAGGGCATGAGAAAAATAAAGGCATGAGGACGGCCAACTGGCCTGCTGGCAGCGGTGGGAGTGACGCATAGACTTTCACTCGCATAGTCCAATTTTTTGACCTTGTCGGGAGGTTTGTCCAATCCTCAGCGCGTTCCGGTACGCCGGAAAACGCTGTTGGTAACCAACCCTCGGCCGAGGGTGTTCCAAAACGGACAGGGAACCTGGGACGCAGATACTTCCTGGCCATCCTGGCCGCAGGGACAGGAAGTAGGCTGCCAGAGCTCCAAGGCCGGACCCACTGTGGCCTCGCCACCGGAAAAGCCTCAGAGGGAACCAACTTCAGCATCTCCGTGAGGGATACCTGGCCCATTTAGAAAGCGGGTTCAAGTTTATCCCGGTGGACTCCGAAATGAACCGAAGCAATCCCAGGAAGGACAAAGGGCTATCGTCCAGCGACTGTCCTCCTGGACTCAAGTCCATTCGCTTGGAGAAAAGGGAGGAATCGTCTTTGGACTGGAAGAGTCCTCAAAGAGCTGTCTCGGCCTGAGCCACCCTCCACCTGCAGTCGATCGGGAGTGAGGTGACAGACAACCTATGGGGTAGTCCTGAGCCGACCGAGAATTTTTGGTCGGAGCCCCAACTAATGGCTGTGGAGCCGGATGTTCCACAGGAATCAGTTAGAACAGCTGGTTTTGGCCGAACAACCGGCCTGGGAACAAGCTCCTCGGGATAAAGCGAGGGGTTGTTTGCACGGCCGGTGACATACTTAATGGCGAGAAGATCATGGCGCGCCGGCTTATTCCCGGTCAGAAGGAGCTGTTGCCACATGAGTTCCTCATATCTTGACGCAACTTGGCGTCGGCCTCCCTCATCCGAGGAAGAGGATGGCCGGCCGGCGCGCTGCAGCGGTGCCGAGACCGAGACCGCCTATGGCCAGGCGGGATCGGCTGGACCTTGAAGCGTCCGAGACCGAGAACCTCGGCGGAGTCAGACGGTGCGAGGGAAGTGTCGGGAACCGGCACTCCTCGGTTTGGAAGATTTCAATCAAGGCTCCGGACGTGAGGCACAGGACGAGCCGACGGGATCCTCAACTCCACCGGGGAACCGGGAGAGGGACTCGGCTTCTCCAGCAGACAACCCGTCCAGCGTGGTCGAGAAAAATCTTGACCAGCACACGTGGGAGTCTCGGGTCAACTGCCTGACGGGACATAGAAACATAGAAGTTGATGGCAGATAAGGACCGCAAGGCCCATCCAGTCTGCTCCATTTCTTTTCTACCTTATAAATGTGCAGCATCGGCCTTTTTGCTCTGTCAGTGACCTATCTATTCATAGTCATTTGTATTGCTCCCTTATGCCTATCCATGCCTGTTTGAAGCCCTGCACTGTATTCATAGCCACCATTTCTTGTGGTAAGCCATTCCATGCATCTACCACCCTTTCTGTAAAAGAATTCCTCACATTCCCCTTAATCGGCCTCCCTCTAATCTCATGCTGTGTCCTCTTGTCCTGCTATTTTCTTATATTTAAACATGTTAGACTCTTTCACCTTGTTTATGCCCTTAAGGTGTTTAAATGTCTTGATCATATCACCTCTCTCCCTCCTTTGCTCAAGGGTATACATATTGAGCTCCGTTAATCTGTCCTCATATGTCTTCTGATGCAGTCCCTGCACCATTTTGGTTGCCCTTCTCTGGGCTGCCTCAATTTGGTTAATGTCCTTGTGAAGGTGTGGCCTCTCCAATACTGCACGCAGTACTCCAGATGGGGCTAACCAATGTCTTGTACAGAGGGATTATTACCTCCCTCTTACGACTTGCGTATACCTACTAATACACTTAACACCCCCTAGCCTTACCTACTGCTTTAGAGGTCTGCTTGGATGATTTTAGGTCATCAGTGATGATGATGCCCAAGTCTCTTTCTTCCTTTGTGACTGCTAGCAACTCCTCCCAGTCTATAAGTGGCTTCAGGGTTTCTCTTCCTATGTGCATGATTTTGCACTCTTTGCATTAAATCCCAGTTGCCACTCTTCTGACCATTTTGCTAGTTTATCCAGATCTCTTCTCATTCTGCCCACCCCATCTGGATCATCTACTCTGTTGCAGATCTTGGTGTCATCTGCAAACAGACAAGCCTACCCTCTAGTCCATCTGAGGTCACTAATGAAGATGTTGAATAGGACTGGCCCCAGTACTGATCCCCTGAGGTACCTCACTTGTGACTTGCATCTCTTCTGACTGTATACCATTTACCACCACTCTCTGTTTTCTGCCAGTCAACCAGTTTGCCACCAGTTGACCAACTTCTGACCCTTCCGAGCCTACCTAGCTTATTTATCAATCTTCTATGTGGAACAGTGTCAAAAGCTTTGCTGAAGTCAAGGTAGGCGACATCAACTGCTCCCCTTGGTCACCACTCTGGTTGCCCAGTCAAAGAAATCTGAGATTAGTTTGACAGGACCTTCCTTTGTAAACCACGCTGTCTTGGATCCTGTGCCCCTATGGATTCCAGGTGTTGCACTATCCTTTCCTTAAGGAGTGCCTCCATAATCTTGCCCACTACTGAGGTAAGACTAACTGGTCTGTAGTTCCCCGCCTCCTCCCTGCTACCAATACCTTGTGGAGCGGATCACATGAGCCCTCTCCAGTCTTCTGGGACCCTCCTGTGCTCAGAGACTCACTAAACACCCTACAATGGTGCTCTGCTAGTTCCTCCTTTAGCTCCTTAAGTACCCTGGGATGTATGCCATCAGGTCCCATTGCCTTATCCACCCTGAGCTTAGCAAGCTCTTGTAGGATCCTTTCTTTTGTGAAGGAGTAGTGCTCACCTCCCTCCCTGTGTCCATGATGCTGAGCTGTGGGCAGTGGCCTACCTTCTCTTCAGTAAATACTGAGCAAAAGTATCTATTTAGGATAGATGCCTTTACAGGGTCCTCCTCCTCACATGCTCCCTTTTCCATTAAGCTTAGCAATACCCCTCTGGACTTTCTCCTTTCACTAATGTATCTATAGAAAGTCTTGTCACCTTCTTTACTGTTCTGTGCTAGTGTTTCTCAGTTTGGGACTTTGCCTGCCTTACTGCCTTCCCTGCTTCCTTAGGGCAGTTTGGTATGCCTCCTATCTTCATCCCGCTGTGTTCCTTTATATTTTCTGAAGGCCAGCCTTTGGCTCTGACCTTTCTGCTACTGTATTTGAGAACCAAAGGGTTTCTTCTTCTTTGCACTTCCTTTTCTGTCTAACACAATGGATGTTGCTTCAAGTATTGTATCCTTAATGCTTGCCCACTTTGCCTGTACCTCCTCACCTGTGTTTCTTTTTGCCAGGGCTAGTTTAACTCTGTTGGCCATCTTATCAAAGTCAGCTCCTCTGAGTCCCATATTTTTGCCTTGGAATGGGATGATTTAGATGTAGTAGCCAAATTGAACCATACCATGTGATGGTCACTGGCCCCAGGTGACCTTCTACCTGGAGATCTGTGATCCCTTCTTTGTTAGTCAGTACTAGATCTAGGATAGCCCTGTCTCTTGTGGGTTGCTGTACCAGTTGTTTGAGGCCTCCCTGCAGGGAATCCACTATGAGTCTAGTTCTGGCAGATGTTCCTGCTGGTATTGACCAATCTGTATCTGGCATGTTGAAGTCTCCCATTATCAAACCTCCTTTAGCTGTCATGTTTTGTATATCTTCTAACAGTAATGTATCTATGTCCTCCCTCTGGTCTGGGGGCCTGTAGACAACCCCAGTTCTTATGGCTGTCCCATTTCTGTTTCAGGGTGACTCACAGTTCTTCTGGCTCCTTATGTGTATTCTGAATTTCTGTAGCTTTGATATTTTCATTAACATACAGGGCCCTCCTCCCCTTTTGCACCTCGGTCTCTTCTGAACAATACATAGCCAGGTACTGAAGTCTCCAAGTGTGGTTACTGGTAAACCACGTCTCACTAATTGCTACTATGTCCAGTTTAGCCTCTGACATTATTGCCTGCAGGTCTGGGATCTTATTTCCAGGCTGTGAGCATTGTGTACATGATTTTCCATTGGCTGATTTTGGTGTGTTGTTGTTGGGTGAAGTCTGGCATTACCCCTGTGCATCGTATGGGAGACAAACCTTTTCTTACCTGGTGATGCAAATGAACGGCAAACACGCTTGAATTCCTGTTTGACCACTAGCTGAGGGGAGGGGTGTTCTTCCCATTCGACGTATGTGCTGTGCACCTCTCCCCATTTGCTAGTTTAAATATTCTGCAAGGCGTCAAACTTCTGCCCCAATGCACTGACTCCTCTTTAGTCAGATGCAGTCCATCAAATTTAAAGAACTTTCGCTCCCAGAACTGTTGCCAGTTCCCTACAAATCTGTGTCCTTTTTCCTGGCACCAGCCCTTGAGCCACGTGTTTAGCTCCTCTATCTCCCCTTCTCTGACCTTCCGTCCATCTGCTCCCTTCTCCCAGACTGGCAGGATCTCAGAGAAGAAGATGCCGGACGAAATAGATGATAGTTTGTCACCCAGCTCAGTCAGGTGTTCCTTGGTCTCCACAACTGACCGGCTGGCGGAGATCGTTAGTCCTATGTGTACTAGGACATCAATGTTTTCTCCTGCTTTGTGAACAATTTTAGTATGCGGTCAGTGTCTCTCCATGCTGATGTACCTGGGAGACATCTGACCATCACCCTGGCTGGAGATGGGTATCAACTCTCGAATCATGGAGTCTCCTATGATCAGAAGTTTTTGGATTTCCTTTGTGCTTGTTTAGTTTGGTTCCTGATTTGGGTGAGTATTGTTGTGCTAGCTCCTGTGCCGCAGTGTCCTGCTCTGCAGTGTCTTCTGCCTCTTTATTTGATTTCAGAGATAGAGGCAGATACCTGTTTGTAGTGTTTATATGGTTTTTGGAGGTAATGTGTTGGAGAGCAGAGAGTGATGGGGCACCTGATTTTCTCCTCCTAACCACCTGCCAACCTCCTGGACCAACTACCCTCTGCGGTCGAGGTTTTTCTGTTGGATGCTGTTGGACACCGTGAGACCAGTGGCCGAAGCCGTGAAGTCGACCGAAGTCAACGGCCGACCACTTGGGGAGAGGGATCTTGCCCGCTCCCAGGAGCGGAGACGGTGAGACTTACCCTTGTCTCTCTTTTCGGACCGAGAAAACGGTCCAGGAGAAGTTGGACCCTCACCTTTAGTCGAGAGGGTCAGACAAAGCTCCTTAAAAGAAGCTGAATAAAAGGCACCGAGAGAGAGCGGAACAAATGCCGCAGCCGAGGTAGAAGCGGCCCGCGCCGCCTCCTCTTCGAAGGCGATCATCTGCTCGAGCTGATCCGCCGACCGGGCCTCTTTTGACTTTACCGGAGGAAATCGCTTCTCGGGACGCCCCAGTTGTAAACGGCAGCACGGCTCGAGGACGAGGGTCAAACGGAAGAGCACAGGTCGAGAGGCCTGCGGGTCGCGTCAAGGCCCAAGCAGTAGACGATGTGGAGTGCGGATCCGCCAAGACATCTTCTGCCCGCAAGGCATCTCCAGAAACCGAGTCGATTTGTCCATCGCAGCCATGAGGGAGAGAAGACCAAGTCTTTTAGCAAAACTTTTAATTTCAAAATTCAAGAATTAGGAACCAGTCTTATACGCAGAGCGTTAGGAGGAAACCTGAGCTCCAAGCGGTAAGGAAGATCTGGCGCCATGAGCGGAGCCGAGTTTTACCACCCGGGTGGGTGGGAGGAGCCAGCTTGAAGACCTTCCGGCAAGATTTAAAGCGGCAAGGAACCTGCCAGACAGTGTGGATGAACAACATATCCATGTCCCTAGAATACACTATTTTCCAGTGAAAAAGATGTTCCAGGACTAGAGAGCATGGGATGAAGCTGGAGGGAGGGCGATTCAGGGGAAAAATGAGGAAGAATTTCTTCACAGAAAGGGTGGTGGACAAGTGGAACACCCTGCCAGAGGAAGTAGTGGGGGCTGAAACAATCATGGAATTTAAGAATGCAAGGGATAGGCATAAGGGAATTCTGACGGCAAGGGGCAACAGACTTCTAGAAAAACGTAAAGGGAACTTACAAGCTCAAATGGGAAGACTGCGTGGGCCACAGGCCCTTATCTGCCGACAGTATCTATGTACAACTGGGGCCGTCCATGCCGATGTAGACTCGACGTCACCAACACTAATAAAGGCATGAGTGGCCCCACTCCCTCCTCAGTTCTTTCCCCTAGAGACCAAGGAATCATAGTTTGACCCATGGGGGACCAAGGAGAGGGAGAGGGAGAGGGAGAGGGAGAGGGGGAGAGAGAGAGAGATTCCCAGGCCCATATGGAAAGGCTGGATACCCCAGAGAGCCAGTTCTGAGAGAGAGCCCTCCAAAGGAGGGGGATGGTGGGAAGGAAGGCGGACCCGATGACTGAGATCCCCTCAAAGAGCTACTGTTACGGTAAGTTCTTACGTAACTGTTCTATCTTCTTCGGGGGTATCTCAGTCATCAGGTCCCATAGGTGGAACAAGTCCAAAGCAGTTACATACGCACAGGAACAGTCTGGGAGGAAGACCATCCCTAAATTTAAGACAAGAAGCCCTGCAGCACGGCCCTGCCAAAACCAGCGCAGGCTCTAGAGTCAACAACCAGACTGTAGTGCTTGGTGAAGGTATGGACGGTACTCCAGGTGGCAGCCGCACAAATGTCAATGGCTAAGACCCCTCGGAAACAGGCCACAGAAGTAGCCGTACCTCTTGTGGAATGAACCTTTACTGCTTCTGGCAACTCCTTGCCATACTTATTGTAGCAGAACAGAATGCAATTTGCCAACCATTTAGACAAACATTGTTTAGAATCCCGAATGCCCTCTCTTCCTGGGGCGAAAGGAACAAAAAGCTGCTTTGACTTTCTGTATTCTTTAGTCCGAAGTAGATAATACTTTAAAGTTCTTCTCACATCTAATGTATGCAGCAATACTTCCTCTGGATTGGCATGCTCAGGAAAATAAACAGGTAGGTGGATAGATTGGTTTAGAATGAACTCAGAAACCCCCTTTAGGTAGAAACTTAGGATTCATGTGCACAGACACCCTGTATTTGTGAAAAATCAAATAAGGCGCCTCGCACCAGAGGGCCTGAAGCTCAGAAATCCTCTGAGCAGCAGTAATAGCAACCAAAAATAATGCTTTCCAAGAAAGGAAGCATAGCTCTCAAGCTGCAGCTGGCTCAATGGGAGACAGGGTCAATTTCTCCAAAATAAAATTTAAATCCCAAGCCAGGACAGGAGAAGGGACTGGATGTTTCAAATGCAGGATGCACCTCAAGAAGGTTTCTGAAACATCTAGCTGAGCCACAGTGCGGTCACCCACAGTTGGTTGGTGGAAGGCTGAAATGGTCGAAAGATACACCTTGAGGGAAGAATACTGGAGACCTGAGACCGACGGCAATATCAGGTTGCCCAGAATCTGGCTCACTGGACAAGTGAAAGGGTCCAGATTATGTCTGGCAGCCCAGATGGCAAACCTCTTCCACTTCATGGCATAAGTGGCTCGAGTAGAGGGCTTCTGGGCGGCTACTAGGACATCTGCCACCCTATGGGAAACCCCAAACCAGGCAATGGCTATGTCCTCAGAAGCCAAGCATGTAGATGGAGAGACTTGAGATTGAGATGCACCATGGTCCCGAGCCTGTGTCAGCAGATTCCTGCAGAGGGGAAGAGTGACCCGAGGTTCCTTCGCCAGCTGCTGTTGTAACGAGAACCATATCTGATGAGGCCAGAATGGAGCTACCAGGATCATGCTGGCCCCTTCCAGTTGCAGTTTGAGTAGCACCCTATCAATTAGAGGAAATGGAGGGGAGGCATAAAGGAACCTCCTGCTCCAGGACAGAGACAACGCATCTAGCCAGAAAATTCCAGGCCCTGGATCTAGCGAGCAGAAAAAACAGGTTACTCACCTGTAATAGTAGTTCTAGGAGTGGTATATGTTGTTCATCCACACTGGTTGGCATGTCTCTTTCCCCATTAAATCTTGCTGGATGGTCTAAAAGCTGGCTCTGCTCACCCACCCGACCGGTAGATGCCTCGGCTCCGCCCCTTGACACCAAATCTTGCCCGCTGGAAGCAGAGGGTTGTGTCTCGAAGCTGGGGAGGTCGGGTGGGTTTGTGTGAATGAACATATACCACTCCTAGAAAGTACAGTTATGTAAAATCTTACCGTAACAACAGATCTTTGTTGAGTGTCTCGCAGCAGGCAATACTCTTGGGTCATTGCCAGAGGTCGCAGTGGCGCACAGCAGCTCTTCTAGCAGTCTTCTTCCAGGAGCCGCCTGTTACAGGGTGGAATAGGACCCTGTCCCATTTGTTATGGAGAAAGTGTGTAACTGATATTGGGATCCCTTTTGTTTGGAAAAGATACAGTATTACTGTTGAAATCATATATATACAGAGAGAGAGAGAGAGAGAGAGCGAGCGCGTGCGCGAGTGTGTGCATGAGCGAGAGAGAGATGATTGTAAACTCTAGAGGTTACTTGAGCGCAAATGTTTAGCCTTTTGCAAAAGCTGTAGGGGCCTCAAGAAGGATAGTGTGTTCTAGCAGCTCCTGAAACTTACAAGGACATGATGTTTGCTAAGGATGGGAGTTGAAAAGACTTATAAAAGAGCTAAGCTGCCACTGCAAGAGAGATTACAAGAAAAAGGGACAGAGACGGAAGGAAGATTTTATTTCTTCTTTGTACATAGTTATATCATAGGTATTTTCAAGCTTTTGAACGTACGTCCTTAATGTTTGCCCTTTTTTTTTAATTTCACCATGTGAATTTGGTTGTAAACTTTAAGTCATCCTTATTTCTTGACTAACGTATGTTCATCTAGTTTGTCTTTGAAGGCCTACAGTTTGCACTGCTCACTACCTCAAGTGCTAGTGCATTCCATACTGCACCTATTCTCTAGCTAAACCAATATTTTCTTGGAAGTGTTTTCCATTTTTGTGCTACTAATTGAAAAGGGTGTCTTCCTGGTTCATATCTTGATTTTCTTAAATTCACCCCTAACTCCTACCTAAATTTACTTTTCTGCATTGCCCTGAACAGTAGGCACACATCTCCCCTGGTTCTTCTAATTCCAGGGTATACAGTCCTAACTCCTGGAGTCCCTCCTGGTAGGACAGCTCTCCAAGTCCTTCCACTGCCTTAGTAGCTCTATGCTGTATCCCCTCCAACTTACAGATATCTTCCTTTTTGTATGGAGCCCATACTTGGTTGCAGTATTCCAGATGTGGTCTTACAAGGGCACTGTAAAGGGGCATAATTATTCTCCCGTCTCTACTTATTATGTGTCTTACTATACAATTTAATATCTGATTACTTTTTTTTAACCATGTTATTGCAATGTGTACTGAATTTTAAATATGCACTGATTGTAACTCCTAAATCTCTTTCTTCAACTGTTTCCCTTAATTCAGTATTTCCAATGATGTATGTCCTGTATTGTTTTTCCCCATGTGCATGACTGTACATTTGGCACTATTCATTTCCAGTTTGCTCATTTTTGTCCAAATATTGATACTGTCTACGGCATTTATATATTAGTAATGTTTTACTTAGTATTGGCAATGGCCCTAATCCTACAGTCATCTGCAAACTTACTTACCCAAATATCCTTGTTGTCTATGTTTAATGATGTAATAAAAATATTGAAGAGGCATGGACCCACGACGGAGCCCTGAGGTACCCCACTAGTCACTCTCGCCCAATTTTACATTTCTCCTTGTATTATCACCCACTGTCTCCTCAATTCTGCTAGTGTAAATATTTTTGGGTGAATTCTACAACTGCTCCTGGTTTTCCTATGCTTCCTGACCTGTGACTCGACAACAGATGGTGTCAGACTAAATGGGATTTACGCTGTGCATACCCTAAGACAAGAGTTTTGTGCGTGGGTACTGGACCTAGTACCAGGGAAGCACAGAGGAAGGTATGGGATTCTGCAGCAAGTACAGGGATGGTTACCAAGAGAATGGCAGCCAATCTAGCAGAGACAGAAGTCCAGTGTGAGATTGTACAGCCAGCACAAGCTATGGAAAAAGAACAGGCAGGGACAGAACCCAAAAGTCTGATGGATTTTTTCAAATGGTGGGCTATAAAACAAAAACAGACTGAGAAGCAGAGAGAAAAAGAGGTTCAACGTTTAGAAGCACAGAAGAGATGCAGCAACAGGAGCAGCAGATGACAGAAGAGATGTAGCGACAGGAGCAGCGATGGCTGGATGCCTTGCAAGCTATCAAAGGCAGAGGATCCTGTAGAGACCCAGATGAGCAACAAAATGCAAGCAACTTAAAAGCCATTAAACTTACAAAGTTGTGTCCCTCAGATATATTGTGGCATACCTGACAACTTTAGGAAGAGTTGCCACAGCTTGTCAATGGCGAAAGCGACAATGGACAATCAGACTGGTACCCTATGACAGGGAAAGCCCAACTTGCCTACAGCAGTATGGACACTGCAGTCAGAAAACTTTGACCTGGTGAAAAGCAAAATCCTGAAAAGGCAGGACATCTCCGGAGAGACATACAGGCAGAGATTTCGATCTCTGAGGTACAACTTGGTTGACAATCCTTGAGAAGCCTTCACCCGACTCAGAGAACTCCTGATAAAATGGATCCAACCAGAGAGCAAAACAGTCCCACAGATCGACACATTTGCCATGGAGCAATTCATCCACATCTTGCCTACAGATGTGCAGCTATGGGTAAAGGAACAACAACCAGAGAGTGGGGGGAAAAAGGCTGTTTCTTTGGCTAAGGACTACCAAATGGCCAGACAGATGCCACAACAGCGAGGTAACATCCAAGCACCAGTAAGACATTCTTTCCCATTCAAACTCCAAGCCTAATATGAACTCTTGTGGGGATAACAAATCTGGGCCCAAAGATGTTATCTGCTATAACTGTAACAAGCCAGGCCATTTTACAAGAAACCAGTCGTAGTAAGGAGAGTGGCACTGGAGCAGATTTGTCCTTGGCAAATTAGGGCAAGTACTTGGCAGATGTGAAGGGGGATAAGACTGGGAAAGGACTCACTGATTCGGGAAGCAGACAGAACTTAGTGCATGTTAAAATGCTGGGAAAACACTGTGCAAAGGGACCAGGTACTGGTGTCAACTGCATCCACAGGGACACTCGATACTATCCCACCACCCAAGTGACTAACCATTAAGGGTGTGTTGCACCAAATGAAAGTGGGGGTAGTACCCAAGTTACCTGTACCTGTGATTATTGGAAATGACTTTCCAGGATTTACTGAGCTGATCAAAGAGGGAGTAAATCCGGATGTTTAGCTGCAAAGTGGCCCATGGAGTCTCTCAGATTTTATTTGCTAGGAATGATTTTGTTCTTGTAACTGATCACAATCCTCTCTGTTGGCTTAATCAGATGAAAGATAAAAATTCCAGAACCACATGGTGGTACCTGGCACTACAGCCATTTAAATTCACTGTGATACGCAAATCTAGTAAACAGAATAGCAATGCTGATTTTCTGTCAAGATATGGACCAGGAATCGAGGGTTCTGCAGGTTGAAAAACAAATGTATAGGTTTGCGCTTCACTGTTTACTGTACTGTTACAGCAACACAGATCATGCATATGTGCTTAACTGCTAAAAGCAGCAAATGTTACGAGAGAATAAAAGGTTTTGGAAACCTGTTCAATAAAACAGGTTCCCTCTTGAAGAGGGGGTGTATGTGACAGGGTGGAATAGGACCCTGGCCCATTTGTTGTGGAGAAAGTGTGTAAATTCAAGGATTTTTCCTTTTCTGTCTCTTCTCTGTCTGGTTGCGCAACCAAATTTTCCCTGTGAGACCTCACACTTGATCAACCCAAACAGTCTCACAATTCTCTGCCTCTCACTGTCTCTCAGTTTTCTCTTGCTATCTGTTTTTCTCCCTTGCATATCTAGATCTGCAGATAAAAAAATATGTGCAAATCAATGTATGGAAAGTAACTGATATTGGGATCCCTTTTGTTTGGAAAAATATATAGTATTACTGTTGGAAATACATATACTTATAATTTGAGATGATTGTAAACTCTAGAAGTTACTTGAGTGCAAGTTTTGAGCCTTTCGCAAAAGCTGTAGGGGCCTCAAGAAGGACATCGTGGTCTAGCAGCTCCTGAAACTTACAAAGACAGGATGTTTGCTAAGGATGGGGATTGAAAAAGACTTATAAAAGAACCAAGCTGCTATTGTAAGAGATTACAAGAAAAAGGGACACAGAGACTGAAGGAAGATTATATTTTTATTTCTCCTTTGTACATACTTATACTGAACAAGTATAATTTATGCTATTGCTAGTGTAAATAAATAATTTTTGGTGAATTCTACAACTGCTTCTGGTTTTCCTAGGCTTCCTGGCCTGTGCCTCGACGACACCGCCCACACATGACATCAGCTTCCTGTTTCCTATAGAAGTGTGGGCGGTCCTTGGTATCCTGAGTTTCCCCTGCCAGATTCAGCTCGCTAAGCAAGGACTGAGGAGAAGCCGAGGTACTGTAGGTATCCCATCCCATAAGTCACTGGACCAGAATTTGTTCTCTCAGAGGAGAAGGAGGGGGATGGAGGGTGGGATCATACTTGCTGCAAGAGACACTCCTCAAAGATCTACTGTTACGGTAAGATTTCACGTAACTGTACCATCTTCCACGGAGTGGTCTCTTGCAGTAAGTAATATACTTGGGATGAATCCCAAGCAGTAAACCCAGAAAGGGTGGTCATTAAGACAAGAGGCCTTGTAGGACAGCTCGTAAAGGCTTGCCTCTCTGTGTGGGCTAATATCTATGTTGTAATGCTTTGTGACAGTATGAATTGTGGACCAGGTAGTTGCATTGCAGATATCCGCGACAGAGGCGCCCTTTAAAGCAGGCCGCAGTAGTGGCCACAGCTCTGGCAGAATGGGCTTGTACAGGTCCAGGTAATGGCTTGTATTCTGAACAACAAAATTCTATGCAATGTGCTAGCCAACTGGAAAGCATCAGTTTAGCGACTGGGAGACCGTTCCTGCCTGAGGCGAAGGTGACAAAAAGTTAAGATGTTTTTCTAATCATTTTAGTTTGATTAATGTAGTATTGTAATATACGATGGATATCTAAGGTATGTAAGAGGTGTTCACCTCGACTGGAGTATTTAAGATAATACCCCGGTAACTCCAAGGACTGGTTTAAGGTGTGTTCAGACACTACCTTAGGTAGGAAGGAAGGCTTGGTATGAAGTGCCACCCAGTCTCTGTGAAAAATCAAGTAAGGCTCTCTACATATGAGGGCATGGAACTCGGAAATACGTCGAGCTGAAACGACAGCCACTAAGAATAGTGTTTTCCATGAAAGAAAACAGGGGTCACAAGTGGCTGCCAGTTCAAAGGGCTCAAGAGTTAATTTCTCTATTAGGAAACAGAGATCCCACGGAGGAGTGGATCTTCTGATTGGTGGCTTAATATGTAACATTCCTCTTGGAAACATTTTGGCTAGACGATGTTGATAAAGTACTCTACCATCCAGAGGTTCATGGAAGGCTGAAATGGAGGTTAAATCGACTTTGATGGAGGAATAGCTTAATCCTGTCTCTGCAAGTGAGGCTAGGTAATCTAAGACTTTTGTCAATGGATAGGAGTAGGGATCCAGTGATTGGGAAGCAGCCCATATGGAAAAACGTTTCCATTTGGCATTATATGCTTCCCTGGTTGCGGGTTTACATGATGCCAGCAACATATTGGCAACAGAAGATGATGCTTGTAGATGTGCTATGAAAGTGTCCTCAGGAAACACAGAAACATAGAATTTGTTGCCAGATAAGGACCACTTGGCCCACCTAGTCTGTCCATTTCCCTACCTATTGGATAAGCTGCAGATCCTAGTTAACCAACAGCCTACTTCCTCCTACCCTCCACTAGAATTGCCTTATGTCTGTCCTATGCATTCTTGAATTCCCCCACTGTTTTTGACTCCACAACCTCCTCAGGAAGGCCGTTCCATGCAACTACAGAGGGGTTATGAGAATCATGGTGGCAGGTTCGAGTTGTAGTTTCAGTAGAGTCCGTTGCAGGAGTGGGATAGGGGGAGCCTACAAGAGGAGTCCTGTCCACATTTGGGACAGGGCTACTATAGACTGTCCCTTTTTGCTCAAGATAATAGAATAGTATCTGGGGAGATGGTGGTTGACTGGGGAAGCAAACCGATCCAGTTGTGGGGTCCTCCACCGAGAAAAATTTTCTGGAGCACTTCGTAATGAAGTGTCCATTCATGTGCAGAAGACTGGCAACTGAGAAAGTTGGCCAGAAGGTTGTAACAACCTGGTAGATGGATGGCTACTAGTGTGAGGTGTTGTCGAATGGCTTCCTGACAGACTACAACTGTCTCCCTGCATAGAGTACGGGATTTGTACCCCCTTGTTTGTTGAGGTAAAATACTACTGCGGTGTTGTCTGACTGAATCAGCAACTGTCCCGGAAACAGGTGAGGTTGAAAAAACTGGAGGGCTAAGCGAACCACCCTCAGTTCCAGAAGACTGATGTGGGGATGAGGGATAAAAGTGGTCCACTTGCCTTGTGTCCTGTAAGGACCCAGGTGCCAACCCCACCCTTCCAGGGATGCATCCGTGGTCAACGTCTGCGGGGGGGGGGGGACTGGAAGGGCATGCCTTGACATAGGTTGGGTTGAAGTGTCCACCATACCAGTGCAGACCACAGTGAAGGAGTGAGACTGATTTTGTCTTCAAAATTTCCTGTCCTTTAAGACCACTGGTTCTGGAGAACCCACTGGACTGGTCTCACCCGAGGACGGGTGACAGTTACTGTAGGAATGGTAGCGGACATGTAACCTAGGAGACACAGTATGCGTCTGGTTGTGACAACTTTCTGGGCTTGTGTCTGCAATGCCAGAAATAGAAGCTTGTCTTGTCTGTTGGCTGGGAGGTAAGCCCTGGTGAAGACAGTGTACAGGACTGCTCCTATATATTGGAGCAACTGTGTAGGGGTTAGATTGGACTTCGGCCAATTGACAGTAATCCCCAGAGTTTGGAATAGAATTAAGGTTGCTTCTAAGGAAGAGAGCAGGGCCGTTTTGGACTCTGCTTTTGAGCCAATCATCCATGTATGGGAAGATAAAGTGCCCGTCTCTTTGTAGTGCTGCTGCTACTACTGCTAGGCATTTGGTGAATACTTGTGGGGCCGAGGAAAGGTGAAACAGGAGTGCCTGAAATTGGTAGTGTTGACTCGACAGGTGAAAACAAAGGCACCTGTGGTGGGAAGGATGGATAGCGATATGAAAGTAGATATCCTTCATATCCAGGGCACAAAGCCAATCCCATTGTTTTAGTATTGGCATGATAAGAGTTTAGGGTGATCACGTGGAGCCTTTTGTACTGAATGTACAGATTCAGTTGTTTGAGGTCCAGTATTGGTCAGAGATCTCCAGTTCTCTTGGGTATCAGGCAGAAGTGAGTGCAGAATCCCTTCTGATGTTCTGTAGGGGTTACTGGGTAAACGGCCTTCTTGGTTAGAAGAGCCTGTAATTCCTCCTGGAGAATGGGACTATGGTCAGGTAGGTAATGGACTGAGCGGGGCGGGTGAAAGGGAGGTCTGAATAGGAATTTCAGAGTGTGACTCGTCCGAATTATCTGGAGTACTCACTCATCAGATGTGATAGTTTTCCAGGCCTCCAAATGGAGGGCAAAATGACTGCCCACAGCATCAGAGGCCTGGATAAGGAAGAGTGGACAGGGCCCCAGTAGGTCACTGGGAGGTGGGCTGACTTGCCCCACCTGGAGGATGTGAAAGGGAGCCCTTGGCGGCAGAGGCGTTGGCTCTGGTAGGTTGGGAACGACCTCTGAAACCGCCTCTATTACAGCCTCTGTATTTTCCACCTCTTCTGGTATAAAAAGAGGACTGGGAATTGTATGATGGCTGTAAAGTATGGTACATGCCATAGACTGTGTGTAGAGTTCTGCCTGAAGCTTGGAGAGCAATCAATATTTGGGTACCTGGCCCGAATAGTTTGGACCCATTAAAGGGGGCGTTAACTACTCTCTGCTGTACATCAGGTGTGAACCCAGAGACGTAAAGGCATGCATGGAGACAAAGGTAATGCCTGTTGCTGACACACAGGCCGAGGTATCAACAGCATCATAGTCAAACTGGAGTAGGTGATGGGAAATGGAGTTGCCAGTGGCTACTGTAGCCAGTAAATACAGGTTACTCACCTGTAACAGGAGTTCTAGGAGTGGTATATGTTGTTCATCCACACTTACTGACAGGTTCCTTGCTGCTTTAAATCTTGCCGGAAGGTCTTCAAGCTGGCTCCTCCCACCCACCCAGGTGGTAAAACTCTCGGCTCCGCCCCATGACGCCAGATCTAGCCCACTGGAAGCCAGGTTGCGCGTCAAAGCCGGGGAGGTCGGGTGGGTTGTGTGGATGAACAACATATACCACACCTAGAACTCCTGTTACAGGTGAGTAACCTGTATTTCTAGGGACGTGGATATGTTGTTCAATCCACACTTACTGGCAGACCCCTAGCAGTTCTCCACGAGGAGGGAGGCAAGGCGTGCACCCCCTATTTAGGTAATAAGGACTGGAGAACCGAGGTCCCAAAACCAGCATCCCGGCATGACTCAAGGTCGATGTGGTAGTGGGTAATAAAGGTGTGTGCTGCAGTTTTCCTGGATAGGGACATCCCTGGAAGCAGCCACCGAAGCAGCGGTATGGTGGGTAGAATGAGCTCTTATCCCTTTGGGAGGCTCCACGCCCGCCAACCTGTAGCAGAGATCTATGCAGGAGGTGATTCACCTGCGTATCGTCCGCTTGGCTGCAGGTCTGCCAGGTGCAGCTTCAGCGTAGGTGACAAACAGCTGGCAAACCTCTCCTCGAACTTCAGCCGCCCGCTCCTTATAATAAGAGAGTGCTCTTCTAGGGTCCAGAGTATGGAGCCTATATTAGGCCTCCGAGGTGTGATTGGGGTAGAACACCGGCAGAGTCAATACCTGGTTAAGGTGAACCTCTGACATCACCTTCGGAAGGAATTTCAGGTGGGGGCGCAGGACAACCTTGTCCCTGTGGAAGACCAGATAAGGAGACTTGATGAAAAGTGCCTGGAGCTCTCCCATCATTCTGGCTGATGTGATAGCCACCAAGAAGGCGGTCTTCCACGACAGGTGAGAGATGTCACACCTGTGCATCGGTTCGAATGGCTTGCCCATGAGCTTAGCCAATACCAGCAGTAGATCCCATGGAGGTGGAGTTCTCGCACCGGAGGGGATGCATGATCAAGGCCTTGGAAAAAGCGCCCGACCACCTTCTCCTGCACCACCGACTGCTTCCCGGCCCGCACCCGGTAAGCAGAGATGGCTGCCAGGTGCACCTTAAGGGTTGTCGACTGAAACCCTAGCTGAGAAAGGGACCACAGGTAGTCCAGAATGCTGGCCAAGGAACAGGAGGAAGGGTCCAATCTCCCTTATCCTGACACCAAATGGAGAATCTCTTCCATTTGAAGGTGTAGCATTTTCTGGTCGACTCCTTACGGGATGCCTCAACAACGTTGAGGACCTTGTCGGAAAGACCCAAGGCCTGGAACTCTAGCCGCTAAGGAACCAGGCCATCAGGCGCAGGGATTTAAGGTCCGGGTGGAGTACCTTCCGCTTGCTGACAGAGATCAGGTCCAGGCGGGCTGGGAGCTGCCTCGGGAGCCTGGAGCTGAGGCTGAGGAGATCTGGATACCAGAACTGGCAGGGCCAGTCTGGGGCTAACAGAATCACCTGCGCCTTGTCCCTCCTTGCCTTGAGAAGCACCCTGTGGATCAAGGGAAATAGGGGAAAGGCGTAGAAGAGGCCCGGGGTCCACGACCTCGAGAAGGCATCCCCCTGCAGTGAGCCCTGCTGAGAGGGGCGGGCATGAAACAGCTTCAGCTTCGCATTCTCCCTGGAGGCAAACAGGTCCACCTGAGGTGTGCCCCAGTGGGAGAATAGATCTTGTACTACCTCCGGCAGATGCAGCATCTATCTGGCTTAGGGCATCGGCCAGCGTGCTGGAGGCTTCTGCCACATGGGTGGCTAGAAGATCCACCTCCAGTCTGCTCATGAGAGACCAAGTGTGGAGAGCTTCCTTGCATAGCGGCAAGGAGCGCGTCCCGCCCTGGAGGTTTATGTAGTACATGGTCGTGGTGTTGTCCGTCTGGACCTGGACCACTTGACCCTGTACAAACGGAGTGCAGGCAGTGAGGGCTAGTCGGACCGCTCGAAGCTCCAGCAGGTTGATGTGACATCGAGACTCCTGAGGGGACCAGAGGCCATGCGCTCTGAGCTCCCCCAGATGGGCACCCCAACCCATCAGAGAGGCGTCGGTCGTCAGAGTGACCGTCGGCTCTGGGCGGACAAACAGGATACCCTCCTGCAGATGAGCTGGAACGATCCACCACTGGAGAGTGTTCCACATCTCCTGGGTCACTATCACTGGCTGGTCCAGAGGACCGGAGCGCTGTGACCACTGGATGGCCAGCCCCAACAAACCACGCTGGTGCAGGCCGCCATGAGGCCCATGAGGCGCAGGAAGTCCCAGGCAGGGTGCAATTGCCTAACCAGAAATGACTGGGCAAAGGAGGAAAGAACTTCGGCTCTGTGCGCTGGGAGCCGTGCTCTGGCTCAAAGAGAGTCGAGCTCTGCCCCGATTAACTGAATCACCTGCGTTGGCATGAGTTCCGACTTGGCCTCGTTGATGAGGAGGCCAATCTGAGAGCAGACCTGGAGGGCCAGATCTCTGGACTGCTCCACCTCTGGCTTGGAGGAGGCTGCAATCAGCCAGTCGTCCAGGTAAGGGTACACCCGGACACTTCGGCGCCACAGGAATTCTGTCACCACTGCCGTGCATTTGGTGAAGACCCTGGGAGCTGGAGAGAGGCTGAAGGGCATGGCCCGGAACTCGTAAAGGGATCCCTCTGCTTTGAAGCGGAGGAATCGCTGGTGGGACGGACGGATTGGGATGTGAAAGAACGTGTCCTGGAGGTTCAGAGAACAGAAGCACACGCCTGGTTCCAAGGATGGAATGATGTGAGCCAGAGTGACCATCCAGAAGGTTCGAGACCTTAGAACTTGTTGAGGTCGTGAGTCAGAATGGCCGCCCGCCCGTCTGCTTTGGGACCAGGAGTACCTGGACACAAACCCTGGAGCTGGAGGAGGGTCCGCCACCTCCTGATCACCTCCTCCTTCTGGAGGAGCAGGGAAATGTCGTCTCGATAAGCCGACAGAGAGGCTGCGGACCCCGTAGCCCCCCCCCCCGTGGGGCGACGGCTCAATAGGGTGGGGACTGCTCGAATTCCAGAGGCAGACCCTTTCCTACCACTTCCAGCACCCAGCGGTCCGTGGTGATATCGTACCAGGTGGAAAGGAAGTGGCGGAGCTGTCCCCCCACGGGAGGAACACGGGGAGGACTGACGAGGTTGGGGGCGACACCCCTCAACCCGTCACTGGGCAGGCTTGGAGGAACGACCAGCTGAGGAGCCTCCTGGACCTTTCCCTCCCAGCTTCCTGCTGGAGGAAGCAGCAGGCTTGGCTTTGGGGTGCCAAGTACGAGCCTGCTGGCCCTGATGCTGGTGTTGCTGGGCCGGACTGAAAGACGAAAGGGCTTACGCTGCTGCTGGCAGCCTTTGTCCTTCTGGGCAGACGTGACCGAGTCCAAGGTGGCGTTGGACTTCTTTTTTTTTAATTCTTTATTTTCCTCCCGAGCTGCCTGCCGCCCAGTACTATCTGTCCAGTCATGGACCACGAGCTTCCACTTCCTCAAATTGTCCGCGAGCCCTCAGAGACCCCGTGGCTTTCCCCCCACGGCGGGGCTGCAGCACTCCCCCTTTGCATGCCGCAGACGTCGGGATAGGTCGGAGGGCTGGCCTGAGGAGCCACCGAAGTCGGGCGGGCTTCATGGAAGGCGGCAGGCAGCTGTCTTTCTTCCGCTTTCTGGGAGGCGGGTAGTGCAATGATGCCCAGCATCCGCCCCGCCTCCTGAACGTGCCAGCGCCAGTAGCTGCGCCACTTCCTGCCTCCACCAGGGTCGCAATGCTCCAGGCACTTCTCCACCCTCCCCCGGAGAAGGAGAGCAGTCCATGGGACGCTCTATCCATCTCTCTCCTGGCCGGCCCTCCAGTGCCCACAGGTCCGTTCCCGAACCCGGGTCGCTGGCGTCGCATGCGGAAATCCAACCGCTGCGCCGATGGGCCGGCCGGTGTTGGACTTCTTGATCCTTTGCAGATGACCCTCCACCCCGGGACTGAACAAGTTGGTACCCAAAAAGGGAACATCTGCCAGCTTGTGCTGGGTATCTGCTGTAAAGGTGGAGATCCACAGCCAAGCTCTGTGGCGCATGGCCACTGCGGCCGCTACTGACCGGGCACACGAGTCAGCAATGTCCAGGGAAGTCTGGAGCTGCTGTTTGGCCACTGCCCTTCCATGATCCCGCACCTGCTTGACCATCATCGGAAAGTCAGCCGGGAGATGAGGAATCACCTCATCCAGGGAGCCCAAAAGGGCGTGTGAAAAGTGTGCCATCGGAACGGTCGAGTTGGCCTGACGAAGGTCTAGAGAGGAAGCAGCCTAGACTTTACGCCTGGGTGGCTTGTCCACATGCCGAGCGTTACCGCAACCGGAAAACGCTGTCTGTCACAAGCCCCTCCGCGGAGGGGTGGTCCGAGAAACCGGAGAGTGAACCAGTGGGCACATCATACTTTCGAGCCATCCTGGCCGAAGGTGCTGGACAAGAAGTTGGCCGATGCCATAGCTCCAGGGCTGGGCCAACAATGGCTTTGGCCACCGGGAAGGCCTATTTGGGGTATTCCCCTCGGTCCAGTATCTCCATGATGGGATACTTGGCCCATTTTGAAACAGGTTCAAGCTTCATCCCAGTGTATTCTGAGATGAGTCGAAGCATTCCAAGAAACGAGGATCAGCTCTTGTCCACCGACTGACCCCCGGTGGACTCCAGGTAAAGCGGCCTGGAGAACAAGGAGCCGTCATCAGACTCCGAGGAGCCTGCAAACAGCTGCCGAGCGCCTGAGCCATCCTCCACCTGCCGAGGTCGATCGGGAGTGAGGGTGACCGACAACTGATGGGGCAAGCCCTGACCCGACCGAGAATCCTTGGTCGGGGCCCTAGATTTGGGTTGTGGAGGTGGGGGTTCCACCACAATGGGTGGTGCAGCCAGTTTCGGCCGAACAACCGGTGCCAGCTTTGGCTCCTCGACTACAACGAGGGGTTGTTTCGACTGCTCTGGTGACAGCCACTTAATGGCCGGGGAAGGCAACGGAGTCGGCTTATTACCGGTCAAAAGGAGTTGCTGCCACATTAGATCCTTGTAGCGCCGACGCAATTTGCGCCGGAGCCTATCCTCCGAAGAGGACGATGATGAGGATGACCGGCGCCGCCGCTTTCCACGGTGCCGAGACAGAGACCACCGATGTCGGTGGGATCGGTTGGACCTGGAAGAGGTCCGAGACCTTCGGTGTTTCTGAGGGTGGGCGGGGGAAACCCACTCCTCCCTCGGTTCAGGGACCTTAACCGGGAACTCCGGCACAGGCAAGTCCTCGGTTTCCACCGGGGGAACCGGTGAAGAAGGGTTGTTGGCTTCTCCAGTCGACAGCCTGTCCAAAGGGTCGAGAAAAATCTCGACTGCGTCGATGGGTATCTCGGCCGGCTGACCTAATGGGGACACTGTGAAGCCAGCGGCCTTAGCCGCAACCTCGACCGAAGTAGAGTGTCGACTGTCCGGGGAAGGGGACCTCTCCCACGAACATCGACGTTGGGACTTACCCTTAGAGTCCTTCGTTTTGGACCGAGAGGAATGTCCTGAAGAACCCTCTCCCTTGGTGGAGAGGGATTCACAAAGCTCCTTGAACAAGGCTGTAGGAGGAGCCCAAGGAGAGTGGGATAACCGCCGACCAATGAAGATGATGCTGTGGCCTGGGTCAGCTTCTCCTCGAGGGCTATCATTTGCTCGAGCTGTTCAGCCGAAGCCCGCAGTCGCTGGACACTGCCCAACGGGCCTCCTTCGACAGACCGGCTGATAACGCTTCGGAGTGCCTAAGTTGCAGTCTGGCAGCACGATCCTCAAGACCGTATCGGTGGTGATTTCTTGAAGGTCGCAGGCCTGCGAATCGTGTTCAAGCCCGAGGCAGTAAACGCACATAAAGTGCGGATCGGTCCGGGACATCATCTGCCCACAGGAGCACCAATGAAATCCGGGAGTCGGTTTATCCATCGCAGCCGCGAGGGAAGATGAAGACCGAAGTCTTGTAAATTTAAAAATTAGTTTCGAGTTAACCAAAGAGTTTGGATCCAGGACTAAAACGCAGAGTGCAAAGGAGGGAACCTGAGCTTCCAAGAGGTAAGGAAGATCTGGCATCATGAGACAGAGCTGAGAGGTTTACCACCCGGGTGGGTGGGAGGAGCCAGCTTTAAGACCTTCTGGCAAGATTTAAAGCGGCAAGGAACCTGCCAGTAAGTGTGGATTGAACAACATATCCACGTCCCTAGAACTGTTCCCTTTCCTGTGAAGGAGGGAGTTTATTGACTAATTCAATGGCAGATGACCAGAGTGTACGCTGGTATTTGACCATATGTCCCATATAATTCAGGATTCTGAGATTCATGGTACTGGATTGAAATATCTTTTCCCCCCCAGATAACCTATCCTGCAGGATTCTTTATCAGGAGGTAAGGAACTCATGTGCTTTGGTCATTCAGTACGATCATGAGAATCAGCAATCACCACTGAATCCACTTCAGGAATAGTGGATAGAAAAGGGTGATCCAGAGGAGCCTGGTATATGCAATCTGCCTTATGGGGGGGGGACGACGACAGCCGTGACAGAAAACTGGCGCCAGGCTGCAAGCACAGCATTTTGGTAGGTCTGGATTAGTGGAGGTACCACGAAGACCGGCTCCTCGGGTAACTCCAAGTAATCTGCCTTATCCTTACGTTTTCTGTCATGTTCGGTAGTGGAGAATCCCATCACCTTTTGAATTTGGACCATCATTTCATGGAAAGAAGGGTCATCTGGAGGAGAGGCAGTCGTATGTCTGGGCAAGTCCTCTCCTAATGAGGAGAGGTCCGATAAAGGAGAGTGGGGTTGGAAATCCAACTCTGGGAATACCTCGTCCTCTACGTCTCCGATAAAATCTGCCAGAAAGTCAGGTTCGTCTGACAAGTAGTCCTCCATAAAAGGGGGAGGTGACTAGGGTAGAAGAGGGTCACTGTCACCGTGAAACAGTTTAGATAGAGGTGTGGGTGAACTGGATGGATGGCTCAGCTATCCTGGATCGAAGGTCTGAGCATGCCGCATGGCATGCAAGACGTGCTGCACTACTGTAGAAACGTCCAGTTCTTTTTGAGGAGGAGGAGTGGTGGGGGCTTCTGGGAAACCAAAGGGAGGATGGAGGGGATTGGATGTGTAACCCGAGCAAGTCTTGTCCCTGGGTAATAAAAAACAGGGCCCCGATCCCTACCCACCTTGCCCCTATAGGTACCCACCTGTGAGGGAAGAGGGGCAGTAAGCATAGCAAAAGCAGTAGGTTTTCCCCGTGGAATACGGCCCATCGTTGACAGAGCCACTGGAGAAGGAGTGCTATAGTGTGAAAAGGAGGCTCCTGTTGATGGAAGAGGAGCCCGTTGAGGGAACCCATAAGAGGCTCATTGTAAACTGCCATCAACGCTCTAGAAAGCACCATCGACGAGAGGGTATAACCTCACGTCGACAAACAGGCAGGTTGAGAAGGTGCAGTCGACAGCTGGGCACCTGTGACGTTGGCCTTCGATGAGCGCTTAGGCATGGTGTGTGAGGAGGGCTTCTCCTTTTTGTGCCGCCAATGAGAATCAGTGGAGGGTGACTCTATGAGAGACAATTTCTGCTCCATTAAATGTTTGATTTCAAGCAACTGTCAACGATGGGTTGCCTTGTTGAAGTCCTGACAATGAATGCAGGAACTGGTGTCGTGTGTGGGCCCCAGATACCTTACCCAAGTAGTGTGGTTGTCAAAGTGGTACATTTTCCTACTGAAACGGCAGGAACGAAATAGCGCTGTCTTGCTTGAAGATTCTTTGGACATTCGTTTGGTTGCTCAAATTCTCATCGATGACTGCTGTCTGAAGTTGCTCTAGCTGCTGCATATGAGCTGAAAACGGCGGGAAAATGAACTGAGGATACCAGGGACAGCCCACATTTATATAGGAGCACAGGACCCAAGGCAGCATGGGTTCACAGAGGGAAGGTCATGTCAGACGAATCTAATAGATTTCTTTGACTGGGTGACCAAAGTAGTAGACCAGGGAGGGGCTGTGGACATGGCCTACCTAGACTTTAGTAAGGCATTTGACACAGTCCCACACAAAAGATTAATAGTCAAATTAACCAGCCTGGGAGTGGGACCCAGGGTGGTAGCCTGGGTAAAACATTGGCTGGACAACAGGACACAGAAGGTAATTGTAAATGGAGTCCATTCTGAAGAAAGGGGGGTTACTAGTGGGGTACCACAGGGTTCAGTATTGGGTCCAGTCCTTTTTAATGTCTTCATCAGTGACATTGCAGAGGGACTGGAAGGAAAAGTATGCCTTTGCAGATGAGACAAAAATCTGCGACAGGGTTGATACACAAGGAGGCGTGAAAGGATGAAAAGGGACTTGGCAAGGCTGGAGGAATGGTCAGAAGTATGGCAGCTAGGATTCAATGCAAAGAAGTGAAATAATGCACCTGGGAAACAAGAACCCAGGGAAGAATACACAATGGGTGGGAGGTAGTAACAACAACAAAAAGGAAAGGGACCTGGGGGTAATCATATCAGATGACCTGAAGGTTAGCAAGCAATGTGAGAAGGCAGTAGGGAGGGCTGGGTATACTGGGATGTATAGGGAGAGGCATCAGCAGCAGAAAACAGGAAGTTGTTATCCTCTGTACAGACAGTTGGTGAGACCCCATCTGGAGTACTGTGTCCAGTTCTGAGACCCCATCTCCGCAAGGACATAGACAGGATAGAGGCAGTCCAGAGGAGGGCAACTAAAATGGTCAGGGTCTGCAAGAGAAGCCGTATGAGGAGAGACTAAAGGAGTTGAATATGTATACCCTTGAGGAAAGAAGGGAGAGGGGGGACATGATAGAAACTTTTAAGTACCTCAGTGGAATCAACAAAGTCCAAGAGGGTAGCATTTTTCAGAAAAAGAGACTTGCAAGAACAAGGGACACATTTAAAGATAGAAGGAGGCAGTTCAGGGCAATGTGAGAAGTATTATTTCACAGAGAGGATAGTGGATGCATGGAACAGCCTTCCTGAGGAGGTTGTGGGGTCTAAAACTGTGGGAGAATTCAAGAATGCATGGGACAGACATGAGGCAATTCTTGTGGGGGGTAGGAAGAAATAGGCTGTTGGTTAACTAGGATCTGCGGCCTATCCTGTAGGTAGGGAAATGGGCAGACTAGATGGGCCTAGCGGTCCTTATCTGCCGTCAAAGTCTATGTTTCTATGTTTCTAAACAGGAAGCTGATGTCATGTGTAGGCGGCACCTGGAAAAAGATTGCTAGAAGAGCTGCCGTGCGCCACAGCGACCTCTGGCGATGACCCAAGTGTATTACCTGCTGCAAGAGACCTCTCCATAGAAGATCTACTGTTACAGGCGAGTAACCTGTTTTTCTAGGATCGTGGATATGTTGTTCTATCCACACTTGTTGGCAGACTCTTAACAGTTCTCCGGGAGGAAGGAGGCTAGCACACACACACCCTACTTAGGGAACAGAGATTGGAGAACTGAGGCCCCAAAACCAGCATCCCAACATGACTCTAGGTCAATGTGGTAATGGGAAATTAAGGTGTTCGCTGACTTCCAGGTAGCAGCCCTGCAGATATCCGGGATAGGAACGTCCCCCGAAGCAGCCACCGACGCAGCAGTATGGCGGTTGGAATGAGCTCTTATCCCTACGGGAGGCTCCTTGCCCACCAACCGATAGAGATCAATGCAAGATATAATCCATCTGCCAATCATCCACTTTGCTGCAGGTCTGCCAGGTATGGCTTCAGTATAGGCGATAAACAGCTAGCAAACCTCTCCCCGAACTTCAGCTGTACGCTCCTTGTAATAAGAGAGTGCTTGTCTCGGGTCCAAAGTTTGGAGCCTGTACTTGGCCTCTGAGGTGTAACTGGGGTAGTGCACCGGCAAAATCATCACTTGATTCATGTGAAACTCCGACACCACCTTTGGAAGGAACTTTGGGTTGGGTTGCAGAGCAACCTTGTCCCTGTGTAAGACCAGATAGGGAGACTCGACAGAGAGCACCTGGAGCTCCCCAATCCATCTGGGTGACGTGATAGCCACCAAGAAGGCGGTCTTCCACGACATATATATCACCTCACACCTGTGCATCGGTTTGAATGGCTTGCCCATGTGCTTTGCCAGTACCAGCAGTAGATGCCACGGTGATGGTGGATCATGCACCAAAGGAGAAATATGGTCGAAGCCTTTAAAAAAAAAACCAAAAAAAAAACGCCAGACCACCTTCTGCTGACCGGCCCGCGCCTGGTAAGCAGAGATGGCTGCCAGGTGCACCTTAAGGGTTGTAGTCCGAAGTCCCCCTTTGGACGGAGACCAAAGGTAGTCAAGGATGCTAGCCATGGGACAGGACGAAGGGTCTAGGACCTTGCCCTGACACTAAATGGAGAATCTCTTCCATTTGAAGGCATAGTACCTCCTGGTTAATTCCTTCCTAGATACCTCAACAACACTGAGGACATCATCGGAGAGACCCAAAGCCTGGAACTCTAGCCGCTCAGGAACCAGGCTGTCAGGTGCAGGGATTTAAGGTCCGCATGGAATACCTTCTCCTGATTGATGAAGAGCAGGTCCAGGCGTGCTGGAAGATGCCTCGGGAGTCTGGTGCTGAGGCTGAGGAGATCTGGATAACAGAACTGGTGGGGCCAGTTTGAGGCAACCAGGATCACCTGTGCCTTGTCCCTCTTGACCTTGAGGAGCACTCTGTGGAACAAGGGAAGTGGAGTGAAGGCATAGAAAAGGCCCGGGGTCCACGGCCTCGAGAAGGCATCCCTCTACAGCGAGCCCTGCTTTTTGGTGGGGGGGGGGGCATGGAACAGCCTCAGCTTTGTGTTCTCCCTGGAGGCAAACAGGTCCACCCGAGGGGGCCCCCACTGGGAGAACAGACTGTGAACCAGCTCTGTGTAGAGAGACCACCCGTGGGATGCCTCACCCAAATGGCTGCGGGTGTCCGCTAACTGATTCAAGGCTCCTGCCACATGGATGGCTAGGAGATCTGCCTCCAGTCGTCTCATGAGGGTTCAGATACGGAGCACTCCTCTGCACAGAAGCTGGGAGTGCGTACTGCCCTGTTTGTTGAGGTAGCACATGGTTGTGGTGTTGTCCGTCTGGACCTGAACCACCTGACCCCGAAGGAGTGGAGCGAATGCAGCCAGTGCCAGCCGAACTGCTTGGAATTCCAGCAGGTTGATATGGCATTGGGATTCCTCGGGGGTCCACAACCGAGGACTCTGATTCCCCATGTGGGCACCCCAGCTCATGAGAGAGGCATCGACTGTCAGAACGACCATCGGCTTGGAATGGAGAAACAGGATCCCTCCCTGAAGATGTTCCAGGACGGTCTACCATTGGAGAGTGTCCGACATCTTCCAGGTTACTGTGACCAACTGGTCGAACTGACCTAGATGCCGAGACCACTGGCTGGCCAGCTCCCATTGAAGGGGGCGCATATGCCACTGGACCCATTGGACCATGGAGGTGCAGGCCGCCATGTAACCCAGAAGTCGCAGGAAGTCCCAGGCAGGGCGCAATTGCCCAACCAGAAATGATCAGGCAACGGAGGAGAGAAACTCTGCCCTGTCCACCGGGAGCCTGGCTCTGGCTCGGCAAGAGTCTAGCTCTGCCCAGATGAAGCAAATCACCTGCGAGGGAATGTGTTCTGACTTGGCCTTGTTGATCAGGGCACCAAGGCTGAGGCAGGTTTGGAGGGCCAGATCCCTGGACCTCTCTACCACCAGTCTGGAGAGATCCGCTATGAGCCAACCGTCAAGACAGGGGTACACCATGACCCCTCAACGCCGAAGTTGGGCCGCCACCACTGCTATGCATTTGGTGAAGACCCTGGAGGCTGATGACAGGCCGAACGGAATGGCTTTTAATTCATAGAGGGTTCCCTCCACCCTGAAGAGGAGGAAACTTTGGTGGGACGGATGGATCGGGACGTGAAAGAATGCATCCAGCAGATCCAGGGAGCAGAACCACAAGTTCTGCTCGAGAGATGGTGTGATCTGAGACAGAGTTACCATACATAAAGTGCGAGACCTAAGAAATTGATTCAGGTTGTGCAGATCTAGAATGGTGCGCCAGCCCCCCGCCCGTCCGTTTCAGGACCAGGAAGTACCTGGAAACAAACCCTGGGTTGATAGGGGGATCCGCAACTCTGACCACTACCTCCCTGCGGAGGAGTTGGGCAATGTCGTCTCTGAGAGCAGACGGAGTATGGGCGGATACCTTCTCCTCCCTTGGGACGTGGGCTCGGCTTGGAGGGTACTGCTCGAATTCTAGACAGTCCCTGACTGATCACTTCCAAGACCTACCTGACCACTGTGATAGCGGACCAGGCGGAAAGGAAGTGGTGGAGCCGGCCACCCAATGGAGGACCAGAGTGGTCAGGCAGGTATAGGGGGTGGCAACCCCATCCCATCACTGTGCATGCTTGGAGGAGGAGAATCCTGCAGGGGGACTGCCAGGGCCTTTCCTCTGGGCTGCTTAAGTCTGTCCCTGACTTGGGCCGAGGGCACCAAGACTGAGCCTGCTGCTGCTGCCCAGATTGGTACTGGGGCTGCTTGGCTGCAGGGGCAGAAGGCCGAAAAGGCTTCCTTTTCTGTTCTTTGAACCCTGGGGTTCCTTCTGGGTGGAGATAACGGAGTCCAACTTGGCACTGAACTTCTCGATATGCTGGAGGTGACCCTCAACTCCTGGACCGAACAAGTCAGTACACAGGAAAGGAATGTCTGCCAGTTTGTGCTGGGTGTCTGTCGTAAAGGTCGGGACCCTCAGCCAGGCCCTGTGGCGCTTGGCGACTGCGGCCACCACCGAATGGGCACAAGAATCCCCTGATGTCCAGAGCCATCTGGAGTTGCTGCTTAGCAACAGCCCGACCCTGGTCATGGACCTGCTTGACCGTGGTCTGAAGGTCCACGGGGAGATGAGGAAGAACCTCATCCAGACAGCCCAAGCAAGGGGGCAGCATAGACCTTTCTGTCCAAATGGTTCAACTTCTTGGACTCTGTCTGGAGGTCTATCCATGTCCCCCTTCCCCGAATTGCTCGAGCGCCGAAACACAGACTCTGTCACCAACCCTTTATTCGAGGGTTGCTGTGTAAACCCCCGAAGGGGAGCCGATGGGAACCGCATATTTACGGGCCATTTGGGCTGAAGGCGCAGGGCAGGAGGCTGGGTGCTGCCAAAGCTCCAAGGCCATGGCTTCAGCCACTGGGAAGGCTTCGGACGGAGAATCCCCTTTTCTGAGTATCTCAGGGGATATTTGGTCTGTTTTTCAACAGGCTCCAAAGGCATCCTCATCGATTCGGAGATGAGACAGAGGATGCCCAGGAAGAACGTGGGACCTCCCTCCGTCAAGAGACTCATGGAATCGTCTGTGCATGGATGCGAATTCAGGTCTGAATCCTTAGACTCCTTGTCTGGATAGAGTAGTCAACCACCTGAGTCATTTTCGACCCACCGCGGATGGTCGGGAGTAAGGGTGACAGACAGCCTGTGCGGGAGACCCTGAATGGGCCGAGACACCTTGGCAGGAGTCTCTGAGGGAGGCTGCTTAGGTGGCGGCTCCACCAAAACAGGTGGAGAGGCTACCGTCGACTGGCTCTGGAGGAGTTTGCGACGGCCTAGAGGGTGACAGCCAAATGATGGTCAAGGTGGAAGCCGGAGTCGATTTTGGACCGGACAGCATGAGCTGTTGCCACATGAAGTCCTCGTAGCATCAACACAACTTGTGTTGAAGCCTCTCCTCATCTGAGGAGAACAAGGACGAATGGCAGTGTCTCTGCGTTTTGGAGCACCGCTTGAGACTTCCTCGGCCTACCGGTCGAGGGTGTCCGAGACCTCGACTTCGACCATCGGTGGTCCAACGGGAGCTCTCGGAAGGGGCTGGGGAAAACCGCAGCTCCTCCAGGTCAGGGACAGAGACCACAAGTGGAGCCCCAGCAAGCTGGGTCTCCTCCTCGGTGGCCGTAGGACTGGGGTACTAAATAAAGAATTGTCGGCCTCATCAGTCAACAACGGGTCAACAGGGTCGGGAAGATTTCGACCTGGTCCATCCACCTGTGGAGCACCTTGCAGACTATGGAGGAGACCAGCACCAACTGACCCACTTCATCTGTGCGTTGTTCCCATTGCACTTGGAGGGTCCACTGAAGGATCCGTGTGTGAAGCCTGGCCAGCAGAACAGTGGGGTGTCCGCCGCCATCAATCCCAACAGCCTCAAGCACACTCTTGCAGGGACATCACAGTTCTGGGTGACCTCCTGAGCCTGGGCAATAAGGCACTCCACTCTGTTTTGAGGCAGGAAGGTCTTTCCCTGTGCAGAGTCTAGAACTGCCCCTGTATGTTGCAGCCTTTGGGACAGGACTAGGACAGACTTGGGCAAATTGACCTTAATGCCAAGGGAGAGAGCAGCTGAAGAGTTCAGTCTGCAGGAACTGTTCCCTGGACGGGGCCTTTAGGAGCCAATCATCCAGATAGGGGAAAACATACAGTCCTTCCCTCCTGATTGCTACAGCTACCGCTGCCAAGCATTTGGTAAATACCTGCAGCGCAAAGGACTAGCCATAGGGCAATACTTTGAATTGGTAGTGTGTGCCCTGGAAAAGAAATCAGAGGAATCTCCTGTGGGGCGGAAACATGGAGATGTGCAGGTACGCATCCTACATGTCCAGAGAACATAGCCAGTCACCCTGCTTGAGGAGGGGCAGCAAGCCTGGAAGAGTTACCATTTGAATCTTCTAGTACTGGACATATAGACTGAGGTCCTTTAGATCAATAGGTTTCTGGTTCTTATGGGGACCACGAAGAACCTGGAGTAAAATCCCATGTTTCTTTGGTGCCTGGGCACTGGCTCGATGGTCTTTTTGCGCTGAAGGGACTGTACCACCTCTCAGAGAACAGAAAGGTGGGCAAGGAGTAGGTGGGAAAACTGGAGAGCCTCAGCCAGGAGTACCTAACGAGGGCAAATTTCAGTGGCAGCAGCCATGGCACCAGTATCCGAGATATCACAGATTGACCACAAGAGATGATTGCTAATATCATCAGCATTTTGCAGGCACTTAAGAACCTCTTGCTTTTGGGCACAATCAGGAAGGACTTGGGCCGTAGCCTTGCCCTTCTTCCAAAGGGTATTCTGATACCTGACCATACGAGAAAGGTAATTTGCAATTCTCAGCCCAAGGGTGGATGAGGCATAGAACCTCTTGCCACAGAGATCAGTCCTACGAGATTCTGTCAGGGATAGGGAGCTACACCTTGGACCTATCATGGGCTGCCTTTATAACCACAGAATCTGTCTCTGGTTGGGCAATGTAGTGAGGAAGACCCTGAGGGGCACGATACAATTTATCAGCCCTACGGAGCATGGCTGGCACCATGTTAGTCCTGTACCATGCTGCAGTTGTGGCATTCCTTAGTGCAGGAAGGATAGGAGGAATAACTTTAAGAGGAGACACTGGAATTTCTAGAAAATCCACTAGATCTTGCTTGGTGGTATCTTCCTCCTTAGTATGAAAGCCCACGGCTGAGGACAGCTGCTTCATAACACTGAAGAAATTAGGGTCCTCTGGAGGAGACCTAGGAGTATGCTGGACAGAGTCCTCGCTCACTGAGGAAGCTGTGGATTTGTCAGAGGAGAGAGGCTCTTTCTCCTCTTCATCGGGTACGATAGAATCAGGATGGAACTCCTCCTCGATGTCAACCTGCTCCAATTCTAGGTCCGATGACTGAGGTACCGATGATGGCCCATGAGGAGCAGCTTCCGAAGGCCAAGTGGTGACGAAGATGGTGCCGGCGATGCAGGCCTATACACACCCAACTGGTGGACCACAACTGTTGTGAATTTGGTCAAAACATAATTGAGATCGCTCACAGCGGACTGCTGTGTTGACGGGGGATATGCGTGTAGGGAAGCGATCTAATTGCCAGATGGGCCCATAGCCCAAGACAGCATCAGGCCTCGATGGGAGGGTCAACAAAGAGGGGGCCAATGACCCGGAGGTCGACTGTCAGTAGGGGTCTGGTAGAGACAGAGATCTAGACAGCAGGCTTAGGCGTTGGTGCAGCCGCAGCCAACAGTGTACCCCCAGGATGATGAGGAACAGGCCATCTGGGAGCAGGACTGCCACTGTGGGAAGCGGTTCCGATCTTGGCCCTTTTTATGACTTTTCACAGAGTACCTGTCTCAGGCCTTAGTGGCCTGAGAGCTCAACGACCCTTCCGGCAACTGGGAAGGAGGGACCCCAGAGGACCCCTGTCCAGAACTGGCTATCAGTTGCTCCACAAGGAATTTTTTTAAGAGCCTTTTTGTCGCCTGAGGGTAGTTTAATTTAACTTCTGGCAGAGCTTACAGACCGAGACGTCGTGGTCAGGCCCAAGACAGCAAACACAGAGAGTGTTCGTCTGAAGAGGCAATCTTCTTTCTGCAGCGGCAGCGACTGAAGTGAGAAGTTGAAGGATTAACTCTCGACATAAACAAGGTAAAGGAATCTTTTTAGAAAAAGAGATTCTAGCTGGCTCCATGGCACTGAGCGAAGGGGCTTGCTTGGCATGCTGGTGACCTGGTTTCATGCCCTGAGCTCGGGTACCAGGAGCGGAAACCGGCGGGGAGGATTTAAAAGTGTTCATTGGATGCTTCCTCCTGGGAGGGTGGGTGGGTGATATTCACCCGGGCACCTGTGGGCAGATTGGGTGCTGTGCTTTGGGAATGTGCTGCCTCGACATGCCCCCTGCACATCCCTGCCCGAGGTACCCTACGCTCACACAAAAGGTGGAGAACTGTGGTGGGCACAGCAGAAAAAAAAAGAAAACCAGCTCCCTGTCATCAGGCTGGATGACGAGCACCTTGTGGAGCAACTCCTGCTGTCACGAAAGCCCTGGAGTCAGTCTGGACCAGCCTCGCAGTCCTGGAATGCACAGTCTACCGATAAGGCAATCCCCCCCCCCCCCGGAAAAGAGGGACCTTCCCGGCATAGAGATACACTGGGCTATCCAGGGTGACTGCTAATAAGGGCTGGTGGTAGGGGTCGGGAGGGCATCAGGGGCCTAGGTGCTCGAAGGAATGGCTGGCGGGGAGGCGCAAATAGAAAAAAAAAAAAAAAAAAAAAAGAGTCTAAAAAATTAAATATAGAAAAGCTGTAGGCGCAAAAATGGCGTGAAACTGTGTTGCAGCTTCCGTGGTGACCCATGTGATTGAGTAGATGGCAGGAAAGAACTGAGCACAGAGCGGGGCCGCTAATACCTTTATAGGGTTGGTGACGTCGAAAGATGACATCAATATGGGCAGCCCCACTTGTACTGTTGAAAATCTTCCATGTGGATCCTGATTCACCGACGGTGAAGTTCCATCTGTGGGACCTAATGACTGAGATAACCCCGAAGATCTATAATTTTCAACTGAACAAACAGCAAACTTTATGCTTGAAACTTTGAAATCTCTAATCACTGAAGGAGCTGTGAAGGAGACATCTCTTCCAGCAGAAAGAAAGCTCTTATGTTAAGCAGGGCAGAGCTGGAGGACAACACCATGAGTGATATGGCTGAAGATGTCTAGTGACTTGGCTATGTTCAACAATACTGCTTAAGTGTGGATATGACATGAATCAAGGTAGTTAGGTGTAAGTTTTCAGCAGTAGGTAAACAAAACAAAAACAAAAAAAAGTAAACAAGAACTTAAACTGTGCCAATCGGGGCAATCCTACACTTGGCATAGGGTGTAGGGAAGTGAGAGTTACTAGTTTGTCTATGGAACACTTAAGACTACTTTGTTCAAACTCTACTTTAGAGGCAGGGGAGTGACTTCTACTGGCTTATTACAGCTCTATTTTAAAGGTGGGGATCTGACTGTTGAATTGTTCATGCAGTTTGTTACAGTTTTACTTGAAGGCACAGGTTTGAGTGTTGAATCGTTTGACCGGATCATTACAGCTCTACTTTAAAGGCAGGGACTAGACTAGTTTATTACAGCTATTTTAAAGGCAGGGACTTGCCCGTCAGTCCAGTTCATCTTGTTCATTATAACTGTACTTTAAAGGCTGTGGTTTGACTGTCAGGACAGTGTGACTGGGTCAATACAGCTCTACTTCAAAAGCCGCTGTTTGTCTGGTGAGACAGTACTACTTTCAACATCATGGTTTGACTATCTGGATATTTCAGCTGGTCTCTTACAGCACTACTTTAAATGCCATGGCTCAGCTGGTCAGTCTGGCTGGTATGTTATAGCTCCACACTACATTAATCGTGGAACAGAATTGATTTTGTATCTTATTACATGAACTTTATCAGTCTCTGCTGTTAAGAGTTGGTCTTTAACTGCACATATTTTAATAAGGAAGGGGAGGAGATAAGAGAATGCAGTTAAGAAGAAAGAAAATGGTACCTTCAGGAGGTACTGGCATGTCCCCGCAGTCGTCCTCAACAGGTGGTCTCTGCTCATCAAGGTCTATAAAATTGAAAGTAACCAGGACACTTCAAACAATATGGCTTTATAGTAACGTTGCACCAAACTTTTTCCATATTACTTCCCTCCCTCTGGGCAGCCCTGCTCAGGCTCACCCCCCCTCCCGCCAAACAGTGCATGTATCCCACAGGAACTACCTCAGAATACTCCACGGATTGCCCCCTGTGGCAAGGCCAGGAGAGGAAAGGCAGCTCCCACCCCGACGAGGTGGTCCTGGGTGGCAATGCAGGTCAGAGAATGGGTCTAGTATCATGCTCAGACCCTATTATTCCTGGTCCCCTAGATCAACATCATACAAGGACACTGGCATGCATAGAGGTGCACATGCACCACACCTTCATGCTGCTGCAGTGCTGTGAGTGGCATAGCGTATCCTCCCTCACAGGAGAGGAGAGCAGTCGTCCAATGCTCAATCCTCTCCTTCCCAGCTGACCTTCAGAGACCTGGACTCGTTCCTGATCTTGAGTCACCAGCGTGGCCAGACATGTGGCGTCCAGTGCCTCAACCCTCCGCGCCACTGGGATGGCTGCACCAAGCTATACTTTACTAAATTTGCAAACACAGGATAAGTTGAGATGAAGTTGATTACATTTGCTAACAATGGTCAGTTCCTCTGCACCAGACAGCTGGAGGCTGGCAAGGTGGGGACAAAGCATCTTTTGAAAGCTCTTGCACCCCGGCCCTCTTGCAGACTGCGTTACATGTGCACATACCAATGGAGGTGGGTAGAGGAGGAGGATAAAGCCTAGACTTGCCTACTAGGCATACTGAATGACGGTTGCCCCTGATCCTCCTCAGTTATTCCCTCAGTCATAGCTACTGTCCCATAGCTCCCCAGGAGGGGACAGATCCAGACCAGTGGCGTGTGGAACACAAGGAGAGTCTGGAGGCAACCCTCAGTGGCTGCATGAGTCTGGCATGCAGCAGGGAGTGACAGGTTGGCCCGAATGGCCAAAAAAGTGAAAAACAGATGAAGCAAAAAAAAAAAAAAAAAGAAGCTAAGCCAGGATGACATCAGTCACAGACCAAGGTTAAAATGGGTTATAGTTTATTAAATGTGTTAACCCAGGATATGACGAATTCTTAATAAATGCACTAACCCAGGATAAAATGCTTTATAATTCATCTTCTGCATCTTTCCCAAGTGAAACCGGGAAAAAGCAACTAAGATTTTATCACTGAACATGAAATAAAGATTTTTTTGCAATTTTCGTGATGTGACTGAAGTACTTTGCAAAGGACTATGAAAAGGTAATGAAAATTTACTTGAGCCAAATGAAAAACCAGAATATTAACTTCATCACTCAAAAGCATTCACTGATAAGGCAATTATCAATATTTCAAAATAATGGTAACGGAAAAACATATTGACAACCGATTTTACTTTTAGTGTGCGATAGCATTGCTGCAGGTTTATTTTTTAACTTAGGACCACTGTTAGTTAGGTAAGAGAGCTCTTCTACCTATCTGGACTCTCCTGACTTTTAGAGAAGGAACGGCGACTCCCTGACTCAGGACAGCATTTGGCAAACTGCACAGTTTGCATTAACTGAGCCACTTCAGAGATCCTGTTGAGAAAATCACCGACATGGAGCACTTTAGTGTAGTTTTAACTACACTATACTGCATTTTCAGCTGTTGGGGCGACTAAGGTTGGAGTGGTGAACTGAAAGTCTGCAGACCACTACTTCCAGTCCCTGCCCTATGAATGCTGGCACTTGTTTAACAGCAACCAGTGGAGGCGACACGGAAGAGGTACCTGTCTTGTTAGCCGTGGCAGACTGGCCATACTTCTGGCTTCTCAAATTAGGAATCCTACATATTAAATCAGGTCTGGCTATTTACCTTACTGCTCTAAAAAAGTGGTTAAAGCATAAATTGTGAACTAGGTTCTCAATCAAAATACTGCATTAAGCAGTGTGTACTGTGTATTTAAAAGGACAAAAAAAAATATGTGGTATGTGGTGTGTCTGTTTAATGTCTGTCACAATTGCCGGGGAAAAAAGCAGTCATCGTCCGTCAAATGGGGGGAAAATACTTGGTTAAATGCCAAAAACTGCAAAATGTTTGAGATGAAAGAGGATGACTTTAGCCAAGCTGTTTGTGTGTAGCAAATGTATACCATCTATCTATTTTTAACCCAGGGGTTCAGTTTCTTTCACCAAGTTAAATCACTGGATTCCTGACTCAGCAGATACCAGGAGTCCTTACCCTTTTTACTTCGCTTTCAAATCCTCATCATCGCTATCCATCTCTCCCAATTATTATACACCTCCTATTCTTCAACCTGCCTTGCCTCCCTTCTGCCCCTACTCTATACCCTATTCCACTTTTCATATCTCACAGATTTTATTTCTCTCCCTTCTGAGATAAGCCACTTTCCAAACTAGATGTCACTTCCCTGTATTAATTTTTGGATTGGATCCCAATTTTTATTAAAACTCTGCCCTTGATCTATGCAGTTTTTTAGGTAAATACATTCAATATATAGATTTTTACATAATACATATTTCAGAGGAGTGGATTCTTTTCATAATCTAGCTATACACCGCCTTACATTGATTAATGCAAGATTAATAGTTATCTGTATTGATCCTTTAGGCATTTGTTGGATTGAAGAAGTGTTCAATATATATTGCTCTGGGTCATATTTTAATGTAACCACAGGGATTTTATTCAGTTGCTATAATGTTATTCCATAGTGGTAGTATATATTTGCATGCAGTTATTAAATGTAAGAGTACATTTATGTGTGCTGCATCTGTTGTACATAGGGGATACTGCTTGATTAATTTTATTCAATACATATGTTGTATAATATATACAGTAAAAGATATACTGTATCTGATTTATTACTCATTGAGATTTCTATGTTCCTTATTTTAATCCATAAATTTTTATTCGTTTTCTTAAATTTCTTTTCCCAGGACTGTCAGTTGATGTAAATTACCTAGCCAGGATTGAATATCTTATTAATCATCTACGTATATTATCCCTTTGGATTTCCAAAGATGATGTATTTTTATCTTTTTCTTATACTGCAGTTCTTCCATTTTTATAGGGGTGTGACTATTTATTCTCATATTTTCCTTTGTAATTCTATGATACTCTAGCCACACCTTTCTAGTAAATCTTGTACATGGGTTATTTACCTTTTTGTATTACCTTTTGTAAGACCTTCTCTGTCAGAGTTATATATAAGCAGCCATAATTCCAGGCATCTCATAGACGTTCTGAATAAGAACATACAAAATTTGCCAGCAGATAAAGGCCTAGTGGTCTATCAAGTCTGCTTGGATGTACAGCTAGCACCCCTTATTCTGCAGCTGCCCCGCCCTCCAACTCTCCCCCATGCCCTGTTCCAGCCCCTTTTGAAGCAGCCCACTGTTCTATTAGATATCACTTCCACCGGTAATGCATTCTACCCAGCTACCACCCTCTCTGTAAAAAACTGTCTCATCTCCATCCTGAACCTTCCTCCTTCCAGTCTCATATCATGGCCCCGGGTGTCCGTCCCCTCCCTTACTTTGAACAGCCCCTCCGTACATGTCTTTATTCCTTTCATGTATTTGAAAGTTTCATTCATATCCCCCTGTCCCTCCTCTCTTCCAGCGAGTACATATTCAACTCCCTCAGCCTCCTCTCATATGGCAAGTCCCCCAGCCCCTGGATCATCTTTGTCGCCCTGCGCTGAAACCCCTCCAGTAACTCAATGTCCCTCTTCAGATACGGGCGCCAGTACTGCATGCAGTACTCCAAGTGCAGTCTAATGATCTATACTGTGGCAGAATCTCCCCCTCTTCCGAGGATATACCCCTTGCAATGCACCTCAGCATTTTGTTGGCCTTTGCAGCTGCCTTCCTACATTGTGCAGAGCTGTTCATTGACCCCGTAATGAGCATCCCCAGATCCTTCTCATCCTCTGTCTCGGCTAGCTGCACTCCACTCAGCTGGTAACTCATGCTTGGGTTTTTTCACCCCAAAATGCAGCACCTTGCACTTTTTGGCACTGAACCCCAGTTGCCAGATGTCTGACAAGGTTTCCAGCTTTGCCAGATAATCCTCCAACCCCCTAAGTTGTCCACCACTGCTCCCATCTTGGTGGTGTCAGCAAACAGACTGATCTGCTCTTGATGCCCAATGATATGTCTGCAATGAATATCTCAAACACCACTGGTCCCAACACTGAGCCCTGTGGAACACCGCTCGTTACTACCCTTGGGGATGAGAGCTCCCCGCCCACCACCATCCTCTGCTGCCTTCCCTGAAGCCAACTCCCTACCCATCTCACCAGCCCCTGTGCCTTCTAACTTTCTTCCCAGCCTCCCATGTGGCACCGAGTCAAATGTCTTATTGAAATCCAGGTACAGAACATCCACTGCGTGGCCCCTGTCCAAGTGCCTAGTTACCTAGAAATAGAACTTCACCAGGTTGGTTTGGCAGGATCTGCCACTTATAAAGCCATGCTGTCTACTGTCCTGTAGCACTTTGGCCTCCAAGAGGGACACCAGCCTCTCCTTCAGGATATGACAGTTTCCATCAGCTTACCCACGATGGATGTGAAGCTCACTGGTCTGTAGTTCCACGGTTCATCCTTGGGGCTGATCTTGTGGAAGGGCACCACATGAGCCATCCTCTAATCCTGAGGTACACACCCTGAATGTAGTGAGGCACTGATTAAGTCTGCCAAAGGTCCCGTCAGGACCTCTGCCAGCTCCTTCAGCACCCTGGGGTGGATGCCATCTTGACCTGATGCCTTGTCTACCCTCAGTGCCCTCAAACTCTCCAGAACCCTGCCCTCCGTGATTTCCCCCTCCTTGGGTATCATCCCCCCTTCTCCTTAGTAAATACCGAGCAGAAGTAATCATTTAGCGCTTCTGCCTTATCACCCCCTGCTTTCACCCTCCACTCCTAATCCTTACTATATGGTCCTTATAGCTCCTTTTCTGCCTGAATGTACCCACCAAGATGGGTCTTCTGTGTAGTACTAAGTATTCTGGTTTATGACTGCTGCATATTGGTACCATTGAAAATTAAGTCATTTTAATCCTGCTTGGTTTTAAGGTAACTGTAGTTGTTGTTGGGTTATTCTAACCCTTTTTCCTTTCCAAATTTCTAAATAATTTTGCCTAATTCTTCAAATACTTTCTTTGGAATGCTCAACTGTACAGACTAATATAAACGGTAAGATGTTTATTTTTATAACGTGTACTCTGCTTATGTGCTTATATTTAATTCCATTAATTTTGTAATGTCATTATTTAGCATCATCCATGAATATTTTACTTTAACTATTCTAAATGGCATTCCTGCCTGAATTAATATGAAGGGTTCATTTTTGGTTGGGGGATTGGGACAACTGGCAAACAGTTTTAAATTCTGACCCACCTTTTATTCTACCTTGGGGACAACCTGCTCACTGTTACAGAGGTTTTAAACTGCTGAGTTACGAATCTGGGATCAGATGAGCAATATGACCCATTGTTTTATACCAAGCGGATCAGTGTCCCACATTAATAAATATCTGAAATGAACCCTGAATATGCCATTACTTTTTGGGTTAACTTTCAATACTTTTGTTTTATTCCAGTTTATTTTATAACCAGATACCATCCCCAAATTCTGTTATTTCCATTACTTTAGGCAGTGTCACTGACAGATTCACTATATATATATATATATATATATATATATATATATAGTACCACATCAAGTGCATATAATGATATTGTTCATTGGTCTCCAGCCAGAATACCCACGGATTTCTGGAGATTCTCTGACCTGTATTCCCAATGGCTCTATTATCAGTGTAAATATAAAGGGCAGGGGAGGCAACCCTGTCTAATGCCTCTCTGTAAGGCAATTTTCTGTGAAATCTCTTGATTTGTTAGTATAACGGCATTGGGGCTGTGGTACAATAGTTTGACCCACTGTATGTAATGTTTCGCAAGGCCGGCTTTATTCATCATGTGGAACAGGGATTTCTACTCGACCCTGTCGTAAGCCTTTTCAGCATCTAATGCCAGTATTACAGTGTCTGTGGTTTGGCATTTGTGTATTACATTTAAGCTATTTCTTATAACTTCTATTCCTAACAAAACCAGTTTGATCTTTATGTATTATTGTTGGTCGTATCCCTTCAAATCTCATAGCCAATATTTTAGTGAAAATTTCATAGTCTAAATTTAAAGAGCACATTTTTTTTGTGGAGCACCAAAATCAGAGGACGCTTCCTTACCTCTGTGGGGGCTCCTCTGCATAACAAACCACTTTTGAAATTATGCCCCAAAGGAAGGGATTGTAAATTGCTCGCGAGCGGCTAGCAGCATGATCCCTTTCCACTTCCTTGTTGCTGGCCACACCTCTGTGCTCTGACATTTTATGAAGCTGCAATAGGGAGAGCACAGGGGTGAACTCACTTAAAGTGTATGGAGCATGATTTTAAAGTAGAGTTTTCGGCTCTTTAAGTGGCCATTTGGTAAAACTGTAGCCAGGGTTCAACTAACAAGACTCTTGTTAGTTGAACCATGGCTACGATTTCACAAAATGGCTGCTTACAAGTGCGGAAACTATACTTTAAAATCACTCTCCAAACACTTCAATGGAGTGCGTCCCCTGAACTCTATCTACTGACACATCATAAAACAGGGCGTGGTCAGGAACAAGGAAGTAGAAAGGGATCGCTCTGCTAGCCCTTCAGGGCAATTTACGATCCCTTCCCTTGTGGGGACATAATTTCAAAAGCTGCTTGTTGCGCAGAGGAGCTCCCCGGAGGTAAGGGAACTTCTTCTGATTTTAGGGGGAGTTGTAAAATTAGCAAGACTGGTTCACTTTAATAAGGATGTTGGATAATATGATGAGCACTGCTTAGGATCTTTGCCTTCTTTTTTATAACCATAATTTGGGCTTCTTGAAAACTCTCTGGGTCAGGGACGTTATTCTGTTGAAGAAAGGGGTTGAACAGTTGTGTGAGTATTGGTATTAATTCTACTGTTAAGATATGGTAGAATTCTACTGGAAACCCATCTGGGCCTGGGGCTTTTCCCTTTTTGACCTTGTTAATAGCTTTTTCTATTTCTGATTCAGTGAAATTTTTATTTAAAATGTCTCCATTACTTGATGAAATCTCAGGAATTTCAATATTTAGTAATTGTAGTTCGGTTATCTATTTCCGATTAATATAAGTTTGTATAATATTTTTTAAATTCCTGATTAATGACGTGACTACTGCAGATATAATTCCCCCATCTTTATCTCTTTTATTGTCCTTTCTGCACCTTCTTTTTGGGGCTGATATGTTGGAACTTTACCTGATTTATCAGCTGGTGCACAAATATTTTGATTTTGTCTTTAATATTAATCTCTCGATTTTTTCATTAAGAATAGAGCTATATTGTAGTTTTAGGTTCATTAATGCCAGTCTGTCTTTTTCTGTGTGACTATGTTTTCGCTCTGCTCTTTTAATCTTTTTCCATTTTTTCTGTTTTCTCCGTGATTGAGAAATCCACAATTCCTCTAACTACAGCTTTACTTGTATCCCAGAGAATATTTAGTGATGACTCTGTGTCTTTACTAGTTTCTTCAAACAAGCTTACTTTTATATATTGTTATGAATTCAGTATCTTGTAACAATGTTGGATCTAATTTACATTGTCCTGACTGAATATTGTCTTTCAATTTTAAAGGGACACTGTCAGCTTTGCCCCTCGGTTTTTTAGCACATCTCAGCAGTGTGCCTCTTGGCACACAGTTGGCCAACAATTAGTCTAAAATGCTTCTGTGTATCCCAAAAAGTAGTTACATAAGAACTTACAGTAACAATAGATCTTCGAGACAGGCTCTTGCAGTAGGAACTAACATATAGGATTAAGCTGCCAGGCCCTAGGACCACACGGAAAATTTTAGCTAGCAGTGTCTGGCGGGGACCGCCCACCCGACGTCACGTGAGCGATGTCAGCGTGGCACTATATAGTAAGCGGTCTCCACGCCCGCCCTCCAGTTCTCTCACTAGAGACCTAGAAAGGTGCGACAGGTGATAAGAGTGGGCTCCTGGAGCTATGAAGCTATGAGAGGAGAAGTAGTAGAAGAAACTCAGGGGGAAGGAGGGAGGGAAAGCAGTACATATTGCAAGAGCCTCTCTTGAAGATCTACTGTTACAGTAAGTTCTTGAGTAACAATGTTATCTTACTTCAAGAGGGCTCTTGCAGTAGGTACTAATATATAGGACTGAGTCCTGAGCAATCAAAATCAGACAAGTCTGAGACATGGGAGGTAGGAACAAAGGTATGGACAGAACTTCAAGTGGCAGCTGCACAGATATCGGCGACAGAGACGTTCCTGAAACAAGCACTAGAGGCAGTCATGCCCTTGGTTGAGTGCCCTTTAACCTACCCAGAAGTGATCTGTTATACTTCTGATAACAAAAGGTAATGCAGTTTGCCAACCATTTGGACAAACACTCTTTTGAAACCGCAGCACCCTCTCTTTTGGGTGCAAAGGAAAGAAATAACTGATCAGTTTTACGGACTGGCTTTATCCCGTTAGTATCCTGTATTTGTACATGTATCTTATTTTAATTTGACTATTCGAAAACTGGATGTTTGCGAAAATGGGCAATTCTGCTCACATATCTTTCCAATATAAAACAAATATGTCTGAAACTTGTTAGTGTAGTAACGAAGAATTCTATGTACATCGAGTATGTAGAATTGCCCCCCCCCCCCAAATTGGAATGCTCAGGGTAGTACAATGGCAAATGAATGGTCTGATTTGAGGTGGACTCTGAAACCACCTTAGGTAAGAACTTGGGATTTGTAAGCAGATCCATCCGGTCTCCGTGAAAAATTAAAAAAGGCTTCTTAAACTTCAGGGCCTGAAGCTCAGAAATCCTTCGAGCCGAAGTAATGGCAACTAAAAAGAGCGCTTTCCACAAAAGGTAGCTCATGTCACAACTAGCAGCTGGTTCAAATGGAGACAGTGTGAGTTTTTCCAAAATAAAGTTTAGGTCCCAGGGAGGAGCAGGGCTCTTGACTGGGGTTTTCAAATAAAGAATCCATTTTAGGAATGTCTTGGATACTTCCAACTGAACCATGGTTTTGCCATTCACTGGAATTTGGTAGGCAGAAATGGCAGATAGGTGAACCTTCAGGGTTGAGTAACTAAGTCAGAGGTCAGAGAGGTGCAGCAGATGCTCTAAGACCTGCGGAATGGGGCAGGAGAAGGGGGTCCCACTCCTTGGACGTGGCCCATATGGAAAATCTCTTCCATTTCATAACATAAGTGGATCTAGTGGACAGCCTTCTGGCCTCCACTAGTACCTATGCCACCCTGGAGGATACTCCAAAGCGATTGGCGGCTATGTCAGTAGGTGTTATGCATGCAGGTGAAGGGACTGAGGGCCTGGATGGACCAGGGTGCCCTGTTCCTGAGTCAGAAGGTCTTGACAGACGGGCAGGGGAACTGGGGGTTCCACTGACAGATGTTGAAGCAGACTGGACCAAATCTGATGCAGCCAGTAGGGAACAATCAGGATCACATGTGCTCCCTCTGCATGTAGTTTCAGTAATACCCTCTGTAGTATTGGGAAGGCATACATTAATTTCCCTGTCCAGCATAGAGACTGTGCATCTTGCCAGAAAACACCACGCCCTGGAGGAGGCAAGCAGGAAGTTGGTGGTTTTGCGCTGGATGGGGATGCAAACAGATCCGAGGTCTGGTCGACCCCAACACGCGACTATTTCGTCTACCACAGATTGTCTCAGCTCCCACTCGTGGGCTCTGGCTTGAGTGCGGCTGAGTGTGCCCGTCAGGACATTATGAACGCCGGGGATGTGCACTGCCGTGAGGTGGAAATTGTGTTGCACTGCCCAGTACCATACTCTCATCACTTTGTGACAGAGTGGGTACGAGCAAGTGCCTCCTTGTTTATGTACCAGACGATGCACATGTCTGTCTGGACCATGAGCAACCCAGCTGGAGGAGGTGCTGGAAAGTACAGTTACATAAGAACTTACCATAACAGTAGATCTTCGAGAACAGCTCTTGCAGCACGTTACACCATTAGGACTGAAGCCGGCAGGTGCCAGGACCCCACGGAAATTTTCTAGCTAGCAGTATTCAGCGGGGACCGCCTCAGACGTTGGTCCCGCCCCCGACGTCAGACGCAGTACATAAGGAGGCAGTCCCCCAGAATCCCCAATTCTCTCGCTGCAGACTCCCGCCTGCTGGATGACATCAGAAGAGGAGACTGAGGATCCACCATCAATGGCAATCAGAGATGCTGAGAACACCTGATCCTAAGAGAAGGATGTTGGGATGAGAATCTACCTCCAGTGGGGATGGTGGGAGGGAAAGTACCTGCTGCAACAACTGTTCTCAAAGATCTACTGTTACGGTAAGTTCTTATGTAACTGTACTATCTTACTTCGAGAAACAACTCTTGCAGCAGGTTACACCATTAGGACTGATTCCCAAGCAATAATGGAAATCCCACACCATTGGGAACAGGGAAGGTAGAGATCCTTAATGGAACCAAAGCCTAGGACAGAAGTCCTCGAAGGACTGCTAGACCAAAACCTACTCTTCGCCTCAATGCAATATCCAGGCTATAATGCCTGATGAAAGTGTGCACGGAGCTCCAAGTAGCTGCAGCACAGATGGCCAAGGTGGACACATTCTTTAGGGCTGCAAAGGAGGTAGCCACCCCCCTTGTGGAATGACCCTTGACTATGCCCGGTAAGGGTTTGTTGCGCTTCTGGTAACAGAACGTAATACATTGAATGAGCCACCTGGACAGCGACTGCTTGGAAACAGGAGCTCCCATCATCCTGTGGGCAAAGGAGACAAAAAGCTGGTCCGACCTTCATTGGTGTTTGGTTCTGGTCAGGTAGTATCGGAGACACCTATGCACGTCTAAGGTGTGCAACAGGGCCTCTCCTCGATTAGAATACTTGGGAAAGTACACTGGTAGATCGATGTCCTGATTAAGGGAGAGAGCTGAGACCACCTTAGGCAGAAACTTAGGATTAGTCTGTAGGGATACAGTCTTGGTGAAAAACCAAATAAGGCTCTTTGCACATGAGTGCATGAAGTTCAGAAATTCTTCTGGCCGAGGTAACGGCAACTAAAAACGACGTCTTCCATGTAAGGAGACGTAGCTCGCAATCCGCGGCTGGCTCAAAGGGTGGTAGCATAAGCTGCTCCAGGACAAAGGGTAGATCCCATGGCGGAATTGGATCCTTAATTGGAGGTCTAAGGTGGAGAACACCTCTCAGGAAGGCTTGTGCCGTGTCCAACTGAGATATGATGCATTGGCCTATAGGACATTGATAGGCTGAGATGGCACAGAGGTGTACTTTGATCGAGGAGTAGGCCAAGCCTGTCTGAAAAAGAGACAGGAGGTAGTCCAAGACCAACTTTTCTGGACAGTCTAGAGGCGACCCCCGCGCTTGAGCCCATAGGCAAAAACGGCGCCATTAAATGGCGTAAGTAGCACGAGTGGCCAGTTTTCTCACGCCACCAGAACGCTGAGCTACTTTCAGATCCTGTGTTTGAAAATGGTTGTCTCTAGGAGCCAAGCGTGCAGGCTCAGCGAACGAAGGTCCGGATGGACCAAGGAGCCCTGCTCCTGAGACAACAAGTGAGAGCTGATTGGCAGAGGCACCAGAGGTTCACGGGATAGCTGATGTAGGAGAGGGAACCAGATCTGCCTGGGCCAGAACGGCGTGATAAGTATCAGCGTCGCTTGCTCTCTGCGAAGTTTCAGAAGGACCCTCTGGATCAACGAAAAGGAAGGGAAAGGCATAGAGGAATCTGCCCACCCAGGAGAGGGACAATGTGTCTCGCCAGAAAACACCAGGCCCAGGATCTAGCGAGCAAAAATTGGGTAGTTTTACGTTGGATGGTGACGTGAAAAGGTCTAACTCTGATGTACCCCATCTGCGAAACAGATCCTCTACTACCTCCTGGAGTAGTTCCCACTCGTGGACTCTGGCCTTAGAGCGTTTCAGGCCGTCTGCAATGACATTGTCCACTCCTGGGACATGAACAGCAATGAGGTTTGCGCCATGTTGCAAAACCCAATCCCACACCTTCATGGCCTCCCTGCAAAGTGGGTAGGAATGGGTGCCTCCTTGTTTGTTGAGGTAATACATCACCGCAGAATTGTCTGTCTGTAACAGAAGAGTACCCGGTGGAATCTCCAACTGGAAGGCCTGCAGGGTGTAAGGAACTGCTCTCATTTCCAGGATATTTATGTGGAGATGAGTCTCCTGGGCTGTCCACAGGCCCTGAGACCACACACCGTCGAGGTGTGCACCCCATCAGAGTCCTGAGGCGTCTGTGGAGAGTGTCACAATCGGAGGCGGCACAATGAAGGAGACCCCCGCCGATAGATTCTTTGGATCTAGCCACCATTGCCAATCCCGGATTACGGCCTTCATGATCCGGACTGGGAGCTGCAGATGGTCTTGCTTTTGATCCCATTGGACCCGTAACGTCCAGTGGGTGACCCGCATGTGGAGACGAGCAAGTGGGACTTTTGCAATGGCCGGAGCCATGTGTCCGAGTAGGCAAAGGACCAATCTGGCAGGAACGGTCTTCTTCACCAAAATGTCCCTGACGAGGGATCTGATGTGTTTCGCTCTGTCCTGGGGAAGAAAAGCTTTCCCCTGGATGGTGTCCAGAACTGCGCCTATGAACTGCAGAGTCTGTGACAGAACCAGGCGTGCCTTCTCTTGATGATGCCCAACGTCTCGAACAGCGACCGAGTATAATGAATGGCGGACATCAAGGCCTCCCAGGACGGCGCCACGAGGAGCCAGTCGTCCAGGTAGGGGAACACGTAGTGGCCTTGTCTCCTCAGAGTCGCCGCTACGACCGCCATACACTTCGTGAATACCCGAGGTGCCGGTGACAGTCTGAAGGGGAGTGCTCGGAACTGATAATGGTGGCCCTGAAACTCGAAACACAAAAACTTCCTGTGCGCTTGAGCAATGGGTATATGCAGGTAAGCATCCTGCATATCCAAGGACGCTAGAAAGGCGCCCTGCTTGAGCATGGGAATCAGACCTGGGAGGGTCACCATGCGGAAGCGTTTGTACAGGACCGACTCGTTGAGGTCCAGTATCAGATGGAGGTTCCCTGTTTTCTTGGGAACCAGAAAGAAGTGAGAATAATACCCTGCACTCCTCTGGTTCCATGGTACGTGCTCTATAGCTTCTTTTCCCAGAAGCGAGAGCACCTCCTGCTGTATGAGCAGGGCATGCTGACCCGAGTAAAGGGAGAGCGGGGGGGGGGGGGTCGTCTTGCCGGTGGGTGGTCGAGAAATTCTATGAAGTGACTGTTCTTGACCAATTGGAGAACCCATCAGTCGGTGGCAATAGACTGCCACCCTAAAAAGTGGCGAGCGATGCGACCCGACCTTTTGTGCCCGTTGATCCAGAGGAGGGCCGGGGGCCGGGAAGGAGTCATGCTGTGGCACCACTGGTCCCTGCAGGCTGAGCCGGTTTAGTGTAGCACTGGGCTCTGCCTGGGGACGACTTAGCCTGGGCTTTTCGCTGAAAAGTGCCCCTTTGTTGCTGGCCGGAACATAGCTGCTGCCTTTGTTGCAGACTGCGAAAACAGCTCTGGTTCCCACGAAAGGAACCAGACCTGGATCTGTACATGGCCTGTACAGACCTGACTGTCTTCCCAGCGTCCTGGAGTTTGGTGATAACCTTCTCCGAGGGTTCACCAAAAAGTACTTCGCCATTGTAGGGGACGTCAAGAATGTTTTTCTGCACGTCCGGGGTGAAGCCAGAGACACAGAGCCAAGAGTGTCACCGGAGACAGACGCCTGAAACTGCAGCTCTGGCAGATGAGTCCACAGAATCGTGTGCCTCTCGTAGTACTTGGGTACCCACATCAGACCCTGTGCGAAGAAGGTTTAGGAGCTCTGCCTTCTGATCACCATCCAGAAGCTTATCGACCAGGTCCTGGCCCTGTTCTCACAGAGCATTCTGAAACTGAACCATATGAGTCAGATAGTTCAGTGACGTGAAGGCGCATGTAGCAGCCGCATACATGTGGCTCCCCAGGGCATCCAATTGTTTGGATTCCTGGTCCGGTGGCTGTGTACTCAGATATTGTGGTCGTTGCGACCTATCATGGGAGGCCGTAATGACCAGGGAATCAGCCAGGGGTTGTTGTGCCAAGTACTGGCCCTCTAGAGGGGCTCTGTACAGGCGGTCAGCTTTCTTCGTCAGTGCGGAGGTGGAGTGTGGATGCTTCCACGCAGCCTTGGTGACGTCCGCAAAGGTGTCCACCAAGGGTGGTACCACCACAGGCTTCGGGTCTTTCTGGGTCGAGATCTTCTGAATCCCATCCCGTATTCTCCTGGATGCGCCTCATGATTTCGGAAAAAGAGAGATCATCCGGAGGCGACCTGGGCAGGTCTCGTGGGTCGGGTGATGGGATGCTGATCGGAGAAGGAGACCTGGAGGTATCAGGTCTGGAATCATCCCCCTGCGGAGTGGACCGTCAACGTCTGGGTCGCTTAGGACTGGGAGTCCCTGAGGGAGATCTTGAAGGGGGCCTTCTCCATTCTTTGGATCTTCCCCTAGGAGGTGGAGTAGGTTCCTTTGGGGTCGGTGGTCTTCTTGCTGGCCCCTGCAGTGGAGGAGGGGGAGTAGGAGGTGAAGGAGTAGGAGGAGGTTTGACTGGGATCACATCCTTCTTTATTGTGTCCTACCAAAATGTAAAGAGATCTTTAACCTCTTGAACATTCATACTGGACGACGGACCTGGCACCGGTGGTCTGTCACTGGGTTCGGCGAAGGCTCCTGTGGAAGCCCGACATCCACGTTGTCGCCCGCCTGGTCATCAGGCAATGTCAGGTCCTCCTCAGTAGAGTCCCGGGGACCGGTGTCCACTGGTGACGGGGAGGCAGTCCTCGGCTCCAGCGAACGTCTCACTGACGTCGGGTGCTTAGCTGATGGAAGGTCGGAAGCCCGCTTCGGGTCCGTTGTCCGTTTTAGGGACGTCAGGTCTTTAGTCTTCCAGGGAGGGGGATCCGGACCCCTAGGAGGCTGGGAGGCCGATCTGGCGTTGGAGTCCCGGCGTCTGTCTGAGGAAGGCTGTTTAGAAGAGGACTTGGACTGGTGACGATCTGAAGACTTCGAGGAGGCTTGAGAGGGTGTTGAGGAAGCCGAAGGCCTGGAAGTCTTGATGGGATGCAGAGAATCCAAAGCGTTGCCTGAAGATTTAACCTTAACTGGAGGGGGCTGAGAGCGAGCCCTGGAGGGAGCGCGGTCTAAGCGCATGGAGCCTGATCTGTGTGCGAGTCCGAGGCCCGGTGAGAGGATCTGGACCTGGCCTTCTCCCGATGCTTGTCCCGGTGCTTATGGGACTTAGAGGGAGACTCACCTCTGGAGGCAAGGTCTTTGTCCATGCTTTTTAGCTTTTCTTCCAAGAGGAACCCCTGATGTGCCTTCTGGCGGCAGATCCAGATGCGACTGTTAAATCCCTGGCAAAAGGAGCAGGCCTTGGTGTCGTGGTCCGGGCCTAAGCACCGCAGGTAGGATGAGTGTGGATCCTTGAAAGGGATCTGTTTGCCGCAGGCGTACTTGGAGGGATGTCCTTCTGAGGAAGGAGATGGAGATGCCGACATTACGTAGGTAAAACCTTGAAAATTCTATTCGTCGTTCGCTACAGTGGGACTGTGAGACCGATGCTGCCGAGTCGACAGCAGGAAAAGAACTGGGGATTCTGGGGGACCACCCCCCTTTTATACGATGCCTGACGTCGACTGGATACTGCTAACTAGAAAATGTCCGTGAGGTCCTGGCGCCTGCCGGCTTCAGTCCTAATGGTGTAACCTGCTGCAAGAGCCATTTCTCGAAGTAAGATTGTCTGTAAGGCGTACAGCACAGCTCTCATCTCCAGTACATTGATGTGACATGAAAGTTCACTGTGAGCCCAAGAACCTTGGGTCTTGTGGGTTTCTAAATGGGCTCCCTACCCCAGTCCTGAGGCATCTGTCAGTGTCTGAGAGGGAGGAGGGGGCTGAAAAGGGACACCTTTTCGAAGGCTGTCTGGGTTCTGCCACGGTAAAAGATTCTGAATCACTGGGTGGGAGACCAGGATCATGTGATTCAGGTAGTCTGATCTCTGGTCCCACTGTACTCTGAGAGTTCACTGTGTGACCTGCATATGGAGCCTGGCCAGATGTATGATTGTAATGGCAGCTGCCATGAGACCCAGCAGGCAAAGGATTGATCTTTCAGAGGTCTACCTCTTGGAAGCCACCAGATGCACTTGTCGAAGGACAGTCTCCGCTCTGTCTGGCGGGAGGAAGGCTCTCCCCTGGACTATATCCAACACTGCCTCAGTAAACTGTAGGCGCTGTGATGGGATAAGGTGGGATTTTTGGTAGCTGACCGAGATGCCCACCTGCTTGAAAAGGTCCAGGGTACTGGATAGGGATCCAATTAGGCCGTCTCTCAATGGGGCTGAAAGGAGCCAGTCGTCGAGGTATGGAAACATATGAATAACCTGTCTGCATAATGCCGCCTCAACCACCGCTAGGCACTTCGTGAACACTCTGGGTGCCGATGACAGGCCAAAAGGGAGAGCTTTGAACTGGAAATGTTCTCCCTGAAAAGCGAATCTGAGAAAGCAGCGGTGAGATGGGAAAATGAGGATATGCAGGTCAGAATCCTGCATATCCAGAGCACAGAGCCAATGTCCCTGATGTAGTAAGGGAAGAAGATCCAGTAGGGATAGCATGCAGAAAGTACAGTTACGCAAGAACTTACCGTAACAGTAGATCTTCAAGAGAGGTTCCTGCAGTAGGTCATAACATACAGGACTGCGCCCCCTGGCATCAGGACTGCATGGCAAACTTTCGCTAGCAATGTCTGGTGGGGGACCACCGACCAGACGTCACGTGACCCTATATAGTGGGCGGTCTCTGCACCCACCTTCCAGTTTTCCTGCCGGCGATCCAAGTAGGATGAGACAGGAGAAAGGATGAAAATCCTGGAGCCCAGTTCAGAATGGTTTGTAAGAAATGCAGAGACTAGGGGAAGGAGACAGGGAAAGCGTGACCTACTGCAAGAACCTCTCTCGAAGATCTACTGTTATGGTAAGTTCTTACGTAACTGTACTATCTTATTTCGAGATGGTTCCTGCAGTAGGTCATAACATATAGGACTGAATCCCAAGCAGTCACTCTCAGAGAGACTAACAGAAGCAGGGAAAGGGGAAAGTGTGAAGACTACCAGAACAGGCCTAAGACAATAGAGGCCCAGCAAAACAGCGAGGCCAAAACTGGCCCTTTGTCTAGAGGCACTGTCCAGACTGTAATGCTTCGTGAAAGTATGGAGAGAATTCCAGGTTGCTGCCACGCAAATCTCTGCTGCAGAAAAGTTCCTTAGGAAGGCTGCGGAAGCAGCCATACCTCTGGTAGAGTGACCTCTGACTTCTCTCAGAAGAGGTTTTTCGTACTTCTGATAACAGAAGCTGACGCAGTTAGCGAGCCATTTGGAGAGGCACTGCTTAGAAACTGCAGACCCCAAGGATCTCGGGGCAAAGGAAACAAAAAGCTGATCTGACTTGCTTGTATCCTTGGTCCTGTGGACTTAATGCAAAGTCCTAAGTACATCCAAAGAATAAATGAGAGTCTCACCCCTATACCTGTGAACGGGCTAGTATACAGGGAGTTCAACTGTTTGGTTTAGGGTGAACTCATGAGACCACCTTGGGAAGAAACTTGGGATTTGTACGTAGGACTGCCCAGTCCCTGTGAAAAATCAAATAAGGCCCATTAAACATAAAGGCCTGAAGCTCGGAAATTCCTCAAGCGGAAGTTATAGCAACCAAAAAGCGTGCTTTCCAGGACAGGTAGCGCATATCACAGCTTACAGTCAGTTCAAAAAGTGGGAGTGTAAGCTTTTCTAAAATAAAATTTAGATCTCACGGTGGGGTGGGGTTGAGGATAAAGGGTTTCAAATGAACGATTCCTTTCAGAAAGGTTTTGGAGACCTCAAACCGAGCCATGGTTTTCCCATCCACCAGGATATGGTAGGCCAAAACAGCCGACAAGTGGACTCTGAGGGAGGAATAGCTTAGACCAGAGTCAGACAGGTGCACATGTAATCCATGACCTGTGGTACAGAGCATGTGAAGGGGGTCACAATCCTTAGCTGCTGCCCAGATGGAAAATCTCCTCCATTTCATCGCATAGATGGATCTGGTGGAAGGCTTCCGAGCTTCCACCAGGATCTGAGCGACCCTCTGGAAGACTCCAAAGTGTGACACAACTACATCTGAAGGAGCCACACATGAAAGTGTAGGGTCCTGAGACCTGGATGCACTAGTCTGCCCTGATCCTGCGTCAACAGATCGTGCCGATGAGGGAGGGGAACTGGTGGTTCCACAGCCAGCTGATGCAGGAGTGGGAACCAGATCTGCCTCAGCCAGAGGGGGGCTATAAGGAGCATCAGAGTCCCCTCTGCCTGAAGTTTCAGAAGGTCATGGTGTAGAATGGGAAAGGGAGGGAAGGCATACAAGTACTTCCCTGTCCAGCAGACACAAAACACGTCTTGCCAGACTGCACCAGGCTCTGGAGCGAGCGAGCAAAAACTGGGTAGTTTTTCGTTGGATGGGGAGGTGAACAGATCTAGCTCTGGCCGTCCCCAGTGATGGAATAGAAATTTGGCTACATCCTGGTGAAGTTCCCATTCGTGAGCTTGTGTCATTGTTCGGCTCAGGCTGTCTGCCAGGATGCTGTGGACGCCTGGGATGTGTACGGCTGTGAGGAACAGGACGCACTGGACTGCCCAGTACCACACCCGCATCGCCTCCCTGCAAAGTGGGGTACAACCGGGTGCCTCCCCGCCTGTTGATGTACCAGACTACTGACATGTTGTCTGTTTGTACTAGCAGTGTTACCGCACACAGGAGGGGCTGAAGAGCCTGAAGGGCGTAAAGAGCCGCCATCATCTCCAGGATGTTTATATGGAGAGATGCTTCCAGCTGGGACCAAGTCCCTTGTGTCTGATGGTCTCCCAGGGTGCCTCCCAACCCAGATCCGAGGCGTCTGTGGTTAGGGTCCAAGAGGGAGGGGGTGTTCTGAAAGACAACCCCAGAGACAAATTCTGAAGATCCCGCCACCATAAGAGGCCCTTCTTGAGTACACTGGAGATCTGAACCGGATGAGCCAGGTTGTCCAAGCGTTGATCCCACTGGACTCACAACGACCATTGGGTGACCCTCATGTGTAACCTGGTCAAGGGGACAGCTGAAATGGTCGCTGCTATGAGGCCCAGAAGGCTAAGAATGCCCTGGCAGGAATATGCCTGGAGGAGAGTAAAAGACAGACTTACTCCTGCAGAGTATCCACTCTGTCTTGGGGCAAAAACACTTTGCATTGGACCATGTCCAAGATCATCCCAATGAACTGAAGTCATTGGGAGGGGATCAGAGATGACTTGGGGAAGCTGACTGTGATCCCCAGTCTGGAGAAAAGGTCCAGTGTGAAGGATAGCGGCTCCTCTAGGCTGTCTCTGGATGGGGCCTCTAAAAGTCAATCGTCCAAGTAAGGGAACACTGCAATGCCCTGACGGCGAAACGCCGCTGCCACCACCACTAGGCACTTGGTGAAAACCCTGGGTGCCGAAGTCCAAAGGGGAGAGCTCTGAATTGGAAATGCTTCCCCTGGAATGGTCTGAAGGAAATGCAGGAATCGGCAGTGGCCGGGGAACATTGTGATATGCAGGTAGGCATCCTGCATGTCCAGTGCACAAAGTCAATGCAGTAAGGGCAGAACACCCTGCACACTCAGCATGCGGAACCTTTTGTACTCTACAAAAAGATTCAGCGGGCTGAGGTCCAGGATGGGTCTGAGGTCTGCCATCTTTTTCAGAACCAGAAAGAAATGGGAGTAAAACCCTTTTTCACTCTGAGACCGAGTGACTGGTTCTATGGCTGACCTTTGCAGTAGGGCCAGAATTTCCTTCGCGACCAGATACGCCTGGTTTGGGGAGTAATGGGAACCTGGAGGAGAGTCTGGAGGGATCTCCAGAAACTCTATGGTGTGGCCTCTTGAGATGAGTTGTAAGACCCATGCGTCTGATGTTATGTCCTTCCACTCTTGCAGGTGAAGGGTGAACCTTCCTCACACTGGCTCCACGCAGTTTAGGGGTGGAGGAAGGGGAGGACCGAACGAGTCAGGAAGCAGAGGGACGGGCAGGGTCCTCCTGCTGCCCTCTGTGTTTTGGGGGAAGGAGGGGAGAAGACAGTTGGCCAGAGCTCTCCTTTTATTCTGAAGCCTGGAGAAAGAGTGTTTGTTTTGTTTCTTCTGCTGCCGCCGAAAGGGTTGCTTCTTCTGGAAGCCTGATCTGTACATAGATTTCACAGATCTCAGGGCCTGGCCACTGTCCTGAAAGCCCGTGATGAGATCTTTAGTATCCTCTCCAAATAGGACAGACCCTCGAAAAGGGACGTCCTGGATGGCTGCCTGGACATCTGCTGAAAGTCTGGAGATATGCAGCCATGCATGCCGTCTAAGGCTGACTGCTGTGGCGGAGGAACAAGCCACTGCTTCCACTGAATCATACGTGGCTCTGAGCGCATGTCAACAGGAAATTTTTGGCAGGCACAGGTCATTGGAAAATTTCGCTCTGAGGACTGAGTCCTCGATAGACTGAATGCGGGCCTCAAGTTTCGTCATAGTGGCCTTTTGAAAAGAGACCATGTGTGCAACGTAATTAAGTGAACGGAGCACTCAAGTGGAGGAGGTGAAAACCACCTTACCAATTTGGTCAAGCTGCCAGAGTTCTTGTCTGGGGGAGAATTGATCATGTGTTTCGGTTTCATCGAACGGTCATGAACCGCTGCTATAACAACAGAGTCTGCTTTTGGATGTGAATCCAAAAAGGGGATGCCCTCAGGTGTGTAGTAGACCCGGTCTGCCTTCTTAGTGACAGCCGGGATGGAATGTGGCAGCTGTCAAATGGCAGTGGTGAGGCCCTCTTGTGGGGCTGTCCAAGGAGGAACAGGAATGGGGGATACTTCCTCCAAGTCTAGATGTTCGGCTAGATGTTTTTGTTTTGGATCCTGTTCCTCTGCATTCCAACCATTAGCCTGTTGGATAATGTGGAGTAGCTCGGTAAAGGAAGGATCCTCAGGAGATGATCTGGGCGACTCCTTGCCCTTGGTTGCAGTGGCTTCAGACTGCTCTCCAGAAGAAGCATCAAAGGAATCTTCCTCAGAAACAGAAGAGTCCTCCCAATTGAGGGTATCTATTTCAGGCAAGGTAACCTGTTGAGTGTCCCTTCCAGAAATGTGCACCGTAGCGGACCGAAGAGAGCTGACCGGTGAAATAGAACAGGGAGTGGGTGGCACCACTGGGGCCGGCAATCTATTCTCCAAATCAGACACCAGCTGTAATCTGGCATCCTGCTACCAGGACTGCATCAAAGTTTGGAAGTCTTGTTGTGGCTGAGGGGGGCGGAGTAGGGGTGGGCAGAGACTGGTAGAAATGCGTGCCCAACCCAAGATACCGAGGAGAAGGATACCCAGGAGCCGGACAGCCAGGATAAAATGCCTGGAAAAGAAGTTACTGTCGGGTCTGACGAAGCATAGGCTGACGTCGAAAACCTCGGATAAGAGTTGTAGCCCGACAGGTGACCCTGATCCGCTGGAGGTCTTGATGAACCTGGAAAATTGGCTGGTGTTGGAATAGCCGAAATCAGGGAGTCTGGTGCCGGGCCCTGTGGGCTGATGCAAGTCATCCGACGGAGTCCCATGCGGTAGGTTGGGAACGTCCGATGGAAGAACTCTGATGGCAGAGTCAAGGTCGGGTCTGCCATAACAGGGTGAGTTCCCGGAGCCGGTGTGAGAGCCAGGTCTGGTGTCAACGTTCCTGGAAGATCCGAGGGAGTGACCGGAGGGACAACCGTGGGAGTGGGTGAAGGAAGACCACGTCTAGGAGACCCACTTCCTCCTCAGTTCCAGTCGGAATGGTGGGGGAGGGATCTGGGAGGAGGGCTGGCCGGGAGAGGTCAGCCAGCCAACCGGGTGAAGCATTGTTAGCCCCTGACGGGTGAACCAAGTCCGGACGGTTGTCAGAAGCCCTGACGAGCGGCTTATCAGACAAAGGGGATCTCTCAACCGACTTATTGGCCAGTGTTGTGCGGGTTCCCGCCTGGCGGGAATCTGTCTCCATAGTTGCTGGGTGTGCTCTGGAGGAACAGGAGTCCGATTTATCGGCGAGAACCAGGCGTTCGCCGGAGGAACCGGCAGATGACTTACTGGTAATAAAGAGGCTTGAAAGAAGCAGAGGTACCTGGAGAGGTCCTGGTCTTGGCCTGGACAACCACAAGTGTAGGCGGCGGTACAGTGGCCTTGCTTGTCGAGGGCATGCTGGAAGAGACCCGGTCCCGGTCTTCCAAACGCTCTTTTTCCCTATGCTTTTCTTTATCTTTTTTGACTCCAATGACGGGGAAGAAGCAGAATCTCTCAGTTTCTACATCTTTTTTTTCCAGAGTAGCCATCCTGGACTTGAGAAGATGGGCCTCCAAGACCTGCCGTCTTTGTTTGTGCATGGCCTGATTGAAGGGCTTGCAATCAGGGCAGGCCGCAGTATCGTGGTTTGGGCCTAGGCAAAAAAGGAAGTGCTGGTGGCCATCTTTGTGAGGGATCTGTGCGCCGCACTTCTTCTCGGCCTTCGACGTCGGAAGTGGAGAAGATATAAAAGAAATCGAAAAATGTATTAGAAACTCAAAATAATTAGAAAAACTGACAAAATGGCGATCGACTGGAGCAACGTTCACCACGGAGATCCTTATGCAGGTCGACAGTGGGAAAGAACTGGAAGGCGGGTGCAGGGACCACCTACTATATAGGGTTACGCTGATGTACATCATGTGACATATGGTGGGCGGTCCTGATGCCATGGGGCGCAGTCATATATGTTATGACCTACTGCAGGAACCCTCTCGAAGAAAGATCCTCTTGTACCTTACAAACAGATTTAGACTGCTGAGGTCCAGTATTGGTCTGAGGTCACCAGTCTTCTTGGGAACTAGAAAGAAGTGGGAGTAATAAACCCTGCCCATCTGACTCTCTGGAACGTGTTCTTTAGCTGCCTTTTGCAGCAGAAACTCAATTTCCTCTCTGACCAACTGGATGTGACCCAGAGGGTAACAAGAGTGACCTGGAGGATGCTCTGGTGGTCTCTCTGAAAACTCGATCTTGTGCCCTTGGGCTATGAGTTGAAGTATCTACGAGTCTGCTGTAATCGCCTCCCAACCCGGTAGGTGGTTTGCAAACCTGCCTCCTACCGGTTCCCCTTGATCTAGGTTTGGGGTGGGAGGGAGTCAGGAAGAGGTGGAGAGCGTGGTTCCTGAGGCTCTAAGGGATTTGGCCGGGGGAAGCCGTGCCTGCTGAGGGGGTCTGACATTTCTTCTGATGTTGGTTCTGCTGTTGCCTCTGTTGTCGTCGCTGCTGCTAATGAAAGAGCTGCCTAGGCTTCTGAGGGGGTTTGTACATAAACCGGACAGAGCGCAAGGCTTTGTCCTTGTCCTGTAGGTTCGTAATAATATCTTTGATGTCCCCTCCAAAAAGGACAGGGCCCCGGAAAGGGGCATCCTGGATGGCTTATTAGACATTGGGTGCCAGACCGGAGATCCGCAGCCATTAGTGCCTACGTAAGCGGACTACTGCGGCAGTCCCCCTTGCACAGGCATCCACCACATTGTAAGTGGCCATCAGCGTGTGTCGGCTAGCGGATCTAGCCGACCTCACCATACTGGCCATGTCTCCCTTAATCCCGTAGTCAGGAAGTTTCTCCAGCTTTAATTATAACTGGCCCAGAATTGATTTCTGGTGGACAACCATATGAGCAATGTAATTCAGTGCTTTAATGGCTAGGGGATGAAGAATAAAACCTTTTCCCAAACTGATTCAGTACCTTCGACTCCTTGTCTGAAGAAGTACTGAGGTGTTTTGGTTTGGACGAATGGTCGTGGGCAGCACTAAGGACCACTGAATCGGCCTTAGGATGGACACCAAGATGGTCCTTCCTTTCTGGTGTTTGTTGCATCCTGTCTGCCTTCCTTGCCTCTGGTCCAAGGAGGCACGTTGTTTCCATATCGTGGAGGTCAAATCCTCATGAGGGCCTATCCACGGTGGAATGAGTGTTGGAGATTGATCCGATAGCTCTAGATCAATAGTTCTCAGACTGTCACAGTGAGCCTCCCCAAATCCATGGAAAAGATTTTGAGCCTCCCCCAAAAACTGAAATAATCTTGGGCCTCCTCAAAGCAAAATAACATACTGTACTTTGTGCAGTACACCATGAATAAATTGAAACTCCTCTGAGTACTTGGCTCACATTCAGTTCTTTTGTCTTATACTGATGTGGAACCTTTGAAATAGAGCTTCTGTGCTCAAAGGTGTTATCTGAATAACAAATAAACAAATAATATCATTCCACTTATTGTAACCCCCCCCCAGGTCAACCTATGTACTCTGCTATTTTCATTCTTGAACCACTCTTACCCCTTGTTGCAGTACCTTCATGGGCTCAGACTACTTTCTCTGTTTCCTCTCTATATGAAACATCCTTCCTACGTACTTTGCCTCTCCCCCTCCTTCCCTGCTCCTAAGCAACCTCTCAGAGATTACTTTGCTCCTTCCTGCTATTGCTCTTAGCACTTCTGTGCTCAACCTTGTATTAGGACTGTTCTGCTATCAGGCTACAAATTGATCAATTACTACCAATTATTATTAGTTTATTGTTCATATTTGTTTGCACTATTGTTAATTGTGTATTTCTTGATTGTTTTGCAGATACCTTTTGAAATTTATTCACTCCCTACCCTTCCCTGGGTACACCTGAAATGAGCCTTGGCTCATTCACCTTCCCTCGTCACCTATTTGTAAATAAATACATTAAATTCACCTACTATTATCCTCTTTCAGGTTGCATCATCTCTTCACACAAAATATATAAAACTCAAAATTTAAACACAGTACTTTTCAGACTTGCTTGAGCCTCCCTTGGAACCGGTTGGGGCCTCCCCAGGAGGCTGGCCTCACCATTTGAGAACCCCTGCTCTAGATGCTCCGTGAGCCTCTGGCATTGGGGATCGTGTTCCTCTGTGTGCTAGTCATAGCCTGCCTGGATCTTCCTGAGGAGTTCCATGAAGGAAGGGTCCTCAGGAGGGGGAACTTTGGTGAGTCCCTCAGTTTTGGCTCATCCGGAGAAGAAGACTCCTAATCCGACCCCGAATGGGTAGAGTCAGGTTCAGATTCTGACATCGGGCTGTCATCAGGAGTGCTAAGCCTGGGTAGATGGATATCCACAGATCTCGAAAGGTCCACGGGTCTCTAAATTTCCATGGGCCACTCTGGTTGAGGCAAAGGCTCGACAGACCTACCTGACATCGAAAGTCTACAGTCCATCGATGGAGGACGTCTGTGTGTCAGTTCTTTGGTGACCGGTGTCGGGGTAACCGAAGGCCGTCTCTCAAGCTCTGACGTAAGCTGAGATTTTCCTTCGTCCTACCACGAATGAAGCATCGCTTGCAGGTCCACCTGAGGCTGGGGTGGAGATGGGGGCAGAGGCGGTGGAGGCTGATGTCTGTACCATGGCGTCAGATAGCCTAGCACCTGATAGTAAGGTGACGGGAATCCTGTCTGGGGATAGCCTAGCGGTGGGTACTGAGGAAACCCCAGCGTCAGGTAACTCGGTGCTGGATACCTCACAGGGTAGTGTGGCACCGGGTAGCTGGGCGTCAGATAGCTCGGAGGAGCACCTGAGGGGCCTGGCAAAGGTCCTGACGGAGGGTCCGATGGGCCTGATGGCCTGTGTGGAGGTCCCATAGGAGGAGTCGGCGTCAGGCCTCATGGCGACCCCGAAGGACCGGGATCAGTTTCGTCAGGCCCGGCGGTGAGCCAGGCATCGGGCAATCTGGTGCTGGCAGTGGGATGGTGCCCTACGGCGGTCACTCTCCTTCCTCTGGATCCCACGGTACTAGGGAAACCGGAGGGACCCCCTCAAGAAGTGGTGGGGGAGAATCCCGAGGGAAGGGACCCTCTGGGATCAGCTGCGGCTCAGGCGGCAGCTGGTCCAGATCCTCGACGTCAGGCCTGTCTAGGATCTGGGGCTGTGTGCACGTCGGCGGAGCCAACGAGCGACTTATCAGTCATGGTCGTGTGATCCTCGGAAAAGCTGATGAACGACTTACTGATTGTACTACTCACTGTACACCCTGTGGATCTGAAGGACCTAATGGCTGCTCTGCGGTGGCCTTGGCTGGAGGAACACCCGGGATTGTGGGGGGAGGCCTCCTCCGTGTCCGCTGGAGATGAGATGGAGACCGTTCCCGGTCCCGATGACTCTCCTTGTCCCACTTCTTGTGATGGCCATCTGGGGAAGAGGACAAGCTCCTGAGTTCTTCAGCTCCCTATCCTTGGATGCCATTTTTAATTTTAATAAGTGGGCATCCAAAGTTGCTGATGGCGTTTCAATGTGGCCTGGCTGAATTTCTGGCAGGCTTCATAGTTCTCGATCGTGTGCTCTGGGCCCAGGCAGAAGAGGCAGAGGAAACGGCCATCTTTGCGAGGGAGCTGAGTTCCACAGGAGTCGCACTTGTTTTTATGTGAATCGGGAGGCGTCAGATGACATGCACGATGCAAAATAATACTTTATGAGAAAAAGAAATAATGTAGAATAAATGAGTAGAAATACTCATCCAAAATGGCGTCGACATGAGCAACGTTCTCTGCAAAGTCCGTGTGCACGTTACTGGCGGGAAAGAACTGGACGGCGGGTGTGGGGATGTTGGTCATGTGATGGGTGGGCAGTCCCCTGCCAGACACTGCTAGCTAAAATTTTCCTTGTGGTCCTAGTGCCTGGCAGCTTAGTCCTATATGTTAGTACCTACAGCAAGAGCTTTCTCGAAGTAAGATCTTTTTTACCCGATCTTTCATTTTATAAGTATTTACTGCTCGAGCGGTCCGCACCTAAATGAGCTGTCCACCGGAAAGATATCCAAGCCAATAAAGTACGTCTGTAGGGAAGCACTGTCCCAAAAAGCAACTTTTTACATGCCTCTTGTAAAAATATGTTTCTTCTGTACATTCTCTTATCCTGAGTCGGACTTGCTGTCTCTGAACAAAAAGAAAGCACTGAGAGAGCTGCAAAATACAGTCAAAACACAGCGCCGAAATCCTGTGCATGCACAAGAGCGGCATGGCACGCTCTTGCGCATGTGCAGGATTTTTGCACCGGCCTCTCATGTGCTTGTGTGTGGGATTTCAGCGCTGGGTTTTAAATGCATTTTATAGCACACTCTGTGCTCGTTTTTTGTTCAGAGACAGCAAGTCCAATTCAGCATAACAGAATGTATGGAAGAAAAGAACAGGTTATTCACCTGTAACAGTAGTTCTAGGAATGGTATATGTTGTCCATCCACACTTCTTGGCATGTCCCCTTCCACTTTAAATCTTGCCGGAAGTCTTCAAGCTATCTCCTCCCACCTACCTGGGTGGTATATACCTTGGCTCCGCCCCATGATGCCAGATCTTAGCCCGCTGGAAGCAAGGTTGTGCACTCGAAGCTGGGGAGGTTGGGTGTGTGTGTGATGAACAACATATACCACTCCTAGAACTGCTGTTAAAGGTGAGTAACCTGTTCTTCTAGGAGCACGGATATGTTGTTCATCCACACTTCTTGGCAGACTCCAAGCAGTTCTCCGAGAGGAGGGAGGCAAGGCACACAACCCTACTTAGGAAATAAAGACTGGAGAACCGAGGCCCCAAAACCAGCATTCCGGCGTGACTCAAGGTCGATGTGGTAGTGGGTAATGAAGGTGTTTGCTGACTTCCAGGTAGCAGCCCGACAGATTTCATGGATAGGGATGTCCCTGGAAGCAGCCACCGAAGCAGCAGTATGGCGGGTAGAATGAGCTCTTGTCCCTCTGGGAGGCTCCTTGCCCACCAAATCATAGCACAGACCTATGCATGATGTAATCCATCTTGCTATGGTCCATTTGGCTGCAGGTCTGCCAGAAGCAGCTTCGGCGTAGGTGACAAACAGCTGGCGAACCTCTCCACGAACTTCCACCGTCCTCTTGTAATAGGAGAGGGCACGTCTTAGGTACAAGGTATGGAGCCTGTACTCTGTGTCTGAGGTGTAATTAGGGTTAGTAAACCGGAAGAGTCAACGCCTGGTTAAGGTGAAACTCTGACACCACCTTTGGAAGGAATTTCAGGTGGGGGCGCAGGATAACTTTGTCCCTGTGAAAGACCAGATAAGGAGAGTCCACCGAAAGCGCCTGGAGCTCCCCTGTCCTTCTGGCAGATGTGTTAGCTACCAGGAAGGCAGTCTTCCACAAGTGTGAAAGCTCACATTTGTGCATGGGTTCGAATGGCTTGCCCATGAACTTTGCCAAAACCAGAAACAGATCCCACGGAGGTGGAGGTTCACGCACCGGAGGGGATATGTAATCCAGGCCTTTGCAAAACGCCCGACCATTGTCTTCTGTGCCAATGCTGCTGACTGGCCCGCGCCTGGTAAGCAGAGATGGCTGCCAGATGCACCATAAGGGTTGATGACAGCAGACCCCCTTTGGAGAGAGACCATAGGTAGTCGAGAATGTTAGCCACAGAACAGGATAAGGGCTTCAGACCCTTACCCTGACACCAAATGGAAAAACATTTCCATTTGAAGGCATAACATTTCCTGGTCGATTCCTTTCTGGATGCCTCTACCACGGCGTAGACATCTTCGGAAAGACCCAAAGCCTGGAACTCTAGCCGCTCAGGTACCAGGCTGTGAGGTGCAGGGATTTAAGGTCTGGATGAAAGACCTTCCCCTGGTTCAGAGATATCAGGTCCGGGCACGTACAAAGCCACTCTGGGGGTCTGCAGCTGAAGCCGAGGAGATCTGGGTACCAGAACTGGCGCGGCCAGTCTGGAGCTACCAGAATCACCTTTGCCTTGTTCCTCCTCACCTTGAGTAACACCTTGTAGATCAAGGGAAATGGAGGGAAGGCATAGAGGAGGCCTGGGGTCCACGGCCACGAGAAGGCATCCCACTGCAGCGAGCCCTGCTGAGGGGCATGAAACAGCCTCAGCTTGGTGTTTTCCCTCGAGGCAAACAGGTCCACCAGAGGTTTGCTCCAATGGGAGAACAGGCTGTAAGCTACCTCTGGATGGAGAGATCACTCGTGGGATGTCTGGCCCATGCGGCTGAGAGCATCCGTCAGCTGGTTCAAGGCTCCTGCCACATGGATGGCTAGGAGATCTGCCTCCAACCGGCTTATGAGGGCCCAGATGTGGAGCGCCTGCTTGCACAGCAGACGGGAGTGCGTGCCACCCTGTTTGTTGAGGTAGTACATGGTCGTAGTATTGTCTGTCTGGACTTGAACCACTTGACCTCGGAGCTGAGAAGCGAAAGCTGACAGCGCCAGTCTGACTGCTCTGAGCTCCAATAGGTTCATGTGGCATCGGGACTCCTTGGGGGTCCAGAACCCATGGGCCCTGTTGTCCCCCATGTGGGCTCCCCAGCCCATGAGAGGCACTGGTCGTAAGGACGACCGTTGGCTCGAGGCGGACAAACGGGATCCCTTCCTGCAACCGGTCTGGGGCGGTCCACCACTGGAAAGCGTCCCACATCTACTGGGTTACAGTGATCTGCTGATCGAAGTGGCCATATCGTTGAGTCCACTGGGCGGTCAACTCCCATAGGGAGGGTGCGCATGTGAAACTGGGTCCAATGGACCACTGAAGTGCACGGCGCCATGTAACCCAGAAGGCGCAGAAAGTCTCAGGCAGGGCGCAAGTGTCCAACCAGAAATTACTGAGCAAAGGAGGAGAGAACCTCCCCCCTGTCTGCCGGGAGCCGAGCTCTGGCTTGACGAGAGTCAGGCTCTGCCCCGATGAAGCCCATCACCTGAGCGGGCACGAGTTCTGATTTGGCCTCGCTGATCAGGAGGCCGAACTGGAAGCAGGTTTGGAGGGCCAGATCCCTGGACCTCTCCATCTCCTGAAGGGAGGAACCTGCCAAGAGCCAGTCATCAAGATAAGGGTAGATTCTGACTCCTCGACGCCGAAGGTGGGCCACCACCACCTCTGCAATGCACTTGGTGAAGACCCGAGGGGCTGATGACAGGCTGAACTCTTTACATGGTCCTGTTGACCCTGAAGCGGAGGAACCACTGATGAGACAGACGGATTGGGACGTGAAAGAAGGCGTCCTGTAGATCCAGTGAACAAAACAACATGTTACGCTCCAGCGATGGTATGATCTGGTTCAGAGTGACCATCCGAAAGGTGCGGGACCTGGGATATTGATTCAGGTTGCGGAGATCTAGGATGGGGCATGAACCCCCTGTCCGCTTGGGCACCAGGAAGTACCTGGAAACAAAGCCTGTGTCTGTCGGAGAATCCGGCACTGGGGCTACTGCCTCCTTGTGGAGGAGCTGAGCCATGTCATCTCGAACAGCTGAATGGGTGCATGCAGAGATCCGTTCCTCCCGAGGGGTGCGGGCTCGGCTGGGAGGGTACTGCTCGAATTCCAGAGGCAGTCCCTGACCGACCGCTTCGAGAACCCACCTGTTGAAGTGATAGTGGACCAGACAGAAAGGAAGTGGCGGAGCTGACCCCACACGGGAGGACCCAGAGCTGGCGTGACGGGTGTAGGGGTGGTGACCTCCAACCAGTCACTGAGCAGGCTTACAGGAGGAGGCGGCTCCAGGACCTGCGCCACGGCCTCCTTTATGGGGGTGTTGAGGAACTTGCTTGGGCCATGGGTGCAAAGCTTGAGCCTGTTGCTGCTGACCTCCTTGATAGTAGGGCTGCCTGATCGGAGGGGAAGAGTGCCAAAATGGCTTCTTTCTCTTCTGCTGGCTCTTGCCTGAAGAAACTTTGGCAGAAGTAGCATCCAAGGTGGCATTAGACTGCTCTATATGCTGAAGGTGACCAGCCACTCCTGGACCGAAAAAGTTGGCCCCCATGAAGGGCACGTCAGCAAGTTTATGCTGAGTATCTGCCAGGAAGGAGGAAAGCCTCAGCCAAGCCCTGCAGCGAGAGGCCACTGCGGCTGCCAACGAGCGGTCACAAGAATCTCCAATATCCAAGGCTGTCTGGAGCTGTTGTTTTCCAACAGAACGACCTTGGTCACAGACTTGCTTGACTGTAGTCTGCATGTTCGGTGGGAGATGAGGGAGGACCTCGTCCAATGACCCCAGGAGGGCATGGGAGAAGTGTGCCATAATAACAGCCGAGCTGGCCTGACGAAGACTCAGAGAAGAGGCAGCATAGATTTTGCGGGCAGAGAGGTCCATATTTTTGGACTCCTTGCCCGGGGGTTGGTCAGTATCGGCTGAACTACCCGTGCGCCTGAACACAGAGGTGGTCACCAGGCTCTCGGCCGAAGGGTGTTCAGTGAATCCCACAAGGGACCACATGGGCACCGCGTACTTGCAGGCCATGCGGGCAGATGGTGCTGGGCAGGAGGCAGGATGCTGCCAAAGTTCAAGGGCCAGGCCACTGATGGCCTCGGCCACTGGAAAGGCCTCCGTTGGGGTACCCCTTTCTTGTGGTTATCCGTGAGAGGGTACTCCGCCTTTTTCTGGATGGGCTCCAGGGGCATTCCTCCAACCCTGCGCCGACCATCAACTCATCATCCCTGGAATGTGAGTGCAAGCTGGTGATGTCCGAATCCGAGGAGTCATGGTAGAGCGGTCTAGCACTTAACTCACCCTCGATGTGCCGAGGGCAGTCCGGGGTGACTTATCGACAGACATCGGGGAAGCCCGGTGTCTTGTCAGTCCTCTTTAGAGGGTGCCCCTCTCTCAGGCTGTTTAGGCGGTGGTTCCATCAGAATCGGTGGAGAGACCGGAATAGGCCGAACCGGGAGACGGGCCGGCCCCATGGGCTGAGGAACAAGTGGCTTTGGTTCTTGAGGGGTCAGCCTAGGAGGCGGGAGCCAAGTTATGGTCAGGGTGGACGGCGGAACCGGCTTCTGCCTGGTCAGAAACAGCTGTTGCCACATGAGATCTTCACAGCGCCAACAGAGTTTCCGTTGGAGCCTCTCCTTGTCCGAGGAGGATGAGGACATTTGGCGATGCCTCTTCTTAGAGCACTTGTGGCTCTTTCACGCCTGTTCGGCCGAAGGGGTCCTGGACCTCGACCAGGGAGACCGACTCGGTCGATCAGAAGACACCGGGGTCAGTGAAAACTGAGGGTCTGGAACCGGGACCTCGATGGGGACACCAGCGGGTTGGGTCTCCTCATCAGGGAAGACAAGGACCGGAGTCTCTTCCAAAGAGTCGTCGGCCACAGCCGGTCTATCGGGTCGAGGATAATTTCAACCTCGTCGGCCACTTCCTCGGTCCCCTGGCCAGATGGAAGATCCGTGAAGCTGGCGGCTGAGGTTGCAATCCCGACCGAAGTCAAGACCGCATGCTCCTGGGACTTAGAACTCTCTCAGTCCCAGGAACGTCTTCGTTGAGACGAAGACATGGAGTCCTTCTCTCTCTTCCGAGAGCAAGCAGGAGGAGTGCGAGCCCGAGGGCGCCTCGTCCCGAGGGGGGAAAGACTGGCACAACTCCTTGAAGGAGCCCGTAAAGGTGGAGTCAAGGTTCAGAGGAACAAAGAAGCTTTGATTGGCCGAAGCTTGAGCTGCTTCCTCCTCAAATGCTTTAACTTGTTCCAGCTGTTCACGGATCCCGCGACCGCGGAAACCGTCTACCTCGCCTCCTTTGATTTCACTGGCGGGTTCCTTTTCTCCGGTCTCCCCAGCTGGCAGCTCCTTGCAGTCGTCCAGGACGTTGGGATGGAAGGCCAGGCAAAACTGCCGTCGGTGTCATGTCCGACACCTGAGGCAGTAAATGCAGTTAGGTGGGATCGTGTGCGACATCTTCTGGATGCAGGGGCACCGGCGAAATCCAGGGGAAGATTTTTCCTCCATGGCGGATGCGGTGAAAGCACAATTGCTAACCCATGCAAGTTTAAGTTTTGGCAAAAACCAACTGGAATCCAGGGCCTACACTACGCTTTGAGAGCATGAGGGAACCTGCATCTCCCAGCGGAAAGGAAGATCTGGCATCATGGGGCGGAGCAGAGGTATATACCACCCAGGTGGGTGGGAGGAGCCAGCTTGAAGACTTCTGGCAAGATTTAAAGTGGAAGGGGACATGCCAAGAAGTGTGAATGAACAACATGTCTATGCTCCTAGAAGTACAGTTATGTAAGAACTTACCATAACAGCAGGTCTTCGAGAGAAGCCCTGGTAGCAGGTAACACTGTTAGGACTAAGCCGCCAGGACCCACAGGAAAATTCTAGCCAGCAGTCTATAGCAGGAGGACCGACCCCTGATGTCGTCCCACCGACGTCACTTACTGTATAAAATGGGTGGTTCCCCAGCCCAGCCTCAGTTCTCCCGATGGAGATCCCTGCACAAAAGGAGAACAAGGAGAACCGAGGAGGTCCCTCATAGAAGAGGAACAGTATCCATCATAGAGAAAAAACAACAACCAGGGGGAAGGTGGGAGGGAAAATGGCATCTGCTGCAAGAGCTTCTCTCGAAGATCTACTGTTATGGTAAGTTCTTACGTAACTGTACTATCTTACTTCAAAAGGGCTCTTGCAGCAGGCAACACCATTAAGACAGAGTCCCAAGCAGTACAGAAGTGACCTGGTCAGCTGGGTGGGGGTAACAGAAAGACTCCTTAAGGATCTAAAGAGAGAAGGCCCTGAAGGATGGCTGGTCCCAAGCCTGCTCTGCGTTGTGAGACATTGTCCACACCATGGAGCTGGACAAAGGCATGGACAGAGTTCCAAGTTGTTGCTGCATAAATAGCAGCAGAAACATTACCTGAAAAGACAAAAGGAGGCAGCCATGTCACTGGTAGTGGCCTGTTACTGAGCCCGGTAAAGACTTGTCGTGCTAGTTGCGACAGAAAACTGTGCAATTAAAAAAATGTTTGGATAAAAACTGCCAAAAAACAGGAGCCCCTGTTGACTTAGGGGTAACAGATACAAACAACTGATCAAACAGTCTATTAGTACGGGTGTGTTCCATAAGGAATCGAAACACCCCATGAACATCCGGAGTATGAAGCAGCGCCTCCCCTAGGATTACGTACTCTGGATAGCAAATAGCTGGGTGGATGAGTCTTCAAGGACACCCTACTCTTGTGGAAAACCAAAGAAGGGTCTGTACAGAGGAGAGTCTGAAGCTCGGGAATCCTTTGAGCAAAAATAATGGCACTAAAAACAACAAACCCCTTGCGAGATTGAGTCCCTAAAGGGAGATTTTCAAAGCAAAATGCCCTGCAAGAATGTGCGGGGAAGGTCAGTCTAGGCAAGACTGTTGTCCCCTGCTGGTGCACGTGAAGCCAGTATAGCGGGCGGATGCACCTTTAAGGAGGAGCAGCCAGACCTGAAACTGACAGGGAGAGGGGGTACTCCAGAACACAGTTCACCAGGCAGGTGAAAGGATCCAGATGTGCAGCGGTGGCCTGGACGCTGAACCGCTTCCATTTCACAGCACAAGTGGCCCTGGTGGAAGGTTTTCCTAGCGGCCACTAACCCTGAATCGGGAGACAACTAGGTCTCCAAGAACCATGCATGAAGAAGCAGAGATAAGAGATCCAGATGAACCAAGGTGCCCTGCTTCTGAGAGAACAATTTTGAGCACAGGATGCTGAAGGAGTAGAAACCGAATCTGACGGGGCACTTGGGGCACCACTAAAGGCATCTTTTCTGCCTCCAATTGCAATGGAGGGGAAGAAAACATTACTCACCATAGTAATCTTGTTTCTTCAAAGGGATCACTCATTATGATTAAACTTAATGCAGTCAGCCTCCTGTGTTGAACTGCCCGGAGAAATGAAATTTTATGCAAATTATGGAATTCTCAAGTGGCTCATGCCACTTTCAAACTGCTGCCCTAGCAACTGCTGCACTCTGAGTGCTTCAGATTCTTACGGAGCCTAACTGGGTAAAAGACCCACTAGCTAAAAAATTAACAACATTAAAATACAATTTTTGCCCTTTCAGGTCAAAACATCCTTAACCAATAAACCTAAGAAACTTTAAGACCACTTGGACACCAACTGGTTAAACAAAGTGAGTCTCTACCTTAACTAATATGTGAGAAACGAAAATACCCCAATGCAGAGATGTAGATCGACTTCTATAGGTTCTAGTAGGGGAGGTAGGGAAGGTCTTTAATCATAATGAGTGATCCCTTTGAAGAAACAAGATTACTATGGTGAGTAATTTTTTCTTCTAACCCCAGGAATCACTCATTATGATTAAACTTAATGCAGACTACCAAGCAGTACCTTTGGAGGTTGGGCAGAGAACCTATTTTGGAAACAAGCTCTGCAGTACTGCTGTACCAAACCTAGCATCACCTCTGGATTGTAAGTCCAGGCTGTAATGCTTTGTGAAGGTGTGTACTGTTTTCCATGTAGCTGCTTTACAGATTTCCAGTAGTGGATTTTCTCTTGAAGCTGCCACTGAAGAAGCAGCTGTGCCCCTGGTGGAGTGTGCTCTCAGGCTCAGAGGTACCTGTTTACCCACCTTACTATAACAAAACTGTTATACATGCCACTATTCATCGAGCGATTGTATGTTTTGTTGCAGCTCTGCCCTTACCAACTTCACCATATGTGAGAAAGAGCTGTGATTGACTAGTCCGGTAGGACTTGGTTCTGTCAATGTGGTGGCCAAGTGCCCTTTGACATCAAGGGAATGGAGTCCCCTTTCTGGAGAACTGGAGTTGTCTGTAAAGAAGACAGGTAGAGTGACAGATTGATTCAAGTGAAAATCAGATACCCCCTTGGGAAGGAATTTTCTATTAGTCAGAAGGACCACCTTGTCCCTGTTGAATGAAATGTAGTCCACATCTGTGCACAGGGCTTGTAATTCACTGATCCTTTTGGCTGAAGTAATGGCAACCAGGAAAACAGTTTTCCAAGTGACATACTTCAAATCTGTGGTTGCTATAGGTTTGAACGGTGCATTCATGAGTTTAGCAATGCAAACATTAGATTCCAGGCCGGAACTGGTTCCCTTAGGAGAGGGTGTAGAAGATTAAGGCCTTTAAAATATTTGCTAAATACTGGATGAGAGGCCACAGACCTCTCCTTACCAACTGACAGGTAAGCAGAGACTGAAGCTAAGTGGACCTTGGGGGGTGGAAGTCTTCAGACCTAAGGAATGCAAATGTGTAAGGTAATCTAGAAGAATAGCCAAATCAGCCCTGAAAGGGCTCACACCCTTACCTGTACACCATATAGTAAATCTTTTCCACTTAGAGGAATATGTTTTCTTAGTAGAAAGCTTCCTGGAACCCCTAAGCACTGTCAGCACCTGTTCTGATAGGTTTAGGTCAGCAATCTCTAAGTCCTCAAGAGCCACGCCTTGAGCCTCGGTGATTTGAGATTGGGATACAGGATCCTGCCCTGAGAGGAGGTTAACAGGTTGCGCCTCCTGAGCAGGTGGATTGGGGAAACCCCTGACAGAGACAGAAGGAGAGAGTACCAGTGCTGTCTTGCCCAATCCGGAGCCACCAGTATCATTTCTGTTGGTTGGGACCTCAATTTCAGTAGGGTCCTGAAGATCAAAAGAAAGGGAGGGAATGTGTACAGGAACTTCCCTGTCCAATCTAGGGCCATGGCGTCCAGGGGAACTGTGCCCCTTAGAGAAGGCCTGCAGCAGTACATTGGAAGTCGGTGGTTTTCTGCAGAGGCAAAGAGATCCACCTCTGGAATGCCCCATTTCCTGAAAATTGTACTGAGTACCTGGGTATTCAGGCACCACTCATTGTGGTCTATACTTATCCTGCTTAGAGAGTCTGCCAGCACATTGTCTTTCCTTGGAAGGTGTATGGCTGACAGGGATACTCCCATGGAATATACCAGGGACCACAGTCTCATTACTTCTGTGCACAGCAGATCTGACCTGGTACTTCCTTGCTTGTTGATGTAATACATGGTTGTGGTGTTGTCTGTTCTGACTTGCATCACCTTGTTTTGTAGGTAAGGAGCAAATGTTTTTAGAGCCAGGTAAACAGCCCTGAGCTCCAAGAGATTTATGTGCAACAGAGACTCTTAGGGGAACCATGTGCCACTTGCTGAGTGTTCTAACATGTGTGCCCCCCAACCTAGCAGAGAGGGATTTGTTGTGAGGATTAGTAAGGGTTGTTCCCGTATAAAAGGTACACCCACCCTGAGGTTGTGCTCGTCCAGCCACAATTGTAAAGCCTGGACTAAGCTTTTTGTGAATGAAAACAGTTTGGACATAGGCTCCGTCCTTTGAGACCAACACTGTCTGAGATGGAACTGAATATCTCTCATTTGAAACCTGGAGCCCATTACCACTGCAGTGGCAAATGCCATGTGGCCCAGTAGCCTGAGAAATTCTCTGGCTGATTTGGGTCTCCCGGACACAAAGGATTTTGCAATCTGCAGAATGCTTGCCACCCTGTCTTGTGGCAGGAGGGCTCTGCCCTGTCTGGTGTTTAGTTCTGTTCCAATAAACTCCAGCACCTGAACTGGTACCTGCTGAGACTTCTCTTTGTTTAACAGAAATCCCAGGGACTCCAGAGTAGATTCTGCTAGTGCCAGTGACTGTACTGCATGCTGCACAGACTGTCCTACTATTAACCAGTCGTCCAGGTAGGGAAAGACTGTTACACCTTGTTTTCTCAGAAACTCTACCACCACTGATAGGCACTTTGTAAAAACCCTTAGTGCCGAGTTAGTCCAAAAGGAAGAGCTGCAAACTGGTAGTGGCCTGAAGCCAGTCTGAATCTCAAGAATTTTCTGTGAGATGGTCTGATGGCAATGTGAAAATGAGCATCCCTTAGATCTAGGGAGGCTAGCCAGTCTCTCCTTTTAAAATGAGGGAATGATTATTGCAAGAGTGACCATTTTGAACCTTGGCTTCAAGATGTCCTTGTTCAGAAGTCTTAGATCCAAAATAGGTCGCCAATCCCAGTTTTTCTTCCTTATGAGGAACTACCTGGAATAAAAAACCTTTGCCTCTGCTTGTTAGAGGCACTACCTCTACTGCTTTGATTGCTAGCAGATGCTTTACCTCTGCCTGCAGCAGAATTCTGTCTGCAGCTGTTGTTGGAGCAAAGGTTCTTGTTCTCAGCTTTGGAAATGATTTGAAACCGAGTGCTGGGCCCTGGCTCACTACCTCCAACACCCATTTGTCTGTGGTGATGGAATGTCAAGCGTGAAGGTAATGAGCCAGTCTGCCACCTACTGGTGGTTCTGCAATAGGGGATGTGACCTGCACTAGCCAGTCAGGGGTTCTGTGCGGGCTGTGCCTGAACCTGTGGTGCAGGAGCCACTCTTCTCATGGCTCTCCTGCCCCTTCCTCTAAAACAACCTCTGGCCTGCTGCTGAGGCTGAGAGGCCTGAGCCTGAAAGAAGGGTTTGGGGTAAAAACCCCTACCTCCACCTCCCCTACTCTGGGGTCTATAAGAGGTGGAGGGCCTATCCTTGGAATTTCTCCGATAGGTGGATTTATATTCCTCCACCTTCTTCATGTATGCCTCTGTTTTATCCCCAAACAATGAACTGTTCTCCAGGGGGAAATCCATTGCTTTGGCCTGGGTGTCTAAAGTCAGGTTGGTGGCTCTAAGCCACGCAAACCTCCTGAGTGAAACAGACAAAGCCGTTAACCTAGATACAGTATCACTGGCATCCACTGCCATATGAAACTGGTACTTGGTAGCATCAAGTGCAGCCCTTGCAGTATCCTGTAAGTCTGCAGCCACTTCACATGGGACCTTATCAGCCAAAGCTAGTGTTCCATAGAGCTTCTTGGTACTGCACTGAATATGCCATGTAATTGGCTTCCCTAACTAATAAAGAGGCAGCCATGTACCCTTTCTTTCCCATAGCATCCATTTTTCTTAAATCTTTGTCTGGTGGATGGGTAGCCAAGGGGATCCTGGCCTTGTCACAGGCAGCAGCTTGTACTACTCCCTCAGGATCAGGCTGAGTAAACAGAAAATCAGCCGTAGTTCTGTCCAGCTGACATTTCTTGTCAGCTTTCTTATCCACACCAGGAACAGAGGTTGGATTTTTTTTTTTTTTTTTTAATCTGCACTGCAGCCTTTTTTTAAAGATTTATGCATGGGCAGAAGCAGACGTTTTATGGAGGTTAACCCCATCATCTCCAGAAAATCTGGCTCCTCCATATCCTCTTATGTTTCCTGGAGAGGAAGGTTCAGGGTTTCCACCATGCTCTTAACAAAAGCATAGTGGGAGGAGTATTCCTCAGGACCCCTAGGAGGGGACCCAAATTCTTGCTCAGGGGAGACCTCTGGATCTATAGGTTCCCCTTGCAAGTCATCCTCCTCCTCCCCAAACACTTGCAGCAGTTCTTGCCATGCTGGGACTATAGGAGGAACCGGTGCAGTCGGTGTAGGAACTGGGATTGCACCCTGTAGGGCTTGTAGCACTTGAAGTGCCTTAGCAATGTCCTCAGCCGAGGGCATAATATGCTTGTCTGCTGGGAGCTTCTTAGCCTTCTCAGCCTGAGGCGCAGCAACATGTTTTTCTTTACACTTTTTCTTTAATGGAACAGGTTCAGAGCCTGTTTCCAAAGCCCTTTTTGTTTTACCTTGTTCAGATTTATCTGAATACTTGTCAGGATCCTAGGCTTTACCTCCATCCTTTTTATGGGAAGAGGAAGTAGCAGAATTATCCATACCAGCAGCAGAAGCCATATCTTCTAAAATTTTTGACCTTTTCTTTAATGTTTTAGGGCAAAATGTCTTACAAATATCACAACTGGCAAATATATGACTTGTACCCAAAAGTACAGTTACGCAAGAACTTACCGTAACAGTAGATCTTCGAGAGGAGCTCTTGCAGCAGGCTATTACAATAAGGACTACACCGCAGGCACTAGGACACTCCGGTGAAACTTCTGCCAGCAATACACAGCAGGGACCGCCCCCGATGCCGGTCAGGGTACAAGAGGGGGCGGACCCAGTACCACCTCAGTTCTCCCGCCAAGACATAGAAGGCCTGACAAGAGAAACAGACGAAGCCCACTGTGAAGAGAATTGGAGTAGAAAACGAAAATGGATCTGCACACCTCGAGGGGGAAGGCGGGTGGGAAGTAGCGCCTGCTGCAAGAGCTCCCCATGAAGATCTACTGTTACGCAAGTTCTTACGAGTCCGTACTCATTCACTCGAGTGGGAGCTCTGCAGCAGGTTATTACAATAAGGACAGAGTCCCAAGCAGTCCCACAACAAGGAGGTAGACGACCGGGAGGTGGAATATGCTGACTCCAGGGGCCTTGGGACAAAAAGCCCTAGTGATACGGCTAGGCGAGAAGCCAGCTCGGTGTTTGGAGAGCGATAGCCAAGCTGTAATGCTTGGCGAAGGTATGCACAGAGTTCCAGGTTGCGTGCCGCACAAAATGTCCTTTATGGCTTATATTTCGAGGGCGCGAAGAATGACACCCTCTGATGGACTGACCCCAACCGGGCCCGTAGGGTTTATTGTGTTTCTCAGAACAAAACGAGATGCAACGAACTATCCATTTAGAGATAGTTTGCTTGGACACCGTTCGACCCAAGCAGGAAGGTCAACCGACTCGTTGAGGGTCAACTCTGAGACCGCTTTAGGAAGAAACTTAGGATTCGTTCTGAGGGAAACTCCTTCCCTGTGGAAAACTAAATAGAGCTCTTTACACATCAGAGCCTGAAGCTTGGAAACCCTTCGAGATGAGGTAACAGCAACCAAAGAACAAACCTTCCAAGAAAGGTAATGCAGCTCACAATCTGCTGCTGGTTCAAAAGGAGGGAGGGTGAGTTTCTCCAACACAAAAAGGAGGCGCCAGGGTGGGATAGGGTCCCGAATGGGAGGTCTCATATGCAGAATTCCCCTAAGAAAGGTGCGGGCTACATCCAATTGTGCCAATGCCCTATCTCCCATGAGAGCATGATAGGCGGAGATTGCCCACATGTGCACCTTGATAGAGGAGTAACTCAGACCCTTATCGTACAAGGAGAGGAGGTACTGTAAAGCTGAGTTCACAGGGCAGGTGACGGGATCCAAATGTTGCAACGATGCCCAAAGACAAAAAACGATTCCACTTCATAGCGTAGGCGGAGCGAGTAGAGGGCTTTCTTGTTGACACTAGAACCGTTGCCACTTCCGGGGAAACCCTGTATCTATGTTGAGCTACGTCTGAAGGAGCCAAGCATGTAGGTGTAAGGACCGAAGATCCGGATGGACCAGCGACCCTTGTTCCTGGGACAGCAACTGCGAGCATATGGGCAGCGGGACTGGAGGTTCTGTTGATAACCGCTGCAGTAGTGGGAACCAAATCTGCCGAGGCCACTAGGATCATTCGGGCCCCTTCTGCCAGTAACTTGAGCAGCACACTCTGAATGAGAGGGAAGGGCGGAAAGGCATAGAGAAACCTCCCTGCCCAGCAAAGGGATAACGCGTCTGGCCAGAAAACTCCAGGCGCATGCTCTCGCAAGCAGAACGCTAGCAGTTTGGCGTTGCATGGTGACGCAAAGAGGTCCAGCTCTGGAAGACCCCACCTGTCGAAGAGCTGGTCTGCCACAAACTGTAGCAGCTCCCAGTCATGCGCTCTGGAACGCGAACTGCTGAGGCTGTCGGCCAGATTGTTAAGGACGCCTGGAACGTGCACTGCGGACAGCAGAAGGCCCCGTTCCAACGTCCAGAACCAGACTCTCATCGCCTCCCTGCAACGGGCATACGAATGAGTGCCCCCTTGCTTGTTGATGTAGAAGACGACCGCCATGTTGTCTGCCTGAATTAGAAGAGAGCCTGGCACCAGGTCCTCCTGAAAAGCCTGTAGGGCGCAGAGGACCGCTCACATTTCCAGCACATTGATGTGAAGGGACTGCTCCTCGGGTGGCCAAACCCCTTGTGTTCGACAAGCACCCAGGTGTGCCCCCCACCCCAGGTCCGAGGCATCTGTTGTCAGAGTTTGACCTGGTGGCTCCAGACGAAAGCTCACCCCCTTCTCTAGATTGCTGGGGTCCATCCATCAAAGCAGAGTTCTCCTGACTGGCTCTGAGATCTTGACCGGGGAGTCTAGATCGTTGTGGCTCTGGTCCCACTGCACCCTGAGCATCCATTACGGGACCATCATGTGGAGGCAGGCCAAGGGAGTGACAGGAATGGCCGCGGCCATGTGCCCCAGTAAACTGAGGAAGTTCCGTGTTGGAACTCAAGGAGTTATGGATATCCATTCTGCCATCTCTCGCAGGCGAACTCCCCTGTCCTGGGAAGGAAGGCCACTGCCCTGGACGGAATCCAGATCACTCCTATGAAGGCGTAGCTTTAGCTGGGCTCCGGGATGATTTTTGTGTCTAGGGTGACCCCAGCTTTTGGAACAGAGTATAAGTGTTCTTAGAGTTCGAGAAGGCTTACTCTTGACGGGCCGTAAGCAGCCAATCATCGAGGCAGGGGAACACGTAGTGCCCCATGCGCCTTAGAGCCGCAGCCACCACTGCTAGGCACTTGGTGAAGACTCGCGGAGCAGAAGAGAGGCCGAATGGAAACACTGGAAACTGAAAGTGCTCCCCTTGGAAGTGGAACCTCAGAAACTTACTGTGGGAAGGATAGACCCTGATATGCATATATGCACCTTGCATGTTGAGAGAGCAGAGCCAGTCCCCCTGGTGCAGCAAGGGAAGGAGTCCTTGAAGAGTCAACATCCTGAACCTTTTATACTCGATAAAGAAGTTTAGAGGACTGAGGTCCAGAATGGGACGAAGGTCCTGAGTCTTTTTTGGGACCAGAAAGAAATGGGAATAGAACCCCTGCCCTTGCTGATGCAAGGGGACCCTATCTATTGCTCTTTTCTGCAAGAGGGTTTGGATCTCTCCTGCTGTGAGTGGGATGTGAGAAGGAGGATAACGGGAGAGCTTTGGTGGAGTGTGCAGTGAAAACTCAGTGAACTCCAGCGTGTGTTCCCTCCTGATGATATCCAAGACCCATTGGTCTGCGGTGATCGACTTCCACCCTTCGAAATGAAGGGAGAAGCGGCCCCCAACCGGCTCCCCTGGATCTTCCCCCGGAAGGGGTGGGGGGGGGAGGGAGTCATTGGGCAGAGCCGGGAGTGGTGAGAGAGGCCTGGGAGGACTTGGGCCCATAGGCAGGAGGTCTACCAGATTGCTGGCTGCCGGATCTCCTGCGAATACCTCCTCTCTGCCCCTGTTGACTGCCACGAGCGTGACCTTGACTGCCTGAGGACTTACGAAAAGGCCGTCTATGGTACTGTCGTCGCTGGTCGCCACGGTACATCTGGTGGACTGACCAGATAGACTTGCCCAACTCCTGGAGGCGGGAGATCAAGGCCTCAGTCTCCTGCCCGAACAGCATGGTACCCTGGAAAGGCAGATCCTTGATACCGGCCTCTAGATCCTGGTGAAAGCCCAAGACTCTCAACCAGGCATGGCGCCGGAGGCACACCCCAGAAGCGGCTGCCCTGGTTGCAGTGTCATACGAGGCTCTCAGGACATGGGAGCCTACGTCTGAGCCCGATTGGAGGAGGGCCAGGAGCTCTGCCTTCTGGTCAGAGTCTGGCATGGTCTTCATCAGCTCTAGTCCCCTCTCCCGAAGTGCATTCTGGTACTGCACCATATGCATCAGAAAGTTGAGGGAACGGATGGAACAGGTGGAAGCAGCATATACTTTTTTGCCCACTTGGTCCAAGTAGCGAGACTCCGGGTCGGGAAGCTGGGAGCTGAGGTGCTTCGACTGCCTGGACTTGTCATGGGCAGCCGTGATCACCGAAGAATTGGCCTGAGGGTGTTCCGCTAGGAAGGGTTCTGCCCTTGGGGCCTTACACAGCCTGTCCGACTTTTTTTTTGGAACTGCCGGGACCGAGGCCAGATGCATCCAGATGGTTCTGGTAAGGTCCTGGAATGTATCCACCAAAGGAGGGATAACCAGAGGCTTTGGCTCCTTTTGCCTCAGGTACTTGGCCAGTCTCCGTCATTCTGGATCCAGATCCTCCGTGTCCCACTCGTTGGAGGCCTGGATGTGCCTCATGACGTCCATAAAGGTAGGATCGTCCGGAGGCGAGCGAGGCTGGTCCTTCTCTCCCGGGGAGCGTTTGAGACAGAGAGGAAGAGGAGGTAGATGACGGCGAGGAGGATCGACTATCCGACTTGGAATAGTCTGACCCTTCCTTATGACCATGCCTTCGCTGACATCGGTAACTAGGGGACCGACTCCAGTCCCTGGACCGGCGATGGAGCAGTGACCGACATCGGGAGCGTTCTCGCCTCGAGTGAGAAGGGCTCCTGAAGCGCGACCTATGACTGACGTCGGTCACCCGAGTCCCAGGAGCAACGTCGGTGGTCCTCAGACCCTGTGCGGGAATGAGCCCTGGAGGGAGGTCTAGGCTGGCGCTCCGGTGACTTCCTCGGGGAAGACTCACCTCCTGGCTGTGGTTTTTCCGCTGGGTCCAGTACCGGTGTCTGGGAGGACTGCTTATGGACCTGCCTCCACCAGAAGGGAAAAAGATACTTGAGCTCATCCTCTGTGAATATTTCAGCCGCTCATTTCGGGAAGGAAGTCTCCGGAACGTCGGGGCGTGAAGGAGAGCCCTCCTGAGGGCCCAGGGACGTTGGCTCTTCCGAGATTGCTCCTTATCCTTTGCCCGGCGCCAGTGCTGGTACAGACGACGGGGAAGCCGGGGCGCTGGAGAGTCCTTGGGGTTCCAGAGGCGTCTTTAGCAGGCAGCGTCGGTGCCTTTGCAGGTGGAGCCGAAGCAGGTACCTCTAAGGGCTTAGTGATGACCCTTAGCGGTGTCACCTTTGGCTTGGCCAGCTTCTCCTCCAAGGGCTGGCCTTAGCCTGAGTAGTCTTCGGGTGCTCTCCAGAACCCGAGGGACGGGCCTTTTTTGGAGATGGCCGTGAGTTCGTGCGTGACCGGTGCCGGGACCAACTACGGTCCTTGCTATGGCGCTTTTTTCTCTTTTTGCTTCCCCTCCGAGGAGTGCAGATCCATCTTCTGCTCCAACAAGTAGGCTTTTAGGGCCTTGACGAGGCGGATGCAGGTCCTGCTGGTAAAGGCCTGGCAATCCGAGCAGTTGGCGGTGTCGTGGTCCGGGCCTAGACAAAAAAACGCACCGCCGATGGCTGTCCTTCGCTGGGATCTGCCTCCCACACTTACACTTATTTAAGTGCTCAGGACATACCGACGCCCGAGAAGACATCCATCGAACTGGGCCGGGCAACGGCTGACGTCGGTCTTGGTAAAAGAAGATAACGAGAAATAATGCTCAAAAGGCGGAAAAATAACCGACGGGCAGCGGATACCTTCAGGCGAGAAAACCCGTTGAAAAATGAGTCAAATCTTGACTGAAGAATGAAAATCCACAAGTTTGAGCTGCAACTGCAAGCAGAAGCTATTCCTTCTTCTTCACGTGCAGGACGCGGCGAGAAAGAACTGGGGTGGAGCTGGGTCCACCCCCTCTTGTACCCTGACCGACGTCAGGGCTGTCCCTGCTATATATTGCTGGCAGAAGTTTCACCGGAGGGTCCTAATGCCTGCGGCGTAGTCCTTATTATAATAGCCTGCTGCAAGAGCTCCCACTCGAAGTAAGATCAAGAAATACACAGAGAGTGTCTATCTGCTTTTGCTATAAGCTGCCCACAAGACTCAACATTTAAAACCCGTGGGTCCTGTTTGTTTTTTAAGTTTATCTAAATGGACCTCTGACATTGATAGACAAAATTATTACTTACAATAAACCGTTATTTAAAGCACCTCTGAACCGGAGGATCTTTAAAATAACAACCGCTAGCGGTTCCTGGAACTGATCGCTATTCGGTTCCTGAATGAAAAGGGAACCGATAAATACAGTAATTTAACAAAATATAAAACGGTTCAAGAAACCGATAGCTAAATATATAAAATACAGAAAACTGAGGTAAAAACCTCCCAAACAGACGCAGAACCCTCGGTTCCAAGGAACCGTGAGGGAACCACGAATAGAGACAAAAAACTACTATAATAATACTAAACTATACTAAACAATGTTTCTAAGACAGCAATTTTAAATATAAACTAAAATGAGTACTGATACACAGATAAACTTTATTTTGAAAACAGTTCAAGGAGAGCTCTCCGGGACGTCCTTACTAGGGCAGCCGGAGTAAAGAATCTGAAGCACTCAGAGTGCAGCAGTTGCTAGGGCAGCAGTTTGAAAGTGGCATGAGCCACTTGAGAATTCCACAGTCTGCATAAAATTCTATTTCTCCGGGCAGTTCAACACAGGAGGCTGACTGCATTAAGTTTAATCATAAATCATAATGAGTGATTCCTGGGGTTAGAACCTCCTGCAGTCAGGGAAAGGGAGGGGCGACACAGAGGAAATTCCCTGTCTCAGAGAAGGATAGCTTGTGCGCTGGATGGGAAGGCCAACAGATGCCAATTAGGGCATCCCCATCCGATGAAGAGATCAGTGACCACTGTGAGAAGAAGTCCCACTTGTATACCCTGGATCGAGACCAACTTAGGCTATCTGTCAGGGTAGCTGGCACGCCTGGAACACTGTCTGTTGAGCAGTCCAGGTGGTGATCCACAGCCCAAGACCACACTCTCATGGCCTCCTTGCACAGTGGGAAAGATGGAGTCTCACCATGCTGGTTCATGGAGGAGACCACAAACATGATGTCAGTCTGGAACGGCAGAGGGCTGGGTATCAGAACCATCTGAAAGGTATAATAAACCACCCACATCATCGAGACAGAGATGTGGAGAATGATGTTTGTTGTTGGGACCAGGAGGATCTGAGTCTGACCATCTCCCATGAGAACTCCTCAGCCTTGGTCTGACTCGTCCATGGTCAGACTCTGACTGGGAGGCTCCTTCCAAAAGCAAACATTTTCTGAAGGAATGGTGGAATACTACCACCATGCTAAGCCCCGTCCTGCGGGGCTGATACTAGGACAGGCTGATCCGGGAATAAAGACACTCACGGAGGGCCTCGGAGCCTGTGCCCTCCCCCCAAGCAAGTGGGACCCCCGATCGATCTAGTAGGCCACCGGGAATAAAGGTACGCTCCCTCCGTTGCTGTCTCTGTTCACGGAGCGGAATCACTACCATCGCTGCTGCCGTAACGCCGAGTGGTTGTGAGCAAGGACCGAACTTGAGATTTGAATGTTGGTGCATTTTTTCTAAATGGGACTCTTGGCTTTTCAGTCGGCCCGACAGTACAGATAGTTTTTTTCTTGTGAATAATTTCTGTTTCACCTCATTGTCCTGTGCAATAATCTGTGGGGAGCCTTTATTTTTCAGCAGACTGGCCGTTTTGAAGGGGAGCTTTAATTTTTATTTTACAGTTATTGGGGTTGGGGGGCTTGATCTCTGTCTCAGCTGCAAGTGTGTAGGTTAGTGCTACGGGTGAACCTTATTAACTGCAAGACGGATTATTTAACTTAGCACACTGCAAAAAACCCTCAGCCTTAGCTCAAAATCCCTTACCCTGTGGTTCGTTTGTTGACTTGGCTCCTCCTCCAGGTTCTCCTTGGTTCCAGGTTGCTGTATTTAATGGTGGTCACTCTCTCTCTCCCCAGACGCTCACGGAGGGCCTCGGAGCCTGTGCCCTCCCCCAAGCAAGTGGAGCCCCCGATCGATCTAGTAGGCCACCGGGAATATAGGTACACTCCTTCCGCTGCTGTCTCTGTTCACGGAGCAGAATCGCTACCATCGCTGCTGTCGTAATGCCACGTGGTTCTGCGCAAGGACCGAATTTGAGCCCCGCTGGCGCTAGTGCCGGCTGCCCCACCACCACCTGCTCCCTGCTGCCCTTGGAAGCATTTATCCTTGTACATTTTACCTCCTCAGGAATCTCAGTTCTGTGATTCTCCAGGGTTATATCTTGTAGGTACTCAATGCTGTGTTAATCTATTTCTGTCATTAGTAATGACCCCGGCTGCTGCACCCAGTCCTGGAACCTGACCTAGGTGTTGCCGTTTGCTCCTGGCCTCCTATGTGTAAACCTTAATCCCTGCTTCAACCGGCGCACTGCACCGTTCCCTTGGGAACCTCACTGCGCCCTACCACTTTTGACCCTGCCTGGGGGCTCGGCGCAAATCCCTGGACCATGCCCTTGTTCATGTCCCCCCGCCAAAGGCATAAAAATGGCTCACCTAAATAAATGCAACATCCTGCCTAACTTAGCAGAGCTAACAGCCTGGGTGGCACACTATGACCCTGATATTATGGGGGTCTTGGAAACCTGGCTGAAGCCTCACACCCCTAACTCAGTGATTGCCCTTCCAGGTTACAGCCTGATCAGACAAGAAAGACTAGGTAAAAAATGCGAGGGCGGTACGCTCTTCTACTACAAAGGGCACCTGAATGTGTCTGTCATTGCACGCACCCCACCCCAACCTCACCTCCCCTACATGTGAATTCCTGCATGTCCTTCTCATGTTAGGAAACTCTAAAAAGGTTCACTTGGTCTGTGCCTACAATCCTCCAAAAGTAGGAGTGCCTGGGCTCTCCTCACTTCTGGACAGGCTTAGCGAGAAGGTTGACTCAAATGAGGTACTCGGTCCTTGGGGACTTTAACTTAAATTGGCTGGGTCCCAATGCCAAACTTTACGAGCCTCTGCTCTCTGGACTTGCCTTCAGCCAACTCATAACTGTACCCACTAGGCTCTCCCCCAGTGGAAATAAAGGATCCCTCATTGACTGGGCACTGTGTAATGGGCTGGATAGGATAGTCTCCTCAGGTATCCTCCCTGATGTCATCTCGGATCATTCCCCTACCTTCTGCACATGGGGCATCTCCCCACCCAAAATCCCCGGTAAAGTTATCCAGATGAGGAACTACTCAAAATTCAATGTCTATGACTTCCTTTCGGACCTTAAACACACGGACTGGTCCCGGGTCACTGCAACCAGCGACCCCTCTGAAGCTCTTGACCTTTTTCTTGCTGTGTTCACTCCCCTAGAAAATAAACATGCCCCCCTCACAAAAAGGAGAGTGAGGGGCATGGTTACAAAATGGATCCATGGCAGCCTTTTCTCCCTCATGAAACAAACGGATAAAAGCTGGGCAAAGTACAAGGCCTCCCTTAACAACACTGACCTCATCGAATATCGGCAGCTGAGAAACACTTGCAAGAGAGCCATCCGCACTGCCAAGAGCGTGTATTGTAAATCTGCTCTGCTATCCTACGCCAGAAACCTGAGGAGTTTCTGGCAGAACATCAAAAATACCGTCGGTGGGTCTGCTAGAGTCCAGGTCACGGATACGCATATTGGCAGGGTTAGCTGCACTAACCCACTCACCACTGCCAATGCATAACTCCATGTTCTCTGACTCGCCTCCACCCCCCTACCAATCCCCTGACCCCATGGGACCTGACCCTTCCCAGAGTGGGCACACCCCCAAACCACCCATCTACTTAAAATGAGTCTCCATCAAGGAGTCCCAGAAGCTCCTCGCAGGACTCTCCCCTCATAATGGGGCAGGGCAGGGCATGACAGCCTTGAGCCGAATCTGCTCTGCCTGGGGGCAGCACACCTTGCCAGGCCTGTCTCTCACATATTTAATACTTCTCTTATCTCGGGTACCATCCCCGTTGTATGGAAAGTGGCCAAGGTCGTCCCTGTCCTCAAACAAGGTGATATGAAGGTTCTAAACAACCACCGCCCTATTGCCACCCTGTCTGCGCTCAGTAAGCTTCTCGAAAAGGCAGATGCCGCCCAGCTCTCCCATCACCTTCAGACCTATGGACTTCTCTCACCCGCACAACACGGCTTTAGAAAAGGGCACAGTACATCCACTGCCCTCGCCGTAGTTACCTCTGAGATTAGGTCTGCTGCTGATCAAGGCAAACTGACTGGTGCCATCTTGTGGACCTCTTGAAAGCCTTTGATCAGGTTGACCACTCTCTTCTCTGTGCCATTCTATGCTCTCTTGGTCCCCCCATGCCTGGTTCTCCAACTACCTCTTGGGCAGGCAACAATACACTAACTTCAACAGAGCGTTCTCCGTCCCCTCCCCAGTGTACTGCGGGGTCCCCCAAGGATCCGTCCTTGGACCCCTCCTGTTTTCTCTATTTATAAATGAGCTGCCCTCTGTCACAGTCCATGGGTGCTTCAGCCTTTACACAGACTGCCTCGTTCTCCTGGCCAGTGCTCAGGACCTCACTACCATCAACGCCAGGCTAAATTCGGATTTCAACCTTATTCAAACCTGTCTCGTGGGCCACAAGCTGACCATCAACCTCGATAAAACTCAGGTCATGCTCTTTGGCTCTACAGCCAAGACCTCATCCTGCCTAGCTCCCCTAAACATCCTTGGAGCTGATGCCCCCCCCCCCCCGGGCTGTTAGCTCTGTCAAGTACCTAGGCTTAACACTCGACCCTCAACTTGACCTCACCCTGCATATACAGAACATATGTAAGGCATCAAACAGAAAACTGGGACTGGCTTATAGAGCAAAAGTTGTCTCACCCCGGCTGTATGACTTGCACTTGCTAAGGGGATCCTTCTTCCCACGCTCTGTTATGGGCTTGTTACCTTTACCCGTCCCGAAATCCAATCTCACAGTATGGGACACTGCTTACAACAATATATGCCGCTTCGCCCCCCCCCCACACACACACACACATCGCTGTGAGTTTTATTCATGGCTGGAATGGCTCCCTCCGGAAAAGCACCGCACATTTATCTTTGGCAGCTTTATCGACAACATTGCCTGGACCCACACCCTACTGCTCTCGCCCAATGCCTCCTACATGGAACCTCTTCCTAACACCTAAGGTCCAGTGGCTTGCAGGCTCTACTGGTCCCAAAAACCCGCACCCTTGCGGGTGATCGGGCTTTCGCCACTTACGCGCCCAAAGTGTGGAACTCTCTTCCTGCTGCCAAACGCTCCGCCACCTCACATCCGTGCTTTAAAACCTCCCTATGGAGCTTCCTTAAATTGGACTCTGACTTCCTCTGTGCAAACTACACCCAGGGCTGAGGCTCTCTTATTCCTAGCTTAACTTACTGGGGGCGAAAAATCTAGTTTTACCAATTTGCACTTCCTCTGCTGATGTTTCTTGATTCAGTTAATTGTGTTAACTGTATCCCAAAGCACAGGGTCTACTCCCTGCCCTGACTGCTCTCTGACGGTTTACCTAGCAAAATTCCTTCCCATGCTTCCCAATCTCTCTCCTCCTCATTTCCCTATCCCTTCTAGGATTTATGGCTGAACTCCTGATTGAACGATAATGACCATGCCTGTATATATGTCGTTATTTATCCATCAATTGAATCTGTCAATGCTTGATGTTATTGTATGTTACCTTGTCTCTGCCTAAATGCTGATGGTATTGTTCCCTGTTAATGTTCTAAATGCTGATGGTATTGTTCCCTGTAATGTTTATATGTTACCTTTGTAACCTCCCGGGTCGTTCCTGAAAATAGGCACTTGGCTGTCTGGTGTGCTTACCTGGTAAACAAAAGGAAAATAAAAAATAAAATGTTCTATGTACAAAGAAAAGCGACTCCTCATCGCCTCCCCTAAGGCTCTGGCCGGGGTAGGGGGTTTGGGCCATGAATCAGGCTGAGGAACCTTGGAGGCGCAGTGAGGCCTGAGAGGTCCTGGGTGCCCAAGGGGCAGAGCCCTTTGAGACATGGATGGAGGCTTGTGCTTAGAACCAGTTCTCTGTTGCCGTCCACTAGGCTGCTGAAAGGCATTCCGCCGAAAGGACTGCCTGGTGTATTGTCTAGACTGAGGATTGTACATAATGTGTACAGACCAGAGAGCCTTGATCGGCTCCCTGAAGTGAGTCTTTTCTGAAGAGGATTGGGCCCTCGAAGGGAATGTCCATCAGCTTGGACTGTACTTCCTGACATGAAGCTAGACACCCTCAGCCAGGGATACCAATGGATACAAACCGTCGAGGCCGAAGCCCTGCTGAGACACAGGAGGCTCGGAGGACGTGCTTACCGACATCCGACCCTGACGTCAGGGTGGTCTTCAGCATTGTCCAATAGGGCACTGTGATTTTCAACCCTGTGGGAGAAGGGGATTTTGAGCCAGAAGAAAAAAGGCTTGTAGCCAGCTGATCAACCTGTCTGGAATGGTTGTCTGGTGGCAGAGTAACGGCTTTGTAGCCAGCTGAACAACGTGTCTGGAATATCTGTCTGGTGGCTGAGTGTTCGGGTGCCTGGGGGCGCTAAAAGCGATTCCAAGTAGCTATAATGACTATGAAAGTTACCTCTGGCTGTTCTTCATGAAAGGGATGATCCCGAAGAGAACAACATAGGTGGTCTTCTTAAGACACCGCCTGGTCGTAGAGAAGCTTGGTGCTTTCAGTTCGCTCTGTGTGACATCTGTATAGGGATCAACCAGTAAAAAGACTCTCAGAGGCAAAGTGACCTTTCCTTACAGAAAGACAGCTGGCTGACATTGCACTGGATCCAGCTCCTCCCTATTCCAGCCGCTTAGCTGCTGAAGATGCCCCAAGATGTCCATAAAGCAAGAGTCGTCTAGAGAGGAGCGACGAATGGCCCTGGGCCTCTCCGACTCTGTGTCGGAGACCTCTCAGCCTGAGAAGGAGGGATGATGGTCATCCAAGTCCCTGAAACTGGGAGAGGGAGAAGGCGACCGGGGCATCTACCTTTGGGATGGTGGGTAGCGGCACCCTCAGACGCCGGACCAGTCCCCCTTAACAGAGGAGTAAGCCGTGACATCATCATCAGGCTGTGGTAACGCAGATTCAGGCAGAGTTGGTCTGTGGTACCTGGCATCTGTAACTCAGGAATGGATCCATCCGGTGTCCAGTCAGTGATGGACATCGGATCTTTGGGCGTCGGCTGAAGTCAGGTGTCAAGTCCAACCGGTGACTTAGGCGAATAAGGCAGTGTTGGGCATGCCGTCGCCATAGTCGACGCTGGTGACAGGAAATCAGTCCAGGGAACTCAACGTCAGTCCCAAAAAGACAGAGCTGTCCGGTGTCCGATCAGTGATGGGTGTCGAATCCTTGGGTGTCAGCTGAAAACCGGCGTCAGGCCCAGCTGGCAACATAGAAGTGGAGGGCGTCATTGGACGCGTCTCCATAGCGGATGTCTGTGCGAGGGGACCAGGCTGATCCTGAAAAACAGACGTCAGTCTAAAATGGACTGAGCACTCCAGCGTCCCATCAGTGATGGACCTTGGATCCTCGGGCATTGCCGGGAAAGGGGTGTCAGGCCTAGCCGACAACTTAGGAAGATAAAGTAACATCAAGCATATTCCACAGCCGACGCCGATGGAGCCGGTGTCAGAGGCTCAGGCGTAGGCTGGCACTGGACTGGTGGCTCAGCTGGCATCAGTCAAGGACGGAAAGGCCTGTTGGGGAGCGGGCCCCAAGGGGGGCAAGAATGCCATTCTCACAGGGGAGATGAGCGTATGTCCCGGATGGCGCCAGGAGTCGGCCCCTGACAGCGGGGAGGACTTGGCAGACACCCTGGCCGCGCCACCTGGCTCAGGACCCGCAAGGTCGAAGGACCTAAGCTCCAGGAGAAGAGAGGCGGGGAACGAAGTCCCGAGTCCCTAAGAACCTCCTCCCACGATGCCAAGAAAGCGGTGGGGGGTAGCCACTGAAGCAGTGGAAGGTGGAGGGGTGTGTGTGTCAACCTTCGGCGAGATAAAGGCCCAGAAACGGTTGCCGGGATCACTGGGGACCAAGACGGTGAAACCAACCGGGATTTCTCTGTAATCATCTGCCGGTGCTTCGATGTCTCTGGTGAAGCTCCTTCTCTAGCTCAGGTAGTTGCTGCTCAGCAGGAGAACCTCAAGGTTCTTCTGGTGGTGGAGCTAACGGCAGAGCCGAAAGCACTGGGGAGATCTAGGCGATGCTGGCAGTCCTCTGAGTCCCGATCTGGGCCTAAGCTGAGCTGGCTGGCCCTCAGTGCAGATTGCTGAGGCATCCTCGTAGAAGAGGATGAAGAAGAGAATCTTGCAAGAATTGTTGTGAAAAAATAAATTAATTTAAACCTAAAAATAAGAAAACGCTGTTAAAATGTGAAAAAAGCAGTTGACTGAAGTAGAAGGGGTCCGTGGAGCCGACGTGCGCAGGTTGGTGGCAGGGAAAAAAATCTGAGGATAGGTTGGGGGACTGCCGCTTTTATACAATCGTGATGTGGGTTGTGGGCCAACATCAGGGGGCAGTCTCCCGGCTACAGACTGCTGGCTAGAATTTTCCGTGAGGTCCTGGTGGTTTAATCCTAACAGTGTTACCTGCTGGATCATATTTTCACAAGAGGCATGTAAAAAGTTGCTTTTCAGGATAGCGCTCCCCTAAAGAAGCATGTTCTCGGCTTGGATATGCTTCTGGTGGGTGGCTCATTTAAGTTCGGACCGTCACCGCTCGAGCAGTAAATACTTAGAAAATGAAAGAATCAGGTAAAAATAATTAATTAGTTTTGGGATACACTGAGACATTCTAGACTAACTGACAACTGTGTGTCAAAAGGCACACTACTGAGATGTGCTTAAAAACCGAGGGGCAAAGCTGGCAGTGTCCCTTCAAGTTTTATCGGAGAATGATTTGTTAATCTTGTACCCTCATATGCAATTCGTTCTATATCACTGATTAACCTAAAAGTACCCATTATTCAGTCAGTTCTGGAATATGTTTGGTGTCTATTTGAATAGAAGAGTATTCATATGTGTTTTCCTTTGTACATCATCAAAAGTGAAGTAGCCCCAAGTTCTCCATATTTATTAATAAAGTTTTAGGGACTTTCAACAGGGTCGAGTGTGCCTCAGTTCTGTCTAATTTAGGGTTCAATGCTGTGTTAGTCTCCACCTATTATATATGGTGCTGGGACTATAGCAAATGTATAATTAATAAAAGATTTCAGACTGAAACTGAAAAACTTAAAGAGCAGTTGACACCATTATGCTCTTGGATCAGGCAACATATGGTAAGGAGAGGCCTGCCCTAGAACAAAATCACCCATATTTCAATTTTTTATGTAGCCATTCTTGAGTTATTTAAACATTACCTGCGATCACTCTTCCACCATCCTGAAAACCGCTCCGCACCTGCTACAGCCCCGTCCTAAAAACAGCGTTTTGATGACACAAAGTGGGGAAGGAGCTGCAGGGCTACTAATAGCTAGAGAAAGCGATCAGGAACAGTGACATCCTCTAAATACACGTAGTTTACTTTGTAAGCAGTTACACAGGTTAACAGGGGAATATACATGTAATCTGCAGAGAAGACCTCAAGAAGGGTCAGAGAAGACCTCAAGAAGGGTGATAGAGGACCCAAGAAGAGGAAGATGCAACTTCTGGTGGGGGAATCAATTGTGAAGGGGCTAGATCAGAGACCAGGAAATGGAGGGAGAGGGAGGTTAGATGCCTATGTTGTGCCACAGCCCAGAGGCATGGGAAGTGAATCCAGATGATTGTTAGGACTGCAGAAAGGGAGGCAGAACTCGAGGCCATTGTCCACCTGGGGACTAATGACCTGGCTAGGGACAAGGGTGGGATAGTGCAGGGGGAGCTCATGGAACTAGGGAGAGGTCCTAGGTAGCACGTTCTGTGGCTTTTGTAGAGGTGCTGCCTGTCTTGTAACTGGGGGGAGGAGAGGATAACTAAATCAGGGCCTTCAACTGATGGTTGAAGGAATGGGGCAGAGAGAACGGGTTCAGCCACACTGGGGACTACAATTTAACCTGGCGGGATAAGGGCTTTTAGAGAGGTGATGGCCTGCATCTGTTTGGGACAGAAAAGTACAGTTATGTAAGAAAATACAGTTATGTAAGAACTTACCGTAACAGCAGACCTTTGAGAGGAGCTCTTGCAGCAGGTAACACAAGTAGGACTGAAGCCGGCAGATGGCAGCACCCCATGGAAAATTTCTAGCTAGCAGTATGCAGCGGGGGACCACCTCGATGTCCCATGTGGTCCACCAGCACTCCTCAGTTCTCCCGCCAGAGACTCCAGCACAGATGAAGGTCAGGATGGAGAAACCAAGGATCCTCATATGGCCTAGGAGGCAGATGTTCTTGCTGCAAAAGCAGAAGGAATCCCTTGATGGGAAGGTGGGTGAGTCCCTCAGGAGACGAGGCCCTGGAGGACTGAAAAGTAAAAGTCGGTCCTGTGCCTAGAAGCAATATCCAGACTGTAATGCTTAATGAATATGTGGACTGAACTCCAAGTGGCTGCTGTGCATATGCATATTGCTCAAGGAGGCAAAAGGGGGCTGCTACTCCTCTGGTGGAGTGGCCCTTTACTGGTCCCGGTAAGGGTTTGTCGTACTTCAAGTAACAGAATATAATGCAATTTACCAGCCATTTAGAAAAGGTTTGTTTTTTTAACAGATGCCCCTAAGATTCATGGGGCAAAACAGATGAACAGTTGGTCAGACTGTCTATTTCCCTGGGTTTGGGTTAAATAATATCGAAGAATCTGGTGGACAACAAGGGTGTGTAACAGAGTTTCTCCTCTGTTCGAGTGCTCTGGATAATAACCAGGCAGGTTGATGTCTTGCTTAAGCGTAAATTAAGACACCACCTTTGGCAAAAACTTAGGATTTGTTTGCAGGGACACCTTGTCCCTGTGGAAAATTAAATATGGCTCTTTACACATCAGAGCCTGAAGCTCAGAGATTCTTCGAGTCGAAGTGACTGCAACCAAAAATGCTTTTCAGGAAAGAAATCACAGCTCGCAATCCGCGGCTGGTTCAAAGGAGGTAATGTAAGCTTTTCCAGGACAAAAAGAAGGTCCCATGGAGGGATGGGATCCCTGATGGGTGGTTCCATATGAAGGATGCCACGCAAGAAAATGCATGCAAGATTGACTGTGCCAGGGTTTGTCCCCTCACAGATGCATGATAAGCGGACACCGCAGAGAGGTGCACCTTTATGGAAGAGTATCTGAGGCCTGAGTTGGAAAGTGAAAGGAGATACTCCAGTACCGAATTCACTGGGCAAGTGAATGGGTCTACTCAACGACTGAGGGTCCAGAGGCAGAAGCGTTTCCACTTCATTGCGTATGTGGCTCTGGTGGAAGGTTTCCTGGTGGCCACCAGAATGTCAGCTGCTCTGGCCAAGACCCTGTAGCGGAAAACTGCTGTTTGTAGGAGCCACATATGCAGGTGTAAGAATCTCAGGTCTGGATGGTCAAAGGTCCCGCTGTCCTGAGATAGCAGGCATTAAGCGAGTGGGAGTGGGACAGTTGTTTCCCTTGCCAGTTGCTGGATTAGTGGGAACCAAATCTGTCGAGGCCAGAGGGGTGCAATCAAGATCATGTCTGCCCCCTCTGACTGACGTTTGCAACGAACCCTCTGTATCAGGGGAAAGATGGAGAAGGCATTGAGGAATCTCCCTGTTGAGCAGAGGAACAATGCGTCTCACCAGAAAACACCAGGCCCTGGACCTAGCGAGCAAAAACTGGGCAGTTTTGCATTGTGTGTGGATGCAAAAAAGTCCAACTCTGGCAGACCCCACCTGTCAGATCTTGCACACGACTAATTGCTGAAGTTCCCACTCATGGGTTCTGGATCTTGATCAGCTTAGGATGTCGGCCAGTGTGTTTTGCATACCTGGGACGTGGACTGCCGAGATCCCTATCCAGTGAGCTATAGCCCATTCCCAAACTCTCACTGCCTCGCGGCAAAGTGGATATGAGTGTGTTTTCTCCCTCGTCTGTTGATACAGAACACCATCGACATGCTGTCCATCTGGACCAGGAGGTGTCCCAGAAGTAGACCGCAGGATGGGCAGGGGACCCTGAAGAGGAGACCAACGCAGAGGTTGTGGGAGGGAATTAGAGGAGAGCCCGATTTCTGCCAAACCCGTACCGGCTGAAGACACGTTAGCTGAGCAATCAGCTCTGGGACTGCAGGACTGGCGGCAGACCCTGAAGAGGAGACCAATGCAGAGGATGCGGGCAGGAATTAAGAGGAGAACCAGACTTCTTTTTTTCCAATTGTTTAACCAGGTGAGACACACTAAACTGAAAGCATGTTTACAGGTGCAACCTGGAAGCACAAGGAAGTTAAGTGACTTGCTCAGGGTCACACAGTATGCAAGTGGGGCTGTGGGATTCAAACCCAGGTCTCCAGATTTGCAGCTCAGAGCCTTAAACCACTGTGCTATACTGCCTCACTTCTGCCACACCCGCGCTGGCTGAAGACACGCCAGCTGAGCCACCATGCTGTGTGCCCCGCAGTGAGCAAGGGCCTGAGTAGCAGGGGCTGAGGGGCAAGGAGAGAGCCCTGTCCCGAAAAGGATCCGTCTGAGATTGTTAGAATGGTGGGAGGCGGTGCCAACGGTAGCCCAGTGAGAGAGAGAGAGAGAGAGAGAAGGTGTACGTGGCAGCCTGGGCCAAACCCCTGGAGGAAGACCCTTTCGCGGTCAAAAGATGGTGGGGAGATCGCAAATAGGAAGAGGAGGATCGGGGTCTATCCCTGTGTTTTGTGTGTCCCACTGGCCTGGTCCCAGGATTTTGAGGCCTGTGATGGGGAAACCAAGGAGTTCCTGGCCTACGGCTCCCATCCATGGAGGCAACATTTTGCTTCAGGAGAAAGTTCTCCAAGGTCCACTAGTGGCATTGCTGGGTGGCCTGGTTGAACCCTTGGCAGACTTGGATGTTGTGGTCTGGGCTTAGGCTGCAGACGCAGGCAGAAGAGTCGCCTTTCTCCAGGATTTGTTTTCTGTAGGCACACTTGGTGGAGTGGATCCGAGATCGAAGTTGGTTTTGAAGGAAAAAAAAAAAAAAAAAGGAAAAACCACCGAAATGATGGAAAAGAACTATGGCGAGAAAAAGGAAAAAACACTGAAAAGCACGCAACAGTGGCGGCTGACTGAAGCTGCAGCAGTTTCCAGAGGTCCGACTTTCATTGGACGATGGTAGGAAAAGAACTGAGGAGGGTGTGGGGACCACCCACTCTCACAGGGTAGGCCGATGTCAGAGGGTGGTGGGTGGCCCCCTCTGGTAGGCTAACTAGAAAGTTTCCATGTGGTCTTAGTGCCTGGTGGCTTAGTCCTACTGGTGTGACCTGCTGCAAGAGATACCCTCAAAGTAAGATCTTATTTGTTTTAAGGGGGTGTAGATGTGGTTCACCATCCACACACTGGCAGACTCCTAGCAATTCTCCGGAACGAGGAGCAGGGTGTGCACCCCTACTTGGCGAACAGAGACTGGTGAACTGAAGTCCCAAAACCAGCATCCCGGTTTCACTCAAGGTCTATGCAGAAGTGGCAAATGTAGGTGTGGGCCGAATTCCAGGTAGCAGCCCTGAAGATTTCCTGGATAGGGATGTCACCGGAAGCAGCAGTATACCTGGTGGAATGAGCCCTATGGGAGGCTCCGTACCAGCCAATCTATAGCATAAGTCTATGCAGCACGTGATCCACCTGCTAATCGTCTGCTTTGCTGCTGGTCTGCAAAGCACGACTCCAGCATACATACGAAGAAGCCAGCAGAAGAAGGTCATTTGGTCTACCAAGTCTGATCGTATTGCAGGGTCCACAGCTTGAGCTAACGTCCCTGCCCTCCCTCCCCACTCCTCACATCCTCCCTACCCATGATTCTTACCATCCCCCTATGCCTATCCCAGCCTCTCTTAAAGCTGCCCACCGTCTTCAACGAGATGACCTCTTCTGGCAGCGCATTCCAAATGTCCGCCACCCTCTCTGTGAAGAAGTGCTTCCTGACCTCCCTCCTAAACCTTCCACCTTCCAGCTTAAGACTGTGCCCCCTTGTGATATGGTTGTCACTCAGCTTAAAGAGACTCTCCTTATTAACTTTATTTATCCCTTTCAAGTACCTGAATGTCCCAATCATGTCCCCTCTCTCTCTCCTGTCTTCCAGGAAGTATATGTTTAGTGCCCTCTACCTCTCCTCGTATGCCTTGCCCTGCTGACCAACTATCATCTTTGCAGCCCTCCTCTGTACCTTCTCCAGCAGGTTACTGTCCTTTTTCAGGTGTGGGCACCAGTACTGCACTCCATACTCTAGATGCGGCCTTACCAGCGACCTGTATAAGGGCAGTATAACCTCCTCTGTTCTACTACTGATTCCTCTAGCTATGCATCCCAGCATCTTGTTTGCCTTTGCTGCTGCTTTCTTGCACTGCGTGGAGTGCTTCAGGTCACTAGTGATCATCACTCCCAGGTCCTTCTCCTCTGAAGCAGATACTCGGACTCCACCCAAGTAATACTCTGTCCTGGGATTCTTGGCTCCAATATGCATAACTTTGCATTTCTTGGCATTGAAGCCAAGTTGCCAGCTCCTGGACCACCTCCCCAGCTTTTCCAGATCTTCCTGTAGGTCCCTTATCCCTTCAGCTGTGTCCATTCTCCCACAGAGCTTGGTGTCATCTGCGAATAGGCACATTTTGCCTTTAATACCATTCCCAATGTCATTGATGAAGACATCGAACAACACCGGCCCCAGCACAGAGCTCTGTGGGACCCCACTGGTTACTTCTCTGGTGCCAGATAACTCTACCCCCACCACCCTCTGGGTTCTGTACCTATGACAGTTTTCCATCCATCTGACCATCTTTTCCCCAACTCCAAGATCTACCAATATCCTGATCAACCTTTTGTGGGGCACAGAGTCAAAGGCCTTGCTGAAATCAAGACAGAGGATGTCTACCGCTTGGCCCTCGTTTACTGTCTTAGTGACACAGTCAAAGAAGTCAATCAGATTTGTTTGACATGATCTGCCCCCCCATGAACCCATGCTGCCTCTCATCCTGGAGACCATGTTCCTCCAGATATTTCAAAAAACCTTTCCTTTAGTATGGTCTCCATCAGCTTGCCCACAGTGGAGGTCAGACTGACTGGTCTGTAATTCTCTGGATCATACGTGACAAACAGCTGACAAGCATGTCCCCAAACTCCAGCCATGCACTCTACATAATACGAGTGTGTTCTCCGCAAGCCCAGGGTATGCAGCCTGCAGTCGGCCTCTGAACATGGGTTGTTAAAAGTATATCGGTAAGTTAATTACTTGGTCAAGGTGAAACTCTGATACCACCTTTGGGAGGAATTTTGGGCTGGGGTAAAGGATGACCGTCTCTGTGGATGCCCAGGTAGGAGACTACACAGATATCGCCTGGAGCTCCCAAATACTTCTGACTGACGTGATGGCCACCAGGAAGGTCGTCTTCCACAACAAGTGTGACATCTCATATCTGTACACCGGCTTGAAAGGCCTGCCCATGTGCACAGCCAGTACTAGCAGTAGGCCCCATGGTGGAGGTGGTTCACACACCAGAGAGGACAGGTGGTCCAGACCCTTAAAAAAGTGCCAGCCCACCTCTTCTTTGGCCACTGTTGGCTTACCAGCCTGCTCCAGGTAAGCAAATATGGCTACCAGGTGTACCTAAAGCATCTTTGCCAATACTCCCAACTGGAAAAGAGACTAGAGGCAGCCCAGGATGCAAGGTACAGGGCAGGCACGGTTATCAAGTTACTTGACCAGACACCAAATGGAAACTCTCTTCCACTTAACAGCATATTATCTACGAGCAGACTTCTTTCAGGAGGCCTCCACAAAGTTAAGCACCTCATCTGAGAGACCCCTGAAGTCTGGTCAGCAGATGCAGGTGGAGAGGCAGTGGCCATGGAGGTCTGCTGCTGAGGCTGAGGAGATTGGGGTATCAGAACTGCCTCGGCCAGTTTGGAGCTATCAGGATCATCTGTGCCACGTCCTTCCAGGCCTTGACCACAACCTTGTGGATTAAGAGGAAGGGACAGAAGGAGTATACGCGGCCTGGGATCTCTCAAAGGCATCCCCCAACAGTGTCCCGAACTACGGGGGAGGCAGGCACAAAACAACCTCTGTGTTGCGTTCTCCCATGGGGCCAACAGACCCACTAGAGGAGATCCCCATCAAGAAAAAGTACAGTTACGCAAGAACTTACCGTAACAGTAGATCTTCGAGAGAGGCTCTTGCAGTAAGTAATAACACATAGGACTGACGCCGGCTGGCGGCAGGACCCCACGGAAAAATTTATAGCTAGCAGTCCTGGCGGGACCGCCCCACGTGGGTGACCGCGCCATGCGACGGTATAAAGGGGCGGTCCCGACACCTGCCTTCCAGTTCTTTCCCCGCCACAGGCCCGGAAGGCCCAGACGAGAGAAGCAGATATTTCCTCAATGGAAAAGGAGCTGAAAAAGCCTAGGGGGATGGAGGGCGGGAAGGTATTCCATTGCAAGTGCCTCTCTAAGATCTATTGTTACAGTAAGTTCTTACGTAACTGTACTATCTTACTTCGAGAGGGCTCTTGCAGTAGGTAATTACATATAGGACAGAATTCCAAGCAGTCTGGAACAAACGAAAGGCACCGGGAGGAGGAACTACTCCAAAAAGTAGAAAATAATCTAGCAGGCCTCAAGAAAGGAGGCCTTGCAAGACAGCTAACCCGAAGCCTGCTCTACGGCGAGAGGCAATGTCCAAACTGTAATGTTTAGTAAAGGTATGGACTGAAGTCCAAGTGGTGTCAACTCCACGAGTGGAGTGACCTCTGACTTGACCCGGGAGGGTCTTGTTGTACTTGTCTTAACAGAAAGTGATGCAATGGGCCAACCATTTTGACAGGCATTGCTTAGAGACAGCATTGCCTTCTCTTTTGTGAGCGAAAGAGACGAACAACTGATCAGTCTTTCTGAGATCCTTCGTCCTATCAGTGTAGTATCTCAGAATCCTGTGAACATCCATGGTATGAAGCAGGTATTCTCCTTGATTGGAGTACTGCGTGAAGAAAGTAGGTAATTCAATAGACTGATTCAAGGTAGATTCCGCTACCACCTTCGGAAGAAAAGTACAGTTACGTAAGAACTTACCGTAACAGTAGATCTTCGAGAACAGCTCTTGCAGCAGGTTACACCATTAGGACTGAAGCCGGCAGGCGTCAGGACCCCGCGGAAAAATTCTAGCTAGCTATCTTCAGCGGGGACCACCCCCGACGTCGGTCCCGCCCCGGACGTCAGGCGTGGTACATAAGGGGGCGGTCCCGCCAGATTCCCCAGTTCTCCCGCCGGAGACTCCCGGCCACAGGATGACATCAGAATGGGAGACCGAGGATCCATCGTCAGAAGATAATAAGGGGAGAAAATCCCTGAAAGAAAAGGCAAAGCCATGCCTCCTCCAAGGGGGAAGGAGGGCGGGAAGGTACCTGCTGCAAGAGCTGTTCTCGAAGATCTACTGTTACGGTAAGTTCTTACGTAACTGTACTATCTTACTCAAGACACAGCTCTTGCAGCAGGTTACACCATTAGACTGATTCCCAAGCAGAAACGCTGCCAGAAATTCTCGGGAGGAGGAAAGGTGGGCAACTTCCAGGTCCTGAACCCAGGACAGGAGACCCTGTAGCACCCCGCTTGAGCTAAACCGCTCTTCGCGAGAGGCGTATGTCCAGGCTATAATGCCTGATAAAGGTATGCATTAGAGCTCCAAGTGGCTGCAGCACATACAGCAGAGGTGGAGACGCTTCTTGAGTGCTGAAAGGAGGTGGCTACACTTAGTAGAATGACCTCGACTGTTCCCGGAGGCTTTGTTTGATATCATAATAGTATGAAATACACTGGACAAGCCAGCTTAGACAGGGACTGGTTTGGATACAGATTGGCCCAACATCCTCTCAGAGAAGGAAACGAAAATGTTGTTCAGAACTACGGAAAGGTTTAGTTCTGCTGAGGTAGTACATCAGGCTGCGTGAACATCCAGGTGTGGAGTAGAGCCTCCTCTAACTAGGAAGTAGATCGTAGATCAATGTCCTGATTTAGGTGAGGAAGAAACCACCTTTAGGGTAAAATTTAGGGTCTCGTTCCTCAGGGATACTCTTGTCCTAGTGGAAAACTAAATAAGGCTTCTTGACATGAGAGAGTTGAAGCTCAGAAATTTTCTCACTGAAGTAACAGCAACCAAAAATAACGCTTCCACGACAGAAAACGAGTTCGCCATCCGCTGGGCGGGTTCGGCGGGGGAGGTGAGCTGTTCCAGGACAAAGAGCAAAAACCCATGGAGGCACAGGATCCCTAATTGAGGCCTAAGGTGTAACACCCTCTCAGAAATTCCCTGAGAAGCGCCTAATTGAGCCACTGTATCGGCTGTCCCACCGAAGGTGGTGGTAGGTAGAAATGGCACAAAGGTGCACCTTAATAGAGGAGTAGGCTAGACCAATGAAAGAGGGAGAGCAGATAGTCCAGTACCACTCCCACAGGACAAATCCTGGGTGGGAAATCATGTGGCTCATAATTACAAATTAAAAACGGCGCCATTTCATGGTATACTGCCGCATGCGTTGTCGAGCTTGGCTGCAGAAAGAACTTCTGCAACCTCTGCAGACCCCGTGACGCAAGATGGCTATGTCTCTAGGAGCCAAGCATGCAGGTTCAGTGAACGCAAGTCCTGGTGGACTAGTGAACCTTCTCCTGAGACAGGAGATGGGAGCTGAGCGGCACGGGGTTCCCGGACAGTTGCATCAGCAAAGGAACCAGATCTGTCTGGGCCAGAACGGGCCACCAGGATCATGATTGCGTTGCTCCCTGCGCAGCTTGAGAAGAACCTCTGGATCAACGGAAGGAGGGAAAGCGAGGAATCTGTTCCCCAGGAGAAGGATAAGCTGCCTCACCAGAAAACACCAGGCCCTGGATCTAGCTGAGCAAAAATTGGGCAGTTTTGCGTTGATGGGGATGCTAACAAGTCTAGTTCTGGAGTTCCCCATCGAAGAAACAGATCCTCTGCTACCTCTTGAAGAAGTTCCCCACTGCGGGACTCTTGCCTGGAGAGCGATCAGACCTGCCTGGGTAATCATGTTGTCCACCCCGGGAACATGCACAGTGATCAGATTCACGCTGTCCAATTACCCAATCCCACACCCTCATGGCTTCCTGCAAAGGGGTAAGAGTGTGCGCCTCTTGTTTGTTGATCGAATATATCACCACGTGTTGTCTGTCTGAAGCAGAAGAGTACAACGGAGGGATAACTGACTGAAAGGCCTGCAGGGGCAGTTAGAGAACCGCCTCATCTCTAGAACGTTGGATATGGAGAAGAGCTTCCATCGGGGTCCACGCATTCTTGGGACTTTACCCGCTCCAGGTGTGCCCTCACCCTAAACCTGAGGCATCTGTGGTGAGGGTTACCCCGGGACGGCGCCACTTAACGGACGCTGTGGAGAGCTTAGCACCGGACTAGCCACCACTGCCAGTCTTGAATCACGGTGTTCGTGATCCTGACCGGATGCTTCATGGTCTTTGCCTTTGGTCCCACTGCACCTTGAGCATCCACTGAGTTACCCGCATGTGGAGCTCTGCAGTGACAGTAGGAATGGCCGAGCATATATGTCCGAGCAAGCTTAAGGACCGACCTGGCAGAGGCGGTCTTGTTCGACGATAACTCCTGATGAGGGATCTGATGCGCCTGCCTGTCTGGAAGAAAAGCTCTTCCCCGAACAGTGTCCAGTACTCCACCTATAAACTGCAGTTTCGGTGACGGTACCAGGAAGAGACTTTGAAGTTTATTAGGATGCCCAGAGATTGAACAGGTCCCGGGTGCTCTGGACCTAAGAAACAACGCCTCTGGAGGCGGCCATGAGAAGCCAATCGTCCAGGTATCGGAACACATAATGGCCCTGTTCTCCTCAGAGACGCTGCACGACTGCCATGCATTTGGTAAAGACCCTTGAGCGTGATGACAGTCCAAATGGAAGGGTTTGGAATTGAAGGTGGTGGTCGAGAAACTCAAGCGCGGGAACCTCTTGGCGCCTGAGCTATGGGATATGCAGGTAGCGCCCTGCATGTCTAGAGACGCTAAAAGGCATCCTGTTTCAGCATGGAATAAGACCCGAAGAGTCACCATGCGAATCTTTTGTAGGCATACCGACATTGAGGTCGCTTAGGTCCAGAATCGACGGAGGTCCTCTCTTTTTTGGAACCAGGAGGAAGTGGGAATAATATCCTTGTCCTTCCTCTGAGTTCTCGATCGCATCTCTATCGCCCCTTCTGCAGGAGCGCCGAGTACTTCTTGCCAGATCAAAGCTTTGTGCTGACCCGGATACCTGGAGAGCAAAGGAGGCCTCGAGGGTGGCTTTTCTGCGAATTCTATATAGTGGCCTCGACTGACCAACTGAAGAACCCACCAGTCGGTGGTATAGCCTGCCATCCCCGCAGGGAAGTTCGCAATGCCACCCCTCACCATGATTTCCTGTTGATCCTGAGGGCGGGGCCGGAAAAGAGTCAGGCTGTATGGTAGATGGGCCCGCTGGCTGGCCGGCTTAGGAGTACGCTGGCTTCGCTGGCGTGGCTGTTTTCCTGGGCTCTACGGAAGCCGGAGCCCTCTGATGTGTAGCGGAGGGACTGCTGCCTCTGCATCCGCTTCAATAAAACGGCTTTGGTTCCCTACGAAGGAATCTAAGCCTGGGCCGGTACATGGCTTGAACTCGACCTTACTGCCTTCCCGCCTCTTGAAAGTCTGGTAATAATCTTCCGAAGGATTACCAAACAAGACTCTCCTCAAATGGAGCGGCCCATAATATTCTTCTGACGTCCGGCAAACCGAGACGTACAGAATCAAGAGTGCCTCCAGAGGCATACGCCAGAAGCTGCTGCTCGGGCCGATGAGTCCGCGGAGTCGCTGACGCTCGCCTCGTAGCACTTGGGTTCCCACGCCTGAACCCTGCACGGAGGAGCTGGAAGCATCTCCTTCTGCTCACCTTCTGGCAGTTTTGCAGCCGCTTCCAGACCCTGTTCCCACAAAGCGCTCTGGAACTGAACCATGGGGTCAAATAGTTCAAGGATCTGATGGCACAGGTAGCGAAGCCATACGCGGCGCCACCAACGCTGGCCCAACTGCTTGGACTCTGGGTCCGTGGCAGAGTGCTCAGATGTTGCGGCCTCTGTGACCGGGTCATGTGAGGCTGTGATGACCAGAGAGTCGGCCTGAGGCTGCTGCGCTGGGTACTGGTCCTCTTTAGAGCCTTGTACAAGGCGATCAGCTTTGCATCGCTGGGAGCGAATGGACGCTCCACGCTGCCTTGGTGACGCTTCACGAAAGTGTCAACCAAGGGTGGTACCACCACAGGCTTGGGGTCCTTCTGCCCAAGATATCTCGGCTTATGCTTATCCTTTCGGGGTTCAGTTCTTCTGCATCCCATCCCATGTTCTCTGGATGTGCCTCATAATATCCAAGAACGAAGGGTCATCCGGAGGAGATTTCGGCATCTCACGTGGGTCCGGAGAAGGGATGGAGAGGAGATGGGGATCTAGAAGAAGAGTACACTGATCCGTGTCCTCCGTCCGGGCTGCTCCGCCGGTGTCTCCTGGGTCTCTTGGGGCTGGGTGACCTAGAAGAAGATTTTGACGGAGGTCTCTGCTTTCTGGTCTCCTCTGAGGGATCCCGACCTCGGAGGAGGAAGATGGCCTGTCGACTTCGATGGCGCAGGGGGTGCAGGAACCGGAGGAGGAGGAGGAGGAAGAGTGGGAACCATGTCCTTCTTAATGGTGTCCCACCAGTAAGTGAAGAGATCCTTCACATCCGCCAGAGAGAGGCCCGACGACGGCCCGGGCACCGGTGGACGGTCGTCGGGTCCCGGCGTCGGCTCCACAGGGGCTCGGGTAACGGCGAGGGTTCCCAGAGTCTCGACAAGACCAGGTCGCCTCGCCTGGTCTTCGGCTTGCATTAATCCTCCTCCGTCATCAAAACTTCTTGACCGACGCCGGTCGGAGGCGCCAGGGCCTCTTCTCAGGAGGAGCGGCGCTGGTCCCCCTACCGGCGTCCACTGAGGTGCTGATTTAGCCGGCGACAGTCGTCTGGCCGACGGCGGCTCCAGGGATGTATGACGAGCGGCCGACGACGGCCGCACCGGCGTCGGGTCCGAAGGTCTCTTCAAAGGAGTGAGCTCCAACGTCTTGCGAGGAGGCAAAGAAGAAGACCTGACGTCGGGTACCGGAAGGCGGGAACCCGACTTATGACGGTGGTGGTGGCGATCCTCGGACTTCGCTAAGACCCTGGAGGCCGAAGACGAGGATGGCCTGGGCGGACTTGGCCTGAGAAGAAGGCTTCCTTACTGCAGCTGAGGAGGCTGGAGAGCTGGCCCTGGAGGAGACGCGGTCGACTTAGAACCGAGCCATGCCGAGTCCAAGCCCTGGAGGGGACCTGGAAGGGGTTTCCCTTCAAGCTCCGTGTTTGTGGGACTTTTGAGAAGAAGATTCCCCTCGGAAGACATGGTCTTCAGCTTTTCCTCTAACAAAAACACCTGAAGGGCCTTCTGACGCCGGATCTGGTACCACTTCATTAGAACCCTGGCAGAAGGAGCAGGCCCGGTATCGTGGTTCGGGCCCAGCACTCAATGCAGGCCGGTGGGGGTCCTTGAAGGATCTGTTTCCCGCAAGCACACTTGAGTGGATGACCGAGGTCGGAGAGACATCAGCAAAGGTCTTGCTTGAAGAAACCGAATTTCCCAAAGGAGCATTTCAACCACGCTGGCCGCGCGCCAGACTGTAACCACGGGCTCAGACGCGCAGGTCGACGTATGGAAAGAACTGGGGAATCTGGGCGGACCGCCTCTTATGTACCACGTGCCTGACGTCAAGGGGGACCAACGCCGGGGCAGTCCCTCTGAAGATAGCTAGCTAGAATTTTTCCGGTGCTGACGCCCGCCGGCTTCAGTCCTAATGGTGTAACCTGCTGCAAGAGCTGTGTCTCGAAGTAAGATCTTAGGATTCGTGCAAAGAGCTACTCGTTCTTTGTGAAAAATCAAATAAGGGATTTTGAACATGAGGGCCTGGAGCTCGGAAATTCTACGAGCAGAAGTAATTGCCACCAAGAAGAGCGTCTTCCACGATAAAAACTTCAAGTCTGCGGAGGCTGCAGGCTCAAAGGGAGGAAGGGTAAGTTTCTTGAGGACAAAGTTTAAGTCCCAAGGCGGAGCTGGAGCCCGGACAAGGGGCCTGAGATGAAGGACTCCTCTCAGGAAAGTTTTGGATATCTCAAGCTGGGCAAAAGCCTTATCCACGAAAGGGACATGGTAAGCTGAAATGGCCACCATATGGACGTTCAAAGAGGAGTGACTAAGACCTAGATCGAAAAGATGACGCATGTACTCAAGCAGAATGGTCAGAGGGCAGGAAAAGGGCTCAACGTTCCTGGACGCAGCCCAGATAGAAACTCTTTTCCATTTCATGGCATAGATGGACCTAGTGGAGGGCTTTCTAGCCTCCACCAGAATCTCGGCCACCTTAGGAGAAACGCCAAAACAAGCTTGAGCTAGGTCTGTAGGAGCCATGCGTGAAGTTGAAGGGACTTGAGTCCCGGATGGACCAGGGTCCCCTGATCCTGGGTCAGCAATCCTTGATATAAAGGAAGAGGAAGAGGAGGAGCCTCTGAGTATTGCTGTAGAAGAGAGAAACAGATTTGCCTGGGCCAGAAAGGAGCGATCAGAATCATTCTCGCTCCTTCTAAAGCAAGCTTCTGTAGCACACGAGGGACCAGAGGAACTGGGGGAAAAGCATAGATGAATCTGTCCTTCCAGTTTAGAGATAGAGCGTTGCTCCAGAAAGCACCCCGCTCTGGAGCGAGCGAGCAGAAGATTGGAAGCTTTGCGTTTTGGGAGGAAGCGACTAGGTCTATCTGAGGAGTCCCCCAAATCTGGAAGATACTTTTTAGAACTTTTTCGTCCAATTCCCACTCGTGTGGAAGAGCCGACGAGCGACTTAGTCTGTCTGCCAGGACATTGTTGACTCCCAGAACATGGATCGCCGTGAGGTGAAGGTTGTGGAGAGTTGCCCAATCCCAGACCCTCATCGCTTCCCTGCACAGCGGGTAGGACCGAGTTCCTCCCTGCTTGTTGATGTACCACACCACGCACATGTTGTCCGTTTGGACAGCTAGGTGACCGGGAAGGATGTATTGGTGAAGGACCTGGAGCACATACAGCACTGCTCGAAGCTCGAGCACGTTGATGTGGAGAACCATCTCCAACTTTGACCAAAGGCCTTGGGTTTGGGGAGGACCCAGATGGGCTCCCCAACCTTCGCCTGAAGCGTCCGTGGTCAGAGTCTGATCGGGGGGAGGATGAAAAAAGAGGACCCCGGAAGAGGTTCTCTCAACCATCCACCATTGCAAGTCTCTTACCATTGGCGAGGAGATCAGAACCAGATGATCTAGGTCATCTACTCGTTTATCTCACTGAGATCGAAGAGTCCACTGAGAGATTCTCATGTGGAGGCGTGCGCTCGGAACCATCGGGATGGCCGCCGCCATAAGCCCCAGTAGACGGAGCACTGAACTCGCCGGGACCCTCCAGTGATCCGATAGGAGGGAAATCTGAGACTGGAGGGAGGCCCCCCTGTCCGGAGGCAGAAAGGCCTTGCACAAAGTTGTGTCGAGAATTGCCCCGATGAACTGGAGCCTCTATGAAGGATCCAGGTGAGACCTGGAATGGTTGATGGTAATACCCAGGCCAGTGAAAACCTGCTGGGTGAGGGAGAGAAAATGCAGGAGTTCCTCCCTGGACGGGCTGCCAGGAGCCAGTCGTCCAGGTAGGAAAAAACCTGAGCTCCCAAAGAACGCAGGTGGGCCGCTACCACCGCCAGGAATTTGCTAAAGACTTGGGGGGGCCGAGGCAAGACCAGATGGGAGCGCCCGGAATTGGTAGTGGACCCCTTGGAATGCAAACCTGAGGTACTTTCAGTGCAAAGGGCGAATGGGGATGTGCAGGTACGCATCCTGCATATCTAGTGCACAAAGCCATTGGCCCGGCCGAAGCAGGGGTAAAGGGGATTGAAGGGAGAGCATCCTGAAACATAGAAACATAGACTTTGACGGCAGATAAGGACCGCTTAGGCCCATCTAGTCTGCCCATTTCCTACCTACAGGATAGGCCGAGATCCTAGTTAACCAACAGCCTATATCTTCCTGCCCCACAAGAATTGCCTTATGTCTGTCCCATGCATTCTTGAATTCTCCCACAGTTTTAGACCCACAACTTCCTCAGGAAGGCTGTTCCATGCATCCACTACCTCTCTGTGAAATAATACTTCTCACATTGCCCCTGAACCGCCTCCTCTTCTATCTTTTAAATTGTGTCCCCTTGTTCTTGCAAGTCTCTTTTTCTGAAAGATGCTATCCTCTTGGACTTTGTTGATTCCCTGAGGTACTTGAAAGTTTCTATCATGTCCCCCTCTCCTTCTTTCCTCAAGGGTATACATATTAAGCTCCTTTAGTCTCTCCTCATACGGCTTCTCTTGCAGATCCTGCACCATTTTGCTTGCCCTCCTCTGACTGCCTCTATCCTGTCTATGTCCTTGCGGAGATGGGGTCTCCAGAACTGGACACAGTATTCCAGATGGGGTCTCACCAACTGTCTGTACAGAGGGATAACAACTTCCTGTTTTCTGCTGCTGATGCCTCTCCTATACATCCCAGTATACCCCCGGCCCTCCCTACTGCCTTCTCACATTGCTTGCTAACCTTAAGGTCATCTGATATGATTACCCCCAGGTCCCTTTCCTGTTTTGCTGTTGACACTACCTCCCCACCCACTGTGTATTCTTCCCCTGGGTTCTTGTTTCCCAGGTGCATTATTTTCTCTTGTATTCCACATACAGGTTCAGGGAGCTGAGATCGAGAATAGGTCTGAGATCTCCGGTCTTCTTTGGAACAAGGAAGAAGTGGGAATAGTACCCCGTCCCGTAGAGGTGAGGAGGGACGGGCTCTATAGCCTGTTTCGCAAGAAGCGCTTGAGATTTCTTCCCTGACCAAAGGAAGATGGTCCCTTGAGTAAGCGGAGTTCAGAGGGGGTGACGGGAGGTTTCTGTAGAAACTCTATGGAGTGCCCCTCTGCTATGATCTGAAGCACCCATGAACTGGTTATCCTCTCCCAACCCGGAAGGTGGAGGGAGAACCTCCCTCCTACCGGTTCCTCTGGGCGCCTGGAGGCGGTGGGAGAGGAAAGGAGTCAGGTGGTGTGAGGCAGCGCCGCAGCTGGGGCACGACGCTTAGTGGCCCGCCTTCCCTGAGGTTTCCGCTGAGGCCGCGCGCCCGCGAAGGGACGGCGCTGTGGGGATGGGGACGGTACATTGAATCAACGGATTTAAGGGTCGTCCCCTTCTCTGAAATCAGTGATGATGTCCTTGACATCACCACCGGAAAAGCACAGAACCCCTGAAAGGTGCTTCTTGATGGCTGACTGCTCCCGGGACCAGACCTGACACACGGAGTTATCGTGACGCCAAGACTTACGGCTAACGCAGAGCCTCGCCCCGAGTGTGTCCACTCGCATCATAGGTCGCCCTCAGAATGTGACAACTGGCCCAACGAGCAGAACGGACCAGGTCGGCCAACTCCTGCTTGAGTTGAGAGTCAGGCAAAGAGTCGATCTTGGATTCCGCCTGGGTAAGGACAGCCTTCTGGTAATCCCACATATGTGCTACATAGTTCAGGGCCCTAATCCCCAGTGTGGAAGAAGCGCAGATCTTCCTTACATACTGATCCAGAAGGCGAGATTCCTTATCCGGGGGAGATAAGCTCAAGTGTTTCGGGTGTGCTCACCGGTCACAACCGAGTCTGCACGGGGGTGAGAGTCTAAAAAGTCTACACCCTCCGGAGCCTGGTGTAGCCTGTTCGACTTCCTGGGAAGTGGGGCTAAAGCCGACGGTTGTTTCCAAATAGTGGAAACAAGGTGGGCGTGAGGCTCGATCCAGGGTGGCACTAAGGTAGGAGCCGTAAGGGGCAAGTCCAGATGTTCAGCGAGTTTTACCCGCTGAGGATCTGGTTCTAAGGAATGCCACTGATGGACTTCCTGGATCTTCCTGAGCAACCTCGAGGGAAGGATCCTCCGGAGGAGACTTCGGAGGAGTCCTCGGCCGGGGCTTGGACGGAGAGCGTGGCTCGTCGTCTTTCTCAGAACATCCATCGCAGGCGTCCGAGGAGTCCGAGAGAGAGAGAAGGAGAGGAAGAATCTGAAGCAGGGTAAGACTCCCTAACCCGTCTAGGAGGAGGAACGGGTTCCTTGGGAGGGATCCCAGAACGCGTGTCCTGCCCCTCTCTGGATCCCGAGGGCAAAACCCAGGAATCCGGAGGAGGAGAGGGAGAGTGCCGTCTAGGAGCGACGGGAGCCGGGGGTGGCACCGTCGCCATAAGACGGTTCCGACTTCCTTGGTGAGCTGAGCCTTGGCCTCAGCCCACCAAGAGGCAAGAGTTCTCGAAGATCCACCGCAGCCTAGGGGCGTGGAGGAGGACGGGGATAGTTGCACGGAGGAAACCGAGGGGAATATCCGTAACCCGGCTGCGGGTATCCCGGAGTCAGGTACTGTGGCGTCGGGTACTGCGGTGTCGAGGGAGTCGGCACCAGATACGGCGGCGCAAGATACTGCGGACCTGGGAAAACCGGTGTCGGATACAACGGCGGATACCCAGGCACTGGGGGAGCTGCCGGAGCAGACGGCCCAGCCGGGTACTCCACGGGCGGATCAGTCGGGATAGGCCCGTGGGGTGGAGGGCCTGAAGGAGGAAGAAAATCCCCCGCCGGCGTCGGAGGGGCCAGTGTCGGAACCGGCGTCAGATCCGGTTAATCAGGAAGAGGATCGGACGGTAGCCCAGGGTCCCGAGTCTCGTCCAGGGACGGAGGAGAAAAATCCCCGGGTCAGGCAGGGGACTGGGGCTCCCTGATGGCAGCTAAGGCTGCGGGAGCCCTGGAACGACGGAACGGGCAGGTTCCGGCCAGAGGCTCGAGGCCCGCGCACGCCGGAGGAGCTGATGTGTGGCAGGGCCGAAGTCCAGGCTCGCGCCAGAGGAGCCGGGCGCCAGGCTTGGGGTCCTCGCCGGAGACAGGCCGAGGAAGAGAGAGGAGGCACGGTCCAGGGGACACTGCTGAGCGCCGCCCCGAAGGGTTGAGCGTACTGCAGTGCCTTTTCTCCCGCAGACGCCGGAGGAGCCGACGTCCGCTTAAGGGAGGTGCCCGCACCAGTAGGGCCGCAGGGCCTGGCGGTAGTACTGGGGCAGGAGTCTCCTTTGTTCCGGAGACGCCTGGGCGGCCCGAACTCAACCTGTTAGGCGGCCGACGCCTCCTCCAAAGCCTTGGAGGCTGCTCGGCCGGGCGACCTCCGGAGGGATGTTGGCTGTTCACGACCGCTGGAGTCGCCGAAGAGGAGGCCTCTCCCCGTGCCTTCCTTGTCCCGCTTCTGTGCCCCTTCAGGGGAGGTCAACGCCTGCTGAAGTTTTCTGAGCTCTTTCTCCATCGCAGACATCTTCTTTTTGAGGAGATGGGCTTCGAGGGACTGCTGGCGTCGTCTGCGGGTGGCCGCGTTGAACCGGAGGCAGTGCGGACACTTGTCGACTGCGTGGTCGGGGCCTAGGCAGAAGAGGCAGAGGGAGTGACCATCTTTGTGAGGCAGTTGGACGCCGCACAAGTCACACTTATTCTTTGAAGGGGACGACATATACTGACGCTCACCTGACAAAAGAGGAATAAAATTCTGAAACTATTCGGGGACAACGGCAACAGGACTGAGCGATAAGAACTTAACCGCGAGGCGCTGCACAAGCTGACAGCGGAAAGAATTGAAGGCGGGCGTCCGACCGCCTCTTATACCGACGCCGCATAACGCCGGTCACCTGACGTGGGGCGGCTCGCCAGGGACCGCTAGCTAGAAATTTTTCCCGGGGTCCTGCTGCCAGCTGCGCCAGTCCTATATGTAATTACCTACTGCAAGAGCCCTCTTGAAGTAAGATGTGGGGATGCTGGGGGACCGCCCCCTTTTATGTCATGCCTGACGTCGAGGAGTGGCTGACGCTGGGGGCGGTCCCCCGCTGGATATTGCTAGCTAGAATTTTTCTGTGGGGTCCTGGTGCCTGCCAACTCCAGTCCTAATGGTGTAACCTACTGCAAGACTGGTTTCTCAAAGTAAGATCTGGGGGAAGATGGCAGGTTTAGGTAGTTTAAGGCAGAGAAGGGAATAAGAGAAATTTCACAGGGAAGGAGTGTTGTAGTTAGTAAGAGGGAGGAGGCTTAGAGGGGGAGTGGCTAACGTGTATTCAGGTGGTTCACCATCTCATGATGCAGGGACCATTCGTATGATGCCTCTCCAACATGAATGAGAGCATCTACCAGTTGACTATTCTCTCCAGTAACATAAATCACCAGGAGATCTGCACCCAAGCTGCACATGAGGGTCCAGCTGCAGAGGGCCTCCCGACACAAGGGAAGGGAGTTACACCATGCCTGTTCAGGTAGAACATGGTGGTGGTGTCTGTCTGGACCTGCATGATGTGACCCCTGACTAGAGAAGCAAATTCCGTCAGTGCCAGCCGCATTGATGGAACTCCAGCAGGTTTATGTGGTGACAGGACTCCTTGGGTGACCAGAACCTGTGGGTTCTGTGTTCCCCCAGATACACTCCCCATCCCATCAGAGATGCTTCCGTAACGAGTGTGATGGTTGGTTCTGGGCGGATAAATGGGATTCCTTCCTTCAGGTGTTCTGGAATCAGCCACTGGTGGATGGCATCCCTCATTGACTGGGTCACTGTGATCAGCCGGTCCAAGTGTCCTAGGCACTGGGATATTTGATGGCCCAACTCCCACTGGAGGTGACACATCCACCAGTAGGGCCAAAGAACCACGCTGGTGCAGGATATCATATACCCCAGCAGCCTCAAGAAATCCCAGGCAGGGTGCGAGAGCCCAACCTAAAATGATTGGACAAAGATGATAAGATCCAGTGCTTGGTCAGCAAAGAGGTGGGCCTTGGCCTACAAGAAGTCGAGTTTTGCCCCAATGAACTTGATCACCTGCTTCGGTACCAGTTCAAACTTGTCAGGGTTGACCAACAGGCCCAGGTTTTGACGTGTCTGGAGAGCCAGCTTTCTGGACATCTCCGCAGCCTTCCTGGATGGACCAGCTGACAGTCATCCATGTAGGGGGTACACCCTGCCCCCTAGGCGCCACTGGTGGACTGCCACCACTGCCATGCCCTTGTTGAAGACCCCGGGTGCCTAGAAGAAACTGAAGGGCATCTCCTGGAAATGGTTCAGAACCCCTTCCACTCAGAACGTGAGGTACCAATGGTGGGACTGATGGACGGGGATAAGGAACTGCATATCCTGGAGGTCAAGGGAGCAGGACCACATGTTCGGCTCTAGCAATGGCATGATCCGATTCAGCGTGACCATCCTGAACTTGCATTTTGATATGAACTGGTTCAGATCGGGCAGATCTGGGTGCCCCTGTCCATTTCAGGACCAGAAAGTACCTGGATATATAACCCTAACCGACCAGGGTGTCTGGGACACAGGCTATTGCCCCTTTAGTAAGGAGTGAGCAATGTCCTCCAGTGACACCATGGACTCCCGAGGTACATGGAGGTGGTAATGTGGTAGAGCCTCGAAGTACAGAGACAGCCTTCTGCCCACCTCAGCCAGCACCCACTTGTCCGTTGTGATAGCAGACCAACATGGCAAGAAGTGACATAGCTGACTGATGGAACGCACAGACAAGGAAAGAACCCCCCCCCCCAAAAAAATCCATAACTGGGTAGCTTTTGCAGCAGCACCGGCCAGAAGGAAACCATCACCCCTGCTCCATTTCTTAGAAGCCTCGTTACCGGACTTCAGCTTGGGGCGTCAGGCCCTGTAGGGCATCTACTGGGGCTACTGCCGAAGAGGCTGTGGCTGAAAGGACTGAAAAACCTATTTCTTAGGCTTATTTATCAGGTCCTTCCGAGACAATACCACAGAATCCAGGGTGGCACTGGACTTCTCGATACGGGTGAGATGCCCTCCCACCCCGGGACCAAATAAGTCGGTGCTGAAAAAATACAGGTTACTCACCTGTAACAGGAGTTCTAGGAGTGGCATATGTTGTTCATCATCACTGTCTGGCAGGTACACTGCCACTTTAAGATGGTCCGGAAGATCTTCAGGCTGGCTCCTCCCACCCACCCGGGTGGTAAAACCCTCGGCTCCGCCCCATGACGCCAGATACTAGCACGCTGGAAGCCGGACTGTGCGCCGAAGCCAGGGAAGCTGGGTGGGTCCATGTGGATGAACAACATATACCACTCCTAGAACTCCTGTTACAGGTGAGTAACCTGTATTTCTAGGGATGTGGATATGTTGTTCGAGCCACACTGTCTGGCAGACTCCTAGCAGTTCTCCGGGAGGAGGGAGGCAAGGCACACACCCCCCCTACTTAGGGAACAGGGACTGGAGAACTGAGGTCCCAAAACCAGCATCCCGGCGTGACTCTAGGTCAATGTGGTAATGGGAAATGAAGGTGTGTGCTGACTTCCAGGTAGCAGCCCTGCAGATTTCCTGGATAGGGACATTCCTGGAAGCAGCCATTGAAGCAGTGGTATGAAGGGTGGAATGAGCTCTTAGCCCTTTGGGAGGCTCCTTACCCGCCAACCTATAGCAGAGATCAATGCAGGAAGTGATCCACCTGACAATCGTCCACTTGGCTGCAGGTTTGCCAAGTGTAGTGTAGGTGACAAACAGCTGGCAAACCTCTCCTCAAACTTCCGCTGTACGCTCTTTATAGTAGGCGAGCGCTCTTCTCAGGTTCAAAGTATGGAGCCTGTACTCGGCCTCCGAGGTGTGATTCAGGTATAACACCGGCAGAGTCAGCATCTGATTCAGGTGAAACTTTGACACCACCTTTGGAATAAATTTCGGTTGGGGGAATAGGACAACCTTTTCCCTGTGGAAGACCAGGTGAGGAGATTTGATGGAAAGCGCCTGGAGCTCCCCAATCCTTCTGGCTGACATGATAGCCACCAAGAACGTGGTCTTCCATGACAGGTGAGAGATGTCACACCTGTGCACTGGTTCGAATGGCTCGCCCATGAGCACAGACAGTACCAGCAGTAAATCCCACCGAGGTGAAGCTTCATGCACCGGAGGGGATAAGAGATCTAGACCCTTGAAAAAGTGCCAGACCACCTTCTCTTGTGTCACCGACTGCTTGCCAGCAGGTGCACCTTAAGGGTCGTCGACCAGAGCCCTTGCTGGGAAAGGGACCACAGGTAGTATAAAATGCTAGCCAACGGGCAGGACAAGGGGTCCAACCCCTTACCCTGACAACAAATGGAGAATCTCTTCCATTTAAAGGCATAACATTTTCTGGTCGACTCCTTGTGGGATGCCTCAATGACGCTGAGGACCTCGTCGGAAAGACTCAAGACCTGGAACTCTAGTCGCTCAGGAACCAGGCCGTCAGGTGCAGGGACAGAAGATCCAGATGGAGTACCTTCCTCTTGTTGACGGACAGCAGGCCGGACGGGCTGGAAGCCGCCTCGGGAGCCTGGAGCTGAGGAGATCTGGATACCAGAACTGGCGAGGCCAGTCTGGGGCTACCAGGTTCACCTGCGCTTTGTCTCTCCTCGCCTTGAGGAGCAAGGGAAATGGAGGGAAGGCGTAAAAGAGGCCTGGGGTCCAAGGCCTCGAGAAGACATCCCCCGGCAGCAAACCCTGCTGAAGGGAAGGGCATGATAAAGCCTCAGCTTGGCATTCTCCCTGGAGGCGAACAGGTCCACCCCAGTGGGAGAACAGGTCTTGTATTACCTCCAGCAGGAGAGACCACTCGGGAGATGCATCGCCTATCCAGCTAAGGGCATCGGCCAGACTGTCCAAGGCTCCTGCCACATGAATGGCTAGGAGATCCGCCTCCAGGCTGAGCAGAAGAAACCAAATGCGAAGAGCCTCCTTGCACAGAGGCAAGGAGTGCGTCCTGCCCTGTCGGTTGAGATAGTACATGGTCATGGTGTTGTCCATCTGGACCTGGACCATTTGACCCCAAAGGAACAGAGCAAAGGCAGGCAGGGCTAGCTGGACCACTTGGAGCTCCAACAGGTTGATGTGGCATCGGGACTCCTGAGGGAACCAGAGTCTGTGGGCTCTGTGCTCCCCCAGGTGGGCACCCCAACCCATCAGAGAGGCGTTGGTCGCAAGATGACCGTCGGCTTGGGGCAGACAAATGGGATTCCCCTCCTGCGGATGAGCTGGGACAAGCCACCATTGCAGGCTGTCCCACATCTCCTAGGTCACGGAGACTGGCTGGTCTAGGTGACCTGAGTGCTGAGACCACTGGCGGGCCAGCCCCCACTTCAGGGGGCGCATATGTCAGTGGGCCCAATGGACCACGCTGGTGCAGGCTGCCATGAGACCCAGAAGGCGCAGGAAGTCCCGGCAGGGGCGCAATTGCCCAACCCGAAATGACTGGGCAAAGGAGGAAAGGACCTCGGCCCTGTCCGCGAGGAGCCGGGCTCTGGCTCTAGAGAGAGTCGAGTTCCGCACTGATGAACTGAATAGCCTGCGAAGGCACGGGTTCCGACTTGGCCTCGTTGATGAGGAGGCCAAGTTGACAGTAAACCTGGAGGACCAGACCTCTGGACCGCTCCACCTCCAACCTGGAGGGGGCTGCTATCAGCCAATCGTCCAGGTAAGGGTAGATTCGAACCCCTCAGTGCCGCAGGAATGCTGCCACCACTGCCATGCATTTGCTGAAGACCCTGAGAGCTGATGAAAGGGCGAAGGGCATGACCCGGAACTCGTAGAGGGTTCCCTCTGCTCGAAAGCGGAGGAACCGCTTATGAGACGGATGGATTAGGACGTAAAAGAATGCGTCCTGAAGGTCCAGGGAGCAGAATCACACACCCTATTCCAGGGATGGTATGATCTGAGCCAGAGTCACCATCCGGAAGGTGCATGGCCTTAGGAACTTGTTCAGATCATGCAGATTGAGAATGGGGCGCCAGCCCCCCAACTGTTTTGGAACCAGGAAGTTCCTGGACACAAACCCATGGCAAGGAGGAGGATCCACCACCTTGATGACTACCCCCCTTGCGGAGGAGCAGAACTATGTCATCTCGGAGAGCCGACAGGGAGGCTATGGATCCGGTGTCCCCCTGCGGGGCACGGGTTCGAAAAGGAGGGACCTGCTCGAATTCCAGAGGAAGGCTCCTGCCAACCACCTCCAGCACCCAGCGGTCTGTGGTGACAGCAGACCAGGCGGAAAGGAAGTGTCTGAGACGGCCCCCCACAGGGGGACCCAGGGGTGGTGAGATGGGGTTGGGGGTGGCACCCCGCAACCAGTCACTGGGCAGGCTTGCAGGAGGAGGAACTGGCCAAGGGGCCACCCGGGCCCTTCCCCCCCTAGGCTTCCTGACCGAGGAAGCGATGGACTTGGCTTTAGGGAGCCAAGCATGAGCCTGCTGGTCCTGCTGCTGGTGCTGCTCGGCAGATCTTGCCGCAGGAGCGGAGAGACAAAAGGCTTTATGCTGCTGATGGCGACCTTTATCCCTCTGAGCAGATGCAACAGAGTCTAAGATGGCACTGGATTTCTCAATGCGCTGGAGGTGACCCTCCACCTCGGGCTCGAACAGGTCAGTGCCTAGAAAGAGGACATCTGCTAGCTTGTGTTGGGTGTCTGACATAAAGGTCGAGATCTGCAACCAAGCCCTGCGATGCATGGCCATTGCGTCCGCAATTGACCGGGCACAGGAGTCTCCGATGTCCAGAGCCGTCCGGAGCTGTTTAGCCACCGCCCTTCCCTGGTTCCAACTCCCGAACCTGCTTGACCGTGGTCTGAAGGTCAGCCGGGAGATGCGGGAGCACCTCACCCAGGGAGCTCAACAGGGCGAAAGAAATGTGCCATCAGAATGGCCGAGCTAGTCTGGTGAAGGTCCAAAGAGGCAGCAGCATACACTTTCCCCCCCCAGCTTTTTGGACTGCTTATCTGGGAGCTTGTCGACATCCCTTGTGTTGCCTGAGCATTTGAAAACAGAACCGGCCACTAACCCCTCGGCAGAGGGATGCTCCGAGAAGCCGGAGAGGGAGCTGGTAGGGACCGCATAGTTGCAGGCCATCCTGGCTGAAGGCGCAGGGCAGGAGTCCCGGTGCTGCCAGAGCTCTAAAGCAGGACCCACAATGGCCTCGGCCACAAGGAAGGCCTCCGTGGGAGAATCCCCTTTGTCCAGAATCTCTGTATGGGGATATCTGGCCCGTTTCTGCACAGGTTCGAGAGGCATCCTGGTGGACTCCGAGATGAGTCTAAGAATACCCAGTAACAATGTGGGGATCTCATCCACGGACAGACAGACCCCTCTCCCACCCGAGGGTTCCAGGTCGACTGGATGGGAATGCAACGAGGAGTCCTCGGACTCCGAAGAGTCCATGTACACCTGCTGACCGCCTGAGCCACTTTCCACACGCCAAGGACGATTGGGGGATGAGAGTGACAGACAGCTGATGGGACAAACCTTGAGCCGACCGAGAATCCTTGGTTGACACCCCAATCTTCAGCTGTGGAGGTGGTGGTTCCACCACAATGGGCGGAGCAGCTGGTTTTGGCCGAGCAGTGGGTGCCGAAACCGGATCCTCGACCGAGGAACCGGGGGCGGGAGACGTTACGGCCATTCAGGCAACAGCCATTTAATAGCTGGTGTGGAAGCCAGCGCCAGCTTGCTGCTGGCCAAAAGAAGTTGCTGCCACATGAAGTCCTCATAGCGCCGACTCAACTTGCACTGGAGCCTCTCCTCGGCAGAATGGCAGCAGGCAGAAGGAGTGGGAGAAACCCGCTGTTCCTCGGTTCAGGGTCCTTGACGGGGGACGTCTGCTCAGCAGGCTGAGGCAAGTCCTTGGAGAGCACCGAGAGCACCGGTGTCCGAGAAAGAGAGTTGTCAGCCTCCTCAGCCGACAACCTATTGGTGGGCTCAAGAAAAATCTCGGCCTCGTCAACAGTCTCGGACGGCTGGTCTGACGGGGACTCCATGAAACCTGCAGCCCGGGTCGCAATCTCAACCGAAGCTGAGAGGCTACGATTCGGGGAGCGAGATCTCTCCCGCTCCCATGAATGGCATCATTCGGACTTACCTTACTTTGAATCCGAGAGGAATCGATAGAGCTCCCGAAAGGAAGCTGTGTAGGAAGAGCCCAAATGAAGCGGGATAAAGGATGAAGCCGAGGAGCAACTTGCCACAGCCTGGGCCACCTCCTCCTCGAGGGCCATGAGCTGTTGTAGCTGTTCTGCGGAGCCAGCAGCTGGACACCACCCAACGGGCCTCCTTTGACTTGACCGTCGGGTACAGTTTCTCTGGTCGCCCCAGCTGAAGTTGGGCAGCGTGGTCCTCGAGCACCGATGGAGAGATGGACAGAGATCGCAAGCCTGTGGATCGTGGCTGAGACAGTAAACGCACATGGTGTGTGGGTCGGTGTGAGACATCTTCTGCCCGCAAGGGCACTGACGGAACCCAGGAATGGACTTGTCTTCCAACGCAGCCACGAGGGAAGGTGGAGAAGACCTAACTTGAGTGAGTCAGAGTAAGTTTTGGGAAAACATCCAAAGATTTAAGCTCCAAGGACTACAAAACATGAGATCGCTAAGGGGGGAACCCGAGCTTCCAAGCGGTAAGGAAGATCTGGCGTCATGGGGCGGAGCTGAGGGTTTTACCACCCGGGTGGGTGGCAGGAGCCAACTTGAAGACCTTCCGGTCCATCTTAAAGCAGCAAGGTACCTGCCAGACAGTGCGGATCGAACAACAGGGACACTGACCAGCTTAGGTTGGGTGTCTGTCGTGAAGGTGGACAGACGTAGTCAGGCCCTGTGATGTGGAGACCAGTGCTGCCATGGGACGGGTACACAAGTCACCCATGTCCAAGGCCGTCTGGAGCTGGTGTTCAGCCAGTGACTGACCACAGTCTCTGAAGCCTTCAGTGCCATTTGCTGATCAGCAGAGAGGTGAGGGAAGACTGCATCTTAGACCCTCATCAGGGAGTGACAGAAGCTGCCCATCATCATGGCATAACTAGCCTGACGGAGACCTAGTGACAATCTTGCGGGGTTCCTTGTCTGAAAGTTAGCATATGTCCCCCTGATGTCCAGACTTGAGTAACACTGAATCTGTGACCACCCTCTCCAGGCAGTGTTGGGACAAGAACCCAGAAAGGAATTCCACAGGGACTGCATGCTTGTGGACCATTCGGGCAGACTCTGCCAGGCAGGATGCTGCGAACACTCCAAGGCCAATCCATAAATGGCTTTAGCCACAAGGAAGGCGACCCATAGTGGTCTGTCCTTGTTCAAAATGTCAATAAGGGGATATTTAGCCCTTTTTTTGGACTGTCTCAAGCAGGACAGACACGGACTCTGAGATGAGTCAGAGAAATGCCCTAAAGGACACTGGGCGTGCCCGGTGGTCAGCTCCTCAACTGATCCTTGGTTGAAGAGAAGAGTGCCAGAGCAGGCCATGAAGTCGTGATCAGATTTGTCTGAGAACCTCGCAGGTATCCTCTCCCAGGGTGATCCTCGCCAACAACTGGCCTGGCAAGCTGGAGACCAAACGGGCCTCCTTAGTTGGAGCAGCTACCACGTGGCTGCACCTGAAGAGGTAGAGAAGCACATGCAGGTTGGGGGTAAGCGGAACACCTGCATGACATGGACCAGCAGAAGAGCCACTGGCGGCAGCTAGGCAACCTGACGTCCAGAGGGTAGAGCCCCATTCTGCCCTGCGATGGTCTACTGTTGCCAGAAGAGTTTTTCGTAGGACTGTCACAGCTTATGATGGTGCCTCTCCTCACCAGAGGATGAGAAGTCGGTGACAGACATCTTCTGCTGACACTGAATACAGAATTTGAACCCTGACTTCCATTGCTCCACTGCAGTTTGACAAGAGAAGTCGAAGGAACTAAGGGAATACGGTAATTAAATGGAAAAAGGAAAAAACAAACGAAAAAAAAAAAAACACTGGTACAAAGTTCACCTACAGCTGCACTAAACCTAAGTGGGAGCAGCGAAAGAGGTGACCTGTTCTTCCAGTGGAAAGAAAGAACTGACGTCACGGGGCAGAGTCGGAGGAGATACTACCTGGGTGGTGGGAAGAGCTTAGCTGAACGATGTCTGGCCAATCAGACTGTTCCAGTGGAACTGCCAGAGTGTGGACAGTGAACTATATCCATGCCCCTAGAATATCAAGTTCCTAGCAGATCAATTTTATTGCAAATTTCTTAATCACAATATATTTAATACGTACAATTTTGTAGCACTCCTAAATTTAGGAAAACAGTAAAAATCTGAGGGAGAAATCAGGAATCTTGATCATACCTGACTGGGACATACTGCCAGAGCAGAGGAGGTGACAAAGTTGAGACAGTTTATCACTACATATTGCAGCATATTGAGCTGCACAATAATCTTAGTATAATTTTTTTTTTTTTTACAATGATAAAACAGGTGAAATAGCCATTTACTTGCTGTATGACCTTAAACAAGGCCCTTAACCTTTCAGTGCTTTAGGCCACCCAGCTGCAAAAGTAGGTGAAAACAGGACTCCACAAAAAACGAGACACTGCTCAGCTGGGCTATCCAGGCTGAAAAAACAAACATTTACAAAACCATAAAAAGTTACATGCACACACTGAACATACTCATTTACCTTCTTGGGTATCAATCATCCCACCGCAGTCAGGGTCTGAGTCAGCGGGTTCAGGCTCTATAAAGTTAAACATTATAAAGGGAAATAATCAGTCACCGCACAGCACACTGCACTGCTCTATGTCACTAGAGGTCTGCTGTTCCCAATGCCTTTACTGATTTGTAGGCTGATTACTCACGAATTAGACTAGGACAAGGTTCATAGCTAGCAGGGATTGAGCTCAACATAAACTTACTGGCTTAGGACTTAGTCCATACTGCTGAGGGACAACTGGACTCATCCCCTATCCTCCTGTGTTGGCTTTTTTTTTTTTTTTTTATAAATATGCCAGCATCAGTCTCTGTTAACACTGCCATCTTCCCCTCTGTTAACAATAGAAAAATCCATCCCAATCCGAGCCCCACCAACCTAGTCATCTGCCATGTGCCCCCTACTGTCACCAAGTATTATTTCAAAAAAAAAAAAGCTCAGCACATCACAAAGGTTGGAAACCCTCAGTCTCACAGCCGGGCCCAAATGCTAGAATCACACACTAAAAGATATTTGTGTAATTGTGACCTGGCAATATACTGACATTTGGGCTTAGTGCCGAGACTGACAGGATGAAGATATTTGTGCTGCAATGGATTATGTTTTACAGAACAGGATACAAAAAAGGGCACATGTAAGGAAAGGGTGGGGAGGGTAGTGAAGCCCAGATGGATGTGTCCTACTATTCTGAATCAACAGGGAAGCAAAAGTGCTTTAAGACTCCGAAGAGCCATGCTGTACCCTAAAACACATTTAAAGAGATTTTCCGACCCAGTTGAAAGCAGCTACCACTCACGAATTGTGGTAGCTGCCATCAACGATGGTTATTCTAGCCAGGATTGAAGTAGTAACAGCAACCTACATCTTTGTTATATCCCTCGTAATTTTTGTTTAGAGATGGGCTGCCCGATCATTTCTGAGTGCCCTGGTCCTGCTGACGCGCCTCTGCGCTCAAGCACGTAATGACGTGTGACCAGGGACAGCGTGGGGGCGTGCCCCATTGAAATGAATGGGGCTGAATTTCCCTTCCATTTTTCAGCTCAAGAATGCCCACTTAGAGATTAATGAAGGGCACTACTCAACTAACAAGGCCCTTGTACCTGGCTAGAAAAAACAACATTGAGGGCAGCTACCACAATACGTGAGTAGCTCCTTTACATCAGAAAATTACTTTAAATTTGGCAGGGAAGGGACAGTGTGATTTAACCTGTTGGCTAGCCCCCCCAAAAAGCATGAACCTGGGGAAAAACAAGGTAGAATACACATAGAACAATACATGGGGTGGTGTATACTACAAGAATCTGAGAGGACATGTATTACATTCAAGTAACCACATCAGCCCATGCTTTCTTCTATGTAATTTCTGGACATCAATTTTTTCCTCACCCTTTCTCGTATGTTGCCATCAATGTTATGCTGGAATTCTGTTACTGACTGTGCCACATCCCTGAAATACAGGTTACTCACCTGTAACAGGAGTTCTAGGAATGGTATATGTTGTTCATCCATACTTACTGGCATGTTGCTTGCCGCTTTAAATCTTGCCGGAAGGTCTTCAAGCTGGCTCCTCCTACCCACCCAGGTGGTAAAACTCTCGGCTCCGCCCCATGACGCCAGATCTAGCCCGCTGGAAGCCAGGTTGTGTGTTGAAGCTGGGGTGGCTTGTGTGGATGAACAACATATACCATGCCTAGAACTCCTGTTACAGGTGAGTAACCAGTATTTCTAGGGACATGGATATGTAGTTCTATCCACACTTAATGGCAGACTCCTAGCAGTTCTCCGGGAGGAGGGAGGCAAGGCGCACACCCCCTACTTGGGAAATAAGGACTGGAGAACTGAGGTCTCAAAACCAGCATCCCGGCGTGACTCTAGGTCAATATGGTAATGGGAAATAAAGGTGTGCCGACTTCCAGGTAGCAGCCCTGCAGATTTCCTGGATAGGGACGTCCCTAGAAGCAGCCACAGAAGCAGCAGTATGGTGGGTAGAATGAGCTCTTATCCCTTTGGGAGGCTCCATGCCCGCCAACCTATAGCAGAGATCTATGCAGGAGGTGTGTCATAATTCCGCTATACAAGACACTAGTGAGGCCCCACCTGGAGTACAGTGTACAGTTCTGGAGACCATACCTACGTAAGGACACAGACAGGGTAGGGAAGGTTCAGAGGAGGGCAACAAAGATGGTGCATGGATTGCATCACAAGTCCTGTGAAGACAGGTTGAAGGAACTGAACATGTACTCCCTGGAGGAGAGGAGGGAGAGAGGGGATATGATAGAGACATACAAGTATCTTACAGGGAGGAACAGGGTGCAGGAAAACACTATTTTTAAGTGAAAAAGATGTTCCAGGACTAGAGGGCATGGGATGAAGTTGGAGGGAGGACGATTCAGAGGAAACATGAGAAAGAATTTCTTCACAGAACGGGTGGTGGACAAGTGGAACACCCTGCCAGAGGAAGTGGTGGGGGCTGAAACAATCACGGGATTTAAGAATGCATGGGATAGACATAAAGGAATTCTGGAGGTCAGGGGTAAGGGGCAACAGACTTCTAAGAAAACAAACTGAACTTACAAGCTCAAATGGGCAGACTGGGTGGGCCACAGGCCCTTATCTGCAGACATTGTCTATGTATCTATGACCCACCTGCCTATCGTTCGCTTGGCTGTATGTCTGCCAGGTGCAGCTTCAGCGTAGGTAACAAACAGCTGGCGAACCTCTTCCCGAACTTCAGCCGTACACTCCTTATAATAAGAGAGCGCCCTTCTAGGGTCCAGAGTATGGAGCCTATATTTGGCCTCCGAGGTGTGACTGGGGTAGAACACCGGCAGAGTCAACACCTGGTTAAGGTGAAACTCTGACAACACCTTTGGAAGGAATTTCGGTTGGGGGCGCAGGACAACCTTGTCCCTGTGGAAGACCAGATAAGGAGACTTGATGGAAAGTGCCTGGAGTTCTCCCATCCTTCTGGCTGACGTGATAGCCACCAAGAAGGCGGTCTTCCACGACAAGTGAGAGACGTCACACCTGTGCACCGGTTCGAATGGCTTGCCCATGAGCTTAGCTAATACTAGCAGTAGATCCCACGGAGGTGGAGGTTCTCGCACTGGAGAGGATATGTGATCAAGGCCTTTGAAAAAGTGCCAGACCACCTTCTCCTGCGCCACCAACTGCTTTCCGGCCCACGCCCGGTATGCAGAGATGGCTGCCAGGTGCACCTTAAGGGTCGTCGACCGAAGCCCTAGCTGAGAAAGGGACCATAGGTAGTACAGAATGCTGGCCAAGGAACAGAAGGAAGGGTCCAACAACTTATCCCGACACCAAATGGAGAATCTCTTCCATCTGAAGGCATAGCATTTTCTGGTCGACTCCTTAAGGGATGCCTCAACAACGTTGGGGACCTCGTCAGAAAGAACCAAGGACTAGAACTCTAGCCACTCAGGAACCAGGCCGTCAGGTGCAGGGATTGAAGGTCCGGGTGGAGACCCTTCTCCTGGTTGACTGAGATCAGGTCCGGGTGGGCTGGAAGCCGCCTCGGGAGCCTGGAGCTGAGGCTGAGGAGAGCTGGATACCAGAACTGGCGGGGCCAGTCTGGGGCTATCAGAATCACCTGCGCCTTGTCCCTCCTCACCTTGAGAAGCACCTTGTGGATCAAGGGAAATAGGGGAAAGGCGTAGAAGAGGCCCAGGGTCCACGGCCTCGAGAAGGCATCCCCCTGCAGCAAGCCCTGCTGAAGAGGGCAAGCATGAAACAGCCTCAGCTTCTCATTCTCCCCGGAGGCAAACAGGTCCACCTGAAGTGTGCCCCAGTGGGAGAACAGATCGTGTACTACCTCCGGCAGAAGAGACCACTCGTGAGATTCAGCACCTATCCTGCTTAGGGCATCGGCCAGCGTGTTGGAGGCTCACGCCACATGGATGGCTAGGAGAGCCGCCTTCAGTCTGCTCACGAGCGACCAAGTGCGGAGAGCTTCCTTGCACAGGGGCAAGGAGCGCGTCCCGCCCTGGCGGTTAAGGTAGTACATGGTCATGGTATTGTCCGTCTGGACCTGGACCACTTGACCCCGTACAAATGGAGCGAAGTCGGTGAGGGCTAGTCGGACCGCCCGAAGCTCCAGCAGGTTGATGTGGCACCAAGACTCCTGAGGGGACCAGAGGCCATGCGCCCTGTGCTCCCCCAGATGGGCACCCCAACCCATCAGAGAGGCGTCAGTCGTTAGAGTGACCGTCAGCTCGGGGTGGACAAACGGGATGCCCTCCTGCGGATGAGCTGGAGCAATCCACCACTGGAGAGCGTTCCACATCTCCGGGGTCACCGCCACTGGCTGGTCCAGAGGACCGGAGTGCTGTGACCATTGGCAGGCCAGTCCCCATTGTAGGGGACGCATGTGCCAATGGGTCCAATGGATCACGCTGGTGCAGGCCGCCATGAGGCCCAGGAGGCACAGGAAGTCCAAGGCAGAGCGCAATTGCCCAACCAGAAATGACTGGGCAAAGGAGGAAAGAACCTCGCCCTGTCCGCTGGGAGCCGTCAGGTTCTGGCTCGAAGAGAGTCGAGCTCTGCCCTGATGAACTGAATCACCTGCGTTGGCACGAGTTCCGATTTGGCCTCGCTGATGAGGAGGCCAATCTGAGAGCAGACCTGGAGGGCCAGATCCCTGGACCACTCCACCTCCAGTCTGGAGAGGGCTGTAATCAGCCAGTCGTCCAGGTAAGGGTACACCCGGACCCTTCGGTGCTGCAGGAATGCTGTCACCACTGCCATGCATTTGGTGAAGACCCTGGGAAGTGGAGAGAGGCCAAAGGGCATGGCCCGGAACTCATAAAGGGACCCCTCCGCTCTGAAGCGGAGGAATCGCTGGTGGGACGGATGGATTGGGACGTGAAAGAATATGTCCTGGAGGTCCAGAAAACAGAACCACATGCCTCGTTCCAAGGATGGAATGATCTGAGCCAGAGTGATCATCCTGAAGTTTCGAGACCTTAGGAACTTGTTCAGGTTGTGTAGGTCTAGAATGGGGCGCCAGTCCCCCCCGCTTCGGCACCAGGAAATACCTGGACACAAACCCTGGGTGTGGAGGAGGGTCCGCAACCTCCCTGATCACCTCCTTCTGGAGGAGCAGGGCAATGTCGGCTCGACGAACCAACAGAGAGGCTGTGGACCCCGTAGCCCCCTGTGGGGTGATGGCTTGATAGGGTGGGGACTGCTCGAATTCCAGAGGCAGACCCGGGGAGCAGTGATGAGGTTGGGGGCGACACCCCTCAACCCGTCACTGGGCAGGCTTGGAGGAAGAACCAGCCGAGGAGCCTCCTGGACCTTTCCCTCCCGGCTTCCTGCTGAAGGAAGCTGCAGGCTTGGCTTTGGGGTGCCAAGTGCGAGCCTGCTTGCCCTGATGCTGGTGTTGCTGGGCCGGATGTGCCACAGGGTCTGAAGGCCAAAAGGGCTTACGCTGCTGCTGGCGGCGTTTGTCTTTCTGGGCAGACGTGACCGAGTCCAAGGTGGCGTTGGACTTCTCGATCCTTTGCAGATGACCCTCCACCCCGGGACTGAACAAGTCAGTACCCAAGAAAGGAACATCTGTCAGCTTGTGCTGGGTATCTGCCGTAAAGGTGGAGATCCGCAGTCAAGCTCTGCGGCCGCTACTGACTGGGCACACGAGTCAGCGATGTCCAGGGAAGTCTGGAGCTGCTGTTTGGCCACCACCCTTCCCTGATCCCACACCTGCTTGACCGTCATCTGAAGATCAGCTGGGAGATGAGGAATCACCTCACCCAGGAGCCCAAAAGGGCATGTGAAAAGTGTGCCATCAAACCGGCCGAGTTGGCCTGATGAAGGCCTAGAGAGGAAGCATCATAGACTTTCCACCTGGAGTAGTCCACTTTCTTGGACTCCTTATCGGGTGGCTTGTCCACATCCTGAGCGTTCCTGGAACGCCAGAAAACGCGGTCGGTCACTGGCCCCTCTGCGGAGAGGTGCTCTGAGAAACTGGAGAGTGAACCAGTGGGAACAGCATACTTTCGAGCTATCCTGGCTGAAGGTGCTGGACAAGAAGCTGGCTGCTGCCATAGCTCCAGGGCCGGGCCAACAATGGCTTCGGCCACCGGGAAGGCCTCCATGGGGGAATCCCCTTGGTCCGCTATCTCCGAGAGGGGATACCTGGCCCGTTTTGAAACTGGTTCAAGTTTCATCCCAGTGAACTCTAAAATGAGTCGAAGCATTCCAAGAAACGAGGATGGGCTCTCGTCCACCGACTGACCCCCGGTGGACTCCAGGTCAAGCGGCCTGGAGAACAAGGAGTCTTTGTCAGACTCCGAGGAGTCTGCATACAGCTACCAAGCGCCTAAGCCACCCTCCATCTGCCGAGGGCGATCGGGAGTGAGGGTGACCGACAACCGATGGGGCAAGTCCTGACCCGACCGAGAATCCTTGGTCGGGGCCCCAGATCTGGGATGTGGAGGCGGGGGTTCCACCACAATGGGTGGCGCAGCCAGTTTCAGCCGAACAACCGGTGCTGGCTTCGGCTCAACTACAATGAGGGGTTGTTTCGGACACTCCGGTGACAGCCACTTAATGGCCGGGAAGGCGACTGAGTCGGCTTATTTCCAGTCAAAAGGAGTTGCTGCCACATTAGAGCCTCGTAGCGCCGACGCAATTTGCGCCGGAGCCTATCCTTCACAGAGGATGATGACGAGGATGAGTGGCGCTGCCGCGTTCCACAGTGCCAAGACTGCAGATGTCGGCTGGACCTAGAAGAGGTCCGAGACAGAGACCTCTTCGTTCCTTTTAGAGTAAGGGAAACCTGCCTCCCTCGGTTCAGGGAGCTTAACCGGGGACTCCGGCACAGGAGGCACAGGCTAGTCCTCAGTTTCCAGTGGTGGAACTGGTGAAGAAGGGTCGTCGGCTTCTCCAGTCGACAGCCCGTCCGACAGGTCGAGAAAAATCTCGACTGCATCGATGGGTATCTGGGCCAGCTGACCTGACGGGGACACCGTGAAGCCAGTGGCCTTAGCCACAACCTTGACCGAAGTCAAGTGTCAACTGTCCAGGGAAGGGGACCTCTCCTGCTCCCACAAATGTTGACGGTGGGACTTACCCTTAGAGTCCTTCTTTTTGGACCGAGAGGAATGTCCCCAAGGCCCCTCTCCCTTGGTGGAGAGGGACTGACAAAGCTCCTTGAACGAAGCCGTGTAGGAGGAGCCCAAGGAGAGCGGGATAAATGCCGTGACTGATAAAAATGATGCTGCGGCCTGGACCGCTTCCTCCTCGAGGGCGATCATCTGCTCGAGCTGTTCAGCTGAGCCCACAGCCGGGGACACCACCCAACGGGCCTCCTTCGACTTGACCGGAGGATAATGTTTCTCGGGGTGCCCAAGTTGCAATCTGGCAGCACGATCCTCTAGGACCGTGGCCGAAAAGTACTTGCACAAGTCGCAGGGCTGCAAATCGTGTTCAAGCCCCAGGCAGTAAACGCATGTGGAGTGTGGATCGGTCCGGGACATCATCTGCCCACAGGGGCACCGACGAAATCCAGGAGTCGATTTATCCATTGCAGCCGCGAGGGAAGATAAAGGCCGAAGTCTTGTAAATTTTAAAATTAGTTTTGGGTTAACCGAAGAGTTTGGATCCAGGCCTAAAACACAGAGCACAAAGGAGGGAATCTGAGCTTCCAAGCAGTAAGGAAAATCTGGCGTCATGGGGCGGAGCTCAGAGTTTCACCACCCAGGTGAGTGGGAGGAGCCAGCCTGAAGACCTTCCAACAAGATTTAAAGCGGCAAGGAACCTGCCAGTAAGTGTGGATTGAACAACATATCCACGTCCCTAGAACTTAGAAATTTCCTTAAACAAAAAAAAGGATAAAAACTGAAACTGCTGTTTGTATGGGCATTTTTGATCCCTCTTTCAGTATGTTATCAAGGTGATTTTGCAAGTCACACGACAATCATGAACTCAGGATTACAACGTGGAAGTAGCTGTTTAGAAAAGGTACTAAAGGAAATTTTTTTTTTTAGCTAAATGTGAGGTGTCTGCCATGTGGTGCACTTTTTTTTTCAGTGGGACATTTATAGAGCAAGACAGCTGCAAGTCAGTGTGAAAGTGGCTTGCGCTCCATGTTAACACAAATTGAGTGCACGAATGCCATAAAACCTGGATGATTATTACAGCAAATAATAACTGGCCACCTCCATAAGGGAAAAAAAAATGACAGCCAGTTGCCATAATACAATAAGATGTATTATTACAAGATGGTACATTTCAAAATAATAGTGAATACAGGGATAAAACTGCATAGGCAAAAACAAACTTAAAATAACAGAACAGAGTGGTCATCATGTGCTTCAGACTGGGATACTGTAGAAATGTAGGTGGTAGGAACATTAGCAAGTAACACTGGAGATATGGGAGGCTATAGGGGGCAGCGATCAGCTAATAAGCTGGCAAGCTAGCATGACAGGCCCGGCTGCGTTATTATTGGTAGATGTCCCAGTCTATTTTAGTCAGGTAAGTAGCAAGGAAAGTACAGTTATGCAAGAACTTGCCGTAATCAGAGATCTTGAGAGGAGCTCTTGCAGCAGGCTATAACAATCAGGACTATGCACTTTGCAGCTAGGACCCTCGGTGAAAACTTCTGCCAGCAAATACCAGCGTGGACCTTGTGCCGACGCCCCACCCTGGTCAGGGATACAAGGAGGGAGGACCCAGCTCCACCTCAGTTCTCCCACCAAGACCCAGCAGAAGGCCTGACAAGAGAAGGAGGCGAAGCCTACCATGAAGAGAATTGGAGTAGAAAACGAAAATGGATCTGCACACCTCGAGGGGGAAGGCGGGTGGGAAGTAGCACCTGCTGCAAGAGCTCCTCTCGAAGATCTACTGTTACGGTAAGCTCTTACGTAACTGTACTATCTTACTTCGAGTGGGAGCTCTTGCAGCAGGCTATTACAATCAGGACTGAGTCCCAAGCAGTCCCACAGCAAGGAGGTAGCCGACCCCGAGAGGTGGAATATGCTGACTCCAGAGGCCTTAGGACAAAAGCCCTTGTAAAACAACTAGACCGAAGCCAGCTCGGTGTCTGGAGACGGTATCCAAGCTGTAATGCTTGATAACAGTATGCACAGAGTTCCAGGTTGCGGCTGCACAAATGTCCTGTATAGAGACATTTCACAGGGCGGCGAAAGAAGCTGACACTCCTCTGGTGGAGTGACCCCTAACCGGGCCTGGCAGGGGTTTACTGTGATGCTCGTAACAAAACGAGACACAGCTGAACTATCCATTTAGAGATAGTTTGCTTGGAGACCGTTGACCTAAGCAATGTGGCACAAAGGCCACAAATAGCTGTCTGACTACGGTGCTGAACTGTCCTTTGAGGTAATACCTCAGAGTCCTGTGGACATCCAATGTGTGGAGGAGAGCCTCCCCTCTATTGGAAGGGGAAGGAAAATAAACAGGAAGATCAACCGACTGGTTGAGGGTCAATTCTGAGACCACTTTTGGAAGAAACTTAGGATTTGTTCTAAGGGAAACCCTTTCCCTGTCGAAAACCAAATAGGACTCTTTACACATCAGAGTCTGAAGCTCGGAAACCCTCCGAGCTAAAGTAACAGCAACCAAAAAGCAAACCTTCCAAGAAAGGTAACGCCGCTCACAATCCACTGCTGGCTCAAAAGGGAGGTTGGTGGGTGAGTTTCTCCAACACAAAAAGGAGGTCTCATGTGTCAGGGTCCCGAATGGGAGGTCTCATATGTAGAATACCCCTAAGAAAGGTGCGGGCCGCATCCAATTGTGCTAATGCTCTCTCTCCCACGACAGCATGGTAGGCAGAGATTGCCTACATGTGCACCTTGATAGAGGAGTAACTCAGGCCCTTATCGTACAAGGAGAGGAGATACTGTGAAGCTGAGTTTACAGGGCAGGTGATGGGATCCAAATGTTGCAGCAACGCCCAGAGACAGAAACGCTTCTACTTCATAGTGTAGGTGGAGTGAGTAGAGGGCTTTCTTGCTGAGACTAAGACCGCCGCCACTTCCGGGGAAACCCCGTATCTATGTTGAGCTACGTCTGAAGGAGCCAAGCATGTAGGTGTAAGGATCGAAGATCCGGATGGACCAGTGACCCTTGGTCCTGGGACAGTAACTACGAGCATATGGGCAGCCGAAATGGAGGCTCCATGGATAACCGCTGCAGAAGTGGGAACCAAATCTGCCGAGGCCATTTGGGGGCCACTAGGATCATCCGGGCCCCTTCTGCCTGTAACTTGAGCAGTACTCTCTGAATGAGAGGGAAGGGCGGAAAGGCATAGAGAAACCTCCCTGCCCAGCACAGGGATAACGCATCTAGCCAAAAAACTCCAAGTGCAGCTCCGCGAGCAAAATGTTGGCAGTTTAGGCTATGTGCAGACGCAAAGAGGTCCGCCTGGAAGACCCCACCTGTCGAAGAGCTGGTCCGCCACGGATTGTAGCAGCTCCCACTCGTGTGCACTGGCACGCGACCTGCTGAGGCTGTCGGCCAGATCGCTTAGGACATCTGGAACGTGCATCACGGACAGTAGAATGCCTGGCTCCAGTGCCCAGTACCAGACTCTCATTGCCTCCCTGCAAAGAGGATACGAATGAGTGCCTCCTTTTTTGTTGATGTAAAAGACTACCGCCTTGTTGTCTGTCTGAATTAGAAGACAGACTGGTACCAGATCCTCTCAAAAAGCCTGGAGGGCGTGGAGGACCACTCGCATTTCCAGTACATTGATGTGGAGGGACTGCTCCTCGGGTGACCAAACCCCTGCATTCGATGTGCACCCAGGTGCGCCCCCCCCCCCCCAAGGTCCGATGCATCTGTTGTCAGAGTCTGACCTGGTGGCTCCGGATGAAAGCTGACCCCTTTCTCCAGATTGTTGGGGTCCATCCACCAAAGCAAAGTTCTCCTTACTGGCTCCGAGATCTTGACCAGAGAGTCTAGGTCATCGTAGCTTTGGTCCCACTGCACCCTGAGCATCCACTGTGGGACTCTCATGTGGAGGCGAGCCAAGGGAGTGACTGGAATGGCCGCCGCCATGTGCCCCAGTAAACTGAGGAAGTTCCGTGCCGGAACTCGAGACGCTATAGAGATCCGTTCTGCCATCTCTCGCAAGCGAACTCCCCTGTCCTGTGGGAGAAAAGCCATGCCCTGGACGGAATCCAGGATCGCTCCTATGAAGGCGAGCTTTTGGCTGGGCTCCGGGGATGATTTTTGTAAGTTCAGGGTGATCCCCAGCTCTCGGAACAGGGTATAAGTGTCTTCGAGAGCTCGAAGAGGCTGCCTCTTGACGGGGCCGAAAGTAGCCAATCATCGAGGTAAGGGAACACAGTGTCCCATCCGCCTTAGAGCCGCAGCCACCACTGCTAGGCATTTGGTGAAGACTCGCGGAGCGGAAGAGAGGCCGAACAGAAGCACTGGAAACTGAAAATGCTCCCCTTGGAAATGGAACCTCAGAAACTTCCTGTGGGGAGGATAGACCCAGATATGCACGTACGCATCCTGCATGTCAATAGAACAGAGCCAGTTCCCCTGGTGCAGCAAGGGAAGGAGTCCTTGAAGAGTCACCATCCTGAACCTTTTGTACTCGATAAAGAGGTTTACAGGGCTGAGATCCAGAATGGGACAAAGGTCCCCAGTCTTTTTTGGGACCAGAAAAAAGTGGGAATAGAACCCCTGACCCCGCTGCTGCAAGGGAACCCTCTCTATTGCTCTCTTCTGCAGGAGAGTCTGAATTTCTCCTTCTATTAGTGGGATGTGAGAAGGAGGATAGCGGGAGAGCTTTGGCGGAGTATGCAGAGGAAAGTCTGTGAACTCTAGCGTGTGTCCTCACTGTACAATATCCAAGGCCCACTGGTCTGCGGTAATAGACTTCCACCCTTCGAAATGAAGGGAGAAGCGGCCCCCAACCGGCTCCCCTGGGACTTCTGGCGGAAGGGGGGGGGGGCGCGGAAGGGAGTGACTGGGCAGAGCCGGGAGTGGGAAGAGAGGTCTGGGAGGACTAGGGCCCACGGGCGGAAGGTCAACCAGAATGCTGGTTCCCGGATCTCCTGCGGAAGCCACCTCTCTGCCCCTGTTGGTTGCCATGGGCTGAACCTTGACTGCCTGAGGGCTTACGAAAGGGCCGTCTACGGTGCTGACGTCGCTGTACATCTGGCGGACCGACCAGACTGACTTGCCTGACTCCTGGAGGCGGGAGATCAAAGCCTCTGTCTCCTGCCCAAACAATACGATACCCTGGAAGGGCAGATCCCAGATACCGGCCTGCAGATCCTGGTGAAAGCCCGAGACTCTCAACCAGGCGTGGCGCCGGAGGCACATCCCAGAGGCGGCTGCCCTGGCTGCAGTGTCATACGAGGCCCTCAATACGTGGGAGCCTACGTCTGAGCCCGACTGCAGAAGGGCCAGGAGCTCTGTCTTTTTGTCAGAGTCTGGCATGGCCTGTGTCAGCTCTAGTCCCCTTTCCCACAGCGCATTCTGGTACTATACCATATGCGTTACGAAATTAAGGGAGCGGATGGAACAGGTGGAGGCTGCATAAACTTTTTTGCCCACCTGGTCCAGGTAGCGGGACTCCGGGTTGGGAGGCTGTGAGCTGAGTTGTTTCGGTTGCCGAGACTTGTCATGGGCAGCTGTGATCACAGACGAGTCGGCCTGAGGGTGTTCTGCTAGAAAGGGTTCCACCCTCGGGGCCTTATACAGCCTGTCCGACTTCTTAGGAACTGCCGGGATCGAGGCCAGATGCATCCAGGTGGTCCTAGTAAGATCCTGGAATGTATCCACCAAAGGAGGAATAACCAGAGGCTTTGGCTCCTTTTGCCTCAGGTACTTGGCCAATCTCCGGCGTTCCAGATCCAGATCTTCCGTGTCCCACTCGTTGGAAGCCTGGATGTGCCTCATGACGTCCATAAAAGTAGGATCATCCGGAGGCGAGTGAGGCTGGTCCTTCTCTCCCATGGAGCGCTTGAGGCTGAGAGAGGATGAAGAGGTCGACGATGAAGAGGAGGATCGACTATCCGACTTGGAATAGTCTGACCCCATCCTACGACCATGCCTTCGCTGACGTTGGTAGCTAGGGGACAGATGTCGGTCCAAAGACCGACTCTGATTCTTGGACCGGCGACGGAGCAATGACCGACGTCGGTCAGAGGACTGACGTCGGGAGCGGTCTCGCCTGGAGCGAGAAGGGCTCCTGGAGCGTGACCTAGACCGACGTCGGTCACCAGAATCCCTGGAGCGGGAACGAGCCTTGAAGGGGGGAGAAGGCTGGCGCACCAGTGACTTCTGCCTGGAAGACTCACCCCCCGGCTGTGGTTCTCCCGCAGGGTCTGGTACCGGTGTCGGGGAGAACCGCTTGTGGACCTGCCCCCACCAAAAGGAGAAAAGATCCTTGGGCTCGTCCTTGGTGAAAATTTCACCCGCTCGCTTCGGAAATGAAGTCTCCAGAACGTCGGGACGCGAAGGAGAGCTCTCCTGAGGGCCCAGGGGGAAGGAGGACTTGGGTGACGGGGACGTCGGTATCTCCACGACCGACCTTGCGTCCTTCGTCTCTTCGACCGGCGTCGGTGTAGGGACCGACGACGGAGTGACGCCAGAGAGTTCTTGGTCTCCGGAGGTGCGCCTTTAACAGGTGGCGTCGGTGCCTTAGCAGGTGGGACCGAGGCAGGCACCTCTAAGGACTTGGTGATGACCCTTAGCAGAGTCACCTTCGGCTTGGCTGGCTTCTCCCCCGACGGGCTGGCCTTAGCCTGTGGAGTCTTCGGAGGTTCTCCAGACCCTGAGGGACGGGCCTTTTTGGGAGAAGGCTGCGAGTGCGAACGAGACCGGTGATGGGACAGACTACGGTCCTTGCTGTGGCGCTTCTTCTCCTTCCTCTTCCCCTCCAGGGACTGTAGATCCATCTTCTGCTCCAGCAGGTAGGCCTTGAGGGCTTTCAGGTGGCGGATGCGGGTCCGGCTGGTAAAGGCCTGGCAATCTGCACAGATGGCGGTGTCATGGTCGTGGCCCAGGCAGAAAACGCACCGCCGATGGCCGTCCTTAGCAGGGATCTGCCTCCCACAGTCACACTTGTTTAAATGTTCGGGTGATGCCGATGCCCGAGAAGACATCGAACCCGGCCGGGTAAGATAACGGCTGATGTCGGTACTAGGAAGCGGCAAGAGCGAGGAAAACAACGCTCCAAAGCGGGAAAAAAGTGATAAAGCAATGGCAGCGAACTGACGTCGGTACCTAAGAAACGTTAAAAAACGTCGAAAAAGGTAGGAAATCTTGATAGGAGAAGTTCTTTTTCGCTGAATCGCAGACAGAAGCCAAGTCTCGGTTCACGTGGTGGGTACGGGCGGAAAGAACTGGGGTGGACCTGGTCCGCTTCTTGTACCCTGACTGATCGTCAAGGGCCAGCATTGGGGGCGGTCCACGCTGGTATTGCTGGCAGAAGTTTTTCCGGAGGGTCCTAGTGCCCGCGGCATAGTTCTGATTATAATTGCCTGCTGCAAGAGCTCCCACTTGAAGTAAGATCAGTAGATCTTCGAGAGGAGCTCTTGCAGCTGGTAATACCATTAGGAGTAAGGCCGCCAGGTGTTCGGACCCCACGGAAAAATCTTCTAGCTAGCAGTCTGTGGCAGACATAGTATAAAGGGGGTGGTTCTTCAGCACCACCTCAGTACTCCCGCTGGAGATCCGGCTGAATAAATAGATGGAGAACCGAGAGGATCGCCAATTCCCAAAGAGATGTAATATTTGTACCCAGGGCAGGGGGCTGGGAATACCACCTGCTGCAACAGCTCCTCTCGAAGATCTACTGTTACGGTAAGTTGTTACGTAAAGTACAGTTATGTAAGAACTTACCGTAACAGTAGATCTTCAAGAGAGGCTCTTGCAGTAGGTATCCACATACAGGACTAAGCCGCCAGGCGTCAGGACCCCATTGAAAACTTCTAGCTAGCAGTCTCTGCCGGGGGACTGCCCCCGGTCAGGTGACCAGCGCCATGTGACGCCGGTATAAAGAGGCGGCCCCCTGCCTTCCAGTTCTTTCCCGCCAAAGGCCAAAAGAGGCAAGACGAGAGAAGAGGAAAATTTCCATGGAAATGAAGCAAAAAACTTGGGGGTACGAGGGATGGATAGATATTTACTGCAAGAGCCTCTCTCGAAGATCTACTGTTACGGTAAGTTCTTGCATAACTCTACAATCTTACTTCGAGAGGGCTCTTGCAGTAGGTATTCACATATAGGACTGTCCCAAGCAGTCTGGAACAAGGAAAAACACTCGGAAGGAGGATTATCATCCATAACATAAAACATCAGGGCTTAACAGGTCTCATGAGAGAAGACATTGTAAGACAGCCAACCCGAAGCCTGCTCTATGGTGAGAGGCAATCTCTAAACTATAGTGTTTCATGAAGATATGGACAGAAGTAAAAGTTGCGGCTGTACAGATGTCTGCCACCGACACATTCTTGAAACAAGCAGCAGAGGCAGCTACTCCTGTGGTGAAGTGACTTCTGACTTGACCCGGAAGGGTCTTGTTGTAGTTGTCATAACAGAAAGTGATAAGTTCACCAACCATTTTGAGAGGCACTGCTTAGAAACAGCAATGCCTTCTCTTTTGTGAGCGAAAACGACAAAGAGATGATCAGTCTTCCTGAGATCCTTGGTCCGACTGGTGTAGTATCTCAGGATCCTGTGAACATCCGAAGTATGTAAGAGGTACTCCCCTTGATTGGAGTGTTGTGTAAAGCAAGCGGGTAAGTTGGCCCGTCGGCGCAGCAGTAGGATTTCCACTCGCAACCCGGGTTTGGGAACGGATCCGGGTCGTCAGAGGGCCGGCAGGGGGAGAAGGATCAAGCGTCCTTGAACGGCTCTCCTTCTCGGGGGGGAGACGGACGGATGGAGTGTTAGGTGCAGTGGCGACACCCGGTGGAGGCTGGGTGTTCCACTACGCACCGATGCCAAGTAAACCATCAGAGGCGGGGCGGACACTGGCGCCATTGCACATCCCCGTCCTTGCCTACAGGGGGAAAATGTTCCGTGTCCCTGGCCGTCTCCATGAAGCCCCGCCCCCGGTCCTCGAATTGCCTCTGCTGCTGGCTCCCTGACTAGTTAACTAGCATCTTGGAGCTGGAAGGCCCACAGCGCCGAGACTCCCGCTCTCTGGGGGGCAAGCCAGGGGTGACTGGGGAGTGCAAGCAATTGGTGGAGGTGGAGGCGAGGGGGATCTGTGACCAGGTCGGACAATGACGGCTCAGGGGCACACAAAAAGTACTAAATAAAGAAACAGGTAGCTCAATAGATTGATTCAGCAAACAACTTAGGGTTGGTGCACAGAGTCACACGTTCCACGTGGAAAATCAAATATGGGATTTTACACATCTGATGGCCACTATGAAGAGTGTCTTCCAAGAGAGGAACTTTAAGTCTGTTTCCACTATGGGCTCGAAGGGAGGCAGTGTGAGCTTCTCCAAGATGAAATTCAAGTCCCAAATTGGGGGGTCTCAAGTGGAGAGCTCCTCTAAGAAAAGTCTTAGAGACTTTCAACTTCACAAAAGTCCCGTCTCCGAAGGGAATATGGTAGGCTGAAATAACTGCCATATGAACCTTTAACGAGGAATGGCCGAGACCCCGGTCGAAGAGGTGATGCATGTAGTCCAGGAATTTGTTGACTGGGCACGAGAAAGGCTCTAAGTCTTTAGCATCTACCCAGATGGAAAATAGTTTCCACTTCATGGCATAGGTGGACCTGGTGGAAGGTTTCCTCACCTCTACCAAAATGTCTGCTACAAGAGGAGAGACTCCAAAGCGGGCTTTAGCTACATCTGCAGGAGCCACGCATGAAGATGAAGGGATCTGAGGCCTGACTGAACAAGGGTCCCCTCATCCTGGGTCAACAACTGCTGCGACAGAGGAAGAGGCGGTTCCTCTGAAAACTGTTGCAGAAGAGAGAACCAAACTTGTCTGGGCAAGAAGGGGGCGATGAGAATCATTCGCGCCCCTTCTGATCAGAGTTTGTTCAGGACACTGGATTCAATGGAATGGGAGGGAAGGCATAAATGAATCTGTCCCTCCAAGAGAGCGTCCTGCCCTGGAGCAAGCAGCACAAGGCGGAAGTTTTGCATTTTGGGGCGGTGGAGGCGTAAGAGGTCTCACCTGAGGAGTCCCCCACTGCCGAAAGATGTCGCTTACACCTGCTGATTTAGCTCCCATTTGTGAGACCTGGCTAAGGACCAGTTGAATTCTTCTGTCAGTGTGTGTTCCACTCCTAGAATGTGAACTGCGGTCTGGTGAAGTTGGTGCTGGGCTGCCCAATACCAGACTCTCACTGCCTCCCGGCACAGGTGATAGGAGCGTGTTCCTCCCTGTTTGTTGAGGTATCAGACTACGCACATGTTGTCTGATTGGATAAGATGATGACCGGGAAGAATGAAGGGAAGAAGAGCCTGTAGGGCATAAAGGACTGTCCTCAATTCGAGCATATTTATGTGCAGGTTTTGCTCGAATCTGGACCAGCTGCCCTGAGTCCTGCGAGACCCTAGATGGGCACCTCAGCCCTCCCGATGCATCTGTTGTCAACGTCTGGGAAGGAGGAGCAATGCAGAAAGGAACTCCCACACACATGTTCTCCTGAACCACCCACCAGTGCAAGTCCCTGGTCAGGGATCAGACACTAGCACCTCTTGGTCTAGATCGGCCATGGTCTGGTCCCATTGCGACCGAAGCGTCCACTGAGAGATCCTCATATGGAGCAGAGTGAACGGGACTGTCGAAATGGCAGCCGCCATTAGCCTGAGGAGGTGGAGGACTGACCTGGCTATTATCTGCCTGTGACTGGACAGAAGACGAGCCTGATTCTGAAGGGTCTTGACCCTGTCTAGATGGTCAAAGGCTTTGCCTGTGGTCGTGTCCAGTATCACCCCTATAAACTGGAGGCGTTGGCAAAGGACCAAGTGGGACTTGACCTGGTTGATGGTGATAACCAGGCTGGTAAAAATCTGCGGGGTAAGGGAAAGGGAGTGCAGGAGTTTCTCCCTGGATGGGGCTGCCAGGAGCCAATCGTCCAGGTACAGGAATACCTGCACACTCTGGCTACGCAGGTGGGCCGCTACCACCGACAGGCATTTGGTAAACACTCGGGGAGCCAAGAAGAGACCAAATGGGAGGGTCTTGAATTGGTAGTGGTCCCCCTGGAAGCAAAACCGGAGGTATCTGCGATGGGAAAGGCATATGGGGATGTGCAGGTACGCATCCTGCATGTCCACAGCGCATAGCCACTGTCCCAGCCGGAGTAACGGTAGACGGTTCTGCAAGGACAGCATTCTGAAACTTCTGTACTCCATGAACATGTTCAGGGAGCTGAGGTCTAGAACTGGTCTCAAGTCTCCAGTCTTCTATGGAACTAGAAAGAAATGGGAATAGTAAACCGTCCCCCAAAGGTGAGTGAGGACGGGCTCTATCGCCGTCTTTGACAGAAGGGATATAAGTTCCTCTAGAACCAGAAGATGATGTTACGGGGAGTAAGACGACTGAGGGTGTGATTTTCAGTGAGGTTTCTGCAGAAACTCTACTGAGTGTCCAGCATAAATGAGCTGGAGCACCCAAGCGTCCGATGTTATCCTCTCCCAACCAGGCGGATGGAAGGAGAATCTCCCCCCTACTGGAATGGCCAGAGGGAGAGGCAGGGAGTCATGAGGGGTGGGGCAGCACAGCAGCTGAGGCTCCTTCGGACTTTTGCTGGGGAGTCTTGGCTGCTGGAGGCCCCGCTTGTTGCGCAGCTTTCTTGAGGCTTTGTTTTGTTGGGTCTGCACAAAAGGACATCGCTGCCCCTGAGGGGGTCTGTACAAAGTCTGGGAAGACTTTAGTGCAGTGCCCTTCTTTTGCAATTCAGTTATGATGTCCTTGACATGACTCCTGAACAGCACCATACCCCTGAAGGGAGCATCCTGTATAGTGGATTGTACCTCAGGGACCAATCCTGACACATCGAGCCAGGCATGACACCATAGGACCGCAGCGAAAGTCGAGCTCCTACCAGCTGTGTCCACTGCATCGTAAGTGGCACGAAGCATGTGCCGACAGGCCAAACAAGCGCTTAGTTTGCGAATCAGGAAGGGAGTCCAACTTGGATTCCACCTGGCCAAGGATGGACTTCTGGAAATCCCTTACATGGCTGACTTAATTGAGGGCCCCGATGCCTAGGGTCGAAGAGTAATAGATCTTCTTCCCGTACTGATCCAGAAGCCGGGATCCCTTGTCAGGTGGGGACGAGCTCAGATGTTTAGGGTTGGCGGAGTGGCCATGGGCGGCGTTGATGACAACCGAATCCGCCATGGGGTGAAGACTGAGAAAGTCTATACTCTTCGGAGCCTGGTATAGCCTATCCGCCTTCCTTGGAAGTGGGGCTAGCGTGGAAAGTTGTTTCCAGATGATGGAAACAAGATCGGCGTGAGGCTCTGTCAAGGGTGGAATCAGTGTGGAAGCGGTCTCAGGCAGATCCAAATGAGCAGCGAGGTTCTTACGCTGTGGGTCTGGCTCCACTGATTGCCACTGACGTGTTTCCTGGATCTTCCTTAAGAGTTCCACAAAGGAAGGCTCCTCCAGAGGGGACTTTGGAGGATCCCTCGGGCTTGAGCATTCTGGAGTATGGGGCTTGTCTCCATGATCAGAGTGGTCAGACTCTGAGTCTGAGAAAGAAGATGACAAGTCTTCCCTGGGAGGGGGAGGAACGACCCCTCTGGGGAGCTCCCGGGGGCGCGTGTCCTCCCCACCTGGGGTGCCAGGTTCTTCTCTGGCATCTGGTAAAGGGGAAGGAGTCTCCCATCTCCGATGTAGGGGGTCCAGTGTAGGGACCGACGTCTGGAGACTACTCTCGACCTCCTTGGTAATCCGAGCCCTGGCTTCAGCCCACCAGTAGGCCAAAGTCTCCTTCAGATCCGCTGGTGGCTGTGGAGTGGGCGGTGGAGATGGAGGAGGTGGGGGATATGGGCAGTGTGGGTACCTGTACTAAAAGTATCCGTACCCTAACGGTGGGAAGCTCGGCATCAGGTACTGAGGTGCCGGGTAATGCAGCATCGGATACTGAGGGGCCAGGTACTGCGGCACCGGGTACCTTGGCACCAGGGGCTCTGATGGAGCAGAAGGACCTGGCAAAGGCCCTGCTGGTGGACCAGACGGAAGGAGCGTCAGCCCTGCAGGCGTCGGTATACCATCGAGCGGGTCTGACGGAGGAACGTATCTTCTGTTGGGCAAAGGGACGCTGGAGGGCGGCGCTGGGTCGTTCGGCGTCGGAACCAGCGTCTGAGAGTCCGGCATAGGAGGGGGGAACCCCTGACGGCAGCGTCCCAAGGTAGTCTGTCTCAACCGGGGAAGGAGGGATGAAATCCCTGAATGTAAACTGAGGTGACGTGGGAACTTCAGTAGGTAATGGGGTTATCTGTTGTGGAGAGCCTGGAGTGTCAGAAGTGAGAACAGGGTCTGGCGCAGGCTGGTTGACAGGGTGTCTGTCGGAGGAGTCGGCGGCCGTCTTATTGGACTCCCTGTCTGAGGAAGGCTGTGAAGGAGTGGTGGCCTTGTTGGAAGGGGGCTGGGCGATCACCTGAACAGGTGAGCGGCTTAGCAGCCCTGTCCGGGCGGGTGTCGGTAGGACCGACGGCCGACTTACTGGACCTGCTTGAACCAGAAGGCTGCAAAGGCGGAGCGGCCTTAAAGGGAGTGGAAGCTTCCTTTGCACCGGAGGTTCCTGAAGGGCCCGAGCGCGACGGGAGGGGTGACACCTTCTTGGTAGCCACCAAGACGGCTGTCGAGGAGCAATCCTCCAGAGGGGATGTTACCTATGTTACCTTTAGGGCCGTGACTGCTGTGGAAGACTACTCCCGCTCCTGGTGCTTCTACCTGTCACGCTTCTTTTTGTGACCTTCGGGGGAAGTGGACGCCTGCCTAAGCTTCTTCAACTCTTTTTCCATGGAGACCATTTTCTTCTTGAGGAGATGGGCTTCCAGGGACTGCTGCCTTCTTTTGCGGGTACCAGAGTTGAACTTCTGGCAGTGCTGGCACTTCTCCACGGGGTGATCAGGGCGTAGACAGAAGAAGCACAAGGAGTGGCCGTCCTTGTGTGGAAGCTGGGAACCACACGAGTCGCACTTGTTCTTATGCGATTCGGAGGGCATCTGGGACAACATACACAGCAGATATTGTAAGAAAATTGAATAAATTGAGAAAAAAGGTTGAAAAGTTGAAAAATTTAGGACCAACGAATGAACTGACTAGTGCTGTTCTACCACGACAAACTTTCACAAGCCGACGGCGGGAAAGAACTGGAAGGTGGGCGTAGGGGACCGCCCCTTTATATCGACATTACATGACGCCGGTCACCTGACATGGGTGGGGGTCCCCTGCCAGAGACTACTAGCTAGAAGTTTTCCGTGGGATCCTGATGCCTGGCGGCTTAGTCCTATATGTGAATACCTACTGCAAGAGCCCTCTCAAAGTGAGATCTGTACTATTTCACTTTGAGGGGAAGTTCTTGCAGCAGGTAATACCATTAAGGACAGAGTCCTAAGGAATGCCCAAGAAGAGACCCAGATTGGAAGGGGGGAGGGCAAAAAGGCTACGGGAAAAATTAGGAGAGAAGTCCCTGAAGGACTGCTAGGCCGAAACCTGCTCTCCTCCTGGAAGCAATGTCCAGACTGTAGTGCCTCACAAAAGTGTGTATTGAACTCCAAATAGCGGCTGCACAGAGGTCCTCTTATGAAACACTGTGGAGGGAAGCGAAGTATGTTGCTATCTCTCTGGTGGAGTGACCCCTAGCCAGACCTGGTAGGGGTTTGTTCTGGTGCTGGTAGCAGAAAGTAATGCAATGCACGAGCCACTTAGGGTTTGTTTCGTGACTGGTGCCTCAAGTTTCCTGTGGGCAAAAGAGACAAACAACTGGTCTGTCTTTCTGGTGGAACTGGTCCTGGCCAAGTAGTAATGCAACATTCTATGTACATTCAGAGTATGTAACAATGCCTCCTCTTTGTTCGTGTACTCTGGGTAGTAAACTGGTAGTTGAATGTCCTGGTTCAACATGAACACAGACACTACCTTTGGTAGGAACTTAGGGTTTGTATGCAGGGCTACCCTGTCCCTGTGAATAGCAAGAGACTGCTCTTTGTACATAAGAGCCTATAGCTCAGAAATCCTCTGAGCTGAGGTAACGGCAACTAAAAATAACGCTTTCCAAGAAAGAAGGCAGAGCTTGCAACTTGTGGCTGGTTCAAAGGGTGCCAAGGTGAGCTTTTCTAAAATGTACAGGAGATCCCAGGGTGGCACTGGGTCTCTCCTAGGGTGTTTAATATGCAAGATACCTCTTAAAAAGGTCTTGCAGATGTCCAACTGTGCCAGAGTTTTCCCATTAATTAGTGCATGGTAAGCTGACAGAGGGCAGAGATGCACCTTAATGGACAAGTTACTGAGACCCAAGTCCGACAGGTGGAGAAGATACACCAGCACAGATTCCACTGGACAACTCCGGGGATCCAGAGAAGGGGAAATTGCCAACAAGCAGAAGCGCTTCCATTTCATCGTTTTCAAGGTTTTCTCGCTGCCAAGAGCACCTCTACCACTCTGAGGGATACTCCAAATCTATGCCTAGCTACGTCCGCAGGAGACAAGCATGCAGATGCAGGGACCGGAGGGCCAGATGGACCAATGTCCTTTGCTCTTAGGAGAGCAAGTGAGTGAAGAGGGACAACGGAATTGGCAGTTCCGATGCCAGCTGTTGTAACAGCAGGAACCAAATCTGTCGAGGCCAGAAAGGTACTACCAGTATCATTCTGGCTTCTTCTGCCTGCAGCTTGAGCAGGACCCTCTGAAGAAGACGGAAGGGAGGGAAAGCATACAGGAATCTACCTGTCCAAGAGAGGGACAATGAGTCTTGCCAGAAAACACTAGGCCCTGGATCTAGTGAGCATAAATTGGGCAGTTTGACGTTGTGTGGGGATGCAAAGAGGTCCAGTTCTGGCTGACCCAACCTTTCAAAGAGGTTGTCTACAACTTCTCGCTGTAGTTCCCACTCGTGGTTCTGAGACTGAGAGAGACTTAGGCTGTCTGTGAGGACGCTATGAATCCCTGCAACATGAACTGCTGTAATGTCCAGTTTATGATATACTGCCCAAGACGAAACTCTCATCACCTCTCTGCATAGGGGAAACAAATGCGGGCCCCCTTGCTTGTTGAGATGGAAGACTACTGGGGTATTGTCCAACTGGATCAGCAAAGGTCCAGGAAGGAGGACCCCTTGGAATGCTCTAAGGGCGTACAGAACGGCTCTCATCTCCAAGATGTTTACGTGAAGAGCTTGTTTCGTTGCGTTCCGGAAACCTCCTGTCTGATGAGAAGCAAGGTGTGCTCCCTATCCCAGTCCTGATGCATTGTTAGTAAGGGTCTGCTGTAGACTGGGCCGCTGGAAGGGAATCCCTATGCTCAGATGGGCTGGGGTGAGCCACCAGGTCAATGGATTGTTGGACCGCACTGGAGATCCGACTGGGCTCCTCTAGCTTGTCTGTACCTTGATCCCACTGAATCCTGAGGTGCCACTGCAGGATCCTCATGTTCACACATGAGAGTGGAACCGTGACTATGGCTGTGGCCATCTGACCTAGAAGTTGTAGAATCGCTCTTGCTGGAACCAAGTCAGAGTCCTGTACCCTGCGAGCGACCTCTCTTAGTCTTAATGCCCTGTCTGCGGGCAGAAAGGCTTTCCCTTGGACTGTGTCCAGGACTGCTTCGATGTACTGTAACCTTTGAGCTGGCCATGGTTGTGACTTGGGCAGGTTTAGGGTAATGCCCAGAGTCTGGAATAGACAACGTCTCCTACAATGTTCTGTTCAAGTGGTCTTCTGTTGGAGCAGTAAGAAGCCAATCGTCCAGGTAAGGGTATACAAAGTGACTCCTTCTCTGAGTGCTGCCACTACCACTGCTAGGCACTTGGTAAAAACCCTTGGTGCCGAGGATAGGCCAAATGGCAGCGTCCTGAACTGGTAGTGTCCTTCTTGGAAGGTGAAGTGTAAGTACTTCTTGTGGGATGACAGGATCTTGATGTGCATGTAGGTATCCTGCATGTCTAGAGAGCAAAGCCAGTCTCTTTCATGGAGCACTGGTAATAGGCTCGCCAAGGTCACCAGTCTGAACAGTCTGCATTTGATAAAGGTATTCAGATGACTCGGGTCCGGAATGGGATGGAAGTCTCCCGTCTTCTATGGGACAAGGGAGAAATAGGAAGAGAATCCCTCGCCCCGTTGAGCAAAAGGAACCTCCTGTATGGCTCTTTTATCCAGTAAGGCCAGTATCTCTGCCCTCAGAAGGGGGGGCATGGGAGGGTAAGCAGTGGGAGGGGACTGGTGGGTTGTCTGATGGAAACTGGGTGAACTCTAGGGAGTATCCCCTTTCTACTATCTGGAGGACCCACTGGTCCGATGTTATACTGGACCATCCGGATAGGTAGAGGGAGAATCTCACTCCTACTGCCTCCCCCTGCACTGGGTGTGGTGGGGTGGGGGAGGTCAATAGTGAGTCATGCTGTGTTGGAGGGTGTAGGCAGGGGAAATTTGGGCACCTTGGGATTTTCGGGGCCCTGGGCGACTGAAGGGACAGGGTGGCCTTTTCTTTTAAAGCCTCCCTTGTGTTGCGTCTGGCATCTTTCTTGCTGTCCCTGATTTTTCCGAAAGGGATTGCAATGCATGGACTGTGGTTCCGCCTGCACATCCTGTGGACTTCAGATACTGCTTTGCCTGAATCTTGAAGTCCAGTAATCAGTTTCTCAGTGTCCTGACCGAACAGGACTGGTCCTTGAAAAGGGGCATCCAGGATAGCATCCTAAAGATCCTGTCGGAAGCCAGAAACCCCGAGCCATGCATGCCTCCGCATGCAAATGCCGGTGGCCGCTGCTCTTGCTGCTGTATCCGCGGAGTCATAAGAACTCCTGAGGACGTGTTTGTCCACGTCCATGCCAGACTGAATGACAGCAAAGAGTTCCACCTTACCCTCTGAATCTGGCTGTGCATTGGCCAGGTCCATTGCCTTTGCCCACAAGGACTTCTGGTACGTAACCACGTGGGCCAGGAAGTTCAACGACCTAATGGTGCAAGCTGCACAGGAGTACACCTTGCGTCCCATCTGGTCTAGCGTTCTGGATTCAGGGTCTGGTGGCTGGGCACTCACATAGCGTGGTTGCTGTGCCCTGCCATGGGCAGCTGTCAGGACCAGAGAGTCTGCCTTTGGGTGTGCACTCAGAAAAGGCTCCCCTTGTGGTATTTTGTAAAGTCTATCGGCCTTGCGAGGTACTGCAGTCGAAGTGGCTGGATGCCTTCATGTGGACCTGGTCACATCTTGAAAAGGTTCCACCAAAGGGGGATGCCAATGGCTTAGGGTCTGTGGCCCCCAAAAATCTGGCCAGTCTGTGCCTTTCTGGGTCCAGTTCCTCCGTGTCCCATTGGTACAGTGCCTGAATATGACGCATAATTTCCAGAAAGGACAGGTCTCCGGGGGGTGACCTCGGCGAGTCCCTCAAATTTGGAGACAGAATGGGGAGCTTGTCCTCTGAGGAATAATCCTAAGACAAGTCCCCTGCATCATCCCCTGAAGAAGACGGCGGGCATCCGCTGGAGGATGGGATGGACGATGGGCGTCTTTTATGGCTGTCTGACCCAGGTGTTTGCCTGTCTTTGTTTGGCGGCGGTAGCTCCTTCGGCAGTAAAGGTCACTCAGGAGTGAGATCTCTAGGTGGAGGACGTACTGGGGATGGATCCCTAGGTCTTGGAAGAAGATCCCCTTTTATGGTATTCCACCATGCATTAAAGAGTGCTCCCACCTCAGCAAGTTGAACAACTGGTGGTGGGAGCATCTGGTATGAAGCGCCGGAGGGTACGAGCATCTGATCCAGAGGTAGTGGCATCTGGTCCTTGGGCACCTTCTCAGTGGTTATGTCGGGCGTCTGATCCACAGTGTCTGGTGGTCTGGCGTCCAGTTCTTTTGAAGGAGACTGTTGGGCGTCCGGTACCCCCTTGTCTAGGGGAATTGGTCACCAGGGCCAACGGCCTATCCTTCAGGGCTGACGGCAGTTCTTTAGCCAGTGGCGCTTGCTCCTTTTCCAACGCAGAGTCGGAGTGTCCGGTTGTCTGGGAGACACTGCTTGGGTGGGGGAGGTGTCCGGTACCCAAGGACCTCCTGGTGTTTTGTGGGTTTGTCTGGCTTCTTGTGCTTCTCAGACAACCCAGAATGCTCGTGGGCGCCGGACTTGGTGGGTTTGCCCGAAGCTAACACCTGTCTCTCATGGGTCGACCCATGTTTGTGGGGTCAGGGGGCCAAGGGGACCTGGGTGAACGCCTGTCCCTGGGAAGAAGACTCCCTACACCATTTGCACGTGTACAGGTGGTCGACTTCTTGTGGGTGTCCCCGGAAGCGTCTTTGGTATCTGGGGGGGACAGATTCCGATCTCCTGCTGGAGGTGGAAGTAGTAAACGCCCGGTGAGAGACTATGGGTGACACTCCGATCTGGCCCCCTCTTTCTCCCTGTGATGATGTTTCCTTCCCGATCTCTTCTGCTGGGGGGGGAGGAGACTCCCTGGCTGAAGAGGACGAACCATGTCCCAATGGGGCCTTCTGCATGTCAGCTACTTGCTGCTCGAGTAGATAGGCCTTCAAGGCGTTGGTGCAGCAAATCCTGGTTTTATTGCTGAACTTCAGGCAGTGCGGGCATTCGTCCGGCCGCTGGTCTGGGCCTAGGCAGATCAGGCAGGCAGAGTGTCTGTCCTCTGCTGGGATCTGCTTCCCGCACGCACACTCTGACTTTCGCCACTGTGTTGATAAAGACATTAAACTGACGAAAAAACTGTCGAAGAAAAGTTATTTTATAGAAAGAAATTGCACAATGTGCGAGAAAAAAGGCGGTCGACTGCAACCATGGCGTCCGTGGATCCGATGTTCGTGGGTCGACAGTGGGAAAAGAACGGAGGTGAATGGAATCTGGAGCTAGAGCAGCACAACATGGTGCAAGGCATGACAGCTCTTGATCAGAAGAGTGGAGTCGTGGTGCCACCAATCACTGGGGCGAAGGGAAGCAATAGTTAAAAAAAGAAACATCATCTTGGGCAAGGTGTCTGGTGCAGCAATAGGACTATCACTCATTATGCTGGTGATCTGGGTTTGGGAACAAGCCCGGGATTTCAGGGGCCATGGGTGTGTGTGTGTGTGTGTGTGTGTGTGTGTGTGTGTGTGTGCAGGCTCTGCTGCTATATCGTCACCTGGGTGGCAACAGGAGCAGTGCAGTCAGAGCATCTTTTGGAAGGGCAGACACCAGACTGTGATTATATCCTTTGTGCACTCTTGCTTTGGCCGCTGCTTTCTGGAGAACAGGGAAAGATCAAGGCTGAAAGCCCGAAACAAACAGCATGATGCCAGCACTCTCTTGGGCCCCTCATCCGGACTGCCGACCCCACTTCCCACACATTAGAAGGATCCGAGTGGTACTGCAGTCCACCCCCCCTGCCTGAAATAATTCACCAAAGACACATGAGCTGCTCTGCAGAACCTTGGGAAGGCAAGAGGAAAGTATGGGGTTGGGAGGCTTCTGGGCAGATTTGAGCAGCAATGCTGGCGAGAGATAAAATAAAACCGGGATAGAACAGGAAACAATTCAAAAAGGGCAGGCTAGCTACCATCTAAACATATGCTGCCTACTGTATACCACGTGTAGTGTCACCATGGTGTGAAGAACATTTTTTAAGCAGTAAAGCACAATGGGGGTGGATTACCATTACGTAATCACCACTCATGCCTAATCACACAAGCAAAAAGCAATTGTTGTTTTGCTGTGGGTGTAAGATTTTTGGTCAGTAACCAACACTTTGAGTCTTCTTACCGCTACTATGAAATGTGGTAAGGCAACTCAGTGTTATTTAAAACAAACAAAACCAAAAAACAAGCATTTGTAGGGCCAGCTTGAATACCTCATGGAGTCCCAGTCAATCAGGATTTCCCTTGATCTTATTGTTGCCTTTCGATAACTATGATGTTGGTTACTGTATGCTTCCACTGTTGGTTGACTTTAATTTTCATGCTAAGCAGGCACATCAAGTGACAAATGTGGAAATACATACCGTAAAGTCCAGTGCATACAGTATCTGTAAACACTGAAGGGCTTATTTTATTATCTAGGAGAGTACCTATGAGCAAAAGGATCTTTTACAGAGGTTCCACATCAAAATAATACATGAGAACTTCAAGATACAGAGGTTACATAAATATAATCATCTAATGTTCAGTTTACAGTATGGGTTAAAGCGCCGCTGACACCTTCAGGATAACTTACACAAAAAATTATATTTAGACACAGTGCAGTTCATATTTTGCATTAGTTCTGTATTTTTCCTCCCCATTGTTTATTACTGTAGTCATCTGCATGAAAATAGGATCTCTGCTCCTAAAGAGTTTGTCTGTTCCTTTCTCCCTACCCGAGGTCATAATGCACTGCTTGTGGCATCACAGTTACTCCCAAGGTAACAGATTGTGATGTCACAACGGAGGATTATGACTTGTAGCAGGGAGTAAGCTATAGAGGCAGATGAACTTTAACAGAAAAAGATAATGAATTTGTGCAAATTTCCTCTGTAATAAAAAATGAGAAGAAGAAATCTATAGAATATATTTGGAAAACAAGCTGAACTGTATCTAATTAGTATGTTTTTCAAAGTTTTCTTTGCGGCGTCAGCAGCTCAAGTTACTAAATGAAAAAATTACTCACCTTAGTAATGTTGTTTCTTCTAATGGAGTCTTGCTGTATTCTGACATATGCAGTGATGTCCAACCTTTGAACTGCCCTGGAGAGGAAAGAGTTAACTTTCCATGCCAGGCATGGAACGCTGAGCTCGAGCGAGACTCTGTCTGTTGTTGTTTGAACTCAAACCGCCAGATCTTTACGAGCTATACTCACTGGGTGTCCTGTGTGGAAACTGTAAACTCACACTAGCCAACTGGCTACTAAATATAATAAAAATATTTTTTGGTTCCAAGGCAGGGTCAGAATACAACAAGACTCAAGTCAGGAAACCCAAAAAATAAAACAAAACACAACACACACACCCAAATTAAGAAGGTGAGAAAAAGGGGGCACCTCTAGAGTGCCAACACTGTTGCTGCCCACCCACATCCCAAAACCCAGGTTCTGAGAGGGGAGGCAGGGGGGAGGTCAGAATACAGCAAGACTGCATTAGAAGAAACAACATTACTAAGGTGAGTAATTGTTTCTTCAAACAACACGAAGTCTTGCTGTATTCTGACATATGCAGACTACCAAGCAGTACCTCCATGGAGGAGGGACAGAACCTACTTAGGAAATAGGCTCTGAAGCACTGCTGTGCCAAACCGAGCATCTCTCCTAGCCTGGATATCCAGAGAGCAATGCTTGGTGAATGTATGTACTGTTTTCCAGGTGGCTGTTTGACAAATCTCTAAGATAGGAATATCCTTGGCAGCAGCCAGGGAAGCAGCTGTACCTCTGGTACAGTGAGCCCTCAGGCCTGAGGGTGGGATCCTACCTAATTTTTCATAGCAAAATTGTATACAAGAGACAATCCACCTGGCAATAGATCTCTTAGTGGCAGGTTTTCCGTTACTAACCTCACCATAAGTGAGGAACAGTTGGAGGAGTCAAACCTAGACCCCGATGCGCCTATGTAGTAGCTAAGGGCCTTTTCACATCCAGCTGTGCAGCCTCCTCTCCCAGAGGAGGAATGGTCAGTGAAGAAAACAGGAAGAGACACAGACTGGTTAAGGTGGAAATCTGAAACCACCTTAGGCAAAAACTTCCTATTAGTCCTGAGGACCACCTTATCTCTATGGAAAGAGATAAAATCAGGCTCCACTGATAGGGCCTGAAACTCACACGTCTGGCAGAAGTAATGGCTACCAAGAACACAGTTTTCCCAAGTCAAGTACTTCAGCTCTGCTGAGGACAAAGGCTCAAAAGGGGGTTGCATAAGCTAAGCAATGCAAACATTAAGGTCCCAAGCAGGGGCAGGGTCCCTGAAGGAAGGACTGGTATGCAGCAATCCCTTGAAGAATTTACAGAATACAGGATGAGCTGAAAGGGTAGAGTGCTTGCCTGCTGACAAAAAGGCAGAGACAGCTGCCATATGCACTCTAAGTGTAGCTGGTCTGGGTCCCAAGCTATTGAGATGAACCATATAGTCAAGGACTGTAGGCAACCCAGCAGACTCTGGAGAAATATGCTTCCCAGAGCACCAAATAGTAAACCTTTTCCATTTTGAGTTGTAAGTCTTTCTGGTGGAAGGTTTTCGAGAAGCCTTTAAAATATCCAGAATACCTTGAGAGAGATGCAAATCAGCAAATTCTAACTCTTCAAGAGCCAGGCCTTGAGCTTGAGAGATTTGAGATTCGGATACTAGACCCTCCCCTGAGAACAAGTTAACAGGTTGTAATTCCTGGGAAGAGACAGGGGAAGGTGGACTGCTAAGGACAACAGGAGAGGGTACCAGGGCTGTCTGGCCCAGTCTGGAGCAATCAGAATCACCTTGCAGGGTTGAGACCTGATTTTGACTAATACCTTGAACAGAGGGAAGGGGGGAAAAGCATACAGGAACTTCCCTTCCCAACTGAGAACAAGGGCATCCAGGGGGATTGAACCCAACACTGGGGGCCTGCAGCAAAAAAGAGGAAGTTGGTGATTGTCTGGGGCTGCAAAAAGATCTATCTGTGGGGTGCCCCATCTGGAGAAGATCACCTTCAAAATCAGGGGATATAGGGACCATTCATGATGGCCCTGAGATATCCTGCTGAGAGCATCTGCCAGGACATTGTCCTTCCCTGGGAGGTGCACTGCTATGAGAGAGATATTAAGAGAATAGGCCAGAGACCACAACTTCATTGCCTCTGTGCACAAAGCCGTAGACCGAGTGCCCCCTTGCTTGCTGATGTACCACATTGGGGTGGTATTGTCTGTCCTGATCTGAACTACTTTGTTCTGAACAGACTTGGAAAAAGCTTGAAGTGCTAGAAACACTGCTCTGAGTTCTAAGAGATTGATGTGAAGCAGAGATTCTTGAGGTGACCACAACCCTTGGGTGGTCAGATTCCCCAAGTGGGCTCCCCAGCCCAAGAGGGAGGCATCTGTGGTAAGGATTAGAGAATGAGATTGAGTGACAAAGGGAACTCCTTGTCTTAGGTTGTCCTGATCCTGCCACCACTGCAAAACCTGGATCAGGGTTCCGAGTCACTGGGATCAGAGGATACTTTCTCTGGGACCAGAAGGCTCTTAAGTGGAACTAAACGTCCCTCATCTGAAATCTTGCTCCTTGGACCACTGCTGTAGAGGCAGCCATGTGGCCCAGGAGCTGCAGAAAATGCCTTGCTGGTCGAGACACCTGGAGGGTGAATGAAGAGGCCAGTGTAACAAGGGTCCTTGCCCTGTCCAGGGGGAAGGGAGGCTCTTGCCTTTAATGTATCCAGCTCTGCCACTATGTAGGTGAGGAGCTGCACTGGCTCTAGAACTGACTTTGAAAGATTCAGAAGGAATCCTAGAAAAGAGAGCGGTTGCTGAGTTATCTGTAGGTGTGACCTGGCTTGGTCTGGAGACTGACCTACTATGAGCCAGTCATCCACGTATGGAAAGATGGGAGATCTTTTTTCTCCTTAGGAAAGAAACCACTACTGCCAGGCATTTTGTGAACACCCTTGGAGCTGAAGTTAGGCTGAAGGGCATTGTTCTGAATTGATAGTGGCCTGAGGGCAACTCGAACCTGAGGTACTTTCGGTGGGAGCTTCTGATGAGAATGTGGAAATAGGCATCCTTGAGGTCCAGACAAACTAGCCAGTCTCCTGGCCTTAGAGAGGGTAGAATTATTCCCAGAATCACCATTTTGAACTTTGGCTTTAAAAGGTGCTTGTTTAAATATCTGAGATCCAGGATGGGTCGCCATTCTCCTGTCTTTTTGGGAGTTAGGAAGTACCTGGAGTACAATCCTTTTCCCTTGTGTAGGGGTGGAACCCTTTCTATGGCTCTCAGAGCCAGGAGGGGAAGAGACCTGTGCCTCTAGGGTAAGTGCCTCTGAAGGATTTGCAGGTGGAAAGGATCTGGTTCTTATCTTGGGAAATTTTTTGAAGCTGAGAACCAGTCCCTGGCTTACTACTTCCAGGACCCATTTGTCTGATGTTAAAGACATTCAGTCCTGGACAAAGTAAGCCAGCCTGCCTCCTACAGGTGGTGGAGAATCAGCCCGGGCAAACCCATCAGGGTGCCTGTTTGGCAGGGGCTTTAGGCTGAGGGGTGGCAGCAGGCCTGCTTGTACCCCGTCTGCCTGTCCCTCTGAAGAACCCCCTCTCGGCAAAGGCAGAAGAGGAGGCCTGGGCTTGGTAGAAAGGTCTATGAAAAGGCCTGCCCCTGGAATGCTGCCTCTGGGGAGTGGCTTGCCTTTCCTTGGCCTGAGCACTCCTATAGGTGGTCCTGTATTCATCCATTTTTTTCATGCAGTTCTTTGTTTGCTCCCCAAACAGAGAATTACCCACAACAGGATCATCCATGGCCTTAGTCCGGGGTATCCTGAGACAGGCTAGTACATCTGAGCCAAGCCATCCTACGAAGGGCCACAGATGTAGCCATGACTCTAGATGAAACATCATTGGAGTCTACTGCAACATGAAATTGCACCTTGGATGCCTCAATACCATCTGCAGCCACCTGCTCCAGCTCCTTGGCAAGCTGGCCAGGGACCTGTTTAGCCAGAGTCATTACAGTGTCCCATCTAGACTTCTGGTATCTAGCTGTACAGGCCATATAATTAGCCTGCCTGAGTCCCAAAGATGCTGCCATGTACTGTTTCTTTGCCATAGCATCAATCCTCCTGGAGTCCTTATCCTGGGTGTGTGAAGCCAAGGGTATATTTGCCTTATCACAGGCAGCAGCCTGCACTACCCCAACATGGCTGCATTGCTGGGAAAGGAACTCCGTATCTGAGCCTGAGAGAGTATACCTCTTGTCCATTCTCTTGTCCACAGGAGGTATAGAATTAGGAGTCTTTAAAATTTTTGTCTGTTTCCCAAAAGACTTATGGAGGGGAATAGACAGCCTCCTGGACTCTGGGATGTCCATCATCTCAACATAATCATGCTCCTCCTGATCCTCTAGTGCTTCCTCCATAGGAAGCTGAAGAGTTTCAGCAACTTTTTTGTAAAACATAAAATGGGAAGAGGACTCAGAAAGCCTAGGAGGAGAAACCCCTGAAGGTCTGTCTGGGGAGATGTCCGGGTCAATGGGCACATCCAGACTTTCATAATCACCATCACTATCCTCATACTCTCCTTCCTCCTCCTCCGGTTCATAAAAATCCTCTAAATTATAATCCGGAACCAGGGGAACCGACCGAACCCAGCCCCTAATCGATGGTGCCAGTTCGGTTGGAACCGGGGTTAGCAACTGAACAATCCTTATCGCTTTGGCTATTTCATCAGCGGTCGGGGAAAGAACTTGTGGATCCGAACCGGCTGATTTATTCCTTCTTTTTCTTTTAACCGGAACTGACTCCTCAGAGTTGGTTCTCCTTTTGCCCGAAGAAGTTTCGCCCTGGTCAGAGGGCACTCCTTCTGGTTCGGTTGAAACCGAACCGGGCTGGCCATCCGGGTGAGCGGACTTTTTGGCCTCCCTTTCCCTGAGCCTACCAACTCTCTTTTCCAGGGTAGCTGAGGGAACATTTTGCAAATCTGGCAGTCTGAATCGAGGTGGTAAAACCCCAGACAATAAACACAGGTGGTGTGGGGGTCAGCCTTAGCAAAGGCTTCCCCACACACTACAATCATTGAAACCCAGTGGGCCCGGTTTTTCTCTTGGGTTTCTCAGACACGCCAGTCCTGACCAAACTTACTTTTTAGGCAATCCGCCAGGCAAGACACCCTTATCGGTTCCTGACCGTGTTACGGGTCGTGGAAAAAACCATAATGAAATCAGTTTTTTTTTAGAACCGATAAGGACCAGTTACCACACTCTAAAAGTAGAACAAACTTTTTTAAAACAAACCTGATCGGTTCAAACCGAACCGATCCAACGTTTTCAAATTCCACACAGAAGAAACAATAATAAACCTATCTAGTACTCACGATACCACAGACAGCGACTGAACCGACAAATTAAATGGATTAAATTCGGTTGAAACCGAGGAAAAAACGACACTTTAACCGACTAAATTGAACCAAGCAAAGGAGAAATCTCCGGAGCAACTGTTCAGTGAGGCGGAGTAAAGAATCTGGCGGTTTGAGTTCAAACAACAACAGACAGAGTTCTCAACCGAGCTCGAGCTCAGCGTTCCATGCCTTGCATGGAAAGTTAACTCTTTCCTCTCCGGGGCAGTTCAAAGGTTGGACATCACTGCATATGTCAGAATACAGCAAGACTTCATGTCGTTTGAAAGTAGGAGTTACAAACGAGTACAAATATAGAGCAAAGAAATGCAAGAACAGGTTAAATTGGTGCTGTTATGCACTTTATGTTGATACGGACAGTTTCATTAGTGAAAGGGTATCACACAGTAGTGTAGCCAGGGCAGGATCACTTGGCTCAGTTATGACAGAGAGGCAGTTATCTATATAGGATGCGTGTCAGAGCTAATGATGGGACTGGCTGTGTATGCACTTATCTAGGTAGCCAGAACATGTTAGGTAACAGTTCTGGTGTCTGAAGTGCTAACTGGAGTAGACAGCTGGGAGGACTAAGCTCCCAGGGTGAGAAGTGCAAGGCAGAGACCCTGGAGCCAATAGGGGGTGAGTGATTTAGCATGATGTGAGGGAGAAGGTGAAACAAAAGAAAACTGGGGGTGGGGGTCAAAACAGGGTAAGATAAAAGTAGTAAAAAATTTTTATTCATACAAAAAATGAATAAGGATATCTCCACTGAGCCGAAGCTCCTTTACAGTGAGATCCAGGTGTCATTTCCAGTTACTCTTATAAGTTAACAATATATAACGAAGGAAAACACATATACACTAAATTTATACATCAATAAATATAACACAGTTCCAAATCATAAAACAAACTAGGATAAGAAGAACATACAAAAAACAATGATTAATTCACAGTATACATTTAATACAAGTTACAATCTACCATCCTAAGATTCAAACTATTTCCCATCATAACTAATATTTTCGATAAGCCATTGTTTAATTTGTTGCAACTGGAAATTTCCCTCAAGGGGTCTAAGCTTCCCAGGCAATTTATTCCATATAGAAGGTCCGATATTAAAAAAATGCTTATCCCCACCCCCCAAGCCGTTCTACGACTTGGGACTGCACAGTCAAGTAATTAGCAGGCGCAGACCCTCAATAGGTCTTTTTATTTTAATGGACTCAGCCATATATTTAGGGACTTTTCCTGAGATACATTTTAACATTAACATAATTGTACTAACAGCCCGCCTTTGAGACAAAGTATGCCAGTCTAATTCTTTATACATATCTACTCTATGTGCCCTCTTAGAGCTCCCAGTATAAATCTAATTAATTTATTATACATAACATCAAGCTTATATAGGGAGGGAGGGCAGGAGGATAGCCTATGGGTAGAGAGAGAGAGAGAAAGGTGGGGGAGGGAAGAGAAAGGAAGGGCCAAGGCAGAGATGGATGGGGTGGGGGAGACATGGAAGGCAACAGGGAGAAGATAAAATGGGGCAGGGTGGGAGTGTCACTGGGAAGCGGGGTGGGGGGACGCCAGGGTGGGAACTCAGAGAGTAGGGAGGAGAGAAGAGCAAGACCAGAGGGCAAGTTGGAAGGTTGATGGAGAGTAGAGAAGGGAGAGGAGCAAGACCACAGGGCAAGCTGGAAGGTGAGTGGCTGAAAAGAGAAGGGTACATGGTATGGGATCAGGTCCCACAATCGCAGTTACTGTTTGTAGCTAGGGCCGCATGGAAGTTAGATTTAAAAGGTCCCAGTTTTTCCTCTTTCGTGATGTCTAGGTCAAGCGCACTGAGCCTTAGTGACGCCCAGTTTTCAAAGGACCGTTGACCTTACGTGGTTCTGCAGAAGGAGATGCTTAGGGTTGAATTTTATTTACCCCTGGTGCATCTGGTGGTGTCTGGCCGGCTAAGAAGGCTTTGTAAACCCGGAGTGGTGAGTCCAAGAGTAGATTTATTGGTGAGCAGGCATACTTGATATTGAATGTGGCAGTCAAGGTTGAGCTATCTCGTCTGAGAGTACAGCTCACAGCTGTGAGTGAGGCGGGGTACACCTAGGACTAGTCGACATGCTTTGTTAAGCGTTGTTCTAATACAATTTAGAGAGGATTGGGAGGCAGACCCATAGACTGCTAACCCATAGTCTGTCACTGAGAGGACTCAGCTGTTTACAGCAGTTTTTAGTGCTTTAGCACTCAGACATTTATGGTATCTGTATAGTAGACTCAGTTTTGCATTGGATGACTTTGTGACTATGTCTATGTGTTGGTTGAAAGATAGGGTGTGGTCTAGTATCACTCCCAGGTATTTAAAAGTTTGATCCATTTCAAGGGGAGAGTTCTGATTGTTAAGAATGTGAAGTTGGTGGGTACAGTGTTTGTTATGTGACTATGCAAACATTATCTTTTTTTTTTTTTTTAATAATTAAGGAGTAATTTAGATTGAAGGAACCAATGTTCAACCGAGAAGAAATGAGCCTGCATTTGCTTTTCAAGCATAGTGGGGTCGGCACTGCAAGAATATAGGACCGTGTCATCTGCGTAAAGCAGAACCTGGTCATTTACTGATTGTGGGAGGTTGTTTAGAAACAGACTGAAAAGTAGGGGGCTAAGGACAGAGCACTGGGGAACCCCTGTGATGACACTGCGGTTATCAGAGAAGGTGTCTAGTATTTTCACTTTTTGGACCTTCCCAGTGAAGTAGCTCCTGAACCATGCTACCGATTCAGAGGAGAGGTTGGTATGAGAGAGTTGATAAAGGAGCAGATTATGATTAATGGTGTTGAAGGCCTTGGTGAGGTCAATGTACATTGCCCCCACCAAGAGCCCTCTGTCTAGAGCGTTGTGAATAAAGCTGGTATACTCTACTAGAGTGGCTGTGGTACTGTGTTGTTTTCGAAAGCTATGTTGTTGCCGGCATTGTCGAGTGTATTTGTCCAGATATTCTGTCAGTTGGTTGGAAACAATTTGCTCTAAAGTCAGAGAGAGGGCAGGATTGATTTTGGGTGGTAGTTTGCAAAGTTGGCACTGTCTCCACTTTTGTAAACGGGTAACCACCACCGCTTTCCATATCCATGGGAATTCGCCAGATACCAGGGAAAGATTTAGAATTCTGGTGAGGAGAGTGAAAATTATGTCCAGGGTGAGTCTAATTAGTTTGAGGTCAAGCTGATCACTGCTAGTTCTGAAATTTCCGAGAGCTTTTATGAGGTACGTTTTAGCCTCATGAGGGGTGATGACTTGAGGTAGAAAGGCAGGTGGGAGTTAGGTTGGGTCCCCGAGTTTTGCGTGGTGTAAGTATTTGACGGGGGTTGGAGGAAGCTAGGGAGCAACATGCCACTGAGGTCGATAAAAGCCTTGTTAAAGACATCTGTTATGTGACTGTGATCCAGCGTGGGCCGACCCTCAATGTTCAAGAAGGTGGGGGGAGTTTTATTAGGTTTGCCGGATACAGACTTGATGTTGGGGTACCTCAGGGATCAGTCCTGGGGCCAGTCATGTTCAATATCTTCATCAGTGACATTGCAGATGGACTGGAGGGTAAGGTTTGTCTCTTTGCAGGTGACACCAAGATCTGCAACAGAGCAGATGATCCAGATAGGGTGGGCAGAATGAGAAGAGATCTGGATAAACTAGCAAAATGGTCGGAAAAGTGGCAACTGGGGTTTAATGCAAAGAGGTGCAAGATCATGCACATAAGGAAGAGAAACCCTGAAGCCACCTATATGCTGGGAGGGGAGTTGCTGGCAGTCACAAGGGAAGAAACAGACTTGGGCATCATCATCACTGATGACCTGAAATCATCCAAGCAGACCACTAAAGCAGTAGGTAAGGCTAGAAGGATGTTGGGGTGTATTAGTAGGGGTATCTCAAGTCGGAACAGGGGGGTAATAATCCCTCTTTACAAGACACTGGTTAGGCCCCATCTGGAGTACTGCATGCAGTACTGAAGACCACACCTTCACAAAGACATTACCCAAATTGAGGCAGTCCAGAGAAGGGCAACCAAAATGGTGCAGGGACTGCATCAGAAAACATATGAGGACAGAATAACGGAGCTCAATATATATACCCTAGAGCAAAGGAGGGAGAGAGGTGATATGATCGAAACATTCAAACACCTTAAGGACATTAACAAGGTGAAAGAGTCTAACATATTTCAATATAAGAAAAATAGCACGACAAGAGGACACAGCACGAGATTAGAGGGAGGCCAATTAAGGGGTAATGTGAGGAAGTTCTTTTTCACAGAAAGGGTGGTGGATGCATGGAACGGCCTACCTCAGGAAGTGGTGGATATGAATACAGTGCAGGGCTTCAAATAAGCATGGGATAGGCATAAGGGAGCAATACAGATGAGTATGAATAGACAGGCCATTGACAAAGCAAAGGCCGATGGCACATTTATAAGGTAGAAAAAGAAATGGGCAGATTGGATGAGCCTTGCGGTCCTTATCTGCTGTCAACTTCTATGTTCTCCTAGAATCAATGACTGTCACCCTAAGAGTTTGTCAGTTCACTTTTAAAGTGATTGTTCTGGGCCTTAAGTATATAGCCCAGGTGCACTTATTACGGGTGGTTCTATAATTCTGGTAGTCTGTTGGGGGTACCAGAGCTTCTAGCTTTGCATCACAAGGCATCTCTATGTTTCATGAGGGCTAGCAGCTGTGGTGTGATCCAGGGGCTGCCATAATCACTGATCTTTCTTTTGGTGTAGGGGGCATTGATATTGCACACATCATTGAATCTGCTTATAAAGCATTCAAGGGCAGTGTTGACGTCAGTGTTGTGGGCAATAAAGCTCCAATCTTGGAGGCTGAGGTGTGCTCTTAGAGCTTCCAGTTTGCATTTCTTCAGGAGTCTAGTATTAATGGTTCTGGCTGGCACCTTTAGGGCCTTATTAGACCATTTGCAAATTATAGTAGAGAGGGGTCACAGAGAGTCCGGGAGAACTGAGATGGAAGATATTCTATCAGGGCGGTTTGTGATCAATCAGTCAATTATGGAGCCCGTGCCTGTCCGGTAATTAAGACATGTAGGGGTGTCAATCAGTTGCATGAAGTTGAGTGAGGATGACGAGTCCTTATAGGGGCCAGCATCAGGAGAGGACCAGCTGATATTAAAGTCCCCAACAATTATCAGCTCAAGTATTTAGACACCAATCAGAGAGGTAGTTGATGACAGATCTGAAGCCGGCAGCTTGTTCCTTGGGGCAGATTATAGATCGAGACTATAGTTAAAGTTTCCTTGTTCTTGCTGAGTATTACTTTTATGGCCTTCAGTTGAGCACCACATTTGGTGTCAATGATTTAGCACTGGGCCCTGGATGTGGTCTTTGACATAAATAACACACCCTCCTCCTCTTTCACCAAGTATATCTAGTCTGAAAGAGGCATACCCAGTGAGCTGTACAGCAGAGTCTGGAACCCTGGGCTATAACCAGGTCTCTACTACTGCAAGGATGTCAGGCTGGTGTTGCGAGACCCAGACTTGAAGGGTGTAGAATTTTGCTAGTAGACTGTAGATATGTATCAATGCTATGGCTAGACTGTTCTGTTTATATACAGTTGCAGTGCATGTCACTGGACCTGGATTAGGGTGCATGTTCCCTGAGATAAGCAGGAGCAGCCATGTTTGTCTTACTGCTTGCCACTTTAGATATGTTAGGGTCTGCGATTGGCTAATAGGGCGTGTTTTTTTGTACCCAACACTTGGGTAGGCTAGGAGTACACCAATAACAGGTGGTGGGAGGAGATAGCCATTACGGCTACTGGTCTTATGGACTCATGCAGTGGGGAGTATATGTTGCTTAGGGTTAAAGGCATTTGTGCATAAGTGGTTTTAGAGTTTTTCAGGTTTTGATACAGCAGCATTACAGTCTGGGAGCAGAGAACTGACAGGCCATTGACACTCTGAGATACCAAAGAAAGGGGTCATATTCATATGGAGGCGCACATTTTGAATAATCCTTTGCAGTTGAGAGAGCCAGTACTGGCACTGAGAGTATTAGGCAGAGGGTTCTAAGAAGGATCATATTGGGGCCTTTGAGGAAAAAGGCAGGGATGACACACAAGGGGATTAGCAGTTTTTTTTTTGGGGGGGGGGGAGATTTTGGGGGACAGCGTCTAATTGAGATCCTAGAGGATAACTGTATTTAGAGACAAGTGGTTAAGGGTGTTAAGTAGATAGAGAAAGTACAGTTACGTAAGAACTTAGTGTAATAGTAGATCTTCCGAGAACAGCTGCTGCAGCAGGTTACACCATTAGGACTGAAGCTGGCAGGTGCCAGGACCCCACGGAAAAATTCTAGCTAGCAATATCCAGCGGGGGACTGCCCCCGATGTCGGCCCCTCCCTGAAATCAGGCATGACATAAAAGAGGGCAGTCCCCCAGCATCCCCAGTTCTCCCGCTGGAGACTCCAGGCTCAAGAATGACATCTGAAGGGGAGACCGAGGATCCGCTTCCAAAAGAAGATTTGTAGAAGGCGTCGAAAGACGCTGAAGCCTAGAAACTAGGTCATAAGACTCAACCTCCAGCAGGGAAGGTGGGAGGGAAACTACCTGCTGCAAGAGCTGTTCTCGAAGATCTACTGTTACGGTAAGTTCTTACGTAACTGTACTATCTTACTTCGAGAAACAGCTCTTGCAGCAGGTTACACCATTAGGACGGATTCCCAAGCAGTAAGGGACCAAGTTGTTGTTGGGAGGAGAATAGGAGGATAAAAACTCCAAGTTTCAGGACAAAAGTCCCTGAAGGGCCGCCAAGCCGAAACCAGCTCTGCGCCTAGAGGCAATATCCAAATTGTAGTGCCTGATGAATGTGTGTACAGTGCTCCAGGTTGCTGCTGCACAGATGGCTGAAGTGGAAACGTTTTTAAGCGCCGCGAAGGAGGTAGCCACCCCCCTAGCAGAGTGACCCTTCACTGGTCCCGGTAAGGGTTTATTGCGCTTCTGATAACAAAACATAATGCACTTTACCAGCCATCTAGAAAGAGACTGTTTGGAAACAGGAACACCGATCATCCTCTGTGCGTAGGAAACAAAGAGCTGGTCCGAAGTCCAGTGGGCTCTGGTTCTGGTCAGATAATATCTGAGGCACCTATGCACGTCCAAAGTGTGCAACAGGGCTTCCCCCATTACTGTGATTCGGGTAATACACCGGTAGGTTAATATCCTGGTTGAGTGTGACAGCCTAGACTACCTTGGGAAGGAACTTAGAATTTGTTCTTAAGGACACCCTGTCCTTGTGAAAAACCCAGTAAGGATCCTTGCACATGAGTGCATGAAGCTCAGAAACTCTTCTGGCAGAAGTAACAGCAACTAAAAGGAGCGTCTTCCAAGTGAGGAGGCACAGCTCGCAATCCGTGGCTGGTTCGAAAGGGTGCAGCGTAAGCTGCTCTAGAACAAAAGGAAGATCCCAAGGTGGACCCAGGTCTTTGATGGGAGGTCTCAAATGCAGGATGCCACGCAAAAAGAATTGAGAAGCCTCTAGTTGAGCTAGAGACCTGTGACCTATCGGAGGACGGTACACTGAAATAGTGCACAGATGGACCTTAATGGAGGAATAAGCAAGTCCTGCCTCATAAAGGGATAGGAGGTAGTCTAGAAAGTACAGTTATGCAAAAAATTACCGTAACAGTAGATCTTCGAGAACAGCTCTTGCAGCAGGTTACACCATTAGGACTGAAGCCTGCAGGTGCCAGAACCCCAGGGAAATTTTCTAGCTAGCAGTATTCAGCAGGGACTGCCTCTGACGTCGGTCCCGCCCCCGACGTAGTACATAAGGAGGCGGTCCTCCCAGAATTCCAAGTTCTCCCACCGGAGACTCCCGGCCGCTGGATGACATCAGAAGAGGAGACTGAGGATCCGCCATCAAATGGCAATCAGAGATGCTGAGAATATCTGGTCCTAGGAGAAGGATATTGGAACTAGAATCTACCTCCAGCGGGGATGGTAGGAGGGAAAGTACCTGCTGCAAGAGCTGTTCTCGAAGATCTACTGTTACGGTAAGTTCTTATGTAACTGTACTATCTTACTTTGAGAAACAGCTCTTGCAGCAGGTTACACCATTAGGACTGATTCCCAAGCAATCATGGAAATCCCACACCACTGGGAGGAGGGAAGGTAGAAATCCTTAAAGTCCCTGAAGGACTGCTAGACCAAAACCTGCTCTTCGCCTCAATGCAATATGCAGGCTATAATGCCTGATGAAAGTGTGCACGGAGCTCCAAGTAGCTGCAGCACAAATGGCTGAGGTGAACACATTCTTTAGAGCCACAAAGGAGGTAGCCACTCCCCTTGTGGAATGACCCTTAACCGCGCACCCGGTAAGGGTTTGTTGCGCTTCTGGTAACAGAACGTGCTGCACTGAACGAGCCACCTGGACAGCAACTATTTTGAAACGGGAGCTCCCATCATCCTGTGGGCAAAGAAGACAAAAAGCTGGTTCAATTTTCGGTGGTGTTTGGTTCTGGTCAGGTAGTATCTGAGACATCTGTGCACATCTAGAGTGTGTAACAGGGACTCTCCTCGATTTGAAAACTTAGGGAAGTATACTGGTAGATCAATGTCTTGATTAAGAGTGAGAGCTGAGATCATCTTAGGTAAAAACTTAGGATTAGTCCGTATGGACACCCTGTCCTGGTGGAAAACCAAATAAGGTTCTTTGCACATAAATGCATGAAGTTCAGAAATTCTTCTGGCCGAAGTAACGGCAAATAAAAACAACGTCTTCCAAGTAAGCAGACGTAGCTCGCAATCAGCGGCTGGTTCAAAGGGTGGCAGCGTCAGCTGCTCCAGGACAAAGAGAAGATCCCATGGTGGAACCAGGTCCCTAACTGGAGGTCTAAGGTGGAGAACACCTCTCAGGAAGGCTCGCGCCGTGTCCAACCGAGATATAGTGCGTTGGCCTATAGGGATGTGATAGGCCGAGATGGCACAGAAGTGTACCTTAATCGAGAAGCAGGCCAAGCCTGTCTGAAAAAGGGACAGGAGGAGTCCAAGACCAATCTTTCTGGACAATCCATGGGCGAAAACCCCCGTGCTTGAACCCACACACAAAATCTGCGCCATTTCATGGCATAGGAAGCATGGGTGGCCGGTTTTCTGGCAGCAGCGAGAACGGCTGCTACCTTTTGCGAGACCCCGTGTCGCATCATGGTTATGTCTCTAGGAGCCAAGCATGCAGGTTCAGTGAGCGTAGGTCCAGATGGACCAAAGAACCCGCCTCCTGAGACAGTAAGTGGGAGCTGATTGGCAGCGGCACTGGAGGTTCCCTGGACAGCTGATGTAAGAGAGGAAACCAGATCTGCCTGGGCCAGAACGTCGCGATAAGTATCAGCATCGCCTGCTCTCTGCGAAGTTTCAGAAGAACCCTCTGGATCAATGGAAAGGGGGGGAAGGCATAGAGGAATCTGCCCGCCCAGGAGAGGGACAACGCGTCTCGCCAGAAAACACCAGGCCCTGGATCTAGCGAGCAAAAATTGGGCAGTTTTGCGTTGGATGGGGACGCAAAAAGGTCTAATTCTGGTGTGCCCGTTCTGAGAAACAGATCCTCTACTACCTCCTGGAGTAGTTCCCACTCGGGGACTTTGGCCTGAGAGCGGCTCAGGCCGTCTGTGACGATGTTGTCCACTCCTGGAACATGAACAGCAATGAGGTTTGCGCTGTGTTGCAAAACCCAGTCCCACACCCTCATGGCCTCCCTGCAAAGCGGGTAGGAGTGGGTGCCTCCTTGTTTGTTGAGGTAATACATCACCGCAGAATTGTCTGTTTGTAACTGAAGGGTACCTGGTGGGATCTCCGACTGGAAGGCCTGCAAGGCGTGAAGAACTGCTCTCATTTCCAGGATATTATATGTGGAGATGAGACTCTTGGGCTGTCCACAGGCCCTGAGACCGAACACCACTGAGGTGTGCTCCCCATCAGAGTCCTGAGGCGTCTGTAGAGAGTGTCACAATCGGAGACGATGCAATGAAGGGGACTCTGGCCAACAGGTTCCTTGAATCTAGCCACCATTGCCAATCCCAGATTACGGCCTTCGTGATCCGGATTGGGTGCTGCAGATAGTCTCGTTTTTGATCCCATTGGACCCGTAATATCCACTGGGTTACCCGCATGTGGAGACAGGCTAGCGGGACTGTTGCAATGGCCGCAGCCATGTGTCCAAGCAGGCAAAGGACCAGTCTGGCAAGAATGGTCTTCTTCGCTGAAATGTCCCTGATGAGGGATCTGATATGTTCCGCTCTGTCCTGGGGGAGAAAAGCTTTCCCGTGGACGGTGTCCAGAACTGCACCTATGAACTACAGAGTCTGAGACGGAACCAGGCGTGACTTCTCGTGATTGATGATGATGCCCAACGTCTCGAACAGAGACGGAGTACAGTGAATGGTGGACATCAGGGTCTCCCCGGGAGGGTGCCATGAGAAGCCAGTCGTCCAGGTAGGGGCATAGCCGGTTTTAGGCACCAGCAAACCCTGCGCTTGCCGGGAGCCCCTTCTCATGGAGGCCCCCAACCAGAGAAGTTCACCTTATTCATTTTAAACATTTTTTTAATCTTAATATATTTTTAAAACATTAGTAAAGGACTGTGCAGATCCTTCTGGTTATGTCATGAAATACCTCAACAAGTTGTGATCCGGTCAATATGAGGTGCACAGGCATCAATGGATGGGACGGGAAGAACAGCCAAAAGAACTGACACTGCTGTGTCCTCCTAAATTTTTTTTAAAATACTCCTGGTTATACTAAAGCTATACATAGAAACAAAGGAATATAATTTGCCGGCAGATAGCTACAGCTTGACCCACCTAGTCTGCCCATTTTTCCCTGCCTATAGTATCACCACAAATAAAATCTTGCACTTATGAGCTACAGTAAAACACATGGGCTAAAGGTGGGCCAGGTAGAGAGGCCCCATGACTTCACTAATTCTGCTGGGGGCCCCCCAAAACCTAAAGCCGGCCCTGGGTAGGGGAGCACGTAGTGGTCTTGTCTCCTCAGAGATGCCGCTACGACTGCCATGCACTTTGTAAACACCCGAGGTGCCGATGACAGCCGAACAGAAGGGCTCGGAACTGATAATGGCGACCCTGAAACTCGAAACGCAGAAACTTCCTGTGCGCTTGAGCGATGGGTATGTGCAGGTAAGCGTCCTGCATGTCCAGGGATGCTAGAAAGGCGTCCTGCTTGAGCATGGGAATCAGACCTGGGAGGGTCACCATGAGGAAGCGTTTGTACAGGACAGACTCTTTGAGGTCACTGAGGTCCAGTATCGGACGGAGGTCCCCTGTTTTCTTTGGAACCAGAAAGAAGCGAGAATAATACCCTAGACCCTTCTGGTTCCGTGGTACGTGCTCTATAGCTTCTTTTCCTAGAAGCGCGAGCACCTCCTGCTGCATGAGCAGGGCATGCTGACCCGAGTAATGGGAAAGCAGGGGAGGTCTTGCCGGTGAATGGTCGAGAAATTCTATGAAATGGCCTTTCTTGACCAATTAAAGAACCCACCAGTCGGAGGTGATCTACTGCCACCCTAAAAAGTGTCGAGCGTTGCGACCCCTGACCTTCTGTGCCCGCTGATCCAGAGGAGGGCCGGGGCCGGGAAGGAGTCATGCTGTGGTAACACTGGTCCCTGCGGGCTGGGCCGGTTTTGTGTAAAGTTGGCCTCTGCCTGAGGACGACTTCGCCTGGGGTTTATGCTGAAAAGTGCCCCACTGCTGCTGGCCGGAACGTGGCTGCTGCCTTTGTTGCCGGCTGCGAAAACGGCTCTGGTTCCTGTGAACGGAACCCGGCCTGGATCTGTACATGGCCTGTACAGATCGGACTGCCTTCCCAGCATCCAGGAGTTTGGCGATGACCTTCTCCGAGGGCTCACCAAAGAGTACTTCGCTGTTGTACGGGACGTCAAGGATGTTCTGTATGTCCGGGGTGAAGCCAGAGACATGGAACCAAGAGTGTCTCTGGAGACAGACACCTGAAGCTGCAGCTCTGGCAGACAAATCCGCAGAATCGTATGCGGCTCGAAGCACTTGGGTACCCACATCAGACCCAGTGCGGAGAAGGTTAAGGAGCTCTGCCTTCTGATCGCCATTCGGAAGCTTGTCGACCAGGTCCTGGCCCTGTTCCCACAGGGCGTTCTGAAACTGAACCATGTGGGTGAGGTAGTTCAGGGACCTGATGGTGCATGTAGCAGCCGCGGACTTGCATCTCCCCAGGGCATCCAATTGTTTGGATTCCTGGTCCGGTGGCTGTGTGCTCATATGTTGCGGTCTTTGAGACTGGTCATGTGAGGCCGTTATGACCAGGGAGTCTGCCAGAGGTTGTTGAGCCAAGTACTGGACCTCTCTCGGGGCCTTGTACAGGCGGTCAGCCTTCTTCGGCACCGCTGGAGTGGAGTGCGGACGCTTCCATGCAGCCTTGGTGACATCCGCAAAAGTGTCCACCAAGGGTGGTACTACCAGAGGCTTTGGATCCTTCTGCCAAAGATAATGGGGAAGGCGCTGTCGTTCAGGGTCGAGGTCTTCAGCATCCCACCCCATGTTGTCCTGGATGTGCCTCATGATTTCAGCGGAGGGATCATCCGGAGGAGACCTGGGGAGGTCATGTGGGTCGGGTGAGGAGATGCTGAGTGGAGGAGGAGATCTGGAGTAGTCCGAGGTATCCGATCTGGAGTCCTCCCCCGACGGAGTGTACCGACGCCGTCTGGGTCACTTGGGGCTGGGGGACCCTGATGGGGACCTTGAGGGAGTCTTTCTCCTGTCCTTAAATCTTCCCCTAGGAGGTGGAGTCTGCTCCTTAGGGGTTGGTGGTCATCCTGCTGGCCCCTTAGGTGGAGGAGGGGGTGTAGGAGGTGAAGGTGGAGGAGGAGGAGGATTCACGGGGACCACATCTTTTTGGATGGTGTCCCACCAAAAAGTAAAGAGGTTCTTTACTTCTTGCAGATTCATGCCCGAAGACGGGCCTGGTGCCAATGGTCTGTTGTCGGGGTCGGGTGTCTCTGGTGTCGGCAAAGGTTCTCGCGGAAGCCCGGCATCCTCAGTGTCACCCACCTGGTCTTCGGGCAGAGTAGCGTCCTCCTCCGTGAAGTCCCTGTGACCGGTGTCCACCGGTGCCTGTGGGGTGGTCTTCGGCTCTGGAGAGTGCGTGGCCGACTGCTTCGGATCCGGCGAACGCCCGGCCGACTTGGAATGCTTAGCCGACGTCGGGTGCTTGGCTAACGGCAGGTCCGATGTCCGCTTAGGGACATCAGGTCTTTGGTCTTCCCCAGAGTCGGATCAGGACCACGGAGAGGTTGGGAGATCAATCTAGAATCGGGGTCCCGATGTTGGGTGGAAGAGGAAGACCTATGGCGCTCGGAAGACTTGGAAGAGGCCTTAGAGAGAGTGGAGGAAGCCGAGGGCCTCTAAGTCTTGATAGGCTGGAGAGTCGAAGAGCCGCCTAAAGCCTGGACCTTGACTGGAGGGGGCCGAGACCGAGCACTGGAGTGAGAACGGTCCGATCCAGCGGAGCCTGAGCTGCGGGAGTCCGAGGCCCGGTTTGGGGATCTGGACCTTACTTTCTCCCGGTGTTTGTCCCCGGTGCTTAAGGGCCTTAGAGGAAGATTCTTGGTCCATCCTTTTCAATTTTTCTTCCAGAAGATACGCCTGAAGTGTCTTCTGACTGCGGATCCTGGTGCGGCTATTGAACCCTTGGCAAAAGGTGCAGGCCTTAGTATCGTGGTCTGGGCCCGAGTACCACACGCAGGAGGAATGAGGATCCTTGAAAGGGATCTGTTTTCCGCAGGCACACTTGGAAAGGTGTCCCTCCAGCGAAGGAGCTGGAGAGGACATCAGTTTGAAGAGAAACAATAAGTTTTGTAGTCATGCAGCGCCCAGGTAGAGACAGAGAGCCAGCCAGAGCCTGAGCAGGAGCAAAAAGAACTGGGGATTCTGGGGACCGCCTCTATGTACTACGCCTGACGGGGGCAGGACTGATGTCGGAGGCAGTCCCCACTGAATACTGCTAGCTAGAAAATTTCCGTGGGGCCATGGCGCCTGCCAGCTTCAGTCCTAATGGTGTAACCTGCTGCAAGAGCTGTTTCTCGAAGTAAGATCAGACCTTACTGAACACTCCAATGGGGTCAATGCTCGAGCCTGAGCCCAAATACAAAATCTATGCCACTTCATGGCGTAAGTAGCATGAGTAGAGGGTTTTCTGACTGTCACCAGAACGTCCACAACTTCCTGAGAGACCCCGTACCTCAGGACTGCTATGTCCTTAGGAGCCAGGCATGCAGATTCAGAGACCAAAGATCCGGATGGACCAAGAAGCCTGTCTCCTGGGACAGAAGGTGAGAGCAAAATGGCAGAGGCACTAGAGGTTCCTGGGCCAGAAGGGTGCTACTAGAATAAGGCATGCTTGCTCTTGACTGAGCTTCAACAGAACCCTCTGGATCAAAGGAAAGGGCGGGAAAGCGTAGAGGAACCTGCCCGTCCAAGAGAGGGATAACACGTCTCACCAGAAAACACCAGGCCCTGGATCTAGCAAGCAGAAATTGGGCAGTTTTGCATTGAATGGGGACGCGAAGAGGTGTAATTCTAGTGTCCCCCATCTGTGGAACAGTTCCTCTGTGACTTCCTGAAGCAGTTCCCATTCATTGACTCTGGCCTGTGATCAGCTTAGGCTGTCCGCGATAGTGCTGTCCACACTGGGAACATGTACTGCAATGATGTGTGTGCCGTGTTGCAATACCCAATTCCAAGCCCTTTGAGCCTCCCTGCAAAGGGGGTAGGAGTGAGTGCCTCCTTGTTTGTTGAGATAGTACATCACTGCAGTATTGTCGGTTTGCACCAGAAGAGTACCCAGCGGAATCTCTGTCTGGAATGCCTGTAGGGCATATAGGAGGGCTCTTATCTCCAGAATATTTATGTGAAGATGGGACTCCAGAGACGTCCAAGAGCCTTGAGTCCTGACCCCGTTGAGGTGAGCTCCCCATCCAGACCCCGAGACGTCCGTGGAGAGAGTCGCTGAAGGAGGTGGCGCAGTGAAGGGGACTCCCGTCGAGAGGTGGTCTGGAATGAGCCACTAATGCCAGTCTCGGATGACTGTGCTCGTGATCCGGACTGGATGCTGCAGATGATCCTGCTTTTGGTCCCACTGTGCTCTCAGCATCCACTGGGTAAATATTTAAGCAGAACGGCCACAGGACAGGAGAAAGGCTCCACATTCCAGAGGCAGCCCAAATAGAAAATCTCTTCCATTTCATGGCTAAGTGGACCTAGTGGAGGGTTTTCTAGCCTCCACCAGAATTTCAGCCACCTTTGGAGAGACACCAAAGCGAGATTGGGCTAGGTTCGCAGGAGCCATGCATGAAGCTGCAGGGACTGGAGTCCCGGATGGACCAGGGTCCCCTGATCCTGGATCAGCAATCCTCGAGATAAAGGAAGAGGAAGACAAGGAACCTCTGAGTATTGTTGTAGAAGACAACCAAATTTGCCTGGGCCAGAAAGGAGCAATCAGAATCATTCTTGCTCCTTCGGTTGTTAGTTTCTGCAGTACACGAGGGACCAGAGGAATTGGGGGAAAAGCATAGACGAATCTGCCCTTTCAGTTTAGAGACAGAGCGTCACTCCAGAAAGCGCCTCTCTCTGGAGCAAGCGAGCAAAAGGTGGGAAGTTTTGCGTTTTGGGAAGAGGCGAACAGGTCTATCTGTGGAGTCCCCCAAAGGTGGAAGATGTCGTCTAGAACCTTTTGGTCCAACTCCCACTCGTATGGCAGAGCAGAGGAGCGACTTAGCTTGTCTGCCAGGGTATTGTCGACTCCTGGAACATGGATCGCCGTGAGGTGAAGGTTGTGAAGTGTTGCCCAGTCCCAAACCCTCACTGCTTCCCTGCATAGCGGGTAGGACCGAGTCCCTCCCTGCTTGTTGATGTACCACACCACGCACATGTTATCCGTCTAGACAGCTAGGTGACCGGGAAGGATGTATTGGTGAAGGGCTTGGAGGGCATATAGTACTGCTTGTAGCTCGAGCACACTGATGTGGAGAGCTAGCTCCAATCTGGACCATAAACCCTGGGTTCAGTGAGGACCCAGATGGGCTCCCCAACCTTCGCCTGATGTGTCCGTGGTCAGAGTCTGGGAGGGGGGAGGATGAGAGAAGGGAACCCCCCGAAACAGGTTCTCTCGAACCATCCACCATTGCAAGTCTATCATCGTCGAGGAGATCAGAACCAGATGATCTAGGTCATCTACAAGTTGATCCCACTGGGAGCGGAGAGTCCACTGAGAAATCCTCATGTGGAGCCGCGCGCGGGGAACCGTCGGGATGGCAGCTGCCATGAGCCCCAAGAGACGGAGAACCGACCGAGCCGGAACCTTCCTGCGTTCTGATAGCAGGGAGATCTGTGACTGGAGGGAGGCTGCCCTGTCTGGAGGAAGGAAGGCCTTGCTCACCGTCGTATCGAGGATAGCCCCGATGAACTGAAGTCTTTGGGAGAGGTCCAGATGAGACTTGGAATGGTTGATGGTAATACCCAGGCAAGTGAAAACCTGCTGGGTGAGGGAGAGAAAATGCAGGAGCTCCTACCTGGATGAGGCCGCCAGGAGCCAGTCATCCAGGTAGGGAAACATCTGAACTCCCATGGTACACAGGTGGGCCGCTACCACCGCCAGGCATTTGGTAAAAACTCGGGGAGCCGAGGAAAGACCAAACGGAAGTGCCCGGAATTGGTAATGGTCCCCCTGGAAAGCAAACCGGAGGTACTTGCGATGCGAGGGACGAATGGAGATGTGCAGGTATGTGTCCTGCATATCCAGCACACAAAGCCATTGACCCGGCTAAAGAAGGGGCAGAAGGGTTTGAAGGGAGAGCATCCTGAACTTTCTGTATTCCACATAAAAGTTCAGGGAGCTGAGATTGAGAATGGGTCTGAGATCTCCTGTCTTCTTTGGGACCAAGAAGAAATGAGAATAGTAACCCGTCCCCTGAAGGTGAGGAGGAACGGGTTCTATAGCCTGCTTCGCGAGAAGGGCAGATATTTCTTCCCTGACCAAAGGAAGATGGTCCCTTGCATAGGAGGACTTCAGAGGGGGGTGACGTGGAGGTTTCTGTAGAAACTCTACGGAGTGCCCCTCCACGATAATCTGAAGCACCCATGAATCCGTTGTTATCCTCTCCCAACCCGGAAGGTGGAGGGAGAATCCCCCTCCTACCGGTTCCTCTGGGGAGTCCGGAGGCGGCGAGGGAGGTGGTGTGGGGCAGTGCAGCCTGGGGCACCCGCTGCTTTGAGGCGGTGGGGGCCCTAGCAGCTGCGGGGGCCCGGCGTTTAGTAGCCCATGCTTCCTTGGGTTTCGCTGGAGGCCGGCTGCGTCTGCGAAAAGGACGGCACTGCGGGGGATGGGGACGGTACATGGAATCCACAGATTTCAGAGCCGTCCCCTTCTCCTGCAAATCGGTGATGATGTCCTTGACATCACCGCCGAAAAGCACTGAACCCCTGAAAGGTGCTTCCTGGATTGCTGACTGCACCTCCAGGACCAAACCTGACACGCGGAGCCAGGCGTGACGCCGAAGACTTATGGCGAACGTGGAGCTCCGCCCGGCAGTGTCCACTGCATCGTAAGTCGTCCTCAGGATGTGACGACTGGCCGAACGAGCAGAACAGACTAAGTCAGCTAACTCCTGCTTGACTTGGGAGTCAGGTAAGGAGTCAATCTTAGATTCCGCCTGGGTAAGGATGGCCTTCTGGTAATCCCCCATATGTGCTACGTAATTCAGGGCCCGAATTCCCAGTGTGGAAGAAGCGTATATTTTTCTTCCATACTGGTTCAGAAGGCGAGATTCCTTATCCGGAGGAGACGTGCTTAAATGTTTGGGGTGTGCAGACCGGCCGTGAACGGCGCTAATCACGACCGAGTCTGCACAGGGGTGACGATCCAAAAAGTCTACACCCTCCGGAGCCTGGTATAGCCTGTTGGACTTCCTAGGAAGCAGGGCTAAAGCCGACAGTTGTTTCCAAATAGTGGAAACAAGGTGGGCATGAGGCTCGATCCAGGGTGGCACTAAGGTAGGAGCTGTAAGGGGCAGGTCCAGATGTTCGGCGAGTTTAACCTGCTGAGGATCTGATTCCAGAGAACGCCACTGATGTACTTCCTGGATCTTCCTGAGCAACTCCATGAAGGAAGGATCCTCCGGAGGAGACTTCGGAGGAGTCCACGGCCAGGGCTTGGATGGAGAGTGAGGCTTGTCGTCTCTCTCGAAGCATCCGTCGGAGTAATCCGAGAGCGAAGAAAAAGAAGAATCAGAAGCAGAATAAGACTCCCTGACCCGTCTAGGGGGAGGAACGGGTTCCTTAGGGGGGATCCCTGGACGCGTGTCCTGCCCCTCTCTGGATCCAGAGGGAAGGGCTCTGGAATCCGGAGGCGGAGAGGGAGTGTGCCGTCTCGGGCGTACGGGGGCCGGGGGTGGCACCATCGCCGTAAGGCGGCTCTCAACTTCCTTGGTGGGCTGAGCCTTGGCCTCAGCCCACCAGGAAGCCAGAGTCTCCTGCAGATCCACCGGCGGCCTGGGGGGTGGTGGAGGAGGAGGAGAAGGGGGATAATTATACGGATTATATCCGTAAGGCGAGTATCCATAACCCGGCTGCGGGAAAACCAGTGCCGGGTACTGCGGTGCTGGATACTGCGGACCCGGGTAAGATGGCGTCGGATAGGATGGCGGGTACCTGGGTACCGGAGGAGCTGCCTGAGCAGACGGCCCAGTAGGAGGCCCCACGGGCGGGTCGACATTGAGAGGCCGGGGGAGTCGAGCCCCACGGAGGGGAATATCCCGCCGGTGAGGCTGGCGTCAGATCCGATTCTGTAGGAGGAGGGTCTGACAGTGGAGGAATATCCCCAGCATCACCCGGGGACGGAGGAGAAATGTCCATGGGGTAAGGCTGGGGCGACTCGGGCTCCCCAGACGGCAGCGAAGGCTGCGGGGAACCTGGGACGACAGAAGTTGGAGGGTCCGTCATAGGTTCTGACGCCCGGCGCATGTTGGAGGAGCCGACGCGCGGCTTAGGGGCTGGTTCCCAGCAGGCGCCGGAGGAGCCGGCGTCCGGCCGAGGGTGGGATGTGGCCTGATCCGAGGGGGATGCAGTCGGGTGCCGCCCCGAAGGGTTGGGCGTCTTATCAACCTTCTCCCGGCAGACGTCCGACTTATGGGAGGTGCCCGCACCAGTAGGCCGCAAGCTTGCGGCGGTACCGGGGTCAGAGGCCTCCTTTAGCCCGGACGCGCCCGCAAGGCCAAGCGCGAGCCCGACAGGCGGCGCGACGCCCCTCCAAAACCTTGGAGGCTGTCACTGGCGATCCTCGGAGGGGATAAAGGCTGAAGCCGCGATTCGGCCGAGTCGCGACTCAGGGAGGCCTCTCCCTGTGCCTTTCTTTGTCCGCTTCATGCGGTGTCCTTCAGGAGAAGTCAACGCCTGCCTGAGCTTCTTCAATTCCTTTTCCATTGAAGACATCATCTTTTTGAGCAGATAGGCTTCCAGGGACTGTTGGCGTCGTCTGCGGGTAGCCGCATTGAAGTGCAGGCAATGCGGGCACTTGTCGATGTCGACCGGGTGGTCGGGGCCTAAGCAAAAAAGGCAGAGAGAATGGCCGTCCTTGTGTGACAGCTGGGCGTCGCACGAGTCGCAGTTGTTTTTGGAAGGTGCAGGGGACGACATACACCGACACTGACCTAACGATGAGAAGAAAAATTACTCAAAACTTTCGTTAAAAACCGATGAAAGAACAGGGCTTTGCTAAGCACAAACTTTACCGTGAGGCGCTGCACGAGCTAACAGCGGGAAAGAACTGGAAGGCGGGCATCCGGGACCGCCCCTTTATACCGAAGTCTCCTGACACCGGTCATCTGACGTGGGGGCGGTCCCTCACCAGGAACTGCTAGCTAGAAATTTTTCCATGGGGTCCTGCCGCCGGCTGGCGTCAGTCCTATATGTAATTACCTACTGCAAGAGCCCTCTCCAAGTAAGATCTGGGGATGCTGGGGGACCGCCTCCTTTTATGTCATGCCTGACGTCGGGGAGTGGCTGACGTTGGGGCCGGTCCCCCGCTGGATATTGCTAGCTAGAATTTTTCTGTGGGGTCCTGGTGCCTGCTAGCTCCACTCCTAATGGTGTAACCTACTGCAAGACTGGTTTCTCGAAGTAAGATCTGGGGGAAGACGGCAGGTTTAGGTAGTTTAAGGCAGAGAAGGGAATAAGAGAAATTTCACAGGGAAGGAGTGTTGTAGTTAGTAAGAGGGAGGAGGCTTAGAGGGGGAGTGGCTAACGTGTATTTAATTAAGGTTGGGGTGGGGAAGGGCAGCTGGGCCGAAAAAGATCAGCAGCACTGCTACTGGCAGTCCGTGGTTGGGTCCAAGTCAGCGGCCGACTGGGAGAGCTCTGTGCCCGGCTACAGTTCCACAGAGGGCCGCCTCAGTGCTTCACAAGCCTGGCTACCTCAGCCAGCCAATGAGGAGCTGCTCTGCTCGGCAGTCAGCCAATTAGCAGCACTGAGCCTGAGAAATGTTCAATCAGGAGAGAAGCCATAGCCGGGGGTTCAGTCCGGTCTCGGCACAAGAGCTTATCGCGTACCTGGTCTGGAAGGGCGGTCTGCTGGGCGAGGAGAGGACGTGGGCTGCCGCTTAATCATCCCTCTTGGCGATCCCGCTGGTGGCTGGGGCTGGCGTGCCTGCTCGGGGCCTCCGGCTGAAAGACAGTAAACAAGCAGGAAGAGAAATTAAGTACAGGGATGCGAGTAAATTGGTTGGTGTGAGCAGACAGTAGGGGAGACAAAAAAAACAGCAGGGCACTTAAGGAGCAATTAAGTCAAACTAGGGATTTAAGCGATGAGAGGCCGGGGGTGGGGTGTTCAGAGGAAGGTTTCGGCAGGAAGGAGTTAGAGGAATTTAATTTAAGAAAGAATTCTGAATTAAATGGTAGAAATAGGAGAGGAAAGGGGCTAAGAGAAACAGGCAAAAAACATAGGGATCCCAGTAAGAGATTTACCAGGTTAGGGTGTATAGATGCAGAGAGAGACGGAGCTGTAATCACTTTGGTATTAATAATTTTCTTAATCCAACTAGGCAAACAAAAACAGGGCGTTTGGGAAATTGCTATACTGTAAAACTCGCAAAGCTCAGCTAGAAACCTTATCTATTCTGCAGGCAATAAGAATGCTACATAGCTGTACAGTCTGAACTTTTTTACAAACTGAGGCCAGTAAAGATACAGAATTGGCTATCTGGCAGGCCATCAGATTTACTGCTTACAGAGTACAGCAGGTTATAACAAGACTAAGGCTAAGTATAAATCTGAGTCTTTGGATTAAAGCAAGCCTCTGCTAGGCCGCGAAAAATTGCACTGAAAAAGATCAGCAGCACTGCTACTGGCAGTCCGTGGCTGGTTCCAAGTCAGCGGCTGACTGGGAGAGCTCCGTGCCTGGCCACAGTTTCACGGAGGGGCCGCTTCAGTGCTTCACAAGCCTGGCTAAAACAGCCAGCCAATGGGGAGCCCCTCTGCTTGGCGGTCAATCAATTAGCAGCATTGAACCCGAGAAACGTCCAATCAGGAGAGAAGCCGTAGCCGGGGGTTCAGCCCGATCTCGGCACAAGAGCTTACAGCGTACCTGGACTGGGAGGGCGGTCTGATGGGCGAGGAGGGGATGTGGGCTGTTGCCTTGTCCCTCTTGGGAGATCCCACTGGTGACTTGGGCTGGCATGCCCGCTCAGGGCCTCCGGCTGGACTGGAGGGCGGTCTGCTGGGTGAGGAGGGGATGTGGGCTGCTGCCTCATCCCTCGGAGTTCCCGCTAGTGGCTGGGGCAGCTGCTCGGGGCCTCAGACTGGACCGGGAGGGTGGTCTGCTGCCTCATTCCTGTGGGAGATCCTGCTGGTGGCTGGGGCTGGCGCACCCGCTCGGGGCCTCTGGCTGGTCTGGGAGGGCAGTCTGCTGGATGAGGAGGGGACGTGGGCTGCCACCTTGTCCCTCGTGGAGATCCCATTGGTGGCTGGGGTTGGCGCACCTGCTCTGGGACTCTGGCTGGACTGGGAGGGCAGGCTTCTGGGTGAGGAGAGGACGTGGGCTGCCGTCTCGTCCCTCTTGGAGATCCTGCTGGTGGTTAGGGCTGGCACCCGCTCGGGGCCTCCGACTTAGCTAATAGTAACACAGAATGCGAGCAATGGAATACTACAAGACATAGACACATAGTAATTTAAGTTTGGAAGGGACTCCAGGTCCAGTAAGCCCCCCCCCCCCACCAATTTATAAATAGAGACCAGCAAGTACACATTTCAGACATGTACCGATTTATAGAGATTTCCCACCCACTCCATCATCTAGGGTACCCTGTAATTCCCTTGGTAAGCAGACATTTGTCTAGGGTTACCTAGCCAAGGCCTGTGCTACCATCATGTCCACAGTCTCTGCTGGTGGGCTGTTCTGGAAGTGCCAAACGATACCCCTGAATTTACCACCTCTGAGATTCAGGGAGTCTCCCCTCTGCCTACTGGAGCACACCAGATTAAACATGTCTCTCTGATCTATCCTGTTACTCTTCAGTGTCTCTCCTCACAGCTGATAACAACTTTCATATCCCTGATCATTTTGGAGGCCCTGCACAGCACCCTCTCCAATGTCTTAACATCTTTCTTGTATTGGGGAGCCTGGAACCGCACACAGTACTCCATGTGGGGCATGACCAGGACCCTGTAAGGGGATAAGACTACTACCCCTGGTCCACTCGTCACGCCCCTCTGGATGTACCCCAGCATGCTTACAAGTCTTGACAGCAGCCACGCTGCCTATCGTGCTTTAGCTCTTTGGCTATCATGACCTGCGCGTCCTTCTCCTATTCTACTGCAGCAAGGGGAGCCCCATGCTGTGTAGGTACTTCCTCGGTTTCTCCTCACAAGTTGTAGCACGCTGCATTTATCTTCATTAAAATTAAGATTACAGGACACAGACCACTCACCCAGTGTGTTCTGGTCCTTCTGAAATGTGCCTCCCATCCTCAAGCAGTCAGCCACCCTAGCAAGCATAGAAATATTGGCAGACTTAAGCAGCCTGCTGTAGACTCCAGCTTCAAGATCGCTGATGAAAATTTTGAAAAGTAGTGGCCCCAGCCACACAGATCCTCAGGAAACATCACTAGGAAGCGCTTGTCACTAGGACAAGTACCCAAAAGCCACAACCCTGTTACACAAGGTCCCTGCACCCTAACTGGTACCCTTAGAGGTACACCGTAGACAGCTAGTGTTTAAACATATGTTATACTAACATATAGGGCTATAGGCATCTACCGTATAAGAGTAGATGTCAGGATATGAATGCATATTATTGTAATACACTTTGCTTGTTAATATATATATTCTGCTATGCATTTTCTGTGTATTTCTTACTTGTAAGATGCCAAGGCACCTGCGTCCTTGGAATAATTATGATATGTAAGTCGGCACTGCCACCTTCCGGTGATTTGTACCACTACACTGAGTTATGTAAGACTCTGTATAAGAACTCTTTTGTTCACAAACTGATGACTCCTACAAAATTGTATAATGTTATCTTGGACCATGGAGCCACCTCTAATTTAGCCAATAGGGCTCATCTCTGTAACTAGAAATGTTTCTATCTTACAGTAACCATAGTAATTATCATAGGTAATAATGTGATACACTAATCTTGTACCTCGGAGATCCCAACAGACACAAAGAAACCTCGAGGTATCAGGAACGCCTAGCACTGGCTCCCGGTTCATATTGGTAAGAACTGCTTAGGGCAACTGTGATTTTACCCTTTTCGATAGTAATAAACAAGTTTATTACTCTTATGCAACGTGTCTGTGATTACTTGCATTCCCAATATTGCCAAGAACCTGAAAGTGAGGTTTAGACCTCCTGACAATTGGCGACCGCGTGCAGGCAATATTTGGTGTTTGTAAGTTTTCACTTGTTGCTGTAACTTTTCCCTTTCCCACGGGGACAGGTGTACATTCCCGTATTACCTCTCCCATTTTAAAACCAGTTCGTAGTCACTTGCAAAGTCTGGCTGTCTTCTCGTTGGGTGTGGTCGATGCTGACCTGACTCACTCCATTACAGCTTTGAACTGCAAGCCTACAACTTATACAGTAGCCCGGCTGTGTATAAAGTGCTTCTGCTGTGGATCGATACACAGCACACTGCCTTTTTCACAGTGTGATTTTACGTTCCCTCCCACACAATGGCCACCGAATCAAATATCTGCGCAGAACTGAGACTCGATGTCTCAATCTTCCTTGCCTCCCATGAAGGATGGGCTGACTTCGCGCGGGACGCAAGTTAATCCAAAAACCCTATACTGGTGATTTCAACCCAGTACACGGAGATGAGACAATCAACCAATAAGCGCCAAGCTAAAGGGTGGATGGTTGCGGCTCTTTACACTGCTCTGGAAGCCCCCGAAGCGAGGTTTCGAACCCTTGATCTGCAAATTTCATCTCTTAAGCAACAGATGAGTTTGCAGGGAACGGAATGTATTAGACTGCAGCAGAACTTGGGAGTCTGAACTCCAAACTCTGCGGAAAGAAAAGGATTCACTTTTGCATCATTCAGCTCAAGCTGGAGAACAGGAACTTTGTATGTTGAAGCAGGAGTGTGAAAGTTTAAGACAGGATAAGGGACAGGCATTGCATATGAATGATTTGCTAAGTGCTGCAAATGCTCAGTTGAGTGAGGAGATGGGAGAGCTACAGGACGAGATGAACCAGGTACGTAATGACTTAGAAGTGGCTACTAGGGACAATTGCGAACTGAGCGCCACATATAGGGTGTTGCAGAAGCAAAAGCAAGATGAGGTTGATATGGATGTTGCAACTGTGAGTCATGCTGAATGTAGAACTAAGATGGCGAAGCTGCGCCATCAGCGGGAGGTTCTGGCTGGACATGTTAAGGCAATGGGAGGCGCAGCCCCTGTCTTACACACGTCATCTGAAGGGGAGGTATCAGATGACGACATCTCTCAGTACAACCCATTCACACCCCTACTATGGCCCAGAAACCCCACCCAGCCATCCACAACATGTCAGGTCCCCACTCCACCCACACCATGTCATAAGTCATCAATGTCGTGACGCCCATCATGGGAGACGCCAACATGGCGACCCCCATGATGGGGGCAGCAGGCCCAGGCCTGGTCCCGACGGCACCTCTGATAGCCGTTATTAATGTGGAAGATACGCAAGAGATAGAAACGATGACTGAAACTGCAATAGGCAATGTGCCTCTTCCTGAGAGAAGCAAACGGGCCATTAAAACCCAGATTAGGCAGCTTCTACAAGAGGCTGGCACTCAGGAGGGTACTGTTCGTACTGCGGCTGAAGCTGCAGCTCGGGCCGCCCTAGACAGCGCCCGAGACAATCTACCTCTGTCTGATCGACCCAGTAATCCCCTACAAATGGCCTACTCTGGTCAGCAAATAGCTGACAGTATCGGTCGGATGAATCTGTCCGACAGCCTCAGCTGTCACTTCGAAAAGGTATGTTCTAAATGCGAGATGCTCAGCCTCGCTGCAGAATACCAGGTCCAGATACTACGCCAAACCATTGATCCTAGTTTGTGGGCCAAACTCCCTGATGCCATCTGCCAGGATGGGAACGCCACCTTTCATGAAGTTGCAGCTGAGCTCATTTCTGCTCACAGCCCAGGTGTAGTAGGAGTGATGCTTGCATACCCTGTAAAACAGAATGCAAAGGAAAGTCCAGCAATTTACCACCAGAGACTCTGGATGGCCTACCGAGCAGGAAAGCATTTGGCACAAGAAGCTGCGGATGTAGATCTTATTGAATATAAGACCCTGTTCCTTAGGAACATGATTCCTGCAGTATGGGAAAAGGTAGAACCAACCACCTACCCCAATATGGACAGGTTTGCAGATATCCTTCGGAAAACCGAGAAAGTTTACCAACTCTATATCTGTGATCTGGGCTCCGGTTCCAAGAAGGTAGCCGCCGTGGAGCCTGCTTCAGAGGCCACGACGCACTATACTGTGGAAGGGCAGGCCCAACATCAACTGGCCCCTCCAGCTTATAAACAACACCCCCAACAGGCCCAACACCAACAACAACCACAACAGCAACAACAATGGGGTGGGAACCAGAATTGGCATAAGAATAAAAAGCATAAGGGCAAAGGAAAACCACAACAACAAAGAACAGGCCCTTCATATAGGGAGACAGCCGAAGAGAATCGGAAGTTCTGAGAGCTCCTGGGACAAGTACGCTCTGTAGCGGATGATGTTCTCGCACAGGCCCTTGCAGCTGTACAACCGGCAACCCAGACCCCAACGGGCCATGGCGATACCGGAAGTGCAGGCACTCAGGCCCATACAGCCCAGAACCCAGAAGCTCCTCCCTATATTGCATCAGTGCAACATGGGGAGGTGATCCACAGGAGTCAGGCCCAACCTCTCCATGCCACTAGTAGTACCGATTGACAATTACAGGCCCCAGTCCGGATTGTAAACAAGTTGGTCTTGGATACAAACGGAAGGCCCTGCACCGAGGCCGGGGGCCGCCTACTTGTAGTTTTGCTGGAAACAGGTGCAGCTGTATCTGTGCTACATGATGAACATCCAGACACATCCCCTTGGTCCGCCGGATGGAGGATCAACATGTCAGGAGTTGATGGTACTAGGCTACCTGCATACCATTCTCTGCCCCTACCGGTGGAGATAGGTCACTTAAAGGCCTCACACACTTTCACACTGATGGTTATGCATGATCATCCTAGTATCATAGGAACTGACTTCCTTGCACCACACGTCTGTGTGGTGGATTTAGTCAGTATGCTACTGATACAGATTCAGGGTCAATACCACACTGTTTTGATCCCTGATTCACACGTCGTGGCAACAATCTCTGCCAACGACAAGGAGTATGACGTCATAGATTTGTTCAAAGGCCACAAGCTTTTCCCAAAGCTTCTTCCCATTTTGCAATGGCATTTGGAAGTGTTTGCAATTAACAAACATGACTGTGGCAGAATGCACACTGTCATCGAAGTGCCAGGCCCAGCACATGAGAAGCAAAGGCAGTACCCTTTTCCAGTTGAGGCCTTGCCTTATCTTAGAGAAACAATCAAGTCACTCCTCAAGCAAGGAGTAATTAGAACTTGCATTTCTACTGCCAACTCCCCAGCGTGACCTGTGAAAAAACCCACAGGCGCCTGGAGACTTACTATTGACTACAGGAAACTGAACAAGGTCACCCCTGTTGTTCCCCAACTGTGGCATCAGCACCCAATGTGCTATGACTCTTGACCCCTGACCTGAAATGGTTCAGCGCCCTGGACATCTCTAATGGTTTTTGGTCATTGCCATTGGCCCTTAAGAGTCAATATAAGTTTGCCTTCACCTTTGAAGGAAGACAATACACGTGGACTTGCTTGCCGCAAGGATTCCATAATAGTCCATCCTTGTTCCATCTGCACATGATGGACGTCCTTGAGAGTTTCTCTACTCCCCAATGTCTCTTGCAATATGTGGACGACCTGTTAGCAACTGCCACACAGGAACAACATCTGGATCTCTTGGACGAACTACTGACTCTCATCCAGAGAGCAGGCCTGAAATGCAATCCAGCAAAGGCACAACTATGTCAGAAAGAAGTACTCTTTCTGGGTCTGAAAATAACTGACCAAGGTCGAAGTCCTACCTGGAAGAAGATACAAGGATTGCAAGACTTGCTATTGCCTACCAGCGTGGCAACTCTTCGAAGGTTTCTAGGTATGGTGAATTATTCGAGAGATTTTATTTGTGATTTTGCATAGAAAGCTGCTCCTCTGTATGAGCTACTCAAAAAGGACATCCCATGGACTTGGGTCCCCATACATACCCAGGCTATGATGTCACTGAAGCAGACCTTGGCCTCCGCCCCAGCTCTGGTCAACCCCAATCCAGCACTACCATTCCATCTGGAGTGTGCCACCTCTGACATTGCCATGTCAGCAGTCCTGGCCCAGAAGATTCATGGCACCTTGAGGCCTACTGCATATGCGTCACAGCTCCTGACCCCAGTGGAACAGAAATACAGCCTTTGTGAAGGGAACCTACTGGGCTGTCAAGCACTTCCTGTATATAACTGGGTACTCACCACTGATCACTACACCAACCACACCCCAACTACCTTTCTGTTCTCAGACAGAGTGAAGGATGGGTCAGTCTCTAATACCAGACTGACACACTGGTCACTTCTTCTCCAGGATAGAGACATACAGGTATACCCAACAAAAATTCCATCTATGCTGGCTCATGGACTCCTCTTCCAAGGGGAACCTCATGACTGTGCACTGCAGTCACCTGATCTTCCAGATCCAGGTCCTTTCCTCCCTGCCATGCCACAAATACTTGATAACACCTCTTTGTGTCACGTCCTTACTGATGGTTTAGCATCCTACTATCAGGGAGAACAAATTGCAGGGATGGGCATTCTAGTGATTTACCCTTACGGGAACACTGTCAAAATATCTAAGCGCTGCAGCGTAGCATCATCACAGTATGCAGAGATGGCGGCGGTGGCCTGTGCCCTCGAGTTCATCCAGCATGGGACCGAGGATACCATAATTTTTACAGACTCTAATTAGAGTTTGTCGTTCTCTTACAGAATTTCTTCCTTTCTGGCAGAAGAACTCCTTCCTCTCCTCTGATGGCAGCCCAGTGAAGTACAAAGAATTGGTAACATACATACATTCACTGGCACAAAAATTTGCACACAAACTCTATGTACACAAAGTTAAAGCTCATGCTCTCCATGACCCCTATCATGCCTTCAACGACACAGCAGACACTCTTGCCAAGGAAGGGGCCTGGGGGGGGGACACATCTGGATGATGGACCATCCAGAGGCCAATGTGGCCGTACAAACTGCAGCACTCTGGAAAACACCTGAAGCCTTTTCTCCCCTGGACCTCTCAGCAGCTCAACATGCTGATGCTGAACTCAAAGAAGTGTTCAGATTCCTTGACAAGGGTACCGAAAAGAAACTCCTTACACATAACCCCTACCGGAGGCATGAAGGTAAATTACACTTGTCACCAGATGACAAGCTCATCTGGTACCAACCAGGTGATTCCACCACCATGTGGGTGGTCCCCAGACACCTCAGATCTGAATTCTTGCACCAAGTGCATGACACACCCACTAGTGGACACCAGGGAGCAGAAAACACCCCCCAAAGGCTTAAGACCACCGCCTGGTGTCACCAAAGATGTTAAATAGTACATAGACAATTGTCTCGTTTGCGCGCAAAACAACCCTATCCCTACCAAACGTAACGCCAAACTCTTACCACAACGGCACTCTGGCCCTTGGCATGCCATAAAGATTGATTTTATTGGTCCTTTGACCAACACCAGCAGAAATAACAAGTATGCTCTTGTGGTAACTGACCTCTTCTCTAAGTGGGTTGAAGCTTTCCCCACTAAGACATGCACTGCTAAGACCACTGCCAAAATCCTGGTGGAACAGATTTTCTCCAGCTGGGGCCTACCTCTCAAGGTAGACTCTGACAAAGGAAAGTACAGTTACTTAAGAACTTACTGTAACAGTAGATCTTCGAGAGAGGCTCTTGCAGTAGGTAATTACATATAGGACTGACGTCGGCAGGCGGCAAGACCCCACGGAAACATTTCTAGCTAGCAGTCCCTGGCGAGGGACTGCCCCCATGTCAGGTGACCAGCGTCAGGAGACGTTGGTATAAAGGGGAGGTCCCCGACGCCCGCGCCTTCCAGTTCTTTCCCGCCACAAGCCAGAAAGGCTGGACGAGAGAGGAGCGGATATTTCCATCACTGGAAAAGGAGCTGAAAAAGCCTAGGGGGATGGAGGGCGGGAAGGTTACCTACTGCAAGAGCCTCTCTCGAAGATCTACTGTTACGGTAAGTTCTTACATAACTGTACTATCTTACTTCGAGAGGGCTCTTGCAGTAGGTAATTACATACAGGACTGAATCCCAAGCAGTCTGGAACAAAGAGAGGCACCGGGAGGAGGAAAACTACTCCAGAAGCAGTTCTAGCTGTGCAAGCCTCAAGATAAGAGGCCTTGCAGAACAGCCAGCCCGAAGCCTGCTCTACGGCGAGAGGCAACATCCAAACTGTAGTGTTCAGTAAAGGTATGAACGGAAGTCCAGGTGGCGGCAGCGCAGATGTCTGCTGCAGACACATTTTTGAAACAAGCCGCTGAGGCAGCTACTCCTCTGGTGGAGTGGCCTCTTACCTGACCCAGGAGGGTCTTGTTGTATTTGTCATAACAAAGTGATGCAATGAACCAACCACTTAGATAGGCATCGCTTAGAAACAGCATTGCCTTCCCTTTTATGAGCAAAAGAGACGAACAATTGATCAGTCTTTCTGAGATCCTTCGTCCTGTTGGTGTAGTATCTCAGAACCCGGTGAACATCCATAGTATGGAGTAAATACTCCCCTTGATTAGAGTACTGCGTGAAAAAGGCGGGTAACTCTATGGACTGATTTAGAGTAGACTCGCTACTACCTTAGGGAGAAACTTAGGGTTCATGCGAAGAGCAACATGTTCCTTGTGAAAAATTAAGTATGGAATTTAACACATCAGGGCCTGGAGCTCAGAAATTCTCAGAGTGGAAGTAATGGCCGCCAGGAAGAGAGTCTTCCACGAAAGGAAAGTACAGTTACGTAAGAACTTACCATAACAGTAGATCTTCGAGAACAGCTCTTGCAGCAGGTTACACCATTAGGACTGAAGCCGGCAGGCGTCGGGACCCCACGGAAATCTTCTAGCTAGCAGTCTTCAGCGGGGACCGCCTCCGACGTCAGGCGTAGTACTTAAGGAGGCGGTCCTGCCAGAATCCCCAGTTCTCCCGCCGGAGACTTCTGGCCGCTGGATGACATCAGAAGTGGAGACAGAGGATCTGCCATCATAAGAACAAGGAAAGTAAGCTCTTGCCGAAGTCTAGTTAGGCCTAACCTCCTCCAAGGGGGAATGGTGGGCAGAAAGGTACCTGCTGCAAGAGCTGTTCTCGAAGATCTACTGTTACGGTAAGTTCTTATGTAACTGTACTATCTTACTTCAAGATACAGCTCTTGCAGCAGGTTACACCATTAGGACTGATTCCCAAGCAATAGCGCCTCTAGACACTCTGGGAGAAGGTATAACGGAGAGATCTTGAAAATCCTGACTCTAGGACAGGAGACCCTGTAGAACAGCGAGGTTGAAACCTGCTCTCCACCGTGAGGTGATGTCCAGGCTGTAATGCCTGGTGAAGGTGTGCACTGAGCTCCAAGTAGCTGCGGCACAAATGGCCGAGGTGGAGACGCTCCGCAGCGCTGCGAAGGAAGTAGCCACCCCCCTAGCCGAGTGGCCCCGGACTGTGCCCGGAAGGGGCTTCTGTTTGTTGCTGTAGCAAAAAGAAATATACTGGACAAGCCAGCGGGAAAGGGTCTGTTTTGAGACTGGTTGGCCCAACATCCTCTCAGCGAAGGAAATAAACAGCTGCTCAGAGTTGCGATGCTGTTTGGTCCTGGTCAAGTAGTATCTTAAGGAGCGGTGAACATCTAGGGTGTGAAGCAATGCCTCTCCTCTATTGATGTACCTGGGGAAGTACACCGGCAGATCGATGTCCTGATTAAGGGTAAGGGCTGAGACCACCTTAGGCAGGAATTTTGGATTTGTCCTCAGAGACACTCTGTCCTGGTGGAAAATTAAATAAGGTTCCTTACACATGAGAGCGTGTAGCTCAGAAATTCTCCTTGCTGACGTGACAGCAACCAAAAATAACTTTTTCCACAACAGAAGACGCAGCTCGCAATCTGCAGCAGGTTCAAAAGGAGGCAGCGTGAGCTGCTCCAGGACAAAGAGAAGGTCCCAAGGAGGGACGGGATCCTTGATGGGTGGCCTAAGGTGTAACACCCCCCCCCCAGGAAGTCACGAGGGGCATCGAGTTGTGCCACTGTGCGTTGACCTATCGGGTAGCAGTAGGCCGAAATCGCACAGAGGTGAACTTTAATCGAGGAGTAGGCAAGGCCTGAGTGGAAGAGGGAAAGCAGGTATTCCAGAACTGATTTCTCTGGGCAATCTAAAGGGGAGAGGCCACGTGCCTGAGACCACAGGCAAAACCGGCGCCATTTCATGGCGTACGTTGCATGCGTTGCTGGCTTTCTGGCGGCAGAAAGGACTTCCGCCACCTCTTACGAGACCCCGTGTCACATGATGGCTATGTCTCGAGGAGCCAGGCATGCAGGTTCAGATGGACTAACGAACCCTCCTCTTGAGACAGCAGGTGGGCGCTGATGGACAACGGGAGTGGAGGTTCCCGGGACAATTGAGTCAGCATGGGGAACTAGATCTGTCTGGGCCAGAAAGGCACTACCAGGATCATTGTTGCGTGCTCCCTACGAAGTTTGAGAAGGACTCTCTGGATCAACGGAAAGGGAGGAAAAGCGTAGAAGAATCTGTCCGCCCAGGAGAGGGACAACGTGTTTCGCCAAAAAACACCAGGCCCTGGATCTAGCGAGCAAAAATTGGGCAGTTTTGCGTTGGATGGAGAAGCGAACAAGTCCAATTCTGGAGTGCCCCATCGAAGAAACAGATCCTCTGCTACCTCCTGAAGAAGTTCCCACTCATGGACTCTGGCCTGGGATCGACTCAGGCTGTCCGCGATTATGTTGTCCACTCCGGGAACGTGAACTACAATCAGGCTCGCGCCGTGTTGAATTACCCATTCCCACAATCTCATAGCTTCCCTGCAAAGGGAGTAAGAGTGTGTGCCTCCTTGTTTGTTGAGATAATACATCACCGCCGTATTGTCTGTTTGAAGCAGAAGAGTACTCGGAGGGATTTCTGACTGGAAGGCCTGCAGGGCATAAAGGACCGCCCTCATCTCCAGAATGTTGATATGGAGGTGAGCTTCCTGGGGGGTCCACGTTCCTGGGACCTCACCCTGTTGAGGTGTGCTCCCCACCCCAGCCCTGGGCGTCTGTGGAGGATTACCTCCGGGGGACGGCGCTGCAAGCGGAGACATACACAGAGAGTGTCCCTGGGTCTAGCTACCACTGCCAGTCCCGAATCACGCCGTGAATTCTGGACCGCTGCTGCATGTGGTCTTGCCTTTGATCCCATTGCACTTTTAGCATCCACTGGGTTATCCGCATGTGGAGCCTTGCCATCGGGACGGTTGGAATGGCCGCAGCCATGTGTCCGAGGAGGCGAAGGACCAGTCTGGCAGGGACAGTTTTCTTCGCTGAAAGATCCCTGATGAGGGACCTGATGCGCTCCGCTCTGTCCTTGGGAAGAAAAGCTTTCCCTTGGACAGTGTCCAGAACTGCGCCTATGAACTGCAGCTTCTGGGACGGTACCAGGAGGGACTTCTCGTAGTTGATAAGAATACCCAGCGACTGAAAAAGAGCTTGGGTGCTCTGGATGGCCAACAACAGCGTCTCTCTGTAGGCAGACATGAGAAGCCAGTCGTCCAGGTACGGGAACATATAGTGGCCCTGTCTCCTTAGAGACGCTGCCACGACTGCCATACACTTGGTAAAGACCCTGGGGGCCGATGACAGTCCGAAAGGAAGTGCCCGGAACTGAAAGTGGTGGCCGAGGAACTCGAAGCGCAGGAACCTCCTGTGCGCTTCAGCAATGGGGATGTGCAGGTAAGCGTCCTGCATGTCCAGTGACGCTAAAAAAGCGTCCTTCTTCAGCATGGGAATAAGCCCTTGGAGGGTCACCATGCGAAACCGTTTGTAGGCGACCGACATAGTGAGGTCGCTGAGGTCCAATACTGGACGGAAGTCCCCTGTTTTCTTTGGAACCAGAAAGAAGTGGGAATAGTAGCCTGCTCACTCTGGTTCTCCGGGCGATCCTCCAGCTCCTTTTTGTAGAAGCCAGTACTTCTTGCCTGATGAGCAATCTGTGCTGACCGAGTAGCAGGAGAGCAGAGGAGGCCTTGTGGGTGGCTTGTCACGAATTCTATAAAGTGAACTTTGACCAGTTGAGAACCCACCTGTCCGGTGGTAATAGACTACCACCATGGCGGGTGGGTCCTCATCGACCCGACCTTGGTGTCCATTGATCCTGAGGCGGGGCGGGAGACGGAATCATGTGTGGCGGCTGAGGGTCCTGCAGGCTGGAAAGCTTGGGCGGGCGTTGGCCTCGGCCTCTGGATGACTTCCTGGGCTCTTCGAGAAGGAGCCCCTCTGCTGCAGACACCGGACTGCTGTCTCTCCGTCCGGGAAAACGGCTCTGGTTCCTCTGAAAGGAACTGGGCCATGGGTCTATACATGGCTTGACAGACCTCACGGCCTCCCGGCCTCCTCAGGCTTGGTGAGGAACCCGTAAGACTCACAAGAGAATCAACATGGAACGGGCATCCAGAATGTTCCTTCTGGACGTTCAGGATGAATCCGGAGACACGAAGCCACGAGTGTCTCCGAGGTACGCCTGAGGCTGCCGCTCTGGCCGCAGGAGTCCAGCCCAGAGTCATATGCGGCTCCCGAAGCACCTGGGTTCCACGTCTGAACCGATGTGGAGGAGCTGAAGTAGTTCTTCCTTTTGCTCACCTTCGGCATCTTTTCTGCCAGCTCTAGTCCCTGCTCCACAGGCATTCAAACTGGACCATGTGGGTAAGATGGTTGAGGACCTATGCCATGAGTTGCAGCTGCGTCATCTGCCCTTCGCGTCCAATTGGCATGGACTCTGGGTCCAGTGGCAGGTGCTCAGATGTTGCGGCCTCTGGGACCGGTCATGTGAGGCTGTGATGACCAGGGAATCGGCCAGAGGATGAGATGCCAAGTACTGGTCCTCCCTAGGGGCCTTGTACAGGCGGTCAGCCTTCTTCAGCATCGCCAGGAGCGAATGTGGACGTTTCCACGCTGCCTTGGTGACGTCCACGAAGGTGTCCACCAAGGGTGGTACCACCACAGACTTTGGGTCCTTTTGCCGAAGATAGCGTGCAAGGCGTAGCCTCTCGGGGTCAAGTTCCTCTGCGTCCCAGCCCATATTCTCTTGAATATGCCTCATAATCTCAGAGAATGATGGGTCATCCGGAGGAGATCTTGGGAGCTCACGTGGGTCCGGAGAGGGGACGCTGATGGGAGAAGGGGATCTGGATCCGTCTGAGAAGTCCGATCCCGAGTCCTCCGTCGAAGGCGAGTGGCGGCGTCTTCTGGGTCTCTTGGGGCTGGGTGACCCTGAAGAAGATCTGGACGGAGGTCTCCTCTTGTCTGGTCTGCCCCTAGGAGATTTTGCAGGCTCCTGGGGGGAAGGTACTCGGCCTGCTGCCCCAGATGGGGTGGGGGCGCTGGGGCCGGTGGAGTCACAGGTGGAGGAGGAGGAGGAGGAGGAAGAGGAGGAGGTGTGGGAACCACATCCTTTTTTATGGTATCCCACCAAAAGGTGAATAGCTCCTTGACCTCAGAAATATTGAGGCCCGATGACGGACCGGGCGGCGGTGGTCGGTCGTCTGGTTCCGGCGTCGGCTCCCCAGGGGTCTCTGGTTCGGGAGAGGGTTCCCTCGGGGGCTCGACAGGACTGGGTTCGCCCGCCTGGTCCTCGGGCTGAGTCAACTCCTCCTCCGTAAGCGCCTCCTGGCTGTTGGTAGGTGGCGTAGGGGTTCTTCTCTCTACTGGGGCGGGCGTCGGTCCCCCGGCCGGTGTCTGTGGTGAAGGCCTGACTGGCAACGGGCGTCTGGCAGTCGTCGGGTCCCGGAACCGGTGGTGCCTGGCCGACGTTGGGTGGGCCGATGTCGGGTCCGACGTCCTCTTGAGCGATGTCAGCTCCTTGGTTTTCCGCTGGGGTGGAGGAGGCAAGGAGACCGACCGAACGTCGGGCGCCGAGTGGCGGGAGCCGGACTTGTGGTGATGGCGGTCCCCTGACCTCAGCGAGGCCTTGGATGAAGAGGAAGAAGGCCTGGAGGTCTTATAAGGCTGCAGAGTAGAGGAACCGGAGGATGGCTTGACTGCGACCGGGGGAGGCTGACAGCTAGCCCGGGAAGGTGAGTGGTCGGACCGGGAACCGGAGCCGGAGCTACAAGAGTCGGAAGCCCTAGAAGGGGATTTTGATCTCACCCTCTCCTTGTGCTTTTCGAGGTGCCGGCGGGCTTTCTCGGACGATTCCCCCTTGGAGGCAGAATCCATGGCCTTCAATCTCTCTTCTAGAAGGTAGTCTTGGAGGGCCTTCTAGCGACAGATCTGGGTCCGACTATTAAAGCCTTGACAGAAGAAGCAGGCCTGGGTGTCGTGGGTCCGCCTAGGCACAGCACACAGGCTGAATGCGAGTCTTTAAAGGGAATTTGTTTCCCACAGGCGCACTTTGATGGATGGCCCTCCATGGATGTTGGAGAGACATCAGATGGCAGATGATTCGATGAGAAAAGAGTTTCCAATTCGAGAACCGGGAAAATAACTTTTCCAGGCGCTAGGCGCCAGGTACTGACCGAAGGGTCGAGACATGCAAGTCGACGGCGGGAAAGAACTGGGATTCGTGGGACCACCTCCTTATGTACTACACCCGACGCTGGGGGTGGGACAGGCGTTGGAGGCGGTCCTGCTGAAGACTGCTAGCTAGAAGATTTCCGTGGAGTCCTGACGCCTGGCGACTTCAGTCCTAATGGTGTAACCTGCTGCAAGGGCTGTATCTCGAAGTAAGATCTTCAAATCTGCAGAAGCTGCCGGCTCGAAGGGAGGCAGAGTAAGTTTCTCGAGAACAAAGTTCAAGTCCCAAAGGGGAGCAGGAGTACGGATAGGGGGTCTCAGATGGAGGACCCCTCTGAGAAAGGTCTTAGAGACCTCCAATTGAGCGAAAGTTGTGTCTGCAAAGGGGACATGATAGGTCGAGATGGCTGCCATGTGTACCTTCAGAGAAGAATGACTGAGACCCAGGTCAAACAGATGACGTAGATACTCCAGCAGAAGCCCTGCTGAGCAGGAAAAAGGTTCCGCGTTCTTGGAAGCAGCCCAGATAATGTATCTTTTCCACTTCATGGCGTAAGTGGATTTAGTGGAGGGTTTTCTGGCCTCCACCAAAATCTCCGTCACTTGGGGAGACACCCCAAAATGGGATTGAGCTAAGTCTGCAGGAGCCATGCGTGCAGCTGAAGGGATTTGAGGCCTGAATGGACCAGGCTCCCCTGATCCTGGGTCAGTAAACCTCGAGAGAGAGGAAGAGGAGGATCCTCTGAGTATTGTTGTAGAAGAGAGAACCAAACTTGCCTGGGCCAGAAAGCAGCAATCAGAATCATTTGTGCGCCTTCTGAAGCTGGTTTCTGCAAGACTCGTGGGATAAGTGGAATTGGGGGGAAAGGCATAGACGAATCTGTCCTTCCAGTCTAGACAGAGCGTCTCTCCAGAAAGTGCCTTGCTCTGGAACGAACGAGCAGAAGACAGGAAGCTTTGCGTTTAGAGGTGATGCGAACAGGTCGACCTGTGGTGTTCCCCAAATTCGAAAGATATTGTCTAGGACCCCTTGGTCCAGTTCTCACTCATGAGTCAGAGCAGAAGAGCGACTTAGCTTGTCTGCTAGGGTGTTGTCGACTCCCAGAATGTGAACTGCCGTGAGGTGAAGGTCGTGTTGTGTTGCCCAATCCCAAACCCTCATTGCCTTCCTGCAAAGAGGGTAGGACAGAATCCCTCCCTGTTTGCTGATGTATCAAACCCACACATGGTGTCCATCTGGGACGGCTAGGTGGCGGGAAGGATGTATTGGTGAAGGGCTTGGAGGCGTACAACACTGCCTGGAGCTCGAGCACATTGATGTGGAGAGCTTGTTGAGCTTGGACCAGGAGCCCTGTGTCTGATGAGGCCCTAGATGGGCTCCCCAACCTTCGGCCAAGGCGTCTGTGGTTAGAGTCTGGGAGGGGAGGACAAAAGAAAGGAACTCCCCGAAACAGGTTCTCTCGAACCATCCACCACTGTAAGTCTCGAAGCATCGGCGAGGAGACCAGAACTGGGTGATCTAGGTCATCCACTAACTGATCCCATTGGAAGCGTAGAGTCCACTGAGATATTCTCATGTGGAGTCGAGTGCGAGGAACTGTCGGGATAGTAGCCGCCAAGAGCCCGAGAAGGCAAAGGACCGACTTTGCAGAGACCCGCCTGCGGCCGGACAGCACACTTATTTGAGTCTGGAGGGTGGACGCCCTGTCCGGTGGCAGGAAGGCCCTGCAAGTGGTCGTATCGAGAATCGCCCCACTAAACTGTAGTCTCTGTGATGGGATCAGGTGAGTCTTGGAATGGTTAATGGTAATACCCAGGCAGGCAAAAACCTGCTGGGTAATGGAGAGGCAGCGCAGGAGTTCCGCCCTGAACGAGGCTGCCAGGAGCCAATCGTCCAGGTACGGGAAAACTTGCACCCCACTGGTACTCAGGTGGGCCGGCACCACTGCCAGGCATTTGGTAAATACTCAGGGTGCCGAGGACAGACCAAACGGAAGTGCCTTGAATTGGTAGTGGTCCCCCCTGGAACACAAAACGAAGGTATCTGCGGTGAGACGGGCGAATGGAAATGTGCAGGTAAGCATCTTGCATATCCAGGGCACACAGCCATTGACCCGGCCGGAGGAGGGGCAGAAGGCTCTGCAAAGAGAGTATCCTGAACCTTTTGTATTCCACAAAAAGATTCAGGGAACTGAGATCCAGAATTGGACTGAGATCTCCTGTCTTCTTTGGGACCAGGAAGAAATGGGAATATTAACCCGTCCCTTGCACATGAAGGGGGACAGGTTCTATTGCATGTTTCAGCAGTAGAGCTGAAATTTCCTCCCGGACCAAGAGAAGATGTTCCCTTGAATACGACGACTTCAGAGGGGGTGGCGAGGTGGTTTCTGAAGAAACTCTATCGAGTGTCCTTCTGCGATGAGCTGGAGCACCCAAGAATCTGTTGTTATCCTCTCCCAGCCCGGAAGGTGGAGGGAAAACCTCCCTCCTACTGGCTCCTCCGGGGAGTCCAGAGGCTATGGGAGAGGGAAGGAGTCAGGTGGTGTGGGGCAGCACCGCAGCTGAAGCACCTGCTGCTTTTTTGGGCCGGGTGGGGCTTAGCAGCTGGGGCCCGCGCTTAGGCCCGCCTCCCTGGGGTTTCACTTTGGGCCAATTCCATCTGCGAAGCGACGCGCCAGCGCTGCTGATGGGGGCGGTACATGGAATCAACAGACTTCAGTGCCATCCCCTTCTCTTGCAAATCAGTGATGATGTCCGTGACATCACCACTGAAAAGCACCGACCCCCGAAGGCGCTTCCTGGATAGCGGATTGCACTTCCGGGACCAACCCTGACACGCGGAGCCAAGCATGACGCCATAGGCCTCGGCGAAAGCTGAGTTCCGGCCGGCAGTGTCCATTGCATCGTATGTCGCACGAAGCATGTGTCGACTGGCCGAACGTGCAGAGCGGACAAGATCAGCCAACTCCTGCTTGACTTGGGAGTCTGGCAGGGAGTCCAATTTGGCTTCCACCTGAGTCAGAATGGCCTTCTGGTAGTCCCCCATATGGCCGACATAATTCAGGGCCCTAATCCCCAGCGTGGAGGAAGCAAAGATCTTCTTCCATACTGGTCCAGAAGGCGGGATTCTTTGTCAGGTGGCGATGAGCTGAGGTGTTTTGAGTTGGCCAACTGGCGTGAGCAGCGCTAATCACAACCGAGTTGGCACGAGGGTGAGAATCTAGAAATAAACGCCTCTAGAGCCTGATATAGCCTATTCGACTTCCTTGAAGCAGGGCTAAAGCCAACGGCTGTTTCCATACGGTGGTGACGAGGTCGGCATGAGGCTCTATCCAGGGTGGCACCAAGGTAGGAGCTGTCACAGGCAGATCCAGATGTTCAGCGAGTTTCAGACGCTGAGGAGCTGGTTCCAAGGAGTGCCACTGATGAACCTCCTGGATTTTGCTTAGCAACTCCGTAAAAGAAGGATCTTCCGGAGGAGACTTCGGAGGAGTCCTTGGCCTGGGCTTCGACGGACAGCGTGGCTCGTCGTCCCTTTCGAAGCAACTGTCGGAGGAATCCGAGGGTGAAGAGGAGGAGAAAGAGGAAAAAGACTCCCTTTCCCGACCGGGGGAGGAACGGACCCCTTGGGAAGCCCCCGGGGAAGCGTGTCCTGCCACTCTCTGGAACCAGACGTAAGAGCCTTGGAGTCTGGAGGAGATGAGGGAGTGTGCCGCCTCGGACGTACGGGAACCTGAGACGGCACTGTCGTCGGTAGGCAGCTCTCGACCTCCCTGGTGAGCTGAGCCTTGGCCTCAGCCCACAAGGAGGCAAGGGTCTCCTGCAAGTCCACCGGCGGCTGTGGATAAGGATATGGGTTGTACCCATATGAAGAGTATCCAAAACCCGGCTGCAGAAAGCCCGGCGTCGAATACTGTGGCGTCGGAAAGATCGGCGTTGGGTTCTGTGGCGCCGGATACTGTGGTCCTGGGTACGTCGGATAGGATGGAGGGTACCTGGGAGCCGGGGAACTGCCGGAGAAGACGGCCCCGGCCGGCAGCCTCACGGGCAGATCCACGTTGGAGGGCCCGGCGGTGGGGGGACATCCGGAAGTGGGATGTCGCCCGGAGTCGGTAGAACCGGCATCGGGGGCCCCGGCATCAGAGCCAGCATCTGGGAAGCCGACGGAGGAAGGTCCTCAGTGTTGCCCAGGGATGGAAGGGAAAAATCCCTGAGGTCGGGCTGGGGGGACTCTGGGTCCCCGGACGGCTGCGAAGGCTGCGGAGAACTGGGGATGACGGACAGAGGAGGGTCCATCATCAGTTTCGTCGCCGACTGGACGTCGGACAACCGGCGATGCATCTTTCACGCCGAGCTCGGCGGGCGCGAGGAGGCCGACATCCGGCAAAGGGCCTTCATCGGGAGGCAGACCGAGGAGAAGGATCGGCCTGGTCGATGGAAGAGAGGCTGCGCGCACCCCGAAGGATCGTGCATCTTACCGGCCTTCTCCACGCGGACGTTGGAGGGGCTGATGCCCGACTTACTGGAGTTGCCCACGCCAGCAGGCTGCGAGCCTGTGGCTGAACCGGGGGCAGAGGCCTCCAATTGCCCGGAGGCGCCCGAAAAGCCCGAGCCAGACGGGCGGGCGGCGCCCCCTCGGAAACCTAAGAGGTGGTCGTCAAGGAGAGGTCCCCTGGGGGGGATGTTACCTGTGTCCCGGTGGCTCCTGAGGGAGACGCGGTAGAGAAGCCCTTGTCCTGGTGCCTCTCCTTATCCTCCTTCTTCCGATGGCCTTCCGGGGAAGTGGACGCCTGCCCCAGTTTTCTGAGCTCCTTCTCCACTGAACTCATCTTTTTCTTCAAAATATGGGCTTCCAAGGATTGCTGCCACCTTTTCCAGGTAGCCGCATTGAAGCTGAGGCAGTGCTGGCACTTCTCAACCGGATGAGACGGGCCTAGGCAGAACAGGCACAGGGAATGGCTGTCCTTATCACGGTAGCTGGGCGCCCGCCACAGATCTCACTTATCTTTGTGCTTGGAGGGTGTAGGGGCGACATACACCGACAATGGTACCGATGTTAGTCGAAAAAAAAAAATACTTTGGTAAAACCGGCGAATTGGGCTGATGAAGCACGAACTTTGCTGTGAGGTGCTGCGAGCTAACGGCGAAGAACTGAAGAAGCGGCATCAGGGACTGCCCTTTATACGATGTTTCTAGCGCCAGTCACCCTGGCGGTAAGGCGGTCCCTCGCCAGGGACTGCTAGCTAGAAATTTTTCTGTGGGGTCCTGCCGCCTGCAGACGTCAGTCCTATATGTAATTACCTACTGCAAGAGCCCTCTCGAAGTAAGATCCAGTTTTACAGGTGAGTTGATGAAAGAAGCTGTTGAACTCCTTGGAGTTCAACAGAAGTTCCACATACCTTACCACCCCCAATCCTCAGGTCAAGTAGAAAGAGCCAACAGACGGATTAAGCAAATGCTTTCCAAATTCACTGAGGACAATCCCAAAACCTAGGATTCTCTACTACCGTTACTCCTTATGGCAATTAGGGGCACACCCTCAGCCATCACCCAACTCACACCCTTTGAGGTGATGACTGGAAGACAGATGAGATTACCTGAACACCTGTTGTTTGACGTGCATACCCCCACTGCAGATCAATATGTGGAAAAACTCAGAAAAGACCTCATACACACACACTTGTATGCTGCCAACTGCATGGGCAAGGCTCAGCAACAATACAAAATACAGTTTGACAAACATGCACACAAAGTGGATTGGCAGGTTGGAGACCAAGTAATGGTACTCTGATTTGCACATCCCACCCATTTCTTCTCCAATAAGTGGGAAGGCCCATACCCCACTGTCAACAAGCTCAGTCCGGCAGTCTATCAAGTTAGACTCCTACACAACAACAAGGTGACTGACAAATGGTTACATGCAAACCAGTTGAAACTGTATAAAGGAGCTTAATTACTTTTCCTCACCCCATTGGGTGGAATAGTACTAACTAATGTTTGATTTTGCTTTTCAGGTACACTGGCAAGATGGCTATCTTGTTCCATTATCTCCTCATCTCAGAGTTATCCTGCATCCAACGCATGGTACCGAACTTCCTACCTCACCTTGATCATCCAGCATCTCCTTTAGAGGAGTATCCATCAATATACCTGACAGTCTGATTACTGTCCAGGAAGGTTCCGATGCTTACCTTACTGCCTTGGTTGTTGCTCCTGAGAAATCTACCCCACAAATTGGTGGCAAACTACATCACAAGGACAAATTCTCCCTGTGGCCAAACTATCCAAAGGAACTTTCCAGGGTTGGCCCAATGCTAAATTATCCCCACATGGTTCTCTGTCCTTGTTACAAACTGCATTAAGACATTCTGGTTTGTACAACATTACTGCCTTAATTGATCCTTCGTACTGTAATTCTTTGTCTAAGGATTCTGCTTGTAAATTTTGTGCGTGCACCACATGGCTTCTGCTGCCATGTACCTTTCTGTGTTACCACCCACTGATAAACAGCTTTTGGAATGTCCAAAGCACACCCCAGGTCCCCGTAGTGGTCTAACAGCCACTGCCCTCCCAGGTTCACTAATTAATAACTTACAGTTTATGCATATCCCTGTTTTGTTTAATCTTACTTACTGGAATATGAAAGAATTTGATATGTATCTCAATACTAACACTTCAGCATTTTATAGTTCATTATTGCTTGATAGTTTAGCTGCATTTCAGATTAGTACTCAAGACCCTATTGCCGAGGTCCATTCTACTGAACATAGAGGCAACTTCAGGAGGAAACCCTCTCCTGATGATCAAGTTACATAAACATAAGACACGTGAAGTTGACAGTTCTGATGTCACAGGTGCAACAGGTACCATCACAGGCCTTTTTGGTACAGCTATGCCTATTTGTAACAAAGCAGACATTGCTGTTATCAAAGCTCATTCTGCGAAGTTTTCTACTGGTCTGGTTAACAATATACTACCGCCATTATTGCATGGTGTGGATGGCCTTAGTCGGGAAGAAAGATACACAGTATACACCATGCATGACATTGCTAAGGCATTCACTGACACTAAAGACAAGATTAATGCACTAATACAACAGAACAATAGAGAAGCAGATAAACAATACATTGCTGGAGAAATCCTCTGCTCAGCCTACGGCTCATACATCATCACTACCATCAACAACCTCTTCCATGATCTAGAATCTGGAAGAATCCCTGGCATCATACATGACAGACGCATTTCCAAATGGTATTGTCCGCGATGTAAAACCCCTAGCTGTATTGCTACGTGTATGCAACAAGCGCTAACCATTCCTCTTTCCACAGCTAGGAACTTGGGGTTCGTGACCAGACACCCAAATACTGGTCCTTGTTTTACTACTAAGAAATGTTCCATAAGAGATGCAATGTTTGTTTCTTTTAGTGTCTCTTTACCATGTTTTGATCCCATTACAGCCTTGTTCGACAAGCTTGCACTGGTCCACTCTATCAGGCATTTGGACGAAGACATCTAAAGAAAACGTCTGGATCTACCACCTCTACTGGTTTCCATCCTTTCCTGGGCGCCTGGGTGACTCTGCACCACGGACTGCTGTGACGAGAAGCAGTACATTTACTTGTGCGGTGTGATGTATTTGATGTTATTCAACCTGTTTGTGGTTATTCTCCAGATAGCATTGACTGGACTTTTACCATGGCTGATGACATCACCAAGAATGGCACAGATTTCTTCAACTCGACTTTGGCTCCGGATAAGCTCTACCAATCATATCGTGAGGAGGTTTATAGCCTGTCAACACAGATTTCGAAGACGGCCTAAACCTGCCCTGTCCAGCTGCAAAAGTGGAGACTCCCTACTGTTTGCTCTCAGTATAATTCTGATGGGGAGTACTGTGTGGTGACAAACTTTAAAAGCTATACTTCTGGATCTGTGACATGTGTTACTGATAACCCCAATTTTTGTTTTGTTCCCCACCAGAAGACTGTCATTGGACATACCGTTATAACCCCCATCCCCCTCCTGGATGCAGACATCATTGATGGTAACCCCGATTATCTGCTCACACTGTCTGAATATTTACCATATTTTAATGTACACACAGACCCACTCGCACTTACATTAAAATCACTTTTAGACAGGAAAAACACACACCTCATCCATCTAATGAGGTATAATATGACCAAGGCCAATGAAGCTATTCTCTCGTTGATTAGTGATGGTGACATGAATGACGCATTAACTAACACCTGGTTGGAGATTACTTTTAAAGGTTTTGTTATTATACAGGCATTGTTGATCTTTATTTTGATTATTATGCTATGCTGCCTACGGCGCACACTGCGCCAACACCGTGAGGAGCTCGAGTTCCTTTACAAAGCTCGCGTGTCGGGTTTGTAAATGACCACTGCTGTCTGGCCTTCCCCAAGTTGCCTGTGTTGCCCTTGGAGGCAACAAGGGGGGGAATGTTAATCGAGGTCCCTGCACCCTAATTGGCACCCTCAGAGGTACACCGTAGACAGCTAGTGTTTATAGACATGTTATACTACTATATAGGGCTAAGAGCATCTACTGTATAAGAGTAGATGTCAGGATATGAATGCATATTATTGTAATACACTTTGCTTGTTAATACATATATTCTGCTATGTACTTTCTGTGTATTTCTTACTTTTAAGATGCCAAGGCACCTGCGTCCTTGGAATAATTATGATATGTAAGTCGGCATTGACACCTTTTGGTGATTTGTACCATTACATTGAGTTATGTAAGACTCTGTATAAGAACTCTTTTGTTCACAAACTGATGACTACTACAAAATTATATAATGTTATCTTGGACCGTGGAGCCACCTCTAATTTAGCCAATAGGGCTCATCTCTGTAACTAGAAATGTTTCTATCTTACAGTAACCATAGTAATTACCATAGGTATATAATGGGATACACTAGTCTTGTACCTCGGAGATCCCAAGAGACACAAAGAAACCTCGAGGTATAGGGAACGCTCAGCACTGGCTCCCAGTTCGTATTGGTAAGAACTGCTTAGGGCTACTGTGATTTTATCCATTTTGGTAGAAATAAACAAGTTTATTACTCTTATGCAACGTGTCTGTGATTACTTGCATTTCCAATATGCCAAGAAATTGAAAGTGAGGTTTAGACCTCCTGACAACCCCTCCACACACTTCCTGCCCACAAGCCAGTTGTTACCCCACCTTGTGTATACCTTGTATGTACTGCGTTGGTGTACTTCAATTAGAAGCTTATCATGCACCACAGTTTCGTAGACTCGATAAAGTTCAGAACCTGTGTCATGCCTTGTCTCCCCTAGCCACCTCCCTGGTCACCATTTCAAAGACTGATCAGGCTGGCTTGGCATAATGCCTCTCCCTTAAAGGCCTTGCTGAGTGAGTAAAATCCTTGGCCTCAGTCAAGTGATCCATAATTTTTGTTCTTGATAATGGATTCCAGAACCCTGCCCAACACTAATGCAGACACTAAGTGAAGAATGTGTTGAAAGGTCACATGAACACATTATAATATAATACCTTCAGGGGGAGCAGGGTTCTCAACGGTAGACTGGGTTGTCTGTCTCTGCTCTTCAGAGTCTGTAAAACAAAAGACACGTTTCATTAAAAGTATTCCTTCTACAGTCATACGTATGAAGTCTCGCTGCACTTGTACAAAGGCCTGAGAAAGCTCACTGGGTAGAGCTTCAGCTCCCCTATTTTAAACTGCAGGTGCACACTTCAGAGTTTCCAGCCCCCAAAACATATGAGATACTGCACACATACATGAGTCGAGGGGTATAAATATTTCATTAATGTCCGTCTTGTAAAAAGATATACTCCTTGTAATTTGCCTTTGCATAAATGGAGTCACTTCCCAAACCTACGGCTCGCGCCCCTACACACGGCCCGTTTTGTGATGTCATAAAATGAAGGCTGCATGTGTGCACTCCACTGACTTGAATGGGTTTTTTTAATCAATTTTACAACTATTTAGAGTTGCGATTTTAAGAAATCAAAGTGACCGCTTGACTAACGGCCTAGCCGTTCTTCGAGGACTCATACTAAGATCCCTGTTTCCTGCAGACTTGTTCCTACCTCCCATGTCTCAGACTTGTCTGAATTTGACTCTTGGGACTCAGTCCTATCTGTTAGTATCTACTGCAAAAACCCTCTTGAAGTAAGATAGTAAAGTTACGCAGAATTTACGTAACAGTAGATCTTGAGAGGCTCTTGCAGTAGGCACTGCTTTTCTTCCACCTTCTCCCTGGGTTTCTTCTACTACTTCTCCTTTCATAGCTTTGCAGCTTCAGCGGCCCACTCCTACCTCCTGTCGCAACTTTCTAGGTCTCCGGGGGGAGCACTGGAGGGTGGGCATGGGGACCGCTCACTATATAGCGCCACGCTGACGGTCACATGACGTTGGGTGGGCGGTCCCCCACCAGACACGGCTAGCCAAAAGTTTTCCGTGCGGTCCTAGCACCTGGCAACTTGGTCCTGTCTGTTAGTACCTACTACAAGAGCCCTCTCAAAGTAAGATTAAAGGTTACAGGTGAGTAAACAATCTAAGGGTGCAGATACAATTCACTAGCCACACTGGCAGACTCCTAGCAGTTCTCTGGGAAGAGGGGGCAAGGCATACACCCCTATCTGGCAAACAGAGGTCCCAAAAGTAGCATCCCAACATGACTCTAGGTCAGTGTTGCAGTAGGAAATGAAAGTGTGTGCTGACTTCCAGATAGCAGCCGCCTAGCGGCAGTATGTCTAGTTAATTAGTCCTAAGGCCTATAGAGGCTCCCATCAGCCATTCTATAGCAGATGTCAATGCAGAATGTTAGCCAACTACCAATCGACCACCAGGCGTGGCTAAAGTGTAAGTAACAAACAGCTGGCAAGCCTCATCCCAAACTCCAGTTGTGTGCTTCTTACACTAAGAAAGCACTATCCGTAAGTCCAGGGCATGGAAACTATGGTTGGCCTCGAAGATGAATTTGTAAAATATACAAGAAAGTTAATCACCTGGTTAGGTGAAACTCAGATAATACCTTTGGGAGAAATTTCAGGTGGGGTGAAGGACAACCTTGTTTTGTGGAAGATCGCATAAGGAGAATCCACCGAGAGGCCTGAGCTTACTAATCCTTCTGCCTGACCTACCAGCTACCAAGAAGGCTACCTTTCAAGGCAAGTGTGACATCTTACACCTGTACATACATTCAAATGGCTTGCTCATGAGCACAGCCAGCACCAGCAGTATGTCTCATGGTGGTGGTGGTTCATGCACAAGAAGGGACAGGTGGTCAAGGCCCTTGAAGGAGCACCCGACCACCTTCTCCTGTGCCACTGTTGGCATATGAGCTCTACCCAGTATGCAGAGATAGCTGCCTGGTGCAACTTAAAGGGAATGTGTACCAGGCCACCATCTCAGACGGAGGAGTTAGACAGGGAACTAGCGGAACAGATCAGGAGGACCTGCGAGAAGGGTAGTGTGGTGATTGTGGGGAACTTCAACATGCCAGGAGTGGACTGGAGCACCCCAACAACCAGGAACAGAAGGCAGCAGGTACTGCTGGGTGCCTTCCAGGACAGCTTCCTGCTGCAAATGGTCAGTGAACCAACCAGGTTAGGAAATACCCTTGACCTTGTGCTGGCAAATGGGGACTTTGTGAGAGAGCGTACAGTGGAGGAACCGCTGTCAGGGGTGACCACCACTCAGTATGGCTCACATTGGATATGGGCAGGAAGGAGTGGAATCTGGCACAATAGTGCTGGACTTCAGGAGGGCCAACTTTGGGAGGATGAGGGAAGTGGTAAAAGGTACCTGGCCAGAATTCAATCTAGTATGGACACTAACCAGAGGTGGGAGCTCATAAAACCGGGAATATTGGAGCAACCAAAACCTGTTGCAAAGCCCAGAGCAAGAAGGCTAGGGCTAAGAAACCGATCTGGTTGAGCAAGGAGGTCATGGAAAGGTAGGAGGAAAAGAGCTGACTTTAGGAAGTACAAAGAAAACAGAGAGGGGAGGACAGGGAGGAGTACTTGACAGAATCGAAGGAGGTGACAAGGGCAGTAAGGAGCCAAAGCATCTCACGAACTCAGGCTGGCACAAGGCATTAAGAAGGGAGAAGGACTTTTAAGTACATCAGGGAGAAAAGGAGCTGTAAGGACCACACAGTAAGGATTAGGAAGGAGGGGCTGGGTGGAAGCAGGGTGCGAGAATGCGGAAGCACTAAATGAGTACTTGCTCAGTATTTACTAAAGAAAAGAGGGGTGACACCAAGGTAGGAGAAATGGCAGAAGCAGGGAAGTGGTGACAGATGAGGAAATCATGGAGCAAAGTTCAAGAGGGTTTGAAGGCACTGAGGGTGGACATGCGCCAGGCCCAGATGGCATCCACCCCAGGGTACTGAAGGAGCTGGCAGAGGTCCTTGCAGAACCTTGGCAGACCTATTTAATGCCTCACTACATTCGGGTGTGTACCTCAGGACTGGAGGATGGCTCATGTGGTGCCCTCCACAAGAGTGGCCCCAAGGATGAACCGGGAAACTACGGACCAGTGAGCCTCACATCCATCGTGGGTAAGCTAATGGAGACTATCCAGAAGGAGAGGCTGGTGGCCCTACTAGAGGCCAAAGGACTACAGGACAGCAGACAGCATGGCTTCATACGTGGCAGATCCTGCCAAACCAACCTGGTCGAGGTCTATGACTGGGTAACTAGGCAACTGGACAGGGGCCATGCAGTGGATGTCCTGTATCTGGACTTCAGTAAGGCATTTGACTCCAGTGCCACATGGAAGGCTGGGAAGGAAGTTAGTAAGCACAGGGGCGGGTGCAAAGCTGGTGAGATGGGTAGGAAACTGGCTGCAGAGAGGCAACAGAGGTGGTGGTGGGTGGGGAGCTCTCACACCCAAGGGCAGTGATGGCCGGTGTTCCACAGGGCTCAGTGTTGGACCAGTGTTGTTTGAGATATTCATTGCAGACATATCATGGGACATCAAGAGCAAGATCAGTCTGTTTGCTGATGATACCAAGGTAGAGCGGTGGTGGATGACCTAGGGGATGGCAGGGGTTGCAGGATGATCTGGCAAAGCTTGAAACCTGGTCAGACACCTGGCAACTGGGATTTAATGCCAAAAAGTGCAAGGTGCTGCATTTTGGGATGAAGAACCCAAGGAGGAGTTACCAGCTGGGGAGTGCAGCTAGCCCAGAGAGAGGAGGAGAAGGATCTGGGTGTGCTCTTACAGGGTCAATGAACAACTTGGCACAATGTAGGAAGGCAGCTGCAAAGGCCAACAAAATGCTGGGTTGTATTGCAAGGTATATCCTCGGGAGGTGATTCTGCCACTGTATGGGTCATTAGTTAGACCACACCTGGAGTACTGCGTGCAGTACTGGCGTCGTATCTGAAGGGACATTAAGTTACTGGAGGGTGCAGTGCAGGCACAAAGATGATCAAGGGGCTGGGGACTTGTCATACGAGAGGAGGTTGAAGGAGTTGAACATGTACTCACTGGAGGAAAGGAGAGCAGGGGTGACATGACCGAAACCTTAAATACATGAAAGGAATAAACAAGACGGTACAGAGGGGCTGTTCAAAGTAAGGGAGGGAGGGCCACCAGGGGCCATGATATGAGACTGGAGCGAGGAAGGTTCAGGAGGAGATGAGGAGACACTTTTTAAGAGAGGGTGGTGGCTGGGTGGAATCGTTACCTGCTGAAGTGGTATGCAGTAGAACAGTGGACTGCTTCAAGCGAGGATGGGACTGGACAAGGGGAGGGTTAATGAAGGGAAGGATGGAAGGGAGGGGCATAATGAAGTAAGGGTGCTAGCTGCACATTCGAGAGACTTGATAGACCTCTAGGCCTTTATCTGCTGGCAAATTTCAGATGTTCAGTGATGCAAACTCACACTGTAAATGTGAGCCTTGCATGGTTATCCATTACCACACAGGATGGGAAGACTGGTGCTGCTAATGCCTCTAAATATAGTATTTTTTTTTTTTTTTTTTAACTATTAACACCCCTCCCAAGCACAGTGCCATTTTCAGTCAGTTCAGCCATTCTTTGCATCAAATCTGGCTCCTGTGAAGACATCCATGCCTCACCACCTAGTGAGAGCATGGACGTCTATGTGGCAATCTCCATACATTTAAGCACACAATGTGCACTTTATAATAGTCCCAGGACATTGTACATACAGTTCAAATGTCCTTGGCCCTCGGTAGCCCCCCCCACTGAAAATGGCTGTACAAACAAGGTCTCGCTTGAGACTTTAAAAATCCCCCCAGGAGCTTGCCATACAGCACATTGGCCATGAGCGCACACGCCTATGTTTGTAGTTGGTACTGTGTGTAATGGAGCAGAGTTTGAAAAAAAAAATGAAGACAGGAAATGTACGTCTGTCCTGGTAAAGGACAGCTATATGAACTATTGGCATGTGTCTGCGGTAAAAATGAGGGTCAGAAACTACTTTATAACTATTTTTATCTCAGTGTTGTGAGCACGAATCGCGGAGATTGTGAACTACCTCCGAATGGAGGAACCACTCTGCCAGCTGACTGGAAGATCCTGCCACATGAATGGTTGTGCACGAGGGTCCAGATGCAGACAGCTTCCTTGCACAGAGACAAGGAGTGTGTTCAGCCCTGCTTGTTGAGGTAGTACATGGTCATGGTATTGTCTGTCTGTACTTGGGACCACTTGACCCCGAACAAACGCAGCGGATGTGGTCAGGGCCAGCCTAACTGCTCGGAGCTCCAGCAAGTCAAATGTGGCATTGGGACTCCTGGGGGATCCAGAGCCCATGGATCCTAGTTCCCCCAGGTGGGCACCCTAGCCGTGAGTGAGGCATCGGTCGTCAGGATGACTGTAGGTTGGGGCGGACAAATGGGATCCCCTCCTGCAAATGCTCTGGGATAAGCCACCACTGCAGGGCTTCCCACATCCTCTGGGTCACAGTGACCAGCTGGTTGAAGTGATCACTGTGCTGAGAAGACTGGTGGCCATCTCCCATTGCAGGGAGCGCATATGCCAACAGGCCCATCGGACCACGCTGGTGCAGGCTGCCACAGATCCCAGAAGGTGCAGGAAGTCCTGGGAAGGTGCAAGTTTCCAACCAGAAATGATCGGGCAGAGGAGGAGAACCTCAGCCCTATCCGCCAGGAGTCGGCGTTGCCTGATGAAAGTTGATCACCTGCGGTATAAATTCCGACTTGCTTCATTGACCAGGATGCCAATATAGACACAAGTCTGGAGGGCCAGGTCTTTGGACCGTTTCACCTCCTGCCTGGAGGGACCCCCATCAGCCAGTCATCTAAGTAGGGGAACACCCGGACCCCTCTGCGCTTCAGGTAAGCTGGCAACACTGCTATGCATTTGGTGAAGACCCTGGGGGCTGAGGAGAGGCCAAAAGGCATGGCCTGAGACTCGTAGAGGGTTCCCTCGGCTCGGAAGAGGAGGAACCTTCGGTGGGATGGATGGATCAGGACGTGGAAAAACACGTCCTGTAGATCCAGCGAGCAAAACCACGTGTTCTGCTCGAAAGATGGTATGATCTGAGAGAGAGTGACCATCCTGAAAGTACAAGACCTGAGGAATTTGGTCAAGTCGTGCAGATCTAGAATGGGGCACCAGCACCCCCCAACCTGCTTTGGCGCCATGAAGTACCTGGAGACAAACCCTGGGTGTTCCGGAGGATCCGCTACCCTGACCACAACCTCCTTGCGGAAGAGCCGGGCTATGTTGTGTCGAAGAGCTGACCGAGTGTCTGCGGATACCAAGTCCTCCCGTGGGGCGTGGGCTCGACTGGTAGGGTACTGTTCGAACTCCAGAGGCAGACCCTGACCGATCACTTCCAGAATCCACCCGTCCGTGGTAACAGCGGACCAGGCGGAAAGGTAGGTGTGGAGCTGGTCCCCCAGAGGAGGACCGAGAGGAGGTGTGACAGGCATGAGGGGGCATCCCTCATCCCGTCACTGAGCAGGCTTGGAGGAGGAACCAGCAAAGGAGCCACCGGGTCCCTTCCCTCTGGGCTTGTGGACCACTGAGGCCACGGACCTGGCCCGAGGACGCCAGGACTGAGCCTGATAACAGACCGATGCTGGGCTGGGTTTGCCGCAGGAGTAGAGGAACGAAAGGGCTTGCGCTTCTGCTGCTTGGAGCCCTTGGAGTCCTTCTGGGCAGATGTCACAGAGTCCAGGGTGGCACTAGTCTTCAATGTGCTGGAGCTGACCCTCCACACCAGGCCTAAATAGGTTGGTGCCTAAAAAGGGGACATCTGCCAGCTTGTGCTAGGTATCTGCCGTGAAGATTGAGATCCGCAGCCAAGCCAAACCTTACGGTGAATGCCAAACGCGGCTGCTGAGTGGGCACAAGAAATACAGGTTACTCACCTGTAACAGGAGTTCTAGGAATGGTATATGTTGTTCATCCACACTTACTGGCAGGTTTCTTGCCGCTTTAAATCTTGCCGGAAGGTCTTCAAGCTGGCTCCTCCCACCCACCGGGGTGGTAAAACTCTCGGCTCCGCCCCATGACGCCAGATCTAGCCCGCTGGAAGCCAGGTTGTGCGTCGAAGCCGGGGAGGCGGGTGGGTTGTGTGGATGAACAACATATATCATTCCTAGAACTCCTGTTACAGGTGAGTAACCTGTATTTCTAGGGACATGGATACGTTGTTCAACCCACACTTACTGGCAGACTCCTAGCAGTTCTCCAGGAGGAGGGAGGCAAGGCGCGCACCCCCTACATGGGAAATAAGGACTGGAGAACCGAGGTCCCAAAACCAGCAACCCAGCATGACTCAAGGTCGATGTGGTAGTGGGTAATGAAGGTGTGTGCTGACTTCCGGGTAGCAGCCCTGCAGATTTCCTGGATAGGGACATCCCTGGAAGCAGCCACCGATGCAGCAGTATGGCGGGTAGAACAAGCTCTTATGCCTTTGGGAGGCTCCATGCCCGCCAACCTGTAGTAGAGATCTATGCAGGAGGTGACCCACCTACCTATCGTCCGCTTGGCTGTAGGTCTGCCAGGTGCAGCTTCAGCATAGGTGACAAACAGCTGACGGACCTCTCCCCGAATTTCAGCCGTCCGCTCCTTGTAATAAGAGTGCTCTTCTAGGGTCCAAAGTATGGAGCCTATATTCGGCCTCTGAGGTGTGACTGGGGTAGAACACTGGCAGAGTCAACACTTGGTTAAGGTGAAACTCCGACACCACCTTTGGAAGGAATTTCAGGTGGGGGTGCAGGACAACCTTGTCCCTGTGGAAGACCAGATAAGGAGACTCGATGGAAAGCGCCTGGAGCTCTCCCATCCTTCTGGCTGACATGATCGCCACCAAGAAGGCGGTCTTCCACGACAGGTGAGAGATGTCACACCTCTGCATCGGTTTGAATGGCTTGCCCATGAGCTTAGCCAATACCAGCAGTAGATCCCATGGAGGTGGAGGTTCTCGCACCGGAGGGGATATGTGATCAAGGCCTTTGAAAAAGCGCCCGACCACTTTCTCCTGCGCCACAGGCGCTTCCCGGCCAGCGCCCCGTGAAGCAAAGATGGCTGCCAGGTGCCTAAGGGTCGTCAACCGAAGCCCTAGCTGAGAAAGGGACCACAGGTAGTCCAAAATGCTGGCCTAGGAACAGGAGGAAGGGTCCAACCCCTTATCCTGACACCAAATGGAGAATCTTTTCCATTTGAAGGCATAGCATTTTCTGGTCGACTCCTTACGGGATGCCTCAACAACGTTGAGGACTTCGTCGGAAAGACCCAAGGCCTGGAACTGTAGACGCTCAGGAACCAGGCCGTCAAGTGCAGGGATTGAAGGTCCGGGTGGAGTACTTTCCCCTTGTTGACTGAGATCAGGTCCGGGCGGGCTGGGAGCCGCCTCGGGAGACAGGAGCTGAGGCTGAGGAGATCTGGATACCAGAACTGGCGGGGCCAGTCTCGGGCTACCAGAAGAAAAAATTACTCACCTTAGTAATGTTGTTTCTTCTAATGGAGTCTTGCTGTATTCTGACAGTAGCAGTGAGTCCCAACCTTCGAACTGCCCCGGAGATGAAAGAGTTAACTTTCCATGCCAGGCATGGAGCAGCTGAGCTCAGTTGAGACTCTGTCTGTTGCTGTTTAAACTCAAACCGTCAGATCTTCACGACAAACTAACTAAGGCCTGTGTGGAGCTGTAAACCTAGCCAACTGGCTACTAAATATAAAAACAAATTTTTGGTCCCAAACAAAGACTCAAGTCAGGAGACACAAAAAATGAAAAACACAACACCAAATCACCCAAGAAAAGGGGGTGAAACAACAAGGTGGGAATCCACTGAGTGCCAACACTGCCACTGCCCACCCACATCCCAAAACAGAGGTTCTGAGAGGGGCAGATGGGGGGGAGGTCAGAATACAGCAAGACTCCATTAGAAGAAACATTACTAAGGTGAGTAATTTTTTCTTCAAACAACATGAAGTCTTGCTGTATTCTGACAGTAGCAGACTACTAAGCAGTACCTCCATGGAGGAGGGACAGAACCTACTTGGAAATAGGCCCTGAAGCACTGCTGTGCTAAACCTGAGCATCACTCCTAGCCTGAATATCCAAGGAGTAATGATTGGTAAAAGTGTGAACTGTTTTCCAGGTAGCTGTTGACATATCTTTAAGATAGGAATATCCCTGGCAGCAGCCAGGGAAGCAGCTGTACCTCTGGTAGAGTGAGCCCTCAGGCCTGAGGCGGAACCTTACCAGTTCTCCATAACAAAACTGGATACAAGAGACAATCCACCTGGCAATGGATCTTTTAGTGGCAGGTTCCCCTTTACCAACCTCACCATAAGTGAGGAACAGTTGGAGGGAGTCAAACCTGTGACCCTTGGTACGTTCTATGTAGCAGTTAAGGGCTCTTTTCACATCTAAACTGTGGAGCCTCCTCTCGCCAGAGGAGGAATGGTCAGTGAAGTGCACAGGAAGAGACACAGATTGATTAAGGTGGAAATCTGAAACCACCTTGGGCAAAAATTTCCTGTTAGTCCTGAGGACCACCTTATCTCTATGAAAGGAGATACAATCAGGCTCCACTGACAAAGCTTGTAACTCACTTATGCATCTGACAGAGGTGATGGCTACCAGAAACACAGTTTTTCAAGTCAAGTACTTAAGCTCTGCTGAAGACAAAGGCTCAAAAGGGGGTTGCATAAGCTGAGCAATGCAAACATTAAGGTCCCAAGCAGGCGCAGGGTCCCTGAAAGGAGGGTTGGTGTGAAGCAATCCCTTGAAAAACTTGGAGAATACAGGGTGAGCTGAAAGAGAAGAGGGCTTACCTGCTGAGATAAAAGCAGAGACAGCTGCCAGATGCACCTTCAGTGTAGCTGGTCTAAGCCCTAAGCCATTTAAATGGACCATATACTCAAGGACTGTGGGCAGATCAGCAGACTCTGGGGAAGTATGCTTTCCAGAGCATCATATGGAAAATCTTTTCCACTTGGAATTATAAATAGCCCTGGTGGAAGGTTTACTAGAAGCCTTCAGAATGTTCATTAAATCAGCAAACTCTAACTCTTCAAGAGCCAGGCCTTGAGATTGAGAGATTTGAGATGGGTACCAAACCCTCCCTTGAGCACAGGTTAACAGTTTGTGATTCCTGGAAGACACAGGGAAGATGGACTGCTAAGGACAGAAGGAGTGGATACCAAGGCTGTCTGGCCCAGTCTGGAGCAATCAGGATCATCTTGCAAGGTTGAGATCTGATTTTGACTAGCACTTTGAACAGGAGAGGGAAGGGGGTAAAGGCATAAAGGAACTTCCCTTCCCAACTGAGAACTAAGGCATCCAGGGGGACTGAGCCTAACACTAGGGGCCTGCAACAAAAAAGGGGAAGTTGGTGATTGTCTGGGGCTGCAAAAAGATCTATCTGTGGGATGCCCCATCTGGAGAATATCACCTCCAAGACCAAGGGATCCAGTGACCATTCGTGATGGCTCTGAGATATCCTGCTGAGAGCATCTGCCAGGACATTGTCCTTGCCTGGGAGGTGTACTGCTGTGAGGGAGGTATTCAAGGAATAAGCCAGGGACCACAACTTCATTGCTTCTGTGCACAAGGCCGTAGACAGAGTGCCTCCTTGCTTGCTGATGTACCACATTGTGGTAGTATTGTCTGTTCTGATCTGAATAACTGTTCTGAACAGACTTGGAAAAACTTGAAGTGCTAGAAATACTGCTCTGAGCTCCAACAGACTGATGTGGAGCAGAGACTCCTGAGGGGACCACAACCCCTGGGTGGTCAGGTCACCCAAGTGAGCCCCCAACCCCAAGAGGGAGGCATCTGTAGTAAGCATGTGAGGTGGGACTGAGAGACAAAGGGACTCCTTGTCTCAAGATTGCTCCTGATCCTGCCACCACTGTGGGCCTGGATCAGGGTTCGAATCACTGGGATCAATTTGGTCAGAGGTCCTTCCTTTGAGACCGGAAGGCTCTCAAATGGAACTGAATGTCCCTCATCTGAAATCTTGCTCCCTGCACCACTGCTGTGGAAGCAGCCATGTGCCCAGGAGCTGTAGAAAATGCCTTGCTGGTCGGGATACCTGCAGGGGTGAAAGAGAGGCCAGAGAGATAAGGTCCTTGCCCTGTCCAGGGAAGGAAAGCTCTAGCCTTTCTTGTGTCTAGCTCTGCACCTATGAAGGTGAGGAGCTGGACAGGCTCTAGAACTGACTTTGAAAGGTTCAGGAGGAAACCTAACGAGGTGAGCAGTTGCTGAGTTATCTGTAAGTGTGACTTGACTTGGTCTGGGGACTGGCCTACTATAAGCCAGTCATCCAGGTAAGGGAAGATGGCAATCCTTTGCCTTCTTAGAGAAGCAACTACTACTGCCAGGCATTTTGTGAACACCCTTGGAGCAGAGGTTAGTCCGAAGGGCATTGCTCTGAACTGGTAATGGCCTGAGGGCAGCTCGAACCCTGAGGTACTTCGATGGGAGTTTCAGTGAGAATATGGAAGTAGGCATCCTTGAGGTCAGGATACTAGCCAGTCCCCTGGACTTAGAGAGGGCAGAATTATTCCCAGAGTCACCATTTTGAATTTTGGTTTTAACAGGTGCTTGTTTAAATATCTGAGATCCAGGATGGGCCGCCATTCTCCTGTCTTTTTTGGGGTAAGGAAGTACCTGGAGTACAACCCTTTGCCCTGGTGTAGGGGTGGAACCCTTTCCACAGCTGTGAGAGCCAGGAGGGAAGAGACCTCTGCCTCTAGGGCAAGTGCCTACGAGTGGTTTGCAGGTGGGAAAGATCTGGTTCTCAGCTTTGGAAATCTTTTGAAGCTGAGAACCGGTCCCTGGCTTACTACTTCCAGGACCCACTTGTCTGATGTTAAAGACTTCCAGTCCTGGACAAAGTAAGCCAGCCTGCCCCCTACAGGTGGTGGAGAATCGGCCCTGGCAAACCCATTAGGGTGCCTGCTTGGCAGGGGTTTTTGGCTGAGGGGTGGAAGCAGGTCTGCTGGTACCCCTTCTGCCTCTCCCTCTAAAGAACCCCTCTGAGCATATGCAGAAGAGGAGGCACGGGCTTAGTAGAAGGCCTGTGAAAAGGCCTGCCCCTGGGAAGCTGCCTCTGAGGAGTGGCCTGCCTTTCCTTGGCCTGGGCACTCCTGTAGGTAGTCCTATACTTGTCCATTTTCTTCATGTAATTCTCTGTTTGCTCCCCAAACAAAGAATTAGCAACAACAGGAAAATCCATGGCCTTAGTCTGGGTATCCTGTGACAGGCTAGTACATCTGAGCCAAGCCATTCTGCGAAGTGCCACAGATGCAGCCATGACTCTTGATGACACATCATTTGAGTCCACTGCAGCATGGGATGCACTTTGGATGCCTCAATACCATCAGCAGCCACCTGCTCCAGCTCCTTAGCAAGCTGGCCAGGGACCTGTTTGCTAAAGCCATGACAGTGTCCCATCTGGTTTCTGATATCTAGCAACATAAGCCATATAATTCGCCTGTCTGAGTCCCAAGGATGCTGCCATGTACTGTTTCCTTGCCATGGCATCAATCCTCCTGGAGTCCTTGTCTGGGGGGTGTGAAGCCAAGGGAATATTTGCCTTGTCACAGGCTGCAGCCTGCACTACCCAACATGGCTGCATTGTTGTGTAAGGAACTCCGTATCAGAGCCTGACAATGCATACCTCTTGTCCATTCTCTTATCCACAGGAGGTATACTGTTAGAAGTCTTTAAAATTTTAAATGTCTGTTTCCCAAAAGATTTATGCAAAGGAATAGACAGCCTCCTGGACTCTGGGATATCCATCATTTCCACAAAGTCAGGCTCCTCTTGGTCATCCACAGCTTCTTCCATAGGAAGCTAGAGGGTTTCAGCCACTTTTTTATAAAACATAAAATGAGAAGGGGACTCAGAAAGCCTAGGAGGAGACACTCCTGAAGGTCTGTCTGGGGAGATGGCCGGGTCAATGGGCACATCCAGACTTTCAAATCCACATTCACTTTCCTCATACTCCTCTTCCCCATCCTCCGGTTCATAATACTCCTCTAAATCATAATCTTGAACCGGTGGAACCGGCCGAACCGAGCGCCTCCCTGATGGTGCCGGTTCGGACGTAAGGAAAGCGACTGGACAATTTTGATCGCTTTGGCTATTTCTTCAGAGGATGGAAAGTTTTGGCTCCACACCAGCTGATTTTCTAGTCCTCTTTGCTAGAACCAACTCCTCAGAGTCGGATCTCCTTTTGCCTGAAGAAGTCTCGCCCTGGTCAGAGGGCACTCCTTCTGGTTCGGTTTGAACCGAACCGGGCTGGCCATCCGGTTCAGCGGACTTTTTGGCCTCTCTTTCCCTGAGCCTACCAACTCTCTTCTTTAGGGTAGCTGCAGGAAAATTTTTTACAAATCTGGCAGTCTGCATTGAGGTGGTCAAACCCCAGACAATAAACACAGGTGGTGTGGGGGTCAGCCTTGGCAAAGACTTCCCCACACACACACACACTACAGTGTTGAAACCCAGTGGGCCCGGTTTTTCTTTTGGGTTTCTCAGACATTGTGCCAGTCCTAACCAAACTTACCCTTTTAATGGCAATCCGCCAGGCAAGACCCTCCTATCGGTTGCTGACCGTGTCATGGGTCGTGGAAAAAACTGTAATAAAATCTGTTTATTTTTTTAGAACCGATAAGAACCGGTAATCACACTCTAAAAGTACAATTTAGGATTTTTAAACAACTTGATCAGTTCAAACCGAACCAATAAACCGTTTACAAGTTCCACACAGAATAAGATTAATATATAACCTATCTAGTACTCACGAATACCACAGACAGAGACTGAACTGACAGATTGCGGTTTAAATTCGGTCAAAAACCGAGAAAAATGGTACTTTAACCGACAAATTGAACCGAGCAGAAGGAGAAATCTCCGGAGCGACTGTTCAGTGAGGTGGAGTAAAGAATCTGACGGTTTGAGTTTAAAAAGCAACAGACAGAGTCTTAACCGAGCTCGAGCTCAGCGTTCCATGCCTGGCATGGAAAGTTAACTCTTTCATCTCCGGGGCAGTTCGAAGGTTGGGACACGCTGCTACTGTCAGAATACAGCAAGACTTCATGTTGTCTGAATCATCGCGCCTTGTCCCTCCATCGTGAGAACTTGTGGATCAAGAGAAATGGAGGGAAGGCGTAAAAGAGGCCCGGGGTTCACAGCCTCGAGAAGGCATCCCCATGCAGCGAGCTCTGCTGAGGGGGGCGGGCATGAAACAGCCTAAGCTTTGCATTCTCCCTGGAGGCAAACAGGTCCACCTGAGGTGTGCCCCAGTGGGAGAACAGATCTTGTACTACCTCTGGTAGGAGAGACCACTCGTGAGATTCAGCACCTATCCGGCTTAGGGCATCGGCCAGAGTGTTGGAGCCTCCTGCCACATGGATGGCTAGGAGATCCACCCCCAGTCTGCTCACGAGAGACCAAGTGCGGAGGGCTTCCTTGCACAGAGGCAAGGAGCGCGTCCTGCCCAATCGGTTTAGGTAGTACATGGTCGAGGTGTTGTCCGTCTGGACCTGGACCACTTGACCACGTACAAATGGAACGAAGGTGGTGAGGGCTAGTCGGACCGTTCGAAGCTCCAGCAGCTTGATGTGGCATCGAGACTCTTGAGGGGAGCAGAGGCCGTGTGCTCTGAGCTCCCCCAGATGGGCACCCCAACCCAGAGATGCGTCAGTCGTTAGAGTGACCATCGGCTCTGGGCAGACAAATGGGATACCCTCCTGCAGATGAGCTGGAACGATCCACCACTGGAGACCGTTCCACATCTCCTGGGTCACTGTCACTGGCTGGTCCAGAGGACCAGAGCACTGTGACCATTGGCGGGCCAGTCCCCATTGCAGGGGACGCATGTACCAACTGACCCAATGGACCACACTAGTGCAGGCTGCCATGAGGCCCAGGAGGCGCAAGAAGTCCTGGGCAGGGCGCAATTGCCCAACCAGAAATGATTGGGCAAAGGAGGAAAGAACCTTGACCCTGTCTGCCAGGAGCCGGGCTCTGGCTCGAAGAGAGTCGAGCTCTGCCCTGATGAACTGAATCACCTGCGATGGAACGAGTTCCAACTTGGCCTCGTTGATGAGGAGGCCAATCTGAGAGCAGACCCAGGAGGGCCAGATCCCTGGACCGCTCCACCTCCAACCTGGAGGAGGCTGCAATCAGCCAGTCGTCCAGGTAAGGGTACACCTGGACCCCTCAGCGCTGCAGTAATGCTGTCACCACTGCCATGCATTTGGAGAAGACCCTGGGAGCTGGAGAGAGGCCGAAGGGCATGGCCTGGAACTCGTAAAGGAATCCCTCTGCTCAAAAGCGGAGGAATTGCTGATGAGACGGATGGATAGGTACGTGAAAGAATGCGTCCTGAAGGACCAGAGAACAAAACCACATGCTTAGTTCCTAGGATGGAATGATCTGAGCCAGAGGACCATCCTGAAGGGTGCGCTGCCTTAGGAACTTGTTCAGGTCATGTAGGTCGAGAATGGGGCACCAGTCCCTCGTCTGTTTTGGGACCAGGAAGTACCTGGACACAAACCCTGGGTCTGGAGGAGGATCCGACACCTTGCTGATCACATCCTTCTGGAGGAGCAAGGCAATGTCGGCTCGATGAGCCGACAGAGGTGCTGCGGACCCCGTTGCCCCCCGTGGGGTGATGGCTCGACAGGTAGGGAACTGCTCGAATTCCAGAGGCAGACCCCAGCCCACCACTTCTAGCACCCAGTGGTCCGTGGTGATAGCGGACCAGGCAGAAAGGAAGTGGCGGAGCCGTCCCCAGGGGAACCGGGGAGGAGTCGAGGTTGGGGCAACACCCCTCAACCAGTCACTGGGCGAAAGCGTGAGGAAGGGCCCACTGAGGACCTCCTGGACCCTGCCTCCAGGCTTCCTACTGGAGGAAGCGGAAGACTTGGCCTTAGGGCACCAAGTGTGTGCTTGCTGGCCCTGGTGCTGCTGGGCCGGACGTGCCACGGGGCAAGACGGGCTTATGCTGCTGCTGGCAGCCTTTGTCCATCTGGGCAGACGTGACCGAGTCCAAGGTGGCACTGGACTTCTCGATCCTCTGGAGATGGCCTTTCACCCCTGGCCCGAACAAGCCGGTGCCCAGGAAGGGAACATCTGCCAGCTTGTGCTGGGTGTCTGCCGTGAAGGTGGAGATCCGCAGCAAAGCTCTGTGGTACATGGCCACTGCGACCGCTACTGATCAGGCACAAGAATCACCAATGTCCAACAAAGTCTGGAGCTGTTGTTTTGCCACTGCCCTTCCCTGATCCCGCAACTGCTTGACCATCGTCTGAAGGTCAGCCGGGAGATGAGGAATCACCTCATCCAGGGAGCCCATGAGGGTGTGTGAGAAAGTACAGTTGCATAAGAACTTACCGTAACAGTTGATCTTCGAGAACAGCTCTTGCAGCAGGTTACACCATTAGGACTGAAGCCGGCAGGTGCCAGGACCCAACGGAAATTTTCTAGATAGCAGTATTCAGCGGGGACCGCCTCCGACGTCGGTCCCGCCCCCAATGTCAGGCATAGTACATAAGGAGGCGGTCTCCCAGAATCCCCAGTTCTCCCGCTGAAGACTCCTGGCCGCTGGATGACATCAGAAGAGGAGACCAAGGATCCGCCACCAGATGGCCAAGACTATAGAAGAGGAACGTCCCATCCCATAAGATGGGTGTTTTACTACGATCTGCCTCCAAAAGAAGGGGGATGGTGGGCGGGAAGGTACCTGCTGCAAGAGCTGTTCTCGAAGATCTACTGTTACGGTAAGTTCTTACGCATGTACTATCTACTGGAGATACAGCGCTCTGCAGAAGGTTACACCATTAGGACTGATTTAAGCAATAGTGGCAATCATACGCCACTCGGGAGGAGGAAAGGTAGAGATCTCGATATTACTCGAGCCTAGGACAGAAGTCCCTGAAGGACGGCTAGACCGAACCCCGCCCTTCGCCTCGATGCAATGTCCAGACTGTAATGCCTGATAAAGGTATGCACAGAGCTCCAAGTAGCTGCAGCGCAAACAGCTGAGGTGGAGACGTTCTTTAAACGCCATAAAATAAGTAGCCAAACCTCTTGTGGAATGACCCCTGACCGCGCCCGGTAAGGGTTTACTGCGCTTGTCATAACAGAAAGTGATGCACTGGATGAGCCACCTCGAGAGTGACTGTTTGGAGACAGGAGCCCCTTTCATCCTGTGAGCAAAGGAGACGGAAAGTTGGTCCGAGTTTCGGAGCGGTTTGGTTCTGGTCAGATAATATCTGTGGCAACCGATACACATCGAGGGTGTGCAGAAGGGCTTCTCTCATTATGTACCTTGGGAAATACACTGGTAGATCAATATCCTGGTTAAGGGTGAGGGCTGAAACCACCTTAGGTAAAAACTTTGGGTTTGTCCTTAGGGATACCCTGTCCTGATGGAAAACCAAATAAGGTTGGTTGCACATAAGAGCATGCAATTCCGAGATCCTTCTAGCCGAAGTAACGGCAACTAAAAATAACGTTTTCAAAGAAAGAAAACGTAGCTCGCAATCCGCGGCTGGTTCAAAAGGTGGCAGCGTAAGCTGCTCCAGGACAAAAAGTAAGTCCCAAGGAGGAATTGGATCTTTGATGGGCGGCCTAAGGTGGAGGATTCCCCTTAAGAAGGCACGAGCAGTGTCCAGCTGGGCCACCGTCCGATGGCCTACTGGGGCATGGTAAGCAAGTATTACTAGGTGCACTTTAATCGAGTAGTAAGCCAGTCCAGCGTGGAAGAGGAAAGCAGGTAGTCCAGAACCAGCTTTTGGGACAGTCTAACGGTGAAAAGCAGCGCGTTTGAGCCCTAAACAGAATCTCACGCCATTTCATGGCGTGCGTTGCACATGGGTTGCCTAGTTTTCTGGGTGGCAGACAGTGCGTCTGCCACTTATGCGAAGACCTAATAGCATCATGGCTATGTCTCTAGGAGCCAAGCGTGCAGGTTCATGAGCGTAAGTCTGCGTGCACCAATGAAACTGCCTCCTGAGACAATAATAGTGGAGCCAATTGGCAAAGGAACTGGAGGTTCCGGGATAGCTGGTGCAGAAGAGGAACCAGATCTGTCTGGGGCAGAAGGGCGCGATGCAAAATGGCCGCTTGCTCCCTGCTAAGTTTTAAGAGAACCTCTGAATCAACGTGGAAAGGAGGAAGGCATACAGGAATCTGCCCGCCCAGGAGAGGACAACGCTCGCCAGAAAACACTAGGCCCTGGATCTAGCCAGCAGAAATTGGTCAGTTTTGCGTTGGGCGGGGCGTAAAGGTCTAACTCTGGAGTGCCCATCTGTGAAACAGATCCTCTGCCACCTCCTGCCAAAGTTCCCACTCGTGGACTCTGCCTAGAGCAGCTCAGACTGTCTGCGGACGATGCTGTCCACTCCCGGGACGTGTACTGCAATGAGGTTTGCGCCGTGTTGCAATATCCACTCCCACACTCATGCCCTCCCCTGCAAAGCGGGTGGGAGTGAGTGCCTCCTTGTTTGTTGAGGTAATACATCACCCAGCGGTATTGTCTGTTTGTAACAGGAGTGTGCCGGTGGAATCTCCGACTGGAAGGCTTGCAGGCGTGAGACTACCCTCATTTCCAAAATGTTGATGTGGAGATGAGACTCCTGGGCTAATCCACAGGCCCTGGACTGAACACCATCCAGAGTGTGCTCCCACCCGAGCCCTGGAGCGTCTATGGAGTGTCACAGTTGGAGATGGCGCTGTAGAGGGAACCCCTTGCAGAGAGGTTTCTCGGTTAGCCACCACTGCCAATCCTGAATTACGGCATTGGTGATGCCGGATTGGCTGCTGCAGATGGTCTTGCCTTTGGTCCCAATGCACCTTAGCAACCACTAGGTTACCCGCGTGAGCGTGCCATCAGGACGTTGCAGTGGCAAAGCCATGTGTCAAGCTGAAAGAAGGACCGATCTGGCGGACGGTCTTCACCAAGACCTGATGAGGGATCTGATGTGTTCAGCTCTGTCCGAGGGAAAAGCTTTCCCTCTGACGGTGTCCAGAACTGCTCCTATAAACTGCAGTTTCTGAGACGACACCAGGAGTGACTTCTTGTAGCTGATGAGAATACCGTGATTGAAAGAGGACTGGGTGCAGTGAATAGCGTCATCAGTGCCTCCCAGGAGGCGCCATGAGAAACCAGTAGGCCAGGTATGGGAACATGTAGTGGCCTTGTCTCCTCAGAGGGCAGCCGACATTCCTCATGCACTTCATGAATCACGGTGCCGATGACAGTCCGAAGGGAAGAGCTGGAAATTATAATGGCTCTGGAACTCGAAAGCGGAACCTCCGGTGCACTTGAGCAATCGGAATATGCAGGTAGGCGTCCTGCATGTCCAAAGATGCCAGAAAAGCGTCTTGCTTCAGCATGGGAATAAGGCCCGAAAAGGTCACCATGCGGAAGCGTTTGTGTCGGTCGCTGAGGTCCAGTATTGGACGGAGGTCCCCTGTTTTCTTTGGAACCAGGAAGAAGTGAGAATAGTACCCTAGTCCTCTCTGGTTCTCTGGAACATGCTCTAAGGCTTCCTTTCCCAGAGGCGCGAGCACCTCCTGCTGTATGAGCAGGGCATGCTGACCCAGTATCGGGAAAGCATGGGAGGAGTCTATGGAGTAGACTGCCTACAAATTCTATATAGTGGCCTTTTTGACCAGTTGCAGAGCAGCACCTGTCGGTGGTGATCGAGCTGCACCTGGCAAGTGGTGTGCGATGCGACCCCCGACTTTCTTTTCCCGTTGATCCTGAAGAGGGGCGGGGGCCGGGAAGGAGTCATGCAGTGGCAGCGTTTGATCCGGCAGGCTGTGCTGACTTTGCAAATCATTGGCCTCTGCCTGGGAATGACTTGGCCTGGGCTTTGCAGGTGAAAGTGCCCCTCTGCTTTTGGCCAGAACGTGGCTGTTGCCTTTGTAGCCAGCTACGGAAGCGGCTCTGGTTACTACGAAAGGAACTGGGCCGAGACCTGTACATGGCCTGTACAGATCGGACTGCCTTCCCTGTGTCCTTAAGTTTGGTGGTTACTCTCTCGGAGGCTTCACCAAATAGGACCTCGCCGTTATATGGGATGTCTAAGATGTTCTTCTGGATGTCCGGGGTAAAACTGGCTGCTTTTGGCCAGAACATGGCTGTTGCCTTTGTAGCCAGCTACAGAAGCGGCTCTGGTTACTACGAAAGGAACTGGGCCGAGACCTGTACATGCCCTGTACAGATTGGACTGCCTTCCATGCGTCCTGAAGTTTGGTGATTACTCTCTAGGAGGCTTCACCAAATAGGACCTCGCCGTTATATGGGATGTCTAAGATGTTCTTCTGGATGTCCGGGGTAAAACTGGAGACATGGAGCCAAGAGTGTCTCCGGAGACACACGCCTGAGGCTGCAGCTCTGGCTGAAGAGTCCACCAGAATCATATCGGCACTGAGCACCTGGGTCCCCACATCCGAACCCGTACGGAGGAGGTTCAAAGCTCCCTACTTTTGGTCACCATCGGGCATCTTCTCGACCAGGTCCTGTCCCTGTTCCCACAGTGCATTCTGGAATTGAACCATGGGGGAGGTAATTCAGTGACCTGATGGGCGCAAGTCGCAGCAGCATATGTGCGCCTACCCAGGACATCAATTGCTTGGATTCCTGGTCCAGTGGCTGTGTGCTCAAATGCTGAGGTCTCGAGACCAGTCATGCAGGCAGTGATGACCAGGAGTCAGCCAGAGGATGGTTACGCCAGATACTGGTCTGCCCTAGGGGGCCTTGTATAGGCGGTCAGCCTTCTTGACACTGCTGGAGTGGAATCCCAGGGCGTTTCCAGGCGGCCTTGGTGACATCCATAAAGGTATCCACCAAGGGCAGCACTACCACAGCTCGGGTCTTTCTGCCGAAGGTAGCGGGCAAGCGTTGTTTCTCGGGGTCAAGCTCTTCAGCATCCCACCCATATTCTCCTGGATGTGCCTCATGATCTCAGAAGAGGATCATCCGGGAGACCTAGGTAGGTCGTGTGGGTCCAGAGAGGAATTCTGATGGGAGAAGGAGATCTGGAGCACCTCAGGTGTCAGATCTAGAATCCTCCCAGATGGGGTGTGCGGCGTCGTCTGGGTCTCTTGGGACTAGGTGACCCTGAGGTGGATCTGGAGGAGGTCTTCTACTTTCTGAGGATGTGCCAGGAGGTGGTGTTTGCTCCTTGGGGTTGTAGCAACGTTCTCAGGCCCCTTGGGTGGAGGAGGGGCGGGCGGTGAAGGAGTGGGAGGAGGCGAGAGTCTGAGGAGGAGGAAGGATGTGTGGCGACCACATTTTTCTGATGGTGTCCACCAGAAGGTAAAAAGCTCCTTTACCTCTGCCAAATTCATACCGACGATGGGCCCAGCGGTGGCCTCGCCAGGGTCAGGTCCCGGGGTCTCCCGCTCGGGAAGGGTTCCCGTGGGAGCCCGAGCGTCTCGATGTCGCCTGCCTGGTCCTCGGTCTGTGTGGTATCCCCTCCAAGTCCTTCTGACCCGGGCGTCGCTGGCGGCGGTGGTCGTGATCCTCTTCTCTGGGGTAGCAGACATCGGTCCCCTGGCCAGCGCCCTCAGAGGTGAGCGCCTGGCGGCGATGGGTGTTGAGGTGTTGTCGGCTCCTGGGAGCGCGGTGATGTTAGCTGTCAGGTCAGGCGTCCGTTTGAGGGACGTCCAGGTCCTTGGTCTCGCAAGGAACTGGGTCCGACCCAGCGGCTGGGAAACTGACCTGGCGTTGGAGTCCCTGGCGGGAGAAGAAGATTTATGGTGCTCCCGGACTTGACAAGGCCTTAGATGGAGTGGAAGGGCGACAACCTGGAAGTCTTCAGGGCTGCAAAGAAGAGGAACAGCTGGAGGATCTGACCTGAACCGGGAGAAGTTGCGATTGAGCCCTGGAAGGAGAGCAGTCCGACAGTGAGCCGGAGCTTCGGGAGTCTGAGGCCCTCGCAGGGGACCTGGGCCTTTCCTTTTCCCGGTGTTTGTGGGTTTTACCCGATGACTCCCCCCCCCGGGAGGAAGGATCTTTATCCATGGTTTTCAGTTTCTCCTCTAAGAGAAACGCTTGAAGGGCCTTCTGGTGGCGGATCCTGAATGCAAACTGATGAAGCCCTGGCAGAAGGAGCAGGCCTTAGTGTAGTGTTCCGGCATAGGCAGCGCGCATGGGCAGAATGTGGATCCTTGAAGGGGATCTGTTTACCGCAGGCACACCCGATTGGTGACCCTCCAGAGAAGTAGTTGGAGAGGACATCAGTTGAATCAAAGTCATGAAGAAAGCGAAATCATCGTAGCTCTAAGGTCGTGTGCATGAAAAAGGACCGAGAGGCCGATACTGGCGATGTCGACGGCCGGAGAAAAGAACTGAGTTATGGGACTGCCTCCTTATGTACTGCGCCTGGTCGGCGGGGAGGGACCGGCGTCGGGCGGTCCCGCTGAAGACTGCTAGCTAGAAAATTTCCATGGGGTCCTGACGCCTGCCGGCGTCAGTCCTAATGGTGTAACCTGCTGCAAGAGCTGTATCTCGAAGTAAGATCGGGGGAAACCCACCCTTCCTTCGGTTCAGGGACCTTAACCGGGGACTCAGGCACAGGAAAGTCCTCGGTAATCACCGGGGGAACCGGTGAAGTAGGGCTGTCGGCATCACCAGTTGACAAACCGTCCGACGGGTCTAGAAAAATCTCGACCATGTCGACTGTTGTCTCGGCCTGCTGACCTGACGGTGACACCTTGAAGCCAGCGGCCTTAGCCGCAACCTCGACCGAAGTCAGAAGTCCACGGTCCGGTGAAGGGGATCTCACCCGCTCCCACGAACGTCGACGGTAGGACTTATCTTTTGAGTCCTTCTTCTTGGACCGACTGTAATGTCCCAATGGCCCTTCTCCCTTCGTGGAGAGGGACTGGCAAAGCTCCTTAAACGAAGCCGTGTAGGAGGAGCCCAAAGAGAGCGGGATAAATGCCACAGCCGAGGAGGATGAAGAAGCGGCCTGGGCCGCCTCCTCCTCAAGGGTGATCATCTGCTCCAACTGTTCTGCGGAGCCCGCCGTGGACACCACCCAACGGGCCTCTCGACTTGACCGTGGATACAGTTTTTAGGGCGGCCAAAAGAAGTCTAGCAGCGGTCCTCCAAGACTGAAGCAGAGAAGGAGCTGCAAGTTGCAAGCCTGCGAATCGTGACCAAGCCCCAGGCAGTAGACTCACGTGGAGTGCAGACTGGTCCAGGACATCTTCTGCCCACAAGGGCACCGACGAAAGCCGAGTCTATTTGTCCATCGCAGCCGGGCGAAGACAAGACCAAGTCTTGTAAACTTTAAATTAGTTTCGGGTTAACCAAAGAGTTTGGATCCAGGCCTAAACGCAGAGCGCTAAGGAGGGAACCTGAGCTTCCAAGCGGTAAGGAAGATCTGGCGTCATGGGTGGAGCCGAGGGTTTTACCACCCGGTGGGTGGGAGGAGCCAGCTGAAGACCTTCCGGCAACATTTAAAGCAGTAAGGAACCTGCCAATAAGTGTGGATTGAACAACATATCCACGTCCCTAGAATCCCCAATGTCCAAGGCTGTCTGGAGCTGCTGTTTTAAACAGCACGGCCCTGGTCACGGATTTGCTTGACCGTGGTCTGCATGTCTGCTGGGAGATGAGGAGGACCTCATCTAATGACCCGAGAAGGGCATGAGAGAAATGTGCAATAATGACAGCCGAGCTGGCCTGCGAAGACCTAAGGAAGAGGCCGCGCATAGACCTTACGGGCAGAGTGGTCCATGTTTTGGACTCCTTGTCCAGGGGTTAGTCAATGTTGGCCGAACTACCAATGCAGCCTGAACACAGAGGCAGTCACCAGGCTCTCGGCCAAGGGTGCTCTATAGAACCCTCACAGGGACCCCTATGGGCACCGCGTGCATTGCGGGCCATGCGGTCAGACGGTGCTGGGCAGGAAGCAGGATGCTGCCAAAGCTCAAGGGCCAGGCCAACAATGGCTTTGCCCACTGGAAAGGACCCATTGGGGTATCCCCTCTCTTGAGGATATCAGTGAGAAGGTACTCCGCCTTTTTCTGGATGGACTCCAGAGGCATTCTGGTAGAGTTGCAGATGAGGCGGAGGATGTCCTGGAAGGAGGAAGGACCTTCCTCCAACCCTGCCTCGGATGACTCATCATTCCCGGGATGTGAGTAGTCTGGTGACATCCGAGTCCGAAGAATCGTGGTATAACGGTCTGCCACTAAGTCACCCTCGATATGCCAAGAGGCGGTTGGGGTGACTTATCGTGACAGATATCTAGGAAGCCCGGTGTCTGTTTGGTCCTCTTTCGAGGGCGCCCCTCCCTGAGGCTGCTAGGGCGGTGGTTCCACCCTAATCGTGGGAGACCGGGATAGGCCTAACTGGGATATGGGCGGCCCCCAGGCGGAGGAAATGGTGGCTCGGCCCTGGGAGGCGAAAGCCAAGTGATTCCAGGGTAGGCGGCGGGCCGGATTCTGCCTGGACAGGATCAGCTGCTGCCACATGAGATCTTCAAAGCGTCGACAGAGTTTCTGCTGAAGCCTCTCCTCGTCAGAGGAGGACGAGGACTTGTGGCGTCGCCTCTTTTTAGAGCGCTTACAGCTCTTTCTCGGTCATTCGGCCAAGAGGGTTCTGGACCTCGACCAAGATCGGGGAGGCCAACTCGGTTGATCAGGAGACACTGGAATCTGTGAAACCTGAGTGTCCGGAACAGGGTCCTTGATGGGGACACCAGCAGGCTGGGTCTTCTCATCAGGGAACACAAGGACCAGAGTCCTTTCCAAAGAGCGTCGGGATGAACCGGTGACAAAGGGTCGATTGGGTTGAGTACAACTCGACCTCTTCGGCCCTTCCCTCAGTCCCCTGGCCAGACAGAAGGTCCGTGAAGCGGCGGCCGAGATGCGTCTGGAAACCAATGTCGAGGCGTGTGTTCTGGGACTCGGACCTTTCTCGGTCCCAAAACGTCTTCGTCGAGCGAAGACAATGGGTCTTTCTCTCTCTCTCTCTCTTGTGAGGAGGCGGGAGGAGTCTAGACCCGACGGCGCCACACCAGGGTGGGAGAGATTGGCACAGCTCCTCTGAAGGAGCCTGTAAAGGGAGCCAAGGTTCAGCTGAATGAAGAAGTTTCGAATGGCGGCTCGAGCTACTTCCTCCTCAAATGCTTTAATTTGTTCCAACTGTTCGGATCCCATGGCCATAGAAACGCCCACCCGCGCCCTCCTTGATTTCACCGGCGGGTTCCTTTCTCCAGTCTCCTAGCTTAAACGCGCTTTGCGTGTTGTTCAGGACTTTGGGATGAAGGCCAGGCAAAAAAAAAATACGACGAGGTGTCACGTCCGACACCTAGGCAGTAAATGCATGTTAGATGGGGGATCGTGCACAACATCTTCTGGCCGCGGGGCAGCCGAAATCCTGGGGAAGATTTTTCCTCCATGGCAGATGTGGTGAAAGCGCAATCGTTAACTCGAATGAGTTTAAGTTTCAGTAAAAAGTGACAATTAGAATCCAGGGCCTACGATATGCTTTGAGAGCATGAGGGAACCTGCATCTTCCAGCAGAAAAGGAAGATCTGGCATCATGGGGCGCAGCCGAGGTATATACCACCCAGGTGGGTGGGAGGAGACTTCTGGCAAGAATTAAAGTGGAAGGGGACATGCCAAGAAGTGTGGATGAACAACATATCCACGCTCCTAGAACATCCTAGTCTGTACATACAATAAGTAGGAAGTTGCACGACAGAGACAAAAGGTACTCCAACATTGAAAAGGAATGTCTTGCAGCAAAGTGAGCCATGGAGTACATTAAGTTTTATTTACTAGGAGCTGACTTTGTACTTGTAACAGATCACAATCCCCTCTGTAGACTTAACCAAATGAAGGATAACAATTCTAGAATCACACGGTGGTACCTGCCACTACAGCCATTTAAAGTGATGAACAAATCTGGGAAAAAGAAGGTCAATGCTGATTTTCTGTCTATATATGGCTCTAGAATTCAGAATTCTGAAGGCTGGAAAAAAAATGCGCGAGTTTAAACTTCACTATTTGCTGTACTGTTATGGAAAAAAGGATATTGCATATGCACGGAACTGTAAAGTTTATATGCTTATGTTAGATGAGAATTACTAGAAAGTTTTGGAAACCTGTTTCTCGATCACAATGTACTGTCCTGGCTGCACCTGCCTGAAATTTACAAGAACATTTTAGAAAAAAAAAAAAAACCAGGATGCTTGTTAAGAAACAGGGTTGCAAAGATTTAAGAGAGAAAGCTGCAATGTTTTGGGATACACAGAGATTGAAGGAAAACTCAGATGGATCTTCTGTTTTTATTTTATTTTATTGAAATCTAGGATTACAAATACCTTTGAGCAGGAACTGCTCGTTTACAAAGGTTCCACGTCGAAGGAATGGGGGTATACATACATACAAAGGTCAACATAGTAATACTTAGTTACACAATAAAAAGTAGTAAGAGACTGAGGCTTAGGAAATTCCAGTAATTCAAAATATGCCAAATGTTAGGAAGCATGACATACCAGCCAAGGGCAATCTTAGAAATAAGTGCTGCAGGTGAGGGGGGCGGTATGCAGGCAGGAAAGCCATTGTCGGAGGGTAGAGGGTGAGGGTAAGAGCTCCAAAGGGAGGGAGGAGGATAAAAGTCAGGAAATGCCTTGGGGGAGGGAGAGGGGCAAGGCGGGCAGAGGTAGCTGTCAAGACTGAAGTGGAGGGCAGTGAGCGGTGGGCCCCTGATTAGGAGAGGCGGTCACAATGCCTAGTCGAAATGAGATGAAGTCGGAGTTGTCTCTTAAAAGGGCCAAGAGCACCAGCAGTAAGAGTTTCTTTGTTGAGAGTACTGTACCACTGTGGTGCTCTGTGGGCAAAGGCCCTCTGGCCCATGGCAGTCCGGCATCTGGGGACAAGGAAGGTTAGTTGTTGTGAACTTCTAGTTTGCTGGATGCTGTAGTGGTCAATAGAGCTTTCAATGCCGGGGCATGACCCTGAGGAGGACTTTTTTGGCTAAGAGGCAGATTTGATACTGTATCCGGCTGATGAGAGGAAGCCATCCTGCCCAAGTGTACAGGTCACAAGTGTGTGTAAGTCGGTCAGCCCCAGTTAGCAGCCTGCATGCTTTGTTGAATGCAACTGTAATTCTGCAGAGGGCAGAGGCAGAGCCATAAATTGCTAGTCCGTAATCGATGATGGAGGTGACAGAGCTGTTGATAGCCAACCGGAGAGTATCAGGAGTCATGCAGTGTTTGTGCCTGTAGAGCAGGCCTATACGGATGTTGGTGGCTTTGGCGACAGAATCTATGTGCCGATGGAAGGAGAGTGAGCTGTCCAATGTGACACCTAGGTATTTAAAATCAGGAATGTGTTCAAGTAAGGTCCCTGTTTGGTTTAGGATAGTGAGATCACAGGATTTGTACTTGCTCCTGGCATTGTAAAGGTCATAACCTTTGTTTTGCTGTAGTTCATGACCAGTTGTGTGACCTGAACCATTCTTCAATGCACATGAATTCAAGCTGTAATTGTTTCTCAAGGAGCTCTGTATTTTGGTGGTTGGTGAACATGACTGCGTCATCAGCGTAGAGTAGTAATTTCTGGTGGCAGACACTGGGAAGGTCGTTGAGGAAGAGGCTGAAGAGTAGTGGCCCCAGGATGGACCCCTGAAAGTACTGGCTTTTCTTCCGAGGTGACACCGGCAATCCTAACCAGCTGGACCCTCTCCCCAAGGTAGCTTGAAAACCAGAGCAGCGCTTCACTGGAGAGCCCAATGTTTGATAATTGCTTGAGTAGGAGTGGGTGGTTCACAGTATCAAAGGCTTTCGTAAGGTCGATGAATACTGCCCCTACAGAGTTTCCTTGATCAAGCGTGGTATGGATGAAGCCCGTGAATTCTAATAGTGCAGTGGTGGTACTGTGGTACTGTTTATTCTGCCTTTGTAAACAGTTATTCAGAACAATTTATTTTATGTTACTGGTAGTACTAATAAACACACTCTTTGTGAATTCTACAACTGTTCCTGGCTTTCCTAAGCTTCCTGACCTGTGCCTCAATGACACTCCACTTTCATTTGAGTGCGACACCCCATTAATAGTCAGAGTCACTTTCGGCTGGTGGGATAATATAGCGTGTCCCCAGATGCGGATGAGACCAATACCTGGTCCTTTTGACACTGTTTTCGTAGCACTTCAATATGTACTTTTTTTTATCATTTAAGTATGAGCTCTTACTCAGCGGAGACTATCTGGGATTGTTGTCTCTTCTCATTTCAGTACAGCTTATCATTACGTACCTTTGCATGTTAATTATGTTGACCGGTATGTATAGGCCCATATTGACAGGCACCTTCACAATGTTTTTCCTTTTTTTTTTGCACCATTGGCCACCATAGTTGTAATCTTATGAAGTGTACTGTATTGTATTTATGCCCAGGACCACCTCGAAAATGAGCTTGCTCAATGGTGTTTATGCCTGGTTAAATAAAGTGATTGATTGATTGACTACGGTCTGTCCGCTTCCTGAATCTACAAGTCTCTTCACAGTCTTATCTCCCAACTTCACATCCGTTAAGTACTTGCCCCAATTTGCTAAGGACAAATCTGCTCCAGTGTCACTCTTCTTACTATGGCAATTTCTTGCAATATGACCTGGCTTATTACAGCTATAGCACATAAATTCTTTGGGGGCAGACTTGTTACCCCCCACCATTGTTTTTATCTGACTTGGGAGTTGAAATGGGAAAAAGAATGTCTCACCGGTGCTTGGCTATTATGGCGTCAGTCTGGCCATTTGGTAATCTTCGTCAAAAGAAACAGCCATTTCCCCACTTTTGGGTCAGTGTTCTTTCACCCAAAACTACACATCTGAAGGCAGGATGTTGATGAATTGCTCCACTGCAAATGTGTCGATCTGTGTGACTATTTTGCCCTCTGGTTGGAGCCACTGGAACAGAAGTTCTTTGAGTCGGGTGAAGGCTTCTGAAGGACTGTTGACTGAGTTGCACTTCAGAGACCGAAATCTATGCCTGTAGGTTTCTCCTGAGATGTCATACCTTTTCAGCATTTCGCTTTTCACCAGGTCATAGATTTCTGACTGTGTAGTGTCCATATTGCAGTAGGCAAGTTGGGTCCTCAGGTAAGGTACCAGTCTGATTGTCCATTGCTGCTTTGACAACAAGCAGGCTGTGGCAACCCTTTCAAAAGTTGTCAGGTATGCTCGATATCATCAGAGGGGCACAACTTTGTAAGTTTAATCTATTTCAAGTTGCCTGTGTCCTGTTGCTCGCCTGGATCTTTGCCAGATCCTCTACCATTGATGGCTTGCAAGGCATCCAGCCAGCACTGCTATTGTCGCTGCATTTCTTCTCTCCTCTGTTTCTCCATCTCTTTTTGTTGTATAGCCCACCATTTGAAAAAAGCAGTCAGGCTTTCAGGTTCTGTCACTGCCTGTTCTTTATCTAGAAATGGTACTAGCTTTACAGTCTCAGCTTGGACTTCTGTCTCTGCTAGTTTGGCTGCCATTCTCCTGATCACCACTCCTGGGCTTGCTGTTGCAGAATCCATACCTTTCTTCAATGCTTCCCTGGTACCAGGGTTAGTACTCATGCACAAAACTCCTGGCTTAGAGACTTCCACTTAGACCGACACCATCTGTCGTCGAAGCACAGATCAGGAAGCATAGGAAAACCAGAAGCAGTTGTGAAATTTGCAACACAAGTTTTATTATTAACAGTAAAATAAAGAAAAAATTGTTCAGAATAACTATTTACAATGGCAGTAGAAACACAGAAAACAAAGTCCTTTTTCTTCTCAATTTCCAGTCTCAGTCTCTCCTTTGCAAACATTTCAGCTCCTTTTCAGAAATATGTGCAGGAGCTCGTTAAGAAAATAGCATGCTTCTCCACGTGTTCTTGTAAGTTTCAATATTCTTGTCAGTTTCAGCAGGTGCAGCAAAAGAACATTGTGACACAGAACTGACCTCATTTTCATCTTCTGCAAAGGCTTAAAAATTGTATCTCAGGTTAACCCTTAAGTTCCAAATAGCTCAGATAATTTCAACAGTATAACTATATACAGTTCTAGCTCTGCAATCATTTCAAACAGTATAACTATATAAAAGAACCCCAGAGTAAATGCCCTGAGGCATGGGTTAGCCCGGAGGAATTGGCCATACAACCAAGTTTTAAAGGAAACACAACTGCACACACCCCAATAATGCAAAGCATCATGGAAAACATACAAATACCCATGAGAGAATTTGGACTGGCTCAACTTAAAGCAGAATTGCATGGTGCCAGAAGGCCTCACAGTGCAATCAGCAAAGGCTAAGAACAGTAGACACACATACGTGTTTTGTCCTCATTTGGACTCAGTATGCCATATTGGAGTCTTAGCTCAAGGAGAGGGAGCCAGTCACCCTGTGGAAGGGGCATGGTAGCCCCCTCCCCCATTTTATCGGTATATGTGGTTGTCTTGTGGAATGAATGCTGTCTGCGTGTCTATGTTTGTTTGTACTGGTTAAATGGGTAAATAGTGAGTAATAGACTGGCCATCTTTTACACACTATTTTAAAAAAAATAACCTTATATCTGACATTAGTGCTATTTATGGAAAGTCCGTTGAGGTCATACTTCAGCTTTAAGTTTAAACGTTAACGTTTCCCCCGTAGTAGAAGTTTGCTGCAGTAGACGTTTTCTGCTTTATTTTAAGTCCAGATAGAAGAGAGCCAGGAGGGAATTATGTTCCCACAGAATAAACCGCATTCGCAAGTAAAGTGCAGCTTTTAGGCAGGACAGTCCCGAGATACAGGGACTTAACAGGGAGACACTGTATTCTGTCCGCCTTTTAGCTCTGTTCCAATACTAAATTACGCTCTTTCAACTTCTTGCCGCATTGTTGCTGTTGAATGCCCGATTAGAGCGGGCCAGTGCATGTTCCTCTTTGCCCCTATTCACTTTATCCCGTAGTCACTTTCAAAGAAAGAGACACTTACCTAGAATCTGTGATTTGTATTGCTCGACGACCCTGTTATTCTCGGTTCCCTCTCGAAAGTGTGCACATTCGTACAGCTGCACTTTCCGTTTCGGGACATAAAACTTAGGAGAACAAAATGAAACGGGCAGTCAAGGCCTCGTTTGCCTTCTTCTAAAGGTGATTTTTTTTCAGTTCCCTGAAAGGACAAAACAGGGTTTTAACTCTGACTAATTTGATTACAATACAACGAATGTTCAGTGCTTTGAAACGCCGGAGACCAGCTCAGCTCTCCTGCTTATTAAGAGCTGGCCAGCCCCTTTCATCCGCATTATATGCAGGAAAGCTGGGACGGTGTCTGTCGGCGTTTCAAAACTGGATCTAGGATTAAAATTAATCTTAGGGAAAGGAGTGATCATCGAAGATATATATATACATATATATATATATATATATATATTAAATGATTAGGATGTTTATGGTATTATAACGTGCACAAAATAACATTTTTGTTTGAATGCTTAAAAGATATGTGATTGACTGCTAAGTGAACCAATCCTGTTGCTTTGCACCCTTTATATGCCAGGCTATTGTATGTAAATTTCAGATTTGACTTGGGTGTTGTGTTGGAAGCACCTTGGAGGCAGTAGAGAAGGAAAGTACTACTCCTATACTGTATATGTTTGGAACTATGGAATGAAGCCCGCTGTTTGTCCTGCATTTATTTTATGTTATTGTATGGACGTCCAGTTCGTTCTTTTTTTTTTTTTTATTAAGTGGTTCCTGCAAATAAAGGTCTGGCAAGATTCCTGCACTACTGTCAAGCGTCCATTTGTTAACCCTTAGCCTTCCACACACCCCTTAAGGCGGATGTTTTTTGTTGGGTCATGGGGACCCCAAAATAGAGAAGGAAAAGAACTACAGAAGAACCCCAGAGCTATATACCATATACAGTTTTAGACAAAGGGATCCCAGTATCAATTACATTTCCACAAAATGATTCACATATATTTTTATACCAGCAGATATGCCGGGGGAGGGGGGAGAACAGAAACCGCAAGTGAGGGTAGAAAGATAGCGAGAGGCAGAGAACTGCAAAACCGTTGGGGTGATTAAGTCCTAGGTCTCACGAGAAAATGTGGTTGTGCAGACAGACAAGCAACAGAAAAGGAGAGAATACAACAGATTCTTGTATTTAAACTCTTTCTCCACAACAAGTGGGATATGGCCATATTCAACCAGTCACAGGATAAGGAGGAGGAACTGGAGGTCTTTCTGTGTGCTACTCTATACGTTCTGGAGGGTTCCATGTCATCAACGTGCATGGAAATTCAGTGTGGTCAATGGCAGCATGGAAAGTTAGCCTCAGGTAAAAACTGTGCATTACAATTTCAGCTATATGTCAGTACACTGCGATTATCGCCCCCCCCCCAACAAAAGCTGGCAACAATACAGTCCATTAACTGTATTTAATTTCCCCACTCTGCTCTTGAAACCGAAACACAACCTTTTCAGATCGCTGCACTCACACAATAAATTTCAGAATCACACCCCCTCAGCAGGGCACATACTCAATCGTAATGTAGGCACTTGGCTCACCATAACAATAAATTCGGAATCGTACACCCTCAGCCGTGCAGTCATGAATGAGCCACAATAATTTGAGTGAAGAGCAGTGCATGTGTCAGATCACCAGTCAAGTGACCCCTACTGTTGATGTGATGATTTTCACTCATGTTTTATGCTTCTGTACAACAGACGGCTCCGGTTTAACATTTATAGAACAGCGTCTTTTCATTCCAGCTGCAGCTGGGCCACTCCCCAATCAAAGAATGCCACATTCTCAAAGGTAAAAACTGGTCTTGTGGCAGTTTCACGATCGCAAGAGGGGTCGGGGGTGACAGACGTTTCCTGGTGATGTGATACATTACCACTTTACACTGCTGTTCTTTCAGATGCTGCTTTCTATTGCTAAAATAATTTGTTCTGCCCATCGTGTTCAGTTGCAGGTACTGGGAGCCAGGGGGCTGTAGCCATGGTGAACAGAAAGTGTCAGGGACACGCCATGCGCGAACAGTGACTTGCAATGTAATGTGCTTTTAGTGCTTAAGGATATGCATGCATAATGATGAGCTAAAATGGTTGCACTGTATTTACCACGCTGTGTTGACGTGATACTCTTCCAGAGTGTGGCCATGGCCTATGAGCCATAGCACCCAGCTGTCACCTGTGATCTCTGCCCACCTGTCTTGGTGTAGGGTGAACCGACCCACTACTGCTTCTGCAAAGTCCACTGGAGGGGGTCGTGCAAGGAGTCAGGCTGAGGGAGGGGCAAGAGCTGGTGCCACAACTCCACCTCAAAAGCCTTTGCTGGAGGAAAAAAAGGGAGGTGGGCAGAGCTGAGGCAGCCTTACATTTACTTAGTCATAAAAGTGTACACCAGGAACTCAAGCACCTCTATAATGGAACAATCCAGGTCCAGGCTAGAAGTAATAATCCACAATAGATTTATTTGACAAAACGCCAGACCAGAGGTACACAGAAACTGGAGCTTACTAGCTAGCCCAAGTGCTTCGACTCAGAAAGAGTCATCAGGGGTTAAAAAATAACTGGTTGCTAATGACCCTATATAGTGGGTCCAATTAAGTAAATTACAAACACATGCTACACAGTACAGACTACAGACAGAGCTACTACTGATAGTGTGTTTTCTGGCCCATTCAATAGTATGGTCCTTTTCATAGTCTGATCTTGGAGCGATTTAGTTGTCTTTTTCTCAATTATATCAAGTTCACACTTTTTAATCTTATTTCTAAGTTGAGAGTTTAGTACTTTAAATTCAGGGTTGTTTTTGAAAGTAGCTATTAGCAATTTAGCTTCCTGCAGTTCTTTAATCAAACTGTCATACTTGATTTTATCATACTTAATCAGAAGCTCGAGAAAAACTTTAGAGCACCCACTGGCCGCTCAAATCCAGTCCTCTTTAAACGGGAAATTGTCTATGTCACTTGAGGGTGAGATCTGGATATGTAATCCCCTCGGTGCAAGCCCCCTCTCAATGTATTCTTACAAGATTGAGATATTATAAGTGATATCGATTTCCTTTTGTAATAACTTCCCCAAAGTTAGTAAATACAGTAATGACCTTATGACATGGAGGTCCTGTAATCAAGTTGCCTCGAAGTTACTACCTTGAATGTTGCCTTGATTTGTTGGAGATCTGGTCTGTTTTGTTTCCACTGTTCTCTCTTATGTGTGTTTAATGCTTTATGACACTGTTTCATACTGAAGGGCATTAGCGCTTAATATAGCAGCTCCACCTAGTGTCAGATGTGGAGAACTACGTTTTCTTTTAAATTAAATGTTTTTTTTTTTTCTTCTGTACTATATAACGTGTTTATAATTTACTTAATTGGACCCAGTATATAGGGTCATCAGCAACCAGTTATTTTTAACCCCCTGATGAAGACGTGTTCTGAGTAGAAGCGCTGGGGATAGTAAGCTCTAGTTTCTGTGCATCTCTGGTCTGGCGTTTTGTCAAATATATTGTGGATTATTACTTCTAGCCTGGACTTGGAATTTTCCATTCTAGAGGTGCTTGACTGCTGGTGTACACTTTTGTGACTGAGCTTGTTTGTAGGCTGGCAGACCTCACCACTAGCACCACCTTGCATGCAACGATCGCAACCCTACATTTTTGCTCTGCTTACATTTACTTAGCTTGGAGGCAGGCCAGGGTCTGTGGGTTGCCTGACAAAAGAGCGCCCATTGGGCATTTCCTTTGCTGAGTATGGTATAGCAAATATACCCACCTTAGGGTGCATTTGGAGGCTTGCAAGCTGGAAAGACTATCCTGGACATCAGCCCCAAACAATTTATACTCCATCAAGGGAGCATTCAGGATAAACATATGAAATTACTGAGCAAAAGCCCGACACCCTCGGCCAGGAGTGCTGGTAGAGGCATATGCCCACTGCTGCCGCCCCTGCCCGAAGTGTCTACCACATCATAGGCCGAGCGCAGGAGGTGCCGGCTGACGTCTGCCACAAATTTGAGGGCCTGGAGGAGCTGCTGACTAGCTGGTCCTTCAAGTAAAGGTTTGACCATCTCCATGGTTTGATACCACAGAACATACTGATATTGGATCATATGGGCCATACAGTTAATGGTCCTGATGGCCAAAGGTGGCAGAGGCGAACGCCCATTAACCAAAGAGGTTCACCCTCTGGGACTTCCTGTCTGGGGAAGGGAACTCGGGTGTTTCAGCCTTTTCAGTGTGGTCAGGTGCCACGTTAATGACTACTGAGTCCGCCTGCGGCTATTCCCTAATGAAAGACCTGCCCACGGGTGCCTTGTATAATTTATCCGCCTTCCATGGCATGACCAGTATGAGATTCGGGCAATACCTAGCTTGAAATTCGGGCAATACCTGATTGAAGTGTGTCAATCAACGGAGGGACCACCAGAGGGGAAGAGTCCCGCAGCTTGAGGTAGGTGGACAGCCCGCGACGAGAGGGGTCCAGCTCTTCAGTTTCAAACCCCATGGCCGACTGAATCAGAGGCATGACCCCGCAGAAAGATGAGTAATTTGGGGAAGAACAGGGTATGTATTTAGGGGTCTCTCCTCATCAGAAGAAACTGTGGAGGGGAAGGCACCTCAGGAGGCGAATGCATGCTAAGGGACGGTTAGAGGGGGATGCCTGGAAGGCATAGGGTCTGCAACTGGGGAGGAGATCACCTGCACATAAGAGGGTGGTGGTCGGACTGCTGGAGAAGACCCTGAGCTCACCGAACCCATGCCGGACTCAGGAGAACTGGTGAAGCCTCCAGACTGCGGCCCTGCCACCAGAAGGGGCCTGAACAGCAGGGGCTGGAGTGACTGGGAGGATCCTGCCCCTAAGAATTGCTGCCTGATAAAGACAGGCTGGTAGGTGGCGTTGCCAAGGGCAGCCCTTTCCAAGACAGGGCTTGCGAGGCAGAAGAGGCTGTCCCCGTCTAGACCTTAGACTTATGCGGGGACCACAAGCAGGAAAAGGACCGGGGTTTTGTGCTTGCCACCGGATTTTCCTTCCAGAGGAGGGCTGCAACCCTGAAGACAGGGCCCGGGAGGAGGAATTCTTCTTGGGCCCACTGGCGATGGTGTTGAGTGACCTGTTGGAAGCTCTGCAAATGTCGCAGGCCTGGGTGTCGTGAGTAGGCTTGAAGCAGCAGACGGCAGAGAGGCCATCCTTCTGGGAGTTGCTCAAGACAATCACAGTTAGTCTTGAAAGCCTGGTGGAAGATTAAGACAGATCTGACACAGAAAAAATTGAGGAAAACTAAAAACTAGGAGAGAAAAGAAAATGGTTCGACTGAAGCTTGTGGTGGTCTCCGGAGGTCCGACAAGTGTTGGTTGGACGCCTTAAAAGAACAGAGGAAGGAGCAGGGCCACCCACTCTTGTAGGGAAGGTGATGTCAGAGTGGGAGGCCCCAGATAGACTGCTAGCTAGAAAAGTTTCCAGGTGGTTCAAGTGCCTGATGGCGGTAGGTCCATAGTTGTGGTCTGCTGCAAGAGAAACGTCCAAAGCCAGATCTGTACTATCTTCATCGAAGGTATCTTTTGCATCAACAAGCAGTACTGACAGAGAGACAGTCGTGGTGGCTGGAGGCTAAAGGCATATGACAGGAGGCCCTGAAGCACAGCCAGACATAGGCAATGTCTAGAATGTAGTGTTTACAGTGTGTGGACAATACTCCCAAGTGGCAGCAGCACAGATGTCAGCGTCTGACATTCCTGAATGAGGCAACAGAGGTGGCCATGGCCATGCACAACTCCAGGCAGTTCCTTACCATACTTCCTATAACAGAAAATAATACAGTTGGCCAACCATTTGGATAGGCACTGTTTAGAATCTGGTATGCCCTCTTTGTGGAGGGGCTGTGGGATAACAGATGGACCAGACACTGAATTTCAAGTTCAACACACAATCTCTGTGTGATGTTTATTCAAAATGCAGAAGATAATCTTCAGCAATGGTATATCCCTTCTTCAGTTTGTAGCAACAGACTATGCAAGTCTTTCTTCTACATAGCCATCACCTACTGACTCGCTGATCTCTGATCTAATGTATCTGTTGAGATTTAGCCTCCCTATGTGGACCGTGTTTGCCTGGGTGGTGGGGCTCAAAAAAAAAAAGGAAAAGAAAAGTTAAAGACAAAGAACGCAATGCAGAAGCACTGAAACAAGGGTTATCCCAAAGGGTACAGACAATAAGCCAAGTTTTAAATAAACACATCATCACACATACTTCCATAATGCAAAGCATCATGGGATATGCCTGTTTGTCACCTGTTCTTCCTATCTGTATTATTCAACTGTAACCGACTATGTTTGCTTGTATTGTTCCCTTCCCCTACTCTGGTCGCACCTAGAAACTAGCTTCGCTCAGCGTGCCTTCCCAGTTATCAACTTTTAAAATAAATACGTATATATATATATATATATATATATACATATACATATATATATACACACACACATATATATATATATGCAAATCACCATGAAATTTCAGACTTGTTCAATTTACAGCAATTACATGCATTTTAAATAGCACAACTAACTTAATTTTTATCATACAGTCCCCATGTAACTTTTTACCTTTATCAAAAACACCTAGTGCCACGGTATTTTCAACATTCACAGGTTTTATAAACGTAAGACATATACAGTACATTAAAGTATTTTATGGCATAGTGCCAATGCATACTAAATCCAACAACGAGGAACACAGCCTGTTGTTTTGTATCAGCTCGGAGGTCACAACAATAACCTCCCTGTACGAGGACCTGAGAGAGAAAAGGAAAATTTAAAGAGGACACTATAGCACAGTCAAGAAAGGGGAGGGGATGCCCATAGGTGGCCAACCTTATGGACTAGAAATGGTAAAGAATAGATTAGGCTAAGAAACAGAAGAACTGGTGTAACAGATTTAAAAGGTCGAACCTCAAGAGTGGCAGAAGCTCCTGTCACATGCTTTCCCAGTGGTGAAAGAAACATTCCCATGGGCAAAAACAAACAGTTGTGAGGATTTCCTGCAGTCCCTTGTGTGATGAACATAATATTGGGAATATTTTATGTGCATCTAACATATGCAGCAATGCTTCCTCTGGATTTTCATGTTCGAAAAAGAACAGTACAGATAGTTTGATTGGGTAAATTCAGACACAACCTTTGGTAAAAAACTTAGGGTTGGTATGCAAAGACTATGTGAAAACTAAATGAGACTTACACATCAGATCCTGAAGCTCAGAATTCCTTCAAGCAGAGGTAATAGCAACTAAAACAATGCTTTCCATGACAGAAAGCAGCTCACATGTCATGGCGCCATAAAGCAGCCAAAGTGAGCTTCTCGAACATATAATTTAAGTCCCAAGGCGGAACTGGATTGCAGATGGGTGGCTTCAGATGAAGAATGCCTTTCAAAATGTACAGGACACTTCCAGTTGTATCACTGTATGGCCATTAATGGGCACATGGAAAGCTGAAACAGCAGTCAAATGCACTTTAATGGAAGAGAAGAGTACTGCAGGCCCGAATCTGAGAGGGACAGCAAGTACTCCAGAATCTGATTCACTGGACAAGTGAAAGGATCCAAATGATGGGAAGCCGCCCAGAGAGCAAAGTACTTCCACTTCATGGAATAAGTGGCCCAGGTGAGGGCTTCCTAGCAGCCACCAGGCATGGAGGTGTAGAGACCTGAGGTCCAAATGGACTAGTGCACCCTGCTCCTGTGACGGCAAGCCTTTGGACAGGGGCAGTGGTACTGGAGGTTCCACCACCAACTGCTGCAGTAAGGGAACCAGATCTGATGAGGACAGAAGGAAGCAATGAGGATCATAGTTGCCCCTTCCATCTGAAGCTTGATCAGCACCCTCTGAAGTAGAGGAAAGGGAGGAAAGGTGTCGAGGAAAGTACAGTTATGCAAGAACTTACCGTAACAGCAGATCTTCGAGAGGAGCTCTTGCAGCAGGCTATTAGAATTACGACTATGCCACAGGCACCAGGACCCATTGGAAACTTTTAGCTAGCATTACCCAGCGGGGGCGGCCCCGACGTCGCCCAATGATACATCGGGGGTGGTACCCAGCCCCACCTCAGTTCACCCACTGGAGACCCATGAATAAGGCCCGGCAGGCGGACCAGGCGGAAGCTTGCCGTAAAAAAAGATGCAACAGCAGCTCACCAGGGGGAAGGAGGGAGGGAAAGCAGTGCCTGCTGCAAGAGCCCCTCTCTAAGATCGACTGTTATGGTAAGTTCTTCCATAACTGTACTATCTTACTTCGAGTAGGAGCTCTTGCGGCAGGCTATTACAATTAGGACTGAATCCCAAGCAGTCCTGCAAAAAGGAACAGGAAACCAGGAGGTGGCTGTAAACACCAGTGCTAACAGGGCACTTCAAGAAAGGAGGCCCTGAAGGACCGCTAGGCTGAAGCCAGCCCTACGCCTAGAAGCAATGTCCAAACTGTAATGCTTAATGAAGGTATGCACTGAGCTCCAGGTAGCCACTGCACAGATGTCTCCTATGGAGACATTTCACAAGAATGTGAATGAAGTAGCCACTCCCCCCATAGAATGACCCTTGACCGAGCCTGGTAGGGTTTTGTTATACTTGTAACAATAAACCATGCCACTGACCAGCCATTTTGAGAGAGTTTGTTTTGACACCGGAGCACCCTGGCATCGAGGCTCAAAGGCCACAAACAGCTGTTCCATCTTATGGTGTGGAGCAATGCATCTCAGTACCTCAGCACCCTGTGGACATCCAGGGTATGCAGGGCGCTTCTCCCCTGTTTGAGTGGTCTGGGTAATACACTGGAAGGTTGACATCCTTATTCAATGTCAGTTCAGAAACCACTTTGGGCAGAAACTTAGGACTGGTTCTCAGGGACACCCTGCCCTTTGAAAATTAAATAAGGCTCCTTACACAACAGGGCCTGAAGCTCGGAAATTCGCCAAGTAGAAGTAACTGCATCCAAAAACAACACTTTCCGAGAAAGAAAGCGACTTGCAATCCACGGCAGGCTCAAAAGGGTGAGCTTCTCAAGCACAAATAGGAGATCCTAGTGGGTACTGGATCTCAGATGGGAGCTTGATATGTAAGATGCCCTCAAAAAGTGCGGACATGTCCAGTTGGGCAAGTGTCTTTCCCTCCACTGGTACAAGGTATGCAGAAATTGCTAAAAATGTACCTTTATGGAGGAGCAGCTCAAGCCTTTATTTATCAAGGAGAGAAGATACTGTAGTATCGAGTTCACTGGGCAGGTGAGAGGGTCTAAGTGACGAGGTGAAGCCCAAAGGCAGAAACGCTTCCATGTCATAGCATAAGTGGATCTAGTAGAGGGCTTTCTCACTGCCACAAGAATGTCTGCCACCTCCTGGTAGACCCCAAACCTGGATTTGACTACGTCTGCAGAAGCCCGGCATGAAGATGCAGGGATGTGAGGTCTGGGTGGATCAGTGTTCCCTCATCCTGGGACAGCAAGTGCAAGCTCAGTGGCAGCTAAATTGGAGGTTCAACTGCCACCTGCTGAAGTAGTGGGAACCAAATCTGCTGAGGCCAGAATGGGGCAATGAGGACCATCTCTGCTCCTTTGGCCTGATGTTTCAGAAGTACCCTCTGAATAACTGGGAAGGCGTACAGAAACCTCCCTGTCCAACTTAGGGACAACACGTCCGGTCAGAAAACACCAGGTGTGGGCTCTTGCGAGCAGAAACTGGGCAGTTTGGCATTAAGTGGAAACGCAAAGAGGTCCAACTCTGGACAGCCCCACCTGTCAAACAGTTGATCTGCTACTGACTGGAGACGCTTCGACTCGAGAGCCTTGGACCGTGACCGGCTTAGGCTGTTGGCCAAGACGTTTTGGATGCCTGGAAAATGAACAGCAGTGAGATCTAGGCGGTGTTCCACTGCCCAATACCAGACTGTCATCGCCTCCCAGCATAGGGAGTAGGAATGCGTGCCCCCTTGCTTGTAGATGTAGAACACTACCAATGTGTTGTCCGTCTGGATGAGAAGAGGGCCTGGAGAAAAGCCTGTCTAAAACACCTGCAAAGCGTTCAGGACTGCTCGCATCTTGAGAATGATGATATGGAGCTGTTGCTCATCTGGAGACCATGTCCCCTGGGTTTGTCTCCCAGATGAGTGCCCCAGCTGAGACAGGAGGCATCTGTCGTTAGGATCCATCTCGGGGCTCCGCCGAAAGGGACCACTTGTGCCAGGTTGAGGGGTCCAACCACCAAGAAAGATTCCTTCTTAATGGGTCAGAGATCCTGACTAGTCAGTCTAGATCGTCTGACCTCTGGTCCCACAGCACCTGAGCATCCACTGTAGGACTCTCATACGGAGGCGAGCCAAAGGAACTTGGGAACGGCCGTTGCCATGTGCCCCAAAAGACGGAGGAAGGTCATGGCTGGGACCTGTGGGGCCATGGATACCGTCCAGGCGACATCCCGTAGACGATTCCCCTTGTCTTGCGGAAGGAAGGCCATGCCCTGAACTGTGTCGAGGACTGCTCCTAAAAAGAGGAGTCGCTGACTGGGCTCGACTTTGGGAGGTTCACGGTGATCCCCAGCTCTCGGAAGAGAATAAAGGTGTCTTCGAGAGTGCTCACTAGATGCGCCCTGGATGGCGCTGCCAGAGGCCAATCATCTAAACAGGGGAAGACATAATGGCCCTGATGTCTGAGAGCCGCAGCCACCATTGCTAGGCATTTTGTGAAGACTCGGGGAGTGAAGGAGAGGCCAAACGGTAAGGCCCGGAACTAATAATGCCTCCCTTGGAAGTGGAACCTCAGAAACATCCAGTGGGGAGGGAAGATGTTTATGTGCATATAAGTGTCCTGCATATCCAGGGAACAGAGCCAATTCTCCTGGTGAAAGAATGCCTCATAATCTCAGAGAATGATGGGTCATCCGGAGGAGATCTTGGGAGCTCACGTGGGTCCGGAGAGGGGACGCTGATGGGAGAAGGGGATCTGGATCCGTCTGAGAAGTCCGATCCCGAGTCCTCCGTCCGAAGGCGAGTGGCGGCGTCTTCTGGGTCTCTTGGGGCTGGGTGACCCTGAAGAAGATCTGGACGGAGGTCTCCTCTTGTCTGGTCTGCCCCTAGGAGATTTTGCAGGCTCCTGGGAAGGTACTCGGCCTGCTGCCCCAGATGGGGTGGGGCGCTGGGCCGGTGGAGTCACAGGTGGAGGAGGAGGGAGGAGGAGAGGAGGAGGTGTGGGAACCACATCCTTTTTATGGTATCCCACAAAAGGTGAATAGCTCTTGACCTCAGAAATATTGATGTCTCAGGGACGGACCGGGCGGGCGGTGGTCGGTCGTCTGGTTCCGGCGTCGGCTCCCCAGGGGTCTCTGGTTCGGGAGAGGGTTCCCTCGGGGGCTCGACAGGACTGGGTTCGCCCGCCTGGTCCTCGGGCTGAGTCAACTCCTCCTCCGTAAGCGCCTCCTGGCTGTTGGTAGGTGGCGTAGGGGTTCTTCTTCTACTGGGCGGGCGTCGTCCCCGGCCGGTGTCTGTGGTGAAGGCCTGACTGGCAACGGGCGCCTGGCAGTCGCCGGGTCCCGGACCGTGGTGCCTGGCCGACGTTGGTGGGCCGGCTGTCGGGTCCGACGCCTCTTGGCGATGTCACTCCTGGTTTTCCGCTGGGGTGGAGGAGGCAAGGAGACCGACCAACGCCGGCGCCGAGTGGCGGGAGCCGGACTTGTGGTGATGGCGGTCCCCTGACCTCAGCGAGGCCTTGGATGAAGAGGAAGAAGGCCTGGAGGTCTTATAAGGCTGCAGAGTAGAGGAACCGGAGGATGGCTTGACTGCGACCGGGGGAGGCTGACAGCTAGCCCGGGAAGGTGAGTGGTCGGACCGGGAACCGGAGCCGGAGCTACAAGAGTCGGAAGCCCTAGAAGGGGATTTTGATCTCACCCTCTCCTTGTGCTTTTCGAGGTGCCGGCGGGCTTTCTCGGACGATTCCCCTTTGGAGGCAGAATCCATGGCCTTCAATCTCTCTTCTAGAAGGTAGTCTTGGAGGGCCTTCTAGCGACAGATCTGGGTCCGACTATTAAAGCCTTGACAGAAGAAGCAGGCCTGGGTGTCGTGGCCCGGGCCTAGGCACAGCACACAGGCTGAATGCGAGTCTTTAAAGGGAATTTGTTTCCCACAGGCGCACTTTGATGGATGGCCCTCCGCGGATGTTGGAGAGGACATCAGATGGCAGATGATTCGATGAGAAAAGAGTTTCCAATTCGAGAAACGGGAAAATAACTTTTCCAGGCGTTGCGCGCTAGGTACTGACCGAAGGGTCGAGACATGCAAGTCGACGGCGGGAAAGAACTGGGGATTCTGGCGGGACCACCTCCTTATGTACTACACCCGACGTTGGGGGTGGGACAGACGTTGGAGGCGGTCCCTGCTGAAGACTGCTAGCTAGAAGATTTCCGTGGAGTCCTGACGCCTGGCGACTTCAGTCCTAATGGTGTAACCTGCTGCAAGGGCTGTATCTCGAAGTAAGATCTTCAAATCTGCAGAAGCTGCCGGCTCGAAGGGAGGCAGAGTAAGTTTCTCGAGAACAAAGTTCAAGTCCCAAAGGGGAGCAGGAGTACGGATAGGGGGTCTCAGATGGAGGACCCCTCTGAGAAAGGTCTTAGAGACCTCCAATTGAGCGAAAGTTGTGTCTGCAAAGGGACATGATAGGTCGAGATGGCTGCCATGTGTACCTTCGAGAAGAATGACTGAGACCCAGGTCAAACAGATGACGAGATACTCCAGCAGAAGCCCGCTGAGCAGGAAAAAGGTTCCTGCTTTGGAAGCAGCCCAGATAATGTATCTTTTCCACTTCATGGCGTAAGTGGATTTAGTGGAGGTTTTCTGGCCTCCACCAAAATCTCCACACTTGGGGAGACACCCCAAAATGGGATTGAGCTAAGTCTGCAGGAGCCATGCGTAAGCTGAAGGGATTTGAGGCCTGAATGGACCAGGCTCCCTGATCCTGGGTCAGTAAACCTCGAGAGAGAGGAAGAGGAGGATCCTCTGAGTATTGTTGTAGAAGAGAGAACCAACTTGCCTGGGCCAGAAGAGCAATCAGAATCATTTGCGCCTTCTGAAGCTGGTTTCTGCAAGACTCGTGGATAAGTGGAATTGGGGAAAGGCATAGACGAATCTGTCCTTCCAGTCTAGACAGAGCGCCTCTCCAGAAAGTGCCTTGCTCTGGCAACAACGAGCAGAAGACAGGAAGCTTTATGTTTAGAGGTGATGCAACAGGTCACCTGTGGTGTTCCCCAAATTAAAGATATTGTCTAGGACCCTGGTCCAGTTCTCACTCATGAGTCAGAGCAGAAGAGCGACTTAGCTTGTCTGCTAGGGTGTTGTCGACTCCCAGAATGTGAACTGCCGTGAGGTGAAGGTCGTGTTGTGTTGCCCAATCCCAAACCCTCATTGCCTTCCTGCAAAGAGGGTAGGACAGAGTCCCTCCCTGTTTGCTGATGTATCAAACCCCACACATGGTGTCCATCTGGACGGCTAGGTGGCGGGAAGGATGTATTGGTGAAGGGCTTGGAGAGCGTACAACACTGCCTGGAGCTCGAGCACATTGATGTGGAGAGCTTGTTCGAGCTTGGACCAGGAGCCCTGTGTCTGATGAGGCCCTAGATGGGCTCCCCAACCTTCGGCCAAGGCGTCTGTGGTTAGAGTCTGGGAGGGGGGAGGACAAAAGAAAGGAACTCCCCGAAACAGGTTCTCTCGAACCATCCACCACTGTAAGTCTCGAAGCATCGGCGAGGAGACCAGAACTGGGTGATCTAGGTCATCCACTAACTGATCCCATTGAAGCGTAGAGTCCACTGAGATATTCTCATGTGGAGTCGAGTGCGAGGAACTGTCGGGATAGTAGCCGCCAAGAGCCCGAGAAGGCAAAGGACCGACTTTGAGAGACTCCCTCGTGCCGGACAGCACACTTATTTGAGTCTGGAGGGTGGACGCCTGTCCGTGGCAGGAAGGCCCTGCAAGTGGTCGACGAGAATCGCCCACTAAACTGTAGTCTCTGTGATGGGATCAGGTGAGTCTTGGAATGGTTAATGGTAATACCCAGGCAGGCAAAACCTGCTGGGTAATGGAGAGGCAGCGAGGAGTTCCGCCCTGAACGAGGCTGCCAGGAGCCAATCGTCCAGGTACGGGAAAACTTGCACCCCACTGGTACTCAGGTGGGCCGGCACCACTGCCAGGCATTTGGTAAATACTCAGGGTGCCGAGGACAGACCAAACGGAAGTGCCTTGAATTGGTAGTGGTCCCCTGGAACACAAAACGAAGGTATCTATGTGAGACGGGCGAATGGAAATGTGCAGGTAAGCATCTTGCATATCCAGGGCACACAGCCATTGACCCGCCGGAGGAGGGGCAGAAGGCTCTGCAAAGAGAGTATCCTGAACCTTTTGTATTCCACAAAAAGATTCAGGGAACTGAGATCCAGAATTGGACTGAGATCTCCTGTCTTCTTTGGGACCAGGAAGAAATGGGAATATTAACCCGTCCCTTGCACATGAAGGGGGACAGGTTCTATTGCATGTTTCAGCAGTAGAGCTGAAATTTCCTCCCGGACCAAGAGAAGATGTTCCCTTGAATACGACGACTTCAGAGGGGGTGGCGAGGTGGTTTCTGAAGAAACTCTATCGAGTGTCCTTCTGCGATGAGCTGGAGCACCCAAGAATTCTGTTATCCTCTCCCAGCCCGGAAGGTGGAGGGAAAACCTCCTCCTCCTACTGGCTCCTCCGGGAGTCCAGAGGCTATGGGAGAGGAAGGAGTCAGGTGGTGGGGCAGCACCGCAGCTGAAGCACCTGCTGCTTTTGGGCCGGGTGGGGCTGCAGCTGTGGGGCCCGGCGTTTTGTGCCCGCCTTCCTGGGGTTTCACTTTGGGCCAATTCCATCTGGCGAAGCGACGCGCCAGCGCTGCTGATGGGGGCGGTACATGGAATCAACAGACTTCAGTGCCATCCCCTTCTCTTGCAAATCAGTGATGATGTCCGTGACATCACCACTGAAAAGCACCGACCCTCGGAAGGGCGCTTCCTGGATAGCGGATTGCACTTCCGGGACCAACCCTGACACGCGGAGCCAAGCATGACGCCATAGGCCTCGGCGAAAGCTGAGTTCCGTCCGGCAGTGTCCATTGCATCGTATGTCGCACGAAGCATGTGTCGACTGGCCGAACGTGCAGAGCGGACAAGATCAGCCAACTCCTGCTTGACTTGGGAGTCTGGCAGGGAGTCCAATTTGGCTTCCACCTGAGTCAGAATGGCCTTCTGGTAGTCCCCCATATGGCCGACATAATTCAGGGCCCTAATCCCCAGCGTGTAGGAAGCAAAGATCTTCTTCCCATACTGGTCCAGAAGGCGGGATTCTTTGTCAGGTGGCGATGAGCTGAGGTGTTTTGGGTTGGCCAACTGGCCGTGAGCAGCGCTAATCACAACCGAGTTGGCACGAGGGTGAGAATCTAGGAAATAAACGCCCTCTAGAGCCTGATATAGCCTATTCGACTTCCTTGGAAGCAGGGCTAAAGCCAACGGCTGTTTCCATACGGTGGTGACGAGGTCGGCATGAGGCTCTATCCAGGGTGGCACCAAGGTAGGAGCTGTCACAGGCAGATCCAGATGTTCAGCGAGTTTCAGACGCTGAGGAGCTGGTTCCAAGGAGTGCCACTGATGAACCTCCTGGATTTTGCTTAGCAACTCCGTAAAGGAAGGATCTTCCGGAGGAGACTTCGGAGGAGTCCTTGGCCTGGGCTTCGACGGACAGCGTGGCTGCATCGTCCTTTCGAAGCAACCGTCGGAGGAATCCGAGGGTGAAGAGGAGAGAAAGAGGAAAAGACTCCTTTCCGACCGGGAGGAACGGACCCTTGGGAAGCCCCGGGGAAGCGTGTCCTGCCACTCTCTGGAACCAGACGTAGAGCCTTGGAGTCTGGAGGAGATGAGGGAGTGGCCGCCCGGACGTGACGGGAACCTGAGACGGCACTGTCGCTGTAGGTGCAGCTCTCACCTCCTGGTGAGCTGAGCCTTGGCCTCAGCCCACAAGTGAGGCAAGGGTCTCCGCAAGTCCACCGGCGGCTGTGGATAAGGATATGGGTTGTACCATAGAAGAGTATCCAAAACCCGGCTGCAGAAAGCCCGGCGTCGAATACTGTGGCGTCGGAAAGATCGGCGTTGGGTTCTGTGGCGCCGGATACTGTGGTCCTGGGTACGTCGGATAGGATGGAGGGTACCTGGGAGCCGGGGAACTGCCGGAGAAGACGGCCCCGGCCGGCAGCCTCACGGGCAGATCCACGTTGGAGGGCCCGGCGGTGGGGGGACATCCGGAAGTGGGATGTCGCCCGGAGTCGGTAGAACCGGCATCGGGGCCCCGCATCAGAGCCAGCATCTGGGAAGCCGACGGAGGAAGGTCCTCAGTGTTGCCAAGGGATGGAAGGGAAAAATCCCTGAGGTCGGGCTGGGGGGACTCTGGGTCCCCGGACGGCTGCGAAGGCTGCGGAGAACTGGGGATGACGGACAGAGGAGGGTCCATCATCAGTTTCGTCGCCGACTGGACGTCGGACAAGCCGACGTGCATCTTTACGCCGAGCTCCCGGCGGGCACCGGAGGAGCCGACATCCGGCTTAAGGGAGCCTTCATCGGAGGCAGACCGAGGAGAAGGATCGGCCTGGTCGATGGAAGAGAGGCTGCACGCACCCCGAAGGATCGTGCATCTTACCGGCCTTCTCCACGCGGACGCTGAGGGCTGATGCCCACTTCATTGAGTTGCCTACGCCCAGCAGGCCGCGCAGCCTGTGGCTGAACTGGGGCAGAGGCCTCCAATTGCCCGGAGGCGCCCGAAAAGCCCGAGCCAGACGGGCGGGCGCTACCGGAAACCTAAGAGGTGGTCGCTGGAGAGAGGTCCCCTGGGGGATGTTACCTGTGTCCCGGTGGCTCCTGAGGGAGACGCGGTAGAGAAGCCCTTGTCCTGGTGCCTCTCCTTATCCTCCTTCTTCCGATGGCCTTCCGGGGAAGTGGACGCCTGCCCCAGTTTTCTGAGCTCCTTCTCCACTGAACTCATCTTTTTCTTCAAAATATGGGCTTCCAAGGATTGCTGCCACCTTTTCCAGGTAGCCGCATTGAAGCTGAGGCAGTGCTGGCACTTCTCAACCGGATGAACGGGGCCTAGGCAGAACAGGCACAGGGAATGGCTGTCCTTATGCGGTAGCTGGGCGCCGCACGAATCTCACTTATCTTTGTGCTTGGAGGGTGTAGGGGACGACATACACCGACAATGGTACCCGATGTTAGTCGAAAAAAAAAAAAATACTTTGGTAAAACCGACGAAGATTGGGCTGATGAAGCACGAACTTTGCTGTGAGGTGCTGCACGAGCTAACGGCGAGAAAGAACTGGAAGGCGGCATCAGGGACTGCCCCTTTATACCGATGTTTCCTGACGCCAGTCACCTGATCGGGGCGGTCCTCGCCAGGGACCGCTAGCCAGAAATTTTTTCAGGGGGTCCTGCCGCCGCAGACGCCAGTCCTATATGTAATTACCTACTGCAAGAGCCCTCTCAAGTAAGATCCAGTTTACAGGTGAGTTGATGAAAGAAGCTGTTGAACTCCTTGGAGTTCAACAGAAGTTCCACATACCTTACCACCCCAATCCTCAGGTCAAGTAGAAAGAGCCAACAGACGGATTAAGCAAATGCTTTCCAAATTCACTGAGGACAATCCCAAAACCTAGGATTCTCTACTCGTTACTCCTTATGGCAATTAGGGGCACACCTCAGCCATCACCCAACTCACACCCTTTGAGGTGATGACTGGAAGACAGATGAGATTACCTGAACACCTGTTGTTTGGCGTGCATACCCCACTGCAGATCAATATGTGGAAAAACTCAGAAAAGACCTCATACACACACACTTGTATGCTGCCAACTGCATGGGCAAGGCTCAGCAACAATACAAAATACAGTTTGACAAACATCACACAAAGTGGATTGGCAGGTTGGAGACCAAGTAATGGTACTCTGATTTGCACATCCCACCCATTTCTTCTCCAATAAGTGGGAAGGCCCATACCCCACTGTCAACAAGCTCAGTCCGCAGTCTATCAAGTTAGACTCCTACACAACAACAAGGTGACTGACAAATGGTTACATGCAAACCAGTTGAAACTGTATAAAGGAGCTTAATTACTTTTCCTCACCCCATTGGGTGGAATAGTACTAACTAATGTTTGATTTTGCTTTTCAGGTACACTGGCAAGATGGCTATCTTGTTCCATTATCTCCTCATCTCAGAAGTTATCCCCTGCATCCAACGCATGGTACCGAACTTCCTACCTCACCTTGATCATCCAGCATCTCCTTTAGAGGGAGTATCCATCAATATACCTGACAGTCTGATTACTGTCCAGGAAGGTTCCGATGCTTACCTTACTGCCTTGGTTGTTGCTCCTGAGAAATCTACCCCACAAATTGAGTGGCAAACTACATCACAAGGACAAATTCTCCCTGTGGCCAAACTATCCAAAGGAACTTTCCAGGGTTGGCCCAATGCTAAATTATCCCCACATGGTTCTCTGTCCTTGTTACAAACTGCATTAAGACATTCTGGTTTGTACAACATTACTGCCTTAATTGATCCTTCGTACTGTAATTCTTTGTCTAAGGATTCTGCTTGTAAATTTTGTGCGTGCACCACATGGCTTCTGCTGCCATGTACCTTTCTGTGTTACCACCCACTGATAAACAGCTTTTGGAATGTCCAAAGCACACCCCAGGTCCCCGTAGTGGTCTAACAGCCACTGCCCTCCCAGGTTCACTAATTAATAACTTACAGTTTATGCATATCCCTGTTTTGTTTAATCTTACTTACTGGAATATGAAAGAATTTGATATGTATCTCAATACTAACACTTCAGCATTTTATAGTTCATTATTGCTTGATAGTTTAGCTGCATTTCAGATTCGTACTCAAGACCCTATTGCCGAGGTCCATTCTACTGAACATAGAGGCAACTTCAGGAGGAAACCCTCTCCTGATGATCAAGTTACATAAACATAAGACACGTGAAGTTGACAGTTCTGATGTCACAGGTGCAACAGGTACCATCACAGGCCTTTTTGGTACAGCTATGCCTATTTGTAACAAAGCAGACATTGCTGTTATCAAAGCTCATTCTGCGAAGTTTTCTACTGGTCTGGTTAACAATATACTACCGCCATTATTGCATGGTGTGGATGGCCTTAGTCGGGAAGAAAGATACACAGTATACACCATGCATGACATTGCTAAGGCATTCACTGACACTAAAGACAAGATTAATGCACTAATACAACAGAACAATAGAGAAGCAGATAAACAATACATTGCTGGAGAAATCCTCTGCTCAGCCTACGGCTCATACATCATCACTACCATCAACAACCTCTTCCATGATCTAGAATCTGGAAGAATCCCTGGCATCATACATGACAGACGCATTTCCAAATGGTATTGTCCGCGATGTAAAACCCTAGCTGTATTGTTACCGCAGTATGCAAATAAGCGCTAACCATTCCTCTTCCACAGCTAGGAACTTGGGGTTCGTGACCAGACACCCAAATACTGGTCCTTGTTTTACTACTAAGAAATGTTCCATAAGAGATGCAATGTTTGTTTCTTTTAGTGTCTCTTTACCATGTTTTGATCCCATTACAGCCTTGTTCGACAAGCTTGCACTGGTCCACTCTATCAGGCATTTGGACGAAGACATCTAAAGAAAACGTCTGGATCTACCACCTCTACTGGTTTTCCATCCTTTCCTGGACGCCTGGGTGACTCTGCACACGGACTGCTGTGCGAAGAAGCAGTACATTTACTTGTGCCGGTGTGATGTATTTGATGTTATTCAACCTGTTTGTGGTTATTCTCCAGATAGCATTGACTGGACTTTTACCATGGCTGATGACATCACCAAGAATGGCACAGATTTCTTCAACTCGACTTTGGCTCCGGATAAGCTCTACCAATCATATCGTGAGGAGGTTTATAGCCTGTCAACACAGATTTCGAAGACGGCCTAAACCTGCCCTGTCCAGCTGCAAAAGTGGAGACTCCTACTGTTTGCTCTCAGTATAATTCTGATGGGGAGTACTGTGTGGTGACAAACTTTAAAAGCTATACTTCTGGATCTGTGACATGTGTTACTGATAACCCCAATTTTTGTTTTGTTCCTCACCAGAAGACTGTCATTGGACATACTTTATAACCCCATCCCTCCTGGATGCAGACATCATTGATGGTAACCCGATTATCTGCTCACACTGTCTGAATATTTACCATATTTTAATGTACACACAGACCCACTCGCACTTACATTAAAATCACTTTTAGACAGGAAAACACACACCTCATCCATCTAATGAGGTATAATATGACAAGGCCAATGAAGCTATTCTCTTGATTAGTGATGGTGACATGAATGACGCATTAACTAACACCTGGTTGGAGATTACTTTTAAAGGTTTTGTTATTATACAGGCATTGTTGATCTTTATTTTGATTATTATGCTTATGTTCTCACGGCGCACACTGCGCCAACACCGTGAGGAGCTCGAGTTCCTTTACAAAGCTCGCGGTCGGGTTTGTAAATGACCACTGCTGTCTGGCCTTCCTGTTGTGTTTGTGCTGCCCTTTGGAGGCAACAAGGGGAATGTTAATCGAGGTCCCTGCACCCTAATTGGCACCCTCAGAGGTACACCGTAGACAGCTAGTGTTTATAGACATGTTATACTACTATATAGGGCTAAGAGCATCTACTGTATAAGATAGATGTCAGGATATGAATGCATATTATTGTAATACACTTTGCTTGTTAATACATATTCTGCTATGTACTTTCTGTGTATTTCTTACTTTTAAGATGCCAAGGCACCTCTGTCCTTGGAATAATTATGATATGTAAGTCGGCATTGACACCTTTTGGTGATTTGTACCATTACATTGAGTTATGTAAGACTCTGTATAAGAACTCTTTTGTTCACAAACTGATGACTACTACAAAATTATATAATGTTATCTTGGACCGTGGAGCCACCTCTAATTTAGCCAATAGGGCTCATCTCTGTAACTAGAAATGTTTCTATCTTACAGTAACATAGTAATTACCATAGGTATATAATGGGATACACTAGTCTTGTACCTCGGAGATCCCAAGAGACACAAAGAAACCTCGAGGTATAGGGAACGCTCAGCACTGGCTCCCAGTTCGTATTGGTAAGAACTGCTTAGGGCTACTGTGATTTTATCCATTTTGGTAGAAATAAACAAGTTTATTACTCTTATGCAACGTGTCTGTGATTACTTGCATTCCCAATATTGCCAAGAAATTGAAAGTGAGGTTTAGACCTCCTGACAACCCCCTCCACACACTTCCTGCCCACAAGCCAGTTGTTACCCCACCTTGTGTATGCCTTGTATGTACTGCGTTGGTGTACTTCAATTAGAAGCTTATCATGCACCACAGTTTCAGCGGGCTCGATAAAGTTCAGAACCTGTGTCATGCCTTGTCTCTCCCTAGCCACCTCCCTGGTCACCATTTCAAAGACTGATCAGGCTGGCTTGGCATAATGCCTCTCTCATAAAGCCTTGCTGAGAGTGAGTAAAATCCTTGGCCTCAGTCAAGTGATCCATAATTTTGTTCTTGATAATGGATTCCAGAACCCTGCCCAACACTAATGCAGACACTAAGTGAAGAATGTGTTGAAAGGTCACATGAACACATTATAATATAATACCTTCAGGGGGAGCAGGGTTCTCAACGGTAGACTGGGTTGTCTGTCTCTGCTCTTCAGAGTCTGTAAAACAAAAGACACGTTTCATTAAAAGTATTCCTTCTACAGTCATACGTGATGAAGTCTCGCTGCACTTGTACAAAGGCCTGAGAAAGCTCACTGGGTAGAGCTCCATTCCCCTATTTTAAACTGCAGGTGCACACTTCAGAGTTTCCAGCCCCCAAAACATAGAGATACTGCACACATCGCAGAGTCGAGGGGTATAAATATTTCCATTAATGTCCGTCTTGTAAAAAGATATACTCCTTGTAATTTGCCCTTTGCATAAATGGAGTCACTTCCCAAACCTACGGCTCGCGCCCCTACACACGGCCCCGTTTTGTGATGTCATAAAATGAAGGCTGCATGTGTGCACTCCACTGACTTGAATGGGTTTTTTTTTTTTTTTTTAATCAATTTTACAACTATTTAGAGTTGCGATTTTAAGAAATCAAAGTGACCGCTTGACTAACGGCCTAGCCGTTCTTCAGGGACTCATACTAAGATCCCTGTTTCCTGCAGACTTGTTCCTACCTCCCATGTCTCAGACTTGTCTGAATTTGACTGCTTGGGACTCAGTCCTATCTGTTAGTATCTACTGCAAAAACCCTCTTGAAGTAAGATAGTAAAGTTACGCAAGAACTTACCGTAACAGTAGATCTTCGAGAGAGGCTCTTGCAGTAGGCACTGCTTTTCTTCCCACCTTCTCCCTGGGTTTTCTTCTACTACTTCTCCTTTCATAGCTTTGCAGCTTCAGCGGCCCACTCCTACCTCCTGTCGCAACTTTCTAGGTCTCCGGGGGGAGCACTGGAGGGTGGGCATGGGGACCGCTCACTATATCGCGCCACGCTGACGGTCACATGACGTTGGGTGGGCGGTCCCCCACCAGACACGGCTAGCCAAAAGTTTTCCGTGCGGTCCTAGCACCTGGCAACTTGGTCCTGTCTGTTAGTACCTACTACAAGAGCCTCTCAAAGTAAGATTAAAGGTTACAGGTGAGTAAACAATCTAAGGGTGCAGATACAATTCACTAGCCACACTGGCAGACTCCTAGCAGTTCTCTGGGAAGAGGGGGCAAGGCATACACCCCTATCTGGCAAACAGAGGTCCCAAAAGTAGCATCCCAACATGACTCTAGGTCAGTGTTGCAGTAGGAAATGAAAGTGTGTGCTGACTTCCAGATAGCAGCCGCCAACGGCAGTATGTCTAGTTAATTAGTCCTAAGGCCTATAGGAGGCTCCCCATCAGCCATTCTATAGCAGATGTCAATGCAGAATGTTAGCCAACTACCAATCGACCACCAGGCGTGGCTAAAGTGTAAGTAACAAACAGCTGGCAAGCCTCATCCCAAACTCCAGTTGTGTGCTTCTTACACTAAGAAAGCACTATCCGTAAGTCCAGGGCATGGAAACTATGGTTGGCCTCCGAAGATGAATTTGTAAAATATACAAGAAAGTTAATCACCTGGTTAAGGTGAAACTCAGATAATACCTTTGGGAGAAATTTCAGGTGGGGGTGAAGGACAACCTTGTTTTTGTGGAAGATCGTACAAGGAGAATCCACCGAGAGGGCCTGGAGCTTACTAATCCTTCTGCCTGACCTACCAGCTACCAAGAAGGCTACCTTTCAAGGCAAGTGTGACATCTTACACCTGTACATACATTCAAATGGCTTGCTCATGAGCACAGCCAGCACCAGCAGTATGTCTCATGGTGGTGGTGGTTCATGCACAAGAAGGGACAGGTGGTCAAGGCCCTTGAAGAGCACCCACCACCTTCTCCTGTGCCACTGTTGGCATATGAGTTCACCTCAGTATGCAGAGATAGCTGCCTGGTGCAACTTAAAGGGAATGTACCAGGCCACCATCTCAGAGCGGAGGAGTTAGACAGGGAACTAGCGGAACAGATCAGGAGGACCTGCGAGAAGGGTAGTGTGGTGATTGTGGGAACTTCAACATGCCAGGAGTGGACTGGAGCACCCCAACAACCAGGAACAGAAGGCAGCAGGTACTGCTGGGTGCCTTCAGGACAGCTTCCTGCTGCAAATGGTCAGTGAACCAACCAGGTTAGGAAATACCCTTGACCTTGTGCTGGCAAATGGGGACTTTGTGAGAGAGCGTGCAGTGGAGGAACCGCTGTCAGGGGTGACCACCACTCAGTATGGCTCACATTGGATATGGGCAAGGAAGGGTGGAATCTGCTACAATAGTGCTGGACTTCAGGAGGGCCAACTTTGGGAGGATGAGGGAAGTGGTAAAGGGTACCTGGCCAGAATTCAATCTAGTATGGACACTAACCAGAGGTGGGAGCTCATAAAGCCGGGAATATTGGAGGCAACCAAAACCTGTTGCAAAGCCCAGAGCAAGAAGGCTAGGGCTAAGAAACCGATCTGGTTGAGCAAGGAGGTCATGGAAAAGGTAAGGAGGAAAAGAGCTGACTTTAGGAAGTACAAGAAAACAGAGAGGGGGGAGGACAGGGAGGAGTACTTGACAGAATCGAAGGAGGTGACAAGGGCAGTAAGGGGAGCCAAAGCATCTACGGAACTCAGGCTGGCACAAGGCATTAAGAAGGGAGAAGGACTTCTTTACACATCAGGGAGAAAAGGAGCTGTAAGGACCACACAGTAAGGATTAGGAAGGAGGGGCTGGGTGGAAGCAGGGTGCGATATAGGGAAGCACTAAATGAGTACTTGCTCAGTATTTACTTGAAGAAAAGAGGGGTGACACCTAAGGTAGGAGAAATGGCAGAAGCAGGGGGGAAGTGGTGACAGATGAGGAAATCATGGAGCAAAGTTCAAGAGGGTTTGAAGGCACTGAGGGTGGACATACGCCAGGCCCAGATGGCATCCACCCCAGGGTACTGAAGGAGCTGGCAGAGGTCCTTGCAGAACCTTTGCAGACCTATTTAATGCCTCACTACATTGGGTGTGTACCTCAGGACTGGAGGATGGCTCATGTGGTGCCCTCCACAAGAGTGGCCCCAGGATGAACCGGGAAACTACGGACCAGTGAGCCTCACATCCATCGGGTAAGCTAATGGAGACTATCCAGAAGGAGAGGCTGGTGGCCCTACTAGAGGCCAAAGGACTACAGGACAGCAGACAGCATGGCTTCATACGTGGCAGATCCTGCCAAACCAACCTGGTCGAGGTCTATGACTGGGTAACTAGGCAACTGGACAGGGGCCATGCAGTGGATGTCCTGTATCTGGACTTCAGTAAGGCATTTGACTCAGTGCCACATGGAAGGCTGGGAAGGAAGTTAGTAAGCACAGGGGCGGGTGCAAAGCTGGTGAGATGGGTAGGAAACTGGCTGCAGAGAAGGCAACAGAGGGTGGTGGTGGGTGGGGAGCTCTCACACCCAAGGGCAGTGATGAGCGGTGTTCCACAGGGCTCAGTGTTCGGACCAGTGTTGTTTGAGATATTCATTGCAGACATATCATGGGACATCAAGAGCAAGATCAGTCTGTTTGCTGATGATACCAAGGTAGGCGCGGTGGTGGATGACCTAGGGGATGGCAGGGGTTGCAGGATGATCAAGGCTTGAAACCTGGTCAGACACCTGGCAACTGGGATTTAATGCCAAAAGTGCAAGGTGCTGCATTTTGGGATGAAGAACCCAAGGAGGAGTTACCAGCTAGGGGAGTGCAGCTAGCCCAGAGAGAGGAGGAGAAGGATCTGGGTGTGCTCATTACAGGGTCAATGAACAACTTGGCACAATGTAGGAAGGCAGCTGCAAAGGCCAACAAAATGCTGGGTTGTATTGCAAGGGGTATATCCTCGAGGAGGTGATTCTGCCACTGTATAGGTCATTAGTTAGACCACACCTGGAGTACTGCAGTACTGGCGCTCAGATCTGAAGAGGGACATTAAGTTACTGGAGGGGTGCAGTGAGCGACAAAGATGATCAAGGGGCTGGGGACTTGTCATACGAGAGGAGGTTGAAGGAGTTGAACATGTACTCACTGGAGGAAAGGAGAGCGGGGTGACATGGACCGAAACCCTTAAATACATGAAAGGAATAAACAAGACGGGTACAGAGGGGCTGTTCAAAGTAAGGGAGGGGAGGGCCACCAGGGGCCATGATATGAGACTGGAGCGAGGAAGGTTCAGGAGGGAGATGAGGAGACACTTTTTTAAGAGAGGGTGGTGGCTGGGTGGAATGCGTTACCTGCTGAAGTGGTATGCAGTAGAACAGTGGACTGCTTCAAACGAGGATGGGACTGGACAAGGGGGAGGGTTAATGAAGGGGAAGGATGGAAGGGAGGGGCAGCTGCAGAATAAGGGGTGCTAGCTGCACATTCGAGCAGACTTGATAGACCTCTAGGCCTTTATCTGCTGGCAAATTTCGTATGTTCGTATGCAAACTCACACTGTAAATGTGAGCCTTGCATGGTTATCCATTACCACACAGGATGGGGAAGACTGGTGCTGCTAATGCCTCTAAATATAGTATTTTTTTTTTTTTTTTAACTATTAACACCCCCCCCAAGCACAGTGCCATTTTCAGTCAGTTCAGCCATTCTTTGCATCAAATCTGGCTCCTGTGAAGACATCCATGCCTCACCACCTAGTGAGAGCATGGACGTCTATGTGGCAATCTCCATACATTTAAGCACACAATGTGCACTTTATAGTAGTCCCAGGACATTGTACATACACCGGTTCAAGTGTCCTTGGCCCTCCGGTAGCCCCCACTGAAAATGGCTGTACAAACAAGGTCTCGCCGAGACTTTAAAAATCCCCCCCAGGAGCTTGCCAGTACCAGCACACTTGGCCATGAGCGTGCACACGCCTATGTTTGTAGTTGGTACTGTGTGTAATGGAGCAGAGTTTGAAAAAAAATGAAGACAGGAATGTACGCCTGTCCTGGTAAAGGACAGCTATATGAACTATTGGCATGTGTTCTGTGTAAAAATGAGGGTCAGAAACTACTTTATAACTATTTTATCTCAGTGTTGTGAGCACGAATCAGGAGATTGTGAACTACTCCGAATGGAGGAACCACTCTGCCAGCTGACTGGAAGATCCTGCCACATGAATGGTTGTGCACGGGTCCAGATGCAGACAGCTTCCTTGCACAGAGACAAGGAGTGTGTTCAGCCCTGCTTGTTGAGGTAGTACATGGTCATGGTATTGTCTGTCTGTACTTGGGACCACTTGACCCCCGAACAAGCGTAGCGGATGGTCAGGGCCAGCCTAACTGCTCGGAGCTCCAGCAAGTCAAATGTGGCATTGGGACTCCTGGGGGATCCAGAGCCCATGGATCCTAGTTCCCCCAGGTGGGCACCCTAGCCGTGAGTGAGGCATCGGTCCTCAGGATGACTGTAGGTTGGGGCGGACAAATGGGATCCCCTCCTGCAAATGCTCTGGGATAAGCCACCACTGCAGGGCTTCCCACATCCTCTGGGTCACAGTGACCAGCTGGTTGAAGTGATCACTGTGCTGAGAAGACTGGTGGCCATCTCCCATTGCAGGGAGCGCATATGCCAACAGGCCCATCGGACCACGCTGGTGCAGGCTGCCACAGATCCCAGAAGGTGCAGGAAGTCCTGGGAAGGGTGCAAGTTTCCAACCAGAAATGATCGGGCAGAGAAGGAGAGAACCTCAGCCCTATCCGCCAGGAGTCGAGCGTTGCCTGATGAAGTTGATCACCTGCGAGGGCGCAAATTCCGACTTAGCTTCATTGACCAGGATGCCAATATAGACACAAGTCTGGAGGGCCAGGTCTTTGGACCGTTTCACCTCCTGCCTGGAGGGACCCCCATCAGCCAGTCATCTAAGTAGGGGAACACCGGACCCTCTGCGCTTCAGGTAAGCTGGCAACACTGCTATGCATTTGGTGAAGACCCTGGGGGCTGAGGAGAGCCAAAAGGCATGGCCTGAGACTCGTAGAGGGTTCCTCTGCTCGAAGAGGAGGAACCTTCGTGGGATGGATGGATCAGGACGTGAAAAACACGCCCTAGATCCAGCGAGCAAAACCACGGTTCTGCTCGAAGATGGTATGATCTGAGAGAGAGTGACCATCCTGAAAGTACAAGACCTGAGGAATTTGGTCAAGTCGCAGATCTAGAATGGGGCACCAGCACCCCCCAACCTGCTTTGGCGCCATGAAGTACCTGGACAAACCCTGGGTGTTCGGAGGATCCGCTACCCTGACCACAACCTCATGCGGAAGGCGGGCTATGTTGTGTGAAGAGCTGACCCGGTGTCTCACGGATACCAAGTCCTCCTGCGTGGGCTCGACTGGTAGGGGTACTGTTCGAACTCCAGAGGCAGACCCTGACCGATCACTTCCAGAATCCACCCGTCGTGGTAACAGCGGACCAGGCGGAAAGGTAGGTGTGGGAGCTGGTCCTCAGAGGAGGACCGAGAGGAGGTGTGACAGGCATGAGGGGCATCCTCATCCCGTCCACTGAGCAGGCTTGGAGGAGGAACCAGCAAAGGAGCCACCGGGTCCCTTCCCTCTGGGCTTGTGGACCACTGAGGCCACGGACCTGGCCCGAGGACGCCAGGACTGAGCCTGATAACAGACCGATGCTGGGCTGGGTTTGCCGCAGGAGTAGAGGAACGAAAGGGCTTGCGCTTCTGCTGCTTGGAGCCCTTGGAGTCCTTCTGGGCAGATGTCACAGAGTCCAGGGTGGCACTAGTCTTCAATGTGCTGGAGCTGACCCTCCACACCAGGCCTAAATAGGTTGGTGCCTAAAAAGGGGACATCTGCCAGCTTGTGCTAGGTATCTGCCGTGAAGATTGAGATCCGCAGCCAAGCCAAACCTTACGGTGAATGGCAAACGCGGCTGCTGAGTGGGCACAAGAAATACAGGTTACTCACCTGTAACAGGAGTTCTAGGAATGGTATATGTTGTTCATCCACACTTACTGGCAGGTTTCTTGCCGCTTTAATTCTTGCCGGAAGGTCTTCAAGCTGGCTCCTCCCACCCACCGGGGTGGTAAACTCTCGGCTCCGCCCCATGGCGCCAGATCTAGCCGCTGGAAGCCAGGTTCGCGTCGAGCCGGGAGGCGGGTGGTTGTGTGGATGAACATATATCATTCCTAGAACCTCCTGTTACAGGTGAGTAACCTGTATTTAGGACATGGATACGCTGTTCAACCCACACTTACTGGCAGACTCCTAGCAGTTCTCCAGGAGGAGGGAGGCAAGGCGCGCACCCCCTACATGGGAAATAAGGACTGGAGAACCGAGGTCCCAAAACCAGCAACCCAGCATGACTCAAGGTCGATGTGGTAGTGGGTAATGAAGGTGTGTGCTGACTTCCGGGTAGCAGCCCTGCAGATTTCCTGGATAGGGACATCCCTGGAAGCAGCCACCGATGCAGCAGTATGGCGGGTAGAACAAGCTCTTATGCCTTTGGGAGGCTCCATGCCCGCCAACCTGTAGCAGAGATCTATGCAGGAGGTGACCCACCTACCTATCGTCCGCTTGGCTGTAGGTCTGCCAGGTGCAGCTTCAGCATAGGTGACAAACAGCTGACGGACCTCTCCCCGAATTTCAGCCGTCCGCTCCTTGTAATAAGAGTGCTCTTCTAGGGTCCAAAGTATGGAGCCTATATTCGGCCTCTGAGGTGTGACTGGGGTAGAACACTGGCAGAGTCAACACTTGGTTAAGGTGAAACTCCGACACCACCTTTGGAAGGAATTTCAGGTGGGGTGCAGGACAACCTTGTCCCTGTGGAAGACCAGATAAGGAGACTCGATGGAAAGCGCCTGGAGCTCTCCCATCCTTCTGGCTGACATGATCGCCACCAAGAAGGCGGTCTTCCACGACAGAGATGTCACACCTCTGCATCGGTTTGAATGGCTTGCCCATGAGCTTAGCCAATACCAGCAGTAGATCCCATGGAGGTGGAGGTTCTCGCACCGGAGGGGATATGTGATCAAGGCCTTTGAAAAAGCGCCCGACCACTTTCTCCTGCGCCACCGACTGCTTCCCGGCCCGCCCGTAAGCAAAGATGGCTGCCAGGTGCACCTTAAGGGTCGTCAACCGAAGCCCTAGCTGAGAAAGGGACCACAGGTAGTCCAAAATGCTGGCCTAGGAACAGGAGGAAGGGTCCAACCCCTTATCCTGACACCAAATGGAGAATCTTTCCATTTGAAGGCATAGCATTTTCTGGGTCGACTTACGGGATGCCTCAACAACGTTGAGGACTTCGTGTCGAAAGACCCAAGGCCTGGAACTGTAGACGCCAGGAACCAGGCCGTCAAGTGCAGGGATTGAAGGTCCGGTGGAGTACTTTCCCTTGTTGACTGAGATCAGGTCCGGGCGGGCTGGGAGCCGCCGGAGACAGGAGCTGAGGCTGAGGAGATCTGGATACCAGAACTGGCGGGGCCAGTCTCGGCTACCAGAAGAAAAAATTACTCACCTTAGTAATGTTGTTTCTTCTAATGGAGTCTTGCTGTATTCTGACAGTAGCAGTGAGTCCCAACCTTGAACTGCCCCGAGATGAAAGAGTTAACTTTCCATGCCAGGCATGGAGCTGAGCTTCAGTTGAGACTCTGTCTGTTGCTGTTTAAACTCAAACCGTCAGATCTTTACGAGCAAACTAACTAAGGCCCTGTGTGGAAGCTGTAAACCTACACTAGCCAACTGGCTACTAAATATAAAAAACAAATTTTTTGGTCCCAAAACAAAGACTCAAGTCAGGAGACACAAAAAATGAAAAACACAACACCAAATCACCCAAGAAAAGGGGGTGAAACAACAAGGTGGGAATCCACTGAGTGCCAACACTGCCACTGCCCACCCACATCCCAAAACAGAGGTTCTGAGAGGGGCAGATGGGGGGGAGGTCAGAATACAGCAAGACTCCATTAGAAGAAACATTACTAAGGTGAGTAATTTTTTCTTCAAACAACATGAAGTCTTGCTGTATTCTGACAGTAGCAGACTACTAAGCAGTACCTCCATGGAGGAGGGACAGAACCTACTTAGGAAATAGGCCCTGAAGCACTGCTGTGCCAAACCGAGCATCACTCCTAGCCTGAATATCCAAGGAGTAATGATTGGTAAAAGTGTGAACTGTTTTCCAGGTAGCTGCTTGACATATCTTTAAGATAGGAATATCCCTGGCAGCAGCCAGGGAAGCAGCTGTACCTCTGGTAGAGTGAGCCCTCAGGCCTGAGGGCGGAACCTTACCCAGTTCTCCATAACAAAACTGGATACAAGAGACAATCCACCTGGCAATGGATCTTTTAGTGGCAGGTTCCCCTTTACCAACCTCACCATAAGTGAGGAACAGTTGGAGGGAGTCAAACCTGTGACCCTTGGTACGTTCTATGTAGCAGTTAAGGGCTCTTTTCACATCTAAACTGTGGAGCCTCCTCTCAGAGGAGGAATGGTCAGTGAAGTGCACAGGAAGAGACACAGATTGATTAAGGTGGAAATCTGAAACCACCTTGGGCAAAATTTCTGTTAGTCCTGAGGACCACCTTATCTCTCATGAAAGGAGATACAATCAGGCTCCACTGACAAAGCTTGTAACTCACTTATGCATCTGACAGAGGTGATGGCTACCAGAAACACAGTTTTCAAGTCAAGTACTTAAGCTCTGCTGAAGACAAAGGCTCAAAAGGGGGTTGCATAAGCTGAGCAATGCAAACATTAAGGTCCCAAGCAGGCGCAGGGTCCCTGAAAGGAGGGTTGGTGTGAAGCAATCCCTTGAAAAACTTGGAGAATACAGGGTGAGCTGAAAGAGAAGAGGGCTTACCTGCTGAGATAAAAGCAGAGACAGCTGCCAGATGCACCTTCAGTGTAGCTGGTCTAAGCCCTAAGCCATTTAAATGGACCATATACTCAAGGACTGTGGGCAGATCAGCAGACTCTGGGGAAGTATGCTTTCCAGAGCATCATATGGAAAATCTTTTCCACTTGGAATTATAAATAGCCCTGGTGGAAGGTTTACTAGAAGCCTTCAGAATGTTCATTAAATCAGCAAACTCTAACTCTTCAAGAGCCAGGCCTTGAGATTGAGAGATTTGAGATTCGGGTACCAAACCCTCCCTTGAGCACAGGTTAACAGTTTGTGATTCCTGGGAAGACACAGGGGAAGATGGACTGCTAAGGACAGAAGGAGTGGATACCAAGGCTGTCTGGCCCAGTCTGGAGCAATCAGGATCATCTTGCAAGGTTGAGATCTGATTTTGACTAGCACTTTGAACAGGAGAGGGAAGGGGGTAAAGGCATAAAGGAACTTCCCTTCCCAACTGAGAACTAAGGCATCCAGGGGGACTGAGCCTAACACTAGGGGCCTGCAACAAAAAAGGGGAAGTTGGTGATTGTCTGGGGCTGCAAAAAGATCTATCTGTGGGATGCCCCATCTGGAGAATATCACCTCCAAGACCAAGGGATCCAGTGACCATTCGTGATGGCTCTGAGATATCCTGCTGAGAGCATCTGCCAGGACATTGTCCTTGCCTGGGAGGTGTACTGCTGTGAGGGAGGTATTCAAGGAATAAGCCAGGGACCACAACTTCATTGCTTCTGTGCACAAGGCCGTAGACAGAGTGCCTCCTTGCTTGCTGATGTACCACATTGTGGTAGTATTGTCTGTTCTGATCTGAATAACTGTTCTGAACAGACTTGGAAAAACTGGAAGTGCTAGAAATACTGCTCTGAGCTCCAACAGACTGATGTGGCAGAGACTCCTGAGGGGACCACAACCCCTGGGTGGTCAGGTCACCCAAGTGAGCCCCCACCCCAGAGGGAGGCATCTGTAGTAAGCATTAGGAGTGGGACTGAGAGACAAAGGGACTCCTTGTCTCAAGATTGCTCTGATCCTGCCACCACTGTGAGGGCCTGGATCGAGGTTCGAGAACACTGGGATCAATTTGGTCAGAGGTCCTTCCTTTGAGACCGAAGGCTCTCAAATGGAACTGAATGTCCCTCATCTGAAATCTTGCTCCCTGCACCACTGCTGTGGAAGCAGCCATGTGCCCCAGGAGCTGTAGAAAATGCCTTGCTGGTCGGGATACCTGCAGGGTGAAAGAGGAGGCCAGAGAGATAAAGGTCCTTGCCCTGTCCAGGGGAAGGAAAGCTCTGGCCTTTCTTGTGTCTAGCTCTGCACCTATGAAGGTGAGGAGCTGGACAGGCTCTAGAACTGACTTTGAAAGGTTCAGGAGGAAACCTAACGAGGTGAGCAGTTGCTGAGTTATCTGTAAGTGTGACTTGACTTGGTCTGGGGACTGGCCTACTATAAGCCAGTCATCCAGGTAAGGGAAGATGGCAATCCTTTGCCTTCTTAGAGAAGCAACTACTACTGCCAGGCATTTTGTGAACACCCTTGGAGCAGAGGTTAGTCCGAAGGGCATTGCTCTGAACTGGTAATGGCCTGAGGGCAGCTCGAACCTGAGGTACTTTCGATGGGAGTTTCTGATGAGAATATGGAAGTAGGCATCCTTGAGGTCCAGGGATACTAGCCAGTCCCTTGGACTTAGAGAGGGCAGAATTATTCCCAGAGTCACCATTTTGAATTTTGGTTTTAACAGGTGCTTGTTTAAATATCTGAGATCCAGGATGGGCCGCCATTCTCCTGTCTTTTTGGGGTAAGGAAGTACCTGAGTACAACCTTGCCCTGGTGTAGGGGTGGAACCCTTCCACAGCTGTGAGAGCCAGGAGGAAGAGACCTCTGCCTCTAGGGCAAGTGCTCACGAGTGGTTTGCAGTAGGTGGAAAGATCTGGTTCTCTGCTTTTGGAAATCTTTTGAAGCTGAGAATCGTCCCTGGCTTCATTACTTCCAGGGACCTACTTGTCTGATGTTAAAGACTTCTGGTCCTGGACAAAGTAAGCCAGCCTGCCCCCTACAGGTGGTGGAGAATCGGCCCTGGCAAACCCATTAGGTGCCTGCTTGGCAGGGCTTTTGGCTGAGGGTGAAGCAGGTCTGCTGGTACTCTTCTGCCTCTCCTCTAAAGAACCCCTCTGAGCATAGTGCAGAAGAGGAGGCCGGGCTTGGTAGAAAGGCCTGTGAAAAGGCTCTGCCCTTGAAGCTGCCTCTGGAGGAGTGGCCTGCCTTTCTTGGCCTGGGCACTCCTGTAGGTGGTCCTATACTTGTCCATTTTTCTTCATGTAATTTCTGTTTGCTCCCCAAACAAAGAATTAGCAACAACAGGAAAATCCATGGCCTTAGTCTGGGTATCCTGTGACAGGCTAGTACATCTGAGCCAAGTTATCTCTAGTGCCACAGATGCAGCCATGACTCTTGATGACACATCATTTGAGTCCACTGCAGCATGGAATTGCACTTTGGATGCCTCAATACCATCAGCAGCCACCTGCTCCAGCTCCTTAGCAGCTGGCCATGGGACCTGTTTGCTAAAGCAGCAGGACAGTGTCCTATCTGGTTTCTGATATCTAGCAACATAAGCCATATAATTCGCCTGTCTGAGTCCCAAGGATGCTGCCATGTACTGTTTCCTTGCCATGGCATCAATCCTCCTGGAGTCCTTGTCTGGGGGGTGTGAAGCCAAGGGAATATTTGCCTTGTCACAGGCTGCAGCCTGCACTACCCAACATGGCTGCATTGTTGTGTAAGAACTCCGTATCAGAGCTGACAATGCATATCTTTGTCCATTCTCTTATCCACAGGAGGTATACTGTTAGAAGTCTTTAAAATTTTAAATGTCTGTTTCCCAAAAGATTTATGCAAAGGAATAGACAGCCTCCTGGACTCTGGGATATCCATCATTTCCACAAAGTCAGGCTCCTCTTGGTCATCCACAGCTTCTTCCATAGGAAGCTAGAGGGTTTCAGCCACTTTTTTATAAAACATAAAATGAGAAGGGGACTCAGAAAGCCTAGGAGGAGACACTCCTGAAGGTCTGTCTGGGGAGATGGCCAGTAATGGGCACATCCAGACTTTCAACCATATTCACTTTCCTCATACTCTTTCCCCATCCTCCGGTTCATAATACCTCTAAATCATAACTTGAACTGCGGAACCGTCAACTGAGCGCCTCCCTGATGGTGCCGGGTTCGGTCGAACTGGGAGAGCTACTGGACAATTTTGATCGCTTTGGCTATTTCTTCAGAGGATGGAAAGTTTTGGCTCCACCAGCTGATTTTCTAGTCCTCTTTGCAGAACTAACTCCTCAGAGTCGGATCTCCTTTGCCTGAAGAAGTCTCGCCCTGGTCAGAGGGCACCCTTCTGGTTCGGCTTTGAACCAACCGGCTGGCCATCCGTTCAGCGGACTTTTTGGCCTCTCTTTCCTGAGCCTACTAACCTCTTCTTTAGGGTAGCTCAGGAAAATTTTTACAAATCTGGTAGTCTGCATTGAGGTGGTCAAACCTCAGAGACATAACACAGGTGGTGTGGGTCAGCCTTGGCAAAGACTTCCCCACACACACACACACTACAGTGTTGAAACCCAGTGGGCCCGGTTTTTCTTTTGGGTTTCTCAGACATTGTGCCAGTCCTAACCAAACTTACCCTTTTAATGGCAATCCGCCAGGCAAGACCCTCCTATCGGTTGCTGACCGTGTCATGGGTCGTGGAAAAAACTGTAATAAAATCTGTTTATTTTTTTAGAACCGATAAGAACCGGTAATCACACTCTAAAAGTACAATTTAGGATTTTTAAACAACTTGATCAGTTCAAACCGAACCAATAAACCGTTTACAAGTTCCACACAGAATAAGATTAATATATAACCTATCTAGTACTCACTAATCACCACAAGACAGAGACTGAACTGACAGATTATGGTTTAAATTCGGTCAAAAACCGAGAAAATGGTACTTAACCGACAAATTGAACCGAAGCAGAGAGAAATCTCCGAGCGACTGTTCAGTGAGGTGGAGTAAAGAATCTGACGGTTTGAGTTTAAAAAGCAACAGACAGAGTCTTAACCGAGCTCGAGCTCAGCGTTCCATGCCTGGCATGGAAAGTTAACTCTTTCATCTCCGGGGCAGTTCGAAGGTTGGGACACGCTGCTACTGTCAGAATACAGCAAGACTTCATGTTGTCTGAATCACCAGCGCCTTGTCCCTCTTCGCCTTGAGAAGCACCTTGTGGATCAAGAGAAATGGAGGGAAGGCGTAAAAGAGGCCCGGGGTTCACAGCCTCGAGAAGGCATCCCCATGCAGCGAGCTCTGCTGAGGGGGGCGGGCATGAAACAGCCTAAGCTTTGCATTCTCCCTGGAGGCAAACAGGTCCACCTGAGGTGTGCCCCAGTGGGAGAACAGATCTTGTACTACCTCTGGTAGGAGAGACCACTCGTGAGATTCAGCACCTATCCGGCTTAGGGCATCGGCCAGAGTGTTGGAGCCTCCTGCCACATGGATGGCTAGGAGATCCACCCCCAGTCTGCTCACGAGAGACCAAGTGCGGAGGGCTTCCTTGCACAGAGGCAAGGAGCGCGTCCTGCCCAATCGGTTTAGGTAGTACATGGTCGAGGTGTTGTCCGTCTGGACCTGGACCACTTGACCACGTACAAATGGAACGAAGGTGGTGAGGGCTAGTCGGACCGTTCGAAGCTCCAGCAGCTTGATGTGGCATCGAGACTCTTGAGGGGAGCAGAGGCCGTGTGCTCTGAGCTCCCCCAGATGGGCACCCCAACCCAGAGATGCGTCAGTCGTTAGAGTGACCATCGGCTCTGGGCAGACAAATGGGATACTCTCAGTAGATGAGCTGAACGATCCACCACTGAGACTGCTCCACATCTTCCTGGGTCACTGTCACTGGCTGGTCCAGAGGACCAGAGCACTGTGACCATTGGCGGGCCAGTCCCCATTGCAGGGGACGCATGTACCAACTGACCCAATGGACCACACTAGTGCAGGCTGCCATGAGGCCCAGGAGGCGCAAGAAGTCCTGGGCAGGGCGCAATTGCCCAACCAGAAATGATTGGGCAAAGGAGGAAAGAACCTTGACCCTGTCTGCCAGGAGCCGGGCTCTGGCTCGAAGAGAGTCGAGCTCTGCCCTGATGAACTGAATCACCTGCGATGGCACGAGTTCCAACTTGGCCTCGTTGATGAGGAGGCCAATCTGAGAGCAGACCAGGAGGGCCAGATCCCTGGACCGCTCCACCTCCAACCTGGAGGAGGCTGCAATCAGCCAGTCGTCCAGGTAAGGGTACACCTGAACCCCTCAGCGCTGCAGTAATGCTGTCACCACTGCCATGCATTTGGAGAAGACCCTGGGAGCTGGAGAGAGGCCGAAGGGCATGGCCTGGAACTCGTAAAGGAATCCCTCTGCTCAAAAGCGGAGGAATTGCTGATGAGACGGATGGATAGGTACGTGAAAGAATGCGTCCTGAAGGACCAGAGAACAAAACCACATGCTTAGTTCCTAGGATGGAATGATCTGAGCCAGAGTGACCATCCTGAAGGTGCGCTGCCTTAGGAACTTGTTCAGGTCATGTAGGTCGAGAATGGGGCACCAGTCCCTCGTCTGTTTTGGGACCAGGAAGTACCTGGACACAAACCCTGGGTCTGGAGGAGGATCCGACACCTTGCTGATCACATCCTTCTGGAGGAGCAAGGCAATGTCGGCTCGATGAGCCGACAGAGGTGCTGCGGACCCCGTTGCCCCCCGTGGGGTGATGGCTCGACAGGTAGGGAACTGCTCGAATTCCAGAGGCAGACCCCTGCCCACCACTTCTAGCACCCAGTGGTCCGTGGTGATAGCGGACCAGGCAGAAAGGAAGTGGCGGAGCCGTCCCCCCACAGGGGGAACCCGGGGAGGAGTGACGAGGTTGGGGGCAACACCCCTCAACCAGTCACTGGGCAGGCTTGGAGGAAGGGCCCACTGAGGGACCTCCTGGACCCTTGCCTCCAGGCTTCCTACTGGAGGAAGCGGAAGACTTGGCCTTAGGGCACCAAGTGTGTGCTTGCTGGCCCTGGTGCTGCTGGGCCGGACGTGCCACGGGGCAAGACGGGCTTATGCTGCTGCTGGCAGCCTTTGTCCATCTGGGCAGACGTGACCGAGTCCAAGGTGGCACTGGACTTCTCCGATCCTCTGGAGATGGCTTTCACCCTGGCCCGAACAAGCCGGTGCCCAGGAAGGGAACATCTGCCAGCTTGTGCTGGGTGTCTGCCGTGAAGGTGGAGATCCGCAGCAGAGCTCTGTGGTACATGGCCACTGCGACCGCTACTGATCAGGCACAAGAATCACCAATGTCCAACAAAGTCTGGAGCTGTTGTTTTGCCACTGCCCTTCCCTGATCCCGCAACTGCTTGACCATCGTCTGAAGGTCAGCCGGGAGATGAGGAATCACCTCATCCAGGGAGCCCATGAGGGTGTGTGAGAAAGTACAGTTGCATAAGAACTTACCGTAACAGTTGATCTTCGAGAACAGCTCTTGCAGCAGGTTACACCATTAGGACTGAATCCGGCAGGTGCCAGGACCCAACGGAAATTTTCTAGATAGCAGTATTCAGCGGGGACCGCCTCCGACGTCGGTCCCGCCCCCAATGTCAGGCATAGTACATAAGGAGGCGGTCTCCCAGAATCCCCAGTTCTCCCGCTGAAGACTCCTGGCCGCTGGATGACATCAGAAGAGGAGACCAAGGATCCGCCACCAGATGGCCAAGACTATAGAAGAGGAACGTCCCATCCCATAAGATGGGTGTTTTACTACGATCTGCCTCCAAAAGAAGGGGGATGGTGGTCGCGAAGTGGATCTGCTGTAAGAGCTCGAAGATCTACTGTTACGTAAGTTCTTACGTAATTGTACCATCTTACTCGGAGATACAGCTCTGCAGAAGGTTACACCATTAGGACTGATTTCAAGCAATAGTGGCAATCTGCGTGCCTACTCGGGAGGAGGAAAGGTAGATCCTTTATATATTCGAGCCTAGGACAGAAGTCCGAAGGACGGCCAGACCGAACCCCGCCTTTCTCCGATGCAATGTCCAGACTGTAATGCCTGATAAAGGTATGCACAGAGCTCCAAGTAGCTGCAGCGCAAACAGCTGAGGTGGAGACGTTCTTTAAACGCCATAAAATAAGTAGCCAAACCTCTTGTGGAATGACCCCTGACCGCGCCCGGTAAGGGTTTACTGCGCTTGTCATAACAGAAAGTGATGCACTGGATGAGCCACCTCGAGAGTGACTGTTTGGAGACAGGAGCCCCTTTCATCCTGTGAGCAAAGGAGACGGAAAGTTGGTCCGAGTTTCGGAGCGGTTTGGTTCTGGTCAGATAATATCTGTGGCACCGATACACATCGAGGGTGTGCAGAAGGGCTTCTCCTCGATTAGTGTACCTTGGGAAATACACTGGTAGATCAATATCCTGGTTAAGGGTGAGGCTGAAACCACCTTAGGTAAAAACTTTGGGTTTGTCCTTAGGGATACCCTGTCCTGATGGAAAACCAAATAAGGTTGGTTGATACAGAGCATGCATTCCGAGATCCTTCTAGCCAAGTAACGGCAACTAAAAATAACGTTTTCAAAGAAAGAAAACGTAGCTCGCAATCCGCGGCTGGTTCAAAAGGTGGCAGCGTAAGCTGCTCCAGGACAAAAAGTAAGTCCCAAGGAGGAATTGGATCTTTGATGGGCGGCCTAAGGTGGAGGATTCCCCTTAAGAAGGCACGAGTAGTGTCCAGCTGGGCCACCGTCCGATGGCCTACTGGGGCATGGTAAGCAGAAATTGCACAAAGGTGCACTTTAATCGAGGAGTAAGCCAGTCCAGCGTGGAAGAGGGAAAGCAGGTAGTCCAGAACCAGCTTTTTGGGACAGTCTAACGGTGAAAAGCAGCGCGCTTGAGCCCACAAACAGAATCTACGCCATTTCATGGCGTACGTTGCATGGGTTGCCAGTTTTCTGGTGGCAGACAGTACGTCTGCCACTTCTTGCGAGACCCCGTATCGCATCATGGCTATGTCTCTAGGAGCCAAGCGTGCAGGTTCAATGAACGTAAGTCTGCGTGCACCAATGAAACTGCCTCCTGAGACAATAGATGGGAGCCAATTGGCAAAGGAACTGGAGGTTCCCGGGATAGCTGGTGCAGAAGAGGGAACCAGATCTGTCTGGGCCAGAAGGGCGCGATCAAAATGAGCGTCGCTTGCTCCCTGCGAAGTTTTAAGAGAACTCTCTGAATCAACGTGAAAGGAGGGAAGGCATACAGGAATCTGCCCGCCCAGGAGAGGGACAACGCGTCTCGCCAGAAAACACTAGGCCCTGGATCTAGCCAGCAGAAATTGGTCAGTTTTGCGTTGGACGGGGACGTGAAAAGGTCTAACTCTGGAGTGCCCCATCTGTGAAACAGATCCTCTGCCACCTCCTGTAGAAGTTCCCACTCGTGGACTCTGCCTGAGAGCAGCTCAGACTGTCTGCGACGATGCTGTCCACTCCCGGGACGTGTACTGCAATTAGGTTTGCGCCGTGTTGCAATATCCACTCCCACACTCTCATGCCTCCCTGCAAAGCGGGTAGGAGTGAGTGCCTCCTTGTTTGTTGAGGTAATACATCACCGCGGTATTGTCTGTTTGTAACAGGAGTGTACCCGGTGGAATCTCCGACTGGAAGGCTTGCAGAGCGTAAAGGACTACCCTCATTTCCAAAATGTTGATGTGGAGATGAGACTCCTGGGCTGTCCACAGGCCCTGAGACTGAACACCATCCAGGTGTGCTCCCCACCCGAGCCCTGAAGCGTCTATGGAGAGTGTCACAGTTGGAGATGGCGCTGTGAAGGGAACCCTTGCAGAGAGGTTTCTCGGATTTAGCCACCACTGCCAATCCTGAATTACGGCATTCGTGATGCGGATTGGCTGCTGCAGATGGTCTTGCCTTTGGTCCCAATGCACCCTTAGCAACCACTAGGTTACCCGCATGTGGAGACGTGCCATCAGGACCGTTGCAGTGGCCGCAGCCATGTGTCCAAGTAGAAGAAGGACCGATCTGGCCGGACGGTCTTCACCAAGACCCTGATGAGGGATCTGATGTGTTCCGCTCTGTCCGAGGGAGAAAAGCTTTCCCTCTGACGGTGTCCAGAACTGCTCCTATAAACTGCAGTTTCTGAGACGACACCAGGAGTGACTTCTTGTAGCTGATGAGAATACCCAGTGATTGAAAGAGGGACTGGGTGCAGTGAATGGCCGTCATCAGTGCCTCCCAGGAGGGCGCCATGAGAAGCCAGTCGTCCAGGTATGGGAACATGTAGTGGCCTTGTCTCCTCAGAGACGCCGCTACGACCGTCATGCACTTCATGAATACGCGAGGTGCCGATGACAGTCCGAAGGGAAGAGCTTGGAAATTATAATGGCTCTGGAACTCGAAACGCAGGAACCTCCGGTGCACTTGAGCAATCGGAATATGCAGGTAGGCGTCCTGCATGTCCAAAGATGCCAGAAAAGCGTCTTGCTTCAGCATGGGAATAAGGCCTGAAAAGGTCACCATGCGGAAGCGTTTGTGTCGGTCGCTGAGGTCCAGTATTGGACGGAGGTCCCCTGTTTTCTTTGGAACCAGGAAGAAGTGAGAATAGTACCCTAGTCCTCTCTGGTTCTTTGGAACGTGCTCTAAGGCTTCCTTTCCCAGAAGCGCGAGCACCTCCTGCTGTATGAGCAGGGCATGCTGACCCGAATATCGGGAAAGCATGGGAGGTCTTGTAGGTAGACTGCCTACAAATTCTATATAGTGGCCTTTTTTGACCAGTTGCAGAACGCACCTGTCGGTGGTGATCGACTGCCACCCTGGCAAGTGGTGTGCGATGCGACCCCCGACTTTCTTTTCCCGTTGATCCTGAAGAGGGCCGGGGGCCGGGAAGGAGTCATGCAGTGGCAGCGTTTGATCCGGCAGGCTGTGCTGACTTTGCAAATCATTGGCCTCTGCCTGGGAATGACTTGCCTGGGCTTTGCAGGTGAAAGTGCCCTCTGCTTTTGGCCAGAATGCTGTTGCCTTTGTAGCCAGCCACGGAAGCGGCTCTGGTTACTACGAAAAGGAACTGGGCAGACCTGTACATGGCCTGTACAGATCGGACTGCCTTCCCTGTGTCCTTAAGTTTGGTGGTTACTCTCTCGGAGGCTTCACCAAATAGGACCTCGCCGTTATATGGGATGTCTAAGATGTTCTTCTGGATGTCCGGGGTAAAACTGGCTGCTTTTGGCCAGAACATGGCTGTTGCCTTTGTAGCCAGCTACAGAAGCGGCTCTGGTTACTATGAAAGGAACTGGGCCGAGACCTGTACATGCCCTGTACAGATTGGACTGCCTTCCATGCGTCCTGAAGTTTGGTGATTACTCTCTAGGAGGCTTCACCAAATAGGACCTCGCCGTTATATGGGATGTCTAAGATGTTCTTCTGGATGTCCGGGGTAAAACTGGAGACATGGAGCCAAGAGTGTCTCCGGAGACACACGCCTGAGGCTGCAGCTCTGGCTGAAGAGTCCACAGAATCATATGCGGCACTGAGCACCTGGGTCCCCACATCCGAACCCGTGCGGAGGAGGTTCAAGAGCTCCTACTTTTGGTCACCATCGGGCATCTTCTCGACCAGGTCCTGTCCCTGTTCCCACAGTGCATTCTGGAATTGAACCATGTGGGAGAGGTAATTCAGTGACCTGATGGCGCCAGTCGCAGCCGCGTATGTGCGCCTACCCAGGACATCCAATTGCTTGGATTCCTGGTCCAGTGGCTGTGTGCTCAAATGCTGAGGTCTCCGAGACCAGTCATGCGAGGCAGTGATGACCAGGGAGTCAGCCAGAGGATGGTTCGCCAGATACTGGTCTGCCCTAGGGGCCTTGTATAGGCGGTCAGCCTTCTTCGGCACTGCTGGAGTGGAATGCGGACGTTTCCAGGCGGCCTTGGTGACATCCGCAAAGGTATCCACCAAGGGCAGCACTACCACAGGCTTCGGGTCTTTCTGCCGAAGGTAGCGGGCAAAGCGTTGTTTCTCGGGGTCAAGCTCTTCAGCATCCCACCCCATATTCTCCTGGATGTGCCTCATGATCTCCGCGAAAGAGGGATCATCCGGAGGAGACCTAGGTAGGTCGTGTGGGTCCAGAGAGGGAATTCTGATGGGAGAAGGAGATCTGGAGCACCCTCAGGTGTCAGATCTAGAATCCTCCCCAGATGGGGTGTACCGGCGTCGTCTGGGTCTCTTGGGACTAGGTGACCCTGAGGTGGATCTGGAGGGAGGTCTTCTACTTTCTGAGGATGTGCCCCGAGGAGGTGGTGTTTGCTCCTTGGGGGTTGGCAACCGTTCTACGGGCCCCTTGGGTGGAGGAGGGGGCGAAGGCGGTGAAGGAGTGGGAGGAGGCGGAGTCTGAGGAGGAGAAGGATGTGTGGCGACCACATTTTTTCTGATGGTGTCCCACCAGAAGGTAAAGAGCTCCTTTACCTCTGCCAAATTCATACCCGACGATGGGCCCAGCGCCGGTGGCCTGTCGCCAGGGGTCAGGTCCCCGGGGGTCTCCCGCTCCGGGGAAGGTTCCCGTGGGAGCCCGGCGTCTCCGATGTCGCCTGCCTGGTCCTCGGTCTGTGTGGTATCCCCCTCCAAGTCCTTCTGACCGGCGTCCGCTGGCGACGGTGGTGCGGTCCTCTTCTCTGGGGTAGCAGACATCGGTCCCCTGGCCAACGCCCTCAGAGGTGAACGCCTGGCCGGCGATGGGTGTTGAGGTGTTGTCGGCTCCTGGGAGCGCCGGTGATGCTTAGCTGTCAGGTCAGACGTCCGTTTGAGGGACGTCAGGTCCTTGGTCTCGCAAGGAACTGGGTCCGACCCACGCGAAGGCTGGGAAACTGACCTGGCGTTGGAGTCCCGCCGGCGGGAAGAAGATTTATGGTGCTCCCCGGACTTCGACAAGGCCTTAGATGGAGTGGAAGAGGACGACAACCTGGAAGTCTTCAGGGGCTGCAAAGAAGAGGAACCGCTGGAGGATCTGACCTGAACCGGGAGAGATTGCGATTGAGCCCTGGAAGGAGAGCAGTCCGACAGTGAGCCGGAGCTTCGGGAGTCTGAGGCCCTCGTAGGGGACCTGGGCCTTTCCTTTTCCCGGTGTTTGTGGGTTTTACCCGATGACTCCCCCCCCCGGGAGGAAGGATCTTTATCCATGGTTTTCAGTTTCTCCTCTAAGAGAAACGCTTGAAGGGCCTTCTGGTGGCGGATCCTGGTGCGACTGTTGAAGCCCTGGCAGAAGGAGCAGGCCTTAGTGTAGTGTTCCGGGCATAGGCAGCGCACGCAGGCAGAATGTGGATCCTTGAAGGGGATCTGTTTACCGCAGGCACACTTCGATTGGTGACCCTCCAGAGAAGTAGTTGGAGAGGACATCAGTTGAATCCAAAGTCATGAAGAAAGACGAAATCATCGTAGCTCTAAAGGTCGTCGCACGCTAGAAAAAGGACCGAGAGGCCGATACTGACGATGTCGACGACGGGAAAAGAACTGAGGATTATGGGGGACTGCCTCCTTGTGTACTGCGCCTGACGCCGCTGGAGGGACCGGCGTCGGGCGGTCCCGCTGAAGACTGCTAGCTAGAAAATTTCCATGGGGTCCTGACGCCTGCCGGCGTCAGTCCTAATGGTGTAACCTGCTGCAAGAGCTGTATCTCGAAGTAAGATCGGGGGAAACCCACCCTTCCTTCGGTTCAGGGACCTTAACCGGGGACTCAGGCACAGGAAAGTCCTCGGTAATCACCGGGGGAACCGGTGAAGTAGGGCTGTCGGCATCACCAGTTGACAAACCGTCCGACGGGTCTAGAAAAATCTCGACCATGTCGACTGTTGTCTCGGCCTGCTGACCTGACGGTGACACCTTGAAGCCAGCGGCCTTAGCAGCAACCTCGACCGAAGTCAGAAGTCCACGGTCCGGTGAAGGGGATCTCACCCTCTCCCACGAACGTCGACGGTAGGACTTATCTTTTGAGTCCTTCTTCTTGGACCGACTGTAATGTCCCAATGGCCCTTCTCCCTTCGTGGAGAGGGACTGGCAAAGCCTCTAAACGGCCGTGTAGGAGGAGCCCAAAGAGAGCTGGATAAATGCCACAGCCGAGGAGGATGAAGAAGCGGCCTGGGCCGCCTCCTCCTCAAGGGTGATCATCTGCTCCATCTGTTCTATGGAGCCCGCCGTGGACACCACCCAACGGGCTTCCTTCGACTTGACCGTGGATACAGTTTTTAGGGCGGCCAAAAAGAAGTCTAGCAGTGCGGTCCTCCAAGACTGAAGCAGAGAAGGAGCTGTACAAGTTGCAAGCCTGCGAATCGTGACCAAGCCCCAGGCAGTAGACTCACGTGGAGTGCAGACTGGTCCAGGACATCTTCTGCCCACAAGGGCACCGACGAAAGCCGAGAGTCTATTTGTCCATCGCAGCCGCGAAGGAAGACGAAGACCGAAGTCTTGTAAACTTTAAAATTAGTTTCGGGTTAACCAAAGAGTTTGGATCCAGGCCTAAAACGCAGAGCGCTAAGGAGGGAACCTGAGCTTCCAAGCGGTAAGGAAGATCTGGCGTCATGGGGTGGAGCCGAGGGTTTTACCACCCGGGTGGGTGGGAGGAGCCAGCTTGAAGACCTTCCGGCAACATTTAAAGCAGTAAGGAACCTGCCAATAAGTGTGGATTGAACAACATATCCACGTCCCTAGAATCCCCAATGTCCAAGGCTGTCTGGAGCTGCTGTTTTGCGACAGCACGGCCCTGGTCACGGATTTGCTTGACCGTGGTCTGCATGTCTGCTGGGAGATGAGGGAGGACCTCATCTAATGACCCGAGAAGGGCATGAGAGAAATGTGCAATAATGACAGCCGAGCTGGCCTGACGAAGACCTAAGGAAGAGGCCGCATAGACCTTACGGGCAGAGTGGTCCATATTTTTGGACTCCTTGTCCAGGGGTTGGTCAATGTTGGCCGAACTACCAGTACGCCTGAACACAGAGGCAGTCACCAGGCTCTCGGCCAAAGGGTGCTCTATGAACCCCGCAAGGGACCCCATGGGCACCGCGTACTTGCGGGCCATGCGGTCAGACGGTGCTGGGCAGGAAGCAGGATGCTGCCAAAGCTCAAGGGCCAGGCCAACAATGGCTTTGCCCACTGGAAAGGACCCATTGGGGTATCCCCTCTCTTGAGGATATCAGTGAGAAGGTACTCCGCCTTTTTCTGGATGGACTCCAGAGGCATTCTGGTAGAGTTGCAGATGAGGCGGAGGATGTCCTGGAAGGAGGAAGGACCTTCCTCCAACCCTGCCTCGGATGACTCATCATTCCCGGGATGTGAGTGTAGTCTGGTGACATCCGAGTCCGAAGAATCGTGGTATAACGGTCTGCCACCTAAGTCACCCTCGATATGCCAAGGGCGGTTGGGGGTGACTTATCGACAGATATCTAGGAAGCCCGGTGTCTGTTTGGTCCTCTTTCGAGGGCGCCCCTCCCTGAGGCTGCTTAGGCGGTGGTTCCACCCTAATCAGTGGGGAGACCGGGATAGGCCTAACTGGGATATGGGCCGGCCCCACGGGCGGAGGAAATGGTGGCTTCGGCCTAGGAGGCGAAAGCCAAGTGATTCCAGGGTAGGCGGCGGAGCCGGATTCTGCCTGGACAGGATCAGCTGCTGCCACATGAGATCTTCAAAGCGTCGACAGAGTTTCTGCTGAAGCCTCTCCTCGTCAGAGGAGGACGAGGACTTGTGGCGTCGCCTCTTTTTAGAGCGCCTACAGCTCTTTCTCGGTCATTCGGCCAAGAGGGTTCTGGACCTCGACCAAGATCGGGGAGGCCAACTCGGTTGATCAGGAGACACTGGAATCTGTGAAACCTGAGTGTCCGGAACAGGGTCCTTGATGGGGACACCAGCAGGCTGGGTCTTCTCATCAGGGAACACAAGGACCAGAGTCCTTTCCAAAGAGACGTCGGGATGAACCGGTGACAAGGGGTCGATTGGGTTGAGTACAATCTCGACCTCTTCGGCCACTTCCTCAGTCCCCTGGCCAGACAGAAGGTCCGTGAAGCCGGCGGCCGAGGATGCGATCTCGACCAATGTCGAGAGCGTGTGTTCCTGGGACTCGGACCTTTCTCGGTCCCAAGAACGTCTTCGTCAGAACGAAGACAATGGGTCTTTCTCTCTCTCTCTCTCTTGTGAGAGCGGGAGGAGTGCGAGCCCGACGGCGCCTCACCCAGGGTGGGGAGAGATTGGCACAGCTCCTTGAAGGAGCCTGTAAAGGTGGAGCCAAGGTTCAGCTGAATGAAGAAGTTTCGAATGGCCGAAGCTCGAGCTACTTCCTCCTCAAATGCTTTAATTTGTTCCAGCTGTTCGGATCCCATGGCCGCAGAAACCGCCCACCGCGCCCTCCTTCGATTTCACCGGCGGGTTCCTTTTCTCCAGTCTCCTCAGCTTTAAACGCGCCTTGCGGTTGTTCAGGACTTTGGGATGGAAGGCCAGGCAAAAAAAAAAAACGACGAGGTGTCACGTCCGACACCTAGGCAGTAAATGCATGTTAGATGGGGGATCGGTGCACAACATCTTCTGGCCGCAGGGGCACAAGCGAAATCCTGGGGAAGATTTTTCCTCCATGGCAGATGTGGTGAAAGCGCAATCGTTAACTCGAATGAGTTTAAGTTTCAGTAAAAAGTGACAATTAGAATCCAGGGCCTACGATATGCTTTGAGAGCATGAGGGAACCTGCATCTTCCAGCAGAAAGGAAGATCTGGCATCATGGGGCAGCCGAGGTATATACCACCCAGGTGGGTGGGAGGAGACTGGCAAGAATTAAAGTGGAAGGGACATGCCAAGAAGTGTGGATGAACAACATATCCACGCTCCTAGAACATCCTAGTCTGTACATACAATAAGTAGGAAGTTGCGACAGAGACAAAAGGTACTCCAACATTGAAAAGGAATGTCTTGCAGCAAAGTGAGCCATGGAGTACATTAAGTTTTATTTACTAGGAGCTGACTTTGTACTTGTAACAGATCACAATCCCTCTGTAGACTTAACCAAATGAAGGATAACAATTCTAGAATCACACGTGGTACCTGCCACTACAGCCATTTAAAGTGATGAACAAATCTGGGAAAAGAAGGTCAATGCTGATTTTCTGTCTATATATGGCTCTAGAATTCAGAATTCTGAAGGCTGGAAAAAAAATGCGCGAGTTTAAACTTCACTATTTGCTGTACTGTTATGGAAAAAAGGATATTGCATATGCACGGAACTGTAAAGTTTATATGCTTATGTTAGATGAGAATTACTAGAAAGTTTTGGAAACCTGTTTCTCGATCACAATGTACTGTCCTGGCTGCACCTGCCTGAAATTTACAAGAACATTTTAGAAAAAAAAAACCAGGATGCTTGTTAAGAAACAGGGTTGCAAAGATTTAAGAGAGAAAGCTGCAATGTTTTGGGATACACAGAGATTGAAGGAAAACTCAGATGGATCTTCTGTTTTTATTTTATTTTATTGAAATCTAGGATTACAAATACCTTTGAGCAGGAACTGCTCGTTTACAAAGGTTCACGTCGAAGGAATGGGGTATACATACATACAAAGGTCAACATAGTAATACTTAGTTACACAATAAAAAGTAGTAAGAGACTGAGGCTTAGGAAATTCCAGTAATTCAAAATATGCCAAATGTTAGGAAGCATGACATTCCAGCCAAGGGCAATCTTAGAAATAAGTGCTGCAGGTGAGGGGGTGAGGCATGTGCAGGCAGGAAAGCCATTGTCGGGAGGGTAGAGGGTGAGGGTAAGAGCTCCAAAGGGAGGGAGGGAGGATAAAAGTCAGGAAATGCCTTGGGGAGGGAGAGGGGCAAGGCGGGCAGAGGTAGCTGTCAAGACTGAAGTGGAGGGCAGTGAGCGGTGGGCCCTGATTAGAGAGGCGGTCACAATGCCTAGTCGAAATGAGATGAAGTCGGAGTTGTCTCTTAAAAGGGCCAAGAGCACCAGCAGTAAGAGTTTCTTTGTTGAGAGTACTGTACCACTGTGGTGCTCTGTGGGCAAAGGCCCTCTGGCCCATGGCAGTCCGGCATCTGGGGACAAGGAAGGTTAGTTGTTGTGAACTTCTAGTTTGCTGGATGCTGTAGTGGTCAATAAGGAGCTTTTCAATGCCCGGGGGCATGACCCTGAGGAGGACTTTTTTGGCTAAGAGGCAGATTTGATACTGTATCCGGCTGATGAGAGGAAGCCATCCTGCCCAAGTGTACAGGTCACAAGTGTGTGTAAGTCGGTCAGCCCCAGTTAGCAGCCTGCATGCTTTGTTGAATGCAACTGTAATTCTGCAGAGGGCAGAGGCAGAGCCATAAATTGCTAGTCCGTGTCGATGATGGAGGTGACAGAGCTGTTGATAGCCAACCGGAGAGTATCAGGAGTCATGCAGTGTTTGTGCCTGTAGAGCAGGCCTATACGGATGTTGGTGGCTTTGGCGACAGAATCTATGTGCCGATGGAAGGAGAGTGAGCTGTCCAATGTGACACCTAGGTATTTAAAATCAGGAATGTGTTCAAGTAAGGTCCCTGTTTGGTTTAGGATAGTGAGATCACGGGATTTGTACTTGCTCCTGGCATTGTAAAAGGTCATAACCTTTGTTTTGCTGTAGTTCATGACCAGTTTGTGTGACCTGAACCATTCTTCAATGCACATGAATTCAAGCTGTAATTGTTTCTCAAGGAGCTCTGTATTTTGGTGGTTGGTGAACATGACTGCGTCATCAGCGTAGATGTAATTTCTGGTGGCAGACACTGGGAAGGTCGTTGAGAAGAGGCTGAAGAGTAGTGGCCCCAGGATGGACCCCTGAAGTACTGGCTTTTCTTCCGAGGTGACACCGGCAATCCTAACCCGCTGGACCCTCTCCCCAAGGTAGCTTGAAAACCAGAGCAGCGCTTCACTGGAGAGCCCAATGTTTGATAATTGCTTGAGTAGGAGTGGGTGGTTCACAGTATCAAAGGCTTTCGTAAGGTCGATGAATACTGCCCCTACAGAGTTTCCTTGATCAAGCGTGGTATGGATGAAGCCCGTGAATTCTAATAGTGCAGTGGTGGTACTGTGGTACTGTTTATTCTGCCTTTGTAAACAGTTATTCAGAACAATTTATTTTATGTTACTGGTAGTACTAATAAACACACTTTGTGAATTCTACAACTGTTCCTGGCTTTCCTAAGCTTCCTGACCTGTGCCTCAATGACACTCCCACTTTCATTTGGTGCGACACCCCATTAATAGTCAGAGTCACTCGGCTGGTGGGATAATATCGCGTGTCCCCCAGATGCGGATGAGACCAATACCTGGTCCTTTTTGACACTGTTTTCGTAGCACTTCAATATGTACTTTTTTTTTATCATTTAAGTATGAGCTCTTACTCAGCGGAGACTATGCGGGATTGTTGTCTCTTCTCATTTCAGTACAGCTTATCATTACGTACCTTTGCATGTTAATTATGTTGACCGGTATGTATAGGCCCATATTGACAGGCACCTTCACAATGTTTTTTCTTTTTTTTTTGCACCATTGGCCACCATAGTTGTAATCTTATGAAGTGTACTGTATTGTATTTATGCCCAGGACCACCTCGAAAATGAGCTTGCTCAATGGTGTTTATGCCTGGTTAAATAAAGTGATTGATTGATTGATCTGGTCTGTCCGCTTCCTGAATCTACAAGTCTCTTCACAGTCTTATCTCCCAACTTCACATCCGTTAAGTACTTTCCCCATTTGCTAAGGACAAATCTGCTCCAGTGTCCTCTTCTTACTATGGCAATTTCTTGCAATATGACCTGGCTTATTACAGCTATAGCACATAAATTCTTTGGGGCAGACTTGTTACCCCCCACCATTGTTTTATCTGACTTGGGAGTTGAAATGGGAAAAAGAATGTCTCACGGTGCTTGGCTATTAGTGTCAGTCTGGCCATTTGGTAATCTTCGTCAAAAGAAACAGCCATTTCCCACTTTTGGGTCAGTGTTCTTTCACCCAAAACTACACATCTGAAGGCAGGATGTTGATGAATTGCTCCACTGCAAATGTGTCGATCTGTGTGACTATTTTGCCCTCTGGTTGGAGCCACTGGAACAGAAGTTCTTTGAGTCGGGTGAAGGCTTCTGAAGGACTGTTGACTGAGTTGGACTTCAGAGACCGAAATCTATGCCTGTAGGTTTCTCCTGAGATGTCATACCTTTTCAGCATTTCGCTTTTCACCAGGTCATAGATTTCTGACTGTGTAGTGTCCATATTGCAGTAGGCAAGTTGGGTCCTCTCAGGTAAGGTACCAGTCTGATTGTCCATTGCTGCTTTGACAACAAGCAGGCTGTGGCAACCCTTTCAAAAGTTGTCAGGTATGCTTCGATATCATCAGAGGGGCACAACTTTGTAAGTTTAATCTATTTCAAGTTGCCTGTGTCCTGTTGCTCGCCTGGATCTTTGCCAGATCCTCTACCATTGATGGCTTGCAAGGCATCCAGCCAGCACTGCTATTGTCGCTGCATTTCTTCTCTCCTCTGTTTCTCCATCTCTTTTGTTGTATACCACCATTTGAAAAAAGCAGTCAGGCTTTCAGGTTCTGTCACTGCCTGTTCTTTATCTAGAAATGGTACTAGCTTTACAGTCTCAGCTTGGACTTCTGTCTCTGCTAGTTTGGCTGCCATTCTCCTGATCACCACTCCTGGGCTTGCTGTTGCAGAATCCATACCTTTCTTCAATGCTTCCCTGGTACCAGGGTTAGTACTCATGCACAAAACTCCTGGCTTAGAGACTTCCACTTAGACCGACACCATCTGTCGTCGAAGCACAGATCAGGAAGCATAGGAAAACCAGAAGCAGTTGTGAAATTTGCAACACAAGTTTTATTATTAACAGTAAAATAAAGAAAAAATTGTTCAGAATAACTATTTACAATGGCAGTAGAAACACAGAAAACAAAGTCCTTTTTCTTCTCAATTTCCAGTCTCAGTCTCTCCTTTGCAAAACATTTCAGCTCCTTTTCAGAAATATGTGCAGGAGCTCGTTAAGAAAATAGCATGCTTCTCACGCAGTGTTCTTGTAAGTTTCCAATATTCTTGTCAGTTTCAGCAGGTGCAGCAAAAAGAACATTGTGACCCAGAACTGACCTCATTTTCATCTTCTGCAAAAGGCTTAAAAATTGTATCTCAGGTTAACCCCTTAAGTTCCAAATAGCTCTGCGATAATTTCAACAGTATAACTATATACAGTTCTAGCTCTGCAATCATTTCAAACAGTATAACTATATAAAAGAACCCCAGAGTAAATGCCCTGAGGCATGGGTTAGCCCGGAGGAATTGGCCATACAACCAAGTTTTAAAGGAAACACAACTGCACACACCCCAATAATGCAAAGCATCATGGAAAACATACAAATACCCATGAGAGAATTTGGACTGGCTCAACTTAAAGCAGAATTGCATGGTGCCAGAAGGCCTCACAGTGCAATCAGCAAAGGCTAAGAACAGTAGACACACATACGTGTTTTGTCCTCATTTGGACTCAGTATGCCATATTGAGTCTTAGCTCAAGGAGAGGAGCCAGTCACCCTGTGGAAGGGGCATGGTAGCCCCTCCCCATTTTCGGTATATGTGGTTGTCTTGTGGAATGAATGCTGTCTGCGTGTCTATGTTTGTTTGTACTGGTTAAATGGGTAAATAGTGAGTAATAGACTGGCCATCTTTTACACACTATTTTAAAAAAAATAACCTTATATCTGACATTAGTGCTATTTATGGAAAGTCCGTTGAGGTCATACTTCAGCTTTAAGTTTAAACGTTAACGTTTCCCCCGTAGTAGAAGTTTGCTGCAGTAGACGTTTTCTGCTTTATTTTAAGTCCAGATAGAAGAGAGCCAGGAGGGAATTATGTTCCCACAGAATAAACCGCATTCGCAAGTAAAGTGCAGCTTTTAGGCAGGACAGTCCCGAGATACAGGGACTTAACAGGGAGACACTGTATTCTGTCCGCCTTTTAGCTCTGTTCCAATACTAAATTACGCTCTTTCAACTTCTTGCCGCATTGTTGCTGTTGAATGCCCGATTAGAGCGGGCCAGTGCATGTTCCTCTTTGCCCCTATTCACTTTATCCGTAGTCACTTTCAAAGAAAGAGACACTTACCTAGAATCTGTGATTTGTATTGCTTTCGGCGACCCTGTTATTCTCGGTTCCCTCTCAAGTGTGCACATTAGTACAGCTGCACTTTCCGTTCGGGACATAAAACTTAGGAGAACAAAATGAAACGGGCAGTCAAGGCCTCGTTTGCCTTCTTCTAAAGGTGATTTTTTCAGTTCCTGAAAGGACAAAACAGGGTTTTAACTCTGACTAATTTGATTACAATACAACGAATGTTCAGTGCTTTGAAGCGCGGGAGACCATCAGCTCCTGCTTATTAAGAGCTGGCCAGCCCTTTCATCCGCATTATATGCAGGAAAGCTGGGACGGTGTCTGTCGGATGCTTTCAAAACTGGATCTAGGATTAAAATTAATCTTAGGGAAAGGAGTGATCATCGAAGATATATATATACATATATATATATATATATATATATTAAATGATTAGGATGTTTATGGTATTATAACGTGCACAAAATAACATTTTTTGTTTGAATGCTTAAAAAGATATGTGATTGACTGCTAAGTGAACCAATCCTGTTGCTTTGCACCCTTTATATGCCAGGCTATTGTATGTAAATTTCAGATTTGACTTGGGTGTTGTGTTGGAAGCACCTTGGAGGCAGTAGAGAAGGAAAGTACTACTCCTATACTGTATATGTTTGGAACTATGGAATGAAGCCCGCTGTTTGTCCTGCATTTATTTTATGTTATTGTATGGACGTCCAGTTCGTTCTTTTTTTTTTTTTTATTAAGTGGTTCCTGCAATTAAAGGTCTGGCAAGATTCCTGCACTACTGTCAAGCGTCCATTTGTTAACCCTTAGCCTTCCACACACCCTTAAGGCGGATGTTTTTGTTGGGTCATGGGACCCCAAAATAGAAGAAAAGAACTACAGAAGAACCCCAGAGCTATATACCATATACAGTTTTAGACAAAGGGATCCCAGTATCAATTACATTTCCACAAAATGATTCACATATATTTTTATACCAGCAGATATGCCGGGGGAGGGGGGAGAACAGAAACCGCAAGTGAGGGTAGAAAGATAGCGAGAGGCAGAGAACTGCAAAACCGTTGGGGTGATTAAGTCCTAGGTCTCACGAGAAAATGTGGTTGTGCAGACAGACAAGCAACAGAAAAGGAGAGAATACAACAGATTCTTGTATTTAAACTCTTTCTCCACAACAAGTGGGATATGGCCATATTCAACCCAGTCACAGGATAAGGAGGAGGAACTGGAGGTCTTTCTGTGTGCTACTCTATACGTTCTGGAGGGTTCCATGTCATCAACGTGCATGGAAATTCAGTGTGGTCAATGGCAGCATGGAAAGTTAGCCTCAGGTAAAAACTGTGCATTACAATTTCAGCTATATGTCAGTACACTGCGATTATCCCCCAACAAAAGCTGGCAACAATACAGTCCATTAACTGTATTTAATTTCCCACTCTGCTCTTGAAACGAAACACAACCTTTTCAGATCGCTGCACTCACACAATAAATTTCAGAATCACACCCCTCAGCAGGGCACATACTCAATCGTAATGTAGGCACTTGGCTCACCATAACAATAAATTCAGAATCGTACACCCTCAGCCGTGCAGTCATGAATGAGCCACAATAATTTGAGTGAAGAGCAGTGCATGTGTCAGATCACCAGTCAAGTGACCCCTACTGTTGATTTGATGATTTTCACTCATGTTTTATGCTTCTGACAACAGGCGGCTCCGGTTTAACATTTATAGAACAGCGTCTTTTCATTCCAGCTGCAGCTGGGCCACTCCCCAATCAAAGAATGCCACATTCTCAAAGGTAAAACTGGTCTTGTGGCAGTTTCACGATCGCAAGAGGGGTTAGGGGTGACAGATCGCTTCCTGGTGATGTGATACATTACCACTTACACTGCTGTTCTTTCAGATGCTGCTTTCATTGCTAAAATAATTTGTTCTGCCCATCGTGTTCAGTTGCAGGTACTGGGAGCCAGGGGCTGTAGCCATGGTGAACAGAAAGTGTCAGGGACACGCCATCATGAATAACAGTGACTTGCAATGTATTGCTTTTAGTGCTTAAGGATATGCATGCATAATGATGAGCTAAAATGGTTGCACTGTATTTACCACGCTGTGTTGACGTGATACTCTTCCAGAGTGTGGCCATGGCCTATGAGCCATAGCACCCAGCTGTCACCTGTGATCTCTGCCCACCTGTCTTGGTGTAGGGTGAACCGACCCACTACTGCTTCTGCAAAGTCCACTGGAGGGGGTCGTGCAAGGAGTCAGGCTGAGGGAGGGGCAAGAGCTGGTGCCACAACTCCACCTCAAAAGCCTTTGCTGGAGGAAAAAAAGGGAGGTGGGCAGAGCTGAGGCAGCCTTACATTTACTTAGTCATAAAAGTGTACACCTGTGAACTCAAGCACCTCTATAATGGAACAATCCAGGTCCAGGCTAGAAGTAATAATCCACAATAGATTTATTTGACAAAACGCCAGACCAGAGGTACACAGAAACTGGAGCTTACTAGCTAGCCCAAGTGCTTCGACTCAGAAAGAGTCATCAGGGGTTAAAAAATAACTGGTTGCTAATGACCCTATATAGTGGGTCCAATTAAGTAAATTACAAACACATGCTACACAGTACAGACTACAGACAGAGCTACTACTGATAGTGTGTTTTCTGGCCCATTCAATAGTATGGTCCTTTTCATAGTCTGATCTTGGGCGATTTAGTTGTCTTTTCTCAATTATATCAAGTTCACACTTTTTAATCTTATTTCTAAGTTGAGAGTTTAGTACTTTAAATTCAGGGTTGTTTTGAAAGTAGCTATTACAATTTAGCTTCCTGCAGTTCTTTAATCAAACTGTCATACTTGATTTTATCATACTTAATCAGAAGCTCGAGAAAACTTTAGAGCACCCACTGGCCGCTCAAATCCAGTCCTCTTTAAACGGAAATTGTCTATGTCACTTGAGGGTGAGATCTGGATATGTAATCCCCTCGGTGCAAGCCCCCTCTCAATGTATTCTTACAAGATTGAGATATTATAAGTGATATCGATTTCCTTTTGTAATAACTTCCCCAAAGTTAGTAAATACAGTAATGACCTTATGACATGGAGGTCCTGTAATCAAGTTGCCTCGAAGTTACTACCTTGAATGTTGCCTTGATTTGTTGGAGATCTGGTCTGTTTGTTTCCACTGTTCTCTCTTATGTGTGTTTAATGCTTTATGACTGTTTCATACTGAAGGGCATTAGCGCTTAATATAGCAGCTCCACCTAGTGTCAGATGTGGAGAACTACGTTTTCTTTTAAATTAAATGTTTTTTTTTCTTCTGTACTATATAACGTGTTTATAATTTACTTAATGGACCCAGTATATAGGGTCATCAGCAACCAGTTATTTTTACCCCCTGATGAAGACGTGTTCTGAGTAGAAGCGCTGGGGATAGTAAGCTCTAGTTTCTGTGCATCTCTGGTCTGGCGTTTTGTCAAATATATTGTGGATTATTACTTCTAGCCTGGACTTGGAATTTTCCATCTAGAGGTGCTTGACTGCTGGTGTACACTTTTGTGACTGAGCTTGTTTGTAGGCTGGCAGACCTCACCACTAGCACCACCTTGCATGCAACGATCGCAACCCTACATTTTTGCTCTGCTTACATTTACTTAGCTTGGAGGCAGGCCAGGGTCTGTGGGTTGCCTGACAAAAGAGCGCCCATTGGGCATTTCCTTTGCTGAGTATGGTATAGCAAATATACCCACCTTAGGGTGCATTTGGAGGCTTGCAAGCTGGAAAGACTATCCTGGACATCAGCCCCAAACAATTTATACTCCATCAAGGGAGCATTCAGGATAAACATATGAAATTACTGAGCAAAAGCCCGACACCCTCGGCCAGGAGTGCTGGTAGAGGCATATGCCCACTGCTGCCGCCCCTGCCCCAAGTGTCTACCACATCATAGGCCGAGCGCAGGAGGTGCCGGCTGACGTCTGCCACAAATTTGAGGGCCTGGAGGAGCTGCTGACTAGCTGGTCCTTCAAGTAAAGGTTTGACCATCTCCATGGTTTGATACCACAGAACATACTGATATTGGATCATGTGGGCCATACAGTTAATGGTCCTGATGGCCAAGGTGGCAGAGGCGAACGCCCATTTACCAAAGAGGTTCACCCTCTGGGACTTCCTGTCTGGGGAAGGGAACTCGGGTGTTTCAGCCTTTTCAGTGTGGTCAGGTGCCACGTTAATGACTACTGAGTCCGCCTGCGGCTATTCCCTAATGAAAGACCTGCCCACGGGTGCCTTGTATAATTTATCCGCCTTCCATGGCATGACCAGTATGAGATTCGGGCAATACCTAGCTTGAAATTCGGGCAATACCTGATTGAAGTGTGTCAATCAACGGAGGGACCACCAGAGGGGAAGAGTCCCGCAGCTTGAGGTAGGTGGACAGCCCGCGACGAGAGGGGTCCAGCTCTTCAGTTTCAAACCCCATGGCCGACTGAATCAGAGGCATGACCCCTCAGAAAGATGAGTAATTTGGGGAAGAACAGGGTATGTATTTAGGGGTCTCTCCTCATCAGAAGAAACTGTGGAGGGGGAAGGCACCTCAGGAGTGGGCGAATGCATGCGAAGGGACGGCTAGAGGGGGGATGCCTGGAAGGCATAGGGTCTGCAACTATGGAGGAGATCACCTGCACATAAGAGGGTGGTGGTCGGACTGCTGGAGAAGACCCTGAGCTCACCGAACCCATGCCGGACTCAGGAGAACTGGTGAAGCCTCCAGACTGCGGCCCTGCCACCAGAAGGGGCCTGAACAGCAGGGGCTGGAGTGACTGGGAGGATCCTGCCTCTAAATTGCTGCCTGATAAAGACAGGCTGGTAGGTGGCGTTGCCAAGGGCAGCCCTTTCCAAGACAGGGCTTGCGAGGCAGAAGAGGCTGTCCCCGTCTAGACCTTAGACTTATGCGGGGACCACAAGCAGGAAAAGGACCGGGGTTTTGTGCTTGCCACCGGATTTTCCCTCCAGAGGAGGGCTGCAACCCTGAAGACAGGGCCCGGGAGGAGGAATTCTTCTTGGGCCCACTGGCGATGGTGTTGAGTGACCTGGTTGAAGCCTCTGCAAATGTCGCAGGCCTGGGTGTCGTGAGTAGGCTTGAAGCAGCAGACGCAGGCAGAGAGGCCATCCTTCGCTGGGAGCTGCTTCGCACAATCACAGTTAGTCTTGAAAGCCTGGTCGGAAGATTAAGACAGATCTGACACAGAAAAAAAATTGAGGAAAACTAAAAACTAGGGAGAGAAAAGAAAATGGTGGTCGACTGAAGCTTGTGGTGGTCTCCGGAGGTCCGACAAGTGTTGGTTGACGTCTTTAAAAGAACAGAGGAAGGAGCAGGGGCCACCCACTCTTGTAGGGAAGGTGATGTCAGAGTGGGAGGCCCCCAGATAGACTGCTAGCTAGAAAAGTTTCCAGGTGGTTCAAGTGCCTGATGGCGGTAGGTCCATAGTTGTGGTCTGCTGCAAGAGAAACGCCCAAAGCCAGATCTGTACTATCTTCATCAAGGTATCTTTTGCATCAACAAGCAGTACTGACAAGAGAGACAGTCGTGGGTGGCTGGAGGCTAAAGGCATATGACAGGAGGCCCTGAAGCACAGCCAGACATAGGCAATGTCTAGAATGTAGTGTTTACAGTGTGTGGACAATACTCCCAAGTGGCAGCAGCACAGATGTCAGGCCTGACATTCCTGAATGAGGCAACAGAGGTGGCCATGGCCATGCACAACTCCAGGCAGTTCTTACCATACTTCCTATAACAGAAAATAATACAGTTGGCCAACCATTTGGATAGGCACTGTTTAGAATCTGGTATGCCCTCTTTGTGGAGGGGCTGTGGGATAACAGATGGACCAGACACTGAATTTCAAGTTCAACACACAATCTCTGTGTGATGTTTATTCAAAATGCAGAAGATAATCTTCAGCAATGGTATATCCCTTCTTCAGTTTGTAGCAACAGACTATGCAAGTCTTTCTTCTACACTTAGCCATCACCTACTGACTCGCTGATCTCTGATCTAATGTATCTGTTGAGATTTAGCCTCCCCTATGTGGACCGTGTTTGCCTGGGTGGTGGGGGCTCAAAAAAAAAAAAAGGAAAAGAAAAGTTAAAGACAAAGAACGTCAATGCAGAAGCACTGAAACAAGGGTTATCCCAAAGGGTACAGACAATAAGCCAAGTTTTAAATAAACACATCATCACACATACTTCCATAATGCAAAGCATCATGGGATATGCCTGTTTGTCACCTGTTCTTCCTATCTGTATTATTCAACTGTAACCGACTATGTTTGCTTGTATTGTTCCCTTCCCCCTACTCTGGGTCGCACCTAGAAACTAGCTTCGGCTCAGCGTGCCTTTCCCAGTTATCAACTTTTTAAAATAAATACGTATTATATATATATATATATATATATATACATATACATATATATATACACACACACACATATATATATATATGCAAATCACCATGAAATTTCAGACTTGTTCAATTTACAGCAATTACATGCATTTTAAATAGCACAACTAACTTAATTTTTATCATACAGTCCCCATGTAACTTTTACCTTTATCAAAACACCTAGTGCCACGTATTTTCAACATTCACAGGTTTTATAAACGTAAGACATATACAGTACATTAAAGTATTTTATGGCATAGTGCCAATGCATACTAAATCCAACAACGAGGAACACAGCCTGTTGTTTTGTATCAGCTCGGAGGTCACAACAATAACCTCCCTGTACGAGGACCTGAGAGAGAAAAGGAAAATTTAAAGAGGACACTATAGCACAGTCAAGAAAGGGGAGGGGATGCCCATAGGTGGCCAACCTTATGGACTAGAAATGGTAAAGAATAGATTAGGCTAAGAAACAGAAGAACTGGTGTAACAGATTTAAAAGGTCGAACCTCAAGAGTGGCAGAAGCTCCCTGTCACATGCTTTCCCAGTGGTGAAAGAAACATTCCCATGGGCAAAAAACAAACAGTTGTGAGGATTTCCTGCAGTCCCTTGTGTGATGAACATAATATTGGGAATATTTTATGTGCATCTAACATATGCAGCAATGCTTCCTCTGGATTTTCATGTTCCGGAAAAAGAACAGTACAGATAGTTTGATTCGGGGTAAATTCAGACACAACCTTTGGTAAAAACTTAGGGTTGGTATGCAAAGACTATGTGAAAAACTAAATGAGACTTACACATCAGATCCTGAAGCTCAGAATTCCTTCAAGCAGAGGTAATAGCAACTAAAAACAATGCTTTCCATGACAGAAAGCGCAGCTCACATGTCATGGCCATAAAGCAGCCAAAGTGAGCTTCTCGAACATATAATTTAAGTCCCAAGGCGGAACTGGATTGCAGATGGGTGGCTTCAGATGAAGAATGCCTTTCAAAAATGTACAGGACACTTCCAGTTGTATCACTGTATGGCCATTAATGGGCACATGGAAAGCTGAAACAGCAGTCAAATGCACTTTAATGGAAGAGAAGAGTACTGCAGGCCCGAATCTGAGAGGGACAGCAAGTACTCCAGAATCTGATTCACTGGACAAGTGAAAGGATCCAAATGATGGGAAGCCGCCCAGAGAGCAAAGTACTTCCACTTCATGGAATAAGTGGCCCAGGTGAGGGCTTCCTAGCAGCCACCAGGCATGGAGGTGTAGAGACCTGAGGTCCAAATGGACTAGTGCACCCTTGCTCCTGTGGCGCAAGCTTTGGACAGGGCAGTGGTACTGGAGGTTCCACCACCAACTGCTGCAGTAAGGGAACCAGATCTGATGAGGACAGAAGGAAGCAATGAGGATCATAGTTGCCCTTCCATCTGAAGCTTGATCAGCACCCTCTGAAGTAGAGGAAAGGGAGGAAAGGTGTCGAGGAAAGTACAGTTATGCAAGAACTTACCGTAACAGCAGATCTTCGAGAGGAGCTCTTGCAGCAGGCTATTAGAATTACGACTACACAGGCACCAGGACCCCATTGGAAACTTTTTAGCTAGCATTACTCTGGGGCGCCCCGCCGCCTAATGATACATCGGGGTGGTACCCAGCCCCACCTCAGTTCACCCACTGGAGACCCATGAATAAGGCCTCGCAGGCGGACCAGGCGGAAGCTTGCCGTGAAAAGATGCAACAGCAGCTCACCAGGGGAAGGAGGGAGGGGAAAGTAGTGTTTGCTGTAAGAGCCCCTCTCTAAGATCGACTGTTATGGTAAGTTCTTCCATAACTGTACTATCTTACTTCGAGTAGGAGCTCTTGCGGCAGGCTATTACAATTAGGACTGAATCCCAAGCAGTCCTGCAAAAAGGAACAGGAAACCAGGAGGTGGCTGTAAACACCAGTGCTAACAGGGCACTTCAAGAAAGGAGGCCCTGAAGGACCGCTAGGCTGAAGCCAGCCCTACGCCTAGAAGCAATGTCCAAACTGTAATGCTTAATGAAGGTATGCACTGAGCTCCAGGTAGCCACTGCACAGATGTCTCCTATGGAGACATTTCACAAGAATGTGAATGAAGTAGCCACTCCCCCCATAGAATGACCCTTGACCGAGCCTGGTAGGGTTTTGTTATACTTGTAACAATAAACCATGCCACTGACCAGCCATTTTGAGAGAGTTTGTTTTGACACCGGAGCACCCTGGCATCGAGGCTCAAAGGCCACAAACAGCTGTTCCATCTTATGGTGTGGAGCAATGCATCTCAGTACCTCAGCACCCTGTGGACATCCAGGGTATGCAGGAGCGCTTCTCCCCTGTTTGAGTGGTCTGGGTAATACACTGGAAGGTTGACATCCTTATTCAATGTCAGTTCAGAAACCACTTTGGGCAGAAACTTAGGACTGGTTCTCAGGGACACCCTGCCCCTTTGAAAAATTAAATAAGGCTCCTTACACAACAGGGCCTGAAGCTCGGAAATTCGCCAAGTAGAAGTAACTGCATCCAAAAACAACACTTTCCGAGAAAGAAAGCGAAGCTTGCAATCCACGGCAGGCTCAAAAGGGTGAGCTTCTCAAGCACAAATAGGAGATCCTAGTGGGGTACTGGATCTCAGATGGGAGGCTTGATATGTAAGATGCCCCTCAAAAAAGTACGGGACATGTCCAGTTGGGCAAGTGTCTTTCCCTCCACTGGTACAAGGTATGCAGAAATTGCTAAAAAATGTACCTTTATGGAGGAGCAGCTCAAGCCTTTATTTATCAAGGAGAGAAGATACTGTAGTATCGAGTTCACTGGGCAGGTGAGAGGGTCTAAGTGACGAGGTGAAGCCCAAAGGCAGAAACGCTTCCATGTCATAGCATAAGTGGATCTAGTAGAGGGCTTTCTCACTGCCACAAGAATGTCTGCCACCTCCTGGTAGACCCCAAACCTGGATTTGACTACGTCTGCAGAAGCCCGGCATGAAGATGCAGGGATGTGAGGTCTGGGTGGATCAGTGTTCCCTCATCCTGGGACAGCAAGTGCAAGCTCAGTGGCAGCTAAATTGGAGGTTCAACTGCCACCTGCTGAAGTAGTGGGAACCAAATCTGCTGAGGCCAGAATGGGGCAATGAGGACCATCTCTGCTCCTTTGGCCTGATGTTTCAGAAGTACCCTCTGAATAACTGGGAAGGCGTACAGAAACCTCCCTGTCCAACTTAGGGACAACACGTCCGGTCAGAAAACACCAGGTGTGGGCTCTTGCGAGCAGAAACTGGGCAGTTTGGCATTAAGTGGAAACTAAAGAGGTCCAACTCTGGACAGCCCCACCTGTCAAACAGTTGATCTGCTACTGACTGAGACGCTTCACTCGAGAGCCTTGGACCGTGACCGGCTTAGGCTGTTGGCCAAGACGCTTTGGATGCCTGGAAAATGAACAGCAGTGAGATCTAGGCGGTGTTCCACTGCCCAATACCAGACTGTCGCCGCCTCCCAGCATAGGGAGTAGATGCGTGCCCCTTGCTTGTAGATGTAGAACACTACCAATGTGTTGTCCGTCTGGATGAGAAGAGGGCCTGGAGAAAAGCCTGTCTAAAACACCCGCAGAGCGTTCAGGACTGCTCGCATCTTGAGAATGATGATATGGAGCTGTTGCTCATCTGGAGACCATGTCCCCTGGGTTTGTCTCCCAGATGAGTGCCCCAGCTGAGACAGGAGGCATCTGTCGTTAGGATCCATCTCGGGGGCTCCTGCCGAAAAGGGACCACTTGTGCCAGGTTGGAGGGGTCCAACCACCAAGAAAGATTCCTTCTTAATGGGTCAGAGATCCTGACTAGTCAGTCTAGATCGTCTGACCTCTGGTCCCACAGCACCCTGAGCATCCACTGTAGGACTCTCATACGGAGGCGAGCCAAAGGAACTTGGGAACGGCCGTTGCCATGTGCCCCAAAAGACGGAGGAAGGTCATGGCTGGGACCTGTGGGGCCATGGATACCGTCCAGGCGACATCCCGTAGACGATTCCCCTTGTCTTGCGGAAGGAAGGCCATGCCCTGAACTGTGTCGAGGACTGCTCTAAAAGAGAGAGTCGCTGACTGGGCTCGACTTTGGGAGGTTCACGGTGATCCCCAGCTCTCGGAAGAGAATAAAGGTGTCTTGAGTGCTCACTAGATGCGCCCTGGATGGCGCTTGCCAGAGGCCAATCATCTAAACAGGGGAAGACATAATGGCCCTGATGTCTGAGAGCCGCAGCCACCATTGCTAGGCATTTTGTGAAGACTCGGGGAGTGAAGGAGAGGCCAAACGGTAAGGCCCGGAACTAATAATGCCTCCCCTGGAAGTGGAACCTCAGAAACATCCAGTGGGGAGGGAAGATGTTTATGTGCATATAAGTGTCCTGCATATCCAGGGAACAGAGCCAATTCTCCTGGTGAAAGAGGGGAATGAGGCCTAGCAGAGTGACCATTCTGAACCGTTTGTACTCTATAAAAAGATTTAGGGAACAGAGAGCCAGGATGGGACAAAGGTCCCCCGTCTTTTATGGAACCAGAAAAAAAAAAAAGGAAATAAATACCTCTTCCCTGTTGTCCCTGGGGAACTGGCTCTATCGCCCGTTTTAGCAAGAGGGTCTGTATCTCTCCTTCTATCAGAGGGATGTGCAAAGGAGGATAATGGGAGGACTTTGGTGGTTCTTCTGGTGGGGATCTGAGTGAACTCAAGAATATGTCCTCTCGTTCTTAGGTTTAGAAACCAGAGGTCTGTCATGATGTTGTTCCATCCCTCTTGGTAGAGGGAGAAGCAACCCCCTGGTGGGGGTGGGGTCGATAGCGAGTCACTGGGTAGTTCCGGGAATTGGCAGAGAGAGAGTTGGGAGGACTTGGGGCCTCTAGAGGTGGAGCCCCCAGAAGCTTGGGTTGTGGCTTTCCTCTTAAAGCCACCTCTCTGCGGGAACTGGCCACAGTTATTCTGCCCCGAAGAATCGCAAAATGGCCTTTTGTGGAATGGCTTCTGGTCCCTCTTATATAACTTCTGGACGGACCAGATAGACTTCCCGGAGTCTTGGAGGCGAGAGATGAGTTTCTCAGTCTCCTGCCCAAAAAGGATGGAATCTTGGAAAGGAAGGTCCAGGATTCCAGATTGCAGATCCCAGGAGAATCCTGAGACACTATGCCAGGCGTGGCATCGAAGGCAAACGCCGGAAGCCGCTGCCCTCAAGGCCATATCTGCAGTTTTGTATGAGGCCCTCAAAACATGAGTGCCTAAGTTCGAACCCAGCTCCAGAAGCTCAGTTTTTTGTGCAGAGTCTGGCAAGACTAAGCCACTTCTAAGCCCTTCTCCCACATAGCATTTCGGTTCTGGACCATGTGCGTGAGGAAGTTCAGAAAATGGACAGAACAGGTGGAGGCAGAACAGACCACCTTGCCCACCTGATCCAAGAATCTGGACTCAACATCAGGAGGCTGGAAGCAGAGGTGTTTAAGCTTTTTAGATTTGTCATGGGCAGCCGTAATCACCAGAGAGTCCACTTGAAGGTGTTCTGCTAGGAAGGGCTCCTCCCTCGAGGCTCTATACAGCCTGTCCAATTTCTTAGGAACTGCCAGGGTGGTACAGGGATGCTTCCAAGTAATCCTAGTAAGGTCTTGGAAGGTATCCACGAGAGGAGGGACCACCAGAGACTTCGGCTACTTCTAACATACTAACATACTATTTGCCAGCAGATTACGCCTTATGATCTGTCGAGTCTGCTCGAACCTTAGATCCTTAGTTGGGTGCCGAGGCCCTCCCATCCCTTGTGCTCCAGAAACCCCTATCATCCATCCCCACCCCCCTGGGACAGGCCATCATCTGATACATCCACTTTCTGTGTCTGTCCCACCCTCTCTTGAAGTCCTCCACTGTGGATCTCTGAACCTGCTCGTCAGGCAGTGCATTCCAAGGGTCCACCACCCTCTCAGTGAAAAACCTCCTCCTCTTTCCCCCCTCACCCTTCCACCTTCAAACCATGCCCTCTGGTGATACCTCCCTGCTTTAGTCTAAAGAACCCCTCCATGTTTACCCTATTTATTCCCTTGAGGTACTTGAGGACCTCAATCATGTCCCCCCCGTCTCTCCTCTCCTCCAATGAAAACAGGCAGAGCTCCTCAAGTCTGTCCTCATATGTCAAATCCCCTAGCCTCATATCATCTTTGTGCCTCCTCTGAACCCTCTCCAGGAGCTGTATGTCCCTCTTCAAGTGTGGTCTCCAGTACTGTACACAGTACTCAAGGTGTGGTCTAACCAGTCCATTGTACAGCAGCAGAATCACTTCTGCTCCCTAAAGGTGATCCCCTTACGATGCATCCCAACATCCTGTTTGCCTTGCTAGCCGCTCTCCTGCACTGCTCAGAGTTATTCATACATGCAGCCACCATGACCCCTAGGTCTTTTTCCCCTATTGAGGCCTCAAACGCCTCCCCTCCCAGGGTGTACCTGTGTTTAGGGTTTCCCTGACCAAGATGCGACACCTTGCACTTGGTGATATTGAAATTTAATTTCCATGTGTGAGCCCAGCTTTCCAAGGTGTCCAGGTCCCCCTGCAGGGTCAACCTCCCCTCTTCTCCCTCAACTACTGCTCCCATCTTGGAGTCATCTGCGAAGAGACTCATTTCACACCCTATACCCTCCCTGATGTCCAATATGTATGCATTAAACAGGATCGGACCGAGGACCGAGCCCTTACCACTACCAACCTCTCTAGGGTTTGAGAGCTCCCCACAGACCACTACTCTCTGGGTGCGTCCAGCTAGCCAGTTTTCAATCCATCTGACCATCAAAGGGCCTACTCCCAACCCCATCAGTTTCTCCACCAGACCATTGTGGGGGACGGAGTCAAACGCCTTGCTGAAGTCCAAGAATAATACATCCACAGGCTTTCCCTGTCCAGTTCTGATGTTACCCATTAGTAGAACTCCACAAGGTTGGTTTGACATGATCTACCTAGCACAAACCCATATTGCCGACTATCCAGCCCTCCCACCTCCTCCAAGTACACCCCCAATCGTTCCTTTAGTATACTCTCCATTAATTTTCCCACCACCGAGGTCAAACTGATGGGTCTATAGTTACCTGGTACTTCCCACGACCCCCCTTTATGGATTGGCACATGTGCCTCTCGCCAATCCCTAGGTACCCTCCCTGTCTCAAGTGACCTGTTGAAGAGCTCCGCCAGGGGTGCAGCCAGTATGTCTGCCAATTCCCATAGTACTCTCAGATGAATGCCATCAGGCCCAGGAGATTTGTCTTTCTTTAGGGCCTTGAGGGCTAACCACCTGCCTCAGGTATTTTGCCAACTTCTGGAGTTCTGGGTCCAAGCACTCTTTCTCCCATCCGTTAGAGGACTGGATGTGCCTCATGATGTCCATGAATGTGTGATCATCAGGAGGGCACCTTGGGGTGTCCTCATCGGGGTACACTGGCCTTTCTCTGGAGAGGGAATGGTTGGACCCAGGGGAACTGGGGCGCGAACCATGACCCTCTGAAACATAAGATGCTGATCTTGACCGAGTAAAAGATCTGCTCCTTTGCTATAAGCACTGTCTACTGGTAGACTGACATTGACTAGGAGACTGAGGACAGCTGGGGGACTTGTGATGGCTGGACGAATGCTGAGGATGGCTCTCTGACCGGCGTCTGCTGCATGACCATCTCCTGCTCGAGGAACGACTGTGGCTGGGAGATCGGGATTGGAGCTGGCGCCGAAATTCTTTGTGCTTGGACCGGCTATGGGTATCCACAAGAGTGCGTGACCAAGAATTAAGCTTTGATTTAGAGGGGGAAGATTTAGGCACAGGGAAAGAAGGCTTTTCATCCTGGCTTTAACCCCTACTTTCCTCCGGAGCTGGAGCTGGATCTGGCTGCAGTGGTAACGCATCCTTTTTTACTTGACCCCACCAAAATTCTGAAAGATCAACGAGTTTCTCTTTGGTGAATTGTGCTGCAGCAGAACCCGCTGGGAGGCTGGGTTTATCCAGTGAGCGAGGAGGTACTGGCGAAGACGGGAGGTCAGGGAAGTTCTTGGAAGAAGAATCATCCCAGGAGTGGAGGTCCTATGGATCAGCAAATGGTTGGTAACCGGCAACACCTTAACCGACGTCCACTCCGAGTTCTGTGCTGACAGTTTGCAGCCATCTGGCTTAGAAGCCATCATCGGCGGGGCCGTAGAGGGTCAGTGAGCCGATGCCAACTTTGAGCCTGCCTCCAGCTCCTTCTGGTTTGAGGCCTTGCCTGGAGCCCTAGAATGGCTAAGGTCCGGACCTTCTTCGGTGGGGCCGAGGCAGTCGCCGAAGAGGAACCCAAGGTCTTGACTCCCGAGGTGGACCACAAGGGCGTGGCCTTCATCTTCAGAGTGGGGGCGCCGGTACTGAGACCGGGCCCTGACTACCGCAACTAAAGTTTAACGCAAAGACGTACAAGGTTATGCACATAGAGAAGAGAACCCCTGAAGCTACCTATAGGTTGGGAGGGGAGTTGCTGGCAATCACAAGGAAAGAAAGAGACTTGGGCATCATCATCACAGATTACCTGAAATCATCCAAGCAGACCACTAAAGCAGTAGGTAAGGCTAGAGGGATGTTGGGGTGTATTAGTAGGGGTATCACAAGTTGTAAGAGGTAGGTAATAATCCCTCTCTACAAGACACTGGTTAGGCCCCATCGGCACAAGGACATTAACAAAATGGAGGCAGTCCAGAGAAGGGCAACCAAAATGGTGCAGGGACTGCATCAGAAAACATACGAGGACAGATTAACAGAGCTCAATACGTATATCCTAGAGCAAAGGCGGGAGAGAGGTGATATGATTGAAACATTCAAACATCTTAAGGGCCTTAACAAGGTGAAAGAGTAACATGTTTCAATATAAGAAAAAAGGCAGGACAAGAGGACACAGCAAGAGATTAGAGGGAGGCCGATTAAGGGGTAATGTGAAGAAGTTCTTTTTCACAGAAAGGATGGTGGATGCATCGAACGGCCTACCTCAGAAAGTGGTGGAACAGAATACAGTGCAGGGCTTCAAAAAGGCATGGGATAAGCATAAGGGAGCAATACAGATGAGTATGAATAGATAGGCCATTGACAGAGTAAAGACCTATGGCACATTCATAAGGTAGAAACAATGGGCAGACTGGATGGTCCTTGTGGTCCTTATCTGCCGTCAACTTCGATGTTACCCAACATCGGTGTCTTGGCGGGAATGGTAGTGTCCCACCTGCCATTAGAATGCAACGAGTGGCAGGAATGATCTGAGCCACCCGACCCAAAGGAGGACTTCTTGTGGGGTGACCGGGAGCGCAAATGCCCGAGACCGGCTCCGGTCCTTTTCACGGGACTTATGATGGTCTGAGTCTCGCCTTTTTTCTTTGTGTTTAGGGGACCGGTGTATGGAAGATGATGTCTCAGTGGGAGATCATTGCATCACAGCTACTTGTTGTTCAAGAATATGGGCCTTTAAGGCCGTAAAGCAGCGGATCCTAGTCCTGCTTGTAAAGCTGCTGCAGATTGGGCAGGTCTTGGTGTTGTGGTCTGGCCTGAGGCAAAAGACGCAGGCCTCATAGGAGTCTTTCGCCAGTATCTGGAGGCCACAGGCGCATTTTGTCCTCTTCTGTCCAGATGAGGAAAGCGACAACGGTGAAGTTGATATGTAGGTGACCAACGAGAAGGACAAGAAACGGAGTTCGAAAAACAAGAAAACAAAGTAATTTCTGCGGAGGCTACTCAATGAAGTTTTAAAGGCAACTGAAGAGTAGAAGGAAGTGGGTCTGCGGCAGGAAAAGAACTGAGGTGGGGCTGGGAATAGCCCCCTGATACACCACTGGTTGACGTTGGTGCGGAGCCGTCGGGGGGCAGCCCCCGCTGCAGACTGCTAGCTAAAGGTTTCCAATGGGTCCTTATACCTGCAGCATAGTTCTAACTGTAATAGCTCCCTCTTGAAGTAAGATCCTCCCTTTCCAAGAGAGAAACTACAAGTCTCACCAGAAAACTCCAGCCGCTGGAGAGAGCGAGCAGAAAAGTGGCAGTTTTGCATTGAGTGGGGATGCAAAAAGGTCTAAGTCTGTATGACCCCACCTGCCAAACAGGTCTTATACAACTGATGTCATTAGTTCCAATTCGTGCCCCCTGGACTGCGACCTGCTTAGTCTGTCTGTGAAGACATTTTGGGTGCAAGGAACACGGACTGCCGACAGTTCTAGAACGTGTTCTAGAGCCAAACACCAAACACTCATTGCCTCTCTGCACAGTGGGGTATGAATGGGTCTCCCCTTGCTTGTCGATGTAGTGTACTTCACTGATGTTGTCCGTCTACATTAGCACAGGCCCCAAGGACAGGTAGCCCTTCATCTCTAGGAAGTTTTTGTGGAGGGAATGCTCCACTACGGTCCAAGTACCCTGGGTCTGGTGAAAGCCCAGGTGAGCCCCCCAGCCCATCCCCGGAGCGTCCGTGGTGAGGATCTGATGAGGGGTGATGATCAGGAAAGGAAGCCCTTTGAGTAAATTGCTGGGTTCCATCCATCACTGAAGCACCTTCTTTACTGGAGAGGTAACTAGAACCTTCTGTTCTAGACTGTTAGTGTGTTGATCCCATCGGACTCGAAGTCCATTAGGGGATCCGCATGTGCAGCTGTGCCAGGGAAACCGTGACAATGGGTGCAACCATCAAGCCCAGCATCTGCAGGAATGCCCTTGCTGTAACATACCAAATGCTGTAAAGCAGCTGGGCCTGTGCCATCAGGTGCTCCACCCTGGGCTGTGTCCCGTATAGCTCCTATGCACTTAAGACACTGACATGGGCAGTGTTCATTCTACACTGCAGGATTGCACCAATGGCACATTGTCCATGCAGCTTGTCCCATGTTTTCAGTTCGCTGTGGGGCTGTAAGACCTGCTGTAAGTGTCAACCGAAGCATGCTCCCACTAACAGTTAATACTCTTATAGGCACGTCAACAGAGCCTTGCAGAAGCACGAAGAAAGGGGGCAGGTTTTTCTGGCACCAAAAGCAGTGCAGAGTCGTAGCTGCACCACATAGTGTGTCATGCTGCATTGTTGTGGTCGTCATGGTCATTCACAGCTGCAGTATAGCAGTCTTTCATTGATGGACCAACTGACAAAGTAAGACAAGAAGTACCACTTTTTTATGCAGGGAAGCTATGCGATTGTGGAGGCAAATGGGGAGGCGAAACACCAGACTGCATGGCAGCAGAGCTGTGGAAATAGGGCTGTAACCCTCATCTCTCTGCAGCTTCTGATAAATGCCACAGTGTCGTGGTCCGGGCCCAGGCAGAAAAGACACCTTAGGTGACCGTCCTTGTGTGGAATTTGAGCACCGTAATCTTCACACTTCTTCTTGGCCTTAGATGATGGCGAAGACAGAGAAGAAACGCAAATCGTTTTAAAAGAAAAAGGCAAGTTTTTAAAGGCGATTGACTGGGCAGTTTACTGCGAGGTACTATGCACAGGACGATGGTGGGAAAGAACTGATGGGCGGGCGTGGGGACTGCCCACTATTATAGGGTCATGCTGATGTTGGTCACATGACGTTGGGTGGGCGGTCCCCCGACAGGCATTGCTGGAAAAGTTTGCAGTGCAGTCCTGACGCCAGGTGGTGCAGTCCTATGTGTAATGACCTACTGCAGGAATCCTCTCAAAGTAGGATCAAGCAGTTACAGAAAAAATAGAAACCGTCACCTCTGACAACACAGGGAGGCATTAGAAAAGGCCTAACACTGCAATTTAGTCCACACCCGCTTCAGCAGGTAAAGGATAAACTCACAGTTCAAGCAGCATTAGTCAGAGTTATGGAGATCTGAGGGTTCCTGGCGTGCAGCAAATTCATGTTCAACTTTCTCGGTCCATTGGCCCGCATCCTGGGGATTAGTGAACTGCCAGGATTTGCCCCCATATACCACCCTGAGTCGAGCAGGCAATAAAAATGAATGAATAATCCCCAGTGACCGTAACTAATGCCTCACGGTGTCAAAAGCATTTCCTCCTGGTTTAGATCTGAAATAAAAGATCTGGTTACAGTTTAATATCAGCGCCATTAATCTCTAAAGGCTATGCCGCTCGAGCTGCAAAGAGTATGGTGTCGTGGATCTCCAACCCTGAAGACTTCAACAAAATGGTGTGTGGCTGATGCTTAGGTTGACCCTGTAAACATGGGATACTCACTTGTAACAGTAGTTCTAGGAGTGGTATATGATGTTCATCCACACTTCTGGCAGTGTCCTTTCCCTTTAAGAAATGCCAGAAAGTCTTCAAGCTGGCTCCTCCCACCCACCCGGGTGGTCTATCCCACAGCTCCACCCCATGATGCCACATCATGCCCACTGGAAGCAGTGGTTGTGCGCCTGAGCCAGGGGAGGTCGTGTGGGTCAGTGTGGATGAACATCATATACCACTCCTAGAAAGTGCAGTTATGTAAGAACTTACTGTAACAGTAGATCTTCGAGGAATGTCTTTTGTAGTAGGTCATTACTTCTGGGAGGTTCCAGCAGAGGGCGCTGTCACATGGCAGCTTCTTCCAGCAGTCTTTCATCAGGGACCTCCCACACATGACATCATCTCTCTGTGCCCTATATAAATGTGGGTGGTTCCTGGTATCCTCAGTTCCCCATTGGATTCAGCTTGCAAAGGCGAGGACCGAGGGAGACCAAAGTATCAAATAGTCCCAACCCTAAGTCCCTGGATTTTGAGTTTGTCTCTATTAGAGAAGGAGGACGACGGAGAGTGGGACAGAACCTACTGCAAGACACATTCTTGGAAGATACTTTGTTACGCTAAGTTCTTACGTAACTGCACTATCTTCCACGGAATGGTCTCTTGCAGTAGGTCATTACTTCTGGGGGATTCCCCAGCAGTTATGTCCATGTGGGAGGACAGTTAGGACAGAATGCATTGGAGGACGGCATGACCAAAGGCGCTCCTGCGCTGTGAGGCAACATCTAGGTTGCAGTGTATTGTAAAGGTATGGATTCTGGACCGGGTAGCCGCATTGCAGATATCCATAACAGAGGCACCTTTAAAGCAAGCCGCAGTGGCTGCCATAGCCCTAGTGGATTGAGGTTGAACATGATCTGACGGGCTTATTGTATTTTTTGTGATAAAAGGTAATGCAATGTGCCAACCAACAGGAGAGGGTACGCTTTGCAACGGGAAGGTCCTCATGCCTATGGGCAAATGTGACGAAGAGTTGAGATGTTTTCCTAATGGACTTAGTCCAGTTAGTGTAATAGCGAGTATTCTGTGAACATTCAGAGTATGTAGGATGTGTTCCCCGGATTGTAGTTGTCGGGGTAGTACACCGGTAACTCCAAGGACTGATTGAGTCTCTATTCCGAGACTTTAGGAAGAAAGGACGGGTTGGTGTGCAGCACGACCCAGTCCCTATGAAAGATGAGACAGGGTTCCTTGTACATAAGGGCATGTAGCTCAGAAATACATTAAGCTGATGTGACGGCTACTAAAAATAACATTTTCCATGAGAGGAAATGCATATCACAAGTGGCAGCAGGCTCAAAAGGCTCGACTGTTAATTTTTCAATCATAAAATTCACGTCCCACGGGGCATAGGACGGCGAATAGGAGGTTTGATATGAAGTACGCTTTTCAAAAACATCTTAGCTAGATAATTTTGGTACCAGAGACGGACGTCCAGCGGTTCGTGGAAAGTCAAAATGGCAGCCAAATGGACCTTGCTAGAGGAATAACTAAGGCCTGCTTCAGTTAAGGAGGCTAAGTAATCCAGTATTTTTGTGAAAGGACATGAATACGGGTCCAGAGTGTGAGCCATGGTCCAGATGCAAAAACGTTTCCATTTACAATTATAGGTCTCTCTGGTAGCTGGTTTTCACGCGGCTAGCAAAATGCTAGCCACCTGAGTTGACACTTGTAGTCTGCTTATGAATGTGTCCTCAGGAGCCAAGCATGAAGATGTAAGGTCCTCAGGTTGGGATGGAGGAGGGAGCCTTGGCACTGGGTCAAGAGATCTGGTCTGAGTGGCAACTGAACAGGGTCAGTCACCGACAGTGTTGCAGTAGTGGGAACCATGACTGTCGAGGCCACGTGGGTGCCATCAGAATCCGTGTGGCCGACTTGGTTTGTAGTTTCATGAAGGTGCGAGGCAGAAGAGGGCTTAGGGAGAAACCATATAAGAAGCGTCCTGTCCAAGTTAGGGAAAGGGCATCTGTAGAGCATCCCCTTTTGTTCGGGATAATGGAACAATAGTTGGGGAGGTGGTGGTTGTCTGGGGAGGCAAACAGATCGATCTGTGGCATGCCTCACAGACAAAAGATCTCTTGAAGGACTTGTGTGTGCAGGGTCCACTCGTCTTATCCAATTTCTCATCGATGACTGCTACATAGAGGTTTAAGCTAGCTGCTGTGTGAGCCGAAGACAGCAGGAAAATGAACTGAGGATATCAGGGACCACCTACATTTATATAGGGCACAAAGAGATGATGTCATGTGTGAGCGGTCCCTGGTGAAAGACTACTGGAAGAAGCTGCCATTTGACAGCGCCCTCTGCTGGAACCTCTACTGTTACAGGTGAGTAACCTGTGTTTCTAGGGACATGGATATGATGTTCTATCCACACTTCTGGCTGACTCCTAGCAGTTCTCCGGGAGGTGGGAAGCAAGACACACACCCCCTACCTAGGGAACAGAGACTGGAGAATTGAGGCCCCAAAACCAGCACTGCGGCGTGACTCAAGGTCAATGTGGTAGTGGGAAATGAAGGTGCGTGCGGACTTCCAGGTAGCAGCACTGCAGATTTCCTGGATAGGGGCGTCCCTAGAAGCAGCCACTGATGCAGCGGTATGGTAGGTGGAATGAGCTCTTAGCCCTCTGGGAGGCTCCCTACCTGCCAATCTACAGCAGAGATCAATGCAGGATTCACCTGCCAATCGTCCGCTTGGCTGCAGGTCTTTCAGGTGCAGCTTCATCGTAGGTGACAAATAGCTGGCACACCTCTCCCTGAACTCCAACCATGCACTCTCTGTAATGAGCGAGAACTCGCCTCAGGTCCAAAGTATGGAGCCTGTGTTCGGTCTCCGAGGTGTGACTCGGGAAGAACACCAGAAGAGTCATCACCTGATTCAGGTGAAACTCCGACACAACCTTCGGGAGGAACTTCAGGTTGGGGCACAGGACAATTTTGTCCCTGTGGAAGACCAGGTAAGGAGACTCCACCGACATGCGCTCACTGATCCTGAGCTTTGCCACAACCAGTAGCAAATCCCACAGTGGTGATGGTTCACACACCAGAGGGGAAATGTGATCTAAACCTTTGAAAAAGCACCAGACCACCTCCTGTGCCACAGATTGCTGACCATCCCGTGCCCGGTAAGCAGAGATGGCTGCCAGGTGCACCTTAAGGGTCACTGACCGAAGTTCACCTTTGGAGAGAGACCATAGGTAGTCCAAAATGCTAGCCACTGGATAGGCCAAAGGGTCTATCCTCTTGCCCTGACACTAAATGCAGAAACCCTTCCATCTGAAGGTCAAGCATTTTCTGGTTGATTCCTTTCTAGCTGTCACCACCACAGTGAGGACATCTTTGGAGAGACCCAAAGCCTGGAACTCTAGTTGCTCAGGAACCAGGCTGTCAGGTGCAGGGACTGAAGGTCCTGATTGATGGAGAGCAGGTCCAGACATATGGGAAGACACCCCAGGATCCTGTTGCTAAGGCTGAGGATATTGGGGTACCAAAACTGGCGTGGCCAGTCTGGAGCCACCAGGATTACCTCTGCCTTGTCCCTCCTGACCTTGAGTAGCACCTTGTGGATCAAGGGAAGGCACAGAAGAGGCCTGGGGTCCACTGCCTTGAGAAGGCATCTCCCTGCAGTGAGCCATGCTGAGGGGGCGGGCACGATACAGCTTCTGCTTTGCTTTCTCCCTGGAGGCGAACAGGTCCACCTGACGGGTGCTCCACTGGGAGAACAAACTGCGCACTACCTCCGGATGGAGAGACCACTCATGAGACGCCTCGTCTACCTGGCTAAGAGAGTCCACCAGCTGACTGGAGGCTCCTGCCACATGGATGGCTAGAAGATCCACCTCCAGGCTGCGCACAAGAGTCCATACGCAGAGAGCTTCCTTGCACAGAGGCAGCAAGTGTGTCCCACCTTGCTTGTTGAGGTATTACATGGTTGTGGTACTGTCTGTCTGGACTTGGACCACTTGACCCCAACAAATGGAGCAAATGTAGTCAGCACCAGCCGAACTGCTAGGAGCTCCAGGAGGTTGATGAGGCATTGGGACTCCTCGGGGGTCCAGAGCCCGTGGACTGTGTTCCCCCCAGATAGGCACCCCAGCCTGTTAAGAGAGGCGTCGGTCATCAGGATGACCATCGGCTCAGGCGGACAAACTGGATCCCTTCCTGCAGATGCTCTGGGATGACCCACCACTACAGTGCATCCCACATCTTCTGGGTCACAGTGACCAGCTGGTCAAAGTGACCCTTGTGCTGAGACCACTGGCCGGCCAGCTCCCACTGCAGGGAGCGCATATGCCGACGGGACCATCAGATCACGTTGGGACAGGCCACCATGTAACCCAGAAGTCGCAGGAAGTTTCGGGCAGGGTGCAAGTGCCCAACCAGAAATGATCGGGCAAAGGAGGAGAGAACCGCTGCCCTGTCTGCCGGGAGCTGGGCTCAGGCTAGGCAAGAGTAGAGCTCTGCTCCGATAAAGCTGATCACCTGCGAGGGCATGAGTTCCGACTTGTCCTTGTTGACCAGGAGGCCAAGGTCGCTGCAGGTCTGGAGGGCCAAGTCCCTGGACCACTCCACCCCCTACCTGGAGGGACATGCAATCAGCCAGGTGTCCAGGTAGAGGTACACCTGGACCCCTCGTTGCCTCAAGTAAGCTGCCACCACTGCTATGCATTTGGTGAAGACGCTGGGGGCCAAGGAGGGGCCAAATGGCATGGCATCAAACTTGTAGAGGGTTCCCTTGGCTCAGAAACAGAGGAAACTTTGGTGGGATGGATGGATCGAGATGTGAAAGAACACATCCTGGAGATCCAGGGAGCAAAACCATGTTTTGCTCGAGAGATGGTATGTTCTGGGACAGAGTTACCAATGCATCCTGAAAGTGCAAGACCTGAAGAATTTGTTCCGGTCGTGCAGATCTAGAATGGGGCACCAGCTCCCCATCTGCTTTGGTACCAGGAAGTACCTGGAAACAAACCCTGGGTGTTCCGGAGGATCCACTACCCTGACCACGTCCTCCTTGTGGAGGAGCTGAGCAATGTCATCTCGAAGAGCTGATAGTGTGCCTGTGGATACACAGTTCTCCTGTGGGGCGTGGGCTCGGCTGGGAGGGTACTGCTTGAACTCCAGAGGCAGACCCTGATCGACCACTTCCAGAACCCACCTGTCCGTGGTAACAGTGGACCAGGAGGAAAGGAAGTGGTGGAGCTGGCTCCCCACAGAGCCACCCATGGGAGGTGCGACGGGCACGAGGGAGGCACCCCTCATCTCGTCACTGAGCAGGCTTAGAGGAGGACCATCTGGCTGAGGGGCCACCGGGACCCTTCCTTCCAGGCTTTTGGATCACAGAGGCCACAGACTTTCCCAGAGATCGCCAGGACTGAGCCTGCTGGCCAGACTGATTTTGCCACAGGAGTACAGGACCAAAAAGGCTTGCACTTTTGCTGCTTGGAGCCCTTGGGGTCCATCTGGGTGGATGTCTTAGAGTCCAAGGTGGCATTGGACTTTTCACTACGCTGGAGGTGACCCTCCACACCAGACCCGAACAGGTCGGTGCCTAAGAATGGTACATCCGTCAGCTTGTGCTGGGTGCCTGCCGTGAAGTTCGAGATATGCAGCCAAGCCCTACAGCGCATGGCAACTACGGCTGCCACCGAGTGGGCACAGGAGTCTCTAATATCCAGAGCAGTCTGGAGTTGCTGTTTTGCCACAGTCCAGCCCTGGTCGTGGATCTGCTTGAACATGGCCTGGAGGTCTGCAGGAACGTGAAGAATCACCACATCCAGAGAACCCAAAAGGGCATGGGAGAAGTGCGCCATCAAGATGGCCAAGCTCGCCTGGTGGAGGCCGAGCGAAGAGGTAGCATATATCTTTTAAGCTGAGTGGTCCAATTTCTTGGATTCCTTGTCCGGTGGTCTACCAACATCCTCAGTATTACCTGAGAGCCTAAAACACTGAGTCAGCCACCAACCCCTCTGCCAAAGGATGCTCCGTGAACCCCATAAGGGTACCGCATATTTGTAGGCCATCTGGGCCAATGGCACAGGACAATAGGTGGGGTACTGCCAAAGCTCCAGGGCAGGGTGAACAATGGCCTCGGCCACTGGGAAAGCCTCCGGAGAATCCCCTTTATCCAGAATTTCTGTGAGGGACAGCGAACGGGCTCCAATTTCATCCCCGTGAACTCAGCGATGAGACGAAGGATGCTCATGAAGGAAGTGGGTCCTTCGTCTGTCTAAAAATCGCCGATCGACTCCATATCAAGCGGGACGGGAGTGCAGAGAGGAATCCTCGGACTCCGAGAAGTCTGTGTAAAGCGGGCAACCACCTGAGTCACTCTCGACCCACCATGGGCAGTCAGGTATGAGTGACTGACAGCCGATGGGAAAGCCCCTCAGTCAGCTGAGACTCCTTTGACGGAGCCCTGGTCAGCGGCTGCTTGGGTGGCGACTCCACCACAATCGGTGGGCACGCTGGCTTCGTCTGAACCGGAATGGTCTGGACCAGCTCCGCTGGTGGTGGAACGGTGATGACTGGCCCCACTGAGGGGCGCTGGTGTCGGCCTGTCAGGCGAAAGCCAGGTGATGGCTGGTGTGGAAGCCTGAGGAGGATGAATAACAGCGGTAGCGCTGCTTCTCATGGTGCAGAGAGAGAGAGAGATCGCAGATGTCGGTGGGACCTGCTCGACCCAGAGGATGAGGAGGGCCAAGACCTCGGCCGACAGAGGTGCTGACATGGGACCTCAGAGGGAGCCGGGGAGACCCGCGGCTCTTCCTGGTCTAGGTTGATGACCAGAGGGTCGGCTTAGCTGGCTGGGCCGACCCTTCAGTGGTCACCGGCAGGACTGGAGTCCTGAACAGAGAGTTATCATCCTCTTCGGAAGACAACCGGTCGACAGAGTTAAGAAAAATCTTGGCAGCATCATCTGCCAGCGTCTCAGCCAACTGGGCAGATGGGGTTTCCGTGAAGCAAGCAGCCAAGGCCGCAGTTTCGACCATAGTCAAAACCGGAGACTCCTGAGAGCGAGAACGCTCCAGGTCCCAGGATCGATGAACGAGTCTTCTCTTCTTCTTTCTTGGACTCCTCCTTGCGTGAGCAGGAATTGTGCGATTCGGAAGGGCCCTGCCCCTTCATCGGGAGGGACTAGCACAGCTCCTTGAAGGAGTCCAAATAAGTAGAGCCCAATTTGAGCAGAACAAAAGCTGAAACTGAAGAGGACTGAGTGATGGCCTGGGCCACCGCCTCCTCCTTGAAGTCCATAAGTTGCTCTAACTGTTCGGCAGACCCCGCAGCGGGAGACCACCCAATGGGCGTCCTTGGATTCAACCAATGGATGTCATTTTTCCGGATGGCCCAACTTTAGGCAAGAAATGTGGTCCTCAAGGACCATCATGTAAAAGGACCGACAAATGTTGCAGGCTTGAGTATCGTGATTGCAGCCGAGATAGTAAACGCATGAGGTGTGGGGGCCGGTATGCAACATATTCTGCCCGCATGGGCACCGGCGAAATATGGGTAAGGACTTATCCATTGTAGCCGTGATTGAAGATCAAGCTGGAGATGAAACTTGAATGAGTTTAAATTTTGGAAGTAAATCCGATTATTTGAGGGCGAGGGCCTACTCAACGCGGAAGCGGTAAGGAGGGAACCTGCTTCTTCCAGCAGAAAGGAAGATCTGGCATCATGGGGCGGAGTCGAGGGATATGCCACCCAGGTAGGTGGAAGGAGTCAGCTAGAAGACTTTCCAGCATCTCAAACTGAAAGGACACTGCCAGAAGTGTGGATAGATCATATCTATGTCCCTAGAAGCTACTGTAAGTGAAAACCAAGGAAACCCTTCCTGCAGTGCAAGTTTTCCCTTGAGCCACTCCAGCAAAAATGGTAACAGTTCTGTCCCATTAATGCCTTCTGGGAACAGTACTATGCGAAGGTTCCCAATTCAAATTTCATGCTCCAGAGCCTCCCCGTGGCTACAGAGCTAACAGTTTTCAGTGAGGGAGGCCACGGCAGTTAATGTAGTCACTCTCTTGTCTAACTCTGCTACAGGCCCTGTTAACTTCTGAATAGCCGCATCACGGTTCTCAAGTTTCTGCAGGGCTGTCTTAGTTTCCGAGTCCATGGCCCACATAGACTCAAGCATTATTTGCCATGATGGTTCTGTTGTCGTAGCCTGGGTGCTCGCTCAATCGTTGCCTGAGGTTCCTGCGACCTTGATGGTACTAGGCGGTGGATCTTTAGAGGGTCACTGCTGCTGCGCTTTCGAGCAGCCCATGCTAAATGTGTTATCTGTTGATTCAGAAAGTTGTACTGGAATAAGTAGCAATGTTACATTTTAGAAAAACTGCTTGGATTTCAATTTTTATTCAGCATTTCCACCTTGTGGAAGACAGCTCCCCCAATACCAGGTTTCTGCTTGAGAGCAAATCTGTAGGCGCCATGGAAGGCAACGGAAATGCTTTTGAGGAAGGAGTTGTTGGCAGTGGAATAGATAACCGCTCCATAATTTTTTTTTTACCTCAGTAGTAAAGTTATGCCTATTCCTGTAGAGCAATCCAAGTCGCTGGTAGATGTTCTTGATTAGGAATCTACGTTTGGGGAGAAAGACACAGGAGGCTCAAGGTGGACACACAGGCATTTAATGACCTGGACTTGTTTAATAGGGTCTCCAGTTGGGGTGGTAATGTGCATCTGGGGGCATCCCTTAAGAGTGTGGGTGCTCCCAAACAGGAGAGACTTAGTTTTTTTTAGGAGCTGATGACCAGCTAGTTTGTGGTGAACCACTCACAGTCCCTGTTGATATCGGATTTTTTCTAGGGTTTGCAGACCACTGTGGAAGGTGAGGATTACTGTGACATCAGCATATACAAATGTTTTGGAGTAGGCACAGGATTCCAGGACTTCACTGACAAAGAGGATGAACAGTAGAGATCCAAAGATTGAGCCTTTGGAAACATCTATGGTCAGAGGTTGGAGCCCAGAGAACATGTCACCACACTTGTTTTTTGTAGGGTTCTGTTGGATAGGTAGTTCGAGAACCAGGCAGACGCCGCAGACAACGGGCCAAACTAAGAGAGTTTTATGATTAATAGGTTGTGGTTTATCAAGTCAAAGACCTTGGAGAGGTTGAGGAAGGCAGCTCAAGTCAATGACTGGGGAAAGCGCATCTGGGAGAATGGGCTAGAGGTGCATCATATATATGACTCAGCACATACTTAACATTGGTATGACACTGTGGTCCACCCCAAAGTTATGAAGTTTCTGGGGGGGTACTGGTGCTTTCAGCCTAAGACACAGACTTCTACTTTACAGAGGTGTTACCTCAGAGATGATTACTATCATGTCAAATCAATCTGCACTGGGAGGAAAAGTGGATGAAAGTCCAAGAAGAATCCAACTACACTGCACTAGCAAAGACAGACTCACAGGGTACCGGAAAAAGGATATACACAGGATACCAGGGAACCACGTAGAGTATATATATTGGTTAACTATCACAGGGTACAACAGAGTTTAGAACAGGGGAAGGAGGAAATCCAGCTTCGTAGCAACAGCAACATTTGTATGATCACAGGGGTTGTAGGTGGAGAAAGACATCACAGAGTGAGGGCCCAAAACAGGAAAAGCCTGGGACCAAGAATGACACTAGTGGTACTCTCAGGTCCCACACTGGCACCTACACTGATAGAGCAATGGATTTTGTCCTGCACTCCCAGGTGGTGGCTTAGGGAGCCGGAAGGTTGTCAGTGACTGGTGGTGGTGGCAGCGGGGGTAGTATAAATATTTTCTATATAATCTTGGGGTTGGTGGGGGTATGCATTTGCAACAAAAAGACAATATTTCCTGACTTACCTTCACGAGTGGCAGGAACTGCTGCAGGACCAGGTTCCGAAGAGGACAGTGGAGAAGGGGATTCCATCTGTTCACAGTCTGTAAAATGAAAACACACACCCATAATGCAACAAGTCATATTACAACATCTAAATAGTTTAAAGTCCAGTGAACTCTGTCACCAGATAATACTCACTGCTGGCACAACAAGGGACACTGAAGTGCAGCAAGTGTCAAAGACTGCCAAAATCCGAATACAATCAGTTTTACTCATGCTGTAAAAGGGATTGCCATCTAGCAATGCAGGTGCAGTTAGTTCAGTATTCAAGTCAAGGGAGATGAACAATGTGCAGGTAATTCTGGCTCTAGTGAAGCAGCAGCCCACCTGGAAGACTTGTTGACCTACAAGCCCCTAAATGTCAGGCAGAGGCCTACAGGGGTTGAGCTGTCATTGAGGCAAGTTACCCAGATCCTGGGAAAGAACAGCATTCTTTTACCTTCTACAGTGGTACTGGCATCAGCAGCCTCTTGCTAACCCTACAGCTTGCAGCAGAGTACAACTGTGGCAACTCCGATGATGGGGTGACAGAGGGAAGGAGAAAGGAAAAAAAAAAAAAAAAAGGAAAACAAAATATTCGCTGTACTTTAATCAAGGCCATAAATTTTCTGTGATTCTGCAGCCGCGGAGACTGCTGTGGAAATTAACGTAAACCGCAGGAATATTATTCTCAGTTCACACGAACTGCAGAATATTATTCCTCGGTTCACATGAACTGCGGAATATTATTTCTCGGTTAACGTGAACTGCGGAATATTATTCCTTGGTTGACACGACCTGCGGAATATTATTCCGCGGTTCACATGAAACGCAGACTATTATTCCACAGTTTATAATGAAGAGTCAGTATTTAGGCAGCCTGCTGGCACAGCGGTACCTCTACAGCTCACAACGCTGACTACTTGGGTTCAGGAACGAGCCTGGGAAGTTGGAGGGCCGGCTGGGGGAGGAGGATCCAGTGTTCTCCTCTGGGCAGGAGGGTGGGGAAGTCCGTTAGGGTTCGGGTAATCCCTTGTGGTAGCCTGAGCTATGACAGCCAGGAATGAGTACGTTTGGAAGGCATGTCAGACGATCCATGTGCCGCCCCAACGCCACTGGATGACACACCTCCTGTGGAAAAAATGGAGGTGCCGCCACCACACAATGATGTCTGCCCCCACACTGCAGATGCTACACCACCGACTGGGCTCTCATTTCTGTTCAGTCTGTCAGAGGAAAGGCCCCACCCCTGGGGGGTAAGCTGGGGTGTTCGAAAATGAACCAAGTCCTCGGGTGCGTGGTGGGGCGGAGCATGTTTACATGAGATCAATACGGGCCAGGAGACGAGGAGCTAAGCATAATCCCCAAAAAAATATATATAAAAATTTTTTTTTTTTTTTTTAAAGAGTTCATATAAACTTTCAGTAAAATAAATTTGCAGTTTACAATGCTCAAGGAAAATTATTCCATGGATAATTCAAACTGCATTTATTCCACTTGGCTTTGCCATCTTCTAGTATGAATTTTTTTTTTTTTTGCATAATTTGTTTACAGTTATTTTCATACAGTCAATACTCCAACACATTTGTAACAACAACAGACAGACAATACTTACAGCTAAAACAGAAACAAAATAAGAATAACAGTAAAAATATACCTTATTTCTAGGTCTAGACCAAATCCATCTTCTTTTTCCCTTTGATCAGGGAACCATCAACTACATCAAGAATCAATTAATAATATATAAAAGAACTGAGTAGGAAACAAATCTTGTGATTTATCCTCCGAATAGGGAGCACAACCTTATTTGAACCCGCAATGCGTCCCTCATGAATCGGCTATTAAGATCCTGTTAGCTTCTATATAGACTAATTTTTTAGTAGAAAAAGCTGAACTTCCTCCATTTATTCTTTATTAGAAACGTTCTCCAAGAGCCATGGCTTCTCCAGGTGTTAAAGAGGCAAACAGAGGTTTCCAAGTATTCAGAAAGCGCCCCTCCTTATTTTTAATTATGAATGAAAGACGTTCCAGGGCCAGCACCTGGCTAATGAGAGTTCACCATTGCTGGGCAGCTGGTGCTGCTGCTGACACCCATGTGTTTAAAATACAATGTCTGGCTAGCACCAGTAAGACTCAATCCCATTTCCTCAACTCCAAACAATAATTCTATTGGGTCAAGCCCCATCAGTCTACCCCAGATCTTCCCCACCTCCTGCGCAATTTCTCCCCAGAACTTCTGCAGTACAGGGCATGCCCCAAAATAATGGAAGTAAGTGCCCATCTCAGACATACAGCGTCCACACAATGGGGAGACACCCGGATTAAATTTGTGGACCATTGCCGGGGGGGGCAGTATTGTCTATGGGTGAACTTATAAAAGGATTCCTGTTATTTACTGCAAATCAGGATCCCCTATGAAGTTGCAATAATGTACCCCAGTTTTCTTCTGCTATGTCCCTACCCAGATCTACCTCCAACTGCCTCGTTTTCTATGTATAATCTGGGAAGAACTGCCTGCCGAGATGAGCCGCCCTCCCTATTAGTCCTCGAGCCCTCTCTGGCCCCCAGAATCAAGTGCTCTATTTGTTACAAGGGTGAGTCCAAATACTTTGTTCTCCCCAGTGTTAACATAAGCTCTGGCTTGCAAAAAAGAGAAAAAAGTTCTGATATCCTCAAAGGATCCCAGGTGACCTCCCACATAGATATCCTTAATACACTGGATCCCCCTGGCCTCCCACAACAAGAACATTCTATCTTCTGTACCAGCTAAGAAGTACGGGTTACCCGCCTCCGGGAGTAACAAAGTTTCCTCCTGGTACACTCCTATTTTTCCCAATATCTTTTCCCACCCCGTCAAGGCCACGTCAACCAAGGGGTTGCCCTTGCACAATCTGCTATAGGGCATTCGACATCCCTTCACCAGATATGCTGAGAGTCTTCCCGGGCAAGACATTTCCTCCAAGATCATCCATCCCGCTGCCTCGGGTTTGACAATTCAGTCACTCAGATACTTGTACTGCATGGCTAGATAGTAATTCTGGAGATCTGGGAGGTTCAAACCGCCGCTGGAACTACCTGTTTGTAATCACCCCCCCCCAAAAAAAAAAACAGAGAAGCCTTTCTCCACTCTCTTAAGATCCACTCTAGTTAAACCTATATGCAGCATTTGCATTACATACAGCACTCGTGGTAAAATATTCATCTTGAACAAATTGATCCGGCCAAGCCAGGACACCGGAAGCTCTCTCCAGCGGCGTAGCTCCTCCTCCAGAATTTTAATAAGTGGAACACAATTAAGGCAGTAGAGGGAGCCCAGATCTCCTCCCACTTGTATACCTAAATATTTAAAAGAAGTCGTGACTCATCTCAACCCCCATGTCCCATTTCTTATTCCCTCCCCCATTTCCACCCAGAGCATAAAGTACAGTTACGTAAGAACTTACCGTAACAGTAGATCTTCGAGAACAGCTCTTGCAGCAGGTTACACCATTACGACTGAAGCCGCAGGCGTCAGGACCCCACGGAAAAATTCTAGCTAGCTATCTTCAGCGAGGACACCCAGCGTCAGTCCCGCCTCCGCGGCAGGTGTGGTACATAAGAGGGGGTCCCGCCAGATTCTCTGTTCTCCGCGGAGACTCCCCGCCACAGGATGACATAAGAGGGAGACCGAGGATCCACCGACAGAAGAAGATAAGGAGGAAATTCCTAAAAGAAAAGGCAAAGCCATGCCTCCTCCAAGGGGAAGGTGGGCGGGAAGGTACCTGCTGCAAGAGCTGTTCTCGAAGATCTACTGTTCACGGTAAGTTCTTACGTAACTGTACTATCTTACTTCGAGACACAGCTCTTGCAGCAGGTTACACCACTAGGACTGATTCCCAAGCAGTAACGCTGCCAGAAATTCCGGGAGGAGGAAAATAGGAAATAAATTCCAGGTCCTGAACCTAGGACAGGAGACTCTGTAGCACCGCCAGGCCGAAACCAGCCCTTCGCCGAGAGGCGATGTCCAGGCTATAATGCCTGATAAAGGTATGCACAGAACTCCAAGTGGCTGCAGCACATATAGCAGAGGTGGAGACGTTTCTGAGTGCTGCAAAGGAGGTGGCCACATCTCTAGTAGAATGACCCCGGACTGTGCCCGGGAGGGGCTTTTGTTTTATACCATAACAGTAAGAAATACACTGGACAAGCAAGCGAGATAGGGACTGTTTGGATACGGGTTGGCCCATCATTCTCTCAGAGAAGGAAACGAAAAGCTGCTCAGAACTACGAAAAGATTTAGTTCTGTTGAGGTAATACCTCAGGCTGCGGTGAACATCCAGGGTGTGAAGCAGAGCCTCTCCTCTATTCGAGTAACTCGGGAAGTAGACCGGAAGGTCAATATCCTGGTTCAGAGTGAGTGAAGAGACCACCTTAGGCAAAAATTTAGGGTTCGTCCTCAGGGATACTCTGTCGTGGTGGAAAACTAAATAAGGCTCTTTGCACATAAGAGCGTGAAGTTCAGATATTCTTCTTGCCGAAGTAACAGCAACTAAAATCAACGTTTTCCACAACAGAAAACGTAGCTCGCAATCCGCGGCAGGTTCAAAGGGGGGGAGCGTGAGCTGTTCCAGGACAAAGAACAGATCCCATGGAGGCACAGGGTCCCTAATAGGAGGCCTAAGGTGTAACACTCCCCTAAGAAATTCCCGAGAGGTGTCCAACTGAGCCACTGTACGATGTCCCACCGGGAGGTGATAGGCCGAAATGGCACAGAGGTGCACCTTAATAGAGGAGTAGGCTAGACCCGAATGAAAGAGGGAGAGCAGATAATCCAAAATTACTCCCACAGGACAACCTAAAGGGGAATAATTGTGTGCTCGCGACCATAAACAAAAACGGCGCCATTTCATGGTGTACGTCGCATGCGTTGCCGGCTTTCTGGCTGCAGAAAGAACCTCTGCAACCTCTTGCGAGACCCTGTGATGCAAGATGGCTATGTCTCTAGGAGCCAAGCATGCAGGTTCAATGAACGTAAGTCCGGATGGACAAGTGAACCTTTCTCCTGAGACAGGAGGTGGGAGCTGAGCGGCAACGGGAGCGGGGGTTCCCGAGATAGTTGCACCAACAAAGGGAACCAGATCTGTCTGGGCCAGGCAGGGGCCCAGGATCATGAGTGCGTGCTCCCTGCGCAGTTTGAGAAGAACTCTCTGGATCAACGGGAAGGGAGGGAAAGCGTAGAGGAATCTGTTCGCCCAGGAGAGGGATAATGCGTCTCGCCAGAAAACACCAGGCCCTGGATCTAGCGAGCAAAAATTGGGCAGTTTTGCGTTGGATGGGGATGCGAACAAGTCTAGTTCTGGAATTCCCCACTGAAGAAACAGATCCTCTGCTACCTCTTGAAGAAGTTCCCACTCGTGGACTCTGGCCTGGGATCGACTCAGGCCGTCTGCAATCGTGTTGTCCACCCGGGAACGTGCACAGTGATCAGATTTGCACACGTGGAGATTACCCAATCCCACCCTCCATGGCCTCCTGCAAAGGGGTAAGAGTGTCGCCTCCTTGTTTGTTGAGGTAATACATCACCGTGTTGTCTGTCTGAAGCAGAAGAGTACAGGTGGGATTACTGACTGAAAGGCCTGCAGGACATAGAGAACCGCTCTCATCTCTAGGACGTTGATATGTAGATGAGCTTCCATCGGGGTCCACGTACCCTGGGACTTTACCCCGTCCAGGTGTGCCCCCCACCCAAGACCTGAGGCGCCCGTGGTGAGGGTTACCTCCAGGGACGGCGCTACGAACGGGACGCCCGTGGAGAGCGACCCTGGGACTAGCCACCACTGCCAGTCTCGAATCACGGAACTCGTGATTCTGACCGGATGCTGCAAGTGGTCTTGCCTTTGGTCCCATTGCACTTTGAGCATCCACTGAGTTACCCGCATGTGGAGCCTTGCGAAAGGGACAGTAGGAATGGCCGCAGCCATGTGTCTGAGCAAGCGAAGGACCGACCTGGCAGGTACGATCTTGTTTGACGATAAACCCTTATGAGGGATCTGGACGCTGCCGCTCTGTCGTCCGGAAGAAAAGCTCTTCCTGAACAATGTCCAGTACTGCGCCTATAAACTGCAGTTTCTGCAGTGCACCAGGAGAGACTTCTCGTAATTTATGAGGATGCCCAGAGACTGGAACAGGTCCTGGGTGCTCTGAACCGCATGTAGCAACGCCTCTCTGGAGGCAGCCATGAGAAGCCAGTCGTCCAGGTACGGGAACACATAATGGCCCTGTCTCCTCAGAGACGCTGCCACGACTGCCATGCACTTGGTAAAGACCCTTGGTGCGGATGACAGTCGAACGGAGGAGCTCGGAACTGAAAGTGGTGGTGAGGAAATTCAGCGCAGGAACCTCATGTGCGCTTGAGCTATGGAAATGCAGGATGCGACCCTGTATGTCTAGAGACGCTAAAAGGCGCCTGTTTCAGCATGGGAATAAGACCGAAGAGTCACCATGCGGAATCTCTTGTAGGCGCATCGACACGTTGAGGTAGCTGAGGTCCAGAATCGGATGGAGGTCCCTGTTTTGGAACCAGGAAGAAGTGGAATAATATCTTGTCCCCTCTGGTTCTCCGGAACGTACTCTATCGCTCCCTTTCGCAGGAGCGCGAGTACTCCTTGCCAGATCAAAGCTTTGTGCTGACCCAGATACCGGGAGAGCAAAGGAGGCCTCAAGGGTAGCTTTCCTACGAATTCTATAAAGTGGCCTAGACTGACCAACTGAAGAACCCACCTGTCGGTGGTTATAGCCTGCCATCCCAGCAGGAAGTTTGCAATGCGACCCCCGACCATGATTTCCCGTTGATTCTGAGGAGCGGGGGCCGGAAAGGAGTCAGGCTGTGGCGGCAGATGGGCCCGCTGGCTGGGCCGGCTTAGGAACGCTGACCTCGCTGGCGGGCTGTTTCCCTGGGCTCTACAGAAGCCGGAGCCCCTCTGATGTGTAGCGGAGCGGGGCTGCTGCCTCTGCGTCCGCTCACGAAAACGGCTTTGGTTCCTACGAAAGGAACCAAGCTTGGGTCGGTACATGGCCTGAACCGACCTTACCACCTTCCCGGCCTCTTGAAGTCTGGTAATGATCTTTTCCGAAGGATTACCAAACAAGACTTCTCCCTCAAAAGGAGCGTCCATAATATTCTTCTGGACGTCCGAGGTAAAACCAGAGCTGCTCGGGCCGATGAGTCCGCGGAGTCGTACGTGGCTCATAGCACTTGGGTCCCGACGTCTGAACCCGTACGGAGGAGCTGAAGCATCTCCTCCTTCTGCTCACCTTCAGGCAATTTTTCAGCCGTTTCCAGACCCTGTTCCTAGAAAGCATTCTGGAACTGAACCATGTGGGTTAAATAGTTCAAGGATCTGATGGCGCAGGTAGCGGAAGCATACGTTCGCCTACCCAACGCGTCCAACTGCTTGGACTCTGGGTCCGGTGGCAGGGTGCTCAAATGTTGCGGCCTCTGTGACCGGTCATATGAGGCTGTGATGACCAGAGAATCGGCCTGAGGCTGCTGCGTCAAGTACTGGTCTTCCTTAGGAGCCCTGTACAAGCAATCAGCTTTTTTCGGCATCGCCGGGAATATCTTCCACGCTGCCCTGGTGACGTCCACAAATGTGTCCACCAAGGGTGGTACCACCACAGGCTTGGGGTCCTTCTGCCGAAGATATTTGGCGAGGCATATCCTTTCGGGGTCTAGCTCTTCTGCATCCCATCCCATGTTCTCTTGTATATGTCTCATAATATCAAGGAACGAAGGATCATCCAGAGGAGATTTAGGCATCTCACGTGGGTCCGGAGAAGGGGATCTAGAGGAAGAGTAGTCTGATCCCGTGTCCTCCGTCGAAGGCGAACGTCGGTGTCTCCTGGATCTCTTGGGGCTGGGTGATCCAGAAGAAGATTTCGACGGAGGTCTCCGTTTTTCTGGTTTCCCCTTGGGAGAGGATCTAGGCTCCCGGGGAGAAGGTAAATGGCCTGCCGACCCCGATGGCGAAGGGAGTGCAGGAACCGGAGGAGGAGGAACAGTGGGAACCATGTCCTTCTTTATGGTGTCCCACCAGTAGGTGAAGAGGTCCTTCACTTCTGCTAAAGAAAGGCCAACGACCCGGGCGCCCGGCGAGCTCGTCGGTCCCAGCGTCGGCTCCACAGGGGGCTCTGGTAATGGCGAGGGTTCCCTGGGAGTTTCGACGAAACCGGGTTCGCCCGTCTGGTCCTCGGGCTGCGTTAAGTCCTCCTCAGTTAAAGTCTCCTGACCGACGTCGGTCAGAGGCGTCAGGGCCCTCTTCTCAGGAGGAGCGGACGTCGGTCCCCCTACCGGCGTCCGCTGAGGTGTTGGTTTGGCGGACGGTCGTCTGGCCGACGGCGGCTCCAGGGAGGTATGACACGCGGCCGACGACGGTCGTGCCGGCGTCGAGTCCACAGGTCTCTTTAAGGGCGTGAGCTCCAGTGTCTTGCGAGGAGGTACAGAAGACGACCTGACGGGTACCGAAAGGCGGGAACCCGACTTGTGATGATGATGGTGGCGCTCCCCGGACTTCGCCAAGACCTTGGAGGAAGAAGACGAGGACGGCCTGGCGGACTTGGCCTGAGAAGAAGGCTTCCTTACCGCAGCCGGGGGAGGCTGAGAGCTGGCCCTGGAGGGAGAGCGGTCGGACCTAGAACTGGAGCTGCATGACTCCGAAGCCCTGGAAGGGGCCTTCTCCCTTCGTTTCTCCGCGTGCTTGTGGGATTTTTGAGAAGAAGATTCTCCCTTGGAGGACATGGTCTTCAGCTTTTCCTCCAACAAAAAAGCCTGAAGGGCCTTCTGACGTCGGATCCGGGTACGACTGTTGAACCCCTGGCAGAACGAGCAGGCCTGGGTATCGTGGTCTGGGCCCAGGCACCTAATGCAGGCTGTGTGGGGGTCCTTGAAGGGGATCTGTTTCCCGCAAGCACACTTGGAGGAGTGACCAGAGGTCGGAGAGGACATCAGCAAAGGTCTTGCTTGAAGAAAATCGAATTTCTCGAAGAGAAGCACTAAACCACGAGTCGCGCGCTAGACTGTAACCGAAGGGTCGAGACAAGCAAGTCAACGACGGGAAAGAACTGGGGAATCTGGCGGGACCGCCCCCTTATGTACCACGCCTGACGTCGGAGGCGGGACCGACGTCGGGGGCGGTCCCCGCTGAAGATAGCTAGCTAAAATTTTTCCGTGGGGTCCTGACGCCTGCCGGCATCAGTCCTAATGGTGTAACCTGCTGCAAGAGCTGTGTCTCGAAGTAAGATCCTCAGATTTACTAAAATTTATTTTATAACCTGAGAAGGTAGTAAAGGTCTCTATCAGGTTCAACAGTGGCGGGACGGACCCAACTGGTTCCGATACATACAGGAGCATATCATCCGCATACAGTGTAACCTTATGGGATCTACCAGACTTTCCTACTATCCCCTTTATACCCGGGTGTTTCCTTATCCCTACCACCAATGGCTCAATAGCCAGGGCAAACAATAAAGGGGAGAGGGGGCACCCCTGTCGCGTACCTCTAAACAAGGGAAACTGTTCCGTTAGTAAGCCATTAGCCAAGACCCTAGCCATTGGTGCAGTATATATATTCCGGATCATCCCCACAAAGCCATCCCCCAGACCACAACGTGATAATACCTCTATGAGATACTCCCACTCTATGCATTCGAAAGCCTTCTCTGTGTCCATGGAGGGCACCGCCGTGCCCTCCACCTGCCGAGAGGCCAACCACACCACATTCAGCAGCTTGCGTATACTGTGATAGGAGTATCGGCCACGAATAAAGCCCATCTGACCTGGGCGAACAAGATCAGATAGGAGCCGATCCAGGCGCATGACTAATACCTTTGCCAGAATCTTGGCATCACAATTTAAAAACAAAATTGGCCTATATGATGAGTATTCCTGCGGGTCCTTCCCAGGCTTATGTACCAGGCATATAACTAATATGTTAAAGGAGACAGGACGTACCCCCCCTCCCAATACTTCTGAGAACACTCCCTGTAGGGCAGCAACCACTTGCTCCTACATAGTCTTATACTCAGAGGGGAACCTGTCTGGTCCACTCGCCTTTCCCTTCTTTAGGCTCTGTATAGCTTGCTTAATTTCACTTTTGGTGATTGCCCTTCCCAATTGTTCCCTCTGCTTTTCCGTAATCTGTGGCAGAACTACCCCAGACAGATAATCTTTGGCAGTATCCAGCTTGCCTCTGCATTCTGTCTGATATAGTTTTTGATAAAACGGTTTAAACTGTTCTTTGATTAATTTGGTATCCTAAGTAACTGTCCCTTGATTATTTTTAATCCCAGATATATATGGGTGGGGTCTTTTTTCCCCCCTTTATTAGGCGGACCAAAAGTGGCCCTAGTTTATTGCCCCATTCAAAGAATTTGTTCCCGGCAAAGAAACAGGCCATTCGGGCCTCTCCCAATAGAAAGGTATTAAGTGCTTTTCTGGCTGCAGTTAGCTCCCTAAAAATTCTCTCGGAGAAACCTCGAGCAAGGGCTCGCTCCAGGAGCTTCACTCTTTGCCCCAGTTCCTCCCTCTTATCCTCTTTTTCCCCTTCATATATTTAGTAACATAACTAATAACGGCCCCACTTAACGCTTTACCTGCGTCAAAAAAAAAAAAAAAAAGTCCAGCAGAATTTACCGAGCCCTCATCCATTTCCTGATATAGCTTCCACTGCTGTTTGATGTATTCCAGGAATTATTTGTTGCCCAACAGGTATTTAGGGAACTTCCACGACCCCCCCCCCCCCAGCTTACAGACCAATATAACCATTGAGTGGTTTGATAAAAGGATTGGGCTATGATGAACTCTCTGAATTCTATCAGACCACTCCCTAGAAATATAAACATAATCCAACCTGGACCAAGTTTTGTGGGGGTTAGAAAAAAATGAGAATTCCTTCGCTCCATGGTTGGCTGACCTCCAGCTATCTATCAAATCCAGGTCCACTATTCCCTCTAACCATGCCCTTAGCCCTCCAACTGAATTGGTTTTTGAATTCCCCATACATATGCTGAAATTTAATCTCTCCCCCCCATGCACTCTTCTATTTATTATGCATATTGTTACTGCCTTTGCATGTATATATTGTTCTTGTGGGTATGTTTTTTAATCGTACTTATGTATATGGTTATAATGTTCTGTCTTTTTAATCAAATAAGAAGCAATTTAGCTGACTGATGATGTCATGATGATGCAATCATTTGCACTTGTATATAAAGCACTTTGAATGCCCTAGCCTTTGAGAAAGGTACCAGGCTGGACCAGAAATGTGTCCTTGTTTTAAACATATAAATAAATGTCTTCTTTTTTGAAAATACCACAACATCAGTATCGTATGTGGTGGCGAGTGCCCAGATTTACTGTGTAACCATGAATTTTTGTTTATGAGCACCACAGCCTTGTGTGCACTCTGCTTCTCAGTCTACTGGTTATTCCATGGATCATATAAACCCTGAAAAAAAATATTCTGCAGTTTATATTAAATTCTGCAGAATGTTTTTTGGAATCCTGTGGAATTTGAAAACAAAAATCTGAAAAGCATTTTGGAACAGTCCCTGCTCATTAGTTTGTCTGCTAGAGCTTTACCATAAAAATCAAAAGAGGTAAATCCCAACCCCCCCAATCCAGCTCAGCACCACCACCACTACCCAACCCTAAGAACCTAGAGTCTCTTTATTTGAAATATTTTTATCAGGTCTCCTATTGTTCAGCGATCCTCATCCTTCTAATTTCACCGTCGGGCCTGTATTCCGGTTTCTTGTCCCAGAAGTGCTTTGAGCACAGCCACACAAAGCACTGCTGGAATAAGAAACCGGCATTCTGGCCTAGCGGTAAAACTAGAAGGATGAGGATCACTGTACAGTGTGGTAGCCACTAAAAATATTACTCATTCAGATCTGGTGGTCTTGGGAACTCTCAGGCTGGGTGGGAAGGGTGATGGGAACGAGATGGATGGGGTGGATTTTTTTTTTACTTTCTAATACTAACAGCTCAGGAGTTAATTGACAACCTTCTCTGGTTTGTAGGTCCTAGTCCAGAAAAGTACAGTTACATAAGAACTTAATGTAGCAGCAGAGCTTCGAGAGAGGCTCTTGCAGTAGGTAATAACCTTGAGGACTGCGCCCCCTGGTGTTAGGACCACATGGAAACATTTGCTAATAGTGTCTGATGGGGGACCACCCACCAGACGTCACGTGACGGACGTCAGCATGACCCGATATAGTGGACGGTCCCCACGCTCGCCTTCCAGTTCTCTTGCCAGAGATCTCCAAGAAGGAGCGACTAGAGGATGGAAAAGAGGCTCCTGGAGCCCAGAATGAGCTCATAGAAAAAGAGCAACAAATAAAAATTGGGGGAGGGAAGGAAAAAGGTTACCTACTGCAAGAGCTTCACTTAAAGAGCTACTGTTACAGTAAGTTCTTACATAACTTTACTATCTTACTTTGAAAGGGCTCTTGCAGTAGGTAATAACCTTGAGGACTGAGTCCCAAGTAGTGTAATCAGAAGAAAGAAGTGAAACAAGAGAAGCAGGAATGGATCTGTGAAGGCACAAAAATCAGGACAGGAGACCCCAGAGAACAGCTAGGTCAAAGCCTGCCCTGCGCCTAGAGGCAATGTCCAGACTGTAATGCTTTGTGAAAGCATGGCCAGAACTTCAAGTAGCCGGGGCACAGATGTCAGTGGCAGATACATTCTTGAAACAAGCAGTAGAGGCAGCCATGCTTCTAGCAGAATGCCCCTTAACCCCCCGGGGTCTAACCATATTTCTGGTAACAGAAAACAATACAATTTGCCAACCATTTGGATAAACATTGCTTGGAAACTGCGGTAGTCCTCATAGATAGCTTTATAGCCTCTACCAGGACCTGAGCCACTCTGGAAGAGACGCCAAATTATGAAGCAGCTATGTCCTGAGGTGCACATGTGAAGGTGAAGGGATTTAAGCCCTAGATGCCTCTCTCTCTTGAGTCAGGAGATCTTGGCAGAGGATCCACCGCTAGCTGCTGAAGAATACATGGACTGCATGGTACGGACGGCCTTACCGGAGAGTCCTGCAATCTATTAATGATTCGCTCAGTTTCTTCCCCGAAGAGAACGGAGCCTTAAAGGGCATGTCGAGGATGTTAGACTGAACATCTGGCACGAACCAAGAAACCCGGAGCCAGGAATGGCACTGGAGATAAGATGCCTGTAGCCGCTGCCCTTGCTGAGGTGTCCGCAGAGTCGGAGGCCGAGCGGAGCATATGCGTGCCCATGTCTGACCCGGTTTTAAGTAATTTTGCAAGTTCTGCCTTTTGAGAGCAGTCGGGCACTCCTTGCAATATGTCCAGACCTTGTTCCCAAAGGGCATTTTGGAACTGGACCATGTGAGTCAGGAAGTTTAAGCTCCTGATGCTGCAGGTGGCAGATGTGTACACCTTCCTGCCCATTGAATCCAACTGCTTGGACTCCCTCTCCAGAGGCTGCGTGCTCAGATGTTTGGGCCTCTGTGAACGGTCATGAGTGGCTGATATAACCAGAGAGTCAGCGATAGGTTGTACAGCCAAAAAAGGGTGTTCCTTAGGGGCCCGGTGCAGCCGATCCACCTTTTTTGGGATGGCCGTGGTCGAGTGAGGTCATCGTCAAGTGGCCTGCACGATGTCCTCGAAAGTATCCACCAAGGGAGGGATAACGACGGGTTAAGGGTCTTTCTGTCAGAGGTGCTCGGCAAGTCTCATTAATTCGGGGTCCAAATCCTCCGTATGCCAACCCATGTTGGCTTGAATGCGCCTCATGACTTCAATGAAGGACAGGTCATCCGGAGGTGATTTAGGCAGATCCTCAAGTTGATCAGATGGGGGGGGTTTGTAGGATGTCACAGAGGAGGCTGTCGTGTGGTAGGAATCTGTAGAGGAGATAAAGGGAGATCTGTGTCTTCTGCGCTTGTGTCTGAACCGATCAGGGCTACAGACGCTTGAACTCCTAGAGTTGGATCTGCGGCACCTTCTTTTCTCTGTCCATTTCCTCAGCTTCTCCTGAGGCAGACGTTTTCCCCTTTCCTCATCAGAGGGAGGTTGAGGAGGAACCTCTTTAACCAGCATTGGAATTTCCTCTGCCAGGGTCAGTACCGGGTCAGGGTTTATTGGAGTGATTAGTGTAGGTGGGACCGGTAGGCTATCCGGCCTAACAGTTTCCCACCAATGGGGAAAAAAGGTCCTTGACCTGACTGAGGTTAAGTTTTGCTGAAACTGGCGCTGGGTCTGGCGGTGGCTCCGAAGGTCCTACACCGGTACCGATGTCCATCCTGTCCGGCGTTGGTGGTCCAACTGGTGGGGACGCCGGTGTGTCCTGGTTGTCGGGGCTGTCGTCAGGGCTGAAGAACACCATGGACGGTGTCTGATCTGCGGCGTCTGGGTGTCATTCCCTCTAGTGTCAGACCTAGGCAAAGAAGCCGGGGGTGACTGTGTCTTGGCAGGAGGCAGCACAGGTGCCTTGGGGGGACCTTCGGCAGGCGTGCGCTGGGGAGTCTCTGACGCTAGATTAGCAGGTTTGTCCAACAGACGCTTGTCCCACGATGGAACATGGCACTTGTCTGAGGCCTTGTGGACATGCTTCTGCGGGAGGGAGGAAGACCTCCTCACTGGTGGGCCCGACGATTTTGCCTTCTCCCGGTGGTTGGCGCTACATAAAAAGGCCGACCGGGGGGCAGAGTGGGACTTACCTGGGTAACAACAAGGCTGAAGGCTTGCTCTTGATGAGGTGAGGGGTGGCTAACTGTCCCGAAGGCTTCTCCTTTGCAACTGGTGCTCCGGAGGAGGCTGTGGGCGTGACCACAGTGAGGCGGGAGTCGTGGACTGACGAACCCGATCTGGAGGCGGCATGGGATCCAGAGGAGGACCTATCTTTGTCCCTGTCCCACTCTCTATGTTTGTCTTTCGGCTTAGGGATGTGATGCTTCTCCGAAGATTTGAGGGCACAGCGGGGAGAATCCCCCTCAGAGGACAAATCCCTCTGCATGGCTGCTAGTTGCTGCTGAGCCAAAAAAGCCTGGAGGGACTTTTGCCAGTGAATGTGGGTTCAGTTTTTGAAAGCCTGACAGTGGGAGCAGGACTGAGTGTCGTGGTCCAGGCCTAGAAAGACAATGCAGGCCGTCTCTGTCCTTAGAAGGTATTTGTTTTCCACAGGCACACTTATTTGTGTGTCTGGACAGGGTAGTCGACACGCAGATGAAGAAAAGGATTGAAAAAGATATACTGGAGTCATAGAAAATTCTTACTAACGGTCGAATTGGCGAGGGAGAGCTGTGGAGCTAACGTTCTTGCGTCGACAGCGGGAAAGAACTGGAGCACGCTGGGACCACTTCCCTTTTATACCATGTGGGACGTTGGGGGAGGGGCAGACGTCTGGATGGGCGGTCCCCGCCAAGTACTGCTGGAAACAGTTTGCCGTGGGGTCCCGACACCAGCTGGCGCCAGTCCTGTATGTGTTACCTGCTGCAAGAGCTTCCTCTCGAAGTAAGATGAAGCAGAAATCAAACTTGGCAAGGCCAAAATGGGGCAATCAGAACCGTGTGGTCCCCTTTCGCTTGGAGTTTGAGCAGCACTCTCTGCAAGACCGGAAAGGCAGGGAAGGCGTACAAAAATCTCCATGTCCAGCAATGAGATAGTGAGTCTCGCCAAAAAAACACCGTGGCCAGGAGAGATCAAGCAAAACTTGGGTAGTTCTGCGTTATATGAAGAGGCAAACAGATTCAGTTCCGGCCGACCCCGCAAGTCGAAAATGTGGTCGACCACCTCTTGCTTTAGCTCCCACTCGTGGGCTCTTACTCTTGTGTGGCTGAGACTGTCTGCTAGGATGTTTTGCACGCCCGGGACATGAACTGCTATGAGGCGAATCTGATGCATGGCTGCCCAGTTTCACACCCGCTTCACCTCCCTGCAGAGAGGATACGAGCAAGTGCCTCCTTGTTTGTTGAGGTACCAAAGTAAACACACACATATTATCCAACTGAACCAATAGTGTGCCCTGGTGGAGCAAGTTCTGGAACACTTGAGGGGTGTACAGAACCACTCTCATCTTCAACACATGTATGTGTAGGGAGAGCTCTAACTGGGACCACTGACCCAGAGTTTTGTGGTTTCCTAAGTGAGCACCCCAACCCATCCCAGATGCATCTGTGTCGGAGTGGACTGGAAAGGGACCCCTTTGGTTAGATTGGTGAAATCCTGCCACCGTAAGAAATCCCTCTGCATCGAATCGCAGACCATGACCACATGGTCCAGGTTATCCAGCCTGTGATCCCACTGTGCCCTGAGCATTCACTGCGAGATTCGCGTGTGGAGCCTGACTAAAGGAACGATGGGGATGGCTGCTGCCACAAGGCCCAGCAGATAAAAAATGTACCTGGCTGAGACCATCCTGCTGGAGGCTACCAAATGTGCCAGTGTCTGCAAAGTGTCAAGGAAAGCCATACCCTGTACTGTATATCCATGACAGGAAAGCCATACTCTGTACTATATATCCATGACAACTTCAATGAATTGAAGGTGTTAGGAAGGGGCAAGCTGGAATTTTTGGAGGTTCACAGTGATCCCAACCTTTGTAAAAAGATCCAGGGTAGCAACGAGGGAGAGTTTCAGCTGCTCCCTCAACAGGGCTGATAGGAGCCAGTCGTCGAGGTAGGGGAACACACAGTGATCCTGACGCCTCAGGGCCGCTGCCACTACTGCCAGGCACTTGGTGAAAACCAGAGGTGCCGAGAACAGGCCAAAGAGGAGGGTCTTGAATTGGCAATGGTCCTCCTGAAAGCCGAATCGGAGGTATCGGCGATGGGCCTAAAATATCGGCATATTTATTTATTTATTTTATTTATTTGTGAAATCAGTTTACAACCTTTGAGCCAGAGGCTCGTTTCCAAAGGTACCTCATCACATTAAAGACATACACAGAGTTTTAGGTTACATAACATAGGTTTTGCTAAAAACAGGTGTTCATCAGAGGCGCCACGTCACACTGAGGTCAGACAAAATACATTTAGGTTACAGGGTACAAGTAATTGAGAACAGGTGTTACACAAGTTGGTATCAAAAATTGAGCAATCTAATGGGCATACAATGAAACTGCTGGCACTGGCCAGGTTAGACATAGGTACGGTGTACCGGGAAGAGGTGGTGGGAAGGGTTAAGTGGAGAGCCGCCCGGTGGGCGTTGTCATGAGGAGTCGAGGTGGAGGCTACCTTCAGAGACAGGAGCAGCTACGAGTATTGAAGAGTTGGTTTCGAAGGATGGTTTTGAACTTGGAGATGGTGGTGGCATTGGTGATGGGAGCAGGGAGAGAGTTAAACCAGGATGGGGCTCTGTAGCAGAAGGACCTCTGGCCACGGCTGGTTCTTGATCTGGGGACCATTAGAGTGGTCTTGTTGGATGACCGTGTTGCAATAGTGGGTGGGATCCGGTGGATGGATGCCGTCACCCCAGGAGGGGAGAGCCCGAGTAGGGTTTTTTTTTGTGAGGAGGCAGGTTTGATATCGGAGCCGTTCATCCAGGCTAAGGAGTTTAGCCTTGTCATACAGCTGACAGGTGTGTGAGAGCCTGGGGGCACCAGTAATCAATCTGCAGGCTTTAGTGTTAGTGGCGGATGTTAGGGCATCAATGTGGTTGTGAAATGTGAGGGTTGAGTTGAAGGTAACCCCAAGGTATTTGTAGGAGCAGACTTGTTCCAGTGGCTGTTTGGTACTAGGAAGGATATAGAGTGGGTGGTTGCTAGCTTTGTTTTGGGGGTGGGAAAAGAGCATAGCTTTGTTTTTTTTAAGATTGATGCCGAGTCTGCGCTCCTAAACCAGGCTTGGCATTATTGAAAGACTGCTGTAGGGTGTCCTGAAGGGAGACGGGATTGCGGTGGGTGGCAAAAACGACAGCGTCATCTGCATACAGGAGAATTTTGCCAGGGCATGCACTGGGCAGGGTGTTCAGATAGAGTGAGAAGAGAAGGGGGCCCAGGATGGAGCCTTGGGGGACCCCAGAGTGAATGGGATGGGTATCAGAGAGTATCCCATTGATTTTAACACACTGTGATCGAGTAGCTAAATAGCTTGTGCACCATGCTAGGGGGCCAGCCGAGAGACCAGTGTGGCAGAGAGCATTCAGCAGAAGAGGGTGGGAGACGGTGTCGAAAGTCTTTGAGAGGTCGATGAACACTGCACCAGCTAGGAGCTGGTATCCAGGGAGGAGTGTAGGAAGTTGGAGAATTCAATTAGTGCAGTGCTGGTACTATGACCAGCACGGAAGCCATGTTGCTCTGGGCATAAGATGCTATGCTTAGCCAGATATTCAGTGATTTGAATGGCCACCACTTTCTCCAGGGCTTTGGGGGATGGAGATTGGCAGTAGTTGTTGTGCAATAACCCCTCGTCCCCTTTATGAATGGGTGTGATTATGGCTGTTTTCCAAGCCGTGGGAAATTGTCCCAGGCAGAGCGATCGGTTAATTAGGCTGGTGAGTGGGGCAAGGACTTCATCTAGCACCAGCCTGAGGATACTGGGGTCCAGTGAGTCACTGCCGGGACTGTTGCTATTCAAAGCTTTGATTAGGATGGGTCTGGCTTCCCGGGCAGAAATCTTGCGCAGGTGGAAGCTGGGGTGCTGGAGGACAGGGGGAGGTTGTTTGGGGGGAGGGTCAAAGAAATTACCAGGGAGGACTGAGCTAAGGTCAGTGAAAGCGGTGTTGAGCCAGTTAGCTATGGTGGCAGGCTCGGTGGCGGTAGTGCCATTGCTAGTGAGCTGGGATGGGGCAGGGGAGCGTGATTTTCCATTTAGTTGTTTAATATTATCCCAGAAAGTCCGGGCCGAGCCCCAGGAGGAGGTAAGGGTGGCCTGGTAATGGTCGGCTTTGGCTTTCCGGATGGCCCAAGAGCACTTATTCCGGGCTGCATTGTAAGCCTGCCTATCAGACAGCCGACCCGTTTCAGTGGCAAGGTGCTAGACGTTATCCTGATTTCTCAGTAACTGTAGAAGGGCAGGGCTAACCCAGGGTGCATTCTGCTTTTTGGATCGGATTTTGGTGAAGGGTGCAAAGAGATCACAAGCCATGTTGAAGGTGTGTGTGAAGAAGGCGAGGGCAGTGTCAATGTCGGTTGCATGATGAATGGGGGACCAGTTTATCTGAGTGAGGAATAGTTTAGGTTTTTTGCAGCCCACCAGGGCGGAGGCGCCTACGGAGGGTGGTCTGGGATTGGGGACTGCCCAATGAAATAGGATAGGGGAGTGGTCACTTAGGGATTCTGGTAGGACCTGGATGTTTTGGATTTTTTGGGGTCGGTTGGTGATAACAACATCCAGAAGGGTGCTGGTTCCTCTCTTAGGGTTTATTCCAGTGGGCTGGGTGACGAGTTGTGTCAGGTCTTGGGCGGCAAATGAGTCTCTAATCGTGGAAGAGGAGGTGCTGAGCCAATTTACGTTAAGGTCCCCAACTAGGATTTGTTCCGCCTTATGGTGGAGGGAGGCCAGATAGTCAGTTAAAGATACCAGGGCCGGGTGCTGGTTTTGCACGTAGGCATTCTGCGTATCCAGAGCGCAGAGCCACTGTCCCTCGTGCAGTAGAGGCAGCAGACCTGGGAGGGTCAGCATTCGAAATCTCATACTCTATGTACAGGTTTAGAGCACTGAGGTCCAAAATGGGACGCAAGTCTCCCATCTTTTGGGGGGGATCATGAAGAAGTGGGAGTAATATCCCTTTCCTACCTGGTTGGATGGGATGGGCTCTATTGCTTCTTTTTGTAACAGAGCCTTGATTTCCTCCCTTAAGAGAGGAATGTGCACCTTTGGACAGTGGGACACTACTGGGGGCCTGTTTGGAGGTTTTTCCAGAAACTCCAGGGTGTAGCCCTGTCCTATCAACTTAAGGATCCATAAGACAGTGGTTACTGCCCGCTACCCTGGCAGATGACTGGCGAACCTTCCGCCCACCAGCTCCCCCAATGGATATGTACAGTTGTGGGGGGTGTTAGGGAGAGCTGCGCCAGAAGCTCTCTGGGCCTTTGCAGGAGGGACAGCTGTGGCCGATGGAGCCCGTTTGGGCTGACACCTGGTCTGCTGCAGTTTCATCTGGTGACGGAAAGGCTTTTTGGCCTAGAATTTAGGGTGGTACATAGTGTGGATCGACCTGAGAGCCTTGCCCTTATCATTATCCTGCAGGGTAGTGATGATGTCTTCAGCATCATCCCCAAAGAGGACTGAACCCTCTGAAGGAGCATCCAGGAAGGCCACTTGCACATCCTGTGCCAGACCAGACACCCTTAACCAGGAGAATCTCCTGAGGCTAACCGCTGTAACAGCATCCCTGGCCGAGGAGTCCACAACATCGTAGGTGGCCCTGAGAGAATGTCTGCATGCCACTTTGGTGGACCTAACGGAGTCTGCCAGAATGGATACAGACTCAAGAGTCTTGCAGTGGCTCAATGGCTGGCTCCAGCTGATTAAACAGTGATTTTTGGTAGACCACTAAGGGACGCGTGGCCAATGTTGATGAAGAATAAAACTTTCTCCAAAATGAGTGCAGCTGTCTCGACTCCTTGTCAGTAGGAGAGGTGCTCATATACCTTAGCTTGTAGGACCTATCATGGGCAGCAGCAATTACCAGAGTCTGCCTTAGGATGGCCACTAAGGTGATCCTTCCCCTCTGGTGTCCGGTACGTCCTGTCGGCCTTCTTAGCTACCACCGGCACCGCCGGGGAGGAGTCAGAATCGGAGTCTGGATCTGAATCAGAGGACCAGACATCAGGTCGGGCTGGTTCCCGGGGTTCAGGAGGCACTCTCTCCTGAATCCAGCCTGACAACGGCTCTTTCTGAGGGTCCGGCGTCGGAGGACGTGTGGGTGTAGAGGCAGGCCTGGGCGGCTGGACCCCCGGGAACCTCTCGGAGAGGATGTTGACTATCCAGCTCTGACACGAGTTGGGCCTTGGTCTCAGACCAACAAGACTGGAGGATAGCTCCAAAGTCCGTTGGAGCCTGAGGCAGGTGGGGGCCTGCTAGACCGGTGGGTAACCCACAGGGAAACCCTGGCGAAGGGTAAGCTGGTGAATAGAATCCTGTCAGGGGATAGCCTGATGGGTTGTACGTCAGGAAATGTGGCGTTGGGTATCCAGACAGAGGGCCTGATGGGGGGGGCAACCTGACAGGGGGGGCACTGGTGGCCCTGATGGAAGGCCCTGGGGAGTCCCAAAACCCGAGCCCAAAGGGCTGGATCACATGTCGGACCGAGTGGTGGCAGACGTGGCGTTGGAATCGGAGTCTCTGTCGGGAAACCAGCGGCAGGGACCACTGAGGGTTACCTGGAACCTCCAACGATAGATCCGGAGGCAAGCTTGGAAAAGTGCCGCCAGACAGATGACCAACCCCTCCCCTCTTCTGTCTGGGGAGGGCAGAAGGAGCTCTTCCAATAGGAAGAAGGGGGAGGCCTGGTTGGGGAACCCCAACGGGAAGGGCTGAGCCAAATCCAGCAACTGTGCATCACCGGGGCCCTCGCCAGACCCTACTGCCAGACTGATTGGGTGGACATCAGCAGAACCAACACCTGGCTTATCGGCGATAGTGGTCGAGCAGACATTGGACGAGCAGATGCCCGACTTATCGACTAGTGCCGGGCGGCCACGGGGTCTCCAGAGCCTGAAAACACAGCCTGGGCCAATCGGTTGTCAAAGGGCCCGACAAGTGACTTATCGGCCCCGCCAGACACTGTAGACCTGCTGGTGGAAAGGGGCCCAAGTGCGGCAGAGGCCTCTGTCGATGCCGGGGCTCCTGCGGCCACCGTAACTAGTGGTGTCAGGGGGCCAAGGACTGCTCCTGAGGTGGGGCAGGCTTAGCCATGGCAGCAGACTTCCCGGAGGAAGAAGACCGCCGCTCACCCAAGGGGCTGCGGGTGGGAGGGGGACCTGTCCTGGGGTTTCTCCTTTTCCTTCTTCTTGTGCTTGGATTTTGGAGGTGAGGAGGAAGTGCTACAGAATTTTTGAAGCTCTTTTTCCATCGAGGCCATTCTTTGCTTAAGTAAGTGAGCCTCGAAGGCCAGCTGGCGGCGCTTCCATGTGGTCTGGTTGAAGCTATAACAGGCCTCACAATCTTTAACCTTGTGCTCCGGGCCTAGGCTGAAGAGGCAGAGAGTATGCGAATCTTTGTGCGGGAGTTGCGCACCACATGAAGTGCACATATTTTTATGCTTGACGTTAGACAACGACATGCACAAAACTAGGAAATACTGATAAATTGAAAAGAAAAAACGGATAACTCGTCCGATAAGCGGTCGAACTGCAGTGTACGATCTCCGCGAGGTCTGACATGAACAGGCAGACGGTGGAAAAGAACTGCAAGGTGGGCATGGGGATCGCCCAATATATAGTAACGCTGCTGTCCGTCATGAGACATCGGGTGGGCGGTCCCCCATCAGACACTGCTAGCTAAAGTTTCTGTGTGGTCCTGACGCCAGGGGATGCACTCCTCAAGGTTACCACCTTCTGCAACAGCCCTCACGAAGTAAGAGCAAACATTTTTCCTCTACCTGGGAGCTTGGAGGGAGGGTTGCTGACTGCTACCAAAGTCCCCAACTGCCACCGCAGAATTTCCATAGAAACAGGAAACTAATGCCGCAGAAGTTCTGCAGCAACAGGGGGACTTGCAGCAGAATTCAGACCCAAATTAATGCAGAAAAATCGGGGCCTTGACTTTAATGTTGAAAATGACTGGCATGACAGTGTACAAAACAGTGTTGCATGAAAAAGGAAAGTTGCTTACTGTAACTACAGATCTTCAAAAATGCCTTCTATATAGATCACCACTCTTTGCTCTTGTTAGTTTAATCCTAGCTTTGATTTCTACCAAAACCCATATAAACTGCAGAAATCAGCATTCAGAAAGACACCCAAAAGACCCAAATGGAGTATTTCTCCACTCCCCCCTTGGGGAAGGGGCAGAACCATAGACAAGAAAGTAGAAGGGATTGCGTGGGCTATAGCCCGTCAGGGAATCCCGGCCCTTCCTTAGGGGCACTAGGTTATATAGCCCATCAAGGGATCCCGGCCCTTCATTAAGGGGCATTTAAAAAAAATTCAAATCACACACAGAGGAACTCCCATGGATGTAAGGGCGCTTCCTCTTTCTTGTTTGGATCACTGAAAAAAGGTGCTCTTGAAGTGGTTAGTTGGGTTGGGGGGGGGGCACTAGGGCCAATGTTGGGTAGATAGGTTAGATAGGCGGGCTAAGTGGGCCTATATGCCTTTTTCTATCATTTCTAAATATAAAAATGCACAGGAAAACGCTATTTGGCTAGTGGCAACTTAGACACTGCTAAATGGTGGTTGCAGAGTGAATAACATTTTGTGACACAGCTGTTACCTAGTATTACTTGACATATGCACTGATGCAGTGCCTTACCTTCATCGCTGCTGTATTCCATTTCTGAGGTCCCAGGATTCTGCACAGATTCAAACATCTTCTTGAGTTCATTGTAAAAAGGGGGCATTTTTACAGAGGATACCTTCCCAGTCTGACAAAGCTGTACTGCTGTCAAATACTGCCTCTTAAGCACCTTCCATTTTGCCCGGCACTGAACGCTCGACTTTTTGTAGCCCCCTGCTTTCAGATGGTCAGAGGCCATTTTAAAGAATGCACCATTGCCTTTATTGGAGGGCGTGTACACATCCCACTGCTTCTTGGAAGAAATAAAATTCAGCAGACGAAGGGTTTCTTCGACAGTCCAAATCATCCGTGTCCGCTGAACGCTTGACAGTCTTACAACAGATTTTGTTCTCGAGTCTGTATCTTCATATCCCCACTGAAAGGAAAATAAACTATGAAAATGAAAGGAAACATTTGTGTTAGACCAAAATATTTAAGGTTACTAAACTCTACCGTAGTTCTGTTAGCAGTATAGTTTGCATCCACACACTGGCAGTCATGGGAGACAGTGGAGTCATCAGAATGTCTTCAAGCTAAGCTCCTCCCATTACCAGGGTGATGCATCTTCCAGCTACACCGTCTGATGTCAGATCTTTGCATGCTGGAAGCAGGGATTTGGGTGCCACACTGCCAGGGGAGGTCAGGTGGGTAACATAGAATTTGATAGCAGATAAGGACCGCTTTGCCCACCTAGTCTGCCCATTTCCCTACCTGATAAGCTGCAGATCCTAGTTAACGAACAGCCTACTTCCTCCTACCCCCCCACTAGAATTGCCATATGTCTGTGCCATGCATTCTTGAATTCCCCCACTGTTCTTGACTCCACAACCTGCTCTGAAAGGCTGTTCCATGCATCCACAACCCTCTCTGTGAAAAAATACTTCCTCACATTACCTCTGAGACGTCCCCCATCTATCTTCGAATTGTGCCCCCTTGTTCTTGCACATCTCTTTTTCTGAAAGATGCTACACTCTTGGACTTTGTTGATTCCACTGAGGTACTTAAAAGTTTCTATCATGTCCCCACTCTCCCTCCTTTCCTCAAGGGTATACATATTAAGCTCCTTTAGTCTCTCTTTGTATGTCTTCTGGTGCAGACCCTGCACCATTTTGGTTGCCCTCCTCTGGACAGCCTTCAATCTGTCTATGTCTTTTCGGAGACAGGGTCTCCAGAACTGCACACAGTACTCCAGATGGGGTCTCACCAACTGTCTGTACAGAGGGATAACTTCCTGTTTTCTATTGTTGATGCATCCCAGTATCCCCCCAGCCCTTCCTACTGCCTTCTCACACTGCTTGCCCACCTTTAGGTCATCTGATATAACTACTCCAGGTCCCTTTCCATTTTTGTTGTTGTTAGTATCTCACCCGCCCACTGTGTCTCCTCCCCATGTCCCCCGGTGCATTACTTTGCACTTCTTTGTATTGAATCTGAGCTGCCATACATTTGAGCATTCCTCCAACCTTGCCAAGTCCCTTCTCAACCTTTCCATCCCACCTTGTGTATCAACCCTGTTGCAGATCTTTGTGTCATCCCCAAAGAGACATACTTTTCCTTCCAGTCCCTCTGCAATGTCACTTATAAAGACATTAGAGAGGACGGGTCCCAGAACTGAACCTTGCGGTACCCTGCTAGTAACCCTTCTTTCTTCACTGTGGACTCTGTTTACTGTTACCCACTGCATCCTGTTGTCTAGCCAATTTTTTATGTGATCTGAATGTGAACTGTATACCACTCCTAGAAAGTACAGTTACACAAGAACTTACCATAACAGTAGATCTTTGAGGGGTGTCTCTTGTAGCAGGTAATACACTTGGGTTGTCACCAGAGGTCGCTGTGGTGCACGGCAGCTCTTCTAGCAGTCTTTTGCCACGAGCCGCCCACACATGACATCAGTCTGCCACGTACATATGAGTGGGCAGTCCCTGGTATCCTCAGTTCTCCACTGGATTTAGTTCGCTAAGTGAGGACTGAGGGGATCCGAGGTACCATAGGTGTCCCTTCCCATGTGCCAAGTGGAGCAAAAAATAGTTCTCATAGAGGAGGAGGGGGACAGAGGAAGGGAACATATCTGCTGCAAGAAACACCCCTCAAAGATCTACTGTTACGGTAAGTTCTTACGTAACTGTACTATCTTCCACGGGGTGGCCTCTTGCAGCAGGTAATATTCTTGGGATGATTCCCAAGCAGTGTAACCAAAACTGGGTGGAATTAGGATAGGACATACAAACATACGAATATGCCAGCAGAAACAGACCACCTGGTCTACCTGAGTCTGCCCAAGTGTGCAGCCAACACCACTAGTTTGCAGCTGCCTCCCCCCCCCCACTGCATCTCCCACCCTCACTCTCCCCTGTCCCATTCCCTTTTGAAGCTGTTCACAGATTTACGATACCACCCATTCTGGCAGGCCCCATTTTGCTACCACCCTCTCTGTGAAATAGTGTCTCATTTCCTTCCTTAATCTCCCCTATTCTTAGCCCATGACCCTCCCCTTAACTTAAAGACCCCATCTGACCCATCCTTACTGATTCTCCTCAGATACCTGAATGTCTCTATCATGTCCCCCCCTGTCCCTTCTATCCTCCAAGGTGTACATATTCAGGTCTCCCAGCCTGATGTCAGTCTCTCCCCTCCATTTGCCGTATCATCTTTGTTGCCCTCCTCTGCACTCCCCTCCAGGAGCCCCATATCACGCTTTAGATATGGCCTCCAAAACTGCACACAATACTCTAAGTGCGGCCTTACCAGTGACCTGTAGAGGGGCAAGATCACCTCTCACTGCCTGGACGAAAACCCCCTCGCTATGCACCCCAGCATTTTGTATGCTTTTGCAGCCGCTCTCCTGCACTGGGCAGTGTTGTTCCTGGTCCCCGTTATCTTTACCCCTAGGGTCCTTCTCGTCCTCAGTGATCTCCAGCTTAACCCCCCCCAGCCAGTATTCTCTCCTTGGATTCTTCACCCCAACGCGCATAACCTTACACTTCTCTGCATTGAACCCCAGCTGCCACCTCTCTGTCCACTCCTCTAGCTTGTGTAGGTCCCCCTGCAGCTGCTTCCATCCCTCCTCTCCATCCACCACTGCTCCGATTTTGGTGTCATCAGCGAACAGACTTACCTTGCTCACCACCCTGTGTGCAATGTCTGATATGAAGAGCCCAAACAATACTGGCCCCAACACAGAGCCCTGTGGCACCCCACTCGTCACCGGCCTTGGAGCCGAGAGCTCCCCTCTCACCACCACCCGTTGTAGTCTGCCACTCAGCCAGCTTGTAATCCAGTTCATCATTTTGGCCCCTACCCCAGTTAGCTTCTCCACAAGCCACCCATGAGGCACCGAACTGAAGGCCTTGCTGAAGTCCAAGTAAAGAACATCCACTGCATGACCCTTATCCAGCTCAGTCATAATACTGTATGAGGTAGGTTTGACAAGACTTCCCTGAAACAAACCCATGCTGCCTCACATCCTGGAGGCCATTGTCCTCCAGGTACGACACCAGTCTTTCCTTTAGTATCGTTTCCCATGAGTTTGTACACTATGGAGCAGAGACTTACCAGACGATAATTACCTGGTTCATCCCTTGGCCCGCTCTTGTGTAATGGTACTACATGTGCCATCCTCCAGTCCAGTGGCACACATCCCAACTCCGGTGCAGTGCTGTACACATCCGTCAGTGGCTCCGCCAACACCTCTGCCATCTACCTCAGCACCCTGGGGTGGATACCATTCAGCCCTGGTGCCTTGTCTACCTTCAGTGCCCTCAGTCCCTCTACTTGCCTCAATTCTTCCATCTGTTGCCTCCTTTCCCCACCCTCCCAGCCCATGCTGATAGCGCCCCCTTTCTTCCATGAACACTGAGCAAAATATTCATTCAGTGCTTCTGCCTGCTCCTCTCCCTTTTCCATCCACTCCCACCTCTTTTTATCCTATTGTCTCCTTGCACTTCCTTTTCTCCTGATGTATCTAAAAGTCCCCCAATTAATTCCTTGTGCTAATCTCAGTTCCCTCTGGGCCTTGGCTTCTCTCACTTTTCTGGTCACCTCCCTGGACCATCTTGTATATTCTTCCCTGTCCACTTCCATCCCTGTCCTCTTAAACCTCTTGTGCGCCACTTGTTTTGCCCTCACCACCTCCACAACCCCATTGTTCAACCAGCATGGTTTTCTTGCTCTGCTTCTCTTACTCTGTGCCTTGGTGCAGGCTTCTGCTCCCTCTGTGACCTCCCGTTTAATAATATCCCATTTCTGCTCCACGTCCATCTACTGCCTTATGCCCTCCAGTTTCTCTTTCAGTACTTCTTGCATCCTCCCAAAGTCCGCCTCCCAGAAGTTTACCACCCGAGTAACGGATTTCTCTGGCTCCCCACACATCGTGATATTAAACCACACCATTTGGTGATCGCTGTCGGCAAGTGGGTCCTCTACCTTTATTTCCCTCACTGCCTCCCCATACGACAATACCAGATCTAAAGTGTTCTTTAGCCTAGTAGATACAGTAACCAACTGTGTCAGGAGACCCTCCTGGATCGCGTCCAGGAACACTTGCTCCCTAGCACTGAAGGTGACCGGAATGCTCCAGTCAACCCCCGGCAAGTTGAAATCCCCCATGATGACCACCTTTCCTTTTCCATATACCTTTCTGATTTGTCCTGCTAACTCCCCGTCAAGCTCCTCAGAGTGGGAGAGCAGCCTATACACCACCCCAAACCTCAATTTCCTAACCCTTGAGTTTAGGAACTGCAACCAGATTGCCTCTGTTCTCCTTTCTTCTCCCTCGTCCCTTGTGCACTTGATCCTGTCCCTCACACAGACTGCCACCCCGCCCCCCCCTTCCCTCCTTACAGTCCTTCCTATATAATTTATATCCTGGGATTGCCAGATCCCAGTCCTGGTGCTCAGTTGCCCACGTTTCTGTGACAGCTGCAATATCCACCCTCCACACTGCTGAGAGTGCCTGTAGTTTAGTGGATTTGTTTCCTACATTTCTTGCATTCAATGAGACCACCCTCCATAATGCCCCCTTCCCTAGCCTCCATCTCCTCCCTTCTACTCCCTCCTTTTTTGGCCACCCTGAGTCCTTCCCTGCTAGCCTGGAGGGTAGGCTGTGACTCCACTCTATCTGATCCCTGCCTACCTGCTGTCCACTTGCCACTCCCCCATCTAGTTTAAATCCACCCTTGTCACAATACACCTCCCCAGTCCTTGCTTTAATACCTCCTTCCCCTCCCCACTCAGGTGCAACCTATCCTTTGCAAACAGATTGTTGTTATCCCAGGTACTACCCCAGCCACCCACAACCCATACCCTTTAGTTCGACACCATTCTATCAACCACGTGTTCAACTCTCTAATCCTCTCCTTTCTCATTGTGCTTGCGCAGGGTACTGGGAGCACTTCGGAGAAGGCCACAGACTCCCCAGTCTCCTCACACAACCTTCCCACTTCCTCAGTCCTCTCCCTTGTTACCTCCACCGTTTCCCCCGCTAGGTCATTTGTCCCCATATGTACCACAATGTGTTGTTTCCTCCTACCCCTCTTTATGCACCTTAGGATTGCCTGTCCTGCCATGTCTGCCTTTAATCCTGGTATGGACTCCACCCATATCCGACTGTGCCTCTCCCCCTTGCTGCCCCATCTGATCCCCTTGAGTATGGAGTCCCCCAACACCAGTACATCCCCCTTCTCTTTCCTTGTGCCAGTCTCACCCCCACCCAGGTTCTCATTTTGGAGCCACTCAAGACTTTTTTTTTTTTTACCATGTGCCCCAGTGTCTTCCCCCGTCCCTCCCAATTAAAGACCCCCTCCCCTCCTCCTGTCTGACTGCCAACCTCCCTCTCCCTCCTCACCTCTCCGAGTATTATCCCTCCCCCTGCCACACCATGCTTAGTCTATCAGTAATGCCCCTCACTTCCTCTTTGTGCGTGCTATCCCTTATGCAATCACCTCCTGCGTCCTCTTTCCCATGTGTTGCTAGTAAAATAAACATGTTCCCTATCCCCTTTGCCTTACTATGCGCTTTCTCCTCCCTCCTGCCTACTACTACTGCTGCTCCTCTTTTTCTAGGTCGTACTAGAGTCCACCCTTCATCAGCTGGCTTCCTGTCTAGTTTGCCCCTTCCCCGTCCCTTGATCCACTGTTCCTTCTCTGTGCTGCCCCCCACAATACTCTCAGATGTCAGCCCTCCTACCGACGCAATCCTTCCCTTGTCCCTCAACTTCCCCAGCTCCCTGTCAAGCCACTGAACCTCTTCCTCAAGCCTCCTTAGCCTGTGGCATATTGGGCACCCTCCCAGCCTCCACAGTATATTCATCCGCATTGCTGCCACACAACCATTGCACCTAACAATTCTACCCATGGTCCACACTACCTATACAGCCTCTCCACACTAACTATCCCTACAGCAAGTAGAATTAACTAATCCTATCCCAGCCTCTAACAGAAATTTGACCTGCTATATTCCAGTTGAAGGCCATCCACAATATCCACCCATCACACTAACCAGCAATCCATTGTGGATGTTGTACTCCTATATGAGACTTACCTATGCTTTTTCCCTGCCCTGTGGCTGCATTATTGGATAGAACTACATGATCTGCACCTGAAGCCCCTTCCTCCAATTGCAGGGCAGGTGTTCCCCTATAAATGAGCTGTGCTCCGGGAGGGAAGGGTGGGATTAGGGCCCACACCTGACTCTCACGAGAGTGTATCAGCCCTGTGTCTGCCCCTCACTGCACCTCTAAGCACTGCAACCTCCTCCGGAAGAAGGTCACACACACAAACACACACACACACACACACTATATATACATATATATATATATATATATACACACATACATACATACATACACACACACACACACACACACACTGTATTAAACAAGTCAGCACTGTAGGACTACTTGGCCGAAGGCCGTCCTATGGTGAGAAGCAATAGCTAGATTGTAATGCTTCGTGAAAGTATGTATTGTGGACCACGTGGCTGCATTGCAGATATCAGTGACTGAAACCCCCTTGAAGCAGGCCGCTGTGGTGGCCATGGCTCTAGTGGAATGGGCTTGAATGGATCTCGGTAGGGGTTTGTTGTACTTTATATAACAAAACATGATGCAATTTGTTAACCAGCAGGAAACTGTTTTCTTAGCAACCGGGGAACCTTCCCTCGTTGAGGCGAGGGTGACAAATAATTGAGAGATCTTTCTCAGAGATTTGGTATTGTTTATATAGCACCTCAGGATAAGATGAACATCTAATATGTGAAGGAGATGTTTCCCTGGATTAGAACGCTCGGGGTAGCAGACGGACAATTCCATGGTCTGATTTAAGGTGTCTTCTGAAACCACCCTGTGTAGAAAGGAGGGAATGTTGTGGAGAACAACTCTATCCTTGTGGAAGATTAAGGAAGGCTATCAACACATTAGGACATGAAGCTCGAAAATTTGGCGAGCCAAAGTGACGGCCACCAAAAATACAGTCGTCCAGGAAAGGAAGTGGAGATCAGCAGTAGCTGCAGGTTCAAAGGGAGAGAGGGTGAGTTTTTCCAATGTGAAATTCAGATCCCAAGGAGGGGTGGGCCGCTTGACGGGAGGTTTGATATGTATCATGCCTCTTAAAAATATCTTGGCAAGATGATGTTAGTACAGTAGTTTGCCTTCGCATGGTTCGTGAAAGGCCGAAATGGAGGCCAGATGAACTTTAATAGAGGAATAGCTAAGGTCCATTTTGGCCAGAGAGGCTAAGTAGTCCAAAACTTTAGTTAAAGGACATGAAATGGACTTAGAGAACAGGAAGCAGCCCATATGGAAAAACGTTTCCATTTAGCATTACATGTTACCCTGGTGGATGGTTTTCATGAGGCCAAAAGAATACTGGCCACAGGGGAGGAGACTTGAAGATGGGCTTTGAATGTGTCCTCAGGAGCCAAGCGTGAAGGTGTAGAGACTTTAGGTTGGGGTGAAGGAGGGTGCCCCACTCCTGAGTTAGAAGATCTGGTCTGATCAGCAATGGAATGGGTCTGCTACGGAAAGTTGTTGAGGACTGGTGACTGAGAATGTCTGCCAGGGTATTGTGGTGTCCTGTTAGATGGACGGCAATCAGTGTCAGTTGTTGGGAAATGGCTTCTTGCCAGACCCGTAGTGGTTCCCTGCAGAGAGCGCGAAATCTGGTGCCTCCCTGTTTGTTCAGACAGAACACCACTGAGGTGTTGTCTGACTGGATCAGTAGAGGTCCCGGCAAAGGTGGGGTGAAAAGCGTGAAGGGCAAGGTGAACCCACCCTCATCTCCAACAGATTTATGTGAGGCAATACTAGAAATCGAGTTCATCTGTCCTGCACTCCACAGGGTCCCAGGTGAGCCCCCCAACCTCCCAAGGAAGCATCCGATGTTAATGTCTGCTGTGTGGGAGGGGAATGGAAGGGCATACCCTGTGATAAGCTTTACCGACGTGTCCACCATTCCAGGGAAGAATGGAAGGAGGGAGCAACTTTTGATGTTGTCCTCGAAGTCACCCGACTTTTGGTGCCACTGATTCTGAAGCGCCCATTGTACTGGTCTCATATGGAGAGGAGTGAAAGCTACCATGTGGATGGCAGCTGCCATATGCCCCAGAAGGCGTAGAAAACTTCTGGCTGTTATAAATTGCTGGATTCAGATTTGAGAAGCCAGAGAAAGGAGTCTTGTCTGTCGGCAGGGGGATACGCCCTAGCGGAGACTGTGTTCAGAATTGCTCCTATGTACTGGAGTGACTGGGTAGGAGTCGGATTGAACTTGGGCAAACTGATGTTAATGCCCAGAGACTGGAAGAGCATAAGGATGGCCTGTAGGGATAGAAGCAGAGCAGCTCCGGAGCTTGCCTTTGTAAGCCAATCGTCTGGGTATGGGAAAATGACATGTCCGTCCCTTCTCAGAGCCGTTGCCACTATGGCAATGCATTTGGGGAAAACTCTTGGAGCGGACGAGAGGCCTAAAGGAAGTGCTCGAAATTGGTAGTGGTGCCCTAGTAGGTGAAAGCACAGGAACCGGTGATGGGCGGGGTGGATAGGGATGTGCAGATATGCGTCTCATGTCCAGGGCACACAATCAATCCCTGTTTTAACACTGCCAAATGGATGTTAAGGTGACCATCCGGAATCTCTTGTACTGAATGTGTAAATTCAGCTGCTTGAGGTCTCCCATATGTTTGGGGACCAGAAAAAATGGGAGTAAAACCTCTGAAGGTACTCCAACGGAGGAACAGGGTAGATGACATGTCTGTTTAAAAGTGCCTGAAGTTACTCTTGGAGGATGGGGATATGGTCGGGTAGATGATGGACTGAGTAGGGAGGGTGGGTGGAGACATAAGCTCCAGAGTGTGCCCCGTACGTATGATTTGGAGTACCCACTCATCCAATGTAATGGCTTTCCAGGCCTTTAAGTGAAGGGCAAAGTGCAACCCCCCCCAGCTTCAAGGCCTCAAAGTGGAAGCCGGGGGCAAGCCTTAATAGGTCACTGGACAGAGGGTTGGCCAGTCCCACCCTGGGAGTGGAAGCAGGAGCCCTTTCAGGCCGGAGTGGTGGTCCCAAAGGAGGACTGGGAACGTCCCTGGGAGCCACCTCTATAGGCTCATCTATTTTAGCCTCTCCGTTTGGATTGAAAAGTTTGAGACTGGTACTAGTATGAGGGCTGTGCTCTATGGTACATACCATGGAGAGTACGGCCGGAAGCTTGGAGATCATCCAACAGCATTTGAGTACTTGGGCCGAGAAGCTTAGAGCCATTAAATGGGGCACTGACCAGTTTATGTTGTATATGCGGTTGTACACCTGATATGTGCAGCCAGGCATAGCAGCATAAGGTGACCCCCGTACTCGTTGCCCGAGCTGAGGTATCCACGGCATCATATCCTGAGCGGAGGAGATGCCTAGAAATGGAATTCCCTGTAGAAATCGTGGCCAACAACTGATTCTTCTCCTGAGATGGAGGGAGTTTCTTGACTACATCAATCGCTGAGGACCAAAGGGTACATTGGTATTTCACCATGTGTCCCATATAATTTAGAATTCTCCAGTTCATCATGCCTGCCTGAAAAACTTTCTTTCCCAGATAGTCTAAGCGGCGGGAATCCATGTCCAGAGGCAAGAAGCTCATGTGCTGTGGGAGTTTGGTGCGATCATGAGCGGCAGTAATGACCACCAAATCTGTCTCAGGATTAGATGAGAAAAAAGGATGGTCGGGAGAGCCTGGTAAAGGCAATCTGCCTTCCAAGGTAGAATCGGCACAGCCGAGGTTTGGTTCCAAGCTGCCAACACAGCATTTTGGTAGGTTTGGATAAGTGTAGGTACCACTACTACAGGTTCCTCTGGAGTTCGAGGTAGTCTGCCATGTCTTTTCTCTGCTTATCATGGTTGGTGGGTGAGAAACCCATGATTTTTTGTATCTGGACCATCAGTTCGTGAAATGATGGGTCATCAGGGGGCGAGGCCACTGCATGGCGGGAAGGGTCCTTGTGCAGAGATGAAATGGTAGAGATGGAGGACGGAGGACGTGACTCCAGATCTTGAAGTTCAACATCCTCCAGGTCATCTGGAATGCCTTCTGGGAAAATTTAGATCCTCAGAATAGTATTCTTCCTCATAATCAGAGGGGAAACCAGGGGGAGAAAAGGAGAGTTACACAAGAACTTACCGCAACAGTAGATCTTCGAGAGCAGCTGTTGCAGCAGGTTACACCAGTAGGACTGAAGCCGGCAGGCGCAGGAAGCCACTGAAATTTTCTAACTAGCAGTATTCAGCTGGGACTGCCTCCGACGTCGGTCCAGCCCCTGATGTCAGGTATAGTACATAAGGAGGCGGTCCCCCAGAATCCCCAGTTCTCCCGCCGGAGACTCCCAGCTGCTGGATGACATCAGAAGAGGAGACTGAGGATCAAATGGCAATCAGAGTGGTGCTGAAAACACCTGATCCTAGGAGAAGGATACTGGAACCAGAATCTACCTCCAGCGGGGATGGTGGGTGGGGAAAGTACATGCTGCAAGAGCTGTTCTTGAAGATCTACTGTTACGGTAAGTTCTTACATAACTGTGTTATCTTACTTCGAGAAACAGCTCTTGCAGCAGGTTATACCATTAGAACCGATTCCCAAGCAATATTGGAAATCCCACACCATTGGGAGGAGGGAAGGTAGAAATCTTTAACAGAAACTAAACCTAGGACAGAAGTCCTTGAAGGACTGCTAGACCAAAACCTGCTCTTCGCCTCGATTCAACATCCAAGCTATAATGCCTGATGAAGGTGTGCACAGTGCTCCAAGTAGCTGCTGCACAGATGGCCGAGGTGGTCACGTTGTTTAGGGCCGCAAAGGAGGTAGCCACCTCCTTGTGGAATGACCCTTAACCGCGCCCGGTAAGGGTTTGTTGCGCTTCTGGTAACAGAACGTGATACACTGAATGAGCCACCTGGACAGCGACTGTTTGGAAACGGGAGCTCCCATCATTCTATGGGCAAAGGGGACAAAAAGCTGGTCCGATTTTCGGTGGTGTTTGGTTCTGGTCCGGTAGTATCGAAGACACCTATGCACATCTAAAGTGTGCAACAGGGCCTCTCCTCGACTAGAATACTTGGGGAAGTTCACTGGTAGATCAATGTCGTGATCAAGGGTGAGAGCTGAGACCACCTTAGGTAGAAACTTGGGATTAGTCTATAGGGATACCCTGTCTTGGTGAAAAACCAAATAAGGTTCTTTGCACATCAGTGCATGAAGTTCAGAAATTCTTCTGGCCGAGGTAACAGCAACTAAAAACAATGTCTTCCATGTAAGGAGACGTAGCTCGCAATCCGCGGCTGGCTCAAATGGTGGCAGCGTAAGCTGCTCCAGGACAAAGGGTAAATCCCATGGTGAAATCAGATCCTTAATTGGAGGTCTAAGGTGGAGAACACCTCTCAAGAAGGCTAGTGCTGTGTCCAACTGAGATATGGGATGTTGGCCTATAGGAGTGTGATAGGCTGAGATGGCACAGAGGTGTACTTTAAATTGAGGAGTAGGCCAAGCCTGTCTGAAAAAAGGACAGGAGGTAGTCCAAGACCAACCTTTCTGGACAATCCATAGCGAAAAACCGCGTGCTTGAACCCATAAGACAAAATCTACGCCATTTCATGGCACAAGTAGCATGGGTAGCCAGTTTCCTAGCAGCCGCTAGAACATCTGCTACCTCTTGCGAGACCCCGTATCGCATCATGGCTATGTTTCTAGAAGACAAGCGTGCAGGTTCAGCGAACGAAGGTCCGGATGAACCAAGGAGCCTGCCTCCTGAGACAGCAAGTGGGGGCTGATTAGCAGAGGCACTGGAGGTTCCCGGGACAGCTGATGTAGTAGAGGGAACCACATTTGCCTGGGCCAAAACAGTGTGATAAGTATCAGCATCACTTGCTCTCTGCGAAGTTTCACAAGGACCCTCTGGATCAACAGAAAGGGGGGAAAGGCATAGAGGAATCTGACCACCCAGAAGAGGAACAACGCAACTCGCCAGAAAACACCAGGCCATGGATCTAGCGAGCAGAAATTGGGCAGTTTTGCGTTGGATGGGGACAAGAAAAGGTCTAACTCTGGTGTGCCCCATCTGTGAAACAGATCCTCTACTACCTCCTGGAGTAGTTCCCACTCGTGGACTCTGGCCTGAGAGCAGCTCAGGCTGTCTGCGATGACGTTGTCCACTCCTAGGACATGAAGAGCAATGAGGTTTGCACCGTGCTGTAAAACCCAATCCCACACCCTCATGGGCTCCCAGCAAAGCGGGTAGGAATGGGTGCCTCCTTGTTTGTTGAGGTAATACATCACCTCGGAATTGTCGGTTTGTAACAGAAGGGTACCTGGTGGAATCTCCGACTGGAAGGCCTGCAGGGTGTAAAGAACTGCCCTCATTACCAGGATATTTATGTGGAGATGAGTCTCTTGGGCTGTCCACAGGCCCTGTGACCGGACACTGTCGAAGTGTGCTCCCCATCTGAGCCCCGAGGCGCCTGTGGAAAGTGTCACAATCTGAGACGGTACAATGAAGGGGGCTCCCGCTGATAGATTCTTCGAATCTAGCCACTATTGCCAATCCCGGATTACGGCCTTCGTGATCCGGATTGGAAGCTGCAGATGGTCTTGCTTTTGATCCTATTGGACGCGTAACATCCACTGGGTCACCGGCATGTGGAGACAGGCTAGCGGGACTGTTGCAATGGCCGCAGCCATGTGTCCGAGCAGGCAAAGGACCAGTCTGGCAGGAATGGTCTTCTTTGCCAAAATGTCCCTAATGAGGGATCTGATGTGTTCCGCTCTGTCCTGGGGTAGAAAAGCTTTCCCCTGGACGGTGTCCAGAACTGCGCCTATGAACTGCAGAATCTGTGATGGAACCAGGCGCAACTTCTCTTGATTGATAATGATGCCCAACGTCTCGAACAGAGACTGAGTACAATGAATGGCGGACATCAGGGCCTCCCGAGAGGGCGCCATGAGAAGCCAGTTTTCCAGGCTGGGGAACGCGTAGTGGCCTCGTCTCCTCAGAGTCGCCGCTATGACTGCCATGCACTTCGTCAATACCCAAGGTGCCGATGACAGTCCGAAGAGGAGGGCTTGGAATTGATAATGGTGACCCTGGAACTCGAAGCGCAGAAACTTCCCGTGCGCTTGACGACAGGTATATGCAGGTAAGCATCCTGCATGTCCAAAGACGCTAGAAAAGCGCCCTGCTTGAGCATGGGAATTAGACCTGGGAGGGTCACCATGCGGAAGAGTTTGTATAGGACCAACTCGTTAAAGTCGCTGAGGTCCAGTATCAGACGGAGGTCCCCCGTTTTCTTGGAAACCAGAAAGATGTGAGAATAATAACCTGCACCTCTCTGGTTCCGTGGTACGTGCTCTATAGCTTCTTTTCCGAGAAGCGCGAGCACCTCCTGCTGTATGAGCAGGGTGTGCTGATCAGAGTAATGGGAAAGCAGGGAAGGTCTTGCCGGTAGGTGGTCGAGGAATTCTATGAAGTGGCCTTTGTTGACCAGCTGGAGAACCCACCGGTCGGCTGTAATCGACTGCCACCCTAAAAATTGGCGAGCAATGCGACCCCCGATCTTTTGTGCCCGTTGATCCAGAGGAGGGGCGGGGGCCAGGAAGAAGTCATGCTGTGGCAGCACTGGTCCCTGCAGGCTGGGCCGGTTTAGTGTAGCGCTGGCCTCTGGTTGGGGACGACTTAGCCTGGGCTTTATGTTGAAAAGTGCCCCTTTGTTGCTGGCCGGAACGTGGCTGCTGCCTTTGCTGCTGGCTGCGAAATTGGCTCTGATTCCTGTGAAAGGAACCAGGCCTGGATCTGTACATGGCCTGTACAGACCTGACTGCCTTCCCAGCGTCCTGGAGTTTGGTGATAACCTTCTCTGAGGGTTCACCAAAAAATACTTCGCCATTGTAGGGGACGTCAAGAATGTTCTGTACGTCAGGGGTAAAACTGGAGACACTGAGCCAAAAGTGTCTCCGGAGACAGATGCCTGAAGCTGCAGCTCTGGCGGACGAGTCCGCAGAATCATATTCGGCTTGTAGCACTTGGGTACCCACATCAGACCCTGTGCTGAGGTTTAGGAGTTCCGCCTTCTGATCGCCACCCGGTAGTTTATCGACCAGGTCCTGGCCCTGTTCCCACAGGGTGTTCTGAAACTGTACCATGTGAGATAGGTAGTTCAGGGACCTGATGGAGCATGTAGCAGCCGCATACATGAGTCTCCCCAGGGCATCCAGCTGTTTGGATTCCTGGTCCGGTGACTGTGTGCTCATGTGCTGCGGTCTTTGGGACTGGTCATTCGAGGCTGTAATGACCAGGGAGTCTGATAGAGGTTGTTGAGCCAAGTACTGGTCCTCTTTCAGGGCCTCATACAGGTGGTCAGCTTTCTTTGGCCAGCGGTAGTGGAGTGCGGACGCTTCCACGCAGCCTTGGTGACGTTCGCGAAGGTGTCCACCAAGGGTGGCACTACCACAGGCTTTGGATCCTTCTGCCGAAGACAATGGGCAAGGCACTGTCTTTCGGGGTCGAGGTCTTCAGCATCCGATTCCGTGTTCTCCTGGATGTGCCTCATGATCTCAGAGAAAGAGGGATCATCTGGAGGAGACCTGGGGAGGTCATGTGGGTCAGGTGATGGAATGCTGAGTCGAGAAGGAGATCTGGAGTATTCTGAGGTATCCAATCTGGAGTCCTCCCCTGACAGAGTGTACTGACGACATCTGGGTCTCTTGGGGCTGGGAGACCCTGATGGAGATCTTGAGGGAGGCCTTCTCTGGTCCTTGGATCTACCCCTAGGAGATGGAGTCTGCTCCTTAGGGGTTGGTGGTCGTCCTGCTGGCACCTGTGGTGGAGGAAGGCACGTAGGAGGTGAAGGAGGAGGAGGTTTTATAGGGACCACATCCTTTCGGATGGTGTCCCACCAGAAAGTAAAGAGATCATTTACCTCTTGTAGATTCATGCCTGCCGCGAGGGTTGGGCGTCGGGTCCTCGGGTGTCTCTGGAGTGGGCGAAGGTTCCCTCGGGAGCCCGGCATCCTCTGTGTTGCATGCCTGGTTTTCGGACAATGTTGTGTCCTCCTCCGTGGAATCCCTGCGACCGGTGTCCATCGGTTACTGGGGGGCGATCTCCGGCTCCGGTGAATGCGAGGCAGATGTCGGTCGCTTGGCCGACGACTTCGGGTCCAGTGAACGCCTTGGCGGCGTCTGGTGCCTGGCTGGTGTCTGCGGCTCCGGCGAACGCCTGGCCGACTTTGGATGCTTGGCCGACGTCGGGTCCGTCGTCCGCTTTAGGGACGTCAGGTCTTTCGTCTTCCTGAGTGGTGGATCCAGACCTCTCGGAGGCTGGGAGACCGATCTGGATTCGGGGTCCGGATGTTGGGTCAGTGAGGAAGATTTGTGGCATTCGGAAGACTTGGAAGAGGCCCGAGAGGGAGTGGAAGAAGCAGAGGGCCTAGAAGTCTTGATGGGCTGAAGAGTCGAAGAACTGCCTGAAGCCCAGACTTTGATCGGACAGGGCTGAAAATGAGCCCTGGAGGGAGAGCGGTCAGATCTGGTGAAGCCTGAGCTACAAGAGTCCGAGGCCCAGTTCGGGGATCTGGACCTTGCTTTCTCCCGGTGTCCGTCCCGCTGTTTATGGGCCTTGGAAGAAGAATCTCCCCTGGAGGAAGGTTCTTTGTCCATCCTCCAAAGGTTTTCTTCCAGCAGATAAGCCTGAAGTGCCTTCTGACGGCGGATCCTGGTGCGGCTACTGAACCCTTGGCAAAAGGTGCAGGCCTTGGCGTTGTGGTCCGGGCCTAAGCACCGCACACAGGAAGAATGAGGATCCTTGAACAGGATCTATTTTCTGCAGGCACACTTTGAAAGGTGTCCCTCAGATGAAGGAGTTGAAGAGGACATTAGTTTTGCAGAAACTCTTGAAGTTCTAAGTCGTTGTGCGCTAGAAAGAGACCAAGAGGCCGATGCTGGTGAGTCGATGGCGGGAAAAGAACTGGGAATTCTGGAGGACCGCCTCCTTATGTACTATGCCAGACGTTGGGGGCAGGACCGACGTCGGAGGCAGACCCTGCTGAATACTGCTAGTTAGAAAATTTCCGTGGGGTCCTGGCTTCGCTCCTAATGGTGTAACCTGCTACAAGAGCTGTTTCTCGAAGTAAGATCTGTTCCCGCACCAAAAAAGTGTTTTGGAGGGAGCATGGGAGACCAGGATGGGTGACTACCATCACCAGGAATGGGAGGTTGTGAATGCCTCATTACATCCAGGACCTGCTGTACCACTGTGACCACGTCCACTGATGTAGTTTGGCGGGGTGTCTGTGAAATCAAGGAAACAATAGAGGAAAGTGGACGTAAGGTATAAGCTGGTCTGGAACCCAGGTGATAAATCCCGGGATCCCAGCCCCAATCAGGCTAACCCCTATGGACAGAAGGTCTTCAGGAAGGGGGGCAGCCAAAAAAATGAAATCCATGGTGTTTCCCCAAAAGAACCTGACTCGTCGACGAGGGAGGAAGAGAGGAAGATTTTGAACGTTTAGCAGCCACTGCCGTCGATGGGGCACCAATGGCAGCAGCATAGGGTTCCATAGAAACTGCAGATAAAGTGCTAGAAAACGCTGACGAGAGGAAGTAAACTCCTGTCGATGAAGTGGCAGTTCTCAAGGGCGTCGTCGACGAACAGTGACATGAAGTGGTCGTCGTCAACTAACGCTTAGGGCAGGACACTGAAGTAGAACCATCCTTATCCCATCTGTGCTTCTTGTGTGAAGCAGTGGGGGGGAGGGGCCTTGAGACGGGCCCCTTGCTTCTCTAAAAGAGCGGCTTTTTGCGCCATAAGATAAACCTGAATATCAAGCAATCGCTGTCAACGAGTTGCTTGACTAAACTCCTGACAAAGCTTGCAGGATGAGTCGTGTGTGGGTCCCAGACAACGGGCACAGACTGCCCATGAGCACTGCCAGCGCCTGCAGTATTTATTTATAGTCACCGGAAGCCACCTTTGAGAAATGTGCTCTTTTACAAAGGTTCCACATCATGAAAGCAAGACAAATTACAGTATACAGAGACAAAAAGCACACAAAGTTTCATTGCCCTACAGAGAGAACATAATTTCTACTGTAATATACAAGAGGTTGACTAAAGGAATAGGGAGGGTTAAAAAAAGCAGCCCATTACATGGGCCTTAGCCAAAATAATGATTACAGTTGCTAAGTAAGGAGTGTGTGTGTGTGTGGGTGGGGGCGGGTTATGGAGAAGTGACAGGAATAGTAACTAGCTGAAGCAGGAGGACAACAGCGGGGAAACAACTGCGAGTAAGCAGCAGGTGGGCTAGAGGTGTCAGGAGGTCCAAGTACAGGAGGGGGATAATGGGTGGGGTCATGGAGCAGAGCAGGAGGAGGTGATGTGTTTGGATGGGGAGAATATGAGCTTGGCAATGTTGATGTAATTCAGATTAGGAAGGGGACATTAAGGGACTGACTAGGTTGAACAGAGAAAGGATTGGGTGTAGCAATGGGGGAGGATGGGTACCTGCAAACATGCACCTTTGCTGACAAGATACTGTCTCAATTCAGACTTAAAAGCTCGGAGATTTGCAATATTCTGAGTCACGGTTGGAACCTTATTCCACCAAAGTAGGGCCCTAAAGGAGAAAGAGTGTTGTCCTAGTGCTGTTCTTCGGAAAGGGATTCAGAGTGTACACTGAGCTTTACCTCTGGTTATGTAAGGGGAGTGTGTTGCCCAGAGCAACTCAGAGATGCAGGGTGGAGTTTGGCACTTAATTCTATTAGCTAAGTTCAACCACTTGGTTTTTTCATACAGCACACATGTATAAGTATATTTATCAGCCCTAAGTGTATGTCTGCATGCTTTATTAAGGGCTATCCCTACCCGCTTAAGTGCTGTGTCAGTGGCTGCACCATAAACTAACAGACCGTAATCAATTACTGACAGGCTAGAACTGAAGACGGAGAGGTGAAGAGCGGTGGGCATAAGACACTGCCTGTGCCTGTAAATAATTCCTAGCTTGATAATAACTGCCTTCACCACCACGTCTATGTGATGTGTGGAGAGGGTGTCATCGATTATAACCCCAAGGTACTTGAAGGAAAGCACCTGCTCAAGTGCGACTGCCTTGTTGTTGAAAATGGACAGTAACATGTTGATCTTATTAAGTTGTTGGCTAGAGAGGAGCATAGTTTTAGTATTTTTTTTTTATAATTAAGTAGAAGCTTTTGTGAGCTAAACCAATCCTCTAACTGGTGTAAGGTAGACTGCAGTTCATGCTGAAGTATCTCAATGTGGGAGTTGCTGTTGAGGATGACAGCATCGTCTGAGTAACAAATTATTTTGCTCTTGCAGGACTCAAGAAGAGCGTTTAGGAACAAACTAAAGAGCAGTGGACCCTAGACTGACCATTGGAGGACACCTAGTGAAACTTCTTTTGAACCCAATACAACCGGACCAACTATGACTCTCTGGGTTGTGTGTGACAGGTAGTCTTGGAACCAGTACACTGGATTAGAGGCCACTCCTAGTGTCTGAAGTTGTTCCAGGAAGGGAGGGTGACTGATCGTGTTGAAGGCATTTATGAGGTCAATATAAATTGACCCCACCAGATTACCTCCATCTAGCATCTTGTGCATGTAGTCAATTAATTCCACCAAGGCAGTGGCAGTGCTATCCTTCTTCCTGAATCCATGCTGTTGGGGACATTGCAGTTTGTATTTCTGGAGGTAATCAGTGATTTGATCAGCTACTATCCTCTCCAGGTCTTTGGATAGTGGGGAGAGGATGGAGATGGCTCTGTAGTTGGCAATGCTGGATCTATCACCATTTTTGAGAACTGGGGTCACTAGGGCTTGCTTCCAGACCGAGGGAAATTTGGCCAGGGCAAGCGATTTGTTGAAAATTTTCGAGATGAGGACAATAAGTCCATCAAGGGAAAAGACAACCAGTTTCATGTCAATGTTGTCACTTCCTAACCTTGTTTTACCAAGGATCTTTTTTTACGTACGCTCAAGGCTCTTTGACTGTAACACGCTTAAAAGTTTGGATGTGTATTCATAGGTGTGCTGTGGTTCAGGAGTGGTTTGGCGTACTTGAGATAGTCAGGTGTGAGTATGAAACTAAGGTCTGTGAAGGCTGTGTTGAAAGAATCAGCTACAGTATAAGGATCCAGGGCATTGATAACACTGATGTTGAGCATTGTGGGGAGTTTCTTGTCGCCTTTCCCCAGGAAATCCTTAATATTCTCCCAGAATCTCTCCCCATCAACCAAATTCCTTTCCAACTATTCCTTATAGAAGTTAGCTTTTGCAAGCCTGATACGCTGCGTACATCTATTCCTTGCAGCCCTATAGTTCTGATGATCATTATTATTACCCGTGGTCCTGGCCCTACTGCAGAGATGGTCCTTATCCTTCATATGTTCCAGAAAGTCTCCAGTAATCCACCCATTCGTGTAGCCACATGCTTTCCTTTTTTCTGATGGTGGCAAACTTGTCACATACTGTATTACATTTGTCTGAAGTAGTTTACCTCAAGGTCGATGTCCTGCTGCTCATCCAGGGGGTCCAGTCAATCAAGGATAGTGTTGCTTTTAAAGAACTTAGCAGGCTTTTCTTTAGTACTCTGCATTCAAAAATGGTAGGAGGAGGTTTTTAAAATTGATTAGACCACAGGCATATGATAGACGAGTGGTCACTCAAGGTGTCGGGCTGAACAGTGACCTCAAAGATCCTAGCGGGGAGCTGGTAAGAAACCAGTCAAGCAGCGTGCTGTTTCCAGTTTTGTAGTTCATTCTAGTAGGTTCAGTTACTACTAGTGTGAGGTAAGAGTTTGCCACCATGTCCTTCAAGGGGGCCAACTCCTTACTGAGCCAGTTAAGCAGGTCCCATAGAGGTGGCGATTCGTGCATTGGAGGGGACAAGTGAGCCAGGCCTTTGAAAACAAACTCAATCACTGCCTGGGCCATTGATAGTCTGCCAAGTGCAATTTAAAGGTGTCGTTAGCTGTCCCGACTGAGACAGAGACCAGAAGTAGCCGAGAATGCTCCCCAAAGGGCAGGTAAGGGGATCAAGGTCCTTAGTCTGGCACCAAATCAAGAACATCTTTCACAAATGCACAGCACGTCCGAGTCGACTCCTTTCAGGATGCCTCCACAACATGGAGGACGTCTCCCAAAAGGCCCCACGCCTGGAACTCTAGCTGCTCAGGAACCAGGCTGGAAAGTGCAGGGATAAAAAGTCTGGGTGCACAACCTTCCATTGTAGCCTGGTCAGCAGGTTGGGGTAAAGAGGCAACCTCTGCAGAGGCCGTGGAGAAATGGGTACCAAAACTGCCTGAGCCACTCCTCAGCTATCAGGATCATCCGCGCCTTGTCATTCTAGAACTTGATTACAATCTTGTGAACCAAAGGGAAAAAGATGGAAAGGTGTACACAGAAGGCTTGGGGTCCAGGGCCTTGAGCAGGAATCCCCAATCCCCCAGCAGTGTCACAGGATGCCGGGGGGGGGGGGGCACAAACAGCCTCAGTTTTCTGTTCTCACAGGAGGCAAACAAATCCACCAGAAGGGTGCCCTACTGGGAGAAAGTACAGTTACGTAAGAACTTACCGTAACAGTAGATCTTCGAGAACAGCTCTTCCAGCAGGTTACACCATTAGGACTGAAGCCGCAGGTGCCAGGACCCCACGGAAATTTTCTAGCTAGCAGTATGCAGTGGGGTCCACCTCAGACGTCGGTCCCGCCCCCGACGTAGTACCTAAGGAGGCGCTCCCCCAGAATCTCCAGTTCTCCCGCCGGGGACTCCCGGCCACTGGATGACATCAGAAGAGGAGACTGAGGATCCGCCATCAAATGGCAAACAAAGAGGCTGTAAACGCCTTATCCTAGGAGAAGAATGTTGCGACTAGAATCCACCTCCAGCGGGGATGGTGGGAGGGAAAGCACCTGCTGCAAGAGCTGTTCTTGAAGATCTACTGTTACGGTAAGTTCTTACGTAACTGTACTATCTTACTTCAAGAAATAGCTCTTGCAGCAGATTACACCATTAGGACTGATTCCCAAGCAATCCTGGAAATCACACACTATCGGGAGGAGGGAAAGGTAGAAATCCTCGACTTACATTGAGCCTAGGACAGACGTCCCTGAAGGACTGCTAGACCAAAAACTGCTCTTCGCCTCGTTGCGATATCCAGGCTGTAATGCCTGATGAAAGTGTGGACGGAGCTCCAAGTAGCTGCAGTACAAATAGCTGAGGTGGATACGTTCTTCAAAGCTGCAAAAGAGGTAGCCACCGCTCTAGTGGAATGACCCTTAACCGTGCCCGGTAGGGGTTTGTCGCGCTTCTGGTAACAGAACGTAATACACTGGATGAGCCACCTGGACAGCCACTGTTTTGAAACAGGAGCTCCCATCATCCTGTGGGCAAAGGAGACAAAAAGCTGGTCTGATTTTTGGTGGTGTTTGGTTCTGGTCAGGTAGTATCTGAGACACCTGTGCACATCTAGAGTGTGCAGGAGGGCTTCTACTCAATTAGAGTGTTTCGAGAAATACACTGGTAAATCGATATCCTGATTAAAGGTGAGTGCTGAGACCACCTTAGGCAGAAATTTAGGATTAGTCCTTAGGGATACCCCCTGTCTTGGTGGAAAACCAAATAAGGTTCTTTGCACATAAGTGCATGTAGTTCAGAAATTCTTCTGGCTGAGGTAACAGCAACTAAAAACAACGTCTTCCAAGACAGAAGACTTAGCTCGCAATCCTCGGCTGGTTCAAAAGATGGCAGCATGAGCTGCTCCAGGACAAAGGGTAGATCCCATGGTGGAAACAGATCCTTAATTGGAGGCCTAAGGAGGAGGACACCCCTCAGGAAGGCACGTGTCGTGTCCAACTGAGCTATAGTGCATTGGCCTATAGGGACGCGATAGGCTGAAATGGCACAGAGATGTACCTTAATCGAGGAGTAAGCCAAACCAGACTGGAAAAGGGACAGCAGGTACTCCAATACCAGCTTCTCTGGACAGTTCAAAGGCGATAAGCCACGCGCTTGAAACCATAAGCAAAACCTGTGCCATTTCATGGCGTAGGTCGCGTGGGTAGCTGGTTTCCTGGCACCAGTGAGAATGTCTGCCACCTCTTGCGAGACCCCGTATCGCATCATGGCTATGTCTCTAGCAGCCAAGCATGCAGGTTCAGGGAACGTAGGTCCGGATGGACCAAGGAACCCGCCTCCTGAGACAGCAAGTGGGAGCTGATTGGCAGAGGCACTGGAGGTTCCCAGGATAGCTGATGCAAAAGAGGAAACCAGATCTGTCTGGGCCAAAAGGGCGTGATCAGTATAAGTGTCGCTTGCTCCCTGTGAAGTTTTAGAAGGACCTTCTGGACCAACGGGAAAGGGGGAAAGGCATAGAGGAATCTGCCTGCCCAGGAGAGGGACCACGCGCCTCGCCAGAAAACACCAGGCCCTGGATCTAGCGAGCAAAAATTGGGCAGTTTTGCATTGGATGGGGACGGGAAAAGGTCTAGTTCTGGAGTACCCCATCTGCGAAACAGATGCACTGCTACCTCCTGAAGTAGTTCCCATTTGTGGACTCTGGCCTGAGAGCGGCTCAGGCTGTCTGCGATGATGTTGTCCACTCCCGGAACATGAACGACAATGAGGTTTGTGCCGTGTTGCAAGACCCAATTCCACACTCTCATGACCTGTCTTGTTTGTTGAGGTAATAAATCACCACGGAATTGCCTATTTGTAACAGAAGTGTACCCGGTGGAATCTCTGACTGGAAGGCCTGCAGGGCGTGAAGAACTACCCTCATTTCCAGGATATTTATGTGGAGATGAGTCTCTTGGTCTGTCCACAGGCCCCGAGACCGGACACCGTCGAGGTGTGCTCCCCAACCGATTCCTGAGGTGTCTGGAGAGTGTCACAGTCGGGGACGGTGCTATGAAGGGGACTCCCGCCGAGAGATTCCTCGAATCTAGCCACCACTGCCAATCTCGAATTATGGCCTTCGTGATCCAGACTGGATGCTGCAGATGGTTTTGCCTTTGGTCCCACTGGACCCTTAACATTCACTGGGTTACCCACATGTGGAGATGGGCTAGCGGGACTGTTGCAATGGCTGCTGCCATGTGTCCGAGCAGGCAAAGGACCAGTCTGGCTGGAACGGTCTTCTTTGCTGAAATGTCCCTGATGAGGGATCCTGATGAGTGTTCCGCTCTGTCCGGGAGGGAGGAAAGCTTTCCCTTGGACAGTGTCCAGGACTGCCCCTATGAGTTGCAGAGTCTGGGATGGAACCAGGCATGACTTCTCATAATTGATGATAATGCCCTACGTCTCGAACAGAGACTGAGTGTAGTGAAAGGCAGACATCAGGGCCTCCCGGAAGGGCGCCATGAGAAGCCAATCGTCCAGGTAGGGGAACACGTAGTGGCCTTGTCTCCTCAGAGATGCGGCTATGACCGCCATGCACTTCGTGAACACCCGAGGTGCAGATGACAGCCCGAAGGGGAGAGCTCGGAACTGATAATGGCGACCTTGAAACTCGAAGCGCAAAAACTTCCTGTGCATCTGAGCAATAGGAATATGCAGGTAGACATCCTGCATGTCTAGGGACGCTAGAAAAGTGCCCTGCTTTAGCATGGGAATCAGACCTGGGAGGGTCACCAAGCGGAAGCATTTGTACAGGACCGAGTCACTGAGGTCGCTGAGGTCCAGTATCCGACGGAGGTCCCCTGTCTTCTTTGGAACCAGAAAGAAGTGAGAATAATATCCTAGTCCCCTCTGGTTCCTTTGTACGTGCTCTATGGCTTCTTTTCCCAGAAGCGCGAGCACTTCCTGCTGTACGAGCAGGGCATGCTGATCCGAGTAACGGGAGAGCAGGGGAGGCCTTGTAGATGGGTGGTCTAGAAATTGTATGAAATGGTCTTTCTTAACCAACTGGAGAACCCACCTGTCGGTGGTGATCGACTGCCACCCTATAAAGTGGCAAGCGATGCGACCCCCAACCTTTCTTGCCTGTTGATCCAGAAGAGGGGCGGGGGCCGGTTTTGTGTAACGCTGGCCTCTGCCTGGAGACGACTTGGCCTGGGCTTTACGCTTGAAAGTGCCCCTTTGCTGCTGGCCGGAATGTGGCTGCTGCCTTTGTTGCCGGCTGCGAAAGCGGCTCTGGCTCTTACGAAAGGAACTAGGCCTGGATCTGTACATGGTCTGTACAGATAGGACTGCCTTCCCTGCGTCCTGGAGTTTGGTGATGACCTTCTCCGAGGATTCACCAAAGAGTACCTCGCCGTTGTACGGGACGTCTAGAATATTCTTCTGTACATCTGGGGTGAAGCCAGAGACACGGAGCCAGAGTACTGCCGGAGACAAACGCCTGAAGCTGCAGCTCTGACAGAAGAGTCTGCAGAATCGTATGCGGCTCTAAGCACTTGGGTCCCCACATCTGACCTTGTGCGGAGTAGGTTAAGGAGCTCTGCTTTCTGGTCGCCATCGGGAAGCTTGTCGACCAGGTCTTGGCCCTGTTCCCATAGGGTGTTCTGAAACTGTACCATGTGGGTAAAGTAGTTCAGAGACCTGATAGTGCATGTAGCAGCCTCATATGTCGCCTCCCCAGGGCATCCAATTGCTTGGATTCCTGGTCCGGTGGCTGAGTACTCATATGCTGGGGTCTTTGAGACCAGTCATGTGAGGCCGTGATGACCAGGGAGTCTGCCAGAGGTTGCTTCGTCAAGTACTGGTCTCTCTCTTGGAGCCTTGTACAGGCGGTCGGCCTTCTTCGGCATCGCAGGAGTAGAGTGCAGGCGCTTCCACGCAGCCTTGGTGACATCCGCAAAGGTGTCCACCAAGGGTGGGACTACCACAGGCTTTGGGTCGTTCTGCTGAAGACAGCGGGCAAGGTGTTGTTGTTCAGGATCAAGGTCTTCAGCATCCCACCCCATGTTGTCCTGTATGTGCCTCATGATCTCAGCGAAAGAGGGATCATCCGGTGGAGACCTGGGGAGGTCATGTGGGTCAGGAGAGGAGATGCTGAGAGGAGGAGGAGATCTGGAGTAGTCTGAGGTGTCCGATCTGGAATCCTCCCCCTGAAGTATACTGGCGCCGTCTGGGTCGCTTAGGGCTGGGAGACCCTGTTGGAGATCTGGAGGGAGGACTTCTCCTGTCTTTAGATCTGCCCCTAGGAGGTGGAGTCTGTTCCTTGGGGGTTGGTGGTCGTCCTGCTGGCCCCTTAGGTGGAGGAGGGGGCGTAGGAGGTGAAGGAGGAGGAGGAGGAGTAGGAATAGGAGGAGGAGGAGGTTTAACGGGGACCACATCCTTTCGGATGGTGTCCCACCAAAAAGTAAAGAGTTCCTTTACTTCTTCGATATTCATACCCGACAACGGGTCTGGTGCCAGTGGTCTGTCGCCGGGGTCGGGCGTCTGGTCCCCGGGTGTCTCCTGGTCCGGGGAGGGTTTCTGTGGGAGCCCGGCATCCTCGGTGTCACCCACCTGGTCTTCAGGCAGTGGGGTGTCTTCCTCTGTCGATTCCCTGTGACCGGCGTCCGCCAGTGACAGGGGGGCGGTCTTCCGCTCTGGAGATGCCGACGTCGGTCTCCTGGCCAGTGCCTTCAGATCTGGCGAACGCCCAGCTGGTGGCTGGTGTCATCGGTTCCTGTGAACACCTGACTGTTTCGAATGTTTAGCCGACGTCGGGTCCGACGCCCTTTTCAGGGACGTCAGGTCCTTGGTCTTTCTGGGTGCTGGATCAGGACCTCTGGGTGGTTGGGAGACCAAACTGGAGTTGGTGTCCCGACGTCGGGTGGAAGAAGAGGACTTATGGCGCTCAGAAGACTTTGAAGACGCCTTTGATGGAGTGGAGGAAGCTGAGGGCCTCGATGTCTTGATCGGCAGGAGCGAGGAAGAGCAGCCTGAAGTCCGCACCTTAACTTGGGGGTCTGTGACCGAGCCCTGGAAGGAGAGCAGTCTGATCTGGAGCCTGAGCTGCGGGAGTCTGAGGCCCGAGTTGGGGACCTGGACCTCACCTTCTCCCGGTGCTTGTCCCGGTGTTTATGGGCCTTAGTGGAAGATTCTCCCCTGGAGGAAGGTTCTTGGTCCATCCTTTTTAATTTCTCCTCAAGGAGATATGCCTGTAGTGCCTTCTGACGGCGGATCCTGGTGCGGCTATTGAACCCTTGGCAAAAGGTGCAGGCCTTAGTATCGTGGTCCGGGCCTAGGCAACACACGTAGGAAGAGTGAGGATCCTTGACAGGGATCTCAAAGAGTCAAAAGCAGTGACTGAATTCAAGCATGCATGGGACAGCCATAAGGCAATTCTAGGGGGTGGGGGTAGAAAGAAGTAGGCTGCTGGTTAACTAGGATCTGCAGCTTATCCATTAGGTAGGGAAATGGACAGACTGGGTTGGCCAAGCGGTCCTTATCTGACGTCAAATTCTATGTTTCTATATTTCTCTGTTTCCTGCAGGGACACTTCGAAAGGTGACCCTCAAGTGATGGAGTTGGAGAGGACATCAGTTGTGCAAAGAATTCACAGAAAGTTCTGTAGTCGTCGTTGGCTAGGTAGAGACTGAGAGGCAGATGCTGGCGAGTCGATGGTGAGAAAAGAACTGGGAATTCTTGGGGACCGCCTCCTTATGTACTACGCCTGGCGTCTGGGGCGGGACCGACATCGGAGGTGGTCCCCACTGAATACTGCTAGCTAGAAAATTTCCATGGGGACCTGGCACCTGCCGGCTTCAGTCCTAATGGTGTAACCTGCTGCAAGAGCTGTTTCTTGAAGTAAGATCATGTGGTCTACCATGTCCTGACCACTAGTGCGACGTGCTTCCAAACCAGCTAAGAGAATCCGCCATGTGCGGACAGCCTCCTGACAACAGAAAGGAGTGATGCATCCCGCCCTGCCTGTTCAAAGTAGAACATGGTGGTTGTGTTGTCCATTTGGCCTGAACAACCTGACCCCGCATCAACGGAGAACATTCTATCAGAGCCAGGTGTACTGCGTGGAACATCAGGACTCCTGGGATGACCAGAACCTGTGGGCTCAGTGGTTTCCCAGGTGTGTTCCCAACCCCACCAGTCATGTCCATCATGAACATGGTGGACAGTTCTAAGCAGACAAATGGGAGTCCCTCCTCCAGATGTTGTGGGAACAGCCACGGCTGCATGGCATCCCACACTGGTTGAGTCACCAGGACCGGGCGGTTCAAGTGACTTAGAAGCTGGGAGCACTGCGGGCCCATCTACCACTACAGGGGGCACATTCTCCAGCGGGCCCACTGGATCACACTGGTAGATGCCGCAATCAATGACATGAGCTCCTGGGCATGGTGCGAGCACCCCACCTGAAATGATCAGACAAAGGAGATGAGATCCAATGCCCATCTTCTAGGAGGTGAGCCTTGGCCCCCTGGGAGTTGTTCTGTCCCAATGAACTTGATCACCTGCAAGGGAACCAGCTCTGACTTAGCCAAGCTGACCAGAATGCCCAAGTCCTGACACATCTGAAGGGTCAGATCTCTGGACCTCTCCACAGCCTCCTTGGATGGCCTGGTTAGCAGCCAGTCATCCAGCAAGGAATACATCCTGACACCACAGCACCTAAGGAAGGCCGCCACCATTGCCATGCACTTGGTGAAGCCCCTAGGCACAAATGAGAGGCCGAACATCATGACCTGGAACTGCTACAGGATCCTCTCTTAACAGAAACAAAGGTACCGGTGATGGGATGGATGGACTGGGATGTGGAAGAATGTGTCCTGGATATTCATGGAGCAGAGCCAAATGCCCTGCTCCAGGGATGGTATTATCTGATTCAGAGTGACCATTCGGAACTTGCGCTTTGGCATCAACTTGCTCAGACCGTGCAAGTCCAGGATGGGGAACCAGGCCCCAGTTTGTTTTGGAACCAGGAACTACCTGGACACGTATCTCTGACTGGCCTAAGTGTCTGAAACATAGGCCACCACCCCATGCTCTAGGAGCTGAGCAATTCCAGCTCCTACTGCAGATGTGTCCTGTGATACTCTGGTATCCAGAGAAGCTCAGAGTTGGTACGGTGGAAGAGCCTCAAAATTCAGAGGTAACCCTTTGCCCACCACTTTCAGAATCCACTTGTCCGAGGTAATGGTGGACCAACGTGGATAGAAATGGTGCAACTGACTGCAGACCTGGAGCTGGGACATGGACTGGATGGGAGGGAGGATGACACCCTGCAACCTGTCACTGGGAGGCCTTGAAAGAACTTCGGCTGCAAGAGCCGCAGAGGCACCACCACCTCTGCCCGACTGCTGAACTCAGATTTTGAAGGCCAGCACTGAAAAAGTACAGTTATGTCAGAACTTACCATAACAGCAGATCTTCGAGAGAAGCTCTTGCATTATAGGCAATTACCTTGAGGACTGTGCCCCCTGGCATCAGGACCACACGGAAACTTTAGCTAGCAAGGTTCGACAGGGGACCACCCACCTGTCACGTGACGGACGGCAGTGTGACCCTATACAGTACACAGTCCCGACATCCGCCTTCCAGTTCTCCCGCCGGAGAGTGACAGAAGAATGGAAGAAAGGCTCCTGCAGCCCAGAATGAGCTCATAGAAAAAGAGCAAAACTAAGAAACTTGGGGGATGGATGGATGGAGGGAGGGGAAAAAGGTTACCTACTGCAAGAGCCTCTCTCGAAGATCTACTGTTACAGTAAGTTCTTATTTAACTGTACTAGCTTACTTCGAGAGGGCTCTTGCAGTAGGCAATAACCTTGCAGACGGAGTCCCAAGCAGAGTGAATTAGAAAAAAAAAACGAAACACAGGAGGCAGGAATGGATCTGCAAAAGGCAGACAGATCAGGACAGAAGACCCTAAAGGACAGCTAGGCCAAAGCCTGCCCTGCGCCCAGAGGCAATGTCCAGACTGTAATGCTTTGTGAAGGTATGGACAGAACTCCAAGTAGCCGCAGCACAAATGTCAGCAGCTGACACATTCCTGAAACAAGCAGTGGACATTGTGTACCTGGACTTCAGCAAAGCCTTTGACATTGTCCCCCACAGAAGGCTAGCCAACAATTAGAGCATACAGGAGTAGGTCATAAGACAGTGAACTGGATCACCAACTGGCTGCAAGACAGGACACAGATAATGCCTGTCAACGGATCATTATCAAGGGAAGGCAAAGTGACCAGTGGCATTTCACAGGGATCTGTGCTGGGATCTATCCTCTTTAAAATATTTATTAGGGATAGTGAAAACAACTTGAAGGGAAAGGTTTGCATGTTTGCAGATGACACAAAACTCTGTAACAGAGTAGACATGCAGGAGGGAGCGAAAGGTATGGAAGCAGACCTGAAAAACTTGAGGAACGGTCCAGGGATTGGCAGTTGAAGTTTAATACCAAGTGCAAGGTTATGCATACGGGGAGACAAGGATAAAGTACACACTGGGAGGGCATCAGTTAGAGACGACAAAGACAGAAAGAGACCTCGGAGTAGTTATTGTAGATGACTTAAAGGTTGGAAAACAGTGTGAAAAGGCAGCACAGAGGGCGAGTGGCATCCTTAGATGCACTGGTAGGGGACTTACAAGTAGAAAAAGTAAGGTCATCATTCCTCTCTACAGGTCCTTGTTGAGGCCACACTTAGTTTACTGCAGTCAGTTTTGGAGGCCCCACCTCAAAAAAGACAGAACCCTGGAGACAGTACAGAGAAGGGTTACAAAGACGGTGCATGGACTGCATGGTGAGCCATATAAGGCAAGACTCACGGAACTAAACCTGTACACCCTTGATCAAAGAAACAGAAGGGACACGATCAAAACTTTTAAGTATGTTAAGGGAGTCAACACAACACAACCTGGATACTTCTTCCAGCAAAACAGGGATGCGCACACAGGAGGGCACAACGTGTGTCTTGTGGGAGGCAGATTCAAAAGCAACCTCAGGAAGTACTTCTTTATAGAAAGGGACACAGAACCATGGAACAGCCTACCTCAGGAGGTGGTGGAATCCAAGACAGCATGAGAGTTCAAACTCGCATGGGGAAAGACACTGTGGACACATCAGTGTGCAGTCTAAATAGGGAGCAGGCAGAAACACAGGCAGACTAGATGGATCATGCGGTCCCCATCTACCGACACGATCCCTACGTTCCTATAAACAGTAGAGGCAGCCATGCTTCTGGAAGAATGCTCCTTAACTACCTCTGGGAGCGTTTTACCACATTTCTGGTAACAGAAAACAATACAGTTTCCCAACCATTTGGATAAACATTGTTTGGAAACTGCGGCACCTTCTCTCTTGGGTGCAAAAGAAACAAAAAGTCAGTCCGATTTCCAGACAGGCTTTGTCCTGTTAGTGTAATAACGCAGGATTCTATGAACATCCAGTGTATGCAGAATTGCCTCCCCTGACTAGAATGCTTGGGGTAATACACTGGCAGTTGAATCAACTGGTTCAACGCAAATTCAGAAACCACCTTTGGTAAGAACTGAAGGTTGGTACAAAGAGCCACCCGGTCTCTATGGAAAATTAAATAAGGCTTCTTACAAATCATGGCCTGAAGCTCAGAAATCCTTCGAGCAGAAGTGACTGCTACTAAAAATGAGCGCTTTCCAGGACAAGTAGTGCATATCACAAGAACCAGCTGGTTCGAACGGAGGAAGAGTCAATTTTTCCAAAATAAAATTAAGGTCCCAAGGTGGCACGGGGGTGCGCACCGGGGGTTTTAGGTGAAGGATTCCTTTCAGGAAGGTTTTGGAAACCTTAAATTGAGCTACTGTTTTACCTTCCACCAAAGTGTGGCACTCAGAAACAGCCGACAGGTGTACCTTCAGAGACGAGTAGCTAAGGCCTACATCACAGAGGTGCAGGAGATCCTCCATGACCTGAGGAACTGGTCACAAAAAAGGGTCCCAGCTCTCTGAGGTGGCCCAAATGGAGAAACGCTTCCACTTCATGGCATAAGTCGTCCTCGTAGAAGGCTTTCCAGCCTCTACCAGGAGCTGCGCCACTCTGGAAGAGACTCCAAATCACGAAACATCTATTTCCTGAGGTGCCACATGTGAAGCTGAAGGGATTTCAGCCCTGGATGAACCAGCTTGCCCCTCTCCAGAGTCAGGAGATCGTGATAGCTGCTGAAGAAGCGGAAACCAAGCTCGGAGAGGCCAAAACGGGGCAATCAGCACCATGTGGGTCCCTTCCGCTTGAAACTTGAGCAGCACCCTTTGCAGGACCAGAAAGGGAGGGAAGGCATACAAAAATCTCCCTGTCCAGCAAAGAGATAGCTCGTCTCGCCAAAGAACACCATGGCCAGGAGTGAGCGAGCAAAACTTGGGTAGTTTAGCGCTGTATGGGGAGGCGAACAGAGCCAAGTCCGGCAGACCCCACAGGTCCAAAATGTGGATGACCACCTCTTGTTTAAGCTCCCACTCTTGGGCTCTTGCTCTGGAGCAGCAGAGACTGTTCGCTACATTTTTCATGCCTGGAACGTGAATTACTGTGAGGTGAATCCAATGCAGAATTGCCCAGTTCCACCTTACAAAGAGGGTACGAGCGAGTGCCTCCTTGCTTTTTGAGATACCACATACTGTACAACTGGACTAATAGTGTGCCCTGGCAAAACAGGTGCTGGAATACTTGAAGGGCATACAGAACCGCTCCTATCTCCAGCACATATATGTTCAAGGAGTGCTCTAACTGGGACCACTGACCTTGAGTTTTGTGGTGCCCCAGAGGAGCGCCCCAACCCATCCTTGATGCATCTGTAGTCAGAGTCTGAGTGGGAGGAGGGAACTGGAAGGAGACCCCCTTGGTGAGACTGGTGAGATCCTGCCACCATAAGTCATCCCGCTGCATCGATCTGGAGACCATGACCATGTGGTCCAGGTCGTCCAGCCTCTGATCCCACTGTGCCCAGAGCGTCCACTGCGAGAGTTGCATGTGGAGCCTGGCTAAAGGAACAGTGGGGATGACTGCTGCCATAAGGGCCAGCAGACGAAGGATCAACCTGGCCAAGACCATCTTGCTGGAGGCTACCAAATGAGCCTGCCTCAGCAAAGTTTCTGCCTTGTCCAGAGGTAGGAAAGCCATACCCGGTACTGTATCCATGACTGCTCTAATGAACTGGAGGCGCTGAGAAGGGGCAAGTTGGGATTTTGGGAGGTTCACAGTGATCTCAATCTGCACAAAAAGATCCAGGGTAGCAGAGAGGGCAAGTTCCAGCTGCTCCCTTGACAGGGCTGACAGAAGCTAGTCGGTGAGGTCAGGGAACATACAGTGGCCCTGACACCTCAGGGCCGCCGCCACTACCGCCAGGCAATGGGTGAAAACCCGAAGTGCTGAGGACAAGTCAATGGGGAGGGCCTTGAATTGGTAATGTTTCCCCTGAAAGGCAAATCAGAGGTAGCGGCGATGGGTCTGACAGATTGGGATATGCAGATAAGCATCCTGCATATCCAGAGCACAGAGCCACTGTCCCTCGTGCAGGAGGGTCAGCAGTCAAAACCTCCTGTACTCAATGTACAGGTTTAGAGCACTGAGGTCCAAAATGGGATGCAAATCTCCCGTCTTTTTGGGGACCAGGAAGAAGTGGGAGTAATATCCCTTTCTTACCTGGTGGGACGGAATGGGCTCTATTGCTTCTTTTTGCAACAGAGCCTCAATTTTCTCTCTTAACATAGGAATGTGTGCCTTTGGATAGTGGGACACTACTTGGGGCCTGTCTGGAGGTTTTTCCAGAAACTCCAGAGTGTGGCCCTGTCCTATCAACTGAAGGACCCATAAGTCAGTGGTTACTGCCCACCACCTTGGCGGATGACTGGCAAGCCTTCTGCTCACCGACTCCCCCGAGGGACATGGAGAAGGAAGGGTGGACCACGAGTCAAGCGAGTGGGGGGTGTGTTAGGGAGAGCTGCACCGCAAGCTCTCTGGGCCTTTGCAGGAGGGGCACTGTGGCCGACGGAACCAAACGTTTGGGCTGAGGCCTGGCCATCTGTTGCTGTTTCATCTACCGCCTCGCTTGGTGAGGAAAAGGTTTTTTGGACTGAAACATAGGGCAGTACGTAGTGTGGACCAACCAGAGGGCATTGCCCTTATCTTGTAAGCTGGTGACGATGGCTTGAGCATCCCCCCGAAGAGGACTGAACCCCTGAAGAGAGCATCCTGGATGGCCGCTTGCACGTCTTGTGCCAGATCAGACACCCTTAACTAGGAAAATCTCCTGAGGCTAACCACTGTAGTGGCACCCCAGGCCAAGGAGTCCACCCTGAGGTGGCCCTGAGAGAATGTCTACATGCCACTTTGGCGAACCTAATGGAGTCTGCCAGAATGGATTTTGACTCAGAGTCTGGCAGTGCCTCAATGGCAGGCTCTAGCTGATTAAAAACAGATTTATGGTAGACCAACACATGGGCTACATAGTTCAAGGCACACATGGTCAGTGTTGATGAGGAATAAAGCTTCCTCCTAAATTGGTCCAGCTGTCTTGACTCCTTGTCAGGAGGAGAGGTCCTCATATGTCTCGGCTTGGAGGACCGATCATGAGCTGTAGCAAATACCACAGAGTCTGCCTTAGAATGGACGCTAAGGTAGTCCTTCCCCTCTGGTGTCCAGTACGTCCGGTTGGCCTTCTTTGCTACCGCTGGTATCGAGGAGGGTATCATCCAGACAGTGGATGTTAGGTTCTCGTGTGGTTCCAACCAGGGGAGAGCGAGGACAGGAGCTGCCTCCTACATGTCCAGATGCTCTGCTAGCCTTTGACCCTTGGGGACCTGAGCACTGGGCTTCCACTCACAGACTTCTGCTATTTTCTTCAGCAGGTCCGTGAAAGAGGGGTCCTGAGGTGGAGATTTTGGGACTCCTTAGGCAGAGGTTCCTCCGTGTGAGGAGTCTCAAACCTCGACACCGCCGAGTAGGAGAAGAAGGAATCTGAGTCCGGATCTGAGTCAGAGGACCAGACGTCAGGTTGGGCCAGATCCCGGGATTCAGGAGGTGCTCTCTCCTGTCGAAGGCTCTTTCTGAGGGCCCGGCATCGGATGACGCATGGGCATAAGAGCCAGGCTGGGTGGCTGGACCACCAGACTTTGGGGAATCTCCTGGGGTGGGTGGCAGCTATCCAGCTCTGACATGTGCTGGGCCTTGCTCTCAGACCACCAGGACTGGCGAATAGCCTTTAATTCTGTTGAAGGCTGAGGCAGAGGGGGTGATAGGCCGGCAGGAAACCCGGGCGTCAGGTAGTCCGGCGTATGAAAAAAGGGAGACTGGTACCCCGGCGAAGAATAAGCAGGTGAATACCCCGGCATCTGGAATCCTGACGGTGGGTAGCCCAATGGGGAGTACATCGGGTATCCGAATGGAGGGCCCAATGGTGGTGTCGGCAGCCCTGAAGGAGAGCCCTGGAGTCTCAAAACCAGACCACGAAGGACCTGGAAGAACCGGGTCATACGTCGGACCAGCTGGCAGCAGACGTGGCGTTGGAGTCTCTGTTGGGGGGGGGGGAAATGGTAGGGGCCTCTGGGGGTTACCTTGACCTCCGTTGTTGGATCCAGGGGGAGCCTGAAAGAGTGCCACCTGACGGATGACCACCGTCCACTGCCCCTCTCCGCTCTGGGGAGGCCGGGGGGAGCTCTTCCACAGGGAAGGAGGGAGAGGCTCGGCGGGAGGACCCAACCGGAGAGAGCTGTGACATATCTGGCAACTGGGAATCATCGGGGCCCTCGCCGGAGCAGAACGCCAGGTCGGGAGGAAGTTAACTGAACCGACGCCCGACCTGTCGGCCAGAGTAGTTGGGCAAACGTTGCACGAGCCATCGCCCAACTTAACGACCAATGCCGGATGGGCTCCAGAGCCCAATGACACAGCCTGGGCTGAGCGCTCATTGGAGGACCCGACGAGCAACATATCATCCATGCAAGACACTTTAGACCCACTGGTGGAAAGGGGCCTAAAAGCGGCAGAGGTCTCGGACGTAGCCGAGGCACCCGCAGCCACCGTTACCAGCAGCGGGTCCAAGGACTGCTCCTGAGGTGGGGCAGGCTTGGTCACAGCGACCAACTTCCCGGAGGAAGAAGATCGCCACTCATCTGAGGGGCTCGAGGGCGGCAGCAGGTGATAGGGGACCTGTCCTGGTCCCGGTGTTTCTTTTTTTCCTTCTCCTTGTGCCTGGAGGAATCTGGAGGTCGTAACCATGGCACGGGCACACGAGTCATCCATGTTAAAAGTAGTCGCAAGCTGGTGCTTAGCTAGTGATTGACATTGGTCTATGATGCACTAGAAGTTGTTTATGAGCTAGCAGTAGGGGGAGGATTCCTCTAACACCCCCGAGAAGGAAATGGACAAAATCTGACATTATGACTGAATAACTAGCCCGATGAAGACACAGAGACATGGCAGAGTACATCTTTATAGTCTCATGGTCAGTCTTCTTGGACACCTTGTCTTCAAGTATGTCCACGGCTACTTGGCCTCCAAATTTATGGAAAGCACAAACCAGACCAGACCCTCTACAGAGGGATGGTTGGAGAACCCAGAAAGGGTGCCTGTGGGGACCACATACTTTTATTTTACTAGAATTTTGGTAACCGGGTAAGTCCACTGAGACAATGCAGTCCCTTTTTCAGTGACGACTCAGGTGCCAATGGTGAACACAGTACAATACACAAATACAATAATAATATACAGGATACAGAGAGAGATTTAACAATGTTGCAAAAATTATTACAGCGGGAAGCCAGGTAAGTAACTTAAAACAGATCAGGCATTAAGCATATGTAAATAAACAGGATAACTAATATTATACAATAAATACATATATATACATAGCAGGAACACGAGAGCTGGTGGATTACAAGATACATCTATCAGAGTAACACATCAAGCATTAACAATGCTTTAAGATTTATTTAAAGCAATTGCAAAGGAGGGGGTTATTAGGAAAGAGGTAAGCTCTTTTTTGAAGGAGGATAGGGTGGGGCAGGAGAGTAAGTTAGCGGAGAGGGCATTCCAAGCAGAGGGAGCTGAGAAGGGGAATGAATGCTTACCCGATAGGCGTTGCGTCTTCTGGACTGCTAATAAAGGTAAGAAAGTAGATCTAAATGTGCGTGTGGGTGCTTTTTTGTAAACCATTCCCCTTAGGCAAGGGGGATTAAAGAGCTTGGGTAAGTTTGAATACAAGGCATAAGGTGTGAAACTGTAACCTTGAGTCATAGGTAGGCCACTGAAGAGAATACAGGGCCGCACAGTGGTGTTTTCTGAAGTTTGCTCCAAAGGCAAAACGTCCCTATAATACAGCTGACGAGCCTGTGCAAGGGAAGAGGATTGGGTGGAGAACAGTAGAGGGGCACCATATAACAAAACAGGGAGAAGGGATGTTGATGCAATCTTTTTACAGGCGGCATTGGATAAAAGAGGGCAGAGCCGGTATAATAACCCGAGCTTCTGGTTTACCATTTTGGCAAGCTGAACTGCATGATGCTCCACTGAGGAGGAGGCATCTAAGTGAACCCCAAGGTATTTAAAAGTATTAACCACTTCTATGGGGTCTCCTGACTGTGTACTGATCTAGAGCTGTTTGGTAGGTTTTGGGGACGGGTTATGGAAAAGCATAGCTTTTTTTTCGTACATAGAATTAGGTGATTGTCAGAGAACCAGGTCTCGAGCGCGATTAAATCAAAGTTAAGGCTTTAGTTAAGCCAGTCTATATTTTAGATAAGCGGTATAAGATTGCATCATCAGCATATAATTGCACGGACGCACCGCCACAGAAGTTGGGAAGCTCGAGAATAGTATCAGGCCAAGAATAGAACCTTGGGGTACTCTGTGTGAGATAGGCCTTGAAGAGGAGAGTGAGCCAGACCATTTTACCTTTTGCAATCTTCCAGTGAGGCAGTCATGGAACCATGTGAGTGTTAAGCAATCTAGACCTAATTTATGCAATTTACCAAGGAAAAGGTGGTGGCTGACTAGATCGAAGTCCTTAGTCAAGTCGAAGAATACTCCACCAGTTAGAAGACTAGCATCACTTGCATTAAGAATGTCAGTCAAGACTTTGACAAGGGCTATGGTAGTACACAGAATTTGACGGCAGATAAGGACCGCTGGTCCACCTAGTCTGCCCATTTTCCTACCTAACAGATAAACTGCAGATCCTAGTTAACCAACAGCTTACTTCCTCCTACCCCCCACTAGGACTGCCTTATGTCTGTCCCAAGCATTCTTGAATTCCCCCACTGTTCTTGACTCCACAACTTCCTCAGGGAGGCTGTTCCATGCATCCACAACTCTCTCTGTCAAAAAATACTTCCACACATTACCTCTGAGCCGCCCCCCCTCTATCTTCAAATTGTGCCCCTTGTTCTTGCACATCTCTTTTCTGAAAGATGCTACCCTCTTGGACGTTGCTGATTCCCTTGAGGTACTTGAAAGTTTCTATCATGTCCCCTCTCTCCCTTCTTTCCTCAGGAGTATACATATTAAGCTCCTTTAGTCTTTCTTCGTATGTCTTCTGGTGCAGACCCTGCACAATTTTGGTTGCCCTCCTCTGGACAGCCTCCACTCTGTCTATGTCTTTGCAGAGATGGGGTCTCCAGAACTGCACACAGTACTCCAGATGGGGTCTCACCAACTGTCTGTACAGAGGGATAACAACTTCCTGTTTTCTACTATTGATGCCTCTTCCTATGCATCCCAGTATCCCCCCAGCCTTCCTTACTGCCTTCTCACATTGCTTGCCCACCTTTAGGTCATCTGATATAATTACCCCCAGGTCCCTTTCCATTTTTACTGTCCTGGTTAAGGCCACTGACAACTTAGCTTCAAGTTCAGAGTCTGAAGATTCTTCAAACACAGTCCCCAAACATTTAGCACCATGGTATCTTCACCCTGGGTGATCTCCACCAACAGCCCATCTAGCAAGCCAGCAGCAGGGTGGGTGTCCTTGGCCGGAGCTCCTAACAGTGGCCCAGCTGGAGGTGGCTCTACTCAAAGTAGAGATGAAGCAGATAGAGGGGACTGTCGAGTGGGATGGACTGGTGAGGGAACAGGTGGCAAATGCCAAGGGACTGTCAGACATTAAAAAGGACCGGTCTCAGTACTGAACCCAGCGGTACCCTGCTAGTAACCCTCCTTTCTCCACTGTGTACTCCATTTACTACAACCCTTTGCGTCCTGTTGTCTAGCCAATTTTTTATCCAAGCTACCACCCTGGGACCCACTCCAAGACTGGCTAACTTGTGTATTAATCTTTTGTGTGGGACTGTATCAAATGCCTTGCTAAAATCTAGGTAGGCCATGTCCACAGCCCCTCCCTGGTCTGCTACTTTGGTCACCCAGTCAAAGAAATCTATTAGACTCATCTGACATGACCTTCCCATCGTGAATCCATGCTGCCTTGGGTCCTGTGCCCAACTGGCCTCTAGGTACTCAACAATTCTTTCCTTCAGAAGTGATTCCATCATTTTCCCTACCACTGAGGTCAAACTAACTGATCTGTAGTTTCTTGCCTCTGTCCTGCTCCCACTTTTGTGAAGAGGAATCACATCTGCCCTCCTCCAGTCCTCAGGTACCACCCCATCCTCCCATGATTTGTTAAAGAGTGTAGTCAGCAGTGTCACTTGTTCTACCCTTAGTTCTTTTATAATTCTTGGGTGAATCCCATCAGGCCCCATTGCTTTGTCCACCTTAAATTTTATTAGTTCTTTCAGAATCCTTTCTTCTGGTAAATGGACTGGTATCGACCCCCGTCTTCAGAGTGTTTCTCTTGTTTGGTTTAGGTACCTCCCCTCCTCTTCCTTTGTGAATACTGAGCAGCAATATTCATTCAGTATCCTTGCTTTTTCACTGTCACCCTCTACTCACACCCCCCCTTATTAAGCCTCGGTATCCCTCCTTTGGTCTTTCTTCGCTCCCTAATGTACCTACAAAAGGTCTTATCCCCCCTTTAACAGAACTGGTTATCCTTTCCTCGATTTGGGCCGTTGCTATTCTGACTGCCTTCCCTGTCTCCTTCTGCTTTAACTGATAAAGTTATCTGTCCTGCTTCTTCTGTGTTTCCTTATATTTCCTGAATGCTATTTTTTTCTCCTTAACCTTCCCTGTGACCTCTTTTGAGAACCATAGCGGGTTTTTTCCTTTGTTGTGTTTTGCTGATTTGCTTTACACAAAGGCTTGTTGCCTCTGTGATGGCTGTTCTGATTACTCCCCATTGTTCCTCCACCCCTCCTTCTTGCCTGTTTGCTAGTGCTTTTCTGAGGGGCACTCTCATTTTCCCAAAGTCAGCCCTCCTAAAGTCCAATACTCTTGCTTTTGTATGGCTTGACTGTATGGCTGTGTTTATCGTGAACCACACTGTTTGGTGGTCGCTTGTTCCCAGATGGCTACCCACTTCTAAATCTGAGATTCTTTCTCCGTCCCCATTAGAAAGTACCAGGTCTAAGATTGCTGCCTCCCGAGTGGGTTCCAATACTAGCTGTCTGAGGCATGCCCCCTGTAGGGCATCAAGAATGACCCTGCTCTTGGATGTGCCTGCAGCAAAGGTGCTTCAGTTAACGTCTGGCATATTCAGGTCCCCCATCAACAATATCTCCCCTTTTTCTGCCATTCTAAGGAAGCCTTCTATCATTTCCTTGTCCATTCCCTCCCCTTGAGATGGGGGGTCTGTATACAACCCCCATGTGGATTGTGGTGCTATTTCCTGTCTCCAGGGTTACCCAGAGTGCCTCATCTGCTCCCTGTTTACTCTTTAGTTCTGTTGCTTTGATCCCTTCCTTTACATAGAGAGCTACTCCTCCTCCTCTTTTACCTTCCCTGTCCCTCCTGTAGATTGTGTATCCTGGTATGTTGACATCCCAGTCATGGTTCCCTGTGTACCATGTTTCTGTGACTGCCACAATATCCAGGCAACCCTCTTCCATCAAGGCCACTAGTTCAGGGAGCTTGTTACACAGACTACGGGCATTGGTACTCATCACCCTCCACTTTTTGATAGCCTTACCCCTTTTGGCCCAATTCCTGTCCTTATTGCCTTTGCCTTTTTTTACATTTACCTCTGTCCTGCTCCCTAATAACTTCTCTACCTTGCTGTTTACCTCACTAATTACCATGTTTTGTGGGGGAAGGCTGGGATTTCCCTGCTCCTTTTCAGTGCCTCCCCCCCTGGCTACTTTAAATGCTTGCCAATGAAGCATTTAAACCCCTCACCTAGGATCCTGGTTCCCCCCTGGACAGATGCAGACCATCGCACCAGTATAGGTCTGCATCCCTCCAGGTGGCTCCCCAGTCCCGAATGAAGCCAAAACCCTGAGCTCCACACTCCAGCACTATGGCCCTTCCTGAAGCCATGCTGGCAGTCTGTGAGAAGATGATGTAAGTCTAGTTAACATTGTAGCTGAATGTGCAGGATCCGCTCCAGGATCTTAGCCAGTGGGCAGAGAATTGAAATAGGCCTACAATTTTCTACAGTGTGGGTACTCCCTTATGGAGGGGGACCACCACAGCCACTTACCAAAGACTTGGCACTTCACCAGAGAGGATGGATCTATTTAGAAGATCACGGACAGGGTGTGGGGAGTGCTGCTGCCCCTAGTTTGAGAAACCTGGGTTCTAATGTGTCATCATGGCCAGGGGAGCTCTCTGACTTGATAATGGCCTGAGGACTTCTCTTCTAGTGGCTATTTTTTGGTGGAAAGGGGTTGCGAGCCAAAAGACGCGTGACGCTGAGTAGGGATAGAGAAATCCGAGACTGGTGGCATGTGAGCTGTGTACCTATCAAGGTCAGTGAGGAACTGATTAATTCTTTCTGCAATGGCGAATCAGATGAATTTAATAGATTTCTTTGACTGGGTGACCAAAGTAGTGGACCAGGGAGGGGCTGTGGACATGGCCTACCTGGATTTTAGCAAGGCATTTGATACAGTCCCACACAAAAGATTAATACACAAGATAGCCAGCCTTGGAGTGGGTCCTAAGGTGGTACCTGGATAAAAAAATGGCTAGACAACAGTATGCAAAGGGTAGTAGTAAATGGAGTACACAGTGAAGAAAGGGGGGTTACTAGCCGGGTACCGCAGGGTTCAGTACTAAGACCAGTCCTTTTTAATGTCTTTATAAGTGACATTGCAGAGGAACTGGAAGGAAAAGTATGTCTCTTTGCAGATGACACAAAGATCTGCAACAGGGTTGATACACAAGATGGAGTGGAAAGGATGAAAAGGGACTTGGCAAGGTTGGAGGAATGGTCACATGTTGGCAGCTCAGATTCAATGCAAAAAGTGCAAGGTAATGCACATGGGAAACAAAAACCCAGGGGAAGCGTACACAATGGGGGGTGAGATACTGACAACAGTAAAAATAGAAAGGGACCTGGGGGTAATTATATCAGGCGACCTAAAGGTGGGCAAGCAATGTGAGAAGGCAGTAAGGAAGGCTGGGGGGATACTGGGATGCATAGGAAGAGGCATCAATAGTAGAAAACAGGAAGTTGTTATCCCTCTGTACAGACAGTTGGTGAGACCCCATCTGGAGTACTGTGTGCAGTTCTGGAGACCACATCTCTGCAAAGACATAGACAGAGTGGAGGCTGTCCAGAGGAGGGCAACCAAAATGGTGCAGGGTCTGTACCAGAAGACATATGAAGAAAGACTAAAGGAGCTTAATATGTATACCCTTGAGGAAAGAAGGGAGAGAGGGGACATGATAGAAACTTTCAAGCACCTCAAGGAATTAAAGTCCAAGAGGGTAGCATCTTCCAGAAAAGAGATGTGCAAGAACAAGGGGCTAATTTGAAGATAGAGGGAGGCGGCTCAGAGGTAATGTGAGGAAGTATTTTTTCACTGAGAGGGTTGTGGATGCATGGAACAGCCTCCCTGAGGAGGTCGTGGAGTCAAGAACAGTGGGGGACTTCAAGAATGCATGGGACAGGCATAAGGCAGTCCTAGTGGGGGGTAGGAGGAAGTAAGCTGTTGGTTAACTAGGATCTGCAGCTTATCTGTTAGGTAGGAAAATGAGCAGACTAGGTGGGCCAAGCAGTCCTTATCTGCCGTCAAATTCTATGTTTCTATGGACGAGGGATTTTGAATGAGGTGGCCGCTGGACGATATGGAGCTTGGACATTGGGTCGATTTACCTTTGATCAAAGAATTGATACGTTTCCAGAATTCTTTGGGCTTGCTGAGATTCTCAGTCTGAAGTGAGCGGAGACAGATACGTTTAGCACCCTGTATCCTATTTTTACACTTATTTCTCAGCTGACGATAATATAGCCAATCAGAATGAAGGAGGCTGTGTTTACAGCTCTTCCAGGCTGCATACTTATAGACCATGTGAATAGAGGGTGCAGGGCAGAATGCTGCCAAAGCTCCGGGGCCAGTCCCAAGACAGCTTTCACCAAGGGGGAGACAACCCCCTGGGATTCACCACTGTCCAAGCTATCAGTAAACAGGCAATTAGCCAGGGTCTGACTAGTTGTAAGGGCACTTTGATGGATTCCAACAGAGTCCTGGTTAAGGCCACTGACAACTTAGCTTCAAGTTCAGAGTCTGAAGATTCTTCAAACACAGTCCCCAAACATTTACCACCATGGTATCTTCACCCTGGGTGATCTCCACCAACAGCCCATCTAGCAAGCCAGCAGCAGGGTGGGAGTCCTTGGTTGGAGCTCCTAACAGTGGCCGAGCTGGAGGTGGCTCTACTCAAAGTAGAGATGAAGCAGATAGAGGGGACTGTCGAGTGGGATGGACTGGTGAGGGAACAGGTGGCAAATGCCAAGGGACCGAACGTCTGGGGACACAGCTTTATTCCTGCAGGCAATGATCCACTGCTGCCAAACAAGCTCCTCATAGTGTCAATGCATCCTGCATTAATGCCTCTCCTCATTGAAAGAGATTGAGGAGCACTGACAGCACTGCCTGCTGGTCGAGCTGGATCGATTGTGCAAACAGCACCATGATCTCGACAAGCAAGTGTCGACCCCTAGGCCAACATCAACAGGAGTCCTTGATAGGGATGGTACAGACCACCTGCTTCAGCAGGATAACTATGATGTGTTTCAAAGACATGACCAGTGAAGGCAGCTCACGAGATAACTTGGCCGGTGGTCCCGACAATCTAGTCCTCCTGAATGAGGGCAGGGAGCACTGGGGTCTAGAAGATTAATTCCTCGTCTATCTTCTCCAACAAAGGGTCACCCGGCCAGGGTTAATGTGGAGCCCTCAACCGAAGGAAGCTCGACCAAGGCAGGCAGTTGGGGGAGTAAAAAGAGAGGAAAGTACAGTTACGCAAGAACTTACTGTAACAGATTTTCAAGAGAGGCTCTTGCAGTAGGTACTAACCGATAGAACTAAGCCGCCAGGCTCTAGGACCACATGGAAAACTTTAGCTAGCAGTGTCTAGCAGGGGACAGACCACCAGACGTCACACAACCGACGTCAGCATGGCGCTACATAGTGAGCAGTCACCACGCCCACCCTCCAGTTCTCCTGCTGGAGACTTAGAAAGGTGCGATAGGAGAAAGGAGTGGGTTCCTGACGCTATAAAGCTATGAAAGAAGTAGCAGAAGAAACCCAGGGGGAAGATGGGAGGGAAAGCAGTACCTACTGCAAGAGCCTCTCTCAAAGATCTACTGTTATGGTAAGTTCTTACTTAACTGTACTATGTCACTTCGAGAGAGCTCTTGCAGTAGGTACTAACTGACAGAACTGAGTCCCAAGCAGTCACAATCAGACAAGTCTGAGACATGGGAGATAAGAACTAGCCTGCAGGAAATGGGGATCTTAAAACAAGAGTCCCAGTAGAACAGCTAGGCCAAAGCCTGCTCTGCGCCTAGAAGCAATGTCCAAACTGTAATGCTTAGTGAAGGTATGGACAGAACTCCAACTGGCAGCTGCACAGATATTTGCGGCAGACACGTTTCTGAAACAAGCAGTAGAGGCAGCCATGCCCCTGGTTGAGTGCCCTTTGACTTCCCCCGGTAGTGGTTTTGTTATACTTCTGATAACAAAAGGTAATGCAGCTTGCCAACCATTTGGACATACTTGTTTTGAAACTGCGGCGCCCTCTCTTTTGGGTGCAAAGGAAACAAATAACTGATCAGTTTTATGGACTGGCTTTGTCTTGTTAGAGTAGTAACAAAGAATTCTATGTACATCAGGAGTATGTAGAATTGCCCCCCCCAATTAGAATGCTCAGGGTAGTACACTGGCAACTGAATAGTCTGATTTAAGGTGGTCACTGAAACTATCGTAGGTAAGAACTTAAAAGATTTGTATGCAGAGCCACCTGATCTCTGAAAAAAAAAAAAAAAAATCAAATAAGGCTCCTTACACATCAGGACCTGAAATAATGGCAACTAAAAAGAGCACTTTCCATGAAAGGTAGCGCATGTCACAACTTGCAGCTGGTTCAAATGGAGACAGCATGAGTTTTCCAAAATGAAGTTCAGATCCCAGGAGGAGCAGAGCCCTGACTGGGGTTAAATGAAGAACCCTTTGAGGAATGTCTTGGATACTTCCAGCTGAGGCAGGGTTTGCCATCCACTGGAATGTGGTAGGCAGAAAAGTGGATCTTCAAGGTTGAGTAGCTGAGACCGAGGTCGGAGAAGGCCTGGATGAACCAGGGTGCCCTGTTCCTGAGTCAGAAGGTCTTGACAGACGGGCAGAGGAAAGAACAGTTACACAAGAACTTACCGTAACAGTAGGTCTTTGACAGAGGCTCTTGCAGTAGGTATTTACAAATAGGACTAAGCTGCCAAGCATCAGGACCTCATGGAAAAATTTCTAGCTAGCAGTTTCTGGCGGGGGACTGCCCCTATGTCAGCTGACCGGTATCAGCCTACGTCAGTATAAAGGGGCGGTCCCCCAAGCCCGCCTTCCAGTTCTTTCCCATCAGAGGCCAAAAGGGCATGACAGGACAGAAGAGGATATACCCCCATAGAAGAAAAGAAAAAAACTCAGGGGGAACGGAGGGAGGGAAGGCAATAACTATTGCAAAAGCCTCTCTCTAAGATCTACTGTTACGGTAAGTTCTTACGTAACTTTTCTACCTTACTTCGAGAGGGCTCTTGCAGTAGGTATTTACATACAAGACTGAGTCCCAAGCAGTCTGGGACAAGAGAGAAAGGGAGGAGTCATTATCATCCGCAGAATGATGGAAAAGGCTGAACAAGGATTCAGGACAGAAGTCCCTGCAGGACAGCCAATCCAAAGCCTGCTCTATGGCAAGAGGCAACGTCCAAGCTGTAATGTTTCATGACGGTATGGACAGAAGTCCAAGTAGCGGCTGTACAGATTTCAGCAGCGGACACATTTCTGAAACAAGCAGCAGAGGTGGGTACTCCTCTCGTGGAGTAACCTCTGATTTGACCCAGAAGGGTCTTGTTGTTCTTGTCATAACAAAAAGTAATGCACTTCGCTAACCACTTGGAGAGGCCTTGCTTAGAAATAGCATTGCCTTCTATTTTGTGTGTGAAGGAAACAAACAGTTGATTCGTTTCTGAGATCCTTGGTTCTGTTTGTGTAGCATCTCAGAATCGTGTGTATGTCTGGCGTATGCAGGAGGTACTCTCCATGATTTTAGTGCTCCAGAAAAAAGACTGGGAGCTCAATGGATTGATTCAGTGTGGATTCCGCCACCACCTTGGGAAGAAACTTCGGGTCAGTACGCATGGTCACCTATTCCCTGTGGAAAATCAAATAAGGGATCTTACACATCAGGGCTTGAAGCTCGGAAATCCTCCTAACGAAGGTGATGACCACTACAGAAAGTGTCTTCCAGGAGAGGAATTTTAAGTCTGCCTCCGCTGCCAGTTCAAAGGGAGGCAGTGTGAGTTTCTCTAAAATAAAACTGAGATCCCATGGGGGGGCCCAGGATTACGGATGGGGGTCTTAAATGGAGAACCCCTTTAAGGAATGTCTTACAGACTTCCAGTTGAGCAACTGTCCTGTCCCCTAAAGGAATGTGGTAAGCTGAGATGGCTGCCATTTGCACCTTCAAAGAGGAGTAGCTAAGGCCCAGATCATAGAGGTGCCTCAGTAATCCAGGATTTTATTTGCAGGGCAGGGAAAAAGGTTCCAAGTCCTTGGAACCAGCCCAAACAGAAAATCACTTCCATTTCATTGCGTAGGTAGATCTGGTGGAAGGCTTTCTGGCCTCCACCAAAATGTCCGCCACAAGAGGCAAGACGCCAAAGCGAGTTGTGGCTATGTCTGCAGGAGCCACACATGAAGGTGGAGTGATTTGAATCCTGGATGGACCAGGGTCCCCTGATCCTGGGTCAGTAAATTCTGCGACAGAGGCAGAGGAAGAGGAGGTTCCTCGGAAAACTGTTGCTGAAGAGAGAACCAAACTTGCCTCAGCCAGAAGGGAGCGATGAGAATCATGCGCGCCCTTTCTATCCAAAGTTTGTTCAGCACTCTCGGAATCAAGGGAATTGGGGGGCATGAGCGAATCTGTCCTTCCAACACAGAGAGAGTGCGTCCCTCCAAAAAAAAGTCTCGCCCTGGAGAAAGCGAGCAAAATGTGGGAAGTTTGGTGGTGTCGGGGAGGCGAAAAGGTCCACTTGAGGAGTCCCCCACTGCTCGAAGATTTCGTTTGTGACATCCTGTTTGAGTTCCCACTCATGGGACTTTACTGATGAGCGACTTGGGTTGTGCTGGGATGCCCAGTACCAAACTCTCATTGCTTCCCGGGCACAGGGAATAGAAACAAGTTCCTCCCCATTTGTTGAGGTACCAGACTATGCACATGTTGTCTGACTGAACCAGAAGATGACCGGGAAGAATGAAGGGGAGGAGAGCCTGTAGGGCATACAGAACTGCCCTCAGTTTGAGAACATGATATGTAACTTCTTCTCGAAGTGAGACCAGTTGCCCCAGAGTCTTGTGAGACCCTAGGTGGGCACCCCAGCATGCTCCAGACGCATCTGTCGTCAGAGTCTGGGTGGGATGATCGGTGCAGAAAGGGACCCCCAGACTGAGGTTCTCCTGAACCGTCCATCACTGCAAGTCCCCGATCACCGGGTCAGAGACTAGGACCTCGTCATCCAGGCTGTCCCAAGGGTGTAGACAGGCATACTCACTGTACACATTTGTGTACAGTTTTGTTGACTGCCTGTCACAAACCATAAACCACTCTGTTAATATTATCATTCTAATCTGTAGTATTTGGGTTAGTGTAGGCCACTGAAATGTGTCAAATACGTGTATAACCTCTTTAGAGAGTAGAGGAGTCATCTGACTACAATCTGACTTGTTTGGAAGGGGATGCCAACTGGAAAGGATGTATACATTGTTTTAATTGGGGGTGTACAAAATAGAAATTTCTGGCTACACTCCTGGGTTGTCCTGACACTTATCTCATTGGTACCGAAGGATCCATTGGGAGACTCATGTGGAGCAACGCCAGAGGGACAGTTGGAATGGTTGCCGCCATGAGTCCGAGAAGATGAAGAATCTTCCTGGCTCCAACCTGTGAGGCAGGACAGGAGGCTAGCCTGGTTTAGGAGTGTCTCGACTCTGTCCGGGGGCAAGAATGCCTTGCCTAGGGTTGTATCCAACAATGCCCCTATAAACTGCAGCTGTTGACAAGGGGCCAGATGGGACTTGGCATGGTTGACCATGATGCCCATGCTGGTAAAAAGCTCCAGGATGATGGAAAGGGAGTGCTGGAGGTCCTCCCTGGACGGTGCTGCCAAAAGCCAGTCGTCCAGATAAGTGAAGACTTGTACTCCCTGGGTATGCAGAAAAGCTGCCACTACCGCCTGGCATTTGCAGAATACTCAGGGGGCCCCGAGGAAAGGCCAAATAGGAGGGCGAAGTGGTAGTCTGCCCCCTGAAAACAAAAACGGAGGTATTTGCGGTGGGAAGGGCATATGGGGATATGCAGGTACGCATCCTGCATTTCCAGAGCGCATAGCCACAATCCCGGATGAAGCAGGGGAAGAAGATTCTGCAGAGACAGCATTCTGGACCTTTTGTACTCCACAAATGCGTTACGAGAACTGAGATCCAAGATGAGTCTCAGGTCTCCAGTCTTCTTTGGTACTAGGAAGAAGTGAGAATAGTAACCTGTCCCCTGAAAGGGAGGGGATGGGTTCTATTGCTGCCTTTTGAAGAAGGGAGCTGATCTCTTCGAGTACCAACGGAAGATGGAGAGGGGAGTACGACGACAGAGGAGGTGGTCTGTGGGGTGGTTTCTGGGTGAACTCGATTGAGCATCCCGCCGACACCAATTGAAGCACCCATGCATCGTGTGTTATTCTCTCCAAGCCCGGCAGATGGGAGGAAAATCTCCCCACTACCGGGTCCTCTGGAGGTGACGGAGGAAGAGGGAGAGTCAGGATGCTGAGGGCAGAGCAGCGGCTGGAGTTCAGAGAGTCTTTTTGCTCAGAGGAGCTTTGGCTGCTGATGTGGCTCTGCATTTGTTAGGATGCTTAGCCTGCGTGTGCTTTTGTCTTTGGCGATTTTGGTGCCAAAAGAGCCGCTTCTGACCCTGAGAGGACTTATACATAGTCTAGACTGACTTCATGCTAAACCCTTCTCTTACAGATCGGTGATGGTATCCTTGACATCGCCTCAGAACGAGACTGATCCCCTTAAAGGGGTATCATGTACGGCCATCTCAACTTCAAGGGCCAAACCTGACACATGGAACCAGGCATGTCGCCGCAAACCTGCTAGATTATGGCCTAGTCATCTATGGGGCAGCGAACTCATCGGCCCTCAGCAGACTACGCGTCTCCCTAAATAAAGTCTGTCGCCTCACCTTGGGCTGTGACCATCTAACTCACACATGCTCTCCATACGACGATACCAACTGGCTGAACCTTGACAACAGGATTAGGTTCTACACCTGTCTCATGTCAAAAAAATTGCCCTAGGCCTCTGCCCAACAGGACTCACACCACTAAAAAGACCGGCCCTGACACTCAAGCATACTCGTAGCTATGGTAAGCAACTCCTCTCTGTCCCTCACTGCCGTACATCCCAATACCAAAGGTCCTTCAGCTACAGAGCCCCTTCCTGGATGAACAGTCTGCCCACTCCACTTACAAAAGAGAGCAGAATCAGACTGTACAAAACTGCCCTCAGAGACTTCCTACAGTCCTCAAACTACTGTGATTGCCACTGAAATACATTACACTATTCTGACCGGCATAGGCTGCGGCCAGATTCCCCTTCACAACCAGTGTCCCCCTAGCCTAGCTCTGCACATGTGTACAATTTGTTTTTGTGTGTTTGCACTAACTTTTCCCTAGTTTTTTTTCACTGTTAGCCTCACAACTGCTACTGTAACTAACTGACTATGTACTGCTATACTGTTATGTAACCTGTCTTTCTCTGTTTGTAATATTTGTGACGTGGAACCTTTGTAAAGGAGTCTCTGACTCAAAGGTATTTCCAAATCTCCAATAAACAAAAAAAAAATAAACAAAAATCTACGGCCGAAGCCGAGCTTCTGCCTGCAATGTCCACCGCATCGTAACTAGCACATAATATGTGCCTACAGGCCGAACGAGCGGAGCGGACCAGGTCTCCCGATTCTTGTTTTGTTTGAGAATCTGGGAGATAGTCCAGTTTGGATTCCACCTGGCTCAGAATCTACTTCTGGAAGTCCTCCATGTGTCCAACATAGTTCAGGGCTCTCAAACCCAGGGTAGAAGACTCATATCTTCTTACCGTATTGGTCCAGAAGTCTAGATTCCTTGTCAGGGGGAGAAGAGCTAAGGTGCTTAGGATTGGCAGTTAGGTCATGAGCGGCGCTAATCACGACCGAATCTGCCTTAGGGTGAAGACTGAGAAAGTTTTTTCCCCTCAGGAGCCTGATACAGCCCATCTGCCTTGCGGGGAAGAGGGGCTAATGAGGAAGGTTGCTTCCAAATAGTGTGAACAAGAGCCACATGGGGCTCTATCCAGGGGAAGAATCAGTGTAGGAGAGGTTTCTAGAAGATCCAAGTGAACGTCTAATTTTTTCCATTGTGGATCTGGCTCCACTGATTGCCACTCATAAGCAGCCTGGTTTGTTTCAGCAATTCCAGAAAAGGAGGGTCCTCTGGAGGAGACTTCGAAGAGTCCTTAGGCCTGGGGTTCTCTGGAGTATGTGGCTCGTCTCCAGGGTCGAGGTATCATAATCTGAAAGCTCAGAAGAGGAAGAGTCGTCTTTACTGGGTGGGGGATCCACCCCCCTGGGGTGCATATTCTCCCTGATCTGATGGCCAGAGGGTTCTGCCCCAACATCGGGTAACGGTGGAGGAGTCTCCTTTCGCCGACGTAGGGGCTCTGGTGGAGGGGCCAGAGTTGTCAGATGATTCTCTGCCTCCTTAGTGAGTTGGAACTTAGCTTCAGCCCACCAGGAGGCCAGAAAATCCTTCAAGTCCACTTAAGATTTTAGGGGAGGAGGGACTCTGATACGGGTAACTGAAACCCGTAAAGGGTACCCATAAACTGGTGAGGCCAGTCAGGTACCCATGAACTGAGGCATCGGTACTGCGGCGTCTGGTACTGAGGTGTAGGATACTGTCACATTGGGTACTGCAATGTCCGGTATCCTGGCTCCAGGGGCTCTGACAGAGCAGAATGATCTGGCGTCGGTCCAATACGTGGACCAGATGGTGCCAGTGTTGGTCCGGAAGATGTAGGGCCCGGGGTAGGAGGACCCATGGGAGGGAGGGCCCTGCAGGACCTGATGGTGGGGCAGGTCTGTCGCCAGGAACTGGCATACCGGAGGGTGACATCAAATTCAGCGTCTGAGGTTATGGCGAGGGGGGGGGTGCACCCCCAACGGCAGCGTCCCGGTCTCCTCAACCCCAGCCAGGGAGGAGGGAGCAGAATCCACAGGTGGAGTATGGGAGGACGGAGGGGCCTCAGAGGGCAACACAATTGGAGTTCGCTGCGGCGACTCCCAGATGTCAGGCATATGTTCAGTGCCTGGCGTGGTTTCACTGGCGGGGCGTCCGTTGGACTTGCTGACAACCGGCTTATCAACCTTGTCCAGGCGGGCAGCGGCACAACCAGACTTATCAGACCCACTCTTACCGGTAGGCCGCGAGGAAGAAGTGGCCTTAGTGGGAGTGCAGGCCTCCTTTGCCCCGGAGGCTCCTGGTGGGCCCAAATGAGAGTCTGACTGGGGCGGGAGCAACACGAGCTTGGTAACCACCAAGGCGGCCATCGGTGGCTTGATCCCTGGAGCGGCAGATACCTGGAGAGCCGCGACTCCAGCCGAAGTCGCGGGAGCTGTGGATGACGAATCCAGGTCTCGATGTTTCTCCTTGTGCCTCTTTTTCTTGTGGTGGCCTTCAAGAGAAATGGATGCCTGCCTCAGTTTTTTTCAATTCTTTTTCCATGGAGGCCATCTTGTTCTTTAGGGCATGGGCTTCCAGGAACTGCTGTCTCCCTCTTACGGGTGACCAAACTGAATTTCTGGCAGTGTTCACACTCCTCCATGCAGTGGTCTGGGCCTAGGCAGAATAGACACAAAGAGTGGCCGTCCTTATGAGGGAGCTGAGATCCACACAACTCGCACTTGTTTTTATGTGATTCAGAGTGTGTTGGGAACGACGTACACAGCCGGAGTCAGGAACAATTTTGTAGGAAAAAGTTTGGCAAAAAAGATCAAATACTCATCCAAAAATGGCGGTCGAAGTAGCGCTGTTCTTCTGTGAGGTACTTTCGCAAGCCGATGGCGGGAAAGAACTGGAAGGCGGGCATGGGGGACTGCCCCTTTATAATGATGTAGACTGACGCCAGTCAGGTGACATGGGGGCAGTCCCCCCGCCAGAGACTGCTAGCTAGAAATTTTTCTGTGGGGCCCTGACGCCTGGTGGCTTAGTCCTATATGTCAATACCTATTACAAGAGCCATCTCGAAGTAAGATCTGGAGGTTCCACTGACAGTTGTTGAAGCAGAGAGAGAACCAAATCTAACGTGGACAGTAGGGAGCAATCAGGATCATATGTGCTCCCTCTGCCTGTAGTTTCAGTAATACCCGCTGTAGTAGTGGAAAGAGAGGGAAGGTGTACATGAATCTCCCTGTCCAGCATAGAGACAGTGCGTCTCGCCAGAGAACACCATGCCCTGGAGCAAGCGAGCAGAAAGTTGGTAGTTTTGAGTTGAATGGTGATGGGAAGAGACTGAGGTCTGGCCCACCCCACCGTGTGAATATTTCGACTACCACAGACTGTCTGAGCTCCCACTCGTGGGCTCTGGCATGAGTGCGGCTGAGTGTGTCCACTAGGAAGTTTTGAATGCCGGGGACGTACACTGCCATGAGGTGGAGACAGTGCTGAACTGCCCAGGACAGGATGCAAAATTCTTATACCTTAGGTGCCCCACAGCAGGCGCTTTTGTCTCCAGGCACCTAGTGCTAGTCAGTGCCTGCCCCATGGGGCACCCAAGGTAACTGTGCAGTGAGTCCGCTTCCCTGTATCTCAGTTTTTCCCCGTCTTTAGCTCTTGCGTCATTGTATTTGGGGGTGCGTGTGCCACCAGCCTCAGTGTGATCAGCTGACCGGGGGGGGGGGGTGTTAGAGCCAGGAGAGGCAGACCATGACAAGCTGGATGACAGTCCCCTCGACTGATTGAAAAACTGATCGGCAAATGAAGCTGCAAGGGATCAGGTCATCGGAGGAGTCAGGCTGTAGTGCTTAAGACACCAATCTAGAGTGTCTATAATTAGTCTGCCGGCCCCATTCACACAGTGCGAACATGTGCGCAGTGTCTAAAGCTTTCAGTGCAGACGTTAACTTGCTGCACACACTACAGTCTGGATCGTGATCAGACCATTAAGTTCTGTCCTGACTACAATTACTGCTGTGCTATAACAAAATAAAAAATAAAATACTACAGTTCTTTAAAGAGCTCTTCTTGACCCAATTCTACCCAGGCTCAATCCTAAATCTCTACCACTTGCAGCTTGGAGGAGGGAGGGGGAGGATGACAGCTGGAGAGGGTCTCTCATTCGAGGGAGAAAGAGGAAGAAAAACCACAAGCTCTCACTTTAGGAACATAGAAAAAGCAGAGTTTGCCTTTCAAAAAAAAAAAAAAATACAGAGTTAGGACAGAGGAGGGTGGTGTTCTTATGCCAAGTGTATGTGTGTGGGACTCAAGAGAGCATCAGAGACAGTTATTTTGGGGGATTATTAGCAGCCAAGTGCATATTACAAACTGCTGCTATCTCATTGTATTCTAACAAGATTAAAGGACGGACAGACAGTATTAAAATTAAAAAATAAAAGTAGAGCTGCAGCCACCAGGAGACAGTAAAAGCAGGGACCCATTCTTGCAGTCTTCTCTGCAGTCACACACTCAGTGTGACTGCAGATAAAAGTCACACACTCGGTGATTAGGAGCTCAGCTGAACTAGCTAAAGTCAGGTAAGGTAACCGGTGGAGGGTAGTAACAATGGAATCCCTGGTACGTAGAGTAGGGACTAAACCCAAGGCAGAACTGTCCAAAATGACTCCAGTCCGGGAGGGACCCGCTGGGTAGTAGTCCCCAAGAAACCCCTGGTGTCTACGGGGACAGATAGGGTCTGAGTAAATCCATCGTAAGATCCGGCGTCGGGGGTACCCATGTCGGACCCGCTGTTTTGTGTGTGTGTGTGTGTGTGTGTGTGTGTGTGTGTGTGTGTATGTGTGTGTGTATATATATATATATATATATATAGGCTGGGGGTCTGGCGTCGGGACAGCCCACATCAGAGGACCCGACGTCGGGACCGGCACCACCAGATTCGGCACTGGAAGGGGATCCTGTGTCGAGGCCGGACAAAGGGGCCCTGGCAGCAGGACCTGATCCGGCGTTGGGGCCAATGGCTGAGGCCGGTAGACCAGTCCAGGCTGCGGGACTGTCGTCAGTACGTATGGCGTCAGAAGGGGAGACGGAATCCCGCCCGAAGGCGGAGGAGGGGCCTCCATGGTAAGGCCTGCTGGCTGAGGAGGAGCCTCCTTCTCCTTGACCCCGAGAGGGGAATGCGGAGCTGATCCCGAAGCATCTATTACATCGAGGGGTTCTCCAGTATCATCACCAGAAGTACCCACTGGAGAAGGGGAGGGTACAGGTGAGGGAAGAGAAGGGAGAGGGGATTTCTCCCTCTGGTTCCGCGGACATTGGGTGAGGCACCGTTAGGCTCCAACGGGGGAACCGCACCCGTGCGACCATCAGGAGCGGCCATCTTACCGGTTAAGTCGGGCGGGCAGGGAAGGAGCCCCCAACCAGTGCCGGATGAGTACCCACATGATGGTTAGTCGGCTTACCAGCTGCCGCGCGATCCCCAGAGGAGCACGGGGCTGACTTATCAGCGGAGATGGTACGTTTGTCGGAGGAGCTGACAACCAGTTGACCGCTGCGGTCTTACCAGACTTACCATTCCGATTTTCTGGGTGGTGGCTGGGCCTTGCTTGTCGAGGGCCGCGCATCGTCTGCGGAGCGCTCCCGCTCCCTGAATTTCTCCTTATGCTTCTTGGAAGGACAATATTTTTCGCCCGAGGAAACACTTAACCGGTCCATCTTCTTTTCAAGGGAAGCCGGGCAGGCTTTTAAAAGATGGGCCTCCAAAGCCTGCTGTCTCCTTTTCTTTGCGGCCTGATTGAAGGTCTGGCACGCAGGGCAGGAGGAAACAGGATGGTTCGTGTCTAAACAGAGGACGCACTTGAGGTGACCATCTTTGTGCTAGATCTGCGTGCCACAAGATGAGCACTTCTTGGGTGAAGACATCAAGGAATAAGTAAAAAAAAGCAAGGAAACAAAACCGCGCAAGAAACTTTCACGACAATTGCTAATGGAAGTCTGCAACACGACTGACACGAGGCAATGGCGGGAAAGAACTGGAGGGCGGGTGTGGGGACTGCCCACTATATACAGTCACGCTGGTGTCGGGTGAGTGGTTCCCCTGTCAGGTATTGCTAGAAAAGTCTGCCGTGCGGCCCGATGCCAGGTGGCGCCAGTCCTATATGTGATGACCTACTGAAAGAACCCTCGCGAAGTAAGATCTGCTTTCATTATACTTTGCTGTTCTGCTTCTCATAAATAAAAAGCTCCGTCACTGACTGGATTTAAACTATCAAAAAATCTAAAAGCTACTTGGAGCTGAGGAAGCTATGAAATAAAAAAGCTCTTTCACTCAACTGGAACTAAACTATCAATAGTCTCGTTCACATGGGATCGGCACCTTGTAGATCAGTTTGGCCATGCTTTCTAAAACACTGTGGATCAGTGTTCCGACGGCATGGTTAGGGAAGCACTGCATATGCTGCCAAGAAGTTCCAGCGATTTGAGAAGGGGTTCTGGGCAAAAATGGGGCATGGGTGGGGTTCCCCTAGTTTGCGGCCAAAGATCAGGGATAGGTCTTCCGACCATAGTTTAGCTAAACTTTTTTTCCTGGCACTGTAAACAAAGCTGAACTCTGGGAAGTGGTTCTTTTAGTAAACCAAGGACTAGAACTGGAAGAAAACATGGTCTCAAGAGTCGAGCCATAGCACTGGGAATGCCCTTATGCATATATATACTGTACACACATACAGACACACACACATGCCCAGTGTCGTGGTTAGACTCTGAACCCATGTATTCTTCCAACTTTAGCCCTCAGTTTACTAAAATAACCACTTCCCCAAGCTCAGCTTTGTTTACAGTGCCAAGAAAAAAGGTTTAGCTGAACTCAGATCAGAAAAAATAATGTAAATGCTGCCATGACAACCGGAAGTGCAGGCTGGGAAAAGCCCATGACAAAATTGTGGGTGATGCAGGCAGTTCACATGGCAAAGTAAAATGCCGCAAAACACCAGCACCACTTCAAGATCCTAGGAAAAGAGGGATCCCAGCCACAACAAAACGGAACCTGAAATGGCCCAAACTGTGTCGTTTAGACATGCACAGTGGCAACAATCTCACTGCTGTGCACCTCCAAGAATGCCGCAGAACTGGCCAAGTAAATGAGCCAAAAATCCAAGTAAAGAGCTACTGGGAGCTGAGGAAGCTATCTGAAATCTAAATAAAATTGATATTTTGGAGCTACTTAATTGAAATGTGTTAATTCTTAAGGACCTAATGGAAGCTAAGTAGCCAACCAAGCCAGGCAGCAAACAAAAAAGCTATGTATAAGTACTTGGAGTAGAGCTAGTGTACTTAAACAATGGCTTGGGAAGGGAGCTACAGCTATTGTCGGTGTTCTAAAATTAATAAGTACAAGTTCCTATCCTAAATAAATAAAGAGCGAGGATGCTGCCATTCTCAGAGTCTGAAGGCTGCAGCAGTACAGACGTTACTGGGGACTGAATTTAAAAATGAAACGTGTCTAAGAAAATATTTCTTTTACCTTACTGAAAATAAGTAAACAAACCATCTAACATCCAAAGAAAGCTCCTTAACTACTTGGGGCTGAGCAAGGTAGCTGAAGTCAAAGAAGTTTGGGAGAGGAGCTACAGCTACTGTGTTCTAATCTTAACTACCTAATCTAAATAAGGAATCTAAATAATTATACTAATACAATAATCTGACTGTTAAAGTCTCTTAAAATAACAAGCCACCCCGTGGACTACCTAAAATCTAAATACAAGGATCTGTTAAAAGAAAATATCTTAAGCGCTTGTTTGCAAATTGCAAGATACTCTGTGGACTACCTAAAATCTCAGTAAAAGGATCTGTTACAAAAAACAAAGCATCTTACAAGCTTTTTTACAAGGTACTCTTGTGGATTACCTAAAATTTAAATAAACTAAGGGGCAGCTTGTAAATAGTTTCTTAGGCATGTATGCTTGCTTATTACATGCCAGAGTGGGCATGTTCTTTTTTTCACAAATTTCATACTCTGGCACAGGACCATATTCTTCTCACTTCGCAACAGAGTGGGTACGAGCGAGTGCCCACTTGTTTATGTATCCAACGACATACATGTTGTCCATCTGAATCATAAGTGATCCTGGCTGGAGAAGGTGCTGGAAGGCCTGTAGGGCGTACAACACAGCTCTCATCTCCAGCACACTGATGTGGAGCGTATCTTTCCTCCGAGCCCAGGAACAGAGTCCTGTGGGTTCCTAAATGGGCTCCCCATCCCAGTCCCCAAGAGTCTGTTGTCAGGGTCTGGGAGGGAGGAAGGGGCTGAAAAGAGACACCTCCTCGGCATCTGTCTGGGTTCTGCCACCACAAGAAGTCCTGAGCCACTGGGCTGGAGACCAGGATCATGTGATCCTGGTAGTCTGATCTCACTGCACTCAGAGTCCACTGTGTAACCCGCATAAGGAGTCTGGCAAGATGTATGGGCGGGATGGCAGCTGCCATGAGACCTAACTGGTGAAGAACCAACCTTGCGGTGGTCTGCCTCTGGGAAGCCACCATATGTGCTTGTTGATAGAGAGTCTCCGCTCTGTCTGAAGGCTCTCTCCTGCATTGTATCCAACACTGCCCCAATGAATTGCAAGCACTGTGAAAGGATAAGGTGGGATTTAGGATAACTGACAAATGCCCATCAGATGGAAAAGGTCCAGGGTACTGGCTAGGGACCTGATTAGACAGTCCCTCAATGGAGCTAAAAGGAGCCAGTCGTTGAGGTAGGGGAACACATGACTGCCCTATCTGAGTAATGCTGCAGCAACAACTGCTAGGCACTTCATGAACACTCTGGGTGCTGACGACAGGCCAAAAGGTACAGCTTTGAATTAGAAATGTTCTCCTTGAAAGAGAAATCTGAAAAAACAGCGGTGGGATGGGAAAATGGGGATATGTAGGTATGTATCTTGCATATCCAGAGCACAGAGCCAATGTCCCTGATGTAACAAGGGAAGAAGACCACCCAGTAGGGATAGCATGCGGAATCTCTTGTACTCTACAAAAAGGTTCAGACTGCTGAGGTCCAGTATTGGTCTGAGGTCGCCTGTCTTCTTGGGGACTAGAAAGACGTGGGAGTAGTATCCCCTGTCCATCTGACTCTGGGGAACAGGTTCTATCGCTGCTTTTTGCAGCAGAGAATTGATTTCCTCTCTGACCAGGTGGATGTGACCCGGAGGGTAATAAGAGGGACCTGGTGGATGTTCCAGTGGTCTCTTTAAAAACTCGATTGTGTGCCCTTTGTCTACAAGTTTGAAGTACCCACGAGTCGATGCTGTGATTGCCTCCAAGTCCGGTAGGTGGTTTGCGAACCTGCCTCCTACCAATTCCTCTATTTGGGTTTTGGGGTGGGAGGTGTTGGAGCGAGTCCGGAAGCGGTGGGGAGGGCGCAGTTCCTGAGGCTCTATGGGATTTAGCCAGAGAAGCAGTGCCCGAGGAGGCCAGATGTTTTTTCCGACGTCGGTTCTGCTGTTGCCTTTGCTGTCGTCACTGCTGCTGACAAAAGGGCTATTAAGGCTTCTGAGAGGGTTTGTACATAAACCAGATAGAGCGCAAGGCTTTGCCTTTGTCCTGTAGATCCGTAATGATATCTTTGATATCCCCTCCGAAAAGGACAGGGGCCCAGAAAGGGGCATCCTGGATGGCTAATTGGACCTCAGGTGCCAGGCCGGAGATCTTCAGCCATGAGTGCATACGTAAGCTGATGGCGGTAGCCATACCCCTTGTGGAGGCATTCACCATGTGGCAAGTGGCCCTCAGCATGTGTCAGCTTGCGGACCTAGCTGACTTCACCATACCGGCCATGTCTTCCTTAAGCTCAGAGTCAGGAAGTTTCTCCCGCTTGGATTCTAGCTTACCCAGAATGGATTTCTGGTGGACTACCATATGAGCAACATAATTGGATAACATAATAAGCAACATAAATACCGTCTTTCAGATGAGACGTTAAACCAAGGTCCCACTTGCCTGTTCTGGTGGTAGTTCAGGTGGATGTTAAAGATCACATGGCACTTCTCGAAAAGAGTAGGGGAATTTCCCTGGTGCCTTTGCCAAATTTCCCCTCATTCACTAAAATACCACCAACAGATTAATCTGGTTCAAGGTCAGTCGGCATTCTTCTGTATCCACCCCAGGTGGGTGCCTGAAAATAGGCAAGAATTTGTCTAGTGCACTTAACCTGGTTAACAAAAACTAAATAAAGAAACTCAGTGCTCTAATGGCTAGGCGGAATAAAGAGCAGAACCTTTTCCCAAACTGATCTAGTATCTTTGACTCGTCTGGAGGAGACTTACGGAGGTGCTTTGGTTTGACGAACAGTCATGGGCAGCACTAATGACCACTGAATCGGCCTTAGTATGAACACTAAGGTGGTCCTTCCCTTATGGTGTCTGGTACATCCTATCTGCCTTCCTTACCACTGGTACCAGGGATGCAGGATGTTTCCATATCATGGAGGTCAAATCCTCGTGAGGGCCTATCCACTGTGGGAAGAGTCAGAGACTGATCTGATAGTTTTAGATGCTCTGCAAGTCTCTGACACTCGGGATCTTGTTCCTCCATGTGCCAGTCGTAGGCTGCCTGGATCTTTCAGAGTTGTTCCATAAAGGAAGGGTCCTCAGGGGAGTTCTTTGGAGAGTCCCTAGGTTTTGGCTCTCTGGTGAAGGGGACTCGATCCAATCCCAAATAGGCAGTCAGATTCAGACGTCGGGCTTTTATTGGGAGTACTGAGTCTGGGTAGAGGGATGTCCACAGGTCTTGAGAGGTCCACGGGTCTCAAGATTTCTGTGGGCCGTTCTGGTTGAGGCAAAGGCTCAGCAGACCTGCCTGACGTCCGTCGACTGAGGGTGTCTGTGTGTCACTTTTCTGGTGACTGACATCGGGGTGCCTGGAGGCTGATGTTTCTCAAGCTCTGAGGTGAGTTGAGATTTTGCTTTGTCCCATCAAGAACAAAGCATCACCTGCAGGTTCACGTGAGGCTGGGATGAAGGTGGACGCGGTGGAGGCTGATGTCCGTACCCTGGCATCGGACAGCCCGGCACCTGATAATAAGATGATGGGAATCCCGTTGGGAGATAGCTCGGCGATGGGTACTGAGGAAAACTTGTCGTTTGGTAACCCAGTGTCAGATATCCCGAAGGGTAGTGCGGCACTGGGTAGCCGGGCATCAGATAGCTCGGTGGACTGCCCGAGGGGCTCGGTGAAGGCCCCGACAGAGGACCCGAGGGGCCCAATAGTGGGTCCAGAGGGCCTGAAAGAGGGCCCAATGGCATGTCTAAAGGTTGCCTAGGAGGGGCTGGCGTCAGGCCTGACAGTGGCCGAGAGGGACCCGAAGAACCCTGTGGGACCGGTACTGCCATCGTCTGGCCCAGTGGCAAGCCAGGAGTAGGGCAATCCGGTATCAGCAGTGGAATGGTGCCTGACGGAGGTCACTCTCCCTCTTCCAGATCCCGTGGAACTGGGGAAGCCAGAGGAATCACCTCAAGAGACGGATAATCTCGAGGGGAAGTACCCTCTGGGATAAGCTGTGGCTCAGGCGGCAGCTGGCCCAGTTCCTTGACGTTAGGCCTGTTGTTGGGGCCTGCCGGAGGATCCGGGGCTTGGCACATGATTTATCAGCCGTGGTCGCACCATCATTGGAGAAGTCGACAATCGACTTACTGGATGTACTACTTGTGGTAGACCCCTATAATCTTAAAAAGTTTAAGGGTAGTATGTATCTCCTTTACCCTGGAGACTCCCGTCGGAACCGAAAATGGTCCCACTGGAGGGGTGGGTGGGGGCAACATCTGCAGTGGCCACCTTGGCTGGAGGAACCCTCGGGGGCTGTCTCCAGGAGAGAGCCACAGTCGAGATGGACACCGTTCCTGGTCCCCATGTCTCTCCTTGTCCCGATTCTTCTTGCGATAGCCCTCTGGTGAAGAGGATGAGCTCCTGAGTTTCTTCAGCTCCTTCTCCATGGATGCCATTTTTAGTTTTAATAAATGGGCTTCCAGGGTCTGCTGACAGCGTCTCCGTGTGGCCTGGCTGAAGTTCTGGCAGGGCTCACAGTCCTTGGTCTTGTGCTCTGGGCCCAGGCATAAGAGACAGAGGGAATGGCAGTCTTTGTGAGGGAGCCGGGTTCTGCAGGAGTCGCACTTGTTTTTATGCAAATCGGGAGGAGTCGGAGATGACATACACGATGTGAAGTAACACTACTACTTTATGAGAAAAAAGTAAAACATAAATAAGCGAGTAGAGATACTCATCCAAAATGGTGTAGACAGAAGCAACATTCTCTGCATGGTCTGACGTGTGCAGGTCGATGGCAGGAAAAAACTGGAGGGTGGGTGTAGGGAACGCTCACTATATAGCGCCACACTGATAGTCCCAGGACGTCGGATGGGTGGTCCCCCGCCAGACACTGCTAGCTTAAGTTTTCCGTCTGGTCCTAGTGCCTGGTGGCTTAGTCCTATCAATTAGTAGCTATTGCAAGAGCCCTCTTGAAGTAAGATCATTATCTTTCCTGGTCCTATGACCTGCAACAATGCTGCTTCTTGTTGCAGTGCATAGGGATCTCCCTGAATGCCTGAAGGGCCATACACAATTTCCTTAAGTCATCAGAAAATTACCTCTTCTGACACTGGCCTCAGCTGGGAGCTGCACAAAGACTGACAAGGTAACCACTACAGCTGCAGCTGTCCCAGGACTGCACAATGTGTAGCTGACTTAGCAGCTGCCAAGACAGATTTGCGGTCTTTGGGCCTTCTCAAGGCCAGCCTAACCCTCTGTTCTTCAATGGATGCTGGCAGCATGGCCCGGCGCTTACTGCAGCCCGAAATGTTGTGCTGATCGCCCAAGCAATAAACATATCTGTCATGCGGGTCCATGGCTGACATTTTCTGTCTACACTGGGTGCATAATTGCCTTCCACTGTCGCTTGAGATAGCAAAGCAGAGCCGGAAAATGCAGGAGCAACTTAAATGTTGAATACAGACTGAAAAAAAAAAATTCAAAGATTCACCCAAGAAAAGCGCTTGAAACCAGAAATCTGTGTACGCTGCAGAACTGTAAAGAAGACCTGTCCCTTCTAGCAGAAATAAAGATCTGACACAAGGGGCTCAGCCAAAGGATATTTTCCTGGACGGTAGGAGGAGCTTACCTTGGAGACATTCTGATGTCTGAATTGACTTCGGGAAGACTGCCAGTATTGGGACAGTGAACTGTATCCACACCTTTAGAACTGTCAAGGTCACCAAAAAAGCTTAGATTTCTACATCTATAAAATTCACGTATGTGTAATACTGTTAATCTTTTTATACCACTGCAATGCATAAGGCTGTGAGAGCTGGATTAAATTACCACTGCAATACACAAGGCTGTGAAAAGCTGGAAAAATTTCATACTTAAACTGCCGGTAGCACAATGCAGTGACCCAGGTTTGGGACACTTGGGAGTGGATGGCAGGAGTGGTAGACTGCACTGCTGTCAGTAGCACTTCCCAGCACATCGAAGAATGTGGTGCCATCGCCAGTACTGCAGTGACCTCTGTGGTGGGTCATGGAGCTTGCTCCCTGAACTCTGCTGCGGCATCAGAGGACAATGCTTGGCTGTGAGGTGCCATCTAGCTGACGGAGAGGGTAGAGAAATTGAGAAACACTCTTGTGCTGTGTGAAATGGTGACTGGCTACTGTGGCACCACGCCATGGATCCTGCTCACCATGGGCTGGGTGGGAGGATGGCAAGCAGCAGGCTACTGAAGGATAATGCAAGGTGGTTACCCTGACCCGAGTAGAGCGAAATGCCATGCAGATTCCCTGCTCTGACATGGAACACATTTCCCTGTCTACAGCAGTATAATTCCAGCAGTGCAGCCCTGAATTTGTATACCAGTGTAAACTCATGGCTATGTGGCAAAGAAGTCGCATCATGAAGTGCACACTCAGATGCACTGTAAGGCACAAGGCGCTTCCATTCCTTTAGTGCTACTTAAAATTTATTTTTTCTTTCTTCCTTTGCTTCTTTTTTAAGTTTTAAAATAATTAAAAGGGATCCTCTTTAAATATGCTGCTCTTTCTGTTTTGCAAGTCCAATTGTTTGACATCCCTGTTGTAGCCACTGAGGACAAATAGTAGAAAAAAAGATGTTCTCTGAATTTTGGGGTGCTGGGGCTAACTTCAGCCCTCCCAGCATGCTGATGTTGTGAAAGAAAAGAAAATGAAACTGGTTAAACTTTTCATTAGGCTGATCAATTTCACTAATGCACTAAAACGGTGTGCTGACAAGCTCCGTAATCACACCAGCCTTTATCACAACTCATGTATTACAGAGTTTGCCACAGCTGTCTTCTCTCCTGCGCTGAAGTAACCAAAGCACTTGTGCATATGTTAATACATTTGATTAGCGGTTCTCATACCCTAAGAATGCATGTGAGACAACTCTTAAAGCTGTAAGAGTGGTCGCGGTGGGTGTATTAATATATTATTGATAGAGCTCGATCAATAATATATACAGTTTTTTTAAAACAGTACCCGAATGTATTCATTTCCAGGGCAGTTGCGCATGAGACACTCTTCAAAGAGGGCGAGTTTCTAACTTGCAGAGGAAAGGGGTGCTCCCATTGATCAGGAAGGCTCCTATCTATAATGGAACTAAACTGTATCACCTCAGCCTTGAGGTGCTACCCCCCCCCCAGACAGAACTTTAGAATGTTACAGTTTAAACTCTGCAGAGTGGTCATGCTCTCCCTAGCATTCTAACAGCAGATTTATAGCCGAAGACCAGAAGAGGACAGTGACCACTCAACTAACCTATGCCATGTAGTCTACTAAAAGTAAATTTTTTTTTTTTTTTTTTTAAACCCGACAAATTGCCAGCCCGGAGGCGCTGAGGGTTAAGGCACTGGAGCGCCACCTCGTACCACACGGCGACCGGGTTGGGAGCACACTCGGGTCCACAGGGGTCGGCCGGGAGGGAGAAGGATTGAGCGCCCAACAGCTGCTCTCCTTCTCTGGGGATGGAGGACCGTACTCTCCGCTGCGATACTGCCACCTGCTGGGGGAACCTCAGGATGGTCAGTGCAGCTGGGGAGATGCTCTATGCAAGGGGTAGATGTTGGCAGAGGACCAGCTTCGACGTGTGTCTCTACGCGCACCGGCTGCCTTGTCCTCATTGTACGTCAATGTCAGGGATACAACTTGGAGGAAAAAGCCCTCCAGCCGCCTAGATGAAGTCCTCCGGAGCCAGTCTCGCCACCCACCGACCAGGGCGGACCCCACTGTACAGCTTGCTAAAGGGGAAAGAGGGAGGTAAGCCAGGGATCTCTCATCGCCCTGACCGGGGAAGGGGGGGATCCAGGCCATCAAGGGCCCCGAAGGCAGTGTGGCACTCTAGGCGCAGACCCAGTTGGTCAGTAAGGGTCGAGAGGGTGTCACTCCATGAGGACGGAAGGAGTGGTGGTTGGAAGGAATAGGAGGAGGGGAAAAAATAAGAAGTAAAAAAAAAAATAAAAAATATGACAAATTATAAAACATGCAAAGTCTGAAACATTAAATGGCGAAGCAGTAAGTCTGTTTTTGTTTGGTAAATAATTTGTTTCTGCCCCTCTTGCCTTGGCCCACCCATCACCATGGGTCAGGCAAAGACCAATGCCCCTGCCTCAAAGTACCTACCACCTACCTGGTCCTAGGTTCCAACTCCATAAGTGTGCCCCCCACCACCTTCACTACCTGTGGTCATCCAGACGGCAGTGTAGCAATGGCAGCAGCATCTCTGCCCTCCCTTCCTCCAGAGAAAGTGTCTACTGGGATGCTCAATAGTCCTCTTCCTGCCCCCCCACCAATACCCTGAGCTTATTTTGACTGAATCTGGGTTGCCAGCTTTAGCCTTATTGATGTGTCAACAGGCTGGCAACCAAGCGATAAGATTTTAAAAAACATCTAATTTAACTTTATCTTAAGAACCCTTTTTATACCCAGGTTCTAGAGGAGGAGGAGGGGGTAGGGAGGGCTTGTATGACTCACTAATACATCCCCTACAAAAAAAAAAAAAACATTACTGTCATACAAATTGTAAACTCCAAGTAATACCTTGGGAGGCAGGGTCAAGTACCTGTTAGCGGAAAAGGTTCTGAAGCACAGCGGTAGCAAATTTGGCATCCCTTCTACTTGCAGAGCTAGACAGTGGTGAGAAATAAAGGTAGTACTGCAGACCAAGTGGCTGCTTTACACAGTTCTAGCAGGGATATACCCCTTAAAGGGAAGATCCCCTCAACCTTTTATTCTGTTTACCTGTGAACAAGGAACGCCTCTACTTTATTTTATTTAAATTCTCAGATTACAATGCCTATGAGTCAGAGAGACTTTTACAGAGGTTCCACGTCAGACTAAACAGTATAATACAAACAATGAACTAATCAACATATCTACTACGCTTACATGTTACAGTTACAAAGGTTAATAATGTAAGACATTTTAGTGAAGACACGATCCACACTCTACTGCAACCCTCCTAGTTTCATCAGGGTTTAAATGTAAATGAAGATACTTAAATCTACTGTCCAAAACATGACATAGCAGAACTAATTTTTAAAAACGCTCACGTACATTCATATTAAACAGTATACAAATATTGTAAAAACTTTTTTTTTATTTTTTAAATGTATACAATATGGATCCAGTTCGTAATAGCAATAATACACTCCAGGGTGTGGCATATCATGGAGCATCGACACTTCTCAGGTGCACGAGACACTCTGCCTGTGGCCTTGTGCCTCACAATACACCCGAGATGTGATGATACCCCATGATATACCACATCCAGGCATGCATTACTGTTTAATTAGGCATCATTTTACACATGAAGGGTAAGTGGAGCTGCTTTATTAAGAGTTCATTGACCATTAGACACCATCTCCCATCATATTACACAATGCGGGGTAGGTGAGGCTGTCTCCCCAAGAGTACTCCCACTCTCAGACACCACCTCCTATCCTTTTACACATTAACACAGCAAGTGAACCTGTTTTCCCAGGAGTTTACGCTCATCAGATACCACCACCCATTATATTATACATTAACAGCAGATGAAGCTGTGCCTCCAAGAGTTCGCTCACCTTTGGCAATGCCTCCCATCATATTACACACTGAGGGTAGTGTTTCTCCAAGAGTTCACTCACTTGTAGCACCACCTCCCATCATACTACACAGTGTGTAGGTAATGCCTCTAGCTCAAGAGTTCCTTCACTACTGATGCCATTTCCCATCATATCGCATACTAACAGCAGGTGATGCAGATATGTTTGTTACGTAAAACACTCCTACCTTGAACCAATTCTTTCCTCCGGAGTTTCCTTCGGAATTTAGTTTTGTTGTTGATCTGGACCATCCGGGCCAGGTCAAGGGTATACTGGGTGCTTCCGAATGCCATGACAATGGTTTTCATGTCACTGCGATGTGCTGCCTCCAGGGTGACACTGGTCTGTGCGCTGCAGGGAATCCAGCTCCCGTCGTCCCCTTCCCACTGCCAGATGTAATCTAGAACAGTTCACATTAACAAAAGAACCGGGTTCACTAGGATTTAGGGGTGTCACTTGAAGTTTCTCGTGGTATGATAACAATAAATGCAGTCTGAAACAGATTACATGAGTAGCGCACTGGGCCACAGAACAGTAGCAAATTAGGTTTGTGTTGATGAGGAAGGGACCTTTGGCACCCCAACCACATTTGGGAGCAGCCTGAAAACAATGATGTACTCAAGCAATGAGGTATGACAGGACGTGAGTTATTTTGGGGGGTTACCCATGCCTAGTTTGGTATGTCACAAGGCAGAGTCGAGTGATTTAACCCCATGAAAAGTGGGTAATCCCCAAATTAACCACATGCTAGAGTACCTACTGCAGTTTTATAGTACAATGGATCCATGTGTAAAATAAATTAAAAAATGTGTTAAATTATGTTTTTCATAAATTCCCTTTCTCAGCCGTCTGTTACTGCAGGATTTACCAACAGGTAAAGACCTTAGCTGGCTCACCAGGTTACTGGATAGATTATATTCACTGTATAATACCATTTAAATAACTGACTAAATAAAAAAACTGCAGTCTGATTGGCTGAAAACCCTTGTATAGTGTCTGGTTATCTCAGTACAACTCAACATAAAAAAATTATTGCAGCTCATTTTTTTTTAAATTGTGCTTTAAATTTTAATTTTTTGAGATACTTGACATGCCACAGTATCAAGATGTGCAAGATATAGCAGACACCGCAAACCTGGCTCTGCTTTGTAAATCACTAGAAGTGCCCATACACTTCCTCATCTATTTCCTCATTAATGTTTGGACGGCGGGCATGTCCTGCATTAAAATTGTATTCTCTATCGTAGGTAAACAGCTTTGTACACATGTTTTACCCTCTGCAATTTTCAGTGTTGTCCTCTGTTCCAATGTTCTCTGCATTCTTTGACGTGGGACCTTTGCAAAGGAGTCCTTGACGCACAGGTGTATTTTCCCATTATTTTAAATAAATAAATAAAATACAGCATATCTCAATGCTCGTGTACACCACTGCGTGTGTTACTGCTTAGGTACAGTTATGTTGTGGGAAATGTACACATTCTATCATTACCATTGCTTTCTATAGTGTGCAGTACATGTCATAACCACAATACTGCAGCATCCCTTTTAAGGCTGTGCAAAGCCTAGCTGGACATTCAGCGGCCAGCAAAAGATCTCTCTCTCTCCTTGAAATATATACTGCAAAATTCAGAGGCTTAATAGATAAAACAGTGCAGGCATACTGTGAGGTGATCTGCCAGTTTTTGTGTTTATTCTTGATTTCCTTCACATACGCTCCAGCACCCTACTTCTTTAAGCTTTCTAAGGACCACCTGTTGCCCTTTAGACTCACTGGCTACTGCCAGCTTCATCTGCCACTAGGCTCCTTTGTTTGCTTGTGCCACTTCCATGGGCTATGGCTTGTTCCTACTGCACCGAGGGACACTGATGCAACAACGGCAAAGGTCCCCAGCTGGTGAGCTTGGTGGCGTTGGAGGAATGACAGCATCCTACTTACCCAAATGGTGTCCTCCGCCCCCCCCTCCATTCTATCCCACGTGCACATGAAGTAGTGTCTTGGGTTAGGCAGACACTGACAGCATTTGGTCACCCATGCCACCAAGGGCATCTCCACCAGAAGTCATTTCTGAAGCAGTGCAATCCTAAATGAGTGCATCAAAAGGACATTTTGAAATCCCCCGTTGGCCTCTGCTCCTTATGTCTTGGGCTCAGGACACAAGCCAGGTCACTGCTATGCGTGGTCACCAAGGTGGCAGTGCTGTGGCGAGGCAGCAACCATCCCCTTCCTGGAGAGCATTCCCTGGGATGCTCAGTCACCCCCCCCCCCCCCAACCTGCTGACCTTTCACAGACCACGGCTCATTCCCAAACTTGAATCACCAGCACTGCAACTGGCAACCCTGCCGCTGCACTGCCTGGTTCGCTCATCCTCTGCTATTTAAAGGGGAAACAAAAGTTTTAAATTAAAACCATTATTATGGTCACAAAACATAGCTCTTATTTTGATACCTGTGTGTTTTCTCAAAAACTAATACCCATTGTCTTCTGTTTGCAAACAATCTTATTTTCCACTGTGGTACTGGCCTACCAATTCCCGTACTAATGCAGTCCAAGTCCAATGCCATGGCAAGAACAAAAGCAGAGAGTGAGGTAATCAAGTGGGTGAAAGCAGCACACTGCACAGCAACCAGGCAGACAGCAAGACTAAGTGTGAAAAATTACAAAAAAGTTGGTCCACTCCAGAGATGTGTAAAATGTATTAGTTCTTTGCATTTAGTCTACGGCCTATAAACCCATATAGCACACAAAAGAACAGTTACGTACTTACTGTAACAGTAGGTCTTCTAAAGAATCTCTTTCATCAGGCCACACCAATGGAACTTACAGCCACCAGGCTCTAGGACAACATGGAAACTTTTGCAAGCAGTCCACCAGAGGCCGCTCATAGGGACGTCCTACGTCGCCTTTCCCTACATAAATGCGGGTGGCCATTTCCTCCCTCAGTTCCCCTCTGCAAATCCTGCTCAAAGGACCTCTCCTTAGGGAACCAGGAGAGAATGCATTACTCTGCTGAAAAATGGAGGCAGAAAACCCAACATGAAAACACTGGATAAACCTTCAGAGAGAAGGAGACAGCATGTGCAAATGCTGCAGATCCCTAGGACCGCTCTTCGGGGAACCAGGTGAGAATGCATGGATCTGACTAACAAGTGAGGCAGAAAAAACAGTATGAAGACATCCGATAAACCTTCACAGAGAAGGAGACAGTATTTACAAAACTGTAGATCCCTAGGGGGGATGGAAGGTTGGCATGGCCTGATGAGAGATTCTCTTGAAGATCTACTGTTACGGTAAGTACATAACTGTTCTATCGAAAATATCTGTTTTATCAGGCCACACCTATGGAACGAGTACCAAGCAGTACTGACCATTAAAGGAGAACTACTGGCAGCTGTGAAGCCCTGACCGCTGCACAGATTGTTAAACATAACAGCTGCACCGGGGAATTACCTATTTTTTATGAGCGTTCAGGTAAATAAACTCTTACTTTCATATGGTGCCTGCAAGGGGACCTGTGAGGTGAAGTCCCGATCTGTGCCAGTAGTTATCCTTTAACAGTCTAGATGGCTAGAGGCCTATGAACAAGGGCCTTGAAGAACAGTCAGGCCAAAGCCATCACTTTTTTGGAATACAAGGTCCAGACTGCAATTTATTTATTTATTTTTTATTTTATTTAGCTTTTGTTGACCGGGTAAGTGCACTAGACAAATCCTGCCTATTTTCAGGCACGACCCGGGGGAGGGGGATACAGATGAATGCCAACTGACCTTGAACCAGATTAAGCTGTTGGTGGTATTTTTAGTGAATGTTCAGTGAAAGTATGGAGAGTACTTCAGTTGGTATCTGCACATATCCCCACAGCAGAGACATGTTGACAACTGTCTACACTAAATGCCCCTCTCTTCCTTTCCTGCGCTTGTCCCCAGCCCTGTCACCCGGCCCCTACCATCCTACCCTACACAGCACAACACTACCACCACCCTGATATCCTGATTACCTCCTCCTCCTCCCCACCCTCCCTTCCGACAAAGTCAACTCTGACGAAAATATCTTGTTCATATGCATATAATCTGGAAATATAATTATACTTTCTTCTCTACTATGTAATCGAATTATGTATTCCATTATGTATCACACAATGTACTCAAATTGTTTCCATCCTGTAATGTTCTGTGTTTACTGCAATGTTTTGTGATGATGTGGAACCTTTGTAAACAAGCTTCTAGCTCAAAGGTATCATTCCAAGACAATAACTAATAATAATAAAATAAAAAACATGCGACGGTGGTGGCCATGCCTCTAGGGAAATGTTCACGAACAACAGGAAGTTGTGCACCGTCCCACTTGTAATCGAAATCAATAAAGTTGACCAGCCATCTAGGCAGGCACTGTTTGGAAATATAAGTACCCAGTTTCCCAAGGGTGCCTGAAACAAAAGCCTCGAGGACTCTCTGGAGTCAGTCATAAGGTGTATAAAATATCTGAGTATTTTATATCTCGATAGTTAAAACACAGGGTGATTACGCAAAGACACCCAGTCTTTGTGCAAAATGCGAATAAGAAGAAAATAACTCTTTTCAAAGAAGGAGGCAGAAGCCTCTACTCACAGCTGGCTTAATGGGAGCCAAAGTAAGTTTCTCGAATTTAGGCCACCAAGCAAGGTCTGGGTTACAAATATGAGGCTCGGGCCCCTATCAACCGGACAACTGTATGACTGTCAATAGGCACATGGAGAGCTGGCACAACAGCCAAGTGCACTCTAGAAGCCTGCCTCTGACAAGGGTGGCAGTTACTGCAGACTTGAGTTTACTGCACAAGTAAACTAATCGAAATGGTGAGAAGCGGTTCACCGAAAAAATCACTTTGATGTTATAGAAAAAAGTGGTTCTGGTAGGAAGCTTTCTGGTTGCATCCCAGACAGCAACCACCTGTTAAGAAACTCCACAACTATTCATGACTACGTTCTCAAGAGCCAGGCAGGACTGTGACTCAAGGTGGGGTCCTGATGGACAACATGATGTTACTTTCGTGACAGTAGGCCCCAGCTTCAGGGCAGGACAGGAGGAGTTCCACAATCAGTTTCTGCGGTATGTGTGGATCATTGGGAAGCAATGAATATTAGCGCTGCCCATTCCACTGGGAGCATAAGTGTCACTTTTCACCTGAAAAGAAAGGAAGGAAAGGCGTACAAGGACTTCCCTTACCAATAAAGGGATAATGCACCTCACCAAAAAAAACTCCAGGTCCTGAAGTGAGTGAGTAAAACCCCAGTAGTTTTTTTTTTGTTGCTAGTTTTGCAGTACGTGAGGATACCAAAAAATGGTTCGAGACTCTACAGTCCCATCTGGCCCACAGATCTTCCACTACAATTTGTCAGCAGGGCCCAGCCATGCAAATGGGACCATGACCTCTTTAGCTTGTCTGGTGAGACATGTTAGGTCTTCTGGAGGCCGGGGGGGGGGGGCACAAGACCTGAGGCAACATGGATTTACAGCAGGGAGATCTTGTCAAACAAATTTGATACGATTTGACTGGGTAACCAAGATGGTGGATCAGAGAAGGGTGATGGACATGCCCTACCTAGACTTTAGCAAGGCATCTGACACCATCTCACACAGGAGGCTAGTAAACAAGTTGTGCAGTCTGGGAGTAGGCCCTAAGGTGGTACAATGGGTCAGATTGACTGAGCAACAGGACACAGAGGGTGGTGGTGGTGAACAGAGTTCAATCCCAAGAGAGGGAGGTGACCAGTGGGGTGCCACAGGGTTCTGTTCTGGGGCCGGCCCTCTTCAATGTCTTCCTTCGTGACATTGTGGTGGGGCTGGAAGGAAAGGTATCCCTCCTTGCGGATAACACCAAGATCTGCAATAGGGTAGACACTTGACTCCAGATGGGATGGAAAAATGAGAAGAGATCTAGCCAAGTTGGAAGAGTGGTCAAGAGAGTGGCAGCTTAAATGCAATGCAAAAAAGTGCAAAGTCATGCACCTGGGCCACAGGAATCCTGGAGAGGAATTAGGGATCAGGGAAACTATGCTGCACTTTCCGTGCTCGATAAGAAAGGTCCATGCTATGGGATCTAAAGTAGGCATCAGATCTCTTGTCCATTTTAGGACTAAGAGGTGCCACAAACAGGACCCCATGTGCCTTTGTTCCTAGGGAACAGGGTATATAAATTTTTGTTTGCAACAAGGTGTGAAATTTCTCCCAGAAACATTGCAAGATGTTCCTGAGGGTAATGAGAAAAGTTTGGTCGTCGGTATGGAGATAGTTCCACATTATCCAGAACATGTCCTCATGCTGTTATTGCTGGGGCTCAGGCATCTGGTGTCACTACCCTCTCCTGTATCGGGGAGAAAAGTGGCCTCTGACAATCACCCTTGCAAACAATGGTGCTGGAGTCAACAACAGTGAGTCAGGCAGAACTAGTTATTGCTGCTGTTGTCTTCCCATCCATGCTTAGAGGCTTATGGGATGGACACCTGGGTGGGTTGGGGGGTAGGCAGGTCTCCTGCTGCTCTACCTTAAGGATGTCGCCTGGCAGTGGAACAGCACTGAACACTGGCCGGACAGACACTCTCTGTGTACTCCTCAACTGTGTATGATAGGGGAAGAGATTTCCAGGTTCCGCCTGAGGCTTGCAGCCTAAGAGGATATCCTGTAACTTCAGCTCCTCATGCTTTACACCCTTTTCAAGAGGAAGACATGGAGAGTGGACTTTCGCATATCATGGGCAAAGCTAGCCACCTTGGGCCAGGCGTGTCTCCTGAGACATGAACCAGATGCAGTTGCCCTGTCAGAATCTAAGGTGTCATAGGAACTCTACATAGGAGTGTTTGCCTATGTCTGATGTAGCAGTGGGATCCTTAAAGAGCTTCTTCTAAGGCACAGCTGGTAGAGGGGCTCAATCAACTGCTTCAGCTGTCCATACAACATGTTGGCCAGCGGTTTATAAGTCCCAGGTCTAGATATGTCTAAGGCAAATGTTCTTTTGCCTGGACCTCCTGCTCCCCAGGTCCAATATCAGGCAGCTCTTATCACCACAAGGATGGCTAACCAAGGCCCTGAACCTGCCCTTCTAAGTGTGGCAGGAATCCTATTAAGCTTATGGCAAACAATAAGTGTGGCATCATCGCAGGTAGACAGGGTGGGAGGCAAGACTTTGGTAATGGCCTGTCCCTGTAGAACAAGTCCCACAGCAGAATGTTAACTAATGCATTATGAATGTCAAAGATGGGGCCTTGGGAGGATCTGGATGTAATATACTGGGTCCTCTGTCTCTCTCTATAGACATAGTGGTCCAGAGGGCCTTTGCCACAGTCTTCCTCCTGTAGGGCAGAGATAGGATGGTACTCCTGGGCATCGTCGACATGGTCGACAGAGTGCAAGGAGGGAGCCCGTAGGGCTGTTGATGCTCAGGAAGAAAGCTGGTACGATGCCCTAGGAGGTGTCATTGCAAGGTTTTGGTTTAGACGCCCGGACAGCGGTATCTTCGTTGCAGGAAGAAAAGCTAAAAGGTGCCCTGTCACAACCATAGTGGGCTGGGTACCGCCTTGGCGATAAAGGCTACCATGATGACAAGAACAACAGTGTATTTTTTGACGGGAAGCAAGGTGCCACTTTCGATGTTGATAACTATATACGTCTCACGTGGAGCTAGAAGCACCACTGTCGATGTTGCCTATCTATAGATGTCCACAAGGGAGGAAGAGGCGCCACCGTCAATGTGAAAGACATGGTATGAAACCAAGTTGATGGGGAAGGCGGAGGTGCTGCAGACGATGCTGAAGAACCGCATGAATCTAGGTTGACGAGGGAGGCAGAGGCACCACAGCCAATGAAGTGATACTATCAGCCGGAGCGAAGAAGTTGACGGGGGAGGCCAAGACGCCACTGCTGATGCCGCTATGGAGTGTTAAGTACCCAGTAGAGAGTGCCACCGGACCCCGACTTTTGTGTCATGATGGGGGAGATACATTACCACCAAAGCAAGGGACATCCAGAGAGAGGGTCGCCCTGATAGGTGAAGGGACGACCTGCAGTGCACCCAGGGAGGCCTCCCCCGTCTTGATCTCGGGGCTTGTGCTTGATACTCTCCTTGTCTGCAGAGGGTGGCAGCCCATTTGTCATGGAAAAAAGCTGCTGTAGGTCTCGAAGAGTTATTTCCACTCTTCCAATTGTTTGCGCTGATGGGAGAAAAAAAAATGGCAGCAGAAGCAGCGACATTTCCACAGCAGTCTGAAAAGTGCCGATTGGCAAGAAAAGAACTAAGGAAGGAAGGGAGGGAGGAAGGGGCTGTCTGAATTTATATAAAGAGAGGTGACATAGAATGTCCCTATGGGCGGCCCCTAGTGGACTGCTTGCAAAAGTTTTTGTGTGGTCCTACAGCCTGGTGACTGTAAGTTCCATAAGTGTGACCTGGTAAAAGAGATATCCTTGACAAAGATCCAAACATCTCAGTCTGTCATATTCTTTATTGTTTAAAAAACAAATAAATGTGTGAATTGTGCAAAAAGGTGCTCTCTTTGTATGGCAAAGCAAAAAAAAAAAAAAAAGTGCTAAAGTGCACAGTTGACTCACATTTACTAATTGCTACTGGACCTCCACTGGCATGTGTCAATACCCCAGTGCTTTGTTCGACAGGACATTTCATCAGCAGGCATCAGCAAATGTAAACCTCTGAACTTATATCACGAACTCATGGAAGACCAAGCTTAATGCCTTGGTCTGATCCGCAAATGCAGTGCCAGTAAGCATCCCAATTTCCATGGCATGTAGATATCGTTTGTAAATCTGACCAAGGCATTCACAGTCCCATGTCTCTTTCTGGACCTGTGCTTGTTGCTCAAAATACTGTTGGTAGCTAGGAGCAATTTACTCACCCATTTTGAAATATGTTGAGTAAAACAAAGTTTTGATGCATGCAAGTGCCTTAAATCTTGGGGGAAATGCTCCTTTTGAATCAACAATGGTGTTATTTATTTTATTTATTAAAGTTTCGGAAATTACAACATTTGAGTCAGAGACTCCTTTGCAAAGGAAACTGACTTGTGAAGTCTCTAGAGGTTCTAGAATGCTGATCTACCACATAATTGGATACAGGAAAGCAACTATGTAGCAGAACATCATAACGATGTCACTACTGCAGCAAAACAAGCATAATCCAGGCATGGAATTCCATGCACAACAGCATTCCACTGTGTGTGTGTGTGTATATATATATATATATATATATATATATATATATATATATATATATGTGTGTGTGTGTGTGTACGTATATAAATAGCGTATGGCTGCCCATACACAAAAGCGCTATTCTTACACGGAGTGTTTTCCCTGACAAGGACCTCGAGAGTGAAGCTCGGGACGTACCTCTGTAGTCAGAGAAAACAAGAAGCATGAGAGTAGCGATGTTGTGTATTTCGGCTACCATACACTATTCTATATAATGTATGGTCCGAAATAAACAAAATTGCTTACTTTCTTTTATGGGAACCATCAGTGTCTGCCGTCCTCCTCCTGCAATTCATGGGCAGATGCCAGCCACAGTGCGACCATTTAACTGCCAGCCAGTGCCAACACTGTGACATAGCTACTAATGCATAACGAAAAGTCATTCTGCGTTAGTAGCTACGTCATTACTGCAGCAGAACAACTTTTTACAGTGTATGGTTTTCTATACAGAACCATGTTTGACCATACACTATACTGTAATAATTGAATAAGTAGACTGAGAGAAGTCCCCCTTTGCATGTAAAAATGTTTCAGAGGATCTGCAGTACTGATGAGGTTGGGGGGGGGGGGCGCGAGATGGATATATTTAACCCCATGCTGACATAACCCAACAGCCTCTCTCTGTCAGTGGTCCAACAGGAGAGCTTTGAATGGCTCTATTACCATGCAAGCCTACAAGACCTACTACTTAAATTTTTACCTGTCTAATACATTAAATTCCTGACTAGGAGAAAAAGTACAGTTACGTAAGAACTTACCGTAACAGTAGATCTTTGAAAGGAGCTCTTGCAGCAGGCTATAACCATTAGGATTAACGCCGCAGGCATTAGGACCAATGGAAAAATTCTTAGCTAGCAATACCCAGCAGGGACCACCCCCAGCGGCTCCACCCAGATGTCGGCCATGGTATAAAAGAGGGCAGAACCAGCTCCACCCCAGTTCCCCCGCCAAGACCCGCGAACGGGCCCTGACGAGAGAAAGAAGCGAAGCCCGTAGATGATGTTCTGTACACCTCATTCGGGGGATGGAAAGCAGGAAAGCTGCACCAGCTGGAAGAGCTCCTCTCGAAGATCTACTGTTACAGTAAGTTCTTACATAACTGTATTATCTTACTTCGAGTGAGAGCTCTTGCAGCAGGCTATAACCATTAGGACTGAATCCCAAGCAGTCCCGCGCCAAGGAGGTGCCTAACCCCGGGAGGTGGAAAGATAGGATGATGCTGGAAAACAGCAACTCATGACAGAAGTCCCTGAGGGACTGCCAAGCTGAAGCCGGCATGGTGTCTGGATGCAATGTCCAGGCTATAGTGCTTCACGAAGGTGTGCACAGAATTCCAAGTGGCAGCCGCACATGTCTCTGATAGAGACATTCTTCAATGCGGCAAAGGAAGCTGAGACTTCCCTGGTGGAGTGACCCCCTAACCAGGCCCGGAAGGGGTTTGTTGTGCTTTTCATAGCAAAACATAATGCAGTGGACAAGCCACTTATAAATAGTCTGCTTAGACACTGGGTTGCCCAAGTGTTGTGGTGCGAAAGCCACAAACAGCTGCTCCAATTTACGGTGTGCAGCTGTGTGTGAAGGAGAGCTTCTCCCCTATTGGTGTGTGGTGGCTGACCCCCACCCCCCAAAAAAACAACATGTGAATAGTGCTTAGCTGAACCCGACGTTTTCTTCTTCTCTCCTACATCTGTTCCAAAGACTGTTGCGCAACAGCACTTTACGCCTTCATTTTATGTCTTCCTGTCTCTTTCTACCCTGCCCCGCCCCCCTTTCTGTGTAAAACAGTCAGAATATGCTACAGTCAGACTGGCCATCTGGCACTGTGTATTACAATTTAAACTATTTTTCATCCCCTTCCTATTTCTCCTTTTCTATGTCATGGTCCAGTTAAATTTAAGTACTTTTTCCCTGTATTGCCCTTAAATGTGCAGGCTTAAAGAATGACAGTAAATAAAGGTCTGTAAACAGACTTGATAGGCAAAGGTTCTTTCACAATGTAAAACGCAAGCCAGGATTGACAGTCAACCTTAAGAAATTACCAATGCCAGTTTAAATGTTTTGTTTAGGACATGTACAGGTGCAGATTGGAATATCCTGTTCTTGGAAAGGATAAACAGATAGCAAATTAACTAAAATACAGGATAATAGAGAAGAACTAAAATGTGGTCTACCTACACAACTCCCAGGAGTATCACGTCTCCTATCAGTGCTGGTGACCTTGCAAGGTGCTGTCTCCTATAGAAAGTCAGCAGCACCTTTCTCCCTTCTTTTATATGCTGCAGCTCCTAGGTTACCTTTACAAAAGGGGAGGAGTTGTCTATAATGCAGCCCACACTGCAATAAATGTGCAATAATATCTGATAGAGCATTAGGGTGTTCATGTTGATGTCATAATAATGGATTATTTGTTATGCCTTTCATATATGTGTATTCTATGTAATTGATTGTACAAGAAATATGAAGATTTCCTGTAAATAGCTTAATAATTAGGTGGGGCTTTGAGCTAAGAAGTGGAGCTCCACTCTTTAAAAGAAGCCAACCTAGATCCTCAGGTTAGATGCTATTAGGGAGAGTTCATGTGAGGACCTCCTGCTCTCTGTTATACTGTACTGCACAAGATTATGTTCCACTGCTAGATCCTTGGCAGAGAAGCTGTGCTGTTTTCAAATTTTATTTTGTTTATTATCGTAAGTTCACTGCTATAAGCTGTTATTTTTTTCGTATTTAATTTTTTTTTTGTTTGTTTAATAAAAATCATACCGTTTAGGTATACTGTACCAAATGTGTTGATTCCTGTGTGATCTGATTTGTTCAACCCACGACATGGTGGGAGAAGAAAAGAAAAACTGAAAGGTCAACCGACTGGTTGGGGTCAATTCGAGACCACTTTAGGAAGGAACTTAGGATTCATTCTGAGGAAACCCTTTCCCTGTGAAAATTAAATCTGACTCTTTACACATCACAGCCTGGAGCTCGGAAACTCTTGAGCTGAGGTAACAACTAAAAAACAAACCTTCCAGGAAAAACAGCGGGGTCAGCCACTGGTTCCGAGAAATTGAGCTTCTTCAACACAAACAGGAGGTACCAAGGTGGGACAGGATCCCTAATGGGAGGTCTCATATGAAGAACACCTCGTAAAAAGGTGCGGGCCACATGTTGGGCTAAGGTTTTGTCCCCCAAAAGGGCATGATATGCAGAAATGGCCCACATGTGCACCTTTACTGAAGAGTAGCTCAAGCCTTGTTGACAAAAGGAAAGGAGATACTGCAATGCTGAGTTCACCGGACAGGTGAGGGGGTCCAGACAGTGAGACAACGCCCATAAGCAGAAGCGCTTCCACTTTATAGCATAAGTGGAGCGAGTAGAGGGCTTCCTCGCCGAGACGAGGTTGTCCGCCACCTCCTGGGAGACCCCATACCTGGACTTTGCTACGTCTGTAGGACGAAGCATGAAGGTGCAAAGACCTGAGATCGGGATGGACCAGTGAGCCTTGATTCTGGGACAGCAACTGTGAGCATATTGGTAGCGGAATTGGAGGTTCTGAGGACAACCGCTGAAGTAGTGGGAACCAAATCTGCCGAGGCCACAATGGGGCGAACAACGGCACCCCTTCGGCCTATATCTTCAATAGAACTCTCTGAATGAGAGAGAAGGCGTAAAGAAACCTCCCTGCCCAGCAAAGGTACAACGCGTCTGGCCAGAAAACACCAGGCACGTGCTCTCGCGAGCAGGAAATTGGCAGTTGGGTGTTGTATGGGAACACAAAGAGGTCCAGATCTGGTCGACCCCATGTGTCGAAGAGCTGGTCCACTACTGACTGCAGTAGCTCCCACTCGCACGCCTTAAACTGAGACCTGCTTAGGCTGTCTGTCAAGTCGTTTAGGACACCTGGAACATGCACTGCGGACAGAGAGATGCGCTGCTCCAGCGCCCAGTACCAGACTCTCATCGCCACCCTGCACAGCGGGTAGGAGTGGGTGCCCCCTTGCTTGTTGATGTAGAAGATGACTGCCATGTTGTCCGTCTGAACAAGGAGAGAGCCTGGGACAAGGTCCTCTTGAAAAGTATGCAGCGCATTGAGGACCGCTCGCATTTCCAAAACATTAATGTGGAGATCGTGCTCCATAGGGGTCCAGACTCCTTGTGTTTGGTGGGTCCCTAGGTGCGCCCCCCCAACCCAAATCTGATGCATCTGTCGTAAGAGTCTGATTTGGGGGCTCCTGATGGAAAGGGACCCCTTTCTCTAAATTGAGATGGTCCAGCCACCAAAGTAGTGTCCTCTTGACTGGCCCTGTGACCCTGATCATATGGTCTAGGTCATCTGAGCCTTGATCCCACTGCACCCTGAGCATTCAATGTGGGACCCTCATGTGGAGGCAAGCCAGAGGAGTGACAGGAATGGCCGCCATCATGTGCCCCAGAAGTCTGAGGAAGGTCCTGGCCTGGACCTGAGGGGTTACAAGGACTGATCCGAAAATCTCCCGCAAGCGATCGCCCCTCTCTGGGGGTAGAAAAGCCATGCCCTGGACTGAATCCAGGACCGCCCCTATGAAGACGAGTCTTTGGCTGGGCTCTGGGGAAGACTTTGGAAGGTTCAGGGTGATCCCCACCTCTCGGAATAGAGTAAAGGTGTCTCCGAGAGCTTGAAGGAGGCATGTCCTTCATGGGGTCGCAAGCAGCCAATCGTCGCGATAATGGAAGACTTAATGTCCATGGCGCCTTAGAGCCGCAGCCACCACTGCCAAGCATTTGGTGAAGACTCGAGGAGGAGAGGCTGAACGGGAGAACCCGAAACTGATAATGCGCCCCCTGGAAGTGGAACTCAGGTACTTCCTGTGTGTGGGGGGGGGACGGGGGACCTCAATGTGCATGTACGCATCTTGAATGTCTAGGGAACAGAGACAGTCTCCCTGGTGCAGCAGAGGAATAAGACCTGGAAGGGTCACCATCTGGAACCTTTGGTACTCGATACAGTTGTTTAGAGAGCTCAAGTCCAGAATGGGGACGAAGATCCTGCGTCTTCTTTGGGACGAGGAAGAAATGGGAGTAATATCCCTTTCCCCACTGCTGCGGAGGGACTGGTTCTATTGCCCTTTTTCGCAAGAAGGCCTGAATCTCTCCTTCCATGAGAAGAATGTGAGAAGGTGGATATCTTGAGGACCTTGGTAGAGTATCTGGGGGAATCTCTGTGAACTCCAGCGTCGGTCCCCTCCTTATAATGTCTAGGACCCACTGGTCCAAAGTTATAGAGCTCCAACCCTTCAGGTGAAGGGAGAAGTGACCCCCTACTACTTCCCTTGGAACCTCCTCCGGAGGAGATGGGGGGTCAGAAAGGAGTCACTGGGCGGGGCCGGGAGTGGGCAGAGAGGCTGGGGAGGATCTGGGGCCACGAAAAGAAGCGCCTCCAAGTTGCTGGCTCTACTTCTGAAGCCACTCCTCTAGCCCTGTTGGTTGCCACGGGCTTGAGCACCTGAGGGCTTCCGAAATGGCTGTCATCTCGCTTTCTTCTGATCCTCCCTGTACATTTGCCGGACGGACCAGATAGATTTACCCAACTCCTGGAGACGAGAGATAAGTGACCGTCTCCTGCCCAAAAAGGACTGAACCCTGGAACGGAAGGTCCCAGAGTCCAGACTGCAGATCCTGGTGAAAGCCAGATACTCTCAACCAGGTGTGGCGCCGGAGGCAGACACCTGACACTGATGCTCTGGCCACCGTATCCGCGGTGTCGTACGAGGCACAGAGAACATGCGTACCTACATCTGAGCCTGACTTCAGAATGCCCAGGAGCTCTGTCTTTTGTGCGGAGTCTGGCAAGGCAGTAGTTAGCTCCTGCCCTCCCTCTCATAACACATTCTAGTACTGGACCATATGTGTGAGGAAGTTGAGGAACCTAATGGAGCATGTGGAAGCAGAGTAGACCTTCTTGCCCACCTGGTCCAAGTAGCAGGATTCTGGGTCAGAAGGCTGGGAGCTTAGGTGCTTGGGCTGCCTGGATTTGTCGTGGGCAGCCGTAATCACCAATGAATCCGCCTGAGGGTAATCTGCCAGAAAAGGTTCGGCCCTCGGAGCTCTATACAGCCTGTCTGACTTCTTTGGAACTGCCGGGACTGAAGCTGGATGCTTCCAAGTGATCCTAGTGAGATCCTGGAAGGTATCCACTAAAGGAGGCATCACTAGAGGCTTGGGCTCCTTCTGCCTCAGGTATTTGGCCAGTTGACAGCGTTCCGGATAAAGGTCTTCCATTTCCCATTCATTGGAAGCCTGGATGTGCCTCATGACATCCATGAAGGTTGGATTGTCAGGAGGAAAGCAGGTTTGGTCCTTCTCTCCCGGGAAGCCCCACCCGACTCCAGAGAGGGCCGAAGAGGTAGATGGAGTGGACTACCTGCTACTGGGTCTTGAATGGCCTGAGCTGTGTCTTGAACTCCTCCCGCTCGAATGCCAGTAGCTGCCGGACCGATGTCTGTCTGAAGATCGACGTCGGCTATTGGACCGGCGGCGGAGCACTGACAAACGTCGGTCAGGGGACCAACGCTGGGAGTGGGAGCGGGCCCACCTAGGACAGTGGGACTAGCTCCTGGACCGGGGTCGAGACCAGCAACGGCTACCCGATCGTCAGGGGTGCCGACAATGGTCCTCAGACTGAGACTGGGAACGAACCTTGGAGGGCGGGCACGGCAGCAGCTGCTCGGGGGTCTACCATGGGGAAGGAGCAGGGAGGCCCTCGGGTTTAGCATTGTCCAGCCGGTCAGATGTGTCCGGCTTCGATGGAGACTGTTCTTTCTTAACCTAACCCCACCAGAAGGTGAACAGTTCCTGCAGCTGGACCTTGGTAAAGACCGTCGCCGTGGTCCCTGGAAAGGGAGGCGGTTAAGCCGGATCAGGCAGGTCGTGGGAAGGCGAACCTCCAACCGAACCTTGCGATGTGGAAGATTTAGGGGTCCCCGAGGCTGCTCCTGCCGCAGGGTCTTCCACCACAACAACCTCTACAGGCATCGGTATGGGAACCGGCGTCAGTAACATGAGAGTTGGTGCTGGGGTGACCTTCTCACCTGGCGGTTTGCCAGAGTCGGGTAATGCTGAGACCTTCTTAGGCAGGGCTGTAGCTTGTGCCGAAGGGGTCTGGGGGGTAATCCATACAGGAGCCACCTTACGTTTGGGCTTATCCTCCGAAGTTCCTGCCGCGGCTGGCACAGTTTTTTTTGTAGGAGGGGTTGGCACCTTGGAGCCTTCTGGGTGCTTTCCTGAGCCCAAGGAGGGAGAGGCCGTCTTGTGAAAAGAGCGGGACAGAGACTGGGAGCAATGATGGGACTGGCTACGGTCCTTTTTTCGGGAGCGTTTACCGGACTTGTCCTGATATTTGCCGCCTTTTTCCCCTGAGGTGTGCAGAACATCCATGTTCTTCTCCAGAAGGTGGGCCTTTAGAGCCTTCAGGCGCCGGATTCTCATCCTGCTGGTAAACCCCTGGCAGATGGAGTAGGACACGCTATCGTGGTCTGGGCCCAAGCAAAAAACACACTCGGTGTGGTCGTCTTGCGATGGGATTTGGCGGCAACTGTGGTACTTCTTCTTGGGCCCAGAGACCAACGACGGCAACATGCGCCGGACGGGAGTCGGAGGACGAAGCGTTGGAAAAAACATTGGATACCTGACAAAAAGTGGATACATTTTCGAGAAAAACTTTTCTTGCTGGGCTGGATAGCCTGAACTTCCCCAACGTGAGGGGTTCGAGGTGGGAAAAGAACTGGGGTGGAGCTGGGTCCGCCCCCTTTTATACCATGGCCGACGGTGTGGACCCGACGTTGGGGGGGTCCCTGCTGGGTATTGCTAGCTAAGAATTTTTCCAGTGGGTCCTAATGCCTGCGACGTTAGTCCTAATGGTTATAGCCTGCTGCAAGAGCTCCCACCCGAAGTAAGATCAAGAGTTATTCATCACTTGTGCAGAACGTGGACTATAAATGCAGAAAAGAGAAAAAGAAACACAAGAGAAAAGACTGGATTTAAATGGTGGTCTTGGAGGTATGAAGGAATAGATAAAGAAGGTAGGGGAAAGGGTGGTTGGTAGGAAAGAAAAAGGAAACAAGAAACAGAAAAATAATATGTGTAGTCCTCAACAAAGTTTCAACATAATTTCCAAACTAATATTCAACACCTATACAGCTATGGTGAATGAGTTCAGGACTACATATTTTTCACAGAAACACAACTAACAAGAACTACTGGCATACAGTAACATCAGCCCAGAAAGGGTTTAAAATCAATTTCATTTTTTTTTACCAAATGGTTGGACTGCATTCAATATGGAGATCCAAAATGTCTCCCACTGCAGTAGAAGCACGTTCGATCTCCCGAGAGTGGCAATTCTGCAATGTGTTCTAGGGCTCTAAATTTGAAGCCTGTAGGGGAACAGGCATTGACAGGCTCCAAAACAAGCTCCCAATATACTGCAATGTGAGCCTGTTGAGACTGCCCTCCCATGTTCCTGCACCCTCTCTTCAAGTGGGCATACTGTAAATCCCACATAAATTAAGCCACAGGGGCAACAACCTACATAAACTGGGAATACTGTTCTACAGTTTATGTACTGATGTAACTGACAGGTGGTCCTTGTGGCCGAGTGTCTGAACACTGTTTCAGTGGCAGCAAATCTACAAATGTTGCATCTTCTACACATAAAACCTGGTCCATTTTGTTTTCTGATGTTTGGATTTGTGAATTGATTACTCAGTTTACTTCCCAGATTCTTTCTCCTGCAAAGGGACACTCTGGGAGGCTTTCCAACCAGGGGCATCATTTCTGGGTCTGTAGCAAGATATGCCATCACTCTCTGATATGAATTATGTTGCCTTCTTTGCTTGGTTTGCAGTAAATCACCCCTCTTGCTTAATTCTGCTTTGTGGTGTGCACTATTTATCACACCCGCAGGGCAGCCTCTGTTCCTCCACCTGGTCGACAGTATCCCCACATATCTGATGTATGTCTCCTGTAGACTGGAACTGTGTTTTAGTCACAAAAATTGGCTACAAGGGATACTACAGACCAGGGTCCTAGGATGTGAACTCTGCTCTGAGAAGAGTGTTGCCTGCACTGGGCTTCCTGTAGGGGAAGCAAATCACTGCATTATTCTCTCCTACGCCCAAATTTTATGTCCAAATATTTAACATCTTGTGGATGACTGATGTGGGTGCATCTCAAATTAAGGTTATTAAAGTTTAATCATTTGATGACGTGGGAATACTGTTAGAACCCCCACTCCAGACATAAATTACATTATCAATAAATTAAACCATTTTATTGTGTGTCTGAAATGGGGGTTATTTTCATCATTCACAACCTTTTCCCACCATGATAGGAAAATATTCAAGCAAGTGGGTCCCAATGAGGCACCTACTGCTGTCCCCTGTGCAAAAAAGGAAATATTTTTCTTTTATCAAATTGAAAATAATTATGTAATACAAAAGAAAAGTAAAGACACAACTAGGCTGTAAGGTGCAATTTCAACACCCTGGTCCATGACAAGAAACTCTTCAGTGGTCTTCAGGCTCTATTGATGGCTATTTGATACGGACAGCGCAGCGATGTCCACTGTGAGCCAACAATGGTTTGTTTCCCATTTCATGCCCTCAGTTTTCACAATCAGGTCAGCAGTATCCCTGATGTAACTCGGACAATTTGGCTCTATCTGTTTATAAGTGTTCTACAAATCTGGACGAACCTATCCCAGACAAATCTTGTTGCCCAGGAGGGTCCCACACAAGCCTCTGGACCTTGAGCAGAGTACAGAAAGTGGAACAGACTAGAAAAGTAGTTTTCAATAAATTCACTCCATTTTGGTCTAGCTGCTATAAATAAATGCTCTATCATATCATCTAAGACAACCTTGAATGGTGTAGCTGGATTGTATGCAAGTCTTTTGTAGCATGTGCTCTCTCCTGCATTTATAGTCCATGTTCTGTATAAGTGATGAATAACCCTATAAAAACAGGATGACATGATGAATAAAGAATAGTTATGTACTTACCATAACAGTACATTTTCAAGAGAATCTCTCATCAGGCCACACCTCTGGAACAATACTTGCCAGGCACTAGGACCACATGGAAACTTTTTTTGCAAGCAGTCCACTAGGGGCTGTCCACAACAATATCCTACATCGACACCTCCCATATCAACGTGAGCAGACCCATCCCTCCTCAGTTCCCCGCTGGAGATCATGCTCAGAGGACCTCCCTCTAGGGAACTAGGAGACAGTGAATGGCGCCAGCTACCAGGCAAGGCTGGAAGCAGCAGGTAGACCATCCTGGAGAAAGCCATCAGAAAGAGTCAAGAGTTCTAGAGCTCTATATCTAAGGGGGACAGAGGGTGGGATGACATGGCCTGATGAAAGTCTCTCTCGAAGATCTACTGTTATGGTAAGTACGTGAAATATTACATCTTTGAGGATGATATGTCACACCTCTGGAACGAGTCACAAGCAGTACTGACAAGAGAAATAATCTGGGTGGTTGGAGCCTATAGGTCTATGTAAGAAGGCCTTGTAGTACAGCTAGGCCAAACCTAGCCTTTTTTCTGGAGGCAATGTCCAGACTGTAATGTTTAGTTAAGGTGTGGACAGCACTCCAAGTGGCTGCTACACAAATCTCAGCAGCACACACATTCTTGAAACAGGCCACAGAAGTGGTCATGCCTCTAGCTGAACGACCACAAACTCCTCCAGATGTTCCTTAACGTACTTCCTGTAGCAGAAAGTAATGCAGTTAGCCAACCATCCGGACAGGTACGGTTTAGAAACAGAAGCACCCTCGTTCCTAGGGGCGAATTAAACAAAAAGCTGCAGTCCTTCGTATGGTGTACATAGTACCTGAGTATTCTATGTACATCTAAAGTATGGAACAATACTTTCCCTGGATTGGCATGCTCAGGAAAACAAATGGGCAGGTTTCAAAGTAAACTCAGATACCACCTTTGGCAGAAACTTAGGACTGGTACATAGAGACACCCTGTCTTTGTGGAAAATCAAATAAGGAGGCTCACCACATTAGAGCCTGAAGCTCTGAAATTCTTTGAGCAGAAGTAATGGCAACTAAAAATAACACTTTCCAAGACAGAAAGCATTGGCTGCAAGTCGCAGCTGGCTCAAAAGCAGCCAAAGTAAGCTTTTCTAACACAAAATTCTGGTCCCAAGCCAGGATCAGATTATGGATAGGAGGCTTCAAGTGTAAAATGCCTCTTAGAAATGTACAGGCCACCTCCAGCTGAGCAACCATACGACCATCCATAGGCAAGTGGAAGGCTGAAACAGCAGCCAAGTGCACCTTGATAGAAGAATACTGCAATCCTGTATCTGATAAGAACAGCAAATACTCCAGAACCTGGTTTACTGGACATGTAAAGGGATTCAGTTGATGAGAAGCGGCTCACAAAGCAAACCGCTTCCATTTTCATGGAATAGGTGGCTCTGGGGGAGGGTTTTCTGGCAGCCACCAGAACATCAGCCACCTTTTGAGATACCCCAAACCTAGCAACAGCTATGTCTGCAGGAGCCATGCATGGAGATGGAGTGACCTGAGCTCCGGATGGACCATGGTTCCCTGTTCCTGCAATAGTAAGCCCTTGCACAGGGGTAGAGGCACTGATGGTTCCACTACCAACTGCTGCAGTAAGGGGAACCAGATCTCTCAAGACCAAAGGGGAGCAATGAGAATCAGAGTTGCTCCTTCCATCTCAAGCTTGATTAACACCTTCAGGATTGGAAAGAAGGTAGAAAGGCATAAAGGAACCTCCTCTTCCAAGAGAGGGACATGTCTTGCCAGAAAATTCAGGCCTGGGAACGAACGAGTGGAAAAGCGGCATTTTCGCATTGTGTGGGGATGCAAAAAGATCCAGCTCTGGATGACCCCATCTGTCAAAAATGTCTTCTGCCACTAAGGTCAGCAGTTCCCACTCGTGCATCCTGGACTGTGAACTGCTTAGCCTGTCTTTCAAGATGTTTTGGATGCCTGGAACATAAACTGCAGAGAGTAACAGATCCTGTTCCAGAGCCCAATACCAAATCCTCATAGCTTCCTGCATAGGCAGTAGGAATGAGTTCCCCTCCTTGCTTGTTTATGCAACACACCACACTGATGTTGCCTTTTTGCACTAACAGATGTCCCTGTCACAGATAGGTCTGGAAAGCTTGTAGACCGTACAGAACAGCCCTCGTTTATGGGCTGGCAGTATAGCCTAGAGGTTAGAGTAATGAGCTGTTAATGAGCTTGGTACATCCAGCAGACCTGGACTTGATCCCCACAACCTCTACTTGCATACTGTATGACTGAGCAAGTCACTTAACCGCCCCAGTGGGTCTTACTCGGTTACCAAAAGAATAAAATAAAAAAAATAAACATTTCTAAGACATTTATGTGGAGAGTGCTCTCCACCATCATCCAGGTGCCCTGTGTCTGATAAGCCCCAAATGAACCCGCCAGCCCATCACCAAGGCATCTGTTGTGAGGATCTAATGAGGGAAGGGGGTCAGGAAAGGAACTATCTTCAGCAGATAAGCAGGTTCCATCCACCACTGAAGTCCCTTCTGGACAGAAGATGTTACTAGAACCTTCTGTTCTACATCTCTGGTTCCACTGGACCCTTGATGTCCACTGAGGGATCCACATATGCAGTCTGGCCAGTGGTATAGTAACAATCGCAGCTGCCATCACGCCCAACAGTCTCGGGAATGGCCTGGCTGTGACATGTCTGTTGTGGTATACCATCTGTGCCACCACAATCAGGTGTTCGGCCCTGTCCTGAGGCAGAAAGGCTAAGCCTTGGGCTGTGTCCAGGATTGCCCCATGTACTGCAGGCACTGACAAGTGGGTCAGGACTGATTTCAGCACACTGACCGTGATTCCTAGAGCATCGAACAACTGCCTGGTGCGTGACAGAGTCAGGCAAAGTTGCTCTCTGGACTAAGATTTGAGGAGCCAGTCATCCAGATAAAGGAAAACATACAGTCATTCTCTCCTGAGGGCTGCTGCCACTACTGCAAAGCATTTGGCAAATACTTGTGACACAGATAATAAGCCAAAGGGCAATACCCTGAACCGATAATGCTCCCCCTGGAAGAGAAACCCGAGATACTTCCTGTGGAGGGTACAAAGTTTGATATGCAGGTAGGGGTCCTGCATGAACATATCCAGTCCCTTTAGTGCAGTAGTGGCAATAGGCCTTGTACAGCGACCATTCTGAACTGCTTGTACTGAATGAAAAGGTTCAGATGTCAAATCCAGAATGGGCCTCGGGTCCTCTGTGCATTTGGTGACCAGAAAGTAGTGGGACTAGAACCCCTGGTTCCTTTGTTGCCAGGGAACTGACTCTATAGTCCTTTTTTGCAGCAGGGTATCTATCTTCTCTAGCAGTACTGGTATGTGTTCTGGAGGATAAACCAAAGGGAACGGTGGATGGTCTCGGGGAAGCTCTAGAAGTTCTACAGCACGACACTTTCCCATCATCTGCAGGACCCAAGCATCTGATGTGACCTTTCTCCACTGGTCTAGATGGAGGGAGAGGCAACCCCCTCCACCCACTACCAGCTCTGAGAGTACTGGAAAGTGGGGGTCTAGTAAGGAGATCATACAGATACTGATCCTGCAGCTGCGGCCACATTTCTACCTCTACGGGCTTTTGAAGAAGCACCTGGGGTGCATCCTTGGGCAGACAGAGCCGACCCTCTGTTTTTGCCTTGATGTCTGACCCCTGACCAGTATCTGTTACTGGCCGGACAAAAGGGCACCCTCTAACTACTTCTGGGTTGTGTATGGTAGAGGGAGTGAACTGATTTTAGTCCTGCCTGAGGCTTGAAGGTTCGACAGGATATCCTGAACATCTGCCCCAAAGAGACTGTATCCTCTGAATGGGGCATTTAAAATGGATTGCTGCACATCATTAGGAAATCTAACCACCCTCAGCCAAGAGCGTCTCCTTAAACAGACACCAGAAGCTGCTGCTGTAGCCGAAGCATCAGAGATGTCATAAGCAGATCTCGACAGATGCTTACCCACATCTGCCCCTGCCTGGAGAGCCTTTAAGAGCTCCTGCTTGGGAGTACCCTCTGGAAGGGCTTGGTCTGCAGCTTTGGCCTTCCTCCAGAGGATATTTTGGTACTTTACCATATGGGACTGGTAGTTTGCAATTCTGTGGCCCAAGGTGGCAGAGGCAAAGGTCCTCTTCCCCAGGACATTTAACCTCTTGGATTCCGTCAGGAGGGAGACAGCTGAGGTGTTTAGACACTTTAGACCGATCATGGGCTTCATTTATTACAACAGAATCAGCCTCAGGTTGACCTGCGAGAAATGGCCTATCAGAGACAGCCTGGTACAGCTTGTCTGCCTTCGTTGCAAGGGCAGGAATCATATTAGGCCTATGCCAGGCAGCCGAGGTGGCATCCTCTAGGGCATGCAATAGAGGAAGAATCACAATACATGGGGAATCAAGTAGCTCTAGAAATTCTACAGATTCCTCTTGGTGATGTCTTTCTCCTCTGACTCAAACCCCATGGCACACTGGAGTGCTGCATTATGAAGATGAAAGATGGGTCTTCAGGCGGGGACCTCGAAGTGTATACAACATAGTACTCACTCCCTGTGTAAACAGTGGAGCTTTATCTCTCACAAGCACTCTCCACATATTCTTCCTCCTCCTCTTCCTCTTGCAGCATGAGATCGGTGGTATATTACTGATCTTCATCGATGGCTTCTGTAGGCCTCAAAGGAGGAATGGAAGAGGCCGTCAACACCCAAGAATGCACAGGGCACATCGACTGCTGAAGCATCGGCAGTGGGGATTGTCTGGGATGCCCTGTCAATGCAGCTCCCATATGAGGAGGAAGTAGTAGGTGCTGTAAAAGACCCACAAAGGATGAAAGTATGTTGGTGCTGACCTCTGGTACAGGCATGCTCGGCTACAATGATGGGGAAAGTGCTGTCCCTTACATCGACGGTTCTTCACCAGCCATGACAGGTCTGGGGGAACTCACAGCCTGACCTGACCAGGAGGGGTCAGAGGTCCAGGCAGCCAGTGTCGTTGCTGATGTGGTCAACGACGCAGTAGTGGTCGCACTAGGTTGCAGGGGGCGACCAAGAATGTACCAGAGAGGATTTCTCCTTCCTTCTTTCCCTCTCCTGGTGTTTATGCTTGTGTTTCTTGGTACTTTATCCTGGGACTTTCGAAGATCTGGAACTTGATGAGCGCGCCAGCGATGCAGTGGACCTCTTCTCCTGGAACTCTTTCTCCATCCTGGCAATCTGTCATCGGGTAGCAGTACTGAACTTGAGGCAGAGTTTGCAGGCTTTAACATTATGCACTTCACCGAGGCAGCACACGCAGGCATCATGTAGGTTACCCGAATAAATTTTACACCGCATTCGCAGTATCTAAAGAGCTTAATGGGTTCTTCGATGACATACACGCAGCAACTTTTTAAAAAGTGATATCCAACCAGGGAGAGAAAATTCACAAATAGTAACTTGTAGTTGACTACAGCAACAGCAGCATCTCCGTGGAGGGTCTGGCGGGTATGGCCAATGGTGGGATAGGGCTGCCCACGTTTCTATGGGAGGTGTCGACAAAGGACGTCATTGTGCATGGCCCCTAGTGGACTGCTTGCAAAAAAGTCTCTGTGTGGTCCTACTGTCTGGCAGCTACAGTTTCAGAGGTGTGGCCTGATGAGAGATATCCTCAAGGAAGATCCCTATATTCTTCTAGTCAGCAATTTGATGCATTACAGTCTAACAATTAGACAGTAACTAACCTGTCAGATAAAAATGTAATTAGCAGATCTTGTAGCCTTGCATAGTAGAAAAACCATTCCAAGTTTTCCTGCTGGAACGCTGACAAAGGGACTACTGAGTTATGTCGGCTCAGGGTTTCAAAATACAGGTTACTCACCTGTAACAAGAGTTCTAGGAATGGTATATGTTGCTCATCCACACTGTCTGGCAGGTATCCCTGCCGCTTTAAATCTTGCCGGAAGGTCTTCAAGCTGGCTCCTCCCACCCACCCGGGTGGTAAAACTCTCGGCTCCGCCCCATGACGCCAGATCTGGCCCGCTGGAAGCTCAGGTTGTGCGTCAAAGCCGGGGAGGTCGGGTGGGTCATGTGGATGAACAACATATACCATTCCTAGAACTCCTGTTACAGGTGAGTAACCTGTATTTCTAGGGACATGGATATGTTGTTCATCCACACTGTCTGGCAGACTCCTAGCAGTTCTCCGGAGGAGGAGGCAGCACCCACTACTTAGGGAATAGAGACTGGAGAGCAGGGCCCCAAAACCAGCATCCGGCGTGACTCAAGGTCGATGTGGTAATGGGTAATAAAGGTGTGCTGACTTCCAGGTAGCAGCCCTGCAGATTTCCTGGATAGGGGCGTCCCTGGAAGCAGCCACCGATGCAGCAGTATGACGGTGGAGAATGAGCTCTTATCCTCTGGGAGGCTCCATGCCCGCCAACTTATAGCAGAGATCTATGCAGGAGGTGACCCACCTGCCTATCGTCCATGGCTGCAGGTCTGCCAGGTGCGGCCTGGCGTGGGTGACAAACAGCTGGCGAACCTCTCCCTGAATTTCAGCCGATGCGCTCCTTATAATAAGCGCCCTGTAGGTCCAAAGTATGGAGCCTGTATTCGCCCTCCGGGTGTGATTGGGGTAGAACACCGCAGAGTCACCACCTGGTTAAGGTGAAACGACCACCACCTTCGGAAGGAATTTCGGTGGGGTGCAGGACAACCTTGTCCCTGTGGAAGACCAGGTAAGGAGACTCAATGCAGGCGCCTGGGTTCTCCCATCCTTCTGGCTGGCGTGATAGCCACCAAGAAGGCGGTCTTCCACGACAGGTGAGAGAGTTCACACCTGTGCATTGGTTCGAATGGCTTGCCCATGAGCTTTGCCAGTACCAGCAGTAAATCCCACAGAGGTGGAGGTTCTCGCACTGGAGGGGAAATGTGATCAAGGCCTTTGAAAGAGCGCCAGACCACCTTCTCCTGCGCCACCGACTGCTCCCCGGCCCGCGCTCGGTAAGCAGAGATGGCTGCCAGGTGCACCTTTAGGGTCGTCGACCTAAGCCCTTGACTAGAAAGGGACCAAAAATAGTCCAAAATGCTTGCCAAAGAACAGGAGGAAGGGTCCAAGCCCTTGCCCTGACACCAAATGGAAAATCTCTTCCATTTGAAGGCATAGCATTTCCTGGTCGACTTACGGGACGCCTCAACAACATTGAGGACCTCGTCAGAAAGACCAAGGCCTGGAACTCTAGCAGCTCAGGAACCAGGCCGTCAGGTGCAGGATTGAAGGTCGGATGGAACACCTTCCCCTGACTGACAGAGCAGGTCAGGCGAGCTGGAAGCTGCCTCGGGGCGTGGAGCTGAGGCTGAGAGATCTGGGTACCAGAACTGGCGGGGGCCAGTCTGGGAGCTATCAGAATCACCTCGCCTTGTCCCTCCTTGCCTTGAGAAGCACCTTGTGAATCAAGCGAAATGGGGAAAGGCGTAAAAGAGGCCCGGGGTCCACAGCCTCGAGAAGGCATCCCCCTGCAGCGAGCCCTGCTGAGGGGGGCGGGCATGAAACAGCCTCAGCTTCGCATTCTCCCTGGAGGCAAACAGGTCCACCTGAGGTGTGCCCCAGTGGGAGAACAGATCTTGTACTACCTCCGGCAGGAGAGACCACTCGTGAGATGCAGCCCCTATCCGGCTCAGGCATCCGGCCAGGGTGTTGGAGGCTCCTGCCACATGAATGGCTAGGAGATCCGCCTCCAGCTGCGCACTTGTGACCCAATGCGGAAGCTTCCTTGCATAGAAGCATGGAAGAGCCCGTCCCACGCCTGGCGGTTTAGGTAGTACATGGTCGTGGTATTGTCCGTCTGGACTCGGACCACTTGACCCCGGAGAACGGAGCAAAGGCGGTGAGAGCTAGGCGGACCGCTCGGGCTCCAGCAGGTTGATGTGGCTTGGGACTCCAGGGGACCAGAGGCCGTGCACTCGGTGTTCCCCAGATGGGCACCCCAACCCATCAGAGGGCATCGGTCGATAGAGACCGTCGGCTTGGGTGGACAAACAGGATGCCCTCCTGCAGATGAGATGGAGCAGTCCACCACTGGAGGCGTTCCACATCTCCTGGTCACCATCACTAGCTGGTCCAATGGATCACAGCGTTGTGACCACTGGCTGGCCAGTCCCCACTGAAGAGGCGCATGTGCCAGCGTGCCCAACGGACCACGCTGGTACAGGCCCCATGAGACCCAGGGCGCCAGGAAGTCCCGGGCAGAATTGCCCAACCAGAAATGATTGGGCAAAGGAGGTAAGAACCTCGCCCTGTCCGCTGGGAGCGTGCTCTGGCTCGAAGAGATCGAGCTCTGCCCGATAAACAGAATCACCTGCTCGCTCGAGTTCCGACTTGGCCTCGTTGATGAGAAGGCCGACTTGAGAGCAAACCTGGAGGGCCAGATCTCTGGACCGCTCCACCTCCTGTCTGGAGGGGGCTGCTATCAGCCAATCGTCCAGGTAAGGGTACACCCGGACCCCTCGGCGCCGCAGGAAAGCTGTCACCACTGCAATGCATTTGGTGAAGACCCTGGGAGCTGGAGACAGGCCGAAGGGCATGGCTCGGAACTCGAAGAGGGATCCCTCCGCTCGGCGAAGGAATCTCCGATGTGATGGGCGGATAGGGACGTGAAAGAACGCGTCTGCAGGTCCAGAGAGCAGAAACCACGCCGTGTTCAGAGATGGTATTATCTGCCGAGTGACCATCCTGAAGGTTCGAGACCTTAGGAACTTGTTCAGGTCGTGTAGGTCGAGAATGGGCGCCAGCCCCGTCCGTTGGGAACAGGAAGTACCTGGACACAAACCCGGGTCTGAGGGGTCCTCTACCTCCTGATCCCTCCTTTTGGAGGAGGAGAGCAATGTCGGCTCGACGAGCCGACAGTGAGGCTCGGACCCGAGGCCCCCAGGTGCGACGGCTCTGAAGGGCGGGGCCTGATCGAATTCTAGAGGCAGGCCTTTTCCCACCACCTCCAGTACCCACCTGTCCGTGGTAATAGCGGACCAGGCGGAAAGGAAGTGTCGGAGCCGTGCCCCCGGGGAACCAGGGGCGAGTGGCGGGGATGGAGCGACACCCTCAGCCCGTCACCTGGGCAGGCTTGGAGGACCTCCTGGGCCTTCCTCCTCCTGCTTCCTATTGGAGAAGCCGGCAGCTTGGGTTTGGGATGCCAAGCCGAGCCTCGCTGGCCCTGACGTTGTTGGGCGGGCAAGGCCGGAGAAGGACGTAGGGCTTAGACTGTGGCTTACGGCCTTTGTCCTTCTGAGCGGAAGAGACCGAGTCCAAGGTAGCACTGGACTTCTCGATCCTCTGCAGGTGACCTTCCACCCCAGGGCCGAAGAGGTCAGTCCCCAAAAAGGGAACATCCGCCAACTTGTGCTGGGTATCCGAGGTAAAGGTGGATATCCTCAGCTAAGCCCGACGACGCATGGCCACTGCGGCCGCCACACACCTGGCAAATGAGTCCCCAATGTCTAAAGCAGTCTGGAGCTGCTGTTTGGCCACTGCCCTGCCCTGGTCCCGCACCTACCTGACCGTAGTCTGCAGATCCGCGGGAAGATGAGGGACGACCTCATCCAGGGAGCCCAACAGGGCATGAGAAAAATGTGCCATGAGGACGGCCGAACTGGCCTGGCGAGAGCCGAGAGGGCGCAGCATAGACTTTCGCCGGTATAATCCAATTTCTTGGATTCCTTGTCGGGAGGTTTGTCCACATCTCACAAGCGTTCGGCGCGGAGCAGCTGTCGGTAACAACCCCTCAGCAGAGGGTGTTCAACGACAGGGAACCGGTAGGGACATATTTCCTGGCCATCCTGGCCGAAGGCGCAGGGCAGGAAGCAGGGCGCTGCCAAAGCTCCAAGGCCGGACCCACTATGGCCTCGTGCCACCGGAAAGGCAACGTAGGGGAATCCCCTCGGTCCAGAATCTCCGTGAGGGGATACCTGGCCCGTTTAGAAACGGGTTCGAGCTTCATCCCGGTGGACTCCGAGATGAGCCGAAGCAACCCTAGGAAGGACGAAGGGCTATCGTCCACTGACTGTCCTCCTGAGGACTCCAAGTCCATTCGCTTGGAGAAAAGGGAGGAATCATCCTCGGACTCGGAAGAGTCCTCAAAGAGCTGCCTCGGGCCTGAGCCACCCTCCACCTGCCGAGGTCTATCGGGAGTGAGGGTGACAGACAGCCTATGGGGCAAACCCCGAGCCGACCGAGAACTTTTGGTCAGAGCCCCAACTAACGGCTGTGGAGGCGGAGGTTCCACCAGAATCGGTGGGGCAGCTGGATTTGGCGAACAACGGCCTGGGAACAGGCTCTCGGCTACAACAAGGGTTGTTTCGGCGCTCGGTGACAGCCACTTAATGGCGGGAAGGCGACTGGGTCGGCTTATTCCCGGACAAGGAAACTGTTGCCACATGAGTTCCTCATACCTCGCGCCAACTTGCGCGAAGCCTCCCTCGTCCGAGGAGGAGGAAGAAGCCCGCGCTGCCTCTGATGCGAGACCGAGACCGCCTTGGCGGGACGGCTGGAGCGAAGATGTCGAGACCGAGAATCTCGGCTAGGCCAGGGCAGTGCGGGGAGGTGTGAGAATCGGCACTCCCTCGGTTCGGACGATTCCACCGAAGGCTCCGGAACCGGAGGCGAGGGGGTTCTCACCTTCTCCAGCCGACAACCCGTCTAACGGGTCGAGAAAAATCTCGACCGCATCGACGGAGTCTCGGTCAACTGGCCTGGCAGGGGACACCGTGAAGCCAGTGGCGAAGCTGATAGATCGACGAAGTGGGCTATGCGACCAGGAGAGGGATCTTTCCTCTCCCAGAGCGTTGATCGTGAGACTTACTTTGCTCTTTTGGACCGCGAAAAAGGTCCAGAAGAAGTTGGACCCTCACCTTTCGTCAAGAGGGTCAGACAGAGCTCCTTAAAGGCAGCCGAATACGAGGCACCGAGAGAGAGCGGGACAAATGCCGCAGCCGAGGTAGAAGCGGCCCACGCCGCCTCCTCTTCGAGGCGATCATCTGCTCGAGCTGATCCACAGCCCGCCGCCACGGACACCGCCAACCGGGCCTCTTTAGATTTAACTGAGGAAATCTTTTCTCGCGCCTCTAGCTGTAAACAGGCAACACGGTCTTCGAGGACGAGGGTCAAAAAGAAGAGTACAGGTCGCAAGCTCGCGGGTCGTGCTTCAAGGCCTACAGTAAACGCGACGCGGAGTGCGGATCCATCCGAGACATCTTCTGCCCGCAAGGGCATTCTCCGGAAACCGAGTCGATTTGTCCATCGTAGCTGCGAGGGAGAAGACAGTCTTTTAGCAAAGAACTTTGATTTTGAAAATTGAAGAATTAGGAACCAGTCTTATCACGGAAGCGTTAAGGAGGAACTGAGCTTCAAGCGGTAAAGAAGATCTGGCGTCATGGGGGCGGACCAAGGTTTACCACCGGGTGGGTGGGAGGAGCCAGCATGAAGACCTTCCGGCAAGATTTAAAGCGGCAAGGATACTTGCCAGACAGTGTGGATGAACAACATATCCATGTCCCTAGAAATATCTGTTTCTCTCCCACTGCCCCCCTTCCCCTCACCTCATCATTACTGCAGGTCCTTCTAAACATTTTTACATTCAAAGGGGACTTTTTCTCCCAGTCTGTTTATTCAATCATTACAGTGTTCAGAAAGAGCATCATCTATGCAAAAAAAAAAAAAGGATTACAACACTTGCTCCACAAGATATCTTGGTGGATACACTGATACTGCAAGGTCTGAATGAGACAACAGATTTTAGCCCATTCATTTAATGTTTAACCTCAAACTTGCTGTATCTAATGATAGTAAGGGTCTTACTTCTTGGGCAGCTGGTTTAGGGTATATTCTAAGTAAATTGAGGCTGTTACATACTATGTCTTTTAACTTGTTTTCTGGTGTAAACAAATACTCATGAGCTGCTACTATATGCCATTGTACATTTCTTCCTTTATTACAGAATGGGACTCGAACGTGGAACTACACTCTAAAAAACCAAAAGGACGATAATGACTGCCATACGTGGGTATCTGTGGCCATGATAAATTAAGAACCCAGACTGTTGAAACTTGGAGCCCGCATCCTTGCTGCCCCCACCACCACTCCATTTCAACATGTCCCTCCTGCATGGCGAGCTTCCAAGTGACTGGAAAGTTACCCATGTAGTCCTCATACATAAAGATGGTGTTAGGGAACCTGTTGAAAACTACAGACCCATCTACATACCATGTACCCTATCCAAAGATCTAGAACGGTTGATCTTCAATCAGATCCGAGAGTACGCTGAAGTACACTCTCTGGCTACTGCTGTCCAACATGATTTCACAAGAACCATGGGACCAATACTGTCCTAGTCCATCTGACAACTGACATATTTGAGGCACTGGAGTCTAAAAGAGCAATTGTCATTGACTTGACTATGGCTTTTGACTTGGTCAATCAGAAGTTGTTCCTCCTCAAACATAAAAACTCGGGTCTGACAACCTGTCCTGCTCTTAGTTCACTAGTTACCAAACTGTCCGTAAGCAGCTGGTAAAGTGGAGAGGATGCCTCTCCTCCTCCCTATGAGATATCACAGATGGGGTCCCCCAAGAGTCCATCCTCGGACCCCTACTGTTCTCTCTTTTCATAAATGACCTAGCAGAGCACTGTGGCAGTGCTAGTGTCATTCTCTATACTGATGATGTGGTGCTCTACAAAAGCCACTCTGACACCGTCTCAACTGAGAGGGACCTCAAAGCTGATTTCCACCTACTGGAATCATGGCTCAGAGCAAAAACCCTGCTACTAAATGTTAACAAAACCAAGTCCATCCTCTGGCCGTAATCGTTCAGGCACAGATAGGAGCAAACTATTAAAAATCACCTACTTAAGGGGTGATACCATTGAACGGTAACCTCACGGAAGTACCCGGGTGTCATCCTGGACCAGGAGCTCTCACTCAGGCCTCATGTCGATAGAGCAACCAAAACCTGGAGCTCCTTACTTCTCGACAGAAGCTACGGTATCCATAGCAAACAGTATCCTACTACCCACTGTCCTGTAGGGTGCATCCCTGTCCTCTCTTCTCTCAAAGTGGGTGAACTCATTAAACTAAAAACCATTTACCATCAAGCGTCTCGCTCTTCAGTGGCTGCTGGAAAAGGGGAACATCACTTCAATACCCTCTCCACACTAAACTGTCCCCCCTCCCCCGAAAAGCAGATACACTTTGCTACTCTCTACCTGGCTCACAAAATTGTGTACTCCCTACTCCCCCTCACCTTACATCTCTCCTGGCTCTTAGCTCAGCGGAGCCCTTCGATTCTCCTCCCACTCACCCATCTTGATCCCGAAATCCACAACTTCCGCTGGCATGAGGGCATTTGCCTTTGTGGCCCCTAGGCTATGGAACGACCTACTGGCCAGTACACAGGCCTACTCTAACTTCAGGTCCTTTAAAACTTACATCAATGACCTACTCCTTAAGTCCATGTACTTGCCTGGGCTGAGGATCCTTAACAGCCTCTCCGGGATTGCTACATAATTCTGTTACAAACACTCCTTCCTCCTTGTCAATGTTTCTGCTTATTTAACTTGTTACTGCAGTCATAACCATTGTTTATTCTAAATTACTGTCACACTTTTTTTATTTATTGTAAAGTGTCCTGTTTCTTCACTGTTAATATCAAGGAAAACCTCACCTTGAATTGCCCTACTGATTTTTTTGTTGTTAATTCTTATATTAAGTGCTGTATGTAATTAAACCTGGGCCGCCCCTGAAAAAGGGACTTCTTGTGTTAGTGGGCCTACCCGGTCAACAAAACTGAAAGGAGGGAAGGGAAGACAAGGACAGACTTGGGTTTAGATTTTTCCTACTGAATTTTTCTTGAACTGTAAATATTATGTCTTACAAAATGCTGTGAAATTTGCTAGCACATATACCGTAACTTGTGCAAACAATCTGAATCACACTGCTTTTTATCTGTTTTTGCTTATCATGAAATTATGTTTCGTTTCTAGTACCACATTTTTATTAGTTCCTTTTTATTTTATACTTTGACCCGCCTTCTTTTTTATTTTATTTTGCACTACAGAATTCCCCAATTTTTCTCCTCAGCCCCATTTTGGTCATTTTTATTTAGTACTCAGTTATTTGTATTTCTCCGTTTTTCAGTCACTTATGGGAATTTCTGAGTAAGTCATATGAAATACATTTCTCTGGTACTCTCTCTCTCTGAGATCGCAAAACAAAAGTGGGTATGAAACTTACAGCAATCAGCTTTCTAGTTAAATCCCCCCCACCCAAAAAAAAAAAGAAAAATAATTCTCCTACTTTGGGGATATAATTGCTAGCTTTGTAAGTTTTAGAATTATTGCATTCTACCCAGCAGCCGTGTGGGTTAAGATAGAAATAGGTTGTTAATTTTAAGAAGCAAGAGGTAAATTGACAAGGGGAAGTTAACGTAATCTCTGCCTCACCCTTTTTTTCAACATTTTAATCTCAGTTATTTGGTATTTTCACATTGTCACTTTTAGTGTACCTTAGCTTATGCACTTTGAAATATGTAGTAATCTTAGATTTTGAAGCCAACTTGGCTGATGGGAAATCATTTTGGATTCATAACATCAGCACTGTTGATACTAGATTTCAATTAGAAATTGAGTTCTCTCTTGAAATAGTTAGGCCATATGATCTGTTTGTTGAACTGTTATAAAAATATCAGCCTGGACTCTCCAACCCTGTCCCCTGATGAAACAGCAAAGGTGGCTGGTGGCGTCAAGAGTGTTCGTTCCATTTATTTTACAACAGGCCTTTTCTAAATATTATTTTTTTCATACAAGGTACTGAATTAAATAATTTATAACTGAATTTATGACCTGTGTGTGCACACTACCTTCTTTGGTTCTCCTGCCCAAAAAATATGCAGTCAGCTCCTGCAACGATCAGACCTTGCATCCTTAGCAGCACCTTGCATTTTGATCTAAGCAACATTTTTCAGGACACTCAGATAAGAACTCTTATTTAACCTCTTCTGGTTTACAGTATTAGCATACAGGTATTGTTTCACTTTTATTTCTCCATTTATTTCTTTGTTTTAAAAGTTCCACCAGGAAAGACATCTGAGCTGGCCAAGCAAACCAAACAAAATCTCTATCAACAGAAGCTCAATATAAATTACAGAAATGTGGTTTGGTTCTTTTTTTTGCGCAAAGAACCACACCAATATTGAGCATAGAATACGAAAAAATATGTTGGTGTCTTGGTTCAGCAAAATGGGAACTGGGAAAAAGTTTACAAAAACATTGCAAAGTGGTGGTCTTTAAAGATATTTACAAATAAAATTAGTAAAGTTGAGCAGTTCCCTGAAAGCGGGAACCAATGTGGAACTGGAGAAAAGTAATCAAAATCACAGTGCAACACAAAGTCCCTAACTAATGCAGAATTATCACTAGGAAGAACTAAACTGTTAAACATTAGCAAAACCAACAAAATAATAAACTATAATCGGTCGAAGTTAAGAGAAGATTTCAGGGCAACCACTTTCCTTCAAGTGGAGAAATAAATTTGCCGTTGAAATGCAGGCATGAGCATGAGCACACAGCAGAGTTCTAAATTTAATTCTAAAGATTCCCTAATTGGCATAAAATTCTTGGCTCTGGGGCAGCTCATTCCTGGTGAATGATTGCATCTGTTAAGCACAAGCAAGGGCTTCCTGGGGTTTGAAAATACAATACAATAAAAATACAAGAAAACAAGAAAATGGTAAAATAGTAAAGTATGTTACAGTTATGCAGTCAGAATGTACAGACAAATAGTGCTAACACAAAATAAACAATGTAAACAATGCATTAAAGTACAAGAGTAAATATATACTGGGAGCAAATCCAGAAAGGAACAGTAAACTACCACCCAGAGGCTAAGGGGAGGAGGAAGAAACTACTCACAGCAAGGAAGAGGATGTGAGGGACAGACCAACAGTGATGGTGGAGGAGGGAAACACGATTGGTAGGGGTCAGGTACAGTTGTAGGAAGGGGTAGCAAAGTCAAGGAAAAAGGACCAGAGGGAGGAGAAGGATGGGGCTGAGTGGAGAGACAGGGGACTTACAGCTGCCACGGTCTTCAAGAGCAACGCGAACCCGTTTCTCAGACCCAGTCTGAATGTTCTGCTGCACCATCCTCCAAAGGTCCAGGTGGTAACTAGTAGTAGGGTTCAGGTACACAGTCACAGAGGAGAGACCCTCCCTGTTTAAGTAAAGCAAATTTGTTAGCGCACTCCTAGACCAGTCTAGGCAATGTTGAATGCTTGACAGCAAGGGTACAAAATATTATGTAAACCATCCAAGTTGTTAGTGTGAAGGAATATTGTTGTCTCTGCCCAAGAATCGGCACTCACTACTGTTGTAATTCAGAGTGTTTAGTGTAGATTAATTTGTGATCTGCTAGCCTGATGTGTTCCCAGACAGCTTACTGTGATGACAAAACATTTTCCAACATACGAATGAGCCAGCAGAAAAATGCCTTGTGGTCTATCATGTCTGTTCGAATTTGCAGACCCCTCAGTATCCGCTAAGGGATCTACCCCCCCTACCCCATATCCATTCCTACCTTCCCATCAATGTCCTCCCCCATGCAACTTTCCCTTTTACTCTGTCCCAACCTCTCCTGCAGCTGTCCACAATTCTTCAGAAAGATAACTTCCTCCAGCAACCCACTGCACCTTGCCACCACCCTCTCATTGAAAAAGTGTCTCCTCGTCCCTCTCCAGAATCTTCCTCCCACCAGCCCAAGGCAGTGCCCCCTATTGGTCCTGTTCCTGCTAAGATTGAAGGGACCTTCAGAGCCCACTTTGTTGAAACCCTTAAGGTATTTAAGGTTTTGCTCATGTCTCCGTACTCTCTTCTATCCTCCAGGAAGTACACATTGATAATCCCTAATCTCTATTTATATGGTCTGCCCTGCTGTCCCTGGATCATCTTGGTTGCCCTCCTCTGGATCATTTCAGCAGGTTGATGCCTTTCTTTAGGTAACTGCACCAATACTGCACACTGCATTCAAGATGTGGCAGAACCAGTGATCTGTGCAGTGGCAGGATGACCTCCACTTTCCTGCTGGTTATACCTCTGGCTGTCGCTGTACTGCAGTGTGCTGAGTGCTTTAGGTCACTCATAATGATCACACTCAAGTCCTTATCTCCTCTGACTTGGTAACTTGTACCTCTCCCACCCAGCATCTGGCCTCTGGGTTCACCTCTCCAATTTGGCCAGATCTTCTCTAATGTCTTGCCTCCCCTATTCCGTGTCCACTTTCTCAGAGCTTTGCATCACCCGCAAACAGGCATATCTTACATTTTATCCTGTCTGCAATATTGCTGATGAAGACGTTAAATAACACCGGACCAAGCACCAGTCAGAGCAACACATGACTGATTCAGTGCTGAGGCCTGGAAACTGATCTAAATGCAATCCACAATGACGCATTCATGAAGGATTAGAATTGTTGTAACCTCCCAGGAAATGCCTGAAAATAGGCAACTGTCTGTCAAGTGCACCTACCTGCCAAATAAAAACTACATAAATGAATCAGTCATAGCCCTGTTCAGTTTATCTAAATCAATGCTCTGTTCAAGTCCAGACTTTCCAGCCATCTTAGAACCCCCCCTTTACTTGTTCTGGTCCAGCATCTCCCAATCATGCTGCACAGCAACGTTCTTGTTCTTTATTTGATGCAATCCTTATTTTGTTAGCGTGCTTTGATCACTGTTTGGCTCTACTTACCTTTGCAGTTTGTTCTTGGCTTGTATATCTGTATTTAACTATTTTAGCTGGACTATGTTAATTTGTTGACTGCTGCAGTCCTTCGCAGGATTCCCATGAAAATAAACTACATCTCATGTGGTTATCCCAGTTGGAGTAATTTCACATAAATAAAGTTAACCCTCTCCAATCACAGCATTCCAGGACAAATGACTCATGGTGGATGTTTACTGAGGGATCTGACCATACTAAGACTGAGTAGTCCATATACTGCATCATACAGGCGTGTCATTTTAATCAGTCCTTATTGAATGGCTATGAGAAAAGAACATGACTGGATACATCACAGTCCTTACTGAATGGCTACGAGAAAAGAACATGACTGGATAAATCTTAATCACACAACCGTGCAATAAGATTTGTCTTATTGCACAGCTAGCTGTTAATCAAAAAAGCAGTGTTTTTTTTTGTAATCGTTATTAAAACTTATAAACATCTGATATTTAGACTTTTGGGGAGGGGGGGTCAAAAGCCATTTAATAATCCCAATACTCCACTCCAACGTGTGTGGTAAAACTGATCTTACCACACTTCCCAGGTGGCTGAAAGTTTAAAAACGCCATCTAGTGTGGGTGGTGAGATCTGTCTTACTGTACGCCCCGCCATGAGTTTTTGCTTACACACATGTCCCACTGAGACCGTCCATATCATTCCACACACAAAATTATTAGTGTACACTTTCTAACAACCTATCCAGAGCACCCAAGACACAGAGGGATCATTCCACAGACGCCATCCTCTCTCAGGAGAGAATCAGCCCCACTGACTATTACTGAACAACACACAGATGAGAAGGAGAGGCACTGGCCAGATAACAAGCAACTTTCTTACCACCCAAAACAAGGGTTGAATGAGACTGCTGGGATACTAATGTGTCAACACTACAGACTTGCTCATTCCACTGCACAACAGAGTAAATAAAAGCCAAAACAATCTACTTGGTCGTTACGTGAAAATAACATTTTGTGGAACTTTTGTTTTGCCCACAAGCCCGCCAGTCTCCCCCACAAAATAAACTCAGCAAATGTCAAGTATTTATAAATCTTTTGTGTCAGTCTTTCAAGGACAAATTTATTGAGTCCCCATCAAAACAGCCTTTCAGGATCGGCATGGTAGCACAGGAGTTCCATAGGGCAATACTTGCAATTTCAGAAATCAGAGTTCACCCCCCAAGCCCAGAATACCCAAATAAGAAGGCCCTTATTAACTGACCAGTGGCTTTGCTAAGACAGCCTCATTTACTTCAATCCAGTGAACACCTGCACTTTCTAAACTGAAGACATCACAAAACGTCATTTGGTGTAGGGCTAGGGTGTCAACCAAGGACGTGGATCTGAAGGCTGGCTACATGGAGTCAACTACAATCCCTTCCCTCATGAAAATCCTGAGCTTTCAAAATTTCACTTCACATGCCTGATGCTTACCAAAAGGTAAAGCGTGTGTGTTTTTACTGTGGACGAACTTGGTGCTCTCAGATCAAATTTCTGGAGTCCTGGGACTATGTACCATAAAGATATTTTTCTGCCAGCACCGCCTATGGTTGAGCCACAAGATGGACATGGCAGGTCTTTATCAGAAATATGGCCAAAAGCCACCGAAGTTGTGGAAAGGAGTATTTTGAGTACAAGAGGAATAAAACTATAAATGTAACGTAAAAGCAGGCAGACCTGTCCACTTTACTTTGGTGAAAACAAAGGAAAAAAAACACTACCAGTTGCCTCCAACACTACTACTTTTTGGTCCTCCTTGCATTATTTATGTTCTATAAATGTAACTGAATTTCAGGAATCATTCCTATAAAACCAACTTGTAGGCAGTGTTTTTAGCTAAAGGCCCACATGCTCTGCCATCCACATTAAAAAATCAAACTGCTCGGAATCCCCTTTCCTCATATCAAAACTTGTTCATTTTACCCCTTTTTTATTTTCCATTTTCCTTCCTTCTCCTTTAAAAACAATGTCTCCTAAGTCATTCTCAATCCACTGAGCATGTGACTGGAGCTTCCTAGCCCCAAAAAACCTTGGTTATCAGGCACAAACAGTCCATTCTGTCTCTCTTATACCCCTCCTTCCACAGCAAGTGCAATCCTCAGTAAAGGATTACCCTTTCCACTTCACAGGTGGATGTGTCAGGGTGCGCACATGCAGGATCAACACTATCACTACCACGTCTGGGCATCAGGAAGGATACCCAGTGCCACTGGGCTGGATTTCTTTTGTTTTCACATATCCCAGTAAAAAAGTTTACATGCTCCCAAAGGTATGGCCACCTGAATGCCAGAGTAATGTCTCTGCTCAGCTCTGGGGAGTAAATGTTCCAAGAGCCATGTTCGTCTTCCCACTCCCAGCGCAGCAGCATTCCTTCCTTGTCTCGGCCAGTACTTTTGTCCGGTAGTCGGGTGCTGTTTTCTTCTTCCACTGCATTAACCTGGTCTGTTCTCCGTGTCGAACCACGACCTGCACAGGAAAGATGTACAATATGTGTTGAGAACTCTATGTCGAGTGGCAGCTCTGCAAATTCTGCACTACACTGGTCAGTGCCTCAACACAATCTGTGCTAAAGTGTCAAATTTATTTATTTAAATTTTGGTGACCGAGTAGGCCCACTGAGACCGAAACAGTCCCTTTTTCAGGGGCGACCCGGAATTAATTACATAGATCTATAAACATAACAAAATACATAATGTCATATCACAATTAAGTCCATATAGACATACTGATCCAGTCAAGGATACAGTGACAGGTTAATTACAATCAATACCAACAGGAGTAGAAGTGCTATTATACACAAGTCAATCACAATAAGACTGATGTCCCAATAAGGTTAGATTGGCAGCAGGGAGTCTGGTTGACCTAATGGTAACAGTTGCAGCGGCTCAGATCCAACAGGTGGGTTTTAAGACCCTTCTTGAAGCCCCCAAGGGAGGTACATTCCTGGAGATTGCAAGGGAGACCATTCCAGATAGAAGGGATGAAGGCAGCATAGGACCGGAGTCCTAGGGAAGTCCCAATACTGAGAACGATGGTTTCTCAGTACTATCTCAGCTGATCTTGGTTGGGCAGCATTCTCAGTACAATGTACTGTATCTATATGGCTTTCGTTTTAGTACAATCTGCATTCAATTCTGCATCAGGTTGCGTCTTAGTACCTACTGTACAAGACATTAAATATGGTAATGTCAATACAATCTGCACTGAAATCTACAATGGATGATGCTTCAGCACAGTGTACACTGAATTCTTATGAAGCTGTGTCTTTGCTCAGCCTATACTCAACCCTATGTAGGGTGGTGTCTCCGTACAGTAAAGCACTGCTCTACATTGGGTAATTGTCTGTATAATCTGTATTGAAGTCTATATTGGGTGCTATCTCAGCACTGAAGTCTGCATGTGATGTTTCTAGACAACATGCACCGAACTCTAAAATGAATGAAGTCTCAGTACAATCTGCTTGCAACTCAACGATCTGGAAGGGGAAGAGTTTTCTCAGTATTTTCTCTGAACTGCTTATCTGGTGGTTTCTCTGTAAATCGGTGCTGCACTGGTTGGTTTCTCTGTAGAATGTTATATTCAGGTCCTCATCCAGTGGTCCCTCAGTGTAGTGAGCACTAAATTCAGGGATCTTAGGATAATCTGCACTGAACTTTCTGGAGATTTTAAGGTACAATCTGTGCTGATCTTTATGTTGGGTGGTATATCCGTGCAATTTGTTTTTAACTCTGCTTTGGTGAGGTTCCAGTACAATCTGCACTGAACTCTACTTTGGGTGGTGTCTCAGAACAACCTACGCTTAACTGCACATTGGGCAATGTCTCCATACAATCTGGCCTGAACTCTACATTGGGAGGTGTCAGTCTTATTTGTGCAGAATTGCCTGTGAGTGGTGTCTCAGCACAACCTGCACAGAGTTCTGCTTTCGGCAATGTCTCTGCACAATCTGTGCTGAACTGCCATCTCTGTGTTGGGTGGTATCTTTGTGCAGTTCGTGCTGAAATCATTTTTGGTGTCCAAGTACAATTGCCACTTAACTCTAAGTTGGAAGGTGTCCGCACAGTGTGTGCTGATCTCTCCACTGCTTGGTGTCTCAGTACAATCTGTGCTGAACCGTAGGTTGGTGGTTCCCAGTACAATACAAGCTGAATTCTGTATTGGGCTGTCCCCCAGTACATGCTGAACTCTATTTTGGGTGGTGCCTCATTACAATCTGCACTGAACTCAAGGTTGGGTGGTGTTTCAGTACAATCTGCATTGAACTCTTATGATGGGTGGCCCCTCAGTACAATCTGCTCACAACTCTACTTTGGATGTCTTCTCAGTCTAATTTGCGATTAATTCTACCTTGGATGGTGTCTCAGCACAATCTGCATTAAACTCTGAACTGAAATGTGTATTAAAGAGGGACTGGGGCCAAAATGTTTGGCATCGATAAATTTAGAATTTGAATCAGCATATCCTCAATCAGCCTCACGACAAAAATCAGATCTGTAAGCTACTTTGTTTAAAAGCAACAAGTCATTTTGTAACCTTTAATTCACTGCCTGTTCAAAAAAGCCAGTTTCAATGAAGAGTTGCTGATATCTCCTGAACTCGCAACCTAGTCCTCCCTGCGAGTTACCTTATATATAACTTAGTGGTATCCAAGTTCAATTTGTGCTGAACTCTGTACTGGGGTTTTTTTTTTTTTTCGGTACAATCTGCACAGAACCCTACTTTGAGTGATGTCTCAGTACAATTTGCTCAAAAGTTCTGCTGTAGGTGTTTTCTAACCAAAATCTGTGCAGAACTCTACTCTGGATAGCATCAGAGTACAATCTGCACTGAACTCTATGCTGGGTAGAGTCTCAGTACAATCTGTGCTTAACTCTGCACTGGGTAGTGTCTCTACAATCTGTGCACCAATTCTACTTTGAGTGATGTCTCAGTACAATTTGCTCTGAGCGCTACGATGGGTGGTGTCTCAGTACAATCTGCAATGAACTCTGCACTGGGAAGTGTCTCAGTATAATCTGGACAGAGCTTTAGTTCGAGTGATGTCACAGAACAATTTGTTCTGAGCTTTACAATAGGTGATGTCAGTACAATCTGTGCATAACTCTACTTTGTGTGGTGTCTCAGTACAATTTGCTCTCTAGTCTACAGTGGATGGTGGCTCAATACAATCTGCCCTGAAATCTTTGTTGGTAGCCCCAGAATAATATAAGCTGAAATCTGTGCTGGGCGGTTCCCCAGTACAATATGTTCTGAACTCTACATTGGGAGAAGTCCCATTACAATCTGCACTAAACGCTGCGTTGGGTGATGTCTCGGACAGTCTGTGCTGAACTGTGTATTGGGTGATGTTTACGTACAATCTGTGCTTAACCTTAAGTTGGGTGATGTCTCAGTAGAATCTACACTTAACCTTGTGTTGGGACATGTCTCAGTAAAATCTGCCCTTAACTCTATGCTGTGTGATTTCTCTACAATCTGCGCTTAACTCTATATTGGGAGATGTCTCCGTACAATCAGCGCTTAACTCAACGTTGGATGATGTCTCAGTACAACCTGTGTTTAACTTTCCAGTGGGTGATGTCTCAGTACAAGCTGCGCTTCACTCTAAGTTGGGTAATGTCTCCGTACAATCTGTGCTTATCTCTGCATTTGTTGATGTCTCAGTACAATCTGTGCTGGACTCTGCATTGGTTGATATCTCAGTACAATCTGTGCTGGACTCTGCATTGGTTGATATCTCAGTACAATCTGTCCTGAACTCTGCATTGGTTGATATCTCGGTACAAGCTGCACTGAACTCTGCACTGGTTGATGTCTCGGTACAAGCTGCACTGAACTCTACTTTGGCCGGTGTCTCAGAACAATCTGCACATAACTCTGTGTGGTGTTCTCAATACAGTTTGTTCTGTGCTCTACAATGATTTCTTCGAGTGGGTGACGAAGGAAATAGACCAGGGCAGAGAGGTAGATGTGGCCTATCTGGACTTCAGGAAAGCCTCCGACACAGTAGACTAATCCACAAGCTGGCAAATCTGGGGCTGGGAACAGAGGTGGTCACGTGGGTCAGAAACTGGCTGAGTAACAGAACACAAAGAGTGGTGGTAAATGAGGTTAGCTCACAGGAGGGATGGGCAACAAGTGGCATACCCCAGGGATCAGTGCTGGGACCAGTGCTCTTCAGTGTCTTCATAAGCAATACTGCAGAAGGTCCAGAAGGGAGGGTTAGCCTGTTTGCAGACGGTACTAAGCTATGTAACAGGGTAGATACACAGGAAGGTATAGAAAAAATGAGAAGTGATCTGAAAAGGCTAGAAAACTGGTCCAAGGAATAGCAGTTGGGTTTCAATGCAAAAGAGTGTACGACTATGCACCTGGGGAGAGGGAATCCTAGGGTTGAGTATGAACTAGATGGTGTAACACTGGAGGCCCCCAAAGAGGAAAAGGATCTAGAGGTAGTCATAGAAGACTATCTCAAAGTGGCTAAACAGTGTGACAAAGCAGTCGGAAAGACTGATAGATTACTATGGTGCATAGGGAGGGGTATAACAATTAGATGGAGGGAAGTGGTGGTACATCTTTCACATGAAGGGAAATAGCAGAACAAGGGGGCATAGCTTGAGAATAAAAGGGGGAAAACTTAGGGGGAACTTGAGGAAATTCTACTTCACTGAAAGGGTGGTGGAGAGATGGAACAATCTCCCCCAGGAAGTGGTGGGGGTGGCCACAGTTCAGGGATTCAAGAATGCGAGGAATAGGCACATGGGAATAATCAAGCTAGGGTTGGGGAAGGGGGGACTTGTAGCATCTAGGTACCTTAAGCATTAGAAAGAGGGATAGGGCAGACTGGATGGGCCACAAGGCCCTTATCTGCCAACAACATCTATGATGGTGTCTCAGTACAATCTGCACTGGGTAGTGCCAGAGTACAGTCTGCAGAGAACTTTACTTTGAGTGATGTCTCAGTACAATGTGCTCTAACTCTACAATGGGTGGTGTCGCAGTATCGTCTGCACTGAACTCTGCTCTAGGCAGTGTCCCAGTACAATCTGCACTGAACTCTGCGCTGGGTAGTGTCCCAATACAATCTGCACTGAACTCTGCTCTGGGCAGTGCCTCAGTACAACCTGCAGAGAACTTTACTCTGCGTGGTGTGTCTCTTTACAATGTGCTCTGAACTCTACAGTGGGTGATGTCTTAGCACAATCTGTACTGAACTCTGATGGTATCAAAGCACAATCTGCACTAAACTCTATACTGGGTACAGTCTCAGCACAGTTTGTGCTGAACTCTGCATGGGGTAGTGTCTCAGCACAATCGACTCTGAGCTCTACAATTAGTTGTTTCCCAGTACAATCTGCACGGCACTCTGCACTGGATAGTGTCTTGGTGCAACCTGTGAACTCTGCACTGAGCAAAGTCTCAGTACAATCTGTACTGAATTATCCACTGGGTGTTTCTAAGCAGTCTGTGCTGAGCTCTACTTCTGATGGTATCGGAGTACAATCTGCACTGAACTGTACCCTAGGTAGAGTATCACTACAATCTGTGCTGAACTTTGTATTGGGTAGTGTCTCAGTAAAATGTCTACAGAAAAAACAGGTTACTCACCTGTAACAGTAGTTCTAGGAGTGGTATATGTTGTTCATCCACACTGTCTGGCATTGTCCCTTTCCCCTTTAAATCTTGCCGGAAGTCTTCAAGCTGGCTCCTCCCTCCCACCCGTGTGGTAAATACCTCGGCTCCGCCCCATGACACCAGATCTAGCCTGCTGGAAGCAAGGTTGTGCGCCTTAAGCCGGGGAGGTCGGGTGGGTGCGTGTGGATTAACAACATATACCGCTCCTAGAACTACTGTTACAGGTGAGCAACCTATTTTTTCTAGGAGCGTGGATATGTTGTTCATCCACACTGTCTGGCAGACTCCTAGCAGTTCTCCGGGAGGAGGGAGGCAAGGCGCACACCCCCTACTTAGGAAAAAGAGATTGGAGAACCGAGGCCCTAAAACCCACATCTCGGCGCGACTCGAGGTCAATGTGGTAATGGGTAATGAAGGTGTTTGCTGACTTCCAGGTAGCAGCCCGACAGATTTCCTGGATAGGGATGTCCCTGGAAGCAGCCACCATTGCAACAGTATGGCGGTAGAATAAGCTCTTATCCTCTGGGAAGCTCCTTGCCCGCCAACTCATAACACAGACTTATGCATGATGTGATCCATCCTGCAATAGTCCGGCAACACAGGTCTGCCAGGCGGCTCAGCATGGTGACAAACAGCTGGCGAACCTCCCCGAATATCAGCCTCTCCTTATAATAGGAGGCGACGCCTGAGGTCCAGAGTATGGAGCCTGTATTCAGCGTCCGAGGTGTAATTTGGGTAATATACCAGCAGAGTCAACACCTAGTTAAGGTGAAACTCTGACACCACCTTCGGAAGAAATTTCGGTTGGGGGCGCAGGACAACTTTGTCCCTGTGAAAGACCAGATAAGGGGAGTCCACCGAAAGCGCCTGGAGCTCCCCTGTCCTTCTGGCTGACATGATAGTCACCAGGAAGGCAGTCTTCCATGACAAGTGCGAGAGCTCACACTTGGGCATGGGTTTGAATGGCTTGCCCATGAGCTTTGCCAAAACCAGCAAGAGATCCCATGGAGGTGGAGGTTCATGCACCGGAGGGGATATGTGATCCAGGCCTTTGAAAGAGCGCCCGACCACTGTCTCCTGTGCCAATGTCGGCTGACTGGCCCGCGCCCGCTAAGCGGAGATGGCTGCCAGGTGCACTCTAAGGGTCGATGACCGAAGACCCCCTTTGGAGAGGGACCAAAGGTAGTCTAGAATGTTAGCCACAGAGCAGGATAAGGGGTCCAGGCTCTTTCCCTGACACCAAAAGGAAAACCTTTTCCATTTCAAGGCATAACATTTCCTGGTCGATTCCTTTTGAGATGCTTCCACCACGGTGTAGACATCCTCAGAAAGACCCAGAGCCTGGAACTCTAGCCGCTCAGGAGCCAGGCTGTGAGGTGCAGGGATTGAAGGTCCGAGTGAAAGACCCTCCCCTGGTTCAATATCAGGTCCGGGCATGTACAAAGCAGCTCCGGGGTCCTGCAGCTGAGGCTGAGGAGATCTGGATACCAGAACTGGCGTGGCCAATCTGGGGCTACCAGGATAGCCTTTGCCTTGTCCCTCCTCACCTTGTGGATCAAGGGAAATGTAGGGAAGGCGTAAAGGAGGCCTGGGGTCCACGGCCTCGAGAAGGCATCCCCCTGCAGCGAGCCCTGCTGAGGAGGGCTGGCATGGTACAGCCGCAGCTTAGTGTTTTCCCTGGAAGCGAACAGGTCCACCAATGGTTTGCCCCAATGGGAGAACAGATTGTAAGCTACCTCTGGATGGAGAGATCACTCGTGGGATGTCTGGCCTATTCGGCTGAGAACATCCGCCAGTTGGTTCGAGACTCCTGCCACATGGATGGCCAGGAGATCTGCCTCAAGCCAGCTGATGAAGGTCCAGATCCAGAGCGCCTCCCTGCATAGCAGACGGGAGTGCATGCCACCCTGTTTGTTGAGGTAGTACATGGTCATGGTATTGTCAATCTGGACTTGAACCACTTGACCCCGGAGCTGAGGAGCGAAAGCTGACAGTGCCAGTCTGACTGCTCTGAGCTCCAACAGGTTGATGTGGCATCGGGACTCCTCAAGGGTCCAAAACCCGTGAGCTCTGTTGTCCCTCAAGTGGGCTCCCCAGCCCATGAGAGAAGCATCGGTCGTGAGGATGACCGTCGGCTTGGGGCGGACGAACGGGATCCCTTCCCGCAAATGACTCGGGACAGTCCACGACTGGAGAGTGTCCCACATCCTGTGGGTGACAGTGACCAGCTGGTCGAAGAGACCCTGACGCTGAGACCACTGGGCGGCCAGCTCCCACTGAAGGGGGCGCATGTGCAATCTGGCCCAATGGACCATTGAGGTGCACGCCGCCATGTAACCCAGGAGGCGCAGGAAGTCCCAGGCAGGGTGCAAGTGCCCGACCAGAAATGATTGGACAAAGGAGGAAAGAACCTCCTCCCTGTCCACCGGGAGCAGCGCTCTGGCTTGATGAGAGTCAAGCTCTGCCCCGATAAAGACCATCACCTGAGAGGGCTCGAGTTCTGACTTGGCCTCATTGATTAGGAGGCCCAGGTGGGAGCAGGTTCGGAGGGTCAGGTCCCTGGACCGCTCCGCCTCCTGTAGGGAGGAACCCGCCAGGAGCCAATCGTCTAGATAGGGTTAAATACGAACCCCCTGACGCCGTAGATGGGATACCACTACTGCAATGCATTTGGTGAAGACCCGTGGGGCCGATGACAGGCCGAATGGCATTGCTCTGAACTTGTACAGGGTCCCTATGACCCTGAAGAGGAGGAACCGCTGGTGGGACAGACGGATTGGGACGTGGTAGAACGCGTCCTGAAGATCCAGTGAACAGAACCACATGTTTCGCTCCAGAGATGGTATGATCTGGTTCAGAGTTACCATCCGGAAGGTGCGAGACCCGAGATATCGATTCAGGTCGTGGAGATCTAGGATGGGGCGCCAACCATCCATCCACTTGGGCACCAGGAAATACCTTGACACGAAACCTGGGTCTGTAGGAGGATCCAGCACAGGAGCTACCGCCTCCTTGTGGAGAAGCTGAGCAGTGTCATCCCGAAGGGCCGACTGAGCGCCAACTGAGATTCTTTCCTCCTGTGGGGTACGGGCCCAGCTGGGGGGGTACTGCTCGAACTCTAGAGGCAGTCCCTGCCCGACCACTTCCAGAACCCACCTGTCCGAAGTGATACCAGACCAGGCGGAAAGAAAGTGGCGGAGCTGGCCCCCCACGGGAGGACCAAGAACTGGCATGATGGGTGAAGGGGAGGGCACCCCTACCCGTCACTGTGAAGGCTTGGAGAAGGAGAAGACACCTGGACCAGCACCTCTGCCTCCTTTGCGGGGCTGTTGGAGACCTTGCTTGGGCCTAGGGCGCCAAGCTTGAGCCTGCTGCTGTCGCCTACCTCCCTGGAAGGAGGGCTGTCTAACCGCAGGGGAAGAATGCCGAAAGGACTTCTTGCGCTTCTGCTGGTTCTTGTCCAAAGAACCCTCAGCAGAGATGGCATCTAAGGTGGCATTAGACTGCTCAATACACTGTAGATGACCTGCCATTCCCGGACCGAAGAGGTCGGTGCCAAGGAAGGGCACGTCAGCTAGCTTGTGCTGAGTATCCGCGGGAAAAGAGGATAACCTCAGCCAAGCCCTGTGGTGAGTGGCCACTGCGGCAGCTAGTGAACGGGCACAGGAATCTCCGATGTCCAGAGCCATCTGGAGCTGTTTAACAACAGCACAGCCCTGGTCACGGACCTGCTTGACTGTGGTCTGCATGTCTGCTGGGAGATGAGGGAGGACTTCATCAAGCAACACCAGAAGGGCATGAGAGAAGTGTGCCATAATCAATGCCGAGCAGGCCTGACGAAGGCCCAGGGATGTCGCGTAAACTTTCCAGGCTGAGTGGTCCATATTTTTGGACTCCTTGTCTGGAGGGCGGTCAGTATCTGCAGAGCTGCCCGTGCACCGAAACACTGAGGCAGTCACAAAGCTCTCAGCCAAGGGATGCTCAGTGAAGCCCGCCAAGGACCCCATGGGCACCGCGTACTTGCGGGCCATACGGGCAGATGGTGCCAGGCAAGAGGCAGGGCGCTGCCAAAGCTCCAGTGCCGGGCCAACTATGGCTTCGGCCACTGTGAAGGCCTCTGTTGGGGTATCCCCCTCTTAAGAATATCCGTGAGAGGATATTCCGCCTTCATTTTTATGGGCTGCAAAGGCATACCTGTGGACTCCGAAATGAGTCGAAGGATGCCCTGGAAGGAAGAAGGACCTTCCTCCAGGCCTGTCACTGACAGCTCATCATGTGAGTGAAGGCCAGTAGTATCAGAGTCCGAGGAATCCGGATACAGGGGTCTCCCACCTAAGTCCCCCTCAATGCATCTAGGGCAATCAGGAGTGACTGTAATGGACAACCTATGGGGCAAGCCCGTAGTTGGCTGATCCTCCTTAGAGGGAGCCCTTCCCTGAGGCTGTTTGGATGGTGGTTCCACCAAAATTAGCGGGGAGCCGTAACAGGCTGACCAGAAATACGTACCGGTCCCAGAGGGAGAACTGGAGTCCTCGGAACCGAGGGAGTCGGTGTCGGACGAAGAGGCTGGGGCCAAGTAATGGCCGGTACAGCCGGGGTAGACGGCTTTTGACCAGTCAAAAGGAGTTGCTGCCACATGAGGTCCTCATAACGTCGGAGTTTCCGTCCAAGTCTCTCCTCGTCCGAGGAGGATGAGGAACAGTGGTGGCGTCTCTTCTGGGAGTGTTTGTGACCCTTTCTCGGTTTTCCGACCGACGGGGTCCTACTCCTCGATCGAGACCGGCGTCAGCTCTACCAGCCGGTCGGGAGAAAGCAGTTCGGTGAAAACAGAATTCGGCTCTTGTCCCTCGATCGGGATGCCCGAAGGACGGGTCTCCTCGTCGGGGAAGGAGAGAACGGGAGTCCTCTCCAAGGAGTCGTCAACAGGCGTCAGTGACAACGGCTCAATCGGGTCGAGAGAAATCTCGTCCGGCTCTGCCGTATCCTCGGCTTCGGTGCCCTGGCCTGACGGAAGGTCCGAAACGCCGGCAGCCGAGCAAGCGATCTTGACCGTGGCCGAGACCGCCTGCTCCTGAGTGTCTGACCGCTCTCGGTCCCAGCAACATCTTCTTCGACTAGAAGAAAATGATTTGGGGTCCTTTTCCTTTTTCTTGGATCGGGAGGAGTGCGAGCCCCAAGGCGCCTCACCCTTGGTAGGGAGAGACTGGCACAACTCCCGGAAGGATCCCATGAAGGTGGAGCCCAGGTTGAGCGGAACGAAGAAACTTCGGCTGGCCGAAGCTTGGGCAGCTTCCTCTTTGAAAGCTGCCATCTGTTTGAGCTGCTCGGCGGATCCCGCAGCCGCGGAAACCGCCAACCTGGCATCCTTCGATTTCACCAGTGGAGTGTGAAACTCCGGTCTCCCCAGCTTAAGGCGTGCCTTGTGGTCCTCCAGAATGGTGGGATGGAAGGCCAAACAGATGGTGCAAGATAAACGCACGAGAGGTGGGGATCGGTGCGAGACATTTTTTGTTCACAAGGACACCAGCGAAACCCAGGGGACGACTAGTCCTCCATATCGGAAGCGTTTGGATCCAAACCATAAACTCTGATGAGTTTTAAAGCGAGTAAGTGCAGCGAAAACCGTCGATTTGACTCCAGGGCCTACGGTACTTGCAAAGTAGCACGAGGGAACCTGTATCTTCCAGCGGAAAGGAAGATCTGGCGTCATGGGGTGGAGCTGAGGTATTTACCACCTGGGTGGGTGGGAGGAGCTAGCCTGAAGACTTCCGGCAAGATTTAAAGGGTAAAGAGACAATGCCAGACAGTGTGAATGAACAACATATCCACGCTCTTAGAAGAACAGTTACATATTTATCATTAAAAGCAGATCTTTGACAGAATCTCTTCCATTAGGCCACACATTTAGAACAGCCGCCGTCAGGCACTAGGACCATACAGAGACTTTTGTTAGCCTGTGGCCACTCACTATGATGTCATGCGTCAGCGTCTACGTAAATGTGGGCAGCCCCATCCTTCTTCAGTCCCCTACCAGAGATTAGGCTCGGAGGACCGCCACCCATGGGGAGGCAGATAATCAGACCAGCACCAAGCATACAAGGCAATATATGGTGCTGAGTATAACAGCCATGGATTAGCTGCCAAAACGAAGAAGGAAGGCCTCGGCTAACTGAACGACAAGCCAAAATCCAGCATGTTAGGAATCATTAAACAAGTTTAATATGAAAAACAAAACGGACTACACAAAGAGTAGAACAGAAATTCTGTAGCTGACCTGTGAGACTGTTTTCCGCCATGAGACAGGCGACATCCACAAAAAACCAAAGTACTTTGACATTTAATCTGTATCTGAAGGAACTAGTTCGAGTGCTTGGGCGCTAGACAACAGACAGGAACCAGGAAGTGTTTGTGTAGTTTTTGCAGTATAGAGAACTATGGGGATAGGGCAGACATCACTCTGAAAATTGAACAGTACTGCATTTAAACAGTATTGGCAGTCTCCTCGCATGAGAGGAGTGTGCCTAGGTTGCAACACATGTGTTTTTAACTAATGTTTGAAAACGCTAGTTCAGGGACATCTGCAGTCCCCTGCAAACGCTTTCGGGGGAACTAGGGGCATGAAACACTCGCCCCCACGCAAACGGGGCATGTGCCGAGATGTGCGCGCTGCATGTCCTGCGTGTCCTGGGGGAACTTGAGCAGAACAGTGCGATATACAGAGGTAAGACTGTCTGACCAAAACTAAGTTCAAATTATAGAGAGTGAGACTATACTTCCCACAATATATTAGTAGCATAAAAAGTGCTCGACAACTCAATGTAAATGTTCTACTTGGTTCCTGCTTAAAGGGCTACTAAATTCTCGATTGCAACGAATTCATTGTGTATGTAGGATTGTAAGTTGTGAACTAAAAACTCATCCACTGAATATACATTTATTTCATTCAGTCAGCAGTAGTGCTGCAAGCGGTGATTAAGTATCTGCAGAGATATGGCTGAAATCAATGTATTAGATGTCTTAATGGTCTAAGAAGGCTCAATAGCTAAATGTAAAGTATGTGATATGTTTGCACCAAATCACAATACCTCCCCAAACATGGATATATGTAATAAATGTCAGTTATTAATGACGCTCCATACTGAAAATGTGAAGTTAAGTGGGGAATTATAACAGATATGGGAAATTGCTCAGATATAGACATTTGTTAACACACTGGACTCTGCAGAGACTCAGTTACCCAATAGCAACAAAACAAAGACAGAGAGACCTAGAGAGAAGATAGTGGTTACTGGTTAAGCTTCTGACCAAGAGAACTGCCAGAAAAAGGGAAGAGAGGATGACGCAAAGTGGCAGAAAGTCACATATTGGAAAAAATATGTTGTAAAACAACATATTGTACCCCAGATTCAAACACAAAATAGATTCTCCACTTTAGTAAATAACGAAACCAATATAGTAGATACCGCTAAAACCGAATGCTTGGTAAATTGGAGACTCTTTCATTAAAATGACTGATGGACACATTTGTCAAAAGCACAAAGACACCACAACTGTAACCGGTCTACCAGAAGCCCTTGTGCAAGATGTCAGTAAAGTGTTAGGGAATATCATGTTACCAAATAATTCTATCATCATTCTTCATGTTGGTACCAACAATGTGGGTCATACACATGAAAAAGATCTGTAGCGAATTAACTGTAATCGGGAAGGACATGAAACAAAAAGGCCATAAAGTAGCAATTTCCGGCATCCTCCCTGTTCCTAGAGCACACCCCTTAAAAAAAAAAAAAATCTGAAAGATTAATCCAAGACTTTAAAACTGGTGCATGAAGGAGGGTCTGACATTCCACCGATAACTGGGGACCCTTTAAGGGGAGATATGTACTATATTCAAAGGACGGACTCCATTTAAATGGTAGTGGGGCAAGATTTTTACCAAAACTCTGGAACATACCCTGAATACACTAAGCTTAAACTGACTAGATGAATGTTACAATGGACAGGTACCTGTTAGATGTACAAGAAAAAGAGCTCATAAGAAAAGTCATTTAACTAGGAATCAGTTAGAAATCCTCTCTTTCAGTGCCAGGAGTTTAAATAATAAACTTGATGAATTAAAGGCTTTAATTAATGAAAAAACATACAATATAATTTTTATAACTGACACATGGTGGACTGATGAGAAAGAAATATGGGGGATGCATCTGGAAGGGTATACATTATATATTAATAACCAGACTGGAAGATGGGGAGGTGGTGTTGCGATGTATATAAACAATGCAATTAATTCTACTGATATATCGCACAAAACATATGCAGAAAATTTGGATACTGAAACCTTATGGGTAAGGATTAATGGGGGGAGGCCCAGTCTATTATCTTAGGGACGATGTACCGCAGCCCACCTTCAAAAGCTGAGATTACTGACAGTATAATCAAAGAGTTAGAAAAAGCAGGGGAAACCTCAGAATTTCTAGTTATGGGTGGTTTACATTACCCTAATATTGACTGGTTAAAAATTTCCGCAACTGGAATACACGATATAGAAACTTTTTTGAGAATTGTAATACACTTAATCTGGTGCAGTACATAAAACTCCCACTAGAGGGCATAATGTACGTGACAGTACTGGGTTCAGAAAAATCTATCGGTTCAGGATTGTACCACTAGTCACCCTATAGGAAACAGCGATCGTGAATCAGTAACTTGTAAAATTAATTCTGAGCATTTGTAACATGGCAAAAATACCAGCACCGGAGGGAGAAAATCACTGGTGCAAAGACGTCACATGGTGCAAGAGCAACATGGCATTATAAGATGATAATGCCGTGTTGAGAGCGTGAACACACTTGGAAAGGAATGCCTGTAATGTGTTCAGTACCGCCACTATGACTAAAAGGTGGCACGACGAACACACAGCCGGAAATCGAACGGCAGCCCCAGGACAGATAGTGTAAGGAGGACTGTGTTTCCAAGTGCAGCAAGTGTAAATAATGGGGGAGATAACACAAATAAGGGGGAAGTGTCGTTCTTGCCACCCACGCACCAAGTCGATAGCTGACAACTCGCAGCAGAATGCAACACAGCACACGGGAAGCAGGCAATGCCAAGAGCGAGACACACAGCAGACTAGTACGGCACAAAGATATGTGATGTGTTGCTCTCTTGTGTGAGGACTCCTTCAGTATTGCATGACTGAGCGGAAGACTGCCTTTTGCCTGAAGACTAAAATATTATTCGGACCTATAGGTGCCGCTTAGAAAGTGTCAGATAACTACAGATGAGCTGGAAAGAGAAGAAAAGTGATGTGACAGTTTAAAAGCACCACCTATAGGTCGGAATAATGAGTGAGGCTTCAGGCAAAAGGCGCTGTTGGGCTCAATGCTGCAATATTGAACAAGTCCACACACGGCGGAACAGTACAGCAAATATATGTAATGTAAAAGTGTCCCATGTAGCACGCAGCGATGTATCCCACAGACATAGTGACAATGGCAGCAGAACTGTGGTACCAAAGTACTGCGCAACGTAAGAGATCATTAGGAAAAAGTGCCCAGCTGTTCTGAAAGTGCCACCTACTGGTGGGAAAACTCATTGCTCTGGTGAACAGGAGACGTACAACAGAGCTGTCAGTGTTGGAGGTCAGCAAAATATGCACGCAATATACTGTGTCCACAATGCAGCACGGCATCAATTGCAAATGTAAATGGAGGCACAGCAAAACAGTAGCCGACTAGAAGTCGCAACTTTTCAGGGGGCAGCAGTAATGCATCACTAGGTTAATAGTTAGAGCACAGTTGTAACGTGTAAGAAATCTGTAGACACAACATTACTCAATGTGTGTCGTCCAACGTGCACGCTTCCAGTTAGACACAGCCTGAAAAACTAACGGAGCCGAAGCATAATTGTGGAAGTGAAAGAAGTAGTTCTGCTCATTTGTGTTGAATAGCACGTAAAAGACTAAGTAATACAAGTCTTGCACTTGCCATGTTACAAGCACATTAAGCCACTCGGAAGGTGGCATCTAATGGGGAATTAATGCGTGGTTGGGGCCGTTGTAGGCACTCTGCCTGCGGCCTCGTGTCACAACAGTCCCTACCATGCATTAATTCCCCATTAGATGCCACCTTGGGAGTGGCTTAGTGCTTACGTAGTACAGCACGGTTGAACTAAAATCTTTCTTTATGAGAAAGCCAAAACAAATGAAATAATTAAGGAACTAGAACAACTCGACTGGACAACAATATTGTCTAATTAATCGGTACATTAAATATGGGATGTCATAAAAAAATTATCCTGGGATTAAGTGAGGCTCATATACCTCAAATTATTAAATGTAGTAAACTCAAAAAAAATCCTACGTGGCTAAACAGAACTGTACAAAAACTAATTAGGAAAAAAATTAGTGTTATAAAAAATTTCTAAAAGAAAAGAACATTAACAAACATGCCTTAAAAAAGGCACAAGAGTGTAAAACAAGTATAAGACAGGCAAAAATGAATGCTGAAGAAAGATTAGCTAAAAATGCCACTAAAGACAACAATAAGACGTTTTACGCCTTTAAAAAAAAAAAAAAAAAAAAAAACAGAGCAGGGTTTTGTTTAACTCTGAAAACTGATTAGCGTTTTGCTCATAAAAGTACTAAAACATTGTGAAAATGCATAGCACTTGCCTTATTGTGTTTAACAAACATAACACCTCTAGGAAACCTATATAAATACTTTGTGTACAGTTAGTATTGTCCCAAGAAAAAAACTGCTAATCAATTATTTAAAACCCTGCAGAGTCATGTGGGTCCCTTAACAATAGGAGACAAGATCATATCAGAAGACGCAGAAACTGCCACTATCTTTAATAAATACTTCTGTCAAATGTATGGAAAAAAAAAATCACTTAATACTCAGGATGGGGTGGTATCTGAGGACTGGAGGAGGGCAGATGTGATTCCCCTTCACAAAAGTGGGAGCAAGGCAGAAGCAGGAAACTACAGACCTGTTAGTTTAACCTCAGTGGTAGGGAAAATGATGGAATCACTTCTGAAGGAAAGAATTGTTGAGTATCTAGAGGCCAGAGGGGCACAGGACCCAAGGCAGCATGGATTCACAGTGGGAAGGTCATGCCAGACAAATCTGATAGATTTCTTTGACTGGGTGACCAAAGTAGTTGATCAGGGAGGGGCTGTGGACATGGCCTACCTAGACTTAGCAAGGCATTTGACACAGTCCCACACAAAGATTAATATACAAGTTAGCCAGCCTGGGAGTGGGTCCCAAGATGACAGCCTGGGTAAAGAATTGGCTGGAGAATAGAACACAGAGAGTAATAGTAAATGGAGTCCACGCTGAAAAGGGGGTTAGTAGTGAGGTACCGCAGGGTTCAGTATTAGGACCGGTCCTCTTCAATGTCTTTATAAGTGACATTGCAGAGGGACTGGAAGGAAAAGTATGTCTCTTTGCAGATGACACAAAGATCTGCAACAGAGTTGATGCACAAGTGGGGGTGGAAAGGATGAGAAGGGACTTGGCAAGGTTAGAGGAATGGTCAAATGTATGGCAGCTTAGATTCAATGCTAAGAAGTGCAAGGTAATGCACCTGGGAAACAAAAACCCAGGGGAAGAGTACACAATGGGGGGTGAGATACTAACAACAACAAAATTGGAAAGGGACCTGGGGGTAGTCATATCAGATGACCTAAAGGTGGGCAAGCAATGTGAGAGGGCAGCAAGGAGGGCTGGGGGAATACTGGGATGCATAGGGAGAGGCATCACCAGTAGAAAACAAGAAGTTATTATCCCTCTGTACAGACAGCTGGTGAGACCACATCTGGAGTACTGCGTGCAGTTCTGGAGACCCAATCTCCGCAAAGACAGACAGGATGGAAGCTGTCCAGAGGAGGGCAACTAAAATGGTGCAGGGTCTGCACCGGAAGACATATGAAGAGAGACTTAAGGAGCTTAATATGTATAGCCTCGAGGAAAGGAGGGAGAGGGGGGACATGATAGAAACTTTCAAGTACCTCAAGGGAATCAACAAAGTCCAAGAGGGTAGCATCTTTCAAAAAAAGAGGTGTGCAAGAACAAGGGGGCACAATTTGAAGATAGAAGGGGGGCAGCTCAGAGGTAATTTAAGGAAGTATTTTTTCACAGAGAGGGTTGTGGATATATGGAACTGCCTTCCAGAGGAGGTTGTGGAGTCAAAAACAGTAGTGGAATTCAAGCATGCATGGGATAGTCATAAGGCAATTCTAGGGGGTGGGGGTAGGAAGAAGTAGGCTGCTGGTTAACTAGGATCTGCAGCTTATCCATCAGGTAGGGAAATGGGCAGACTGGGTGGGCCAAGCGGTCCTTATCTGCCATCAAATTCTATGTTTCTATGTCAACTGTTCCAATCATAATAGCATCCAGTTTGGGTTAGATGATATTAGACAAGGAATATCTACTAGTTTGAAGCCAAATACATCTCCAGGCCCTGATAATATCTCAGTTAACATGTTACAAATTATGATTGATTATATCATTGTTCCCTTAAAAAATACTATTTGAACAATCACTAAATGCTGGGAAAATGGCACACGTTGTGCCTATATACAAAAAAGGGGATAAGACCAATGTGAAAAATTACAGACCCATTAGTCTGACCGGTGTTGTTTGTAAAATTCTGGAGGGACTGATTTAGGGACAAACTGCACTCCTCACTTGACCTTCAGGATATAGATCAACATGGATTCAGGAGTGGCAGGTGCTGTACTACGAATCTTTTGTGTTTTTACGAGAATATTATTAGAGCTCTGGATGACGGGGTGCCGTGTGACATGATCTTTCTGGATTTTAGCAGAGCTTTTGATTTAACCCCGCATGGGGCAGTTATACATAAACTCAGAGTATTAAAAGCAGTCCCATTTCTGACTAACTGGATAATAGAGTGGTTGACTAACAGGAAGAAGAAAGTATTGATTAACAGACATTTATCAGACAAGGGGGCGGTGACGAGTGGTGTACCGAAGGTTCATTGCTCGGACCGATATTATTTCAGACCGTCATTTCTGACTTGAACTAATAATTTAAATTGCTGGGCTACCAAGTATGCAGACGACACAAAAATCGGTGGGCCCTGTGGCACTTCTGAAGATGTTAGTCTCATTCAGCAGGATCTTGATAGTGTTTCGGAATGGGTTAAAAGATGAAGTATGTCATTTAACCAGGATAAATGCAAAGTTATGCATATGAGGAAAAATAATAAAATAGACTACATACTCTGTAGTAATGTTCTAAGTCCTTGTTCATCTGAAAAAGACTTGGGATACTTTGTGTCGGATAACTTGGGAACTGATGATCAAACCCATGCTGCCATCAAGAAATGTAATATTATTATTTGGTCAATAAAAAGCAACATCACAAGTAGGAAAAGTTCAGTGATGATGCCATTACATCAAGCATACATACGCCCACGATTAGAAAATGAATCTCAGATTTGGTACCCCTCAAGAAAACAAGACAGACAAACTAGAGCAGATACAAAGAAAGGCCTAGCTCATGAAAAAAGATTGAAAATACTGAATTTTATGTCAATAGAAACTAGAAGGCTAAGATCTGATCTTCTCTTTATGTATAAAATCATGCAGGATTGTACTCTCCTAAACGATCTTGGTATTGAGTTCAAACAGGATAAGAATTACGCAAGAGGTCACCCACTACAAATACAGGGTAAAAGGTTTCGTACAACTAAAAGGAAATTATTTTATACATCGAGGATAGTTAATCCTTGGAATGCATTATCTTAAGATGCAAGTAAGAACAAATTGTTTTTTAAAACCAAGTTAGATCAGTACTTAATGAGTGGAACCAACCTCAAGTATTTCTAGGTGATAAGTGGAGCACACATGGGCATCGCCTACTAGCTTCATCTCTACTCAGCATGAACCCCCTCGATGGGCGTGGTCGACGTTTCACATCACTCTGATACTTTTCATTGAAAAAGCATCAGAGCGACGTGAAACGTCGACTACACCCATTGAGGGCGTGCACTACTCTTTGTGTAGTCCATTTTGTTTTTCTGTATTAAACTTCTTTAATGGTTCCTAACATGCTGGATTCTGACTCGTCCTTCAGTTAGCCGAGGCGTTCCTTCTTCATTTTGGCAGCAGCTCTTTTTGCTTTTGGCTCCTGGTATGAGTGTTTTTGAGCTGTTTGTTACTTTGTTTTCAGCCATGGATTAGGATGAGGCACAATATTCCTACCCGGTTACCAAAGAATCAAAATTAAAAAAATAAAGTATCTGATGTTATCCTCACTGATTCAGAAAGGGGATGGAGGGAGGGACAATATGGCCTAATGGAAGAGATTCTCTCGAAAATCTACTGTTACATTAAGTATGTAACTGTTCTATCTTCTTTGAGGATCTCTCTTTCATTCAGCCACACCTTTGGAACGAGTCCCAAGCAGTCTCAAAAGCTACTGTGAGGTTGGTACAGTCAGCTACATTCAACACAGGAGGCCTTGCAGTACAGCAAGCCCAAAGCCAGCACATGTGTGAGAGACAATTTCCAGACTGTAATGTTTTGTGAAGGTGTGGACAGTGTTCCATGTGGCTGCAGCACGAAAGTCAGCAGCAGGGACGTTTCTGAAACAAACAGTAGAGGTGGCCAATCCCCCTTGTAGAATGACCACGAACCGCACCAGGAAGTTCCTTACTGTACTTCCTATAATAGAACATAATACAATGTGCCAGCCATTTAGACAGGCACTGTTTAGACACTGTAGTAAAATACAGAAGGAGTGAACAGCAACGGCTAGTCGATGGCGTTTCCTCAGCAGGTCCGAGGAGAGCCATCAACAGTGAGAAAAGAACTGAGGTGTGATGGGGCTGCAAACGTTTACGTAAACGCTGATGCATGACACCGTTTGGGATGGCCCCAGGCTAGCAAAAGTATCTGTGTGGTTCTAGTGCCTGACAGATGTAGTTACAAAGGTGTAGCCTAATGGAAGAGATATCCTTTAAGATCTCTACTTTGGGTGGTGTCTTATGTCCTAAGCTCTACAATGGGTGGCATTTCAGTACAAAATGCAATGAACGCTTCACTGGTTAATGCATTAGTACAATCTGCGCAGAACTCTACTTTGTGTAGCATCTCAGTACTATTTGCTCTGAGCTCTTCAGTGGGTGCTAAGTAAAATCTGTGCTGAACTCTACTTTGGATGGGAGAGTACAATCTGCACTCACTGGGTCGAGTCTCAGTACAGTCTGTGCTGAACTCTGCGCTGGGTAGAGTTTCAGTACAATCTGCACAGAACTTTCCTTTGAGTGATTGCTCAGTACAATTTGGTCTGAGCTCTACACTGGATGGCATCTCAGTACAATCTGCACTGAGGAGTGTCTCAGTACAATCTGTGTAGAACTCTACTTTGAGTGATGTCTCAGTACAATTTGCTTTAAGCTCTACAATGGGTGTTATCCAAGTAAAATCTTGTTTTAACTCTGTGCTGGGTAGTATCGCAGTACAATCTGCACACTGAACTCTGGAGTGCACTGGGTTTTTTACAGCATGGTATGTGATGAACTCTACTTTGGATGGTACTGGAGTACAATCTGCACTGAGCTCTATGCTAGGCAGAGTCCTGGTATCATCAGTGCTGAACTTTGCATTGGAGTAGTCTCTCAGTAATATCTGCACAGAACGCTATGTTGTATGGTGTCTCAGTACAGTCTGTGCAGAACTTCACTTTGAGTGATGTCCCAGTACAATTAGTTCTGAGCTCTACAATGGGTGGTGTTCCAGTACTATCTGCACTGAACTCTGTTCTGGGTAGTGTCTTAGTACAATCAGTGCAGAACTGTACTTTGTGTGGAGTCTGAGCAAAATCTGCTCAAAGTGTTACAGTGGGTGTTGTATAAGTAAGATCTGTGCTGAACTCTACTTTGGATGGTAATTATCGGAGTATGACTTGCACTTAAATCTGTGCTGGATAGTGTCTCAGGACAGTCTGCACTGAACACTGGACTGGGTACTGTCTCCGAGAAGTCCGCCCTGAACTCTGCACTGGGTAGTGTCGCCGTACAATCTGCACTGAACTCTGAACTGGGTAGTGTCTCAGTAAAATTTGTTCTGAGGTCTACAATGGGTGGTGTCAGTACAATCTGCAGAGAACTTTACTCTGTGTGATGTCTCAGTACAACGTGCTCTGAACTCTACAACGTGTGGTGTCCCAGTACAATTTGCACTGAACTCTGCTCTGGGTAGTGTCCCAGTACTGTCTGCACAGGTCCACATTGTGTACTGTCTCAGTACAATGTGCTCTGAACTATACAATGGGTGGTGTCTCAGCAAAATGTGCTCTGAACTCTGCACTGGGCAGCGTCTCAGTACAATTTGCTGTGGTCTGCATTGGGTACTGTCTCAGTACAATGTGCAATGAACTCTGCACTGAGTAATGTCTCAGTACAATCTGCACTGAACTCTGCTCTGGGTCATGTCTCAGTACAATCTGCAGTGGTCTGCATTAGGGACTGTCTCAGTACAATTTGCGCTCTACAATGGGCAGTGTCTCAGTACAATGTGCACTGAACTCTGCACTGGGTAATGTGTCAGTACAATCCACATTGAACTCTGCTCTGGGTTGTGTCTCAGTACAATCTGCACTGAACTCTGCTCTGGATTGTCTTTCAATACAGTCTGCACTGAACTCTGCTCTGGGTCGTGTCCCAGTACAATGTGCATTGAACTCTACTTTGGATCATGTCTCAGTACAATCTGCACTGAACTCTGCACTGGGTATCATCTCAGTATAATCTGCAATGGTCTGCATTGGGTCCTGTCAGTACAATGTGCTCTTAATTCTACAATGGGTAGTGTCTCAGTACAATTTGCACTGAACTCTGCTCTGGATTGTGTTTCTGTACAATGTGCATTGAACTCTACTCTGGATCATGTCTCAGTACAATCTGCACTGAACTCTGCACTGGGTATCATCTCAGTATAATCTGCAATGGTCTGCACTGGGTCCTGTCAGTACAATGTGCTCTGAATTCTACAATGGGTAGTGTCTCAGTACAATTTGCACTGAACTCTGCACTGGGTCGTATCTCAGTACAATCTGCACTGAATTCTGCTCTGGGCAGTGTCTCAGAACAATGTGCACTGAATTCTGCTCTGGGTCGTGTCTCATTACAATCAGCAGTGGTCTGCACTGGGTACAGTCTCAGTACAATTTGCTCTGAGCTCTACAATTGGTAGTGTCACAGCACAGTCTGTACTAAACTCTGCACTGGGTAGTGTATTGGTACAATCTGGTGGCACTATCATCCGCAGCCCCTTCTGGTGGGCTGTAAATTCTGCTCCCTTGCGAGGAGTAGGTCTAGCAATATCTTATTAGAAGGACAGGAGAAGCACATCTTATCCTAGCTCCATTCAACATTCAGTTCTACTAGGTCTAAAAAGAACTAGGTCTGAAAGAACTCTTAAAACTGAAGGTGGACAAAGCAATGGGGCCTGATGGGATTCATCCCAGAATTCTAAAAGCACTAAGGGTAGAACTAGTGACACCACTGACTACCCTCTTTAACAAATCATGGGAGGATGGGGTGGTACCAGAGGACTGGAGGAGGGCAGATGTGATTCCCCTTCACAAAAGTGGGAGCAAGGCAGAAGCAGGAAACTATAGACCTGTTAGTTTAACCTCAGTGATAGGGAAAATGATGGAATCACTTCTAAAGGAAAGAATTGTCGAGTATCTAGAGGCCAGAGGGCACAAGACCCTAGGCAGCATGGATTCACAGCGGAAGGTCAAGCCAGACCAGATCTGATAGATTTCTTTGACTGGGTGACCAAAGTAGTAGATCAGGGAGGGGCTGTGGACATGGCCTACCTAGACTTTAGCAAGGCATTTGACACAGTCCCACACAAAAGATTAATATATAAGTTAGCCAGCCTGGGAGTAGGTCCCAAGATGACAGCCTGGGTAAAGAATTGGCTGGAGAATAGGACACAGAGTAATAGTAAATGGAGTCCACTCAGAAGAAAGGAGGGTTACTAGTGGGGTACCGCAGGGTTCAGTATTAGGACCAGTCCTCTTCAATGTCTTTATAAGCGACATTGCAGAAGGACTGGAAGGAAAAGTATGTCTCTTTGCAGATGACACTAAGATCTGCAACAGAGTTGATGCACAGGGTGGGGTGGAAAGGATGAGAAGGGACTTGGCAAGGTTAGAGGAATGGTCAAATGTATGGCAGCTTAGATTCAATGCTAAGAAGTGCAAGGTAATGCACCTGGGAAACAAAAACCCAGGGGAAGAGTACACAATGGGGGGTGAGATACTAACAACAACAAAAATGGAAAGGGACCTGGGGGTAGTCATATCAGATGACCTAAAGGTGGGCAAGCAATGTGAGAAGGCAGCAAGGAGGGCTGGGGGGATACTGGGATGCATAGGGAGAGGCATCACCAGTAGAAAACAGGAAGTTATTATCCCTCTGTACAGACAGCTGGTGAGACCCCATCTGGAGTACTGTGTGCAGTTCTGGAGACCCAATCTCCAAAGACATAGACAGGATGGAAGCTGTCCAGAGGAGGGCAACTAAAATGGTGCAGGGTCTGCACCGGAGGACATATGAAGAGAGACTTAAGGAGCTTAATATGTATAGCCTCGAGGAAAGGAGGGAGGGGGGACATGATAGAAACTTTCAAGTACCTCAAGGGAATCAACAAAGTCCAAGAGGGTAGCATCTTTCAAAAAAAGAGGTGTGCAAGAACAAGGGGGCACAATTTGAAGATAGAAGGGGGCGGCTTAGAGGTAATTTAAGGAAGTATTTTTCACAGAGAGGGTTGTGATGCATGGAATGGCCTTCCGAGGAGGTTGTGAGTCAAAATCAGTGGTGGAATTCAAGCATGCATGGGATAGTCATAAGGCAATTCGGGGGGGTGGGGGTAGAAAGAAGTAGGCTGCTGGTTAACTAGGATCTGCAGCTTATCCAGTAGGTAGGGAAATGGGCAGACTGGGTGGGCCAAGCGGTCCTTATCTGCCATCAAATTCTATGTTTCTATGTTTCTATGTCTAATCTCATTCTGTGGGTACAAAAGCATTCATGTTGCTACCCATTTCATTTAACGTCAAGCTACATTAGGGCCAAGCTCATTCAAGAGACATTAGACATGTGGGGGTCAAGCCTCACCAACTTCAGTATTTAATCCCACTAGGGCCACTGTGTACTAAAGATGGCAGGACATAACATGAATCCTCTGCAACTGTGTATGAGGTTTCTACATGTCTGAAGGATATACTCACTTTTTCCTGTCGGCGGTTGGGCACATTCTGTTGTGTACGTTTGCTGCGTCCTTTTGTGGTCAGTGGCATCCTCCGTTTGATATCCTGGAGAAAACCAGCCCAACTCTGAAAAACACCCAATACAATGTTTGATCAAATCTTTATGCATGTTACGACTATTCACTGTACAAACAACATACGCTGCTGGGAGCTCTCAAACAAATTAACTTTGGATTTAAGGGACCTCACCCAACACTGCTGTTATGCTGCAGTCAGTTCTACTTCTACCATTATCATTGGGAAGACGCATGGAAAGGGGTAACTCTCGCTGTATTCAGCATACAGTCCCAGTAGGATTGCTCTCATTTGGGGGTAGGAAAAAGTATGGCTAAACATCATTCTCTTCTGCATTCTGTCTCCTTACAGAAAACTACATTGGAGCAAGGAGGTAAGTGGGTAGTGCTGTCACTTTTTCAGCATAGAGTATCATTATGGTATATGCCACTGGACAGAAGTACTTTTTTGTTTTTTTAATGGTCTATTTAAATCTTGGACAGTCCAACCAAGACAAGCATTCTTTTTTTCAACGTGGATTTGCTTCAAACTAATTTTACAACAGGGAGGAAGGACTGAAGCAGAGTAGTAAAGACTGCTGCTCATGGCCATCAAGTTATTTATTTATTTAGTTTTTGTTGACCGGGTAAGTGCACCAGACAAATCCTGCCTATTTTCAGGCACGACCCGGGGAAGGGGGATACAGATGAATGCCAACTGACTTTGAACCAGATTAAGCTGTTGGTGGTATTTTTAGTGAATGAGGGAAATTTGGTCAGGACACCAGGGAAATTCCCCTGTTCTTTTCGATAAATGCCATGGGATCTTTAACATCCACCTGAATTACCACCAATCCAGGCAGATGGGACCTCGGTTTAACGTCTCATCCAAAAAACGGCACCTCAGAAGTGCAGCACCCCTCTCATGCTGCACTACAGTGTCAGTACTGGGATATTAACCCAAGTGCCAGATGTGGGAACTGAACCCACAGCCCTCTGATCTCCAGGCCTCAGAGGTAAGTGTGCTACCTACTGAGCCACTGACACTGCAAGTTAGCCAGTCACTGCAGTGGGATTCAAACCTGCAACATCCTGTTTTACAGTTCAGCAGTATAACTTACAGACCAGAGAAATGAACAAAGAGAAATGCAGGATGGCGCCACATACAGGGCAGCTAACACCGATAATTCCACCAGGCGTGCAAATAAAAGATTGATACCTGTACTGGTAATGGGTAGGTGCAGAGTGTGTGGAAAGTACTGGCATCATATTGATTTTATTCAGTTCAAAAGTGAACAGTTTCACATCACAGCACTCCAAACTGATAAAGGTAGGTACAAATACTTTTGGAATCACAAATGTCACAAACAGGCACAGTACCGGTGCTTCAATCCAACGAGCTTCGTCAGGGGGCATGGCATCACACTCACCGCAGCAAAGTGTCAGGGCTGTGACTGCTCTGTGGAGTTCGTGATTTGAAAAATATTTCTACCTGTCTTTATCAATTCGGACTACTGTGATGTGAAAGTGTTCAACTTTGAACTTAATAAATCAAGGTATATGATGCCAGCACTGTTTGTTACCTGTACCAGTAGGTGCACAATCCTGTTTGCATAACTGATAGACTACACTGGTTTCTCTAGAGGGTAGAGGGGGAACAGGCTGAATCTCACTTGAATCTCCCTTTGTCTAATTCTGATGGAGTGGAGGGGGCAGGTATAACTCTTATATTATGTAACACTTGAGTTTTTTTTGGGCCACTAGTTCAAACCCTCATACGACTTAGTATCAAATTTCCCATGGTCCAGGTTCACTGAAGGATGTTGGGGAGGGGGCTAAAGTACTCTCATTTAATGCTGCAATAAGGGTCGCAACTCACAGAGGGTGGTGCTCGCAGGTTCCAAACAACAACTAGGAAACGAAAGGACCCAGCACTCACAACCACAGAAAACTCGTAGACTTCATGTCACTTCATTCTTATTTATTAAAGGCAGAGAAATCAAACTGGTGCAGCCCTGGGAGACCACCACAGACCAACATTTCACACTTGACTAGAGTGCTTTGTCAAGGTGTAGAGCACCCTCTTGTGGCTATTTTTTGTACAAAACATTTAATTAAACGATTCTAAAAAGCATGTGGATTGCACACAAACCAATTCAGTCTAATCCACCTCAGCTGTTTCATCATTTACGTGTCCACTATTAGTCCATTATTTTTTTAAACGCAACAAATTCAATTTATCGTCTTGTGACCAATTCATCTCATCTGATATATAGAAATAGACATAACAGACTATCAGCATGTTTCATGTAACATGAAGCCACAGGAGCAGGCTTCATGGACCTCATGAAGGCTTCTGACCTCCTCCATCACCCTATTCTCATCTCCAAACGTAATCATCTTGGCCTCAATGACAACTCCCTTTCGTGAGTCTCATGCTACTTAACAAACCGGTCCTAGTGCATCAAATGGGAGGAAGCATTATCATCCCTATCCCCTATCACCGATGGGGTCCCTCAAGGGTCAATCCTCACTCCACTTTTATTCTCAATTTTCATTAATGATTTGCCAAAAATTGTGGATGGGCATCTGTTCAGCTCTATGCTGACGTGGGTGCCATATTATATAGATCCTTCAGAGATATTAATTGCATAAACTCTGACCTGGAAACAGACTTCCACACCTTTGAAAACTGATTTAAGAATAACCTCTCAGTATTGAACACCAAGAAAACCAAATCCATGCTGTTCCACCATACCTCCCCTTTGATACTTCCCTGACACCTCTATCAATTCCTCCTCATGCATACCTCTGGAAGGGGTTGCCTCGTTCAAATACCTGGGACTGACTTTTAACGAGCACTTATCCCTCGATGCGCATGTAAATACCATAGTCAAGACAGGTAATCAAAAAACTGGCGACCTTTACTGCACCGCTGCCTACCTCTCCAACCGTGCGAGGGGAACCACTGCCTCAGCAACCCTCCTACCTGGCCTCTTCTATGGGGAACCAATAATCCACTCTGCCAAGTCAACACTTCTTGACAGATTAAGAGTGGCCTATCACAGAACTGCTCGCTTCGCCTCTAAGGCCCCTGCTCAAGCCCACCACTGTAATGTTCTAAACACCCTGAGCTGGCCGTCCTTCAAAGCCGAGTTGCACTTCCCGGTTATCTGTACCCCCTTCAAACTCATCCACCTTCCTTCCCCACCCAGCCTATCTAATCTTCTCACACTAAAAACCACCAATAGGACCCTCAGATCCTGCCATCTACCCATCTTAAATCTACCCAAAACCCGATTTGCCATAGGTAGAAGATCATTCCCCTTTGCGGCTTCACAAAAATGGAACAACCTTCCACACTTGCTACTAGCAAGCAAGTCGCTCCTCATATTCAAAAAACGCTGTAAGGAATCTCTCCTCTCGCCACCTATCTGCAACGACAACTGCCATTAATAACCTTCCCCAGTAGTCATATCCCCTCTACCCCCCCCCCATCGCTGTCTCTCTCCACTCTCCTCTTCTATACAGCTCCGTATTCAATCCTAATGGTCTCAAGCTCGAGTTGGTATGTGTTAACCATTATCTTATGACTGTTAGCTATAAAAACCTTGGTTTGTGATCCATGATCTTTTATTTTGCTAAATCGATACCTCTGTACTTGCCCACTTCTGCATAATCGTCGTAAATACTGTACTTGCACCTTGTATCTTGTTTATCATACTCTACCGACTACTGTAAAGATGCTACTGTGCACTTATCTGTTGTTGATATGTGTTGTTTACTCTGTACCTCCTCTTACCCTACTCCTGGGTCGCCCCTGAAAAAGGGACTTTTTGTCTCAGTGGGCCTATCTGGTTACCAAAATTCAAATAAAAAAATGTCTTTATATAGCAGAGAGGTAAACCCATATTTCAATTTCATTTTAAGATATTGACCAATTTTTAGCCAATATACAGATGTAATTAAGTATTAAAGTGACACTTTCAGGTGAAGGATCAGTGTGTCTAAGACATTAGAAAATGGCAACGTATTTTTTTTTTTGGGGGGGTGCTGAAAAACAACATGCAAATGTTTAACACTATTATAGTGACATTTTAGAAAAAGACTAATATGTCTAAAAGAACTGGAAAAAAGGTCAAGACATAAAATTAAGGGGGGACGACTTCACAATATGACATCCATATATGCAATAAAACATAGCTATATATACATACAGATAAATAGCTAACCATAGTACTCTCTATTTGGGGCGGGGAAGATATCAGAAATAAAATTACATACCTACCGTAATTATGATCTTCCTGTGTATCTTCACCATTCATCACAGATGGGTACTGGCCGGAGAGCAGGACCCCGCGGGAGCGTTTTTTTTTTTTTAAAGGACAGGCGGAGTCGACAGCATCGGTGCCGCCCTTGAGGCCGACGTACTACGTGGCACTCGAGGATTAGCCATTAAGCTGTGTCGACTCCGCCTGCCTACCAGTTCTGAGTCGCCAGAGAGGTAAGAGGAAGGGATGGAGGGTGGGACAAGGGAGTCCAAGGGACAGAAAAAGGAAGAGAAAAACTGAACTAAAAGGAGAAATAACGACTGAAGACAGCATAGAGGAAGTAAGACTAAGGGAATTGGGTAGGGGCCCCAATCTCTGGAAAAGGAAGAAGGGAGGGAAAGGGAGGAGAGAGAATTTAGGAGACAGTGAGAGGTAACAAGGATCCAGGACCCTTGTCCGTCACCAGACTGTATAGGAACTGCAAGGAGTAGCAAAGCTCATTTGCCAGAATTCAAGGCACAGAATAACTGGCAATACCCCAAAAGCAGAGTCAGCTATTCTGGAGAAGGACAGGGTACAGGGACTCAGTACTCTCTCTGTAAAGATATTTGGTGAAAAAAAGGGAAGTTCTTTTTTTTAAAGTAGATGGATAACAGAAGGAGGGCAACCACCAGCTCTCACCCCGTAGGAGTGAACATATGTAAGAGAAGGAGTGCCATTCGAACTGTACCCCTTAGGGAAGAAACTAGCCCCCTGTGTGTCCCAACTTTACCCCGCCCAAAAAGAGGGGTAGGCACAGAGGGAGGAGGATCCAGAGACTGAAGCCCCAGGGGATGGTGGGCGGGATTGTGATGAATGGTGAAGATGCACAGAAAGATCATAATTACGGTAGGTACGTCATTTTTTATATCTTATCTGTGTCAATCTTCACCATTCATCACAGATGGGTGAGTACCAAGCCCCCAAAGGGGGCTGGATTCATTGCACCCTAAGGGACACAGCGCCCCTTAGCCCTTCAGTGGGTGACACACTAAGGGGAACCTTCTGGGCCTGAGGAGGCCGAGGAGAGGGAGAGCAAGACAGGGTCCCCGGGGGGAAGGAATTGCCCTGACAACGTTGTCTCGCCCACGGGAAGAGAGATAGGTTCCCTGGTGAGCGGAGCAAATCACCCTATGCCGGGCCAAGGGTGACAACTGGGAAAGGCGAAGCCACGCCGATCTCCTGGTGCAGATCGCTGTCCCTACTACCCTGGTAGCTACCTCACTGGCGTTGTAAGATGCCCTTGCTTGGTGCCTTGCTAGCTCCAGGCCACGTGCAGAGTGCGCGATGGCTTGCCTGGTTTGCTCCGATTCAGGCAAAGCAGCTAGGATCTGACCTAGCGCTGACCACAAGAACCTGTTGTAGGCTGCATAGTGGGCCTGATGAGCAGAGATGGAGAGAAGCAACCGTGCCAAGTAGAAAGTCCTCCTCCCCCAGAAATCAAAATCCAAAGAGTCCTGATCTGGGGGCCGGTCACAGTGGAGGGCGCGAAGCCCGTCAGGGGTGTCCAGGTGCGTCAATCCGGACTGTGGATGAGGCATAGAACCTGGAGACTCCGGGGGAGCGCAATACCTCTGGCTGAGGTCCCTAGGGGCAGGAACTCCGGAGAAGGGCCTCTGCCAGAAACGCATGGACGCCTCCCGAAAGGGAGCAGGCCAGGGCAGCACCACAAGGGTGGCCGCACCGAAATCATCTAGAAAGGCGTGCGCCGCATGCTCAGGATTGCTGACCGACAGGGGAGAAAGGTGAAGGTCCTCCATCATCCTCACGAGGAAGCGCTGATACTCGGAGAGATCAGCGGCAGGAGAGATATGGACAGATGGTTCCTCTCCCCCAGAAGAGGGGGATGAGGAGCTGGAGGTCACCATACGTTCCGAGGGTGGCTGCTCGGGGGGAGGCTGAAAAACCTGGCTGTCCATGGCCCTAACGTAGGCAGGGAACTGAGCAGCCACCGCTCTGAACTGCTCCCAGGTGAGAGGGCCACTAGGACCAAGAATGCCTGGGAGCGCTGGAGAATGCGGCAGAGGGATAGGGGCAGAGCCGAGAGAAGAAGTCGGCTGACCTCTGCCAGGGCTAGGGAGCGGACCATGGATACCCGAGGAGGGTGTCCCGGAAGACTCCGCAGCCGACAGCTGTACAACCACGTTGGTACTGCCTAGGCTGCGCCTAGAAGAATCCCCCCAGTGAGGTGACCGGGGCCGTATAGATCCAGAAGGACGGTCCCCTGCCTCCAAAGAATGGGACCCCCTCAAGGAACCGGAAGGGGAAGGGCGGAAGTCCGCACTTCAGCTTCATCCAGGGCCGGGGTGGACCCCAGAGAAAGGCCGACGCGCCGACCCCACACCCCTCAACCCCTCAGAGTCCGAGAGGGTCCTGGTCCTCGAGAGGGCCAACCTAGGTAGCTGGCAGCTCTGGGATACCCCCGAAGGGGAGACCCAGGGATCAGCAACCTCCCCTCCTGTAGACTTCCCGATGGGCCCCAAAGTTGGGCGATCGAGACACACTACGGGAGGGGGTACCACCGCCGAGGGGTCAAGGAACCCTCCAAGGCCAGGCTGCATGGCAATGGTGGCACGCACCATAGCCTGCTGGTCAGTACCATGGACCCCAACCTCAGGGAGAACCTAACGCTCCTCAGAAGGGGGCTGGATGTGACTCGTCGTCGAGACCACCGGCTCGCCATCCTCTGCAGACAACCCCGAAGGGTGTGACTGCCCGTCCGACTCAGAGCCCGACTCAGACTCGGAAGAAGTAGAGTCTGAGGCCCTAAGCCAAACGGTAGGAGGACGAGGAAAGGCGACCTTACCAAGAAGCCCAGTAGCCAAAGCAGTGGCCGAGGCGGCACCCGTGCCCTCCATAGCCCCGCAAGCGGGGCTGACAGAAGGCGGCAGGGCAGCTCGGGCCAAAGGTCCTGAGCCAGGGCCAGCCTCGGTGCCGTCAAGTCCACTGGCACCGGGCGGTACCAGGAACAGAGGCAGGCGCGGCGGCACGCTACTAGCAACAGCCTCGGCTGCCAGGCCTCGGGCGCGCGAGCGGCACCGAGACCCGGCCCGGGCGCGGCGGCTCTGGCCGAGACTCTGCACGAACACGGCACTGCTGGCTCCCTGGCGCCACGAGCAGCACTGAGGCACCAGCGGCGCGGGCGGCGCCGACGAACAACTCCGAGGCCCCACAGCGCGAGGCGAGACACATAGACGGCGAATCCAGGGTCCTGGCGCCACAGATGGCGCCCGACCAAAGCCAGGCGCCGAGATGGTCGGCACCGTCATTGGCGCCGACAGGGCCTGCAGCACATAAGCGGCACGGCAGCGGCGTCGGCGGCGCCCCTGGAGCAGCGGGAGGCGACTGCCAGAGAGCCTTCACCCTGAGGAGCGACTGCCATAGCGCGCCTCCCGCCCCTCCCCAGAGGAAGTGGGGCGGGCCTCCTGCACCAGGAGAGGAGCCTCGGCCAAGGCAGGCTACACAAGAAGCTGGCTCCCTCCTCCTCGGTCCGTATAGAACCGGGAGGGACCGGAGGAAAGGCCGAGAGGCGTGGCTTGGCCCGGCAGTCACGAACCCTACCCAAAGTCGGGTGGAGCTCGCCCTTACTTTGAATGCGCCAGCTGTTCTAGGATGCGCGACTCATGGAGAAGCAGGCGCCGCACGAATCCATGTCGTGAAGCGGCCAAGACACGCGAGACACTGGTCATGCTGGTCGGTAATGGAGTCACTGACATACGGGCACCAACACATAGGGGCACGCCCACCTTAGAAGGTTTCTTGCCCTCCGACCGCGACATGACCTGCGGAAAAACACAAAAATAGACTCAGCGTCGCTATACTTTAAAATAAATGGAAAGATCTTACGCGGCGTCAGTGGAGGCAGAACCCAGAACTAGCAGGAGACGCGACGGACTGTCGAGCGTACAAATGCAAAGGCTAGGCCTAAAACTGTCAAAACTTCTTCAGTGGCTTCCCACGAGGTGACTAGATGGCGGAGGCGAACTGGTAGGCAGGCAGAGTCGACACAGCTTGGCTGATCCTCAAAGCGCCACGTGGTACGTGGCCCCTCGAGGGCAAGCGCCGATGCTGCGTCGTCGGCCATCCTTTTTAAAAAAAGGTTCCCGCGATCCTGATCTCCGCCAGTACCCATCTGTGATGAATGGTGAAGATTGACACAGATAAGATTATCAAAACCAGACGTGATATGCCAATACTTATTTCATATTAGTATAACACTCTTGCCAGTTCAATTTGATCATTTATGCCAGGCCACTCCATAGCTCCTAGTTTATAAATCTAAAAAACCACTCTTCTAGCCAATGTTGTGTCAACATCCCCACCTCTGGCTCCTGTCATAATTTTATCAATTCCTATGAATTTTGGTGTATGTTGTGTAGCATCACTGGAGTTATTCACATGCATTGCTAGTGCATATTTTTCATTTTTATTGATTATCGGACGCATGTGTTCACCAATACTTTAAATTTACGTTTGGTTCCTTCCCATTTAGAAAACTCCACAGCTGCACATAGCGAAATAAATAACATTCTGATGTGTCACATGTAATGAAACTACAAATGTTATATTCATGACCATCTTTCGGGCATAGAAAAAAAAAAAAAAGTTTTAGTCACTACATTACAATATTTGCACCGTCCACACCTAGGACAACCAGGACTAGGTGGTGGAAAATAGGAGAATTTTGCCTCTATAGACTGCATGCTGTATACAAGTGTATGTTTGATACTGCATGCCCTTCTAAAAGTGACTCTGGGAGGGATCTCAAAAATATCCCTTAGTTTTGGTTCACCTCCAATAATGTCCCAGTTTTTCAAAACAATGTTTCTCACTGCTCCTGCATCACAAGAATATTTAGTCGCACAGTGGGCATGCAGATTCAAGATATACCTGTACATAGCATGCAACCTATTGAGGCAGAATTCTATTATTTTCTACCACCTAGTCCTGGTTGTACTAGGTGTGGACACTGAAAATATTGTATTGTAGTGACTAAAACATGTTTTTTATACGCCCAAAAGATGGTAATGAATACAACATTTGTAGTTTCATTACACGTGAAACTCAGAATGTTATTTATCTGGCTATGTGCACCTGTGGAGTTTTCTATGTGAGAAGGAACCAAATGTAAATTTAAAGAACGTATTGGTGAACACATGCGTACAATAATTAATAATAATATGCACTAGCAATGCACGTGAATAACTCGAGAGATGCTGCACAACATACACCAAAATATACAGGAATTGATAAAATCATGAATGGAGCCAGACAGAGGTGGGGATGTTGAAACAAAATTGGCTAGAAGAGTGGCCTTCTGGATTTATTAACATAGTAGCTATGGAGTGGCCTGGTATAAATTATCAACCAGAACTGGCAAGATTGTTCCCCCCATTAGAGAGTACTATGGTTAGCTATTTCCCAGTATGTATGTATATATAGCTTTATTTATTGAAGTTTCGGAATTACAATCCTTTGACTCGGAGACTCTTTTACAAAGGCTCCATGTCAAACAGTGCAAGCAAATACAAACAGCGCAATGCAATTTACAACAGAATACAGTACATTAGGAATAATCGAGAACAGTATGCTACCTAAAAAGCAGAAGAAGAAAAAGAGGGTACAAAGGGGTTGTAACAATTGAGAAAACTTGAGGAAGGGAATATTTAGTCAGAAGGCAAAGACAAGGGCAAAGACAGTACTGTGGGAGAAAGGGAGATAAAGGGGCCACAGCAAGGGCACCTAAGGACACAAGGCTGAGGAGAGGCCCAGGAAAACAGTGCTATGAGTAGAGTTGGCAGTCCGAGGGACATTGTCAGAGAGCCTAAAGTGAGGCAAAAAGAGACAGAAAGGCACAGGGGGAAATTATTAAAATTTAAGGGAAAGGAAGGAGCGGGGCAGGGAGTAAAGGGTTAAGAGGGAACGGTTGGGGGAGAAAGGAGACTGGAAGGTCATGAGATAAGCAAGATCACGGAGGTCAGGAGAGAGATAACAGAGAACGACAGGAGGTCAGTGAAGGCCAGCAAGGTATAAAGGGTACTAACATACAAAAATGCCAGCAGGATAGGCCTAACGGTCTTTTGCGTCTGCTCGTTTGTTCAGCCCCCACCCTGGGAGCTGACCCTGCTGCCCCCACTCACCTCTCTGGCTTCTCCCTTTCCAGTCCTGGATATTCTCGCTACACTGGACTTTGCTTCCAGAACCCTTCCCCTGTACCTGTCCCACCACCTCTTGAACCCCTCCACCATCTCTGCCTCCACCAGCCCCCCAGCAGCACATTCCATGGCTCCACCACCCTCTCAGTGAAGCAGCTCATCCTTTCTCCCTGAATCTCCCCCTCCAGTTTTCACCCATGCCCTCTAGTTGCCCCCTTCCCTTGGAGCACCCTGACTGCTCCTCCCCTATTTACCCCTCTATACCTGAAGACCTCTATCATGTCTCCCCGGTCCCTTCTCTCTTTCAATGTGTATATATTTAGCTCTTCGAGCCTCTCCCCATAGGTCCTGTCCTCCAAGCCCCAGATCATTTTGATTGCCCTCCTCTGGACCCTCTCAAGGAGTTCAATATCCCTTAATTAAGTGTGGCCTCCAAAACTACATGCAGTACTCGAGATGCGGCCTCACCAAGCAGTTATACAGAGGAAGTATCACTTCCCTCCTTCTGGACGTGATCCCCCTAGCGATGCATCCCAGCATCCTGTTGTCCTTGGCCGCTGCACTCCTACAAGTCTCCGAGTTGTTCACCTTGACATCCACCACTACCCCCAGGTCCCTCTCAGCCATCGAGACTTGTAGCATTCCCCCCTCCCCCAGGGTGTACACTTGGCCCAGGTTTCTGGCTCCCAAGTGCAGTACCTTACATTTTCCTGCACTGAACCTCAGCTTCCACTTTCCAGACCATCTTTCCAGAGCCTCCGGGTTCCCCTGTAGTGCCACCCTCCTCCCCCATCCACCACCGCCCCCAGTTATGAGTAATCCGCAAAGAGACTCATCTCACTCCTGATACCTTTCCTTATGTCAGAGACGTAGGCATTGAACAGGAGGGGCCCAAGGACCGATCCCTGAGGTACCCCACTAATGACCCTCCTTGAGGATGAGACTATCCTGCCAACCATGACCCTCTGGGTCCAGTCCTGGACCCAACTCCCTATCCATCTGATTCCCCACCCCATTTCCCCAGCTTATCCCACAGGCCCCCGTGAGGAACAGAGTCAAACGCCTTGCTGAATTCAAGAAAGAGGACATCCACCAGTCTACCCAGGTTCAAGGCACTCGTCACCCAGTCATAGAACTCCACAAGGTTTGTCTGACAAGATTTCCCTGGGACGAATCAATGCTGTCTATCTTCCAGGCACCCAGACTTCGCCAGGTCCTCCCCCAGCCTCTCTTTGACAATGCCCTCCATCACCTTGCCCACCACTGATGTCAGGCTGACGGGCCTGTAGTTCCCTGTCACCTCCCCCGATTCCCCCCCTTGTGGATAGGCACTATGTGAGCCACCTTCCAGTCCTGGGGCACCTTCCCACCCTGTCCTCAGAGAGATGCTGAAATACTCCGCCAGGTGTTTCGCCAGGACATCCGCCAGTTCCTTCAGCACTCTAGGATGCAACTGATCCAGCCCCGGTGCTTTCTCTGTCTGAAGGGACCTGAGGGCCTCCCTCACTCTCTCTCTGCCGTGATTTCTACCTCCGCTACCTCGTCCCCTGCTTTGCCCCCCCCTCCTGCCAGTGATGGCCCCCGACCTGCCGATTGGTAAGGACCCCCCTCAGTTTCACCATCTCCTCCGTGAATGATGCAGCCCCCATTTTCCTTGATGAAAACTGAAGCTGATACTCATTTAGTACCTCAGCCTGCTCCCCCTGGTCTTGTGCCCATCCCTCCCCTGTTTTCATCCTGCTAATCTGCCCCTTCATCCTTCATTTTTCCCCAATGTATCTAAGGAACCCCTTCTTCCCTCTCCTAATTTCCCCTGGCCAGGTTCTGCTCCTTCCTTGCCTTAGCCGCCCTCACCACCCTAGTGGCCCTTCTGGCCATCAGCTCGTATCCCCTCGATCCCTTTCACTCCTTGAGCACTTGAAATGCCTATAGGCAGCCTTCTTTCCCCTCACCACCTCCTGAACCTCCCTGGTCCACCAGCAGGGTTTTCGGGCCCTACTGCATTTGCGTCTTACTCTTGCACAGGTGCTGGTAGCATCCTGCACTCCCCTCCTGAAGATTTCCCACCTGTCGTCAGTGTCCATGTCTGGCCCAATCCCATCCAAATGCTCCTCAAGGATCCTTCCCATTTCCTTGAAATTTGCCCCCCTGAAGTGAGTTACCTCAGTCTTTGTGCAGCCTTCTACCCCTCCTAGGTCCAGGCAGAACCAGACCGTAGCATGGTCGCTCCCCGCCAACGGTTCCTTTACCTCCAGGCCCCCAATCTGGTCACTGTCCGCCAAAACCACATCCAGTATCCGCGCCTCCCTGGTCGGTTTCCCCACCTGCACAGTTAGGAATGCGTCCGGAAAGACATCCAACAACCTCTGTTCCCTGGCTACCGAGGATGTCATAGTCTCCCAGTCCGTTCCTGGCATGTTTAAGATCCCCAACATCACCACCCTTCCCCTGCCCAATCTGCAGCGTCTCCCAACATCTGCCACCAGACTCTCCTCCCGCAGGGGGTCTATACACCACTCCTGTTTTTACTCTCTTGCCCCCCCTTGTTATCAAGGTGACCCAAATCACTTCCACAGCTACCTCCGCCTCCTCCACTCCTCCTATGCCAATGCAGTTTTTGACTATTATTGCTACCCCTCCTCCCCTTCCCTCCCCCCTGTCCTTCCTGAACATGGTGTAACCCTCCAGGTTCAGGTCTCAGTCATGCCCTGCAGTGGCCCAGGTTTCAGTGACCACGTCAGATCCACCTCTCCCTCAGTTAGCATCGCCTGGAGCTCAGGCATTTTATTGCCCAAGCTCCTGGCAATTAGCAGGACTACCTTCCACCCTTTCCCTATACTTCTATTTCCCCTGCTCGCGTTCTCATGGGGATTTTGTCTTCCCGCAGTCTGCACCTTACCAGTCAGCCTTTTCCAGCATTCCTCCAGCTCCCCATGGGGGTGGAGACAGAGTCCCTCCTTTATCGGACCCCCCTCGACAGCCTCTTCTCCCATCCCTTACCCCTTCATAAGTTTAAACCCCACCTTTCACCAACGAACCGCTCTATTTTCAACTTAAGGATTTCCCTCTCCCCCAAATTGAGATGAAGTCTATCTCTAGCATACAGCCCCTTATCCTCCCAGGTGGCCCCCCAATCCCCCATCAACCCATACCCTCTGGCCCCACACCACTCCCTGAGCCACTGGTTTATCTTCCTAATCTTCCTCTTGTGTTCCCCACTAGCCCTTGGCACTGGCAGGATTTCTGAGAAGGAAATCACGCATCCTATGTCACGACAGACCCTGGCAAGCTCCCTAAAACTTGCCTGTATCTCTAGCTCACCATTTTCCTCAATGTCATTTGTACCCAGGTGGACCAGTATGTCCGGGGAACCTCCACAATCCTTTGCCAGCTGATACACCTCATGCTTGGACCTGTGCACCGTTAGTCCAGGGAAGCATTTTGTTCTAACCGGGCAGGCTTCCCCCTCCCTATCCCATTTGATACCCCTGATCATGGAATCACCCAAGACGAGCACTCTGACCGTCCCTTTTCCTCCATTTCCCCCCCTTCCATGTCCCTCATCATTTCTACTGGCCCCTCACTCCTCCCCGTCTGGGTGCCACCTGCAGCCCCCTCCTTATTTACCCTGGCCACCCTCCTTCCTATGCCTCTCCTCCTCCTAGTATCTTTCTGTGCCCGCTACCCCCATCACTGCTCGAGACTGGCCCCCCAACATCTGCTAAACTAGTCTAGCTCGTCCTCCCTTCCTTCCTGTCTCGTTCAGCCACTCCTTGCCGTCCATGCCCCCCGCCGACCTAAACCCTCAGCTCCTTTACTGTATCCTTCTTGTACTTCTGGTCCTTCTCCTTGCCCTTTCCTCCCTCTACCCCTCCTCCTCCTCCTGCTCTGACCCCCCTCCTTTTCCCACATTCAAATTTCCTCCTGTTCTTCCTGCTGTCCAGCCCCGCCTCCTGTCCCCCCACTCCCTTTCCATCTCTAACCGCCCCTGTCATGGCCACATCGCACCCCTCAGCCTCAAGCAGAAAAAGAGAACTGAAGCGGTCACTGAGCTTAAGGTCTGATCCACCTCCCCACCTTGCTTCCTTCTGTCCAGCCCCAGCCATCTGCCTACTTCCCTGAGAATGTCCTCCCTTTGGCCCCCATCTGTGAGGGTCCCCAAATACCTGCCTGCTTCCTTGATAGTGTCCTCCTTTTGGGCTCCCTCTGTCAGGGTCCCTATGTGACCCCAGAGTACTCTCACTGCACTCCTTTCCCTATGCCCCCACCCCTAGTGCTTGGTGCAACCCCATGGGAGACCCACTGCCCTATTCCCCAACCATACCTCCCTTCCCCCAGCTGTCTCCTAATCCCCTCAACCTCCTCCCTAAGCTGTACCAGCTGGTAGCACACTGGGCAACCACCAAATTTCCAGGCCCAGTCCTGTATCATGGCCGCCCCACACCCTGTGCACCCCACCACCCTCCTAAAGATGCCAGCCCTAATGACGTGTGGTCCCATCCCCCTTCAAGTAGGTTTCCTTGGGTGAACCACCAGGTTCCCCACTAGTCCAAGATACACCCCTACCCACTAATCAGGTCACCCACTAATCCTAGATACAGTTACTCAGTAAACAGGTACCCCCGTTACTAGGTGCAGTACTACACAGTAAACAGTTTACCTAGCTTAGGTTTAAACTAGAGGGTACACTCCCCCCCCTTACCAGCAATGAGCTCAACACCACATGCTCTTTTTCCCCTTCCTCCAAGTCCCTCTCCAGCCAGTCTTTTTTGTAAAGTGCACAGCTCCTTCTCGCTCGTTTTGCGATCCGCTAATGGGATCCTTCCTGGCTTCCTTGCTCCGCCCTCCCTGGATACTTAAGAGGTTGAGACCGGATGGGTGGTGTGGGACGAAAGATCCGGTGCCCTGACCCGCTCCGTGCGACCGGGATGGCTCCCCTGATCTGCCGCTGTTTCCATGCACCCTGGCCTGCTCTGTGCGGCCGGGAAAAGCCCACAAAAAGTCAGCTCCTATAGGAGACTACGAGCTGGGCAGCTTTTAAAGGCTGCCCAGGCTTACGTATTGCCGGCCACAGGTCCCGATTCTCTGCCTTCCTCTGCGCCTGACTGGCGCACTTGCTCCTGGCTCCTTGGCCGCCGAAAGATCCCTCTGGCTGCCGCCACGGTCCTCCAGTGCCCTGACCCGCTCTGTGCAGTTGGGATGGCTCCCCTGATCTGCCGCTGTCCCCCTGCGCCCTAGTCCTCTCTGTGCGGCCGGGAAAAGCCCACAAAAAGCCAGTAGGGCTAGGAACAGTCACAGCAGTTTAATGACAGGCAATGCTGCCGGGGTTTAACTTTAAAAGGGCCAAGCTTGTCAGTGGATGGAACATCTTGAGGCAGACCATTTAACCAAGCAGGAACCCAACAGATGAAAGAACGCTGGCCCAGAGCGGTTCTGCAGAAAGGAACGATACCTTAGTGGAGCTTCTAGTAGCTCTGGGGGGTAGATATGGGGTACAGCTATGTTTTTTTTGCATATGTGGATAGCATATTGTGAAGTCGCACAACCCCCCCTCCCGGATAGAACATCTTGAGGCAGACCATTTAACCAAGCAGGAACCCAATACATGAAAGAACGCTGGCCCAGAGCGGTTCTGCAGAAAGAAACAATACCTTAGTGTAGCTTCTAGTAGCTCTGGGGGTAGATATAGGGTACAGCTATGTTTTATTGCATATGTGGATATCATATAGTGAAGTCGCACTCCCCTTAATTTTATGTCTTGGCCTTTTTCCAATTCTTGTAGGCATACTGGTCTTTTCTAAACTGTCACTATAATAGTGTTAAACATTTGCATGTTGTTCAACCCCCCTCCCCCCAACATACACTCTATACTCTGGTATTTTCTAATGCCTTAGACACACTAATCCTTTACCTGAAAGTGTCACTATAATAGTGAATTACATCTGTATATTGGCTAAAAATTGGTCAATATTTTATTCACTATTTAGTTTTTGTTGACCGGGTAGGTGCACTAGACAAATTCTGCCTATTTTCAGGCATGACACAGGGGACGGGGATACAGATGAATGCCAACTGACCTTGAACCAGATTTAACTGTTGGAGGTATTTTTAGTAAATGGGGGGACATTTGGATTAGACAACTGGTTTGGGTGCATTCCTCATGCTTTTTATAATTGTTTAATATCTTAAAATGAAATTGAATATGGGTTTATCTCTCTGATGTATAAATAAATATGCCGATAGTCTCAGTTATGTCCATTTCTATATATGAACAAGCATGTCAATGCCGAATGTTTGCTTGCTTGTATTAGCATTGGAAATGCAGGAGTTAGACAGATGCAGAATAGGAATGGCAGTGAAGTACTGAACTTCACGCCAACCCCACTTCCATCCTGTAGAGACGGACAGGCATTGGGTTAAATGTTTAGGTTGTCTTCCATGATGGTCATGCCATGTCACCTCGCCCTATTCTGCAGACACAGACAAGTGTTGAGGTGTGCCTTGGGGTGTTTGGCTTTACAGTCATCCCATTCCAGAAGTACATACACAGAAATGGGTGCACCCATAGCAGAATGGAGTGAAGTCTGGGGCGAAGGTCAAGGTACACCTCGATGCCTGTCAGTGGCTGGGGGAGAGATGGCAAGAGCAGTACAGTCGGCAATCCAAAGGCACACCCGATGCCAGTCAGTCTGTACAGAGTGGGACGTTATGGTTAGAAAAACTAACGCCCCGGGTGTTTGTTGGTATTTGCACTACAAATTTTCAACATGGCCTTTTTCTGACCCCACCTCATGAAAGCATTTGGGACCTCTTCTCATGAAGAGTGGCAGTGTGATTTTGTCAATGTGTCCCAAACTTTGAGTTCCAACAGCGACCATGCCATTCTGCGCCACATGTATGAAAACACAGATCAGGCAGGATGTGAAGAATGACAGCTGCACCATCCATAGGGAGGTGTGAAGAGATGGCAATGTTGAAAATCTGTAGTGGGAATATTAAAAAAGCTTGCACTTTCGAGCATACATGGAAACTGCGCAACGCATGCGTGTAACACAGGCATTTTATGGACTTTCATCATCAAATTTTCAACACAGGCATTTTAAGACCTCTGCTCAAGAACAGTGTCACTGTGATTTTCTTAATGTGTCCCGAACAGTGATTTCCCACAAAGACCACGCTATTCTGCGCTGAAAGTGCAAAAACACATTTTGGCCAGGATGTGAAAAATGACAGCTGTACTGTTCATAAGGAGGTGTGGGAACATGGCAATGTTGAAAATCTGGAGTGAAAATATTACAAATTTGCGAAGTCACAAGTGTGCGAGGAAACTGCGCAACGCATGCTCGTAACATAGTCATTTTATAGACTTTCATCACAAAATTTTCAACATAGGCATTTTAGGACCTTTGCTCTTCAACAGTGTCACTGTGATTTTCTTAATGTGTCCTGAACACAGATTTCCCACAGTGACCGCTATTCTACTTGAATGCGAAACACATTTTGTAGGATGTACAAAATGACAGCTGTACTATTCATAAGAGGAATGGCAGAATTCAATGTTGAAAATCTGAAGTGAAAATATTGCAAATTCACGAAGTTACAAGCGTGCGTAGCGCTCGTAAAACAGTCACTTCTTGGATTTTTTCCACCACATTTGCAACACAGACTTTTTGAGAGCCCACTTCATGAATACTGGCACTGTCGTTTTGTTAATTGGTCCCGAAAAGTGATTCTGTGCAGTGACCACGAAATCACCTTTCGGGACCAAATAACGTCATGACAGTGCCTGAATTCATGAGGAGGGGTCCCAATAATCCTGTGTTGAAAATTAGGTGGCAAAATTCCCAAAAATGCCTGAAATTTGCACAAAAGTTAAAAAAACCCTATTTAAGCCATTATACAGCTTACCGGCATTTCTTCAGTTCGCGGTTGGCTTTGAAGAGTGCAGACGTGTTCCTGGTCCACCGGAGATTGTCACGCCGTGCTCCAGAGGTAAGTATGGGGTGAGGGGTGTGTGTGGGGAGGTAGGGTGCACAGAGGGTGGACGCGGGTTGGGAGGTGGGGCAACCGGACTCGACGAGGGACCGTTTTCTGGTTTGTAGGTTTAAAAAAAAAATTGCGGGACAGTTTTTTGTTTTCATAGTGGCATTTGGCATGCTGGGGTGGGCTCCCAGTGTGTCACCAGACTTTTGGGGGAGGGTGTTGTTGACGGAAGAGTTGGGCACCCCAGTCGGCACATACGAGGGGAACGCATAAGGCGAGGGATTGGGCACCGCCCTCGGCAAAAGCAATTGGGGGTGGGGCATTATGCCGATGGGGAGTGGGCTCCCCATCTGCAAATTAAACTGGGCAGGGAGGGACTGAAGCCGATGGGGATTAGGGGCCCCGTCGGCAAACAAAGAGTTTGGGGAGCGCATGATGCGAGGGGATTCGGCACCCCTCAACATTGTGGGCTGTGCAATACTGTTTGTGAACATGGTGCCGCCGCATTCAAACAAACAATATTACACTAGGCAACATTCTGCCATGCAATGACGGGTTGCTCTCTCATTGCAGCGGAATGGCTGACGCTGCAATGATGAGGCGGCCCCCCGATTGCTGCGTCGAAAATGTTACAAGTTGGTGGCACTTTTGGAAGCCAGTGTCATCAGCATACTGTGCCTTCATTGGTCCACCAGTGCCAAGCCCCCAAATGCTATGCCTCCGCTGCCTGCCACAGTGCCGCGCCTCCACAACCCGGTTCTCTCCTAAACTGCTGCATAATGTTTCTTACGCATGCACGCAAGCAAACATAAAAAAGATGAATTGGTCACAAGAAGATAAATTGAATTTATTGTGTTTAAAAAATAATGGACTAATAGTGGACATGTAAATGATGAAAGAGCTGTGCTGGATTAGACTGAATTTGTTTGTGTGCAATTCTCATGCTTTTTATAATTGTTTAATTAAATGTTTTGTATAAAGATAGCCACAAGAGGGTGCTCTACACCTTGACAAAGCACTCTGGTTGCGTGTGAAACAGTCTGTGGTGGTCTTCCAGGGCTATACCAGTTTGATTTCTCTGCCTTTAATAAATAAGAATGAAGCGACATGAAGTCTTAAGAGTTTTCTGCAGCTGAGAGTGCTGGGTTCTTTTGTCTTCTATTCACTCTCATTTAATGCAGCACCTAGTCTCTCTTGGGCCAGTTTCACTGGAGAAGAAATGGAGGGGTGCAATGAACTCCTATTTATTTATTAGGAGAGTACAGCAAGATGTTAATCACTGAGTGAAAGTCTCAATTAAAGTGTGGTCTCAGAAAAGCAATCACATGGCTCTTGGGCCCCCCTCCACCCCCAAGATTCCATCCCTTGAAGGATAGAAATCTACAATAATTGACATTTATACTATGGAACGCATGACATACATCTATATGGATAAGCCACCCCTTTTTGAGATATGCTGGAAGAAATGGGTGCTATATCAATTGGCCCACTATACCCATTTTGTGCAGAGTGAGGGGTGGACACACACTCTTGTACTTTCTTTCTCTTCCTCCCCTCTGTCTACATCTTCTGTTTTTCCTTTTCATTTTTTCTCTATTCCTACACTCTACTTCTTTTCCTGAAAAGGCACTCAGCAGACAAGCATGAATGTTGCATTGTCACCATTTTGTTTTGTATATGCACTCATACTTTTATTCCTAGGGACAGTTCTAGGTTCTTTAGAAAATTATCGTGTTCCTATTTGCTTGCTGCTAAACTGATATCTATCAGATAATGAAAGATGACTTTATAATTTGCGTAGGCCCACGTGAGTGAGGCCTTTTTACACTACTCACATAATATGGCTACTCTGGATTCACAAGAGAGGTCAAGAACAGAGTGGACTCTCGAGGGCTTCATTACCTTTTCTATTTAATTGGATGACACTTCATAGATTAGGATTTTGTCTTTTATATATTGTCTTGATGCACTCTAATGCACTGTGTTTTTATCATCTGTCTTAATGCAATAAAGTTAAAAAAAAAAAATAAGTGGACTTCCGGTGACATCAGTTTCTATATGGCAGCTTAGTACGGAGCTCCTCTCAGACCTCCACATAATCTGCAGGCATCCACCATTCTACAAGAATGCAATCACCTGCTAAGACGACGAGATCCAGAGCAATTTTATCAAGGAACAACCAAACCCCGGCTCAGAAGCTGCAGATGTTGTTACAGGAAGAAAAAACAACTCGACCTAATGGGCCCATGGAAGAAGAACCTAACATGGCACCCAACGCTGAACAAGAGGAAGACTACACAAATTTAGCTTTCTCCATTATCCAAACAGCTAAAACCGTGTCAAAGATAGATATGACACTCGCAGAGCTTCGGGTGGATACTGGAAGAATCAAGCATAGAACAGACAAACTCGAGATGGGGCTTACCAGTGTAAGAGCAGTCAGACCGTCACGACCGTCTGCTGTTATTTCTGATGGCGAGAGAGAGACAGAGATGAGGGCCAAACTTGATGATCTGGAGGGCAGGAGTAGGCATCAGAACCTCCGCATATATGGTATTCCTGAGGGCGCTGAAGAGGGAGCATCAGACCTGATTACATTTATACAGAAGGTCCTGAGAGAAGCAATGAAGTTGAAAGTAGACATTGATCTCGCGATGTAACAGGCACACCGCGCCCTGACTCAGCGAACCACAGGCCCTGATACACACCTGAGATCCTTTGTAGTAAAAATGACAAGCTACAGCACAAGGAAATAAGTTCTGAGGAGAGCGTGGAGAATGGGAGTATTGATGTATGGTCCTCACAGAATCTCCATGGACAACGACTACACATCGGGGGTCCAGGAAGCGAGGAGATCCATGTGGCCTATCCTGAAGCAGCTCAGAGCCAAGAATTTCAGGGCACAAATGCTCTTTCCTGCACGGCTGTGAGCTGAAACAAAAGTAGGCACAAAGGTGTTCGAGGATCTGCTGGCGGCTTTGCAAGATTCCTGGAAGATCAGGGAATTCCGGTCCCTGGGATGGAGAAAGAGCACTTGGAGAGGGAGCGGAGAAGATCTGCATGGTCTGTGGCACGTAAAGGATCACCCCGTAACTGTCAATTTAGTCAGTCAACCTCTGCAACCCTAAAAGAGGACATCACGGCACTATTAAGGCCCTATGCTCCTCTAATGCAGCAGCCAGGAAGGGCTTTGCAGGCGGAGCGGGAGACAGAGGAGGGGGAACAAGCGGCGGCCTGCTCAAGGATTGAATCCTCTTGAAGATATGCTGGTAAGGTAGGAACTTATATGGGCCTCTCCTGAAGCGGGAGTAACACTGGGACTACCCCGAGGAACTCACTCAAGGTACTAATTATTAGCACTCCATCGGGTGGAAGCCTGTTCTTCAGTGGGGGGGCGACACACTGGAGAAAGGGTGAATATTGAAAGACTACAACAAAGATTTGGAAATAGGGCATCGTCTCACTACAAACAATGTGCCCACTAAAACGGGGCTTTCCTGTCCCTTGGGGGGCTGTGTGACTCTTGATATTGAAAGGGGGAAATGAAGAGAAATAGCAAATAAAATGTGAATGTGACCAACAGATAGATAATGTAGAACAACAAATGGGTGAAGTAACAGAGGAAACAATTGAAAGAAATGACGGGGAGAATGGGGGGGGGGATAATATGTACAATGAGAAATATAAAACAGAACTTGATCTGACAAATACTTTGTCTAGCAGGCCTGGAAGTAGGGTTTACTATACTCTCCTAAGTGGGAATTGGGGGATGCCTAACTGTCAGAGGGACATATGAAGAGGTGGCTCCCTCGAGGATAATTATAGATAGGGGGCTGGAATGAGGAAGGGAGAAGGAGATCTGAATTTAAATGTACACCTTACAGGCATTGCTGCTGTTGACATTAGTACTGCCTCTGAGAAATGGGCTGAGACCCGAAACTAGTTCTCAAAGGAGGCGTAGCCCATACCATCATAATGGGCACAGTGTCACAAATGAGACACAAACTAGTCCACAAATTGGAGAGTGGACTGACCTTGGAAGTTCAGAAAAATTAACAACTACTACTCTGAATTATCTCCTTCAGAGAATTATAACATGCTTTGTTGGGGATACAGAGGGGGAGATATATGTGAAATGTGTTCAGGTTAATTGTATTCCCAGTTTTATGGTTCAATCTGCATATGTTTTAGTACAGATTAATTTTCAATTATATGTTGAATGGATGGTTATACTCCCACCTAGTGGGGAACATTGCAACAGGTTTTATTTAATGTTGAAGCTGGATAAGGGTTGAGAGCCAGCAAAGTTTATTGGAATTGCAAGCATAAAGTTTGGCACAGTAAGCAAATTAACCAACTGCAGATTAAGACTGGGAAAGAGGGGGGTAGATGGTGGCAACCCGTGAGGGAAGAGGAACAAGAAATAAGGAACAGATTAAGTGGGGGGTCCCGAGAGGATGTCAGATGGAACAACCTATTACATGAGCTCTTTGTGATTCAAAATGATCCAGGCTAAATCTAAAATCCTGTCCTATTATGTAAATGGTATAAACCACCCGATCAAAAGAAAACAGCTTCAGAAGATCCTTAAAAAACAAAAATGTGAGATAAATTTCTTACAGGAAACCCACTTGTCCCCAAATGAAGCCCTCAAACTGAAAAACAGGGGCTTCCCAAAAATTTATCAGGCATCCTTGGCAAAAAGGAAAAAGAGAGGCGTGGCCATTCTATCTGCCTCATTACCTTTTGAAGAGGAGGAGGTGGTGATGGATGAGGGGACACGGTGTGTGTTGGTAGTGGGACGGATCCAGGATATGTGGGTTACCCTACTAAATGTCTATGCCCCTCCAGGCTCTCCCATTAATTTTCTTTGCAGATCTGTTCACAACACTAGTGGAGAAGGCGAGGGGGGTGGTCACAGTGGGGGGAGGGGGGGAGATTGGAATGTAATTCTGAACAGGACCCTAGATACTACCTCTAACATTAGGGCACCCAATGGCAGGATTTCAAAGACACTCAGAAAACTTATGGAGGACACTGGATTGGTAGATATTTGGCGGGATAAGTACCCCCACAGCAATGGACTTCACCTTTAACTCCCCAAGATATGAAATTTATTCCAGGTTGGATACGTTTCTCACCTATACTAGGGATCTCCAGGTGTTTGAATCCAAATGGGTGGGCACGGAGTCCTTATCGGACCACCAATCTATCTATACAGAGATAAATTTGCAACTACCCCAAAAACCCACTCAGTGGAGGCTGAATGTTAGCCTCCTAAAAGATGAAGAAGTGAAGGAGGAAATTAGAGAGGTGATAAGGCACACTATCCAGATCAGTGAAGGTCCGGATAATACCCCTCAAATTTTGTGGGATACAGTTAAGACAATGGTAAGAGGTAAACTTATTTCAATAGCCACCTATAGGAAAAAAGAAACGGGCAAACAAGTAGATAACCTGACAAGTCAACTCAGACTTCTAGAAGGTCAGCAAAACCTAAAATTCACTAGAAGTGTAGAAAAGGAAATAAAAGAAGTTAGATCTAGACTCCAAAAAATTCAAACAAATGAGACAGAGAAAGCCCTTTCTTAAACAAACAATTCTATTGTGAGGGAGGCCCGAGGGCCATGCGGGCACTGGCCTATAGACAGACAACCGGTGGCACGAGCCCAGGTCACAGCCCTCAGGCACCCGGTCACAGGACATATTTCGCACAAATGGGTACAAATATCGGATGCTCTGGTCTCGTACTACAAACAACTGTATCATCCGCAACAGAATTCACACCAAGAGAAAATCTGAAAATTCTTAAATACCCTGGGGTTGCCACAGCTCTCGGAAGGCCAGCAGCAATCCTTGGGATTGCCAATTTCCCAACAGGAGATACTCCTCACGGTGGGGGCCCTGAAGGTAGGCAAGTGCCCAAGCCCAGATGGGTTTAGCAGTGAACTATACAAAACGTTTGTGGGGGAAGATGGTCCCCCTCCTAAAAGACATATAATCAGGTATGGCTGGAGGGGAAGACTGTTCCCCCCTCATGGAACTATACCACCATAACTGTGATCCTGAAAAAAGGGAAAGACCCAAGGGAATGCGGATCATATAGACCGATATCCCTCCTCAATGTGGATTATAAAATCTTTACGGCCATAATAGCCTCCAGATTCAAACCACTCTTTACAAGCTTAATACACCCTGACCAGACGGGATTCATGGAGGGCAGACAAGCTCCTGAGGGAGTCCGCTGGACCACAGACCTAATAGATGTCATAAATAAACAACATATCCCCACTTGTGTTATGAGCTTGGATGCCGAAAAGGCATTCGACAGGGTAACCTGAAGCTTCCTACTGTTGGTACTCCAAAGAATGGGCTTCCCACCATTATTCCTGGAAGTGATCAAGGCCTTGTATGCCTCTCCGCAGGTGTTTGTGAGGGTGAATGGAGGGATCTCTCAGAGATTCAATCTGGGCAGGGGCACCAGACAGGGCTGCCATTGTCACCACTCCTTTTTGCTATATACATAGAGCCCTTGGCCCAAGTTGTGAAGAAGGAGAAGGAGGTGGAGGGAATAGTAATAGGGGGAGAGGAACATAAAATCTCTTTGTATGTGGACGATGTCCTGCTATATATAACGAAACCGGAAAAATGCATTCCCAAACTTTGGTCGATAATAAAAGAGTTTGGACAATTTTCCGGGTACTCAATAAGCATAAAACAGAAGTTATAAAATTGTATTACAATCCTAGTCCAAATATAGTACAATTATTACCCCTGAGCTGGAACAGTTGCAAATTGAAATATTTGGGGATCCAAGTCATCAAGAATCTCACAATGCTCTACTTGGCCAATTTTGATTTACTTACGACACAGATCAGACAAGATATTAAAAGGTGGAAAATGCTGAACTTGCCCCTGTACTCAAGAATTCAATCTGTCACCATGACCATTTTACCCAGATATCTGCATTTCTTTCAATGTCTTCCATTGAAAATACACAAGAACCAATTTCAGGTTTGGCAAGGACAGATTACAAAATTTATTTGGAACCATAGGATGCCCAGAATTAAGAGCACAATAATGCAAATCAGCAAAAAATATGGGGGAAGGAACATCCCTAATCTGGAGGATTATTATTTAGCCACTCAGCTGTGATTGGCATTTCTGTGGTCCACAAAAGAATACAAGGCTCAGTGGAAATCAATAGAATTGACACAGACTGAGGAGACCCCGCCTGGAGGCTAGGATGACAGTGCCAGGAACTACAGATAGTGAGGGTAAAACAATATTGTTGGCCATGAGAAACACCCTGGAAGCCCTGCAGCACCTTTGTAATAAACAAACTCCAAGGGGAGATTTGGCCCTTTAGATGGATAGCATGGGACCCGGGGTTTCTTCCGGCCAAACAAGATCTCACCTTTAAGAGATGGGGCAGACTTGGCCCGTACTCTTTGAGTCAGTTTCTGGAGGGGAACATAATTCTGGAGTTTAAACAGATTGAAGATAGATCTTCCTTAAGGCAGGTAGATTATTTTCGTTACCTGCAGATAAGAGCACAGATATAGAACCTACAGACACAATTTAAACATTTGTATCTACAATCCACCTACAAGCGGGATAAGTGGTCTCCAGAATTTGCTACAATATGTCTCCCAGAATGTAAAATCAAATGAGGCTCTACTCCTTGGGGACCTGAACCTTAACTGGCTGGGTCCACAGCACAGCATCCTTGAATCTCTAATACAGAAGCACAATCTACACCAAACTATCACAGGCTTTACCAGAACTACTACTCCGCACTCAGGGTCCCTACTTGATTGGATCCTCACCACCAGACCTGATCATGTACTAGATGCCACAGTGCTTGCTGACTCAATCACTGATCATTCCCTACACTTTTGTCGATGGCGATCCTGTCCACCTCCTCCTCCTCCACCACGTCTGATTAGGTTTTCAAACTATGCTGCCCTGGACAAACCGCCTTCCTATTTGACCTCTAGTGTATTGACTGGTCTAACATTTATACACAACCAATGTTGATACTGCCTCAATTCATTTCTGACTGAATTTGGCAACATCCAAAAGAAGCACCTCCCTACAGTCAAAAGGAGGGTAAGGGGCCAGCTTTCGAGGTGGCTGAAAAAAGACCTGCTTCAAAAGTTAAAAGTTAGAGACAATCAATGGAAAAAGTACAAACAAACTGGACTGCAGCCAGATCTCATTCTGTATAAACAATACAGAAATGAAGGTAAAAGATGCATCAGGCAGGCCAAAAGTAAATACTGCCAAAACCTGCTGATTAATTCTTCTATGACCCTCATAAGTTTTGGGGTCACATTAAGTCCTTCTTAGGTTCTGTTAAAGATGTTCACTCCTCAGATATGGTCCTACATGGCGTACACTGTAATGATTCTACTACCATTGCTAATGCTTTTAATCAACAATTTTCTGACTTATCTGCCTACACAGCTTCCTCCCATCACAATCCTATGCTTCACAGTTTAACCCACAGCATCTGAAAGGACCCCAAACTTAACCAGCCCTTCTATTTCGGGAAGTGTCTAGGCATCAGGTCCTAAAGCTGCTCAGGTCACTCTCTGACAACACCAGCACTGGCTCAGATGGCCTAGAACCAAGACTACTAAAATGGCTTCTTACTACATCTCTGGCCCCTGCACACATCTTCACCCTATCTCTCTCAATGGCATTGTCCTGAAGTCTGGAAGGCAGCCAGAGTCACTCCTGTATTTAAGAAAGGCAGTAAAAATAACATATCAAATTACCGCTATTGCTATTTTGTCTGTTCTGAATAAAATCCTGGAAAAAGTAGTATCCATGCAAGTCACTGAATACCTTGGAAATTCAATTTACTAAGCTCAGCACAACATGGTTTTAGAAAGCATCACAGCACCATGACAGCACTTGCAAAATTCACTTCAGACATCGTTACCAATATGGATAGAGGAAAGTTAACAGGGGCAGTCTTCATTGACAACCAAAGCTTTCGATCTGGTTGACCATTCTCTGCTACTATCCGCCCTCAGTACCTTGGGCTTCTCTCCCCAGTCACTACCTGGTTCAAAAGCTACCTCTCCAACAGAACACAAGCTGTTAAGTTTAATTCATCCATGTCAGACAGTGCTGTTATCAACATTGGGGTCCCTCAGGGTCTATACTTGGCCTCTTCTATTCTCATTATTCGTCAATAAACTTCCTGAGCTGGTCACCACAGGTCACTCACTTTTTATCGGATGACCTGGCAATTTATCATCACTCTGATAATGTCTTGGATCTAAATGCTGCCTCACTGCAGATTTTCGTGCTGTACAACACTGGCTGAACTCTCAACGCCTGGTTTTAAATACAAATAAAACAAAGTTATGATGTTTGGCTCCAATCACAAGCTTAGATCCTGTCCTCTGACCATCTCTGTCTCTGATATCGATGGGGACCCTATTGAAACTGTCACTTCCTTCGTTACCTCGGCATCCACCTGGATCAAACCTTGGACCTAAAAGCACATATACAGGAAACCTGCAAGACAGTTAACTGCAAATTGGGGCTGCCTATAGAACAAATACCTACTCACCCCTGCTGCTAAATTGGCGATAGCCAGAGGCATTCTATTGCCCAACCACCCACATATGGTGTCCCATCCTGTCCTTGCCACCAAATCTTCCACTGCAACTATGGGATACTACCTTCAATAATGTGTGCAGGTATGCAACCAAAACACCTCGACTGCAGCATCATTGTCTCATATCAGGACCTTGGTTGGCTCTCTCCTTCCTCTACCAGGCAGTACTACTTGTACAATTTAGTTGATTCCATCCTAAGGGCGTCCAAGCCTGCTATCCTGTCCTGATCTCCTCAGGCCGGCCATTCCCACAAGGAATCTTAGATCGGCTGATCAGACCTTACTATCCATCCTTTGTCGGACTAAAAGGGCATGGGCTCCTTCCATCATGCTGCCCCACATATGGAACCTACTACCTCAGGATCTAAGGGATGTCTCCACTCATTGACTTTTAAGAGCAAACTCAGGACTTTCCTCACTACTATGGACAAATGTGTTTGCTTTGACCCTACCTGATCCACTGCATTTGTTCTGTTTCCTCATTGCTAGCCTTTTGCCTGTCCAAATGGTGTTCTATACTGTGCCTTGTAATTAATGTTTTATTTTGTGCCTTGTTATTAATGTTGCCTTAACCTGTTTGTTTATAAGCCTAATGTTAGCTGTTGACAATTGTAAGTCGCTATTCTACTCCATGACATTCTTATCTTCACTTCACAGCCTCTCCTCACTTAACCCCACTGCTGCTCTCTCCCCCTCCTTCTTCTGTTATATCCTCTTCCCCCCTTTTACCACTCCCCACCAAACTCACCTTTACCTGTTCCTACCTCATCCATGCCCCTCTTTAGTCCCCACCCTCCTGGCTGTGCTTAGTCACCTCTCTCCACCTACTACCGCCTACTCCCACCGTCTACCGACCCCCCTTTCCCTGCCCTGCCGTCTCTCAGTTCCACTGGCTCGGCTTGACTTTGACACTTTTGCCGCTATTGCCGTAACTCCTCCGCCTCCTCCGCCTCTATCCCCCTCTCACGGCATCCTCACTCTACATACCCGTCTATCAGTTCCACCAGCCCGGCTGTACTTTCCTACCTCCTACCGCTGTTGCCATTCCACTGTCGTCCCCTACCAATCTCTCCTCTTCGCCTGCCCGCCTCGGCTCCATAGGCCCGGCCGCAGGTTGGTACCTCACCCTGCTGTTGCCGTGATCTGACGGCACCTCCTTTCCACTTAATCTCTCCCTCCCATCTTTTGCCAGTTTCCCTTCCTTGTGTCTTTCTACTGATGCCTATCCTCTCTTATTTTCTACCTTCTACTATTCACATTTTTGAGTATGTTCCATGATCAAGTGCTAAAGTATATTTTTGTTTACTAATGTATGTTACATTGCCATATGTACTTCTCTCTGCATTTATTGTACTCGTTGTCTTAATAATCTGGCTGTACTCGTTGTTGTGTTGTAATTGTACCTCCCGGGTCGTGCCTGAAAACAGTCACTTGCTGGCTAGTGCACTTACCCGGTTAACAAAAACTAAATAAATAAATAAATAAAAACGGATCCAATCTGAAGGGGGACTGAAGGACATAACAGGGGCAATAACAGGCTCATTGAAATCCAAAGGCCAGGTGTCTGCCATATGTGGGCCCTGAGAGATTGGAAGTCGCTGCAGAGTCCAGAAGAGATGGGAGCTTGAGCTGGGGGAGAAACTAGCTGACTGGGAATGGGAATCCGCCTTTGCCCAGGCCTTTAGAACCACGTACTCTCCAAGGTGGAGAGAATTTGAGTGGAAAGTCAGGCTAAGATTCTTTATTACAGCAGTAATTAAAAATAAATGGGATAAGAATTGCCCAATGGAATGCTGGAGGGGATGCGGGGGAACAAGGCAGATTATTTTCATATTTTCTGGTCATGTCCTGGTTTGATAAACATAGAAACATAGAATTTGACGGCAGATAAGGACCACTTGGCCCACCCAGTCTGCCCATTTCCCTACCTACTGGATAAGCTGCAGATCCACGTTAACCAGCAGCCTACTTCTTCCTACCCCAACCCCCCAGAACTGCCTTATGACTATCCCATGCATGCTTGAATTCCACCACTGATTTTGACTCCACAACCTCCTCGGAAGGCTGCTCCACGCATCCACAACCCTCTCTGAGAAAAAACTTTTAAATTACCTCTGAGCTGCCCCCATCTTCAAATTGTGCCCTCTTGTTCTTGCACCTCTTTTTGAAAGATGCTACCCTCTTGGACTTTGTTGATTCCTTGAGGTACTTGAAAGTTTCTATCATGTCCCCCTCCTCCTTTCCTCGAGGCTATACATATTAAGCTCCTTAAGTCTCTCTTCATATGTCTTCGCGTGTAGACCCTGCACCATTTAGTTGCCCTCCTCTGGACAGCTTCCATCCTGTCTATGTCTTTCTGGGAGATTGGGCCTCCAGAACTGCACACAGTACTCCAGATGGGGTCTCACCAGCTGTCTGTACAGAGGAATAATAACTTCCTGTTTCTACTGGTGATGCCTCTCCCTATGCATCCCAGTATCCCCCAGCCCTCCTTGATGCCCTCTCACATTGCTTGCCCACCTTTAGGTCATCTGATGATGCTTACCCCAGGCCCTCTCCATTTTTGTTGTTGTTAGTATCTCACCCCCCATTGTGTACTCTTCCCCTGGGTTTTTGTTTCCCAGGTGCACTACCTTGCACTTCTTAGCACTGAATCTAAGCTGCCATACATTTGACCATTCCTCCAACCTTGCCAAGTCCCTTCTCATCCTTTCCACCCCACCCTGTGCATCAACTCTGTTGCAGATCTTAGTGTCATCTGCAAAGAGACATACTTTTCCTTCCAGTCCTTCTGCAATGTTGCTTATAAAGACATTGAAGAGGACCGGTCCTAATACTGAACCTCACGTGTACCCACTAGTAACCCTCCTTTCTTCTGAGTGGACTCCATTTACTATTACTGCTGTGTCCTATTCTCCAGCCAATTCTTTACCCAGGCTGTCATCTTGGGACCCACTCCCAGGCTGGCTAACTTGTATATTAATCTTTTGTGTGGGACTGTGTCAAATGCCTTGCTAAAGTCTAGGTAGGCCATGCCACAGCCCCTCCCTGATCTACTACTTTGGTCACCCAGTCAAGAAATCTATCAGATTCGTCTGGCATGACCTTCCCGCTGTGAATCCATGCTGCCTAGGGTCCTGTGCCCCTCTGGCCTCTAGATACTCAACAATTCTTTCCTTTAGAAGTGATTCCATCATTTCCCTATCACTGAGGTTAAACTAACAGGTCTATAGTTTCCTGCTTCTGCCTTGCTCCCACTTTTGTGAAGGGAATCACATCTGCCCTCCTCCAGTCCTCGGGTACCACCCCATCCTCCATGATTTGTTAAAAGGGTAGTCAGTGGTGTCACTAGTTCTACCCTTAGTTCTTTAATAATTCTGGGATGAATCCCATCAGGCCCCATTGCTTTGTCCACCTTCAGTTTTAAGAGTTCTTTCAGAACCCTTTCTTCTGTAAATGGGCGGTATCAACTTCCGTATCCAGCGTGTTACTACTGTTTGTTTATCCTCCCCTCTTCCTTTGTAAATACTGAGCAAAAATATTTGTTTAAGTATCTCTGCCTTTTCAGTCTCCCTCTGCCCACCCTCCTCCCTTTATTAAGCCTCCTATCCCTCCTTGGTCTTCCTTCGCTCCCTGATGTACCTATAAAAGGTTTTATCCCCCTTCTTAACTGAGTTGGCTATCTTTTCCTCGGTTTGGGCCTTTGCTGTTCTGACTGCCTTCCCAGCCTCCTTTTGCTTTAACTGATACAGTTCTCTGTCCTGCTCCTTCTGCGATTCCTTGTACTTCCTGAATGCTTTCTTTTTCTCTTGAACCTTCACTGCCACTTCCTTTGAGAACCATAGTGGTTTCTTACATCATCTTGTTTTATTTGCTTCACACAAAGGCTCGTTACCTCTGTGATGGCAGTTTTTATTATTCCCCATTGTTCTTCCAGCCCATTTGCTAGTGCATTCCTTAGGCACTCACCCATTTTAGCAATTCAGCCTCCTAAAGTCCAGTACTTTTGTCTTTGTATGGCTTGACTCTATTGCTGTGTTTATTGTGAACCATACTGTTCCGATGTTCGCTAGTTCCCAGATGGCTACCCTTCTACATCTGTAATCCTCTCTCCATCTCCATTTGAGAGAATCAAGTCTAATATTGCTCCCTCTCGAGTGGGCTCCAGTACTAGTTGTCAAGGCATGCCCCTGTAGGGCATCTAGAATAACTGCACTCTTAGTGGCAGCTGCAACTGCACTCCAGTTAACATCTGGCATATTCAGATCACCCATCAGCAATATCTCCCCTTTTTCTGCCATTCTAAGTATACTTTCTATCATTTCCCTGTCCATTTCCTCCCCCTGAGAAGGGGGTCTGTATACAACCCCTGTGCATATTGTGGTGCCATTGCCTGTCTCCAAATTTACCCACAGTGCTTCTTCTCCTCCCTGTTTACCCTTTTGTTCTGTTTTGATAACATTTTGGACAGAGGTGGCCAGTGGGATAGATCAGGTTTTTCACATTGGACTCAATCTTGGCCCAAGAACTTATTAACAGGAATAAGGCCAGCGGATGTTAGGGGAAAGGACGGGGTCTATCTGTGGAATATCTTATTGACAGCAGCCCACAAGGCTATAACAAGGAAATGGCTTTCCCCACACTCCCCGAACTATCAAGATTGGCTAACCATTATTGGAAGATCCAGGAGATGGAGGAAATCACTCACAAACTTAATCTGCAGATGCAGAGTTTTGCGAGTCGGTGGACCCCCTGGGTGATGGTAATGAGTGAAGGGGAGGAGCATTGGGGGAGAAGGAGAGGACGGAATGAAGGAGGGGCCCCATAGGTTGAGTCATAGTGGAAAATCAGAGGTGCTAATCGGATGGAGCATAATGTAATTTCTACCTAAAGTAATGGTTAGACTACTGAAAAGGGGATAAAGGAGTATTGTGGATTTTGTACTGAGAATACTTTTGGAAAATGTGTAATCAAATCTGTAGATCGGAAGAGATGTAATTGGTATATTCATGCCTAAATATGCAATAAAAATGAAGTTAAAAAAATAAAATGAGGTCACGCACACAAAAACTGGAAGTTGCACAAATATACAGGCAAAAAACAAACAAAAAATGCATAGAGAGAATTCACCATAAAAAAGTAAGGTCAATGAGTAATGAAATTAATTTAATGAACGCCTTTCATGCTTGTTTTCAAATCACTTCCCAGAGTCACAGAATTATCTTTATAGTTGTAAGACGTGCAGGCTACATTAAAACATTTTTTCATTAGCTAGCTTTAGTGGTGGAAGGGATCATATTTTGGTTCTGTGGGGCCGAGAACCCGATCCAGCAGCAGCCTTGATTTGTACAAATTGGGCATTTAGAACACTGAAAACAGAGTCCCACTGAAGTCAATGGGGCACGTCCTCATGCTCTCCTGACTAATGCACACAAAGCGTGAAAGCGGCGGGGGGGCCTCAGCTCCATAAACCAAATGATCACTACCACTTCATAAAGCCAGCTAATTACAAAATTATTTTACTACAGCCCGCAACTTCGACAGCCATACAAATAATCTAAGGTGCATAAGTGAGTACCAGAAAGGGTGCTCTTTAAGAGGTCATCCCTCAAACTGTATTTAAAAGTGTGGATAACAATACCCAATTTTATTCGATGATAAAGTATTCCACAAATACAGGCTATGAACAAAAATAAAGCTCTTCAAAACAGCAGGGAAAGTTATGGGGACCATTAGCAACAGCGGTATGATTTTTCTAAGTGCAAGGGACATAGGAATTCATACAGCCAGGGCCAATTTGTATTACCTTAAACAAGCAGCAGAGGATATGGACAGACAGCATCACTTTTTTGTGAAAGAAAATCTAAAGAAGAAAGTCCTGTGCATTTGTGCACATTTTCAAGGGACTTCCAAAATAAATCTAGCGGCTCAATGGTAGGGTCTAAACTTTGTCAAGATACAGAATGAGACAGCCACAGAATAAACAAGTTGTCATAAAACTATGGAACAATGAAGCTTCAAATAATGTTTTCTGCAATCTTGAGAATGGAAACTTCTAATACAAACCAAAGAAAGTCAAGTTTGGGTGTAACATTCTGCACCTACACATCCTATCAAGGTGGCCTTCAAAACGGAGAGTCGATCAGAAGGCCAAGATACTAAACATTAGCGAGAATACAAGTTTAAGGTTAGAATCCTGGCAAGAAAGCAAGGGAAATACAGAGTAATCAAATGGATTTTTAAAGGTAAATAATGAAACTTATTTTGGAGGCATTTATGTGCAGCCAGTCATCTGACTTCGCATTCTAACTGCCTTGAACTAATTTTACAGCAAGATGACAGGGAGGTGGTGCACTATTCAACACCCAGCCTCCCAGGCCCAACTTCAGTTATGCAAGCAACAGCTATGTTTTTAAAGACAAAGAACCTCTGTGCGCAAACACTGAGGCAAGGGTTACCCCAAAGGGCATTTGGCTGGGAAGCCAAGTTTCAAGAAAATACAAAATCACACATGCCCCCACAATGCAAAGCATCATGGGCTGCATATGCAAATCACCACAGAATGTTATGCTGGTCCAACTTTAAGCAGAATTGCATGGTGCCAAAAGGCCTCTCACACAGTTTGCAAAGGGTGCTAACAGAAGACACAGACAAGTGTTTCGTCCTACCTGGACTCATCAGTATGCCTCATCTGTTTGACACCCCAGTGGAATGGACCAGCTACCCTTAAGGCAGTGTGCCTTGGATATATTGTGGTGAACCCATTAAAATAAAAAACAATTTAAAAGACAAAGAACCTCTGTGCGCAAACACTGAGGCAAGGGTTACCCCAAAGGGCATTTGGCTGGGAAGCCAAGTTTCAAGAAAATACAAAATCACACATGCCCCCACAATGCAAATCACCACAGAATGTTATGCTGGTCCAACTTTAAGCAGAATTGCATGGTGCGGAAAGGCCTCTCACACAGTTTGCAAACAGTGCTAACAGAAGACATAGACACGTGTTTCGTCCTACCTGGACTCATCAGTATGCCTCGTCTGTTTGACACCCCAGTGGAATGGACCAGCTACCCTTAAGGCAGTGTGCCTTGGATATATTGTGGTGAACCCATTAAAATAAAAAACTATTTAAAAGACAAAGAACCTCTATGCGCAAACACTGAGGCAAGGGTTTACCCAAGGGCATTTGGCTGGGAAGCCAAGTTTCAGAAAATACAAAATCACACATGCCCCACAATGCAAAGCATCATGGGCTGCATATGCAAATCACCACAAGAATGTTATGCTGGTCAACTTTAAGCAGAACTGCATGGTGCGAAAGGCCTCTCACACAGTTGCAAAGGGTGCTAACAGAAGACAGACACGTGTTTCGTCCCTGACCTGGGGTGTCAAATAGACGAGGCATACTGATGAGTCCAGGTAGGACGAAACACGTGTCTATGTCTTCTGTTAGCACCCTTTGCAAACTGTGTGAGAGGCCTTTCCGCTAATTAAGGCTGCACTTAATTAGTTAACTGCATTTTTTTTGGGGAGGGGAGACAAACTGCAAAGCAAACCCGCTTATTTCATGCCTTGCTAAATGTAGGAATTGTATATGGTCCCACAGGGGTCTGTCTAGGAAAAGCAGTAGGACTAGCGAGGGGCACCAGAGCTGAACTTGCACAGAGAGACTGCCCTAGAGGAAGCACGCTAATTCCAAATTCATGATGACTGTTTGTCCTATAAACATATTTGTAGCTTGGGTAACCAAACTCAGTAAAAGGGCTCTAGAGGCCTCTCACTCTCTTGAAGAATGCATGAAAGACTGTGTCAAAGGGATCAGCACAAAAGAAATCGTAGAAAAATGCCCTGAAAAAGACAGTATTGTAGAGAATAGCCCGAGCACACTAGTGCCATGGGGGAAGGGGGGGCACAAAAATGGCAACACTCTAAAGACAGTACTCAAAGTGACTGTGCTTCTGCAGCACGCACTGCTGAAGGGGGCAGTGTCAATTCCCCCAGAGAAAGGTGGTAAAACTGATGACAGCAGGAAGATCAGTTTTCCAGACCACTGCACCAACAACAGTGCTATGAATACCTCATCAGACTACCCAATCAAGCAGTAAACAAAAACGAAATTTAGCAGTTCAGCCCTAGCTCATTCACAAATGGCTTTTTCATTAGGGATGCTACTGCTTTAAGGCATGCATCAGCAAAAAAAAAAGAACATTCAGTGCACCACTGCCCCCATGGTAAATCTTACAAACAGAATATTCTTACTCTTGAACTAGCCACTTATTTCATAAGCAGGGAGGTGCTGGCGTAAACCCAAATTGAGTGGTGGTCAATTATAGGGATCCGTGGAGGTTGGTGACCACTCAGAAAGGGTTGGCACCATGAATGCCTTTGTCAGACTGTCCCACCAAGCAGAGAAGTCCTGTGCAGAACCCAAATTGAGTGCTGGTCCTATAAAGGAATCTGTGGCCAGAGTTGATTCACCAAAGGGACCAGGCCTTGAGGTTAGCGATGCCCAGGCAGGGTCAATGCCCAAAAAGAAATGGCCATGGGAGGTAGCTGTGTTACTACCCCAGTGTGTGGTGAGGGAAGAGTCCTCTGAATCAATGATGAGCACTGGGCCATTTTGCAATTCCTCAGCCCGGGTAAAATGAGGAGATGGAGATGCCAAGAACAATGGCAAGTCTGCAGCTACCACAGATGCTACTTATTTCAGCAGGTCCACTTTTCTACAATGCCAAATCCAACAAACTGGCAAAAATGGGAATCCGAAGCAAACAGACTTCAGCTGGCATAAGTGGAGAACTAAGGACCCCACCGTAGGCATTATGCGAATGCCATTTCGGTATTAACGTTCAGCAGTCCATCTTTCTCGCTACCAATTTATGGGTAGACTGAGGGGAAAGAGCCCCATATAACAAAACCAACTAGCGGTAAATATCAATTGGTTTTGTTGGAAATGTGGGTCTCTGCCTCCCACACCCTGACTTTTTTTTTTTTATTGGGTAGTGAGTCAGTTTTCTCCGCTGTGATAGCTACTGAGGCACAGCGTGTTTACTAATTGACCCCACAGTACTATGGGACAGGTTGCATAGCAGTATGCTGAACACTAGTTGGGTCCTTGCTCCGCCACATACATCCCTTAGTCTGAGGGTCCCCAGAGAAAGCTTTGACAAGTGAGTACAGGCCTGCATGTTGCAGACGTCAGTGAGACACTGCAGGCAGTTCAGGCAATTCTGAACTCAAAAGCATTCACTCTGTGTAAACCTCGGCTCCCTCCAGACTCTGTGGGTCTGGTCCTTGGTGGAATGCAATCTCCATAAAGTGAACTGCTTCCAATTCCAGGAATAAGTATGTCTAGTAGAAGGCTTTCTGGCTGCAATCGGAACATCAGTCATAATAGGGGATACCGCGAAATGTGCTACAGCTATGTTCTCAGGAGTCATGCACGCAGATGGAGGTACTTCTCGTTTAGATGGACCAGGGATCCCATTTCCTGTGACAACAGACCCCGATTCACATCTGTTGCAGTGGAAACCACATCTGGTGATGCCATAGCAGAGCAATGCCAATAGGAGTGCACTCTCCATCCGCAGCTTGATCAGTACCCTCTGAATTAGAGGAAATGTGTATAGGAAATTCCCTTTCCAAGAAAAGGACAATGCATCTCACCAGAAAACTACAGGTCCCAGATCAAGCGAGCAGAAATTAGGCAGTTTTGCACTGTGTGAAGACACAAAAAGGTTCAGCTCTGGATAACCCCATCCTGTGAAGAGGGTGTCTACCACTAAGGTCAGCTGTTCCCACTACTGCATTTTTGACTGAGACCTGGTTAGTCTGTCTGCAAAGACATTCTGAAGCCCTGGGAGATGCACGGCTGACAGATGGAGGCCGTGAGACAGAAACAAATACCATATTCTCATTGCTCCCCTACACAGTGATTAAGAATTAACTCCCCCTTTGATTATATAATTTATAGCACTGGCACTGTCCGTCTGTATTAACAGAGAACTGGGGCACAGATGCTCCTGAAAGGTTCAGAGGCTGTACAGTACAGCTCTCATAGAAACATAGAATTTGATGGCAGATGAGGACCGCTTGGCCCAACTAGGCTGCCCCTTTCCCTACCTAGAGGATAAGCTGCAGATTCTATTTAACCAACAGCCTATTTCTTCCTGCCCCCCACGAAAATTGCCTTATGTCTGTCCCATGCATTCTTGAATTCTTCCACAGTTTTAGACCCCACAACCTCCTCAGGAAGGCTGTTCCATGCGTCCACCACCCTCTCTATAAAAAATACTTCCTCACATTGCCCCTGAGCCGTCCTCCCTCTATCTTCAAACTGTGTCCCCTTGTTCTTGCACATCTCTTTTTCTGAAAGATGCTACCCTCTTGGACTTTGCTGATTCCACTGAGGTACTTGAACGTTTCTATCATGTCCCCCTCTCCCTCCTTTCCTCAACGGTATACATATTAAGCTCCTTTAGTCTCTCCTCGTATGGCTTCTCTTGCAGACACTGCACCATTTTAGTTGCCCTCCTCTGAACTGTCTCCAGCCTATGTCCTTGCGGAGATGGGGTCTCCAGAACTGGACGCAGTACTCCAGATGGGGTCTCACCAACTGTCTCTACAGGGGGATAACAACTTCCTCTTTTCTGCTGGTGATGCCTCTCCCTATACATCCCAGTATTCCCCTAGCCCTCCCTACTGCCTTCTCACATTGCTTGCTAACCTTAAGGTCATCTGACAGGATTACCCTTAGGTCTCTTTCCACTTTTGTTGTTGTTACTACCTCCCTCCCCACTGTGTAATCTTCCCCTGGGTTTCTGCTTCCCAGTTGCATTATTTTGCACTTCTTTGCATTGATTCCAAGCTGCCATACTTCTGACCATTCCTCCAACCTTGCCAAGTCCCTTCTCATCCTTTCCACGCTTCCTTGTGTATCAACCCTGTTGCAGATCTTTGTGTCATCTGCAAAGAGAAATACTGTTCCTTCCAGTCCCTCTGCAATGTCACTTATAAAGACACTGAAAAGGACTGGACCCAGTACTGAACCCTGTGGTACCCCACTAGTAACCCCTCTTTCTTCAGAGTGAACTCCATTTACAATTACCTTCTGTGTCCTGTTGTCCAGCCAATGTTTTACCCAGGCTACCAACCTGGGACCCACTCCCAGGCTAGTTAATTTGACTATTAATTTTTGTGTGGGACTGTGTCAAATGCCTTGCTTGAAGTCTAGGTAGGCCATGTCCATAGCTCCTCCCTGGTCTACTACTTTGGTCACCCAGTCAAAGAAATCAATTAGATTCGTCTGACATGACCTTCCCGCTGTGAATCCATGCTGCCTAGGGTCCTGTGCCCCACTGGCCTCTAGGTACTCAACAATTCTTTCCTTCAGAAGTGTTTCCATCACTTTCCCTACCACAGAGGTCAGACTGACAGGTCTGTAGTTTCCTGCCTCTGTCTTGGTCCCACTTTTGTGAAGGGGAATCACATCTGCCCTCCTCCAGTCCTCGGGTACCACCCCATCCTCCCATGATTTGTTAAAAAGGGTAGTCGGTGGTGTCACTAGTTCTCTCCTTAATTCTTTTAGAATTCTGGGGTGAATTCCATCTGGCCCCATTGCTTTGTCTACCTTCAGTTTTAGGAATTCTTTCAGAACCCTTTCTTCTGTGAAAGGACTGGGATCGACCCCCCCTATCTAGAGTGCTTCTGTTAATTGGATTAGGCACCTCCTCTTTTCTGAATACTTGAACAGAAGTACTCATTCAGTATCCCTGCTTTTTCACTGGCCCTCTCTGCCCACCCACCGTCCATTCTATTCAGCCTCACTATTCCTCCCTTTGTTTTTCTACGCTCCCTGATATACATATAAAAGGTTTTATCCCCCTTCTTAACCAAGTTGGCTATCTTTTCCTCAGTTTGGGCCTTTACTATTCTGACTACCTTCCCTGCTTCCTTCTGCCTTAACTGGTACAGTTCTCTGTCCTGCTCCTTCTGTGTTTCCTTACACTTCCTAAATGCTATCTTTTTCTCCCTAACCTTCACCACCACCTCTTTTGAGAACCATAGTGGCTTTTTCTTCTGTTTTGATTTATTTGCTTCACACAAAGGTTTGTTGCCTCTGTGATGGCAGTTTTGATATTTCACCTTTGTTGCTCCACCCCTCCTTCTAGCCTGTTTGCTAGTGCTTTTCTAAGGCACTCTCCCATCTTGCCAAAGTCAGCCCTCCTGAAGTCCAGAACTCTCACTTTCGTATGGCTTGACTGTAGCCGAGTTTATCGTGAAAAACACTGTTTGGTGGTCACTTGTTCCCAAATGGCTACCCACTTCTAGATCTGAGATCTTCTCACTGTCCCCATTTGAGAGTACAAGGTCTAAGATAGCTCCCTCACGAGTAGGTTCCAAAACTAGCTGTCTGAGGCATGCCACCTGAAGGGCATCGAGAATGGCCCTGCTTTTGGATATGGCTGCAGCAAAGGTGCTCCAGTTAACATCTGGCATATTAAGGTCCCCATCAACAGTATTGCCCCTTTCTCTGCCATCCTAAGTATGCCTTCCATCATATCCTTGTCCATTCCCTCCCCCTGACATGGGGGTCTATATACAACCCCTGTGCGGATTGTGATGCCATTTCCAGTCTCTAAGGTGACCCACAGTGCCTCCTCTCCTCCCCGTTTACTCTTTTGTTCAGTTGCTTTTGTCCCTTCCTTTACATAGAGAAGTACTCCTCCCCCTCTTCTCCCCTCCCTGTCTCTCCTGTAGGCTGTGTACCCTGGTATGTTAACATCCCAGTCATGGTTCTCTGTGTACCACGTTTCTGTGACTGCTACGATATCCAGGCATCCCTCTTCTATCAAGTCCACCAGTTCAGGGAGCTTGCTGCCCAGACTGCGGGCATTGGTACTCATTACCCTCCATTTCTTGATGGCCTTACCCCTTTTTGCCCCACCCCTGTCCTTACTGTGTTTGTCACTTTCTCCATTTACCCCTGCGCTTCTCCCTATCGACATCTCTATATTGGTGTCTACCCCACTTAGTACCCTGATTTTTTTTTTGGGGGGGGGGTAGAATTTCCTGCTCCTCTCAGTGCCCCCGGCTAGTTTAAATGCTTGCCAGTGAAGCATTTAAACCTATCACCTAGGATCCTGGTTCCCCTCCTGGACAGATACAGACCATCACACCAGTACAGGCCTGCAACCCTCCAGGTGGACCCCCAGTCCCCAGTGAAGCCAAATCCCTGAGCTCTGCACCAGTTTTTAAACCGCTGATTGAATCCCATGATGTGGAGCATCCTAGCCTCACCTGTGCCGTAGACAGGCAGCACCTCAGAGAAGGTTACCGTGCAAGCTATTTGTCTAAGGCCCCTCGCCATCTCCACAAACGCTTCTTGCACTGCTCTGACCCCTTTCTTGGCCAGGTCATTTGTCCCTAGGTCTCCAGCACATTTACGTGCAACTTGGCCTCTCTCTCTTGGTCCATAAACCTGGCATCTAGTAAGGACCAAGATAAGCTCCCCAACCACAGCCTGAGGCATCTGTGGTGAGGATCTGTACAGGAGCTGGTAGAACTAACTGAATGCCCTTTAATAGGTTTTCGCGATTCATCCACCACAGTAGCTCTCTGTGAAGTGGGGATGTGATGAGAACCATTTGGTGTAGCTTGTTCATCAGCTGATCCCACTGGATCCCCCCCTTCCCCGATATCAACTGGGGAATTCTCATATGTAAGCAGGCCACTGGCACTGTCACTCTGGCTACAGCTATAAGCACCAGGAAATGTAACATTGTTTTCGCAGAGACACAGCAGCTCCCGTACATCAGCTGTGCTTGAGCATTCAGGTTTTCTGCTGTGTTCTGAGACAGGAAAGCACATCCCTTCTCTTAAGACTGCCCCTATATACTGCAGTCTCTGGCAAGAATTCAACACTGACTTTGGCACAATCACTGTGATCCCCAAGCCGTCGAACAACTGACATGTCTGAAACAGGGCATGCTGTAGAATTTGCCTAGAGCTGGTTTTCAGTAGCCAAGTCACCCAGATAGGGGAACACGGGCCTTCTCTGCAAACAACTGCTGCCACCACTGCAAAGCATTTGGTAAGCACCTGGGACACAGAGGACAAGTCAAGGGGCAATACTCTGAACTGGTAATGTTCCCCCTCTAGCACAAAGTGAAGGTATTTCCTGTGAGCTTTCCTGATCTTTAGATGAAGGTAAGCATTCTTCAAATCCAGAGAACAAAGCCAGTCCCCTTGTTACAGAAGAGGAATGAGCTTGTAGAGATACCATCTGAAACGTCTTGTATTCTAAGTTAAGGTCCCCGAGATCTAGCACAGGATGCAGATTCCCTGTCCATTTTGGGACTCAGAAGAATCTGGAATAGAACCCTTTGCTCCTTGTCATGCAGGAACTAGTTCTATAGCATGTTTCTGGAGTAATGACTGCACTTCTTCCTTCAGAAGGGACAGATGTCCCAAAGGGTAACAGGAATGAGGCGGAGGATGATCTGTAGGCGTGTCTGTTAGCTCCAGAGCATGTCCTCTTGCAATTACAGTAGCCCCTCGCTATAACGAACCCCGGTATAGCGAATATTGGCTAGTACGAATGCGAGCTTTGGATCCCATCTGCTGCTAGCTGGCCCTATAAAACCATGTAATCTGACAGCAATGTCAGATGGCCAAAATGAAGCGGTCAGGGTATTCTGTGTCTACCAAGCTGGTAATTCTTTATCAGCTTACTGCTGGAGAAAGCCTTGCTAAAATTTCATCAGAGACAGGTTACAGTAAATCAATGATTTGTACATGGAGGAAGCAGGAAGAATTATTACAGGAGTTTGTGTCGGAGTCTGATGAGGCAGACACTCTCAAGCAAAAAAAGCTATGACGTGTTGGTGAATCAGAAATTGATAAGGCCACCCAGCTGTGGTTTTCACAGCAGCGCTCCAGTGACATTCCAGTGTCTGGAAACAGAGTCCGTCCGGGAAAAGGCTACGCAGTTCGCCAGAGAGATTTTTAAGTTTAAATCGTTCACAGTATGGCTGTGGCGGTTTCCGAGACGGCACGACATCTGCTGGGTGGCAGAGACCAGTGAACAGTGGTCATGCAACGATGACACTGGCTGCTGCTTAGTTTTTGCCCAAGCTGAAAAAGATTGTCTGCAATGGAGGATATGCTCCGGAGCAGGTATTCAACGCAGCTGAGACGGGGTAGTTCAGGTGCTGCTTACCAGATGTTACCCTCGCCAGCAGGAAAGAACAGAATGCTAGAAAAGGTTTTAAGGTCCTGAAGGACCGTGTAACCTTTTTTTTTCTGCTGTAACGCTACAGGCACCAGTAAAAATCGAGCCTCTCTGCATTAGCAAATACAAAAAAAAAAAAAAAAACATGAGCTCTCTGCCAGTGGAATACAACCATAGCAAAAATGCATGGATGACATCTGTAATTTTCCATGCCTGTTTTTTCGAGACATTTGTTCCCTCTGTGCATGCTTTTCTATGAAAAAACAAATTGCAGCCAAAGGCACTTTTGCTACTTGATCAGTGCCCTGCGCACCCCATCTGAGTCTGAGTTAAAATCTAGAGATGGGAAAATAAAGGGATTGTTCCTACCAAAAAATACAACATCAGGAATACAGCCCCTTGACAGTGGTATAATTAGTTTTTAGTTTATTGTTCTAGGAATTATTGCCTTTGAGCCAATGGCTCTTTTACAAAGGTTCCACGTCATCAATGTACAAACAAACAAGAAATGTTACATAGAATGGTCAGCAAATTATAAAGGTTTCAATAAGCCAGTATAATACAGTACATCACAGGAAAAAAACAAAACATTGGAGGAATGGTCAAGGTGGGAAGGGTAGGAGGAAATATGGGGAGGGGAGCAGACTTAAGAGTAGTTAGAGGTACTCAGATGCCTTTGTCAAGAAAGGAGCAGAGGAGGAGGATGAAAAATAGTAAAAACAGCCATGAGGGAAGAATCATTAGTCAAGGCAGTCACAGGAGCTAAAGGCTGAGAGGTAAGAATAAAGTATAGATTTGAAAGCTCCTAGTGACATGGAGGATGTAATGAGCGAGCTCAGGGCACTGTACCAGCTGGGGGCACGACAGGCAAAAGATCTTTGGCCCTGTGTGGTCCAGCATCTGGGGACCTGGAGAGGCTGTTGTTCTGATCTTCTGGTGGGACAGATGCTGGTATTCGGGCAAAGTAGGTCTTGGATACACAGCCGAGTGCGGCCCAATATGGATTTTTTTGCCATCAAGCATGTGAGGTACCTTATGCGATCTGAGAGTTGCAACCATCCTGTTTCAGTGCAGAGCTCGCATGTATGAGTACGCCTTTGCGCTCCAGTGAGCAGCAGACAGGCCTCGTTTAGGGTGGTTGTGATGCGCCTTAGTGCGGTGATAGTGGCAGAGCCATAGATAATTAAGCCATAGTCTACGACTGAGATGACAGAGCTTTGGATAGCAATCCTCAGCGCAGCTTGGGTAAGGAATTGCCAGTTTTGGAACAGGATACCAATGCGCTGGTTCACCATTTTCGCTGCGTTATCCATGTGGGTCGCAAAGGTAAGACATGATCAAAGGTGATTCCAAGGTATTTAAGTGTTGACACTTGTTCAAGGGTAATTCCTGGGTATGTTTTGACAGTAAGTGGAATTTGTCTTTTTCTGTCTTGTGGACTGGAGAAAAGTATGCATTTTGTTTTTTTATGATTTAGGACCAGCTTGTGATCTAGGAACCACTTTTCAACACTGAAGAAAGCAAGTTGCAGGCTCTGGAGTAAGAGTTTTGGATCCTTATGAGAGGAGAGAATCACGGCACCGTCAGCATAAAGGATTATTTGTTCACGGCAGGATATGGGGAGAGAGTTTAGGAAAAAGCTGAAAAGGAGGGGGCCTAGGATTGACCCATGTGGAACACCTGAGAGGACCGGTTTTGTGTCTGACAGAACTTCTGAGATTTTTACTGATTGAGAGCGTTGGGCCAGGTAACTTTTAACCCAGGCACCTGGTCCTTCTGAGAGCCCAAGACTGTGTAGTTGTGTGATAAGTAAGCCATGGTGAACAGTATCAAACGCCTATGTTAGGTCAATGAAAACAGCTCCTGTTTGATATCCTTTGTCTAAGGCAGTGTGAATTTCTCCTGAGAATTCCAGTAGGGTGGTCGACGTACTATGTCCTTTCCTAAATACATGTTGCTGCAAGCAGAGTATGTTATACTTATGCAGGTAGTCTGAGAGTTGGTCAGCCACAATGCGTTTGAGGGCTTTGGAGAGGGGCTGAGGTATAGATATAGGCCGATAGTTTCCTGGTAGGGACTTGTCGCCACTTTTGAACACTGGTGTGACTATAGCAGACTTTCATTTGCTAGGAAACTGACTAAGGCAGAGGGAGAGATTGAAAATTTTGGTGAGTGGGTGCACCACCTCTTCCAGGGTAAGGGACAGAATTTTAAGATCAATAGTATCACTGCTTGCTCTGGATTTAGAGATCGCCTTTTTTATATATATTTGTAGACTTCACGTGCCTTAACTATTTTGAAGTGGAAAAGCGGTTGGTCAGGTGAGGCAGTAGGAGATGTTGGTTTTGGCGAGTCCGTGTCAGAGAAGAAGTCCGGCGGAAGGACCCCACTGAGGTCAGTGAACGTTTTATTTAAGGCCTTTGCCATGACCATTGCAACCTTTAAGAAGCACTATCGGAAGAGACTGCTGGGTGACCTAGTAGCAGCTGACACGGATAAGGTCACAGAATTTGTAAAGGCACTGACACTAAAAACAATTACATACCTGGCTGGGGAGGCATGGGAGTGTGTATCACAAGGAACAATTGCACACTGCTGGTCGTCAATTTTGGGTGCTGCATTTGATGCTAACATAAGCCCTGATGACAAACATGAAGAAGCGAGTGATGACACAGCAGAGATCGCTCAGATGGCTACCGAGTTACAGCTGCTGGATCAGACTAATGCTGAAGATGTGATCGATCACTGGTTAACTGGAGATGACATAGCAAATACCGTAGAGACAACGACAGATGCTGAGATTCTGTCTGTCATCTTAAATAAGCAGGAAGAAGACCGAGGAGAGAACTGCGAGGAGACATGCGAGGAAGATGAGGGTGACTGTGCGATTCCACCACCACCACCACCGACTCACATTGAGGCAATCCGTGGTCTAGAGACTGGGCTGGAGTGGCTTTCCAGTCAGGAAGTAGACCCCATAAAAATGATCCCGCTTAGACAGCTAGTATCCTTTGCTAAGGATGTGGCAGCAAACAAGTACTCAAGACAGATGAAGGTTACAGGTTTTTTTTGGTGTAAATACAGTTGATAAGTAGAAAGCAAAAAACACGAGGGGCTACTGTAATAGAGCACAAGCATATAACAAAAAAATACACAAAGCACACTAAGCACAAAGCACCCCCCCGCCTGTCAATGCCACTGAAAAGTCACGATTAAAAATTAACAGCACAACGCGATTAATACAGAAGGCATCCCTCGATTTAACGAACGATGTGCAATAACGAACGGCTACTGTAGCTACAGGATCCTCTCATCTTTTGTAAGCTGCCGCCATTGTTCCAGATGCAGGGAGACTCATCCCACCCCACAGCCACCCCTGAAGGCATACGTGGAAGTGGGGATGGGTTCAGGTATGAGTCAGGCAGAGCTGGAGGAGGCACTGCCACCTGCTCTGTGTACTTTTGAATGGGCACCGGGGAGACGGATGGACCTGCTCCCTTACCTCGACCTTCTGGCCATAAACCATGACCACCTCTGGCAGCAGGCTGATGAAGGATCCCCTCCCACAACCTCTAGCAGGGGTGGGAAACAGGGATTTTGCAGACCTCAAAGTCATCTTTGTGTCTGAGGGCCTCTTAGGGCTTCAATATCATATTCAAACAGTTCTGTCCCTCTAAAAGGGGCATTCAAAATTACCTGTTGCACATACGTGGCAAATCCCGCTACTATGAACCAAGAATGTCTTCTCATACAAATGCCAGACGCTGCAGCCCTGGCAGAGGCATCAGAGATATATGCTGAGCGAAGTAAATGTTTGCCGTCCTCAGCACCCAAAGTTAAAAGTTTTAAGCAACTCATTCTTGGTCAAGCTGTCAGGCAAAGCCTTAGCCGCACTCTTGGCAGCTTTCTACAAGCTATTCTGATATTTAATCATACGGGCCTGATAATCTGCAATCTTGAGGCCTAGTGAGGCAGAGGCATAAGTATGCTTGTCCATCACATCCAACTACCTAGATTCTTTATCTGGAGACAGAGTATTCATATGTCAAGTGGCCCTAGGTCTATCATGTACAGCCATGATGACTACAGAGTCAGTTTTTGGCTAGTTAGCATAATAAAGCTTAGCACATGGTGCAGAGTACTGCTTGTCTATACTGCCGCTATAAGCCACGTCCTCCCTGACCTTTGGAATAATATCCAGATATCAGTAAGGCTCATTACCCCTGTTACGTTCTCCCTCTTCAAAGCCCTGTTCCTGAGGACTTTCTCAGAGGCCTGTAATTGCTTCAAATAAGGGTCATAGCACTGTTTTATGCCTTAGTTCTCTGTTATGACATTCATCTCCCTATGAGCTCCATTCCTTAGATTAATATTTTAAGAGATACTCACTTCTCCCACTTACACCATCTTCTGATGGTCCTCCTCCCCTTAGCCCCCTTCCTTTCTCTGCCATTCTTACACCCATATGCACTCTCCTTCCTTAATCTCTCTTGCACTCGGCTCTGCTCCTCTTACTTTCATCTTTCTTTCTGATCAGTGACACGGACTGAACCTTGCTAACTGGAGTGCTTTTTGCTAACACTATTTATACAGTCCAAATGTACGTATGCACCATATCCTTGAAGTTGCTTCCAACGAAATGTATCACACTGTTGACCTACTGATGGCACACCTTCTCATCCTTGCCCTCTGGCAAACTGTACATATGAATCAAATTTTGTCTGCGGATGTACTATAGACTACATCTTCCTGGCCTGCACTTACTTACAACAGTGGATATTTTTAAAAGGGCTCTAAAGTCCTTTTTATGGAATAAGGCCTTTCCACCCATATTGTAATTGGTTTTATTTGTTGAAACTGCTGTTCTGTTTTATTATATTTGTTGCCTGGTTTTATGAACTGTACAGCGCCTTGAAAATTTGGAAGGCGCTTAATTAAATTTTACTATTATTATTACTTGCACCTACACTTAAGTAATTGCTATTGTATATGTGATGTATGCCTGTCTTCTCATATGTTCTAATGATTGTCTCAGTTGTTGACCTACTGTCTGTACATATATTATCCTTGCCTTATATACGTTATTACATGCTCGATTTATGTTATACATTATTACACGATTGATTCATGGCCTTGTGGCTACTGTACTGCTCCCAGGTCCATCTTGCAAATGAGCTTCGTCTCAATGGTGTTCCGCCTGGCAAAATAAAGACACTGATTGATTTCTAGACACTACAGACAGTGACTTAAGTCTGCACCATGCAGCGAAGGTAGCATCCTCTATGCAGGATATAAAGGTAGAATTATGAGGGACAGATTTGGAACTACCGGAATTCCATCAGGTTGTTCTCTGTGGAATCCTTCTCTTCTTCAACAGCAAAGCCCATAGCAGCTTGCAGCTACTGCATCATGGCTTGAAAAGTGAGATCCTCAGGGGGAAGATTTCAGGGGTATGCACCACTGAGTCCTCACTGCAGCATGAGGTGTTAGAACTGCAGTGGGGCACCACATATTGTTCTTCATATTACTCCTCCAAAACCATGAAGTCAGAATTGTTTTCCATCTCACTGACATCTCAGTTGATGAGGGCTCCAGAAAGTGCTGGCAACACTGGTGGAGGCTGACAGGCAGGAATCTGCGATGTGCTGGTAGCTGGCGTTGACAGGGGTCAAGTACCCCATGTCCTGTCAATGGTAAAGTCTGTATAGGTTAATCAGGCAGTATGCATCACATCATTTCTGAAAATGACGCAAGCACAGCATGAGAGCTGACAACATCTCAGACAGGGGCTGTGGCTAGCTGATGTTTCCTACAGCAGGTCCAACAAGGATGAAAGACAGTAGGAAAAGAACTGAGGCGAGATAGTGCCACCCACATTTATAGAGATGCTGATGCATGATGCTGTTGTGGGCGGTCCCCAGCTAGCAAAAGCTTCCATGTGGTCCTAGCACTGATGCTGCAATAGCTCCAAAGGTGTGGCCTAAGGGAAGCGATATCCTTTAAGATCTGTTGTTCAGCTGGTAGTGGGGGGCATCCAGAGTTGGATATTTTTGCATTCCCACACAACAAAAAAAAAGTCCACATTTTTGCTTGGTCGCATGAAGGTCTGGAGTTTTCTGGCAAAAGGCATGTGTTTATTTGCCCACTACCCCCGATTCCCCCTCATCAGGCAAGTCCTCGTTAAGCTCAGGGATAAGATGGTCACCATGATTCCGGCTGCCAAGCAGGGGGATACAGATATCATTGCCGATGGTACGTAAATCCTAGCATGACCCATGCAAAGGTGCCAGTCAGCCACATCAGCAATCACATAAAGCAAATCAATCCGACCCTAGAAAATCAAAACACGACAACGGCCATGTTGGAAGTATTGCAAAAGTCCCGGAGGAGGGCCGAGGAACGAGTCTTATATAGCATGGCAGCAATACATGCCGCCACGCATACGCACAATGTGCAAAAAACAAAGCCAGTGTTCCATACTTCAAACTGGGCTGTGGACAACTTCAGAAGGTTGTTACAACAAAAACGGAGCCGGGACACAGTGAATTGACGACATGGGGCACACTGTTAAAGATTTCCCAGCCCCAGGAAAAGCATCGGGGCCAGGAATGGCAAACACTACTGTGCATGCACTGGAAACGGGAGCCCTAACATTAAAGGACCACAGCCCTAGCAACCCAGAACTATTTTTTCCTGATGCAGCAATAAATTCAATAAAAATAACTTAAAATGCAAGAAAAAAACTATTTTCTTGTCAGAAAGAAACAAGGTGGTCATTGTATAACTGCAATAAACCACTCCAGGGTTTGGATTATGCTGGGATTTACCCACTTCTAGTGTGGTTTGGTCACTCTGCCTGTGGCCTTATGACCGAACCACACCAGGCATGGGTAAATCCCAGCATAACCCACACCCTGTCATGGTTTATTGCTTAATCGAGGTGCTAAAAAAAAGGCATTCTGCTGTCACTATGCACTAGGGCATGAATTAACCCCATGACAACCAGGCAAGGCAATTTTATTTATATGGCACCCAATCCCAGAGGCTCTGGGCACTGTACACTGTATAACAAAGTACATACAAATACATCTCAGAAGCAACAGGAAGTTAAAATTAGCATTCAATAATAAAAATTTACTGTAGTAATTAACTATAGTGTAGACAGGGTTGGAAATAAGTTATTCAGTAAATGCCTGGCTGAAAAGGTGGGCCTTAAGCCTCTGTTTAAAAACACCAATCAAGGGAGCCTCCTGGACTGCAAGTGGAAGCGCATTCCACAGGGTCGGCCCAGAGACACTGAAAGCTCGATCACCAGAAGTCTTGAGCCGAACCCTGGGAACATCCAGAAGGCCCTTCGAGGAGGACTGGAGGGAGCGAACAGAGGTCGCAGGTGTCAAGAGCTCCGACAGGCAGCCAAGACCCAGTCTGTATAGGGCCTTACAGGTGAGCAACCCCACCTTGAAAAGGACCCTCCACCTGACAAGCAGCCAGTGCAGAGGACGCAGGACTGGAGTCACATAACATGACCTGGGTAGGCCTATCAGTAACTGGGCCGCCATGTTCTGCACCAGCTGCAGCCTGCAGAGGGTCCCTCCCGTGACCCTGAAGTAAAGAGTATTGCAGTAGTCAAGTCTGGAGGTGACAAAGGCACGTACTAGGGTTGGCAGATCCTCGGACGGAATGAGGGGCTTGATCCTGGTTATGTTCCGTAAGTGGTAAAAATCACTCTGAACAGATTATACCTGATCTTCAAAAGTCAGCCTGTTGTCCAGAATCACACCCAGATTACGCACCCTCAAGGAAGCAACCAATGGAGCAGACCTCAGGAAAAGTCCTTTGTCTGCTCCAGGCATCAAGCCATCACACCCACGACCTGGCTCAGCCACCAGCACCTCTGTCTTATCCGGGTTAAGTCTCAGCCAGCAGGAAGCCATCCAGTCATCGATTTTAGCCAGACAGATATTAAGCATGTCAAGAGCACCAGATGTTCCGGAAGCAATAATAAATACAGCTAGGTATCATCTGCATAGTAGTGAAACTCCATGCAGTATTGCTGAATGATCTCACCCAGAGGCAGCATATACACCGCGTACCGCATCGGCGACAAGACTGAGCCCTGCAGAACTCCACATGACAGAGGCATTGGAGAGGAGGGAGAAATTCCCCATTACTACCCGCTGCACCCTATCCAAGAAATAGAACTCAAACCTCCACTGGCCTCCACTCCTCCCAGACAGGCAGAGAGCCTCTGCTCCCGACAGTCCAACCATTGTGAGGCATAGCCACCCCCCCCCGACGGAATCCACGACTGGATGGATGACACCCTGTCAGAGAAGAACAGAGCAAACTATTCACATAAGGTGGATGAAAAGGTCCTCTTCGGCTGTAGACAGGCTGGATGAAAATGCCTGTCCACAGTCCGGAAAAGCTGAGCAGGTCTGTTCCTCCCTGCCACAATCTCCCTGGACAGGAACTCCGCTTTCTTATGGGAGATTGCCTCTTGGTACTCACCGCAGTGGGCATGCAGGACCAGTCTGTCGTCCTCAAGCCGGGACTTCCGCCAACAACACTCCAACTTCCGATCCTTGATCTTCGTCACTTTGAGATATGCATCAAACCAAGGGGATCTCAAGTGAGAGGCTCTGGGTCGTATACGAACTGGAGTGATGGCATCCAGTGCTTCGGACACCATCCTATTATAGGTGGCCACCATACAAGCTGCCAACTCTAGATAGGTCGGCCAACGCCAAAAGTCCTTCTGGGTCTAACCCTTTAAAGTGCGCTAGATGACCATCTTCACAGGGGAAGGACTATCAAGTGGGGCCCCAAATGAGAATGCCAAAGTGCAGTGACAGGATCAAGAGACCCGATCGATCTTAAGGTTATGAACCCCAAGACCCAGTTGGAACACCAGGACGAGTGTGTGGCCATGCCCGTGGGTCGCAGAAGCAACTGCTTGTGTCAGGCCCAGTGAAGACATTAACTGGAGGAGGTCATAACCGAACCATGAGGATTCGTCGTCAACCCAAGCAATGAAGTCCCCCAGGATTAAACACCTGGGGGACTCCTAACACCTGGTCAACGACTAAGTCCGTTATCTCCTGCAGGAATTCTCCTCCTGCCCCAGGAGGGCGATAAATAAGGAGAATCCTGCAATCTGCACCTGGACCTCAGCGCACAGCAACGCACTCAAAAGATCTGGTATTACCAACTGATTGCACTGTGAAGCCCAGGCTGGCTGTAAAAACGATGGCCACTCCCCTCACCCCTGCGATCCTTCCTCAGGCAGTGTACTACAGAGTACCTGGTGGGAACGGCGACCTCTAGAACTGGACCACCATCGTCATCCAGCCCGTTCTCCGTAATGCAAGCCAGGTCGACAGAGGAAATCAAGTCCGCAAAAATAGTGTTTTTGTTCCTTATTGATCTAGCATTGCAAAGCACTGCCCAAAAAGGATTAAAGGAGGCAGCTGGCCCTATAGCTACCTGCCCACTCGGTCCAGTGAGACCCCAGGGTACAGGGATCAAACACGTTTGGCATCTCCCTCGGCCCTGTTTAAACTCAGGACATCTCCTGGACCTTACAACGTCAATGTCCCTCACCGCCCCCTCCTCCGCTGCCCTCTGCCAGCATCAACTCACCCGCCTCCTTGTTATCCCGACCTCCCTATAGTGTCAAACTGCGGTGGAAGGGACAGGGAGGTCGATAAAGAGGCAGAGGTCGAGCAGCAGAGAGGCAGTATTGGCGATTCTTACGAGGCCTGTGCCCTGACACATTACAGCCAGGGCAAACCAACCCAAACCCACAAACTCTTTTAAAAAAAAAAACAAAAAAAAAAACAGCCTTAGAAATATAAAAACAAGCTAAGAACGTACACGACACACTCACTTAGATCACACAAATAAAGCTAACTACACACACATACTCCACACACACATCCACACCCCCCAATGTTAAAACAAATCCCCTTCCAATACCCCCCCACCCTTTAAAATAATAAAACAAATCAGTCTTTCAGGATAGATTTGGAAAAAGTGCTACAAAAAAGTCAAGGTAATCAGAGCTCCTTCCAAGAAGTAGTGCCTCAGCAATTCACTGCAAGTTCATACGAATATATTCAGCAGAAGTCCAAAAATAATGTTACCATCCAGTAAATTGTTCACAGTGAGCGCTCACCAAACTGTGAGGAAATATCACAGGAACTATGCTCATCACCACAAACTCCCAGTGAAGAAAGATAAAGTACCCTGTTGTGTATTATTCCTTACATTACAGTAAATCTTTATGAGAATCTCCTTCATAGAACCATACAACTTCACACCCTCCGTCCCCCAGTGAAGAAGACTGCCGTCTCTTAGAGGTCACTGCGCCATCTGCCTTTCAGTTGTACAAATGTTTTAAATGTAGAAATGGTCCGGGCTAGATTCCTGTCAGTTGGTAACATTTCAACTCCATTTACCAATGATGGGGCAGTCCTCATTAGGTAGGCAATGCTAAATCAGCAGAACTAACATGGCAGGCCCCAACCGAAGTCTCTTGCAAGGTCCTGATGACAACGGTTTACAGTCCGATGAGTGTGACTCTATGGAAGAGATTCTCTTTAATATCTACTGTTACTGGTGAGTAACAAACTTTTTCCCACCGTGCCACCCAGTAAAGAAATATTTTCATTTGGGCTCCAATCCTGTGATGTCGTTTATTTATTTTAAGGACAAACGCAACTCTAAATCTCCTGTCGAATATTGTGAGTGAGGGGAGAAAATGACAGTACCTGATGAGGGGAGGAGGGTGAGAAGGATGTGCTAAGGGGCCTCAATCGGGAAGGGAAACTGGGATGCCAGTTACGGTAAGTAAAGGAGACAAAACAGGTAACGTGGCAGTATGTGGCACAAGTCCCAACAAAGAAACAGAACTAGGCAGAGAAAGTCCAGAGTGAACTAATAATTCACGAACAAGAAGGCCATGATATAGTACTCAAAAACAGTCCTCAAAGGCACCATGCCGAGTGTAATCTAGGAAGCTGGCACCACACCTCGAACCAAGTGGCAGAAACTGAACAGTTACTGTGGGAAAACTACACTGCAATTTAAGCTTTCTTTAGTCCAACTTGAAGAAATTCCTTCTTAAGGAGGCATTTCATTATCAGGACATAAACTGAGACTTCAGTAGTATTCTGCAAAGTATTCGGACTGACTTTGGATAGTATTTGTATTGAGATTTGCATTGTATTGGATGGATAACACCCTGAGTGACTTGTCAAAAGGGTGTCTTATAAATTAAAGAATGCAACTGCCTCCAATGCACTAATACAGTACCCAGCCAATCAGGGAAATGGGCAGCAAGAACACATCCAGCTGCAGTACAGTGAGGAAACAGCCTACAGATTCATAGAAATTGGCAGCCTTGGAAAGGAACGACTGGAACACAATCATGGAAAACAAGAAATTCCTTCATACTTACCAAAATTTACTTTTCTGTTAGCTTCAACATTGTCAATTGGGAGTTAATACATATGTATTACTCCCCATAGACTACGTGGGGCAATACAGAATGAATGCAGACGCTACCTGGGAGAGAAGGACTACAAGACACTGTTCTCTATGAAATATGTGGTACTACAGAGCAATATGGAAGACACTGAGTTTATCAGGTAGGCCATAAAATGGCAATGAGAGGTTTCTACAGCAGTCTAGGAAGGTCAAGCCATGTCCAGCAGCATGAAAGGAGGCTTTGGCAAAGTTCTCAGAAAAGCTGAAATAGACCAAAGTTGAAAATCAAGCAATTGATGGAAGTCCTGAAATTGATCAGAAAAGTCATTACCAATGAGGCGAGAGTCAATCCTTTGACCTTATAAAGGAGGAAGGAAAGAAGAAAAATCACTAGGAACGTCAAGTAGCTGCTAATGGAACAAGTATGAACAGGTCAACTTTGGTAATCCTTGCTAGGAAGTAGTGGAAGTGGGAAAAGTGTGTGTGTGTATGTTTTAACAGAAGGGGCCATTCAAGGGCTGGCCAAGTGGTGTGCTGGCAGTATGTTGTGCTGTCACCCATGAAATCCAAGTCTGCATGCAATCTCATTAGTCCTACACAAAGGTTGGCTGGTGGCCTGATGAAAGATAAGAGGACAATGGGCTGCGTGGCACTCATGTACCTTTTGCTGGCCTGCCAAGTAGTGGCATTAGAACTGTCTGTAAAGACAGACACTCACTCACTCACCCTGCCTTCTGGCTAGAGGACCAAGGCAGTCATGCAACCCCATTACCAGGGCAGGTGACCAAGGACTAGGAAGAAATAAATATGGGCAGCCCAGTAGCAAGACGGCAGCACTACTGCCTGCTATTCCCGCAACTCAGGTTCAGGAGCATACTCAGGTTGGGGAGGGTGGAAGAGAATTGACTGTTTCAGGGACTCCTCTCCCAGGGCGTGGGAAGGGGGCTATCGCACCTCCTGCAGTGTGCCTGACGCATAGTGAAGCCTGCATGTCAAGGGAGACGAGATGTCCAGAAGAGTTGGATATTAATGGATGCTCCGTGTCCTTGCACGTCAATGTCTCGGGGTAGAAATGAAAAAAAAAACTATTCACTGCAGAATATTGATGCTCCTCCCCGGCAGGTCTGGCCCCACAGACTGCAGCGAGTCTTGAAGGGGCCAAGGGAAGCCCTGCTGACCCGCCACTCAGAGGTAAGTCGTGGGGGAACAGGGCACTCCTAAGAATGGTGGGTGACTGGACTGGGGAAGGGAGTTGACCAGATAGTCAGCAGGCAAGGGCGAACAGAAGGATAAACAACAAGCTAAATAAAAGGGGTGGGGGAAGGGAACTATTCACCTTCTAGATGCCACATCTTAAGTAAAGGTTCTCCTCCTGCTAAGAAAATGTAACATTCTAGATCAGCTCCTTTCCTAAATGTATGATGTCGGTAGTAAGTGTATAGACAGCTGTCACTGGGAGCAGCAGACCCAAGCATGAAATCATCCCATGCAGATTCTGAATTTTAAAAAGAGAACTGTTTTGTAAGTAATTGCAGCAACACAAACCTTGTAACCCAACATTCTGGATACAACGAATGAAATGCACCTGAATAAGAAGCAAACCCTACTCCAGGGATAGCGTGAGAGGAGGAGCTGAACCATGTTTACGGCTGCAAAGCTATGCGACTTATTACTATTAAGCAGTAGAGAGAGGGGACTCTAGAAGCATGTGGCCAAACATCTGTACTGCGTACCTCCACAGTGGAGTTCAAGTACATGCGATCCTCTGCATTCACCACAGTGCTGTCCGCCCCAACACACTATTTTCATGCTCCGCACACACTTTCGGTTAACTTCTGGTTTGGGAGCTAAAAGGCACCCCACCTTGTAATACTTCTCAGGTGTCTAGTGGCCCTCACCACAACCGCCCTCCAATCGTCGGCCTCATATTTATAAAATGATTCTTTGGCATCTAGTGGCACCCCTCACCCTCAGATTGTCACTCCCGTACTTCGATAATGCTCCCTGGTGTCTAATGACACCACCCACTGTCTCGTATTTCTGGTACATTTCCCTGGTGTCTAGTGGCACCCCCCACCCTCTGATCACTGTTCGCGTTTTTTCTGTAATGTTTCCATGATGTCTACTTGCACCTCCGATTGCCATCCCTGTATTTCCATAATGTTTCTGGTGTCTGGTGCCCCCCAAGTAGTTCCAAAATATTCCTGATGTCTAGTGGCCCACCCAACCCTCCAGTCACCATCATCGTAGTTCCAAAATGTTCCTTGGTGTCTAGTGTCCCTCCCCGCCCTCTGATTGCTGTCCCAATATCACTTTTTCAAATGTGACTTGTAAGAAAGAAAACCAACCCTCTATGTTTTTTATTTAAACCTTTAAAAGGGAAAACGGTCCCTCGCTGATCTCACCCCAGCCACCCCGACCTCCCACTCAGCATTCACCTCCCCCCCACCCACCCACCAAACCCTCACTCATCTGAACAGGTCCCAGGGTGAAGATCCACCCTCAATCAAAGACAAGTCTTGCTGCTGGAACCGCCGAATGCAATATGATTAACTAAGGTAAGTGTGGTTCAATTTATTTCAATGGAGATTTATTCTGAGGCATAACTTTGTCATATCTGCTTATTTTCACGCCAAATTTTCAAAATGGTCTTTATGGGACCCCACCTTATGAACACTGGTGTTGCAATTATGCAAATCAAGCCCAAAAGGCGATTTCACAGTCACTTGGCGAAATCACCTTTCAAGGTGGGATCTGAACATTTTCACCACCATTGCTCATGAGGTGGGGTCATACAAAGGCTATCTTGAAAATCTGGGATCAAAATATGTAAAAATGACAAAGTTACACATGCATGTTTTCTATGCTCGCTCATAACTTCAATAATTTTAAATGTTTTTACCCAAAATTTTCAACACAGCCATTTCTTCCTACCACCCCATGAACATGACAGCTGACATTTTTCAAATCCTGGCCAAAATGTGTTTTTGCACCAGTGACACAGAATGACGTTTTGGTGGTGCACAATCACATTTTGGCAGGGATTTGAATACTTTCATCTACGTGGTTCATGAAGTGGGGTAATAAGAAGGCTATGCTGCAAATCAAATCATCTTTATTTTTATAGCGCCTTTCGAAACCAAGGCACTGCACATAAAATCAAGTGTAAATATAAGATAAAAAACAAGAACAATAAATAACAGAATTAATTATTATTGGGGAAAGCTATATTAAATAAATATGTTTTTAACTCAGTTTTAAACCTATCAACAGTCAGGCATTCTCTTAACTGATGAGGTAGAAAATTCCACAGGGTTGGAGCCGAAATAGAAAAAGCACGGGCACCAGATGTTTTTAACCACACCCTGGGAATCTCTAGCAATCCCTTGTCGGCGGATCGGAGAGGACGGAGGGGGCAGCAGGGTACTAGGAGGTCTTGCAGATAACCAGGTCCCTGTTCATGTATGGCTTTGAAGGTCAGTAAGCCAAACTTAAAGGTGATCCACCACTGAACAGGCAGCCATTGCAGCTCGCGGCAGGCACACAGGCGTAATATGACTGGACTTAGATGTCCCAGTCAAAAGCCTGGCCGCCGTGTTCTGCACCAGCTGCAAGTGGCGGATATCAGCCCCTGAAAGCCATACGTAGAGGGCATTGCAGTAATCAAGGCGGGTAGTGACAAAGGCATGGACCAATGTTGGAAGATCATCTAGAGGAATCTATAATTTTGCAGCTTTACTGGCTCTGACCAGATCTGGTTCAAAATATGCTAAAAGTAAATACAAACATCAGTTTAAAAAAGGGCATCTGGGACTCTGAAAAGCAGAAACCTCACTGGTAATCAGTACTCCTGACATAATGTAAATTATTAAGGTCTTGCAAATCAGCAAATAGTAAAAATTGGGTAAATATCCAGTTCATTTTGGTCAGACACCTGGCTGTTTTAAAGCAGCAGTATTTGATAGTAACCATATAATTTTTTTCAGCAATAAGGTTTGTCTGGCAAAAATATGAAGATATTTTTCTTCTTTTTTTTTTTTAATTCTTGATTCAAGACATGGGATACTGAAGTTTTTAAAAGTACCCACTCCCATGTCATGCTCACCATGAAAAAAATGAATATCTTGGTACACTGTTGTGCTGTTTACCAACAGAAACAGGTGGTAACACCATGCTAATACATTCACAGTATGAATCCAGCGTGTACATTTAACAGGTAACCTCAGTGAAAGAGATTTTTTTTAAAATGACAAGTGGTGGCCATCTTTAATGGCGCATGTCATTACTTACAAAATCAGCTGTAGAAGCTGTTTAACAGTATCCAGAGGGCTAAATATACTAAGCATAAACCTTAGGCTGTCAGAAATACATTTTTGCTACAAAAAAAAAAAAAAACACTATATGATATATAATTTTTTTGGCCGACTTAACAAATATTATTGCTTTAAGCCTCGTAAACTAATAGGGGAAAACTTCTCAAAGTTGCAGCTGATTGGCCACAGAGTTAAACTTTTGCTGCACAGGTCTGAGGGAATGACTGTGGAAACTACTATCCAAATCACCACCAGACAGCGACTATCTGCCATTATCTCCTTGGCCTTGGTTCCTGTGATGAGAGTTTGTCGAACACAAGCACCCTAACACATTAATGAAACTCGGCATGACTTTGTTGAGACCCTGTGCTTTTGCAGCTCCTCAGTCCTTCAAGCACAGCCCTGTATATAGCCTCAGTATTGTTACAGCAATAGCATTTGGTGGAACAGAGAGCAACAATAATAAAGGAGACAGAGAAAGAAAATATAAAATATAGACAGAAAAAAAAAAAGGACTGCAGGAAAGAAACAGAACACAGACATAGAATCTGTCGGCAGAAGAAGACCGCTTGGCCCACTCAGTGTTCTTGCCTATCCTACATCTGCAGACCCTATATGGTCTTCAGTGACCCTCTGCCACCCTCCTTGCCTCTGTTCTAATATACCTCTGTTTATCCCATCTATGCTTGAAGCCCCCAATTCTAGCTTTCACCACTTCTGCTGGCAGTCTGTTCTAGGTATCTACCACCCTTCACTGTAGGCCTATTTCTCACATCTCACATGCCCCCCATTTCCTCACATCTCTCATGCCCCCTCCCCGGTGCTCATCTTCATTTGAAAAACGAGTCCTCACCTGCACTCTGTTCACCCCCATGAGGTGCCTGTAGGTCTCGACCATGTCACCTCTCTCTCTCTCTCCCCTTCAGGGTGTGCATGTTGAGATTCCTCAATCTCAAATCATAGTACTTCCCCCGCAAACCCTGCACCATTTTAGCTGCCCTCCTCTGGACCACCTTTACCCTGTCTATGTCACTTCTGAGGTACGGTCTCTAAAACTGGACACAGTACTCTAGGTGGGGTTATACCAGCCAGCGATACAGCAGCAGCACTACCACCCTCCTCCTGCCGAAGATGCTCCTCCCTATACACCCCACCATCCAAGTAGCCCTGCCATGGCCTTGTCATACTGCTCTTCCACCTCAAGGAGCTTTGATATAATAACCCCATGTTCCCTTTCCTGTCTAGTGACTATCAGTACTCCCCATCCTATACTCAAGCACCCAGGTTCCTATGCCATAGGTGCAGGAATTTTAACTTTTTAGCATTCAACCCCTCAATCTTCCCCAAGATCCTTACGCATTTTCGCCAGCCCCTCCCGAGTGTCCACCCTATTGCACATTTTCAATCCACCTGCCCTGATTTGTAACTAGCTTGCAAATGCTAGAAGATGGTTTAATATTTTCTCTATGTCTGGTGGAATTTCTGTGAAAAGGTAGATGCAAATGGAACTTGCAGCTATTTTTTTTTTTTTTTTTTATACACACAAATTGCAGCAAATCTGAAATTTAGGTGCAATTTTGGTTGCAACATCAGATGCAGGCACAAGCAGAGTATGTAGCTGTGACAGGGAGATCCTACCCACTCTTGAAGACCAACCTTTTCTGAAATCTGTTGCAACAGTTCTTCTGTTTCTTAGCCAAATCTATCCTTTACAATTTCTAATCCATAAGGTTGGCCACCTCTGGGCACCCCTTCCCCTTTCTTGACTATACTATAGCCTCCTCTTTAATATTCCTTTTTCCTCATGTCCTTGTACAGGGAGGTTATTGTGGTGACATCCAAGCTGATGTAAAACGACAGGCTGTGTTCTTCGTTGCTGGATTTAATATGCACTAGCACTATGTCATAAAATACCTTGATGTATATGCTGCCTTATGTGTATGAAACCTGAAAATGTTGAAAATACCACAGCACTAGGTGCTTTTGATTAAGGTAAAAAGTTACTAGGGGACTGTATTATAAAAATTATATTACCAGGGTAGAGATATCAGAACCCCTTCCCCACTGTGTTATTTAAATGCATGTAAATTACAGATTGTTTGAGAGGCCCTTTGGCACCATGCATTCCTACTTTAAGCTGAACCAGCCTAAAATTTCATGGTGATTTGCATATATATCCCGTGATACTTTGCATTATGAACGTATGTGTGATTTTGTATTTCTTTGAAATTTGGCTTTATTGCCAATGCCCTTTGGGGTAGCCCTTGCTTTAGTGCTTTTGCGCTGAGGTTGTGTTTTGCTTATTTTTAGGTTTTTCATTTTTGAGCTCCCCATCACCCAAACACACAAGACCAACATAGGGAATGAATTTCCACTGAACAGATAGATCAGTAGGTGGTGACGAAGGACATGCACAGTCTGTTGCTGCAAACTGATGCATTGAAGAAGGGATATGCCATTGCTGAAGGTTATTCTATGTATATTAGATAAACATCACATAGAGATTGTGTATTGAACCTGAAGTTCTGTGTCTGGTCCATTTGTTATCCCACAACCCCCCCTCGACTTGGTTTTAGAAGTGGGATTAATTATTGGAAACATCTGGACTGGGCTAGGGGGATGTTTTCTGGCAGATATCACCCAGATATCCCAGGTGGACCGATGCATCACCGTTGCCAGAGAAGAACCCGGCGAAGAAAATCTGTGGAGTTCTGAGCCAAACCATAGCCAACAATCTTGCAGAGAAGATGCTGCCTGGACTGGATCTGGGAGCTCGGAGGAAGGCCAAGCCGGAAGATGACAAAGAGATGCAAGGGGACGAGGAACAATCAAGGGAACTACCTCCTCTTGAAGATGCTCCACCGGAGAACGTAGGGGAGTTGTTGAAATGGCTCTGCATAAAACAGATGCAGATGGAAAGAGATGGAGACACTAAGCAGAGAGAGCAAGATGTCAAATGGACAGATACCATGAGGGTCTTGCATGCCATCGATGCAGGACAAACTGAAGGAACCAGCAGCCCAAAAGACATTAAACTGTCCAAACTATCTGACAGTGATGACACTGAAGCGTACCTTACAACTTTTGAGAGGATCGCTTGAACATGCGCATAGCTAAGTGAACAGTGGGCTGTTCGACTGACACTGCACCTGACAGGCAGTGCCCAGTTGGTTTATAGACACATGGACTCCCGAGAGGCAGAGGACTGTGACCATGTGAAGCAGGAGGTCCTCAGGTGCTATGACAAACACTGAAACCTATCAAATGAGGTTTAGATTTCTTAAAATGCAGTCACTGGTCTCCCTGTGGTGGTCTATAAACACACCGCACCAAATCTGCTCCCTTCTTTCTATTTCTCTACATAAAGATCTGGAGCAGCCACTACTAGGCAATCCCCAGTTTAAAATCGCAGGCTGTGTCATTCTGGCCACCTTCAGCCCCAATCTATGGGGGGGTACCCGTCTCTGCCCTTATAACAAACAGCAAAATGTGTTCCACTCTTGAGCTTCAATCGAGATTCCTACACCCCGCCCTGCACACCTTCAAATATCTTCAGCTAAGAGGGGTACTCACAGCCTTTCTGGGTCCACCCCTTTGGCACCACCTTACAAACCCCCTGAAGCAATCTCTTTTGGATGCCGCCATGCAACCGCATACAATCTCCCTTTTCTACAAACTCCTGCAGGCACAGGGTCTCCATTTATCCAGAGGAACATGCTTCTACTGGAAGCAGGAGCTCAGCCTCGTAGTAGAGGATAAAGTTTGGGGAAAAAGTCTGGCAGAGATTATATAAATACATCAAGCAAGATCGACTAAGATATCGCCAATTCTGTATCTTGCATAACATGTACTACTCCCCAGCCCGTCTTTATCGGATGGGGAGATTAGACACTCATCTCTGCATTGTCTGTGGGAAAGTGGCTGGGACTACCAAGCACTTTTTCTGGGAGTGTGACCGGGCTTTCTCCTTTTGACAGAGAATCAGAGCATCTCTCAATCCCATGCTTGGGTTAGAACCCTATTTTACCCAGCAAATTTGCCTCTTAGGGCTCTTCCCTAATGATATGCCAGGAATCTGAAAAGCACACATGGCTCTTATTTCTGTAGTAGCAAATCTGGATATCGCCCGGCACTGGGCGGATCGAGTTAGTCTACCTTTTCAAGAATGGCATGAGGAACTACTCCAGGCACTGGAGCTGGAAAAGCACACAGCCCAACAAAACAACTGAGATTCGGCCTGCAGAGCTCGATGGGGAGAGCTACTAGCACGGATACCTATCCCACACATTGACTGTACAGCTCCTGACAGCTTAGGGAGCTACTAACTCTCAAGGGAGGAAATCTCATCTATTTGCATCACACAACCCCTCGGCAGACAGAACTGCCCTCACCTTCAATCACTTAGTAGCACGGTTTAACACTTACCAGTATTTCCACTAGTTTACCCAACATATGCTCTAGGGTGGGAGGGTTGGGGGCTGGGGAGTAGTCTTAATCTTTCTCATATATATTACAGTAGCACGGTAGTGCCACTATAGTTAGGGTTGAGTACCTCATTTAAGGTTAAGTGTGAAATTTTGCAGCTTAATAACTTTGCCCAAGTATGATGGATTTGCCTGAAATTTGGCAGGCACAGAGTGAATATACCATGGATCTCTGAATCTGCCAAGTTTTGTAATGGATTTGGATATCACAGTTGCGAAAAGACTATAAAAGCTGTTCAAATTATGCATTTATGCTGCGCATTCTTTGCTCACACCTACAGGTTGCATGGTTGCACGACTGGTCCGAAACCTTCAGGGAATATGAAACTGGGGTCCCCATTTTGCCTTTCGAAGATTTCGTGAAAAAATATTAAACGGTTCAAAAGTTATTCAAAACACAAGTTTCCCATTATAGTCAAATCACATTTTATTTCTAAAGCGCTTTTCCAGAGCCAAAGCGCATATACAATAATAAAATAACCATCAAACAAACTAAAACACATAGAATAAAAAAATTTATAAAAAGGCAGCAACAGTAAAACTAAACATCATCCTCAAAAGCTAGGCCAAATAAATATGTTTTTAAATAGGATTTAAACATCTCAGTGGACGGGCACTCTCTAATCCGACGAGGTAGAGCGTTCCACAGAGTCGGGGCTACATAAGCAAAAGCCCTAGTACCTGATGTCTGCAAACGGACCCTGGGAACCTCTAGCAATCTTTCGTCGGCGGAGAGGGTGGTAGGGCAGAAGGAGGTCTTGCAAGTAACTCGGTCCCTGTCCGTGTAGGGTCTTATAGGTCAGCAACGCGACCTTGAAGGTGATCCTCTACCGCACCAGCAGCCAGTGCAATTCGCGCAGCACAGGCGTGATATGGCAAGCTCTCGATTGTCCAGTCCGCAACCTGGCTGCTGCATTTTGCACCAGCTGCAGGTGAAGGAGGTCTACCCCCGGTAACCCTAGGTATATAGCATTTCAGTAGTCAAGATTCGAGGAAACAAAGGCGTGAACCAATGTAGGAAGGTCAGTGGGTGGAAACAGGTGCTTTATCCGGGCGATGTTCCTCAGATGAAAAAATGAGGACTTGACCACTGCTGACACCTGAGTTTTAAGTGTCAGTTCGCTATCAAGCACAACCTCCAGATTCTGTACCCATTCAGAAGATCTCAACTGGTCATCCCCCAGCACAAGGCTGGACGGTTGCCCAGGAGTCAACTTCTCTACCCGCTGACCTGGGTCCACCACCAACACCTCAGTCTTATCCGGATTTAACTTCAATGGGAAAAGTTAACAAAATGTTTGACAGTGTCGCAAATGACCCCTGTAGTGTCGTGAGTCAGTCTTTTTTTTTTTTCAGTTACTGGTCACAGAAATGTTTGCCATTTAAATTTGGGACCCTTTAGGGACACAATTCTTTTTGTGTTCACCTAGTTGAGCCCAGAGGATCCTAGCCATGTCTTTTTTTTTTGGGGTTAAACACCCAGAAATATGTTTTGAAATTTTTGTAAACTGTAGTGTCGCAGTAGTATCAGCACTCCGCGAATTTTCGCTGTTTTTTTTTTGCTTTTTGTGAAAGTGTTGTGATTTGCGACACTACTTTGCAACACTATGCCCAAAATAACAGGAATTCTTTGTCACCCTGTTGCAAAAGAACGGTTTGGACTTTTGGACTGAAATTTGAAGGGGAGAAAGCCAACATCCCACAGATGTGCCTTTTGTTGGTTTACTGACAAAATATTACAGGGATGCAAAGTTATGGTACTCCGAAATTGAAGCTTTTTCCCCACAGACTAACATTACAGCGTCCGCCACACATTTCGGGGCCAGTATCTAAGGCACGCTTCGAGATAGGGATTTTCGTTGAAAATTCTTAGATCCATCCCCACTAGGGGGCTAAGTGTAAAACTAGCCAGGAAAGTCATAAATACTGACATTTTAATTTTTTTTTTCTACATCGTACGGTTCCTGAGATATAAGCAATTTAGTATTCCAAGTGCTCATTTTCTGCTCCAAGGTCCATTATTATGCATACATTCTTTGTATTCACTGTGTTTCTCTATGCAGCTTTTGGGGGAAAAAAAAGGGTGTGCGCTTTCGTTACTGTTACACCTACTGTTTCCACTTGCTTTTCCATGACTGTTTGTGTTATCAAGCATCACACGCAACCGCATGCTACCCTCATGCTTTTTGTTTGCATTGGCAACGCTGGAGGAATGGTCAGACATATGGCAACTTAGATCTAATGCAAAGAAGTGCAAAGTAATGCACCTGGGAAATAAAATCCAGGAGAAGAGTACAATAGCAGGAGGTACTAACAACAACAATAATGGAAAGGGATCTGGGTGTAGTCATACCAGATGACCTAAAGGTGGGTATGCAAATGAGAAGTCAGTAGGAAAGCCAGGATACTGGGATGCATATGAGGGGCATCACAAGTAGAAAAGGGAAGTGGTTATCCTCTATACAGACAGTTGGTGAGACCCCATCTGAGTACTGCGGCAGTTTTGGAGACCTCATCTACGCAGGGACATAGACAGGATGGAAGCAGTCCAGAGGAGGGAAACTAAAATGGTGCAGGGTCTACATCAGAAACCATATGAAGAGAGACAGAGAGCTTAATATGTATACCCTTGATGAAAGGAGGGACAGGGGGACATGATAGAAACTTTTAAGTACCTCAAGGGAATCAACAAAGTCCATGAGGGTAGCGTCTTTCAGAAAAAGAGATGTGTAAGAACAAGGGGGCACAATTTAAAGGTAGAGGGGGGACTGCTCAGGGGTAATGTGAGGAAATTCTTTTTCACGGAGAGAGTGGTGGATGCATGGAACCGCCTTCCTGGAGAGGTTGTGAGGTCTAAAACAGTGGAGGAATTCAAATATGCATGGGACAGACATAAGGCAATTATAGTGGGGGGTTGCAGGAAATAGGCTGTTGGTTAACTAGAATCTGCAGCTTATCCAGTAGGTAGGGAAATGGGCAGACTGGGTGGGCCAAGTGGTCCTTATCTGCCGTCAAAGTCTATGTTTCTATGTTTACTGTTACCATTTGCATTTCCATTACTGTTTGTGTTTCGTTTTGCATCGCCATGTGCATTACCATTTGCGTTTGTGTTTCCTTTGGTCTCATCGTTGCTTGTTACCATTAGCATTTGCATTTCCAGTTGCGGTACCGTGCCCGTTAACATTTGAGTTTCTGTACACGCTTGCATTTCCTTCATGCTACTGTACACTTTACGCCATCGTTGTTGTTACTGTAACTGTTTGAGTTTCCAGTCATGCTACTGTTACTGTTTGCATATTCGTCACCGCTTATGCTTTCTGTTGCCCTGTTTGCATTTTTAGTTGCATTTTGTCGCATTGGCAAGCATTGTTTTCTTCTCTGCGGCACCACTGCCTTTAACCATTTGCATTTCTGTTACCGTTAGCATTTTTCTTACCGTTTACGTTGCTGTTTCCATTAACGTTTGTGTTTCTGTTGTCGCTAGCATTTGCATTATCATTTCCATTTTCATTAACGTTTGCGCTTGCGTTTCTCTTACCGTTTGCATTACCATTTCCCTTTGCATCACCATGTGCACTACCGTTTGTGCTTGTGTTACCGTTACTCTGTGACAAAAAATTCACTATACTGCTCATTCTCAAAAAGAATGAAATTCATGGCAAAAACTCCTGTTAATGCATCAGTTAGGGCTGTTCCTGACAAAGCGAGAAATTCGATGCTAGAGGTTCCACCCATTTGCACCCACCCCCCAACAGGCAGGTGGGTGCATTGGTTGTCGGTCTCAACTCTCACCCCACCCCATGTGTAAACAAACTGAGGTGGTGCAGTAGGAGAATGGGGTGAGAGTTAGGACGACCCCAACGCACAACCCGATGCCTGTTGGTGGGGGTGGGGTGCAAGGGGGAACCCTAACATCGAATTTTCTCGCTTTTATCACTGCTGAACAACCCTAACTGATGCATTAAACTGAGCTTTTTTGCCATGAATATTTTTATATAAGTTTCATTTATAACCACTGGGCCTTACACTAATGTCTGTTTTCTTTAGTCTCTTACAGGTCCTCCAGCTATTGCCATGGATAACCTCCTGGCCTACAGCTATCACTGTGCACATATCTTATTTCATCTCCCAACAATCCAGGGAGTATCCACCAATGTATACAGTGATAATTGTCTTTCTTTTTTTTTGTTCATGCTGTAAAAATGGAAAATCAATAAAGTATACTAATTTGAAAAAAAAAAAAATGCAGTCACTGGATACCCCTTGAGAGACTTATGCCCGTCTCAAGGAGCTCTGCTACAAATGGTTGCAGCCAGATAAGAGCAAGGACCAACTTCCGGAGGAGGTTATTATTGAACAGTTTATTAAAGTTTTACCCCAGGATGCACAACTTTGGGTTTGGAAGCACAAGCCTGATTCCGCTGATAAAACTATCACATTGGCAGGAAACTTCCTGGCGACCCGACCATCCAGACTCAGAGGGTTCCAAAGGACATCAGCAGCTGCAATCATCAGCAATCTGGTCAAGAACCCTTTTACTTATAAACTGTCAAATCCTGACCAAGTAAAACAAGACTGGAGAGGAGAGAGATGGGGGCAAGTTCCTGTAGCAGAGATTGTATGTCATGAGTGCCAAAAGAAGGGACATTATGTAATAAGCTGTCCAAATATAAAGAAAGAAATGGCTCACCCAGCCTTAGCGAACTGGGGTTATTTTATGGCTACTGTGCAGATTGGATCACAGCAGATGACGGGAATGACTGATTCAGGGAGCCACTAGACTCTTGTGCGAGCGGATCTGGAGTCTGGGAATAATGAAGGCCGGATACTGTGTGCATGGTGATACCCATTGCTACCCTACAGCCACCATACAAATGACTTTCAAGAAAAGACACATGAGGTAGAAGTGGGGCTGGTATCTCGCCTACCCGTGCCGGTTGTTATTGGGCATGACCACCCAGCTTTGCTTCATTTATAAATCGTCATGCCGCCCAGGACTCTGCTGTAGTTGCCGTAACCACCAGAGCTCAAAGTGAAGCAGGGACATTTACCATCTGTGTTCCCATTTGATGTTGATGTTTTTGAGAATCCTGGCAAGGATCATAAAACTAAGGTGGAGAAGAGGAAGCTAAAGAAGGGCTGGATTGATACTTGCACTGGTGTACAGCCAGACTTGGGACACACTTTTAAATGTGATATGCAGAATGATCAAAAAGCAGACCCTTCACATAACCCTTTTTTTTTTTACCCTACAGGTGGGGAAGGGAGTGGAAAAAGGTGTGCCTCAGTTTGCTGTACAACAGGGAATGCTGTACAGAGAATGCACTAACTCCAGAACTGCAGAGGCAGTAGACCAACTAATGGTTCCAGAAAAATTCTGCTCCCAAATCATATCTGGCACATGGCATCCCTTCAGCAGGACATGCAGGCAGAGACAGAACTCTGAATAGGGTATTACCCAGGTTTTATTGGCCCTCTATCCATGAGAACATAGCCGAGTATTGTAAAGCGTGTACTAAGTGTCAGAAGATAGTTCAGGCAAGCAAAAGGGATAGAGTACCACTACAACCCATCCCCATTGTGACTTATTCCTTTGACTACTGTCTCACCTTGGGAGGACACCATATATGAGGTTTATAAATTGGAGCATATGACGGCCAGATTACAAAACAAAGTTCCAGAGCTCATGAACTGTTGGAACACCTGGTTCCTCAGTATTTCCCAACTTAGACCAGATCAGCCCCCTTAGGGTTCTGATGTCTATGGGCTTGACTCCTCTTGTTTGCTCTGTGGGATTTCGGACAGCCCTATATCTCCCTTCCAGGTGTCTTGCCCCTGGGTGGTTGGGACGAGACTGGACTTTGCCACCATAATGATAGAAACTGCAGCCTCCCGGGCACCCCAGATTCCCCTCTAGCCTTGGGAAACAATGGTAAACCTAACCCAGGCACATGCACCTCTTAGATATACGAGTAAAATCCATGACTTTGTTCTTAGTACCAATTCTGGTGACTTTCACCCTACCGTATAACCTATTAACTGGATTTTTAATTTTCCCTATTACAGTACATGCATGTGTATGTACTGGAATCTATGAAGCATGCAACCTTTTGTTTATAAGGATGATCTCCTGTAATATTGCTCTGTGGATCCAGTTTTAATAAAAACTGAAACAAAAAGTATCAAAAAAAGGCTAGCCATGGATGTAGTGAGCCCCCGGGGAAAAAAGCTCCAAGGGTAACAGATTTGTACTGGTCATATGCAATTACGCTACCCACTACCCAGAAGCTATGCCCATGAGAACGGTCACCACCCAGAGGATAGCAGAGGAGCTAGCAATGGTATTTAGTCACATGGAATTCCCCCAGAAAATACTTACAGATCAGAGGAGTAATTTTAATGCACAACTGAAGGAAATGTACCATCTGCTGAGCGTGGCAGCAGTGCGTAATTCCCCATACCACCCACAGACTGACGGCCTCATAGAGAGGTTTAGTAAGACATTAAAGAGAATGTTGAGGAAATATGTAAAAGAAGAGGGTAGAGGTTGGGAAAGGTACCTCCCCTATTTGCTCTATGCTTACAGAGAAATCACTTAAGTATCCACTGGTTTCTGTCCTTTCTCATTACCTAATGGGAGGAACCTGAGGGGGCCACTGGATACGGTTAAAGAACACTGGGAATAAAGGAAGGAGGTAGGACATCTTAATGTCATAGAGTACATGACTCAGTTACGTAAATGCCTGTTAAGGTGTATCAAAATTTGCATAAAGAAAGATACAACCAGGATTTGAATTTCAGTCAGGGGACAAAGCGTTGTTGCTCCTTCCTTCTACAGAGAACAAGCTACTCATGAAATGGCAGGGCCCCTTCACCACATTCAGGCAAACAGGAGCAATAAATTGGTAGCTTAGCATGTCAGGAAAGAGACCCCCACCCCCCAAAAAAAATTTACTATGCTAACCTCCTTAAGAAATGGCATGAGAAGCCTAACCCTTCCCTTTATATCCATCCTGAAGTTAGGGAATCAGAGCTGGAGGTTGCCTATAAAAGGCAAGAGCAGTCAGGCTAGGCAATACACATTATATCTCCACCCTTGACCTTACTAAGGGATATTGGCAAATCCCCTTGTTACCTGAGTCACAAGATAAAACCGCATTTAGCCCCCCAATCGGGTTATACCAGTTTGTCACAATGCCTTTCAGACCACATGAGACCCCAGCCACTTTTCAGCATTTTATGGACCACATACTAAGACCACACACTGAGTACTGAGTGGCTTATTTGGACAATGTGGTCATATTCAACCTTGACTAGGAAAACCATGTTAGACACTTGTCCCAGGTATTGCAAGCAATAAAGGAGGCAGGAATGACCATGAACCCTGGTAAGTTTGCCCTAGCAAAGACCAAGACAAGATACCGAGTGTTCATTTTAGGCAATGGACAGATGAAGCCAGAGGTAGAAAAGGTGACAGCAGTAGCAAACAGTCCCATATCTACCACAAAAAAGCACGTGAGATCTTTTCTAGGCCTGGTTGGTTATTACAGGAGATTTATTCCAAATTTCTCTGCCATTGCCAGTCCTTTGGCTGATCTCACTAAAAAGAGGTGCCCGAATAAGGTTCAGTGGACCCCTATTTGTGATAAGGCTTTTAGGAATATCAAGGCCATTCTATGCATGTATAGCTCCTGTAATGAAAAGCCCTGACTTCAACCAAGTGTTCAAACCGATGCATCAGAGAATGGTACTGCGCCAGTCTTATCTCAGAAAATAGATGGGGAAGAACATCCGATCAAGTACATCAGCAGAAAGTTACATGACAGAGAGAGAAGATATGCTACCATAGAGAAAGAATGCTTAGCTCTGAAGTTGGCTATTGAGTATCTGAAATATCAGTTGTGGGGGGCTGAATTTAGGGTTGTAACTGATCATTACCCCCTTTGTTGGTTGCACCAAATGAGAGGGGAAAAAACCCTGTACAATACAGTGGTACTTAGCTCTAGAGCCCTATCGATTTACTGTGTTTCACAGGGCAGGGACAAAACACATAAATGCTGATTTCATGTCCAGATACATTGCAGGAATTTATGTCAATGAAATATGATGGACATTCCCGAAAAGGAGATAGGGAAGGTACCATTAGTCTCTGCTGATAAACGTGTTAACCTCTCAGGTTAAAGAATGATGATATCCACTATGTTTATGATGGAATGTTTATCGTTAATAGGGACCCTGAGACGGAGCTTCTGAAGATGGATGGGTGGAAGCTCCATCCCTTACTGGGACAGGAGGTGGTAAGCAGTCTGAAATAACTGCTTCCCTCTTAAGGTGGGAGATATGTGACAGGGAGAACCTGCCACTCTTGAGGGCTAACTTTTTCTTAAATATGTTTTTGGGTTTTTCTTTTTGGAGCTCCCCATCACCCAAACACACAAGACCAACATAGGGAATGAATTAACTTCCACGGAAGAGATAGATTAGTGGGTCAGTAGGTGCTGACTAAGTACAGAGGAAGGACATGCATAGTCTGTTGCTGCAAACTGATGTATTAAAGGTGAGATATGCCATTGCTTAAGGTTATTCCCTGTGTTTCAAATAAACATCACCCAGAGATTCTGTGTTGAACCTAAAGTTCTGTGTCTGGTCCATCTGTCATCCCACAACCCCTCCACAACAGCTGAGTCTCCAACACACGCGTTTGAAAATCAAGTGAGAATGAATGAAACGTGTTATAATTACTTGTCAGGGAGGACTACAACCAAAAACCAAAATTCTCTGCTGCACACAAGTTTGTGTAATGGGGAATTGCCTCACTCCCACACACTGCAACGAGCAAAAGAACAATAGCTGAGCAAGGAGCTGAGGCAAAAAAACAAGTTACTCACCTGTAACAGTAGTTCTAGGAGTGGTATATGATGTTCATCCACACTTTCTGGCAGTGCCTTTCCCTTTAAGACTTCTCCAGAACATCTTCATGCTGGCTCCTCCCAACCACCTGGGTGGCAACTCCCTCGGCTCCGCTCCATGACACCAGATCTTGTCTGATGGAAGCAGTGGTCTGGGCGAAAGCCAGGGGAGGTCGGGTGGGTCCATGCAGATGAACATCTTATACCACTCCAAGAAAGTACAGTTATGTAAGAACTTACCGTAACAGTAGATCTTCGAGAGAGGCTCTTGGGGTAGGTAATTACATATAGGACTGACGGCAGGTGGCAGAACCCCACAGAAAAATTTCTAGCTAGCAGTCCCTGGCGAGGGACCGCCCTCACTTCAGGTGACCGTGTCAGATGAGCGTCGGTATAAAGGCGGTCCTGGACGCCACCTCTTCCAGTTCTTTCTCACATATAGGCCCGACGAGAGAGAAGCAGATATTTCCTTCAATGGAAAAGGAGCTGAAAAGCCTAGGGGATGGAGGAGGAGTATTATTTACTGCAAGAGCTCTCTCAAGATCTACTGTTACGGTAAGTTCTTACATAACTGTACTATCTTACTTCGAGAGGGCTCTTGCAGTAGGTAATTACATATAGGACAGAATCCCAAGCAGTCTGGAACAATGAAAGGCTGGAGGAACTACTCCAAGAAGTAGCAAAAACTTGCAAACCTCAAGACAGGAGGTCTTGCAAGACCGCTAAGCTGAAGCCTGCTCTACGGCGAGAGGCAATGTCCAACCTGTAAGCCGCGTAGAGGTTGCTACTCCATGAGTAGAGTGACTTGACTTGACCCGGAAGGGTCTGTTGCACTTGTCATAACAGAAACTGATGCAATGAGCTAACCACTTTGAGAGGCATTGCTTGGAAACAGCACTGCCTTCCTTTTGTGAGCAAAGGAGACGAACAACTGATCAGTCTTTCTGAGATCCTTTGTCCTATCGGTGTAGTATCTCAGAATCCTGTGAACATCCATGGTATGGAGCAAATATTCTCCCTGATTGAGTACTCGTGAAAAAGGCAGGTAACTCAATAGACTGATTTAAGGTAGACTCCGCTACCACTTTCGGAAGAAACTTAGGGTTTGTGCAAAGAGCTACTCGTTCTTTGTGAAAAATCAGATAAGGGACCTTACACATAAGGGCCTGGAGCTCGGAAATTCTTTGAGCAGAAGTAATGGCCACCAAGAAGAGCGTCTTCCACGATAGAAACTTCAAGTCTGCGGAAGCCGCAGGCTTGAAGGGAGGAAGGGTAAGTTTCTCGAGAACAAAGTTCAAATCCCAAGGGGGAGCAGGAGTTCGGACAGGGGGCCTGAGATGAAGGACCCCTCTGAGAAAAGTCTTGAATACCTCTAATTGGGCAAAGGCTTTATCCGCGAAAGGAACATGGTAGGCTGAAATAGCGGCCATGTGAACCTTCAAAGAGGAATGACTGAGACCCAGGTCGAAGAGGTGACGTAAATAATCAAGCAGAATGGCCACCGAACAGGAAAAAGACTCCACGTTCCTGGAGGCAGCCCAAATGGAAAATCTCATCCATTTCATGGCGTAGGTGGACCTAGTGAAGGGTTTTCTAGCCTCCACCAGAATCTCTGCCACCTTAGGGGAGACGCCAAAATGAGACTGGGCTAGGTCTGCAGGAGCCATGCATGAAGTTGAAGGGACTTTAGTCCGGATGGACCAGGGTCCCTTGATCCTGGGTCAGCAATCCCCGAGATAAAGGAAGAGGAAGAGGAGGAACCTCTGAGTATTGTTGTAGAAGAAAGAACCAGATTTGCCTGGGCCAGAAAGGAGCGATCAGAATCATTCTCACTTCTTCTGTTGATAGTTTCTGCAGTACACAAGGGACCAAAGGAATTGGGGGAAAAGCATAGATGAATCTGCCCTTCCAGCTTAGATACAGAGCGTCGCTCCAGAAAGTGCCTCGCTCTGGAGCGAGCGAGCAAAAGGTGGGAAGTTTTGCATTTTGGGAAGAGGCGAATAGGTCTACCTGTGGAGTCCCCCAAAGCTGGAAGATGCCGTCTAGAACCTTTTGGTCCAGTTCCCACTCGTGTGGCAGGGCCGAGGAGCGATTTAGCTCGTCTGCCAGGGTATTGTCGGCTCCTGGAACATGGATTGCCGTGAGGTGAAGGTTATGAAGCATTGCCCAGTCCCAAACCCTCACTGCTTCCCTGCACAGCAGGTAGAATGGAGTCCCTCCCTGCTTGCTGATGTACCACACCATGCACATGTTGTCCGTTTGGACAGATAGGTGACCGGGAAGGATGTATTGGTGAAGGGCTTGGAGAGCATACACAACTGCTCGTAGCTCGAGCACGTTGATGTGGAGAGCTAACTCCAATCTGGACCATAAACTCTGGGTTCGGCGAGGACCCAGATGGGCTCCCCAACCTTCGCCTGAAGCATCCGTGGTCACAGTCTGGGAGGAGGGAGGATGATAGAAGAGGACCCCCCGGAAACAGGTTCTCTCGAACCATCCACCACTGCAAGTCTCTTGTCATCGGCGAGGAGATCAGCACCCGATGATCTAGGTCGTCTATGAGTTGATCCCACTGAGAGCGGAGGGTCCACTGAGAGATCCTCATGTGGAGCCACGCGCTCGGAACCGTCGGGATGGCAGCTGCCACAAGCCCCAAAAAGACGGAGCACCAACCTCGCCGGAATTTTCCTGCGTTCTGAAAGCAGGGAAATCTGTGACTGGAGGGACGCCGGCCTGTCCGAAGGAAAGAAGGCCTTGCACACTGTCGAATCGAGGATTGCCCCGATGAACTGAAGTCTCTGGGAGGGATCCAGATGAGACTTGGAATGGTTGATAGTGATACCCAGACAAGTGAAAACCTGCTGGGTGAGGGAGAGAAAATGCAGGAGTTCCTCCCTGCACGAGGCCGCCAGGAGCCAGTCGTCCAGGTAGGAAAACACCTGAACTCCCAAAGTAAGCAGGTGGGCTGCTACCACCACCAGGCATTTGGTAAAAACTCGGGGAGCCGAGGAAAGACCAAATGGGAATGCCCGGAATTGGTAATGGTCCCCTTGGAAAGCAAACCGGAGGTACTTTCAGTGCGAGGGACGAATGGGATGTGCAGATATGCATCCTGCATATCCAGCGCACAAAGCCATTGACCCGGCCGAAGAAGGGGCAGAAGGGTTTGAAGGGAGAGCATCCTGAACTTTTTGTATTCTACACAGAAGTTCAGGGAGCTGAGATCGAGAATGGGTCTGAGATCTCCAGTCTTCTTTGGCACAAGGAAGAAATGGGAATAGTAACCCGTCCCGTGAAGGTGAGGAGGAACGGGTTCTATGGCCTGCTTCGCGAGAAGGGCAGCTAATTCTTCCCTGACCAAAGGAAGATGGTCCCTTGAGTAAGAGGACTTCAGAGGGGGGTGGCGTGGAGGTTTCTGTAGAAACTCTATGGAGTGCTCCTCCGCGATAATCTGAAGCACCCATGAATCCGATGTTATCCTCTCCCAACCCGGAAGGTGGAGGGAGAATCTCCTCTCACTGGTTCCTCCGGGGAGTCCGGAGGCAGTGGGGAGAGGGAAGGAGTCAGGTGGTGTGGGGCAGCGCCGCAGCTGGGGCACTCGCTGCTTTGTTGGGCGGCGGGGGCCTGGCAGCTGCGGGGGCCCGGCGTTTGGCGGCCCGCCTTCCTTGGGGTTTCGCTTGAGGCCGGCTGTGTCTGCGAAAAGGACAGTGCTGCGGGGGATGGGGACGGTACATGGAAACCACAGATTTCAGTGCCGCCCCCTTCTCCTGCAAATCGGTGATGATGATGTCCTTGACATCACCGCCGAAAAGCACTGAACCCCTGAAAGGTGCTTCTTGGATTGCTGACTGCACCTCCGGGACCAAACCTGACATGCGGAGCCAGGCGTGACGCCGAAGACTTACGGCGAACGTGGAGCTCCACCCTGCAGTGTCCACTGCATCGTAGGTCATCCTCAGAATGTGATGACTGGCCGAACGAGCAGAACGGACTAGGTCAGCTAACTCCTGCTTGACTTGGGAGTCAGGCAAGGAGTCAATCTTAGATTCCGCCTGGGTAAGGATAGCCCTTCTGGTAATCCCCCATATGTGCTACATAATTCAGGGCCCTGATACCCAATGTGGAAGAAGCGTATATCTTCCTTCCATACTGATCCAGAAGGCGAGATTCCTTATCCGGGGGAGACGAGCTCAAATGTTTAGAGTGTGCTGATCGGCCGTGAGTGGCGCTAATCACAACCGAGTCTGCACGGGGGTGAGAATCCAAAAAATCTACACCCTCCGGAGCCTGGTATAGCCTGTTGGACTTCCAAGGAAGTGGGGCTAGAGCCGATGGTTGTTTCCAAATAGTGGAAACAAGGTGGGCATGAGGCTCGATCTAGGGTGGCACTAGAGTAGGGGCCGTAAGGGGCAGGTCCAGATGTTCGGCGAGTTTAACCCGCTGAGGTTCTGGTTCCAAAGAACGCCACTGATGTACTTCCTGGATCTTCCTTAGCAACTCCGTAAAGGAAGGATCCTCCGGAAGAGACTTTGGAGGAGTCCTCGGCCGGGGCTTGGATGGAGAGCGGGGCTAGTTGTCTTTCTCGGAGCATCCATCGGAGGAATCCGAGGAGTCCAAGAGAGAAGAAGAAGAAGAAGAACTGGAAGCAGAGTAAGACTCCCTGACTCGTCTAGGGGGAGGAACAGGTCCCTTAGGGGAATCCTGACGCCAGACACTGCCCCCTCTCTGGATCCCGAGGGAAGAGCTCAGGAACTGGAGAGGGAGTGTGCCGCTGGGCGTACGGGGACCGGAGGTGGCACTGTCGCCGTAAGACAGCTCTCGACTTCCTTGGTGAGCTGAGTCTTGGCCTCAGCCCACCAGGAAACCAGAGTCTCCTGAAGATCCACCGGCGGCCTGGGGGGCGGGGGAGGAGGAAGAGGGGGATAGTTATATGGATTATATCCGTAAGGCGAGTATCCCTAACCTGGCTGCGGGAATACCGGTGCTGGGTATTGTGGCGTCAGGTACTGCGGCGCTGGATACTGCGGACCTGGGTAAGCCAGCGTCGGATACGACGGCGCATACCCAGGTACCGGAGGAGCTGCCGGAGCAGACAGCCCAGTAGGGAGCCCCACGGGCGGATCAACAGTGATAGGCCCGTGGTGGGGTGGGCCCGATGGAGGAGGAATATCCCCCACCAGCGGAGGGGCCGGCGCTGGCGGGGCCGGTGTCGGCAGGGCCGGCGTCAGATCCAGTTCAGTGGGAGGAGGGTCTGACGGTGGAAAAACATCCCGTGCGTCGCCCTGGGACGGAGGGGAAAAGTCCCCGGGGTCAGGCAAGGGCGACTCAGGCTCCCCAGACGGCAGCGAAGGCTGCGGAGAACCTGGGACGACAGACGATGGAGGGTCTGTCGTAGGCTCCAACGCCCGGCGCACGTCGGAGGAGCAGACGTGCGACTTAGGGGCTGAATCCTGGTGGGCGCCGGAGGAGCTCACGTCCGACTTAAGGGGTCCCTCGTCGGAGGCGGGCCGAGGGGTGAAGCGTCTCGTCAGAGGGGACTGCCGCAACCGCCCAAAGGATCGGGCGCCTAGCGGCCTTCTCCGGCGGGTGTCGGAGGAGTAGACGTCCGCTTATGGGAGGTGCCCGCACCAGTAGGCCACAAGCCTGCGGCAGTACTGGGAGCAGAGGCCTCCTTTTGCCCAGAGGTGCCCGTAGGACCTGAACGCGAGCCCAACGGGCGAGCCGAAGCCTCCTCCAAAGCCTTGGAGGCGGCAGTCGGGCGATCCTCCGGAGGGGACGTTACCTGAACCACGTCTCCGGCCGGAGTCACGGATGAGGAGGCCTTCTCCCTGTGCCTTTCTTTTTTCCCCGTTTCTTGTGTCCTTCTGGGGAGGTCGACGCCTACCTAAGCTTCTTCAACTCCTTCTCCATTGTAGACATCTTCTTTTGAGGAGACGGGCTTCCAAAGACTGCTGACGCCGCCTCGCGGGTGACCGCTGAAATGCAGGCAATGCAGGCACTTTTCGACCGCTGCGGTCGGGCCTAAGCAAAAGGCAAAGAGAGGACCGCCTCTTGTGAGGCAGCGCTGCGCCACATGAGTCGCACTTATTTTTGAAGGGACGACATAAACCAACGCTCACCTGACGAAATCATACTAAAATACTGATAACTTTCGTAAAACCGATTTAAATAACAGGGCTGAGCACGACTTCACCGCCGAGATTGCACCCAGCTGGACGGCAGGAAAGAACTGGAAGGCGGGCATCCGGGACTGCCCCTTTATACCGATGTCGTCTGACGCCGGTCACCTGACGTGGGGGCGGTCCCTCGCCAGGGACTGCTAGCTAGAAATTTTTCCGTGGGGTCCTGCTGCCTGCCGACCTCAGTCCTATATGTAATTACCTACTGCAAGAGCCCTCTCGAAGTAAGATCTACTGTTACAGGTGAGTAACATGTTTTTCTGGGAATGTGGATATGATGTTCTATCCCCAGTTTCTGGCAGAATCCTAATAGTTGTCTGGGAGGAGGGAGGCAAGGCACACAACCCCTACTTAGGGAACACAGATTGGAGAACTGAGGCCCCAAAACCAGCATCCCGGCGTGACTCAAGGTCAATGTGGTAGTGGAAAATGAAGGTGTGTGCTGACCTCCAGGTAGCAGTCCAGCAGATTTCCTGGATAGAGATGTCCCTGGAAGCAGCCATCAAGGCAGCACTAGGACAGGTGGAATGAGCCCTAAGCCCTATCGGAGGCTCTCGACCTGCCAACCTATAGCAGATATCAATGCAGGAGACAATCCACCTGCCATTCACCCACATGGCTGCTGGTCTGCCAGATGTGAGATCAGCATAAGTGACAAACAGCTGGGGAACCTCTCCTCGAACTCCAGCTGTGCGCTCCTTGTAGTATGCGAGCGCTCGCCGCAGGTTCAAAGTATGGAGTCTGTGCTCGGCCTCCAGGGAGTGGTTGGTAAAATACACTGGAAGATTAATCACCTGGTTAAGGTGAAAATCAGACACAATCTTCAGGAGGAATTTCGGTTGAGGCGCAGGACAACCTTGTCCCTGTGGAAGACCAGGTATGGAGACTCCACTGAGAGCGCCTGGAGCTCATTGATCCTTCTGGCTGACATGACAGCCACTAGGAACACGGTCTTTCATGACAGGTATGACATCTCACACCTGTGCATTGGTTTACACGGTTTGCCCATGAGCTCTGCCAACATCAGCAACATGTCCCAAGGTGGTTGTTCACGCACTGGAGGGAAAATGAGGTCAAGGACTTTGAAAAAGTGCCAGACCACCTTCTCCTGCACCACCGACTGCTGACCGGCTCGCACCCAGTAAGCAGAGATGGCTGCTAAGTGCACCTTGAGGGTTGCCAACCGAAGGCCCAGCTGAGAGAGGGACCACAGATAAGTAGGTAGGTAAATACAGGTTACTCACCTGTAACAGAAGTTCTAGGAACGGTATATGTTGTTCATCCACACTTATTGGCAGGTTCCTTGCCGCTTTAAATCTTGCCGGAAGGTCTTCAAGATGGCTCCTCCCACCCACCCGGGTGGTAAAACTCTTGGCTTCGCCCCATGACGCCAGATCTAGCTCGTTGGAAGCCAGGTTGTGCGTCGAAGTCGGGAAGGCCGGGTGGGGCGTGTGGATGAACAACATATACCATTCCTAGAACTCCTGTTACAGGTGAGTCACCTGTATTTCTAGGGACATGGATATGTTGTTCATCCACACTTATTGGCAGACTCCTAGCAGTTCTCCAGGAGGAGGGAGGCAAGGCGCACACCCCTACTTAGGCAGAAAGACTGGAGAACCGAGGCCCCGACCAGCATCCCGGCGTGACCCAAGGTCGATGTGGAAGGGGAAACTGTAAAGCTTGCTTCCAGGTAGAAGCCCTGCGGATATCCTGGATCAGAGTATCCTCGGAAGCAGTCACCGATGCAGTGGAAGGGCGGGCAAAATGAGCACTTATCCCTCTGGGAAGCTCCATGCCTGCCCATCTATAGCGGAGACCTATGCAGAAGGTGACCCACCCGCTCGCTGTCCGCTTGGCTGCAGGTCTGCCAGGTGCAGCTTCAGCGTAGATGACAAACCTCTCCCGAACTTCAGCCCTACGCTCCCTGGGTAGGTGAGCGTTAAATAGGGTCCCATGGATCCTATACACGGCTTCCGAGACGTGAATGGGGATGGACCCCTAAAGAGACAATACCCAGTTAGGGAAGCCTCTGTCACCGCCTACGGAAGGAACTTCGGGTGGGGCACAGGACAACCTTGTCCCTGTGGAAGACCAGATAGGGAGATTCATAGGAGCGCCTGGAACTCTCCCCTCCTTCTGGATGGCAGAGCAGCCCCAAGAAGGTGTTCTTCCACAACACGTGGGGAACTCGCACCTGTGCAAAGGTTCGAACGGCTTGCCCGTGAGCTAAGCCCATACCAGCGAAGATCCCACAGAAATGGGGATACTCTCCCCCAAAGGGGAGGTGTGATCAAGGCCTAGAAAAGTGCCAGACCACCTTTTCTGCGCCACCGACTGCCTTCTGGCCCGTGCCCGGAAGACAGGGGTGACCAACAGAAGCACCTAGAGGGTCGTCGGCCGAAGCCCTAGTTCAAAGAACGGATCACAGATGGTCCAGAATGCTCGCCCGGGAACGGGAGAGGGATCAGGCCCTATCCCATCATCAAATGGAGAACTCTTCCAATTGAAGGCGAGCATGTCTGGCCGACTTCTAGCAGGATGCCTCGAAAACGTCGAGGACCTTGCCGAAGGACCCAAGGCCTGGCCCCTAGCCGCACAGGGACCAGGCCTACAGGTGTAGGGATTGAAGGTCCAGATGGAAAACCTTCCCCTGACCGGGCGGACTGGAAGCTGCCTCAGGAGCCTGGGGCTGAGACTGAGGAGAGCTGGATACCAGAGCTGGCAATCCAGTCTGGGGCTACCAGCATCACCTGCGCCTAGTCCCTCCTCGTCTTGCCCGTGGGAGAGGCGTGGAAAGGCCCGGGGTCCGCGGCCTTGACGGCATCCCCTACAGCAAACCCTGCTGAGGGGCGGGCATGAAACAGTCTCGCCTCTGATACTCCCTGGAGGGAAGGGAGAGAAGATCCTGTGCTACCTCCGTCAGGGAAGACCACTCGTGAGGCACAGCCTATGTCCGGCTTAGGGCATCAGCCAGGGTGCTGGAGGCTCCTGCCATCAAATGGCTGGGAACCGCCTCCGGCTGCACGAAAAAACCCAATGTGGGGAACCTCCTTACGCCGAGGTAAGGGGTTCAACCGAACCTGGCGGGGTAGGTAGCACATGGTCGTGGTGTTGTCCGCTTGGACTTAAACCACTAGACCCCGCACAAACAGAGCAAGCAGTGCAAGCTAAACGGACCGCCTGGAGCTCCAGCAGGTAGGAAAGACATTGGGACTCTCGAGAGGACCAGAGGCGAAGCACTCTGTATTCCCCTAGATGGGCACCCCCACCCATCCGAGAAGCATCGGTCGGAGAAGACCGTCGACTCAGGGCGGACGAACAGGATGATCTCCTGCAAGAGCTGGAACGGTCAGAGGGGGAGCGTTCCCCTAACTCCTGGGCTATAGTCACGAACTGGTCCGAGGAACGCAGCACTGTGACTGCTGGCTGGCCAGTCCCCACTAGGGGAACGCATGAACCAGCGGGTCCAACAGACCACGCTGGAGCCGGCCGCCGCGAGTCCCAGGAGGTCCCGGCAAGGCGCAATTGCCCAGTCAGACCTCACTAGGAAAGGGAGGAAACCTCAGCCCTGTCTGCCAGGAGCCGAGCTCGGACTCAAGAGTCGAGCCTCGTCCCAAAGAAGGATCACCCGCTAAGACATGAGTTCCAACGTGGCTCCGGTAAAGGGAGACCAGTCTGAGAGCCAGAACACTGGATCGTCCCCTTCCGCCTGGAAAGGTTGCAATCAGGCCGCCATCCAGGAGGGGTGACGCCCGGACCCCTCGACGCCGCAGAAAACTGCTGAGCAGAGAACAAAGGGCCTGGCCAGGAACTCTTAAGGAGATCCCCCGCTTAGGAAAGGGAGGAGTCTCCCAAGAACGGACGGAACGAGGAGTAAGTACGTCCTGGAGGCCCAGGAAAGAAGCCACACGCCCGGCTCTGAGGATGGGATATCTGAGGCAGAGAGACCATCCAGGCGTGCAGAAGGATGGGGCGCAAGCCCCCCGTCCGTTTGAGACCAGGAATACCTGGACACGAATCCAGGGTCAGAAGGAGGGTCCGCAACCTTCCTGATCACCTCTAATTAGAGGGCCAGACAAGTCGGCTCAGCGGGCCGACGAAGAGGCTGTGGGCCCAAGATCCCAGTGGAGCAACGGCTCAAAAGGGGGAACCTGCTCGCAACCCGCAGCAGGACCTACCCCTAGCACCACCCAAGAGGAAGAGATGCGGAGCCGTCCCCCCACGGGGAAACCCAGGCAGGGACGACGGAGTCAGGGACAGCGCCTTAGCCTGGCCACTGAGCAGGTTTCATGGAGGAAGAGGCCGAGGAGCTCTCGATCCTACCTCCCTGCTTCCTTTGGAGGAAGACGCTGGTCTGGCGACAGGCTGCCCAGCGCATGCCTGCTGGCCCTCGTGTTGGGCCAGTCGAGCCGCAGGGGCCGGGGGGCAAAGGGGCTTACGCAAAGGCTGCCAGCTGCCCTTGACCCTCCGGGCAGGAGTGACCAAGTCCAGAATGGCATCGGACTTCTTGGACCCCTAGAGGTGTCCCTCCACTCCAGGGCCGAAAAGGTCAGTCCCCCAAAAAAGGGATGTCCGCCAACTCGTGCTGGGTTTCCAAAGAGAAGGAGGATAACCTTAGCCACGCCTTGCGGCGCATGGCCACCGCGGCCGCCACCGATCTGGCACAGGAGTCGCCCAGATCCAGAGCCGTCTGGAGCTGCTGTTTCGCCACCGCCCTACCCTGGTCCCACACCCGGACTGTGGTCCGCAGGTCGGCCGGGAGATGAGGGAGGACCTCATCCAGGCAGCCCAAGAGGGCGTGGGAGAAATGTGCCATCAGTGCCGCCGAGTTGGCCTAACGGAGGCCTAGGGAGGACGCAGCGTAAACCTTGCGCCCGACATAATCCATCCTTTTGGACTCTTTGTCAGGGGGCCTATCCACATCCCTAGCATTTCCAGAACATTGGAAAACATTGTCGGTGACTACCTCCTCAGCTGAGGGGTGTTCAGAGAAACCGGGCAGAGAACCGACAGGGACAGGGTACTTCCTGGCCACCTTGGCCGAACGCGCAGGGCAGGAAGTAGGTCACAGAGCTCCAAGGCTGGGCCCATGATTGCCTCAGCCACCGGGAAGGTCTCCGAGGGTGAACCCCCTCGGTCTAGAATCTCCGTAAGGGGGTAAGGGTCCCGTTTGGAAACGGGCTCGAGCTGCATCCCGGTGAATTCCGAGATGAGCTGGAGCAGACCCATAAAGGATGATGGGCTGTCGTCCACAGAATATTCCAGGGAAGACCATGGGTCCTCCCTGCTAGTAAACATAGAGGAGTCGATTTCGGGCTCTGAGGGGTCTGCAAATAGCTGCCGCAGGCCCGAGTGAGGGGAACAAATAACCTGCGGGACAGGTCATGGCGCGGCCTGGGTTCCACCGAGGACGGTGGGGCAGCAGGGATCGGACGAGCAACCGGCCCGGAGGACACCTCTACTGCCTCGGCTGCGTGCGACCGTGGTGGCATGCTGCTTACTAGCCGGAGAATGAATCGGGTCGATTGATCTCCGGACAACAACAGCTGCTGCCACACCTCGTAAAGTCGACACCAACCGCATCGAAGCCACTCCTCATCCGAGGAGGGGGACAAGGAAGAATGGCAATGCCACTCGACTCTGTGCCCCGACCGAGAACGCCGAGGTCGGCGTGAGAGGCTAGACCGAAGGGAGGACCGAGACCAGAATCCTCGGGGGAACCGAGGGTGGGCCTGGGAAGGAGCAGGGCGCACCCGCTCCTCCTTCGGCTCAGAAGAAAGGGCTGAGGACTGTCGACCCGAAGGTACAGGCAGAACCTCAGCCTCCGCCGGGGGAACCGGTGAGGGGATGGCAGCGCCAGCAGAAGACAGCCCAGATGACAGTTCGAAAGACTCAACAACGTCGACGGGAGTTCTGGCCGGCTGACCTGACAGGGGTAACGTGAGGCCAGCGGCCGAAGCCGCATCCTCGACCGAAGTCGAACGTCGGCCGGCAGGGAAGGGGGAACTCTCCCGCTCCCTCCGGTGCCGACGAAGGGACTTAGCCTGCGACTCCTTGGACTTGGGCCGAGAGGCAGGTCCCAAAGGTCCCTCTCCCTTCGAGGAAAGGGACTGTCAAAGCTCCTTGAATGAAGCTGTATGAGGAGAACTCAAGGAGAGCGGGATAAGTGCTGCGACCAAGGAAGAGGGAAGGGCAGCCGCCCCCTCCCCGGAGGAAAGAAGATCAAGCTGCTCAGCCGAGACAGCCGATGTGGACACTGCCCGACAAGTCTCCGAGGAATTTTCCGAGGCAGGAAAAATTACCGGTCGCCCGGGCCCCGAACGGGCCGCGCGATCCTCCAGAGAGCTGGCCGAAAGGGCACACCAAAATTCGCAAAGTTGAGGATCGTGATCCAAGTCAAGGCAGTAAATGCACGTGGAGTTCGGATCTCTCCTGAAGGAAATAACTGTGCACCTCCCGGAGCCGGAAAACGACTGGGCCATCGCCACAGCGAAGAAGAAAAGATCGAAGTTTCAGAAAACTTCCAATAGATTTCGAAAACCGAAATTTCCAGGAACCAGTGGAAAACGCAGAGCGCTAAGGAGGGAACCTAAGCTTCCAAGCGGTAAGGAAGATCTAGCGTCATGGGGCGGAGCCGAGAGTTTTACCACCCGGGTGGGTGGGAGGAGCCAGCTTGAAGACCTTCCGGCAAGATTTAAAGCGGCAAGGAACCTGCCAGTAAGTGTGGATGAACAACATATCCATGTCCCTAGAAAATGTATTTTTATACAGGTTATACATGTCATTTGGACATAATCCAGTTTACAAGACAGACCTGTATAAATTCCTAACTAGTTACATACAAATAAGTTCCATGTTAAATACATATAAATGCAAACACCACAATATACAAACAACACGGTAGTTAGACAGTCAAGAATGCTAGCCACTGGACTGGACAAAAGGTCCAACCCCTTGCCCTGACACCAAATGGAGAACCTCTTCCATTTGAAGACGTAGCATTTCCTGGTCGACTCCTTCCAAGATACCTCCACAACAGTAAGGACACTCTAGCCGTTCAGGAACCAGGCTGTCAGGTGCAGGGACTGAAGGTCCGGAAGAAGTACCTTCCGTTGACTGACAGACAGCAGGTCCGGGCGGAGAGGAAGATACCCCGGGAGCCTGCTGCTGAGACGAAGGAGATCAGGGTACCAAAACTGGTGCAGCCAGTCCAGAGCCACCAGTATCACCAGTGCCTTGTACCTCCTAGCCTTGAGAAGCACCTTGTGGATCAAGGGAAGTGGAGGGATGGCACAGAAGAGCCTGGGGTCCAGGGCCTCAAGAAGGCATCCCTCTGCAGCATTCCCAAAGGGGGAGGGCACAAAACAGCCTCAGCTGTGTGTTCTCCCTGGAAGAAAACAGGTCCACCTGAGGGGTGCCCCACTGGAGAACAGACTGTACTACCTCTGGGTGGAAAGACCACTTGTGAGACGCCTCGCCCACGTGGCTGAGAGATTCTGCCAAGTGACTGAAGGCACATGCCATATGGATGGCTAGGAGATCGGCTCCCAGGTTGTGTACGAGGGTCCACATATGAAGAGCTTCCTTGCACAGTGGCAGGGAGTGCATCCCGCCCTGTTCGTTGAGGTAGTACATAGTCAAGGTGTTGTCCATCTGGAACTGGACCACCTGACCCTGAATGTGATGAGCGAAGGCAGTCAACACCAGCTGAACTGCCCGGAGCTCCACCAAGTTGATGTAGCATCGGGACTCCTCGGGATGCAAAGCTCGTGGACTCTTGTGTTCCTCCAGGTTGGCACCCCAGCACGAGAGAGGCATCGGTCATCAGGATGACCACTGGTTCTGGGCGGAAAAATGAGATCCCTTCCAGCAGATGTTCTGGGACTAACCACCACTGGAAAGCGTCCCACATCCCCTGGATCACAGTGACCAGCTGGTTGAAGTAACCCCTGCACTGAGACCACTGGCTGGCCAGCTCCAACTGCAGGGAGCGCATTCTCCAGCAGGCCCAATGGACCATGCTGGTCCAGGCTGCCATGTAACCCAGCAGGTACAGGAAGTCTCGGGCAGGGTGCAATTTCCCCAACCCGAAATGATCGGGCAAAGGAGGAGAGAGCCTCCACCCCGTCCACTGGGAGCTGAGCTCTGGCTCTGCAAGAGTCGAGCTCCACCCCAATGAAGCTGATCACCTGCAATGGTACAAGTTCTGACTTGGCCTTGTTGACTAGGAGGTCAAGAGAGACTCAAGCCTGGAGGACCAGGTCCTTGGACCATTCCATCTCCTGCCCGGAGGGAACTGTGATCAGCCAGTCGTCCAGGTAGGGGTAAACCCAGACCCTCAACACCTCAGGTGAACTGCCACCACTGCAATGCACTTGGTGAAAACCTTGGGGCCGATGACAGGCCAAACAGCATGGCCTGTAACTCTTAGAAGACTCCCTCTGCCCGGAAGCAGAGGAACCTTCTGTGAGATGGACGGATCAGGACATGAAAGAACGTGTCCTGAAGATCCGGGGAGCAATACCACATGTTTTGCTCTAGAGATGGTATGATCTGAGGGAGAGTGATCATCCTGAAGGTGCGCGACTTGAGAAACTTGTTCAGGTTGTGCAGATCTAGAATGGGGCACTAGCCGCTGCCCCTCCCAAATCCTTTTTGGCACCAGTAAGTACCTGAAGACAAGCCCTGGGTGTTCTGGATTATCTGCAACAGGAACCACGACCTCCTTGCGGAGGAGCTGGGGAACGTCGTCCCGAAGAGCCGACAGAATGTCTGTGTATACCATGTCATCCCGTGGGGCACGGGCTTGGCAAGGAGGGTACTGCTCGAATTCCAGATGCAGACCCTGGCCAACCACCTCGAGAACCCTCCTGTCCATGGTAACAGCAGGTCAGTTGGAAAGGAAGTGGTGGAGCCAGCCCCCCATTGGAGGACCCAGGGGAGGTGTGATGGGCAGGAGGGAGGCAACCCTCATCCCGTCTCTGGACAGGCTTGGAGGACGAAGAGGGCCTGGCTGAGGAACCACCAGGGCCTCTCCCTCCAGGCTGACGACAGAGGCCACAGACTTCGGCCGATGTCACCAGGCCCGGGCCTGCTGTCTAGGCTGAGGATGGGCTGGTTTGGCCACAGGAGTGGAGGTGAACCGAAAAGGATTCTTTTTCTGCTGCTTGGAGCCCTTGGGGTCCTTCTGAGTGGATGTCACAGAGTCCAAGGTAGCACTGGACTTCTCAATGTGGGTGAGGTGGCCCTTGACCCTGGGCACAAACAAGCTGGTACCCAGAAAGGGGACATCCGCCAACTTGTGCTGGGTGTCTCCCATGAAGGTAGAGATCTGCAGTCAAGCCCTGCGGTGCATGGCCACTGCAGCCACCACGGAGTGGGCACAGGAGTCCCCAATGTCCATGGCTGTCTGGAGCTGCTGTTTTGCTACTGCCCTGTCCTGGTCTCAGACCTGTTTGACCATGGTCTGGAGGTCCACTGGTAGACGACGGAGACCCTCATCCAGGGTGCACAACAGGGCATGGGAGAAGTGGGCCATGGGAAGGGCCGAGCTCGCCTGGTGAAGGCCAAGCGAAGAGGCAGTGCAGACTTTTTTGGGCCACATGGTCCAGCTTCTTGGACTCTGTCAGGCAGCTGGTTGACGTCCCCTATGCTGCCAGAGTGCCTGAACGCAATCAGGCACCAAGCCCTCAGCCGAGGGGTGTTCTGTGAAACCTGACAAAGTATCTGTAGGGACTGCGTATTTGCAGGCCATCTGGGCAGGCGGTGCTAGGCAGGAAGCAGGGTGCTGTCAAAGCTCCAAGGCAGGACACGAACACTGTGAAGGCCTCCCCAGCGGAGTCTCCCAGTGTTGGATCTTGATCAGGAGAATCGAGCCCATTTCTGGACAGGTGCCATCTTCATACCCGTGGAGTCTGAGATCAGGCAGAGAAGGCACACAAAGGAGGTAGGGCTTTTGTCTGTCGAGAGACCCCCCCCCCCCCGTCTCGACGTCGACCGGAAGGGAGTGCAGGAAGGAACCCTCAGACTCTGAAGAGTCATCAAAAAAGGGGTCGACAGGCAGAATCCCCGATGACCCTCCGCAGACGGTCAGGGGAGACAGTGATAGACAGCCGAAGGGGAAGCCCCGAGGCCGGCCAAGACTCCTCAGTCAGAGCGCGGGTTTGCGGTTGTTTAGGTGGTGGCTCCACAGGAATCTGTGGAGACACTGGGGTCAGCCAAGCTGGGACTGACTTGGCCGGCTCCTGAGTCGGAGACGGCGTCGGCCGTTGAGGTGACAGCCAGGGCAGGGGCTGGGACCAGCTTCATATCGGAAAACACCAGCTACTGCCGCATAAGATCCTCATAGCATCGACACAATTTGCGTCGAAGCCTCTCCTCACCCGAGGATGAAGAATAGTGGCAGTGCTGCTTCCTGGAACGTCAAGAGCAGGTGCGCAGAAGTCGGTGGGAACCGCTCAACCCCCAAGAGTATGAGAGGCCTTGACCACCAGCGGGACCGGTGGCAGGGCTCGGAGGGTGTCAGCGAAAGCAGAAGCACCTCTGGGTCTTGGTCGATGACCAGAGGCAGCAGTTCTGCAGGCAGATCCATTCCTCCAACAGTCTGGGTCAGGACCGGAGTATTGGAAATACAAATATCGACCTCTTCAGTCAACAACTCGTCGACTGGCTCGAGAAAATTCTTAGCCGGAAAATAGACCAGCATCTCGGCCAACTGGCCCAGAGGGTTACCATGGAGCCGTCGGCCTGGGCCGAAGATTCAACCAAAATTGCATCTGGAGAAGTGTGGGAAATGGAAGCCCTTGACCGAGAGCATTCCTGATCCCACAATCAACGGCTAGACGCTATTTTGGTCTCTTTTTTCGATTCTGACTTGTGCCCCGAAGAAGGGCCCTGACCGAGGGTCAGTAAGGCCTAGCATAAGTCCTTAACTGCTCTGTGAAGGAGGTACTCAGCAAAATCAGATCGAAGGTTGAAGCCAAGGAGGTGTGAGCCGCGGCCTGGGCTGCCGCCTCCTCAAATGCCGCTAGCTGTTCGGCAGACCCTGCAACTGTGAATACCCAATGGGCATCTTTAGATTTTACCAGCAAGTTCTGTTCACTCAGACGGCCTAGGGTAAGTCAGACGTGACGGTCCTCGAGAATGGAGGAGTGGAAAGTAAGGCTGGCCTAAGGATCATGCTAGAGTCCAAGCAGTAAACACACGTGGTGTGCGGATCCGTTCGGGACATCGTCTGCCAGCAAAGGCACCAATGGAACCCCAAGGACTTGTCGTCCATCGCAGTCGCGATCAAAGATCGAGCCTGAAGACAAATTATTTACGTTTGGAAGTAAATCCATAGATTTTGTAGCAAAGGGCCTAGTCAATGCGAAAGCAGTAAGGAGGGCACCTGCTTCTTCCGGCGGAAAGGAAGATCTGACATCATGGGGCAGAGCTGAGGGAGTTACCACGGGGTGGGTAGGAGGAGCCAACCTGAAGACGTTCCAGCGAAGTCTTAAAGGTAAAGGCACTGCCAGAAAGTGTGGCTAGGACATCATATCCACGTCCCTAGAAAAGTAGGTTACTCACCAGTAAAGAACAGTTATGCAAGCACTTACTTGTAACAGTAGATAGTCCAGAGAGGCTCTTGCAGTAGGTATTCACAAATAGGACTAAGCCGCCAGTTATCAGAACTCCACGGAAAAATCTCTAGCTAGCAATCTCTGGTAGGGACCACCCCCACGTCATCTGACCAGCATCTGCCTATGTCAGTATAAAGGCGTGGTCCCGAAGTCCACCATCCAGTTCTTCCTCGCCAGAGGCCAAAAGGCATGACAGGAAAAAGAGGAGAAGCCCCCTAGAAAGAAGAGGGAAAACTCAGGAGGACGGAGGGAAAGCAATACCTACTGCAAGACCCTCTCTCAAAGATCTACTGTTACGGTAAGTTCTTATGTAACTGTTCTACCTTAATTCGAGAGGGCTCTTGCAGTAGGTATTCACAAACAGGACTGAGTCCCAAGCAGTCTGGAACAAGTCTGATAAAAGGGAGGAGGAGAAATCATCTACAGACAGTAGGAAAGACAGGAGGGATACTCATGAGAGAAGTCCCTGCAAGACAGCAAATACAAAGCCCGCCCTGCGGTGAGAGGCAACGTCCAAACTGTAATGCTTCATAAAGGTATGGACACATATAGAATCATAGACTTTGACGGCAGATAAGGACTGCTTGGCCCACCTAGTCTGCCCATTTCCCTACCTAGAGGATAAGCTGCAGATCCTATTTAACCAATGGCCTATTTCTTCCTACCCCCACCAAAAATTGCCTTATGTCTGTCCCATGCATTCTTGAATTCTCCCACAGTTTTAGACCCCACAACCTCCTCAGGAAGGCTGTTCCGTGCATCCACCACCCTCTCTGTGAAAAAATACTTCCTCACATTGCCCCTGAGCCGTCCCCCCTGTAAGACGTCCAAGTAGTGGCTGCACAAATCTCGGCAGCAGATGCATTCCTGAAACAAGTAGCGGAGGCAGCAACTCCTCTAGTGGAGTGACCTCTAACTTGACCCGGGAGGGTCCTGTTGTACTTGTCATAACAGAAGGTGATGAAATTAGCTAACCACATGGAGAGGCACTGCTTAGAAATAGCACTGCCTTCTCTGTTGGTCGCAAAGGAAACAAAGAGTTGATCCGTGTTTCTGAGATCCTAAGTCCTGTTGGTGTAGTATCTCAGAATTCTGTGAACATCCAGAGTACATAGGAGGTATTCTCCTTGATTTGAGTGGGCTGGAAAAAAAGACCAGGAGCTCGATCGATAAAGTGTGGATTCAGCCACAACTTTTGGAAGAAACCTGGGATTAGTACACATGGCCACATGGTCCCTGTGGAAAATCAAGTAAGGGATCTTACACATCAGGGCTTGTAGCTTGGAAATTCTTCGAGCAGAGGTAATGGCCATCAGAAAAAGTGTCTTCCAGGAAAGGAATTTTAATTCAGCTTCCCCTGCCGGCTCAAAGGAAGGCAGGGTGAGCTTCTCCAAGATAAAATTAAGATCCCAGGGGAGTAGGATTACGGATAGGGTCTTAAATGAAGGACCCTCTAAGAAAGGTCTTAGAGACCTCCAATTGAGCAATCATTTTGCCCCCGCAGAATATGGTAAGTCTCAAATGGCCGCCATACTAACTTTCAAAGAGGAATAGCTAAGGCTCAGGTCATAGAGGTACTGCAAGCAGTCCAAAATCCTGGCTGCTGTACAGAAAAAAGGTTCCAAGTTCTTGTAACCTGCCCAAATTGAAAATCACTTCCACTTCATGACGTAGGTGGATCTGGTGGAAGGCTTCCTGGCCTCCACTAGAATGTCCACAACTAGAAGGGAAACACCAAAGCGAGCAGTGGCTACATCTGTAGGAGCCAGCCATGAAGGTGCAGAGACTTGAGGCCTGGATGAACCAGGGTCACCTGATCCTGGGTCAGCAGTTCCTAAGACAGGGGAAGAAGAGGAGGCAGCTGCTCTCAAAACTGTTGCAGAAGAGAGAACCAAACTTGCCTCGGCCAGAACGAAGCGATGAGAATCATCCGCGTCCCTTCTGCCTGAAGTTTGTTCAGGACTCTCGGAATCAAGGGAATGGGAGGGAAGGCCTAGACGAAGCTGCCCTTCCAGCACAGAGACAGCGCGTCCTGCCAAAAAATCTCTCACCCTGGAGCGAGCGAACAGAAGGCGGGGAGCTTGGCATTATCGGGGGGAGGCAAACAGGTCTACCTGTGGAGTCCCCCACTGTATGAAAATCTCATTTATGACCTTTTGTTTTGAGCTTCCACTCGTGAGACTTGGCAGACGAGCGATTGACAGCGGCTGGCCCGTGGACTGCTGTCAGATGCAGGCTATGCTGAGACGCCCAATACCACATTCTCACTGCTTCCCAGCACAGGGGATAGGAATGAGTCCCTCCCTGCTTGCTGAGGTACCAGACTATGTACATATTGTCTGACTGTACCAGGAGGTGACTGGGAAGAATGAAGGGAAGAAGAGCCTGCAGGGCATAAAGAACCAATCTCAGTTTGAGAACGCTGAAGTGCAACCGTTTCTCGATGTGAGACCAGTTCCCCTGAGTCATGTGAGACCCTAGGTGGGCTCCCCATCCTGCACCCGACACGTCCGTGGTCAGAGTCTGGGTGTGTGGTGCAGAATGGGACACCTAACTCGAGGTTCTCCTGCACTGTCCACCACTGAAAGTCTCTGATCATCGAGTCCGAAACTAGGGTCTCGTGATCTAGTTCGTCCCGGGACCAGTCCCATTGTGATCGAAGGGTCCACTGCGAAGTCCGTATGTGGAGCAGCGCCAAAGGGATGGCCGGAATAGCAATTGCCATGAGGCCTAGAAGGCAGAAGACCTTCCGGGCTGCGACCCGTTTGTGGGAGAACAGGAAGTGAGCTTGGAGTTGCAGAGTCTTGATCCTGTCCGAGGGGAGAAAGGCTCTGCCCAGGGTCGTATCCAACACTGCCCCAATGAACTGCAGCCGTTGGCAGGGAATCAAGTGAAACTTGACTTGGCTGATGGTGATACCCAGGCTGGAGAAAACCTCCAGGGTGAGGGACAGAGAGCGCTGGATGCCCTCCCTAGAAAGGGCTTCTAGGAGCCAATTGTCCAGGTAAGGGAATACCTATACTCCCTGGGTACGCAGGAAGGCAGCCACTACCGCCAGGCATTTAGTAAATACTCGGGGTCAGAGTAAAGACCAAATGGGAGGGCCCTTAACTGGTAGTGCGCTCCCTGAAAGCAAAAACGGAGATACTTGAGGTGGGATGGTCATATGGGGATATGCAGGTAGGCATCCTGCATATCCAGAGCACAGAGCCACAGGCCTGACCGGAGCAGGGGCAGAAGGCTCTGGAGAGAGGACACTCTGAATCTCTTGTACTCCACATACTGGTTCAAGGTGCTGAGATCCAGAATGGGTCTCAGACTGCCTGTCTTCTTCGGTACAAGGAAGAAGTGGGAATAGTAACCAGACCCCCGGAAAAGGGAGGGGGGGGTATGGGTTCTTTCGGTACTTTTTGAAAACGGGAGCTGATCTCTTCTTGTACAAAAGGAACGTGAAGTGGTGGGTACGAAGATTGAGGAGGAGGTCTGGGGGTGGTTTCTGGTTAAACTCTATGGCGTGTCCCATTGACACTAGTTGTAGAACCCAGGTGCCCGATGTTATTCTCTCCCAACTCAGCAGGTGGAAGGAGAACCTTCCTCCTACCAGTTCCTCTGGAACAGAGGAAGAGGGACAGGCAGGGAGTCAGGAGGCTGTGGGCAAAGCGGTGGCCACGGCTCTGGGAGTCTTACGACACTTCTTAGGAGGGGCTTTGGCCGCTGACACAGCTCTGTGCTCATCAGGACGCCAAGCTTGCATTTGCTTTTGCTGACTGCAGTTCTGGTGCCGAAAGGGCAGCTTTTGACCTTGGAAGGATTTATACATGGTCTGAACAGACCTTAATGTTAAACCCTTCTCCTGCAACTCGATGATGACGATGTCTATGACATCTCCACGAATAAGACCGAACCTCGAAAGGGGGCATCTTGAATGGCTGTCTGCACTTCTGGGGCCATGCCCGACAAGCGAAACCAAACATACAAAATTTGCCAGCAGATAAAGGCCTAGAGGTCTATCAAGTCTGCTCGAATGTGCAGACAGGACGTCGTAAACCTATGGTGAAAGCGGAACTTCTGCCTGCAATGTCCACCGCGTCGTAAGTGGCACGGAGTACATGTCTGCATGCCCAACGAGCGGAGCGAACCAGGTCTCCCAGTTCTTGCTTTGAGAATCTAGGAGAGAGTCCAGTTTTGATTCCACCTGACTAAGAACAGACTTCTGGAAGTCCCCATATGTCCTACATAATTAAGGGCCCTAATGCCCAGGGTAGAAGATGCAAAAATCTTCTTGCCATATTGGTCCAGAAGCTTGGATTCTTTGTCAGGAGGGGATGAGCTTAGATGCGTGGGATTAGAGGTTCTGTCGTGGGCGGCCTGATCACCACAGAATCCGCTTTAGGGTGAAAACTAAGGAAGTCTTTGCCCTCTGGAGCCTGATAAAGCCTATCTGCCTTATAAGGGAGAGGGGCTGGGGGGGGGTTCAAGATCGTGGAAACAAGGTCATTTTGAGGCTCAATCCAGGGAGGAATCAGGGTAGGCGAAGACTCAAGAAAATCCAAGTGAACAGCCAATCTCTGCCGTTGTGGATCTTGTTCCACTGATTTCCATTCACTGGCTGCCTGGATTTTCTTAAGCAACTCCAGAAAGGAAGGATCCTCCGAGGGGAAACACAGAAACATAGAATTTGACGGCAGATAAGGACCGCTTGGCCCACCCAGTCTGCCCATTTCCCTACCTAATGGATAAGCTGCAGATCCTAGTTAACCAGCAGCCTACTTCTTTCTACCCCCACCCTCTAGAATTGCCTTATGGCTGTCCCATGCATGCATGCTTGAATTCAACCACTGTTTTTGACTCCACAACCTCATCCGAAGGCCGCTCCACGCATCCACAACCCTCTCTGTGAAAAAATACTTCTTACATTACGCTTGAGCCGCTCCCCTCTATTTTCAAATTGTGCCCCCTTGTTCTTGCACACCTCTTTTTCTGAAAGATGCTACCCTCTTGGACTCTGTTGATTCCCTTGAGGTACTTGAAAGTTTCTATCATGTCCCCCTTCTCCCTCCTTTCCTCGAGGCTATACATATTAAACTCCTTTAGTCTCTCTTCTCCTCTGTGCAACAACTGTAATTTGTAATTGCTTTTACTGTACCTTTTCTGGACTATGCCTGGAATTGTGGGCTTTCTGAATTTGTCTATTTTTTCTATACTGGAAATTTGTTCTGCAACCTCCTGGGTCATGCCTGAAAATAGGTACTGAACCTGGTTACCAAACACTAAATTCTCACAAACTTCCTGTCTGCTAGTGCCGTTTCTCAAATTAAACGTACTATGGCCATTTGCAAATGACCAGTAGTGTATGTTTTAGTGGTGGCAGGTGACACAGACTCATAGAAGTGTGACTGCAAAAAAGGACCGAACAAGGCCCACCAAGTCTGCCCATTTGACATACTGCAGCGGTAACAAGACGCATCTGTCCGATACACGTTTTACTGGTCAATGACTGAGGACTATGCCTGCAACCACTGCTTTCACTAACAAAGAAAACTGAACACAGTAACTTGCAGATGTTGCCATTACGCCAACAATAATGTAGACTCCAGTGCGCTGAAATCCCATGTTCTTGCCATCTAACTTTTAAGGTTAAACGTTTGCAAGTTTCAAAGTAAAAAGTACAGAAAGTACAGCCTATTACGCTCATGTCAGTAAGATCAGAAGTGCCCACACGGATCCCAACCCTGTTATTTCTACAACTCTGGAATGTAATATCAAAATGACGGAGAGAGTTACCATGCAGTGCTATGGCTTCTCGGAACGGCTGTAAATCAGTCTCTACAGATGAGCTAGTTTCACTGGATGCTGCTCGATTAGGAGATACAACAGTCAATTTAGGGGGAGCCCTAGAGTTTCTAGGAGGTGGAGCTTTCCCACACAGGAAGCTGATCAAGTCCTCTCTCCGAATAGTTCTTCTCCGCTTTTTCACCCAAGCCAACACATCCTTATTACGCCTCTGATAACCAATTTGATTCCCTATGTCATAGTTTCTTTGGGGGAGACTTGGGAGAGTCCTTGGGTTTAGGAGTCTCTGATGTGTGGCTCGTCCCCTGGGTCAGAGGGTTCAGACTCTGAATCAGGTTCTGAACACTCCGAAGATGATGTGTCCTCCGGAATAGGGGGAGTTTCAACTGGTCTGGAAAATTTCAGTGTGTGTGGAGGCTCCCTAGGACAAGAGTCAGAAGGATCTGGTCTGGTGTCTGGCAAAGGTGGAGGGGTCACTGATGTACAGGTTCTGGCGTACGGTCTGGCATCAGCTGATGCTTGCCTATCTCTGACGTGAGTTGTAACTTGGCCTCAGCCCACCAGCAGGACAGTACTGCCTTCAAGTCCACCTGTGGCTGTGCTGGAGGACTTGGGAACAGGTAGCTGGGGAACCCGCAATACTGGTACCCATAACCTGACGGCGGAAGCCCCGGCATCGGGTACTGTGGCACTGGACAGTGAGGCGTCGAGTACCCTGGTGTCTGGGGACCCGAAGGACCTGACGGGGGCATAACCAGAGGACCGGGTGGTTCTGGCGTCGGTCTGGAGGGCTTTAGGAGCCAGTTCAAAAGGCCCCAGAGGAGGGTCTGGAAGGGTGGGTCTTGCTGGTGCTGAGGGTCAGCCATCAGGCACTGGTAAGCCAGACGGAGAAGATGGGGTTGCTGTCATTAGGTCCAGAGTTGGAGGCTCTGGCAAAGCGGGTGGTACCCCCAACGGAGGAAGTGTCCCAGAATCCTCAACCCCAGCTGGGGAATAGGGGGCAGACTCCACAGGTGGAGGTGGAGGCAATGGAGACGGAGGTGCCTCTGGCGCCAGCTTGTTTGGCGACAGCTGTGGCAACTCCCGGACATCAGGTGTCACGTCAAGACCTGACAGAGGGTCACAGGCTGGGCGTTCATTGAACGAGCAGACGAACGGCTTAGCAGCCTTGTCCGGGCGGGGAGCGGCAGAGCCGGAACCCGACTAAACGGACCCACTCGCACCAGTAGGCCAGGAAGAAGAAATGGCCGTAGCGGGAGTGGAGGCCTCCTTTACCCTGGAGGCTCCCATCGGGCATGAGCCCAACGCGGGATACTACCAAGGTGGCTGTCGGGGAGCGATCCCCCAGAGGGGAGGATACATAAGGCTGCGACGCCAGCCAAAGTCGCAGGGGCTGTGGATGATGATTCCCGGTCCCTGTGCTTCTCCTTGTCCCACTTCTTTTTGTGGTGGCCTTTGGGGCAGGTCGACGCTTGCTTGAGCTTTTTCAATTCTTTTTCCATGGATGCCATCTTTTGCTTTAAACGTGGGCTTCCAGGGACTGCTGTCATCGTTTTCTGGTGACCAAACTGAACTTCTGGCAGTGGTCGCACTCCTCCACGCGGTGGTCCGGGCCTAAGCAGAAGACACAGGGAGTGGCCATCCTTGGGTGGGAGCTGAGATCTGCACGAGTCGCACTTGTTTTTATGTGATTCGAAGGGTGTTGGGAATGACATACACAGCCGAGAATAATATGTGAAATAAAGAGAAAACAGATACATTTTCGATAGAAAATAAGAAAATACTCATCAAAATGGCGCAGAAGTAGCGTTGTTCTTCCACAAGGTACTTTCGCAAGCTGTCGGTGGAAAACAACTGGATGGTCAGCTGACGTGGGGGCAGTCCCCACCACAGACTGCTAGCTAGAGATTTTTCTGTGGGGTCCTGAAGCCTAGCAGCTTAGTCCTATTTGTGAACACCTACTGCAAGAGCCCTCTCAAAGTAAGATCTGTAGTCATATGAGTGGTATATGGTTTACATCAACAAGACGGCAAATTCTTCCTTAAAGAGCAGGTGCTTAGTAAGGGTGCATATTTTAAAGAATGAAGGTTTGGGGCCTTTAGATGCCTCTGCAATCATTCAGTTTGCTTTTATTTGTTTTGTTTTTTTTACTTACTTTTTCACCATTGTATTTGTATTTTGCCAACTGCTAGTGAAAAAAAAAAAAAAAAGAGTCCGATGGAATCCCTGTGTGATGATGTCATCAAATCCTTACTAGCAAGGCTGCCAGTGTGTTTCAGTGGAGAACTACAAATCTGTTTTCAGATTTTTATGGAGAAATAACACTTCCACCACCAAAATATTATGTATTTATTAGAAATATGTGATTTTTGATAACGTGATCTTCTGTTATAATTTAGCAGGTGACATTTTTTCATAACCAGATTTTATTTGGAAAGAAGTAAAGAGAAGCTAAATGTATTCAAAACCATAAAATCACACAGATGGAGCACTATAATGCAGACATATAAAAGGCAAAGTTTGTTGATGAAATAAGTATAAATTTAGTTTGAAAAAACACATTTAGTTTCTCACTGAAATACACTGGGCTCTTGAAGGTGATAGGAAATAATTTCTTGCTGTTGTAAACTGTCAAATAAATAATATAAGACAGCTGCCTGTGTGTGTTTTTTTTTTTTTTTCATTTTAATGTTTATACTCCACTTTTCTTTATACTGCCCCTATGTTGACAGACCATCGACCTGACAGTCTGCGTTTCTGTATCGGGAGTCAGCGCGTGACAAGCTTTGAAAAGCTCATGTCACAGACTCCCGATACAACAGTTGCAGTGTTCCGGCTTGAATAATGAACTACTTCAACAGATCACACCCTGTGTTGCCCTAGTCCAGTTGTAAAAAATTAAACCCAAACAGCATCACCTAGTGAATGGTACCCCCAACACACACACTATAGACCCTCCTGCACCGGTCGCCATACAAACAATTGAAAAACCTTGTTTGTGCACCTAAAAAAAAGTGATTTATTCATTCTGTTCGGTGTCCCGAGTGACCAATCTGATCCCCACCCCTGTCCTTCCAAGTAAGCTCCTTATCGTAACTGGCATTCCCAGTGGGGCTGCTGATTTACAGGAGCAGGTCTCCTGGATAAATGTCACAAGTCCGTTTTTTTTACCTCTCTTTTTGTTTAAATTTAAACATGTTCCCATTGGTGCAGAGAGAAGACTAAGAAACAGAAAGAGGAACCCTCCGACCCCCGATTCCTTCTTCCGCAAAAGGAGATCGGACTGAGATCTTCAGTAAATTGCTGTGAGACATCCTTGGTGTTTAAAGCTGTCTTCCGATTTAAAGTTGGTGCCTTTTTATTATGAAGGAAAAAAAAAAATCAAGCTGAGCTGGCTCCGATACTGTCCTCCTGGCAGCATTCCGATTTACAGGACTAGGTCTCCTGGATTGTAAATCGGAACCCTGCCAGGGAGACAGTTATCGGGAGCCAGTTCAGCTTGATTTTTTTTTTTCTTCATAACAAGGGTACCAACTTTAAATCATAAGACAGCTTTAAACACCAGGGACTTCTCGCAGCAATTTTTTTTTTTGAAATCTCTATTTTTATGGCACTTGTCCCTGACCTGCCATCTCTGACCCGTAGGGAGATCCTAGGCAGACATCCCTCTGCCATCCACCCTACCCGAATGACCCCAGGAACCTCATGGTGCTACGGTTTACCCCCTGAGCGGGGATGGGGCAGAGCCCTTGTTACCCCATACCTTGTGTTTCCTCGGTCTGGGGTCATCGGGCAGGAGAAGGCACATTGAGGGCATGTCTCCAGGGCTCAGTCTTCCCGGCGATGGCAGGCCATTTTTCTCTTTCTCCCTCTCCTACAGCGCAGGACCCCTGACGTCAAGGCGCACAGCACCAACGTTGTGCTACATAGCGGCTGCCCGTCCCCTACCACTAGGGGCTTGCAGTACTCCGAGCAGAGGGCAAGTGTTCGGGCTGTGGCCTCAACCCTCCCCAGAGTAGGCAAGCTGTCGTGGGACGCTCCAGCCTATCTCCCCCTGGCCGACCCACCGACAGCCCGAGTCCACTCCCAAACCCGGGTCGCCGGCAAGGAGCGAGGTATGGCGTCCAGCACCTCAACCCGCAGCACCACCGGGCCAGCCCTTCTCGCAGCAATTTACTGAACAGCTCAGTCGGATCTCTGTTCGTCGTGGGAGAATGTATGTTTCTTAGTCCTCTCCCTGCACCAAGTGAACATGTTAAAATTTAAATGAAACAAACAAACAAAAAAAAAAACAGACTTATAAAATTTATCCAGGAGACCTGCTCCTGTAAATCAGCAATCTCCTTGTGAGGACAGGAGGTTGCAGGGTTACATATATAAAAGGATAGGATGGGGACATAGGCAACACCAGGGAGGGAATAGGTATTTTGTTACCTGCACAAATAGTTTGTTTTAAATAATTACCGCTTTTTCATATGTATGGCGAATGGCCAAGGGGAGCACAGGGGTACTGAGAGCATTTACAAATGTCATGGCACTGCCTAGTGGGGGTGTCCATTCAAAAAGCGAATGCGAGGAGTAACCTAAAGTCAGGGCTCCACTATCCACTCACTTTGCCTGCGCCTAGATGCACTAACTAAAACCAACCAGAAGAAATGGCACTGATGACTCTGCAGAAAGCTTCATGCAAGACTGGTCGAGTCACCGGCAGTTTCTGCACTCGCTCTTATTGTAATACACTGCCAGTTGGTGAAGCATCTGTTTGAGCAGCAAGTATGTCTTTTTTATTTCTATGCAATTTCTTAAACCTGCTACTCAATGCCGACTCTTTTGTTTGGTTCCTTAAAAACTGCAGTACAGCATCAGTGGTTAGTGTTGAACATGCTAACCAATGCAGTGTGAAGCGAATGCTCAAAGTAACTGAATGTTGTTTCGGGAGTCTGTGACGTGGCATTTCAAAACTTGCCACACACTGACTCCTGATACAAAAATCACACAATTTCAAGCCGACGGTCCTTAAAATAATGAACATATAAATAAATGCTAACTGTAAGCAGTTAAATACAAAAAACACACACACAAAGGCAAATGTATGTCATTTATAACTTATTTAATAATTAAGGCAGAAAATTGTTTCCTATCTCCTTTAAGTAGCTGGCAGCTTCTGAGATCACAATGGGCCCTATGCACTATGCCAATGCGCTGCATAAACAGGGTGCGCTGGCATAGCCAAGTCAGACTTCCATGGAGCGGTGGTCACGTAGCATTCACGACTGGGGTGAGCAGCTGGTGCACGCCCAATCCCCCGGCCACGGGAACAGCAACATGCCAAGGGTGGGCGGGGAGTGCCAGCACTACGCTCTATGCACTAATGCGTGTGAGTGCTGGCCACGGGTGGAGAGATGGGTGCAGAGTTACGGCAGAGGACCTGCATGTTAATCCTGCAACGCCCCACTGTCAACACCCGCGGACTGCAGGGCCAAGGACAGATTCTCCGCGGCTGCCCCTGCCCACTAGGCAGCCAGAGAAGGTAGGGGCAGTGGGACCAGCACAGGATGTTGCCGGGTGGGGTGGGAACGGGACGGACAGTGGTACAGCCCACCTACTGGGGCTCGGGGGTACAGCCACAATGTGGTCAGGGCATGTCTGCTGTTGCGGGGGTGCGTGCCAGAGGCGGGTTCACAACACCGGAGTCCTGCAGTGTGCTGGGAGGGCACTGCGAGCTGTGGGCTGGGCCAGTGGACAGACTGGCTTTAGGGGCCATGCTGCATGGGTCCAGGATGCCTGCAGTGGGCATGTACTACCCCGGACCCGCGCCTCACTGTGCAAGGGATCCACTGTTGGACCTGGAATGGACATCCCACTGGATGCCCACCCAGGTCCGTGACTCTGCCCCCAGCCACCCTGCAGAGTCCTGTGCACTTGGGGGGCTGCGGACAGGTGGGCGCAGGTTGTGAATACTGAAGTGTGCGCAACTGTCTGCAGGTGCGCAGCTATGCAGGCAGGGTATGCGCTGTTTCCGCATACCTCCGCCCCAATAGTGCTTAGGGGCCAATATCATTCTACTAAATTCTTTTTTACTAGTAGTATGAAAAGCAAAGGTGAAAATCCACTTGTTTTACTGCACTAACAAATATTATATTATAAAAGTAGAAAGTAATTACTAACACATCAAAATACTACAAAATAGTGGGAAGGCAGCTGCAAAGGCCAACAAAATGCTGGGTTGTATTGCAAGGGGTATATCCTCGAGGAGGGAGGAGGTGATTCTGCCACTGTATAGGTCATTAGTTAGACCACACCTGGAGTACTGCGTGCAGTACTGGCGTCCGTATCTGAAGAGGGACATTAAGTTACTGGAGGGAGTGCAGCGCAGAGCGACAAAGATGATCAAGGGGCTGGGGGGACTTATCATACGAGAGGAGGTTGAAGGAGTTGAACATGTACTCACTGGAGGAGAGGAGAGACAGGGGTGACATGATTGAAACCTTTAAATACATGAAAGGAATAAACAAGACTGGTACAGAGGGGCTGTTCAAAGTAAGGGAGGAGAGGGCCACCAGGGGCCATGATATGAGACTGGAGCGAGGAAGGTTCAGGAGGGAGATGAGGAGACACTTTTTCACAGAGAGGGTGGTGGCTAGGTGGAATGCGTTACCTGCTGAAGTGGTATGCAGTAGAACAGTGGACTGCTCCAAACGAGGATGGGACAGGACAAGGGGGAGGGTTAATGAAGGGTGGAAGGGAGGGGCAGCTGCAGAATAAGGGGTGCTAGCTGCACATTCGAGCAGACTTGATAGACCTCTAGGCCTTTATCTGCTGACAAATTTCGTATGTTCGTATGTTCTAATTGTTAGATGTAAACACCTGCTCATTAAGAGCCTAGTCTATTTCAATGAGAAACTAAATATACTTTTCTATCTTTCTCAAATGAAATTGATACTTATTTCAACAAACTTTACCTTTTATATGTTTGCACTATAGTGTTCCATCTGTATGATGTTGCGTTTCTAAATACAATAATTAGCTTCACTACTTCTTTTCCAAGTAAAATCTGGTTATGAAGAAAATATCATCTGCTAAATTATAACAGATGATCACGTTATCAAAAATCACATATTTGTAATAAATATGTAATATTTTGGTGCTGGAAGTGTTATTTATCCATAAAAATCTGAAAACAGATTTGTAATTCTCCACTGAAATACACTGGTAGCCTTGCCAGTAAAGATTTTATGACATCATCATACAGGGATTCCACTGGACTCTTTTTCACTAGCCATTGGCAAAATACAAATAGAATGATGAAAAAGTAAGTAAAGAAACACATTAAAGCAAACTGAATCATTGCAGAGGCATCTAACAGACCCAAACCTTCATTCTTTAACATATGCACCCTTACTAAGCACCTGATCTTTAAGAGCTGATTCACCGGAATGTCTTTTAAGCCAAACTCCTACCACTACCCGGGTGGTATATCCCTCGGTTCTGCCCCATGAAAGCAAATCATGCAAATCGGAAGAAGGAATCCGAGTGCCACCTGCCAGGGGAGGTCGACTGGGCAGTGTGGATGTAAACCATATACCGTCCCTCGAAAGTACAGTTATGCAGGAACTTACCGTAACAGTAGATACAGTAGATCTTTGATAAAAGCTCTTGCAGCAGGCCAACACCAGTAGAACTAAGCAGACAGGTGCCAGGACCGCATGGAAAGCTTTCTAGCTAGCAGTCCATCACAAGGGGACCACCCACCACCGACATCAGCCACTGGCGTCAGTCTATCCTATAAAGGCGGGCGGGCCTCGGCAAACCCTCCTCAGTTCTCACACTGGAGACCCAAAGCGGGCAGCGAATGGAGAGCCGAGGAGGTTCCCGAGAGTTAAGGAAGAAAAGGCAGAAGTAGTATGAGAGAAACGAGGAACAGCAGGGTAAAGGAGGGAAGGAAAGCAGGGCTTGCTGCAAGAGCTTCTCCTGAAGATCTACTATTACGGTAAGTTCTTACATAACTGTACTATCTTGCTTTGAAGAAGGCTCTTGCAGGAGGCCAACACCAGTAGAACGGAGTCCCAAGCAGTTCCAGGCCTGACCAGGAGAACAGCACCAGGAGGAAAGATCAGCAGCCAAGAGCTCAGGAAAGGAGGCCCAGAACAACTGCTAGGTCGAAATTGGCCATGCACCGAGAGGCAATATCCAGACTGTAATGCTTGGTGAAGGTATGGACAGAACTCCAGGTGGCAGCTGCACAGATGTCCGCAGCAGACATTTCTGAAACACCCTGGTGGAACTGCCCTTGACTACTCTCCGAAGGTCCTTATTGTACTTACAGTAACAAACAATGCAACTGGCTAACCACTTAGACAAACACTGTTTGGAAACAGGATTGCCCTCTCTGTTGGGGAAAAACATAAACAACCGTTCAGACTTCCTTGAAGCCTTGGTCCAGTGTGTACACCGTACTGCAAGATTCTATGTACATCCAAAGTATGAAGCAAAGGCCCCCCCCCCGATTAGAGTACTCAGGAATATAAACCGGAAGGTGGACGTATTGGTTCAATGTAAACTCAGACACCACCTTGGGCAGAAACTTAGGATCAATACACAAAGACACCCTGTCTTTGTGAAAAACCAAATAACGCTCTTTAGACATAAGAGCCTGAAGCTCGGAAATCCTTTGAGCAGAAGTAACAGCAACTAAACAGAGTGCTTTCTACCACAGAAAGCACAGCTTGCAACTCACAGCCGGTTCAAAGCGAGGTAATGTGAGCTTTTCCAACATAAAATTGAGGTATCATGGAGGGACCAGGTCCTGAATGGGAGGTTTCAGATGCAGAACTCCCTGCAGAATGGCGCAGGGCACTTCAAGCTGAACCACAGCTCTGCCATCGATAGGTGCATGGTATGCAGAGATGGCAGAAAGACGCACCTTGAGGGAGGAGTATCCCTAGCCTAAGTCCGAAAGGTAAAGAAGATACACCAACACCTGATTCACCTGGCACATGAAGGGGTCCAACTGGCGTGAAGCAGCTCAAAGGGCGAAATGCTTCCATTTCACAGCAAAAGTGACCCTGGTGGAGGATTTCCTAGCAGTCACCAGGATGTCTATGACCCTAGAGACACCCCAAAGTGGGTGATAGCTAGGTCCGCAGAAGTCGCACATGGAGATGCAGGGACTTCGGGTCCAGAAGAACCATGGTGCCCCATTTTTGGGACAGCACAGGAGTAAGGGCACTAGAGGTTACATGGCCAGCTGCTGCAGCAGGGGAAAACAAATCTGATGTGGCCAGAAGGGAGCTATGAGAATCATCTCCACCCCTTCCAACTAGAGCTTGAGCAGAACCCTCTGTAGAAGCAGGAAGGGCGGAAAGACATACAGAAACCTCCTCTTCAGGAGAGGGACAATGTATCTCACCAGAAAACTCCAGGCCCAGAATTGAATGAGCAGAAAAGCACAGTTCTGTGTTCAGGTGGGACGCAAAAAGGTCAACTCTGGACGACCTCACCTGTCGAAGAGATCTTTGACCACCATGGTCAGAAACTTCCACTCGTGAGCCCGGAAGCGGCTGCGACCATAGGCCAGGACATTTTGGACGCCTGGAACATGTACGTCCAAGAGCTCCAGACCATGCTCAGTGGCCCAGTACCAGAGTTTCATCGCCTCCCAACAGAGCCCCGCCTGTTGATGTAACACTCCACACACGTTGTCCGTCTGCACCAGCAGCAGACTGGGGGGGTGGGGGAGAGAAGATGAGTCTGAAAAGACTGCAGAATATAAAGGACCACTTGCATCTCCAGAATGTTGATATGGAGACCCTGTTCCAGCTCCATCCAGGTGCCCTAGATCTGGTGATCTGCTGGATAAGCACCCCATCCCAGGTCAGATGCGTCCATTGTGACAATCTAACGGGGAGCTGAAAGTAGATCCCCCCCCCAAAAGGAGGCCGGACGGCTATCAGCCACCACAACAGGACTCTCCAGACTGAGTCCGAGACCATGACCAACTGGTCCAGGTTGTCCATGTATTGGTTCCACTGGACCTATTAAGGACCACTGAGGAACCCGCATGTGCAGCTGGGAAAGGGGAACCATGGTAACTGCTGCCGCCATGTGACGCAGGAATACCCTAGCGGGTTATCTGATGACTGGAGGAAACCAGATGGGCCTGCTCCACCAGTTGTTCCGCCTTGTCCATGGGCAAAAAGGCCATGCCCTGGTAGGTGTCCAGGATCACCCCTATGTATTGAAGGCGCTGGCAAGGAAAGAGGCAGGACTCTGGCAGACTGATGGTGATCTCCAAAATCTGAAATAAATGGAAGCTGTATTCCGAAGTCTGAACTAGGCGGTCCCTGGAGGGTGCTCCTAGCAGCCAATCATCCAGGTAGGGCAACACATAGAAGCTCTGCCTCCTCAGAGCAGCCACCACTACCGCCAGACACTTGGTAAAGACCCTGGGGGTTGAAGAAAGACCAAAAGTGAGGGCCTGGAATTAAAAATGGGCCCCCTGAAAGCGGAAGCGGAGGAAGAGACGATGGGCAGGAAAAATCATGAGAGGCAAGTAGGTGCCCTGCATGTTCAGAGAGCAGAGCCAATCCCCCTGGTGCAAAAGGGCTAACAGTCTCTGTAGAGTGACCATCCGGAAACGCTTATATTCGATGTACAGATTCAGATGACTCAGGTCCAGGATGGGTCAAAGATCCCCAGTCTTTTTGGGGACAAGGAAGAAGTGGAACTAAAACCCCCTTACACTGAGCAGGAGGGATGGGTTCTATGGCTCTTTTTTGGAGGACAGCCTGGATTTCCTCTCAAATCAGAGGCAGGTGGGGAAGGAGAGGGGGTAAGAGGAGTTTATCAGAGGAGTTTTTTGGCGGCCACTCTAGAAATTCTAGATTGTGACCGTGCCCCATGATCTGAAGCACCCAGTTATCCGTAGTTACTTCCTGCCACCTCCCTAGGTGGAGGGTGAATCGACCCCCGACCGCCTCTCCCAGATTACCAGCCGGGGGGGTGGGGGCTGAGAGGGCAGCCATGGGTTCTCGAGGGGCTCTGGCGGCAGCAGCTGCAGGGGGGGCCACTGTGACCTTGCGCTGACCTTTGGCAGCCTGGCGGGATTGTTTATGGGGAGGCTCAATAAAAGGAAGGATGCTGACCCACTCTAGGCTGGGTATGGAGGAGCAAATGTACCATCCTAAGGGCTCGACCCCACTCTTGAAGGGTGGAGATTACGTACTGAACATCACATCAAACTGGACGGAGCCCCGAAAGGGAGTGCCCAAAATGCTGGATTGCACATCCAAGGCAAATCCAGATAACTGAAGCCACGAATGATGCCAGAGGCAAAACCCAGCAACCGTCCCTTGCCCAGAGGCATCCACAGCATCATAGGCAGCCAGGAAAACATGTTTGCCAACGTCGGAGCCTGATGTCAAGAGTTGGGCAAGTTGTGTCTTAGTGGGGTCTTCAGGTAAGGCCTGCACAAGGTCCCTGGCTTGGTCCCACAGGACATTCTGATACTGGACCATATGGGCCAGGTAATTAATGGTCCGGATAGTCAGGGTAGTGGGTGTGAAAATGCGCTTACTCAGGTGATCCAACTGCCTGTTTGAGGGAAGGGCACTAAGGTGCTTGGGCATTTTGGTACGGTCATGCGACGCATTTATGACCACCGAATCAGCCTTATGGTGGCCCCCTAAAAAGGGTTTACTAGCAGGGGCATGGTAAAGACGGTCTGCCTTCTTTGGCAATAGAGAGAAAGAGGGGTGATTCCATGCCACCCTGGTGACATCACCATAGGAGTCAATCGGGGGTGGCACTACCACTGGGAGGACATCCTGCTGCCTTAAATAAATGGCCTAGCAATGCCTCTCTGGGTTCTGCCCTTCCGTTTCCCAGCCCATAGTGTGGCACATGGCGTCCATAAAAGATGGATCATCAGGGAAGGGATTTAGGAATCACCCTGGGAGGCTCTTCACCTTCAGAAGACTCCCCCCGGGCAAGGAGAAGGACCCTGAACAATCTGCGTCATACTCATTCATCTCACTTTCGTGGTCACTGTCCAGCGGCGGGGGCTCATCCTGGCGAGAGTCAAAGCTAATGTTAGGTCAAGATTTAGAGGACCCCAACATCTGGTGTTCACTAGTGTCAGATCGGGCCTGGGTGGGACGCCGGGGGGTAGGCCCCAATGAGCGGGGGTCTGTTTCTGAATGAAGGACCACCATGCTGAAAAGAGGGCACTGTAATCCACTGCAGGTGGGAAACTACAGACCGGTGGGTATGAGTAAGAGTGCCAGATAAGGGTACATTGGCAGGGCCAGAGTAGGGTATCCTGGTAAAGAACCACTCAGTGCTGGCTGAGGATCCAGTGGTGGGCCAGCAGGCGTCGGCTGTGGCATAGGCTGCAAAAAAGGTGACACTGGCACTGGGTCCACAGGCATGGGGCAGTGGCAGTACTGGCGATGGCTGGGAGCAATCGGGGATCCACTGGCACTGGTCAAGCCGGAGAAGTAGGTGCCTGGGTGGGTGGGGGAGTAGAAGTTGATGGCAGAGGAGATGCCAGAGTAGTGGGACAGGCGGCGGCCTGCTGCGGGCGCTGCCCTGAAGGACTGACGTCAGGCCCAGTAAAGAGAACTGACGAAGGCAGTGCCATGGCCGGGGGGGTGGAGAAACTGATGCCTGTAACACCAACACCAGCCGAGCCTCCTGGCTGAGAGCCCATGGATGAAATGGGCCTGAGCGTCAGAGGCTGGGAGACAGCAGATTATGTCCCCTGCCCTGAGGAGCCGCCACCCGAAATGGCAATCAGGGTGGGCGGTTGAGCCATTGGTAGTCCAGTAGAGGAAAGGGCTGGCAGGGATGAGGGAGACAACCTTCCCCCCATGGAGAGGATAACTCCGATGCGATCAAGGGTTTGTGAGGAGACTGCAAGTGGGAAGCAGACCGGTCCCGGTGCTTATACTTCCCACCAGATTTCTGAGACGATGAGGAAGCCACGCAGGACTATGCTGGCAATGCCGAAGAGCTCTTTGTCTGCAGCTCCTTTTCCATTATGACCAGCTTCTGCTTTATAAGACGGCTCTCCAGAATCTTCAGACAACGTCTCTCAGTGGCCTGACTGAATTTTTGGCAAACCTGGCACACTTCAGTGTCGTGGTGGGGGCCTAGGCAAATGATGCACGCAGAGTGGCAGTCTTTTACAGGAATCTGTTTGCTGCAAGCACATTTTGTGGAGCGGTCGGAAGATGAAGCTGGTGGAGAAGACAAACTTGACAGCTAAAACAACGAAAATTCGATATTGGACTACTTAAGGAAAAGGAAAAAAGCACGGCAAGCACGAGTAATGGTGGTCGACTGTAGCTGCGGCACCACTAAGGTCCAACGTGCGTAGGTCGATGGCAGAAGAACTGAGGAGGGTGTGGAGGACCACCTGCCGTTATAGGATAGACTGATGTCAGTGGCTGACATCAGCGGTGGGTGGTCCCCCCATGGCAGACTGCTAGCTAAAATGTCTTCTGTGTGGTCCTGGCGGCTCAGTCCTACCGGTTTTGGCCTACTGCAAATGAGTTCCTCAAAGTAAAATCTACAGTTACTTTCGAGTAGCCTGGTTTTCCAGGGGGCGGATATGGTTCACTTATCCACACGATAGCAGACTTCCAGCAGTTCTCTGGGAGGAGGAAGCAAGGCGCACACCCCTACTTGGCAAACAGAGATTGGAGAACCATGGCCACAAAAGCAGTATCTCAGCAAGACTTAAGGTCGATGCTGTAATGGGAGATAAAGGTGTGTGCTGACTTCCAGGTGGCAGCCCTGCAGATCTCCTAAATAGGTATGTCCTTGAAAGCAGCCACTGAGGCAGTGGTATGTCCAGTGGAATGAGCCCTGAGCCCTTCAGGAGGCTTACTACGAGCCAACCTATAGCAGACATCGATGCAGGTGATCCACCTGCCAATCGTCCACTTAGCTGCCGGTCTCTCAGACGCGGCTTCAATGTTGGTAACAAAGAGCTGGCAAGCCTCATTCTGAACTCCAGTCATACACTACACATAGTAGGAGAGTGTCCACCACAGGTCCAAAAAAATGGAGTCTAAGTTCAGCCTCCGAAGACGGGTTGGTAAAGTAAACCAGAAGACTTGTCACCTGGTTAAGATGGAACTCAGAGACAACCTTCAGGAGGAACTTTGGGTGGAGGTGAAGGACTACCCTGTCTCTGTGGAATACCAGATAAGGAGGCTCCACTGAGAGCCTCTGTAGCTCACTAATCATTCTGGCTGACATGATGGCCACTAAGAAGGCAGTTTTCCATGACAGGTGCTATATTTCACACCTGCACAAAGGCCTGAAAGGCTTGCCCATGAGCAGTGCCAGTACCAGCAGTATGTCCCAAGGTGGCAGTGACTCTGGCACTGCTGGGGACAAGTGGTAAAGGCCCTTAAAGAAGCATTCAACCACATTCTCCTGTGCCACAACTGGCATACCTGTCAGCACCCGGTATGCACAGATGGCTGCCAGGTGCACCTTAAGGGTCGTCGATCAGAGTCCCAGCTGGGCTCATGTGCCAGAGGTATTTCAAGATACTAGCCTCAGGGCAGGCTAGGGGATAAACCTCCTGGCCCTGACACAAAATGGAAAACCCACTTCTGAAGCCATAACACTGGTGTCGACTCTTTTCGAAAACTTAGCTTCCCAAAGACCCAGAGCCTGGAACCGTAGCTGCTTAGGAACCAGGCTCTGAGGTACAGGACCTTCCCCTGCTGTTGGGTCGGCAGATCCAGACAAACAGGCAACCACCACGGGGGTCTGCTTCTGAGGCTGAGGCGATCCAGGTACCAGAACTGGCAAGGCCGGTCTAGAGTTATGAGGCTCATCCACACCTTGCCCATCTACACCTTGACCACCACGTGGATCAGTGGAAAGGTGTACAGGAGGTCTGGGGTCCAGGGCCCTGTGAAAGCATCCCCCACCAGTGTTCCAGACTGTGGGGGATGGGCACAGACCAGCCTCAGTTTTGTGTTCTCCCAGGATGCAAACAAGCCCACTAGAGGGTTGTCCCACAGGCAGAACAAGTGGTTCACACCTCCTGATGCAGGGACCACTTGTGCGATGTCTTACCCACCCGGCTGAGAGTATCCACCAGCTGACTGCCCACTTCTGTGACATGGATTGCCAGAAGATTTGCACCCAGGCTGCACACGAGGATCCAGGTATGGAGGGCATCCCAACAACATAAGGGAGTGAGTTCTGCCTTGCCTGTTCAGTTAGAACATGGTCGTGGTGTTGTCCATCTAGACCTGCAGGATCTGACCGTTGACTAGAGGAGCATATTCTGTCAGAGCTACTTGCACTGCATGGAGCTCCAGCAGGCTGATGTGGTGATGGGACTTCCTGAGTAACCAGAACCTGTGTGTCCCGTGGTGTCTCAGGCGTGCTCCCCACTCAACCAGAGACGCATCTATTGTGAAGGTGACAGTTGGTTCGGGCAGACAAACGGGATTCCTTCCTCCAGATATTCTGGGATCAGCCACCACTAGATGGTATCCCACATGAGCTCAGTTACTGTGAAAAGCTGGTCTGGGTGTCCCAGGCACAGGAACCACTGACGGCCCAACTTCCACTGCAGCTGCTGCATCTGCCAGTGAGCTCACATGCCAGCCTGGCGCAAGATGCCATGTACTCTAGCAGTCTCAGGAAGTCCCAGACAGGGTGCAAGTGCTCAACCTGAAATGATCGGGCAAAGGAAACAAGATTCAAAGTCCTTGGCCTATAGGAAGTTGAGCTCTGCCCCAATGAAGGGCATCACCTGTGAGGGGATCAGTTCGGACTTGACCAGATTGACCAAAAGGCCCAAGTCTCTGCAGGTCTGGAGGGCCAGGTCCCTGGACCACTCCACTGCCTCACTGGACGGCTTGGTTATCAGCCAGTTGTCTAGGATGGGATAAACCATGATGCCCCAGTGCCACAGGTAGGCTGCCACCACTGCTATGTACCTGGTGAAAACTCTGGGTGCTAAAGAATGGCTGAATGACATGACCTGGAACTGACAGACCACCCTTCTGCGCAGAACCAAACGTACTGCCAGTGGGATGAACGGACAAGGATGTGGAAGAATGTGCCCTGGAGGTCCAGGAAGCAGAACAAAATGCTTTGCTCCAGAGATGGTACAATCTCGTTAAGTATGAACATCCTGAACTTATGCTTCTTTAGAAACTGGTTCAGACTGCGAAGAACCAGTATAGGGCATCAGCCCCCATCCATTTTGAGACGAAGAACATTGACATGTACCCCTGACTTGCCAGGGTGTCTGAGATATGAGCTACTTCTCCCTTTTTAAGGAGCTGAGCAATGACCTCTCTTAGGGCGGACAGCGTGTCCTGCAACACCGAGTACTCCCTTGGAGCATTGGCTCGGTAGGGACAGAAGGGTCTCGAAATCACGAGACAACTATCTGCTAAAACCTCGAAAACTTGCCTATAGTAATAACGGACCAGTCAGGCTAGAAATTGTGACCCCCTCACCGGAAGCTGAGTCAGGGATTACACAGGTGGGAAGTGAACACTCCTGACACGTCACTGGGCAGCGCTGGAGGGGGCAGCAGGCGTTGAGGCCAGAAAGGCATAACTTTCCCTACCCCCCGCCTTTTTTGGGTCCATGGCCAGAGAATTTACCCTTGGAGCACTGGGCTTGGAAATGCCCCAGCTGAGGCTACTGCTGCTGAGATTGCTGTGGCTGAAAGGGACAAAACTGAAAGGTCTTCTTCTGTTGTTTTTGGCCCTTCTGGGATGAAGCCACAGAATCTAGGGTGGCATTAGACCTCTCAATCCTCATGAGATGCCCATCCACCTCCCGAACCAAAGAGGTCAGTGCCAAAGGAGGGAACATTGGTCAAATTGTGCAGAGTTTTCCCCATGAAGCTGGGGATCCTCAGACAGGCCTACAATGTACAGTGACAGACACTGCCAAGGCACAGGCGCAGAAGTCACCAATGTTCAAGGACATCTGGAGCTGGGGTTTAGCCCGTGCCTGACCTTGGTCTTATATGACCTTTACCAGAAGCTGCTTGTCTGCAGGCAGGTTAAGGGAGGACGTTATCAAGCACTCCTGACAGGGGGTGACCAAAGTGAGCTACCATTGAGGTGTACCTCACCTGGCAGAGACCAAGGGAGGATGCGGTACAGATTTTCTTAGCCGCATGGTCAAACTTCTTTGACTCCTTGTCAAGGGGCTTGTCCATGTCCCCAGTATTGCCAGATTTCCAGAAAATGGTATCCGAGACCAGATCCTTGGTTGACAGGCAATCAGAAAATCTGTAGAGGAGCTGTCAGGGAGGGTTGATGCTGCCAAAGCTGCACAGTCAATCCCAGAATGGCCTTGCCATGGGAAAGGCAACCCCCAAGGATTCGTACTCATCCAGGATGTCAGTGAATTGGTATTTAGCCTCTTCTAAACTGGCTCCAAAGGAATGTTTATGGACTCTGACAAACTGGAGGAGCACCCCACAAGACACCAACCCGTGCTCAGTTCCTCAACCGATTCCCGGTTGAAAGTATGCATCCTCAAAATCTGCATGAAAGACATATCAGAGTCATCCAAGGACTCTTCAAAGACAACCCTTGGCTGCTTACCACCATGGACCACCCTGGAATCATCACAGTGGGTAATTTCCACTGACAACTGGCCTGGCAAGCCAATGACCAGATGGGAGTCCTTCGTAGCCCCCCTCCTCCCCAGTGGATTGCTGTGGAGGCAGTTCCACCAACAACGGTGGAGAAATGAGAGTCAGGGAGTATCATCTCTGGTGGACCAGCATGGGCTTGACTGGCACCAGCCAGTCAACCTTAGAGGTCGGGGGTACAGCCCTACCCAGCCACGCCAAGGCCCACTTCTGCCAGAGGAGCTCCTCACAGCAACGCTGCATCTGCCATTGAAGCCTCTCCTAATCTGAAAATTAAGAGGATGGAGAGCATCAATGGTGATGCCTCCAGGCTGAGTAGGATCGAGAACTCGAGGAGCCCATCAATCTGCACCTGGACTGTCGACCTGGGGGCCCAAGGTTGAGGAGACGCAAGTGGGGGTGTGATTTAAATCACTGGCAACGGTTCTGGCTGTACGACCTCCAGGGGAGGGTGATCCCAAGTAGGGACAGCCAGGGACACCAACCACACCACGTCTTCCTGCAGGAGCACCAGGATAACAGAGGTCTTGGAGCTCGACTCTTCTTCAACCCCCTCCAACAACTAGTCGACGGGGTCCAGAAAACTCTCGATCGCCTGACTGACCGGTATCGAGGTCAGCAAGGACGACTGAGGTACTGTGGAGCTAGCTATCTGCCCTTGACCAATAGGGGCTTAGAAGAAGCTGAGCACACTGTCAGGGTAGTCGAAAAAGTGGCAGGAGCGTCATCTCTCCAGGTCTCACGACCAACGGTGGTGGTTCTTGCTCTAGTGCTTCTTACTGTGGCAGACAGGGCTCTCCCCGAAGGTGGCACGTGCCAGACTTAACACGGAACTTCTCTGTGAAAGACACTCCGGTGCCGGACCCAGCCAGGAGTAGTGCCAAGGCCAACGAGGTGCCCGCCATGGCCTTAACTGCCACCTCTTCCACTGCTGCTAGTTGTGCCACTGACACCACCGCAGGGGAGAATGCCTTGCCATCATCTTTAGCCTGCAGTTTCAGGTCTCAATCAGCCGGCCAGCCAAAGAGAAGGTAAGCCTTCCTGTCTTTGAGCAAGGATGGGAGCATCATTTGGCAGAGGTCACATCCAGCAATGTTGTATGTTGTTCCCAGGCAGCATGGACATGAAACATGTGGGCCCTCTGCAACATTTTCTGCTGGCATGTGATGCACTGTTTGAAGTCAGGCGTGGGCTTCACTTCCTTGTGGTCCATGTTTTCTATCAGAGGTTTACAGTGGGACTGAGGAATAAACAAATTGTTTTTGAAAAGTAGAAATAGTCACTAAGTTTGCCAATGATGCACTAACTTGGCCCACAACACGAGGAGACCAAACTCTTTCAGCAGGTAAGAAGATCTGACATCACAGGGCAGAGCCAAAGGATGTACCACCCGAGTGGTGGGAGGAGCTTTACTTAAAGACGTTCTGGTGAATCATATCACCCCCTGATGAAGACATGGTGGTCTCGAAGCACCGGGGCAAGAACAACCTGTGTTAATCCGTGATGCTCTCAGAAAAAATATATTACTAACTGAACGGCATATTCTGATAAGCTTTGATTTACTTACATTATTTCCATGAGTGCAGAAACTCTTTTTGTTGAAGTCACAGGTTGGTTACCTGTCGTATCCTGCATCATTCTCGATCTGCAGTGCGCGGTGAACTCTCTTGTAGTCCAAGACCAACACCTTGTGAATCAAATGTACTAAACGGCACACACAGTTATGTTGTGTGAACATAAATTTATTAAACAATATACAGCAAGGAAAGCGGCAAAGTCAACTCCCCTATGCCTCTCACTTGAGGATTTATCAAGCCCCCCTCCCCCCCCCGATAATTTCCTTGGCATATACTGGTTATGTTCACCTGTCACTGATGTGTGTGCCGTTTTATTTTCTAAAAAGGGCTTCAATAATGGTGGCATCTTAGGAGGGACTTAGGTGCCTGATTTTCCAGCCTATCTTTGACTCAAAAGGATTAAAGGGAAGGCATACAGAAGACTCATTAATGGACAGAAGAAGCCAAACTCTTGCCAAGATCTCCTTAAGAGGGTGATAGACATCCAACAGTCTTACATTTTTGCTTTCCTAGGGGGCAAACAGGCCCACTTGAGGCAGTCCAATCCTACTCGGACATCAGCTGCAAATGCACTTAAAACTCATGGGATATCTCCCCCACACTACTGAGTGTCTCCTGTTTGCTTGAACCCACAGCATCTGCCTGGAGTGAGCAAGCCAGCTCCCATGTCTGTAGAGCTTCCTAGAAATGCCTGTGTGGGTTTCTCTCTGCATGTTTATGTAGTACACTGTGGGGGTGTTGTCCATTTTGATCAGAACACCCTAAGCCCAAACCACAGGATAAGAACTTAATCAGAGACACAGCAAGCTAATGTACAGATGAGACTTAGTAGCCAGATGCTGTGAGCCCTGTGGTCGAGGAGGCATCTGTTATCAGGTACACAGTCGTCACTGTAAAGAGAAATGGAGTAGCTTTCAGTAGGGCTTGAGGTTCCAACCACTGACACTTTGTCTTTTTATTCCTCCTGCACTCCAACCATCCCCCCTTCCTGTACAACCCACCATCTTGAAAATTTATCAATCCATCCCGGTATTTCCCCATGGCAGAGGCAGCACGGCGCCAACTGTTGCACTCTGATCAAATTTTTGGGAGAGGGCCATGTCACTGGTGCGGAGCCTCCGAGTGGTTGGACTTTTCTTTCTTTTGTGAATTAACTATATTTATTACAGTTTTCAGTGCACAAACACAGAACATACAACATTATGCAACACAACAATCCCCTGTCTATTGGATGTGTGCTGTGGTTATCTAGTCATACGACCATTCGATGGTTTCTGATCTAGCAAGAATTCATACATGCCTGCCACTTCATATACTCAAACAGTATGCTAAGGAATATCTATCTATACATTTACACTCCCAAGGCTGGCATTTATTAGCTTATAATGCAAGACAGAGAAGACAGTACATACAGATCTACATTTCCAGCAACACAAGTACCTGTAGTAGCTCCCAGTTATTCTCATACGCGCGTATTCTACTACTCATGGTATTTCTTGGTCCATCCATTGGTGCAGGATTATTTTTTTGGCACATGCTAAAATAAGAGCCATATAGTATTTTCCTGGACCTAGTAAGCGTTTCTCATTATCGCCCACAATACATATTTCTGGGTGGAAGACATCCTTCAGTCCCATAAGTGGATCAAGCCTATCCTGTATTGTATGTCAGAGTGGTTGGGACTTGGGACAATGCCATAAAATGTGGAAAAGAGATCCTGGACCCACCCCACAATGTGCGCAGGTGTCTGTCGGTAATTTTGACATTTTGTATAACTTTACTGGTGTGTAGTACAGGTTATGTAATATTTTTATTTGCACAAGTCTACACGTGTCAAACTAAATATACTTGTGAAGGTCTTTCCATATTCTTTGCCAACCCCTCCCCCCGGTAGCTCTGACTGCCAGTAAGGGACTTACCCATCCACTTTATTACATGTTAGGTTACAAATGACCTGGTACTGGTGTGAAGTAGTGTAGCAGTGCAGTCCACACAAGTGGTAGGATCACATTGCCATGATGCAAGTACCAGGCTTGGCCTCTGCAGTATTTGGTTATCATATGCGAAACATGCAAGGGTGAAGCCCCTTGTGAAGAAGCTTTCCCTTGCCCAGGACTGCGTAGTGAACTATAGACCAGTCTCAAACCTTCCCTTTCTTGGGAAGGTTATTGAGAAAATTATGGCTTTGCAGCTCCAGACACACCTCTGTACTTTTGAGATCTACGAGCCTCTCCAATTGGGATTTAGGTCTAGGGACAGCCCAGAGACTGCATTAGTCAGGGCTAAATGATCCCTTCAGGGCAAGAGATAGAGGTGAATGGTCAATTGTTAATTTTTGCAGTACGCGACCATTCTTCAGTATCTGATACCGTGGACCACAGAGTGTTGTTGAATCACCTCAAGGAGCTCTGCAGACTCACCAAGACTGTCATCAAATGGTCTGAGTCTTCCCCTACAGACAGGACACAGAGTGTTGCGATGGTAATTATTTCTCTTACCCAGTGCCCCTGTCTTGCAAAGTTCCTCAGGGCTCGAATCTCTCACCCAAGTTGTTCGCGGTATACATGCTGGCCCTGGCTGACATCATTAGATGCTACATCGTTGGGTTTCACGGAAGTGCTTGTGCTTCACCCTGGTCATCACTGGCGTGCAGTGTTAGCCACTGTCCAGAGTGGCTTTTACCACCTTAGAAACAGCACCCAGATCAAACCTTTCATCCCGTCCGATGACCTGCCTGCACTAGTGCATGCTTTCGTGACTTCCAAGCTTGACTGTGTCAATGCTCTGTACTTTGGGGTGAACAGCAGTGACCTGTGTCATCTGCAGATGGTGCAGAATGCATCAGCCAGGTTGCTAACAGGGCTGCCTAAATCCTGCCATGTGACCCTAGTTCTTCGTAGTCTGCACTGGCTGCCAGTGAGGTGGCAAATCACCTTCAAGTCTGGCTTGCTGACTTAGAAAGCCCTACATGGACAGGGCAATAGCTATCCAAGACACCGCTTGATCCCTCATCACTCCCTCCGCCCTTTCCATTCTCTTGCGAAGGCCTCCTGGTGGTTCCAAGGCCTCGGTTTAAATCCTCTGGGGATAGAGTCTTTTAAAGTTGCGAGCTCAGCCCTATGGAACTCCCTTCCCAGATCCCTGAGGGAGGCCCTTTCAGTGGAAGCTTTTAAGAGGGATCTGAAATCCCACCTTTTTAAGGAAGCATTTGGTTTATAATGTTTTTTGTTTACTGGCTGACTGCAAGAGCTCCTGTCCTCCTACTGCCCCGGGCGATCGCTCAGCTGACGAGGGGTTGCTAGAGATTCCCAGGGTGAGCCTTAAGTCATCTGGAGCCTGTGCATTTATGTATGTGGCCCCAGCCCTGTGGAACTCTCTACCCTGTCAGACATGTGACTGCTCGACCGTGGAGGGCTTTAAGAAGGCCTTGAAGACACATCTATGGCTGAAAGCCTACCCAGACTGATTATTTTATTTTACTATTTATTCTGCTGTTTGGTTACATTACTATGTATTTTATTGCTTTTATATACTTATTTAATGTACAGCACCTTGGTGCCTGAAAGGCACTTTACAAATAAAGTTTATTATTATTATTATTTTAAGAAGTGTTAATTTTTGGTATTGATTTTTTAACTGTTTTTATCTCTGGGATGTCTTAATTTGCCTATTTATGGTTCTTTCATATTTGTCGAATGATTTATTGTACAGTGCTCAAAGTCCCCAGAAATGGGCACTTAATGAATAAAGATTTACTTACAAGTAGAACAATAGAGTTATCTGCAACATGATATCTTTGCTGGAAGGTGACAAAATTAACTGGTTTGCTGTCTAGAGTTAGTTGTTCTACCCTGGAGATATCCAGGTTGGCCCATGGTGAGCCCGATATCGGCTTTCCATCAGTTCGAAGACTGAGGATGCAAGTAAGAGGTTGTTTTGGATCTGCCATGGCCTGCAGTTTCAGTAGTCTACAGAGCTAAGTATGAGTATGTACTGTTGAGGCTATTAGCGTGCCCTTCATGTGTTTGGGGACATATTTACAGTTAGTGTACATAAAACTTTAGGATTGATACTGACTTTGGTGCATAAGACTCTTTCAGTCTGAAGCCAGAGTGGTACATAATGCCTATCCTGCAGGTGTGCAGGGTCTTGCATCCACTGCAGACATTTACCACTTGCAACTGCTAGGTGGCATAAACAAAGATTAGCCAGCCTTAAGTCCCCCAGTAGTTTAGGTGCTGCCAATTTATGGAACACCATTCGGCCATTTTACCTGCCTATATAAATTCAGAGACAGTACTGGGCATGATATCAAACCATTGTTTCGGGATGGCACAGTTTAGCATGCTTAGAGGGTGAAGTATCCTAGGTGGTTGGTTCCTCTTGACTAAAAGGTAAAGGGTAGATGTGACCACCTACCCATATCCCATTTTGGAAGGCAGTATAGCGCAGTGGTTTAAGGCTTTGAGCTGCAAATCTGGAGACCTGGCTTTGAATCCCACAGCCCCCACTTGCATACCGTGTGACCCTGAGCAACTCACTTAACTTCCCTGTGCTCCCACGTCGCACCTGTAAAAAAGCTTTCAGCTTAGTGTGCCACTCCTGGTGAAAGGGAAAAAAATAAATACATAAAATGTTGAGCTTTAGTTGTCAGAATAGTGTTTCCAGGTTTTGAGTGAGCATGGTATGCCATTTTTTAGTGACTACAATACCCAGGTATTTCAAGTTACTAGCTTGCCATCATGTGAGCCCAAGTGTTGCAATTTTGTATTTCACACCATGATTTAGAAGCATTACCTCAGTCTTATCAATATTCAGTTTGTAGTTCGATAAATTCCCAAATTCCTCGATCACATGAAGAGCAAGGGTCAGTTATGTTGCAGAGCAGGTAACGTGTATCAAAATATTGTCGGTATAAATCGGATTTATTCCCTCTGAGATACGGGTAATATCCTGTGTCTGCTTAAGCTTAAGAATTAGGGGTTCTAAAAACAAACTGAAAAGGAGGAAAGACAGGTGACATCCCGGCCCTGTGCCCTTGTACAGTTGAAAAGATATGGAACAGACTCCATTACAAAATATCTGTGGGTAGGGTAGGTGTATAGAACGTTTACCCATTTAATGAATTCTTCAAGTATTTTGCCAGCGTAGGGTATGGAACAAAAACTCCTAGGAAACCCTGTCAAACACTTTCTCTGCATCTAGCAAGATCAGCACTGTGGGGTATCTGACTCCCCAGATGCAGAGATTAGGTGGGCTAGCTTTCAGAGGTGGTCTGATTATGTCTCATCTCGCTCTGTTCACGCCCAATAAGTGAGCTCCACACCCAGCTGAGCCAGGTGGCTAGTATTTAATATCAAGATTCAACAGGGATATGGGTCTGTAGTTGCCTAGGAGTGTGTGATCTCTGCCTGGTTTAAGTATCAACGCGAAGATGGTACAGATCTTGGCCGACTCCCCCCACTATCAATCCCCTTCACCTTTTCTGCCAGTCACCTGTGCCCCTTGCAGGGTTCTCAGCGTCCTGGAGTGACAGAGATTTGTGGCTGCCCTCTCCTCTCTCCTCCATTCCCTTACTCTCTATCTCTTGTCCCCCTACATCCCTTCTTGTCATATACTAACCTCCTCTTGGGCTTGCATTGGCACTTAAACTTGTGCTCAGCTTCCAACCTCTAGCACTTCATCCGAGTTGTCTGAATCTACCTTCCTAGAGTACTAGAATGTTATGCAATAGTTCTGCAATGTTATGTAATAGTAATTATGAACTGGCTCCTGCAAATGGAGAAAGCTGATTTGCCGAGAGGTCTCTGAAGCCGTGATATCATCAAGCTACAGCATCATGGCTTCAAAAAGCCTCTGGTCACCAGCCTTCTCACCCCTGAGAAATTCTCCAACGGCAATGGGAGTTCTAAATTTTCAACGCAACTTGCAGCCTCATATGACAACAGCAACATGCCCCCCCAACAACCTCGCAAGGGAAAATTTACTAGAAGGGATAAAAATAAAAATAGTCGGTCACACAAAACAACAGCTGTCGACCACCATACTAACCTCACATCATTTTTTTTTTATAATTCAAGTTTATTGCACATTATGGCACAGGTTTACAATAATTCTATATCAATGCCATCAATTTCAATTTATAATACAATTATCTCTGTTCTACTACCGAGTAGTCTTAGATGTTGTCTCATTTTATATATCATCGGTTTCTTTAGCCATCTTATTCTGTATTAAGACCACTTTGCTTTGTGGAGAGCAGCCCAGAAGCATTATCAACCCTTTGTTTTTTTTCTTTCAGGGATATTTTTCTTTATATCTTTAACCCCTTCCCCTCAACCCATCTAACACCCTTTATCTTTGTCCCATTAACCAAGG